>OZ008367.1:207721534-209155189 GCA_963931995.1 Phaonia tiefii | reverse complement strand
ACCAGAAGCAAACAAAAGATTGTGTACTAACTCCGAGTATAAGAATCTCTTCCGGAGACATGTACAAATCGGTTGGTATATGTCTCATTATCCAGAAATTAAATTTGCGTGAGCTATAGGGTGAACAGTTTTGAAAAAGTGTGAAATATTTTCATATGTGTGGCCAAAATACGCATTTACATTTTCGGTCACCAGAAGCAAACAAAAGATTGTGTACTAACTCTGAGTATAAGGATCTCTTCCGGAGACATGTACAAATCGATTGGTATATGTCTCATTATCCAGAAATTAAATTTGCGTGAGCTATAGGGTGAACAGTTTTGAAAAAGTGTGAAATATTTTCATATGTGTGGCGAAAATACGCATTTAAATTTTCGGTCACCAGAAGCAAACAAAAGATTGTGTACTAACTCCGAGTATAAGGATCTCCTCCGGAGGCATGTACAAATCGATTGGTATATGTCTCATTATCCAGAAATTAAATTTGCGTGAGCTATAGGGTTGACAAATTTCAAAAATTTTCATGTAAAAATTTCAAAATTTTAAAAAACACATTTTGATTCACGAACACGAAACCAAATGGTGTCTGTCCAAACCCATTATACAGTCTCTTCTGGAAATATGGCTGAATCGATTGCCATGTTGGTCATTTTCCCAAAAATAGGATTTTCGAAGCTATAGGGTGTACAACGTTCAAAAATCTGCATATGAAAATTACAAAAATCAACAAACGCATTTTCATTCATTAACACGAAACCAAATGGTATCTGTACAAACCCATTATACGGTCTCTTCTGGAAATATGGGTGAATCGATTGCCATGTTGGCCATTTTCCCAAAAATAGGATTGTCGAAGCTATAGGGTGGACAAAGTTCAAAAATCTGCATATGAAAATTACAAAAATCAACAAACGCATTTTTTGGAAAATGACCAACATGGCAATCGATTCACCCATATTTCCAAAAGAGACCGTATAATGGGTTTGGACAGATACCATTTGGTTTCGTGTTAATGAATGAAAATGCGTTTGTTGATTTTTGTAATTTTCATATGCAGATTTTTGAACTTTGTCCACCCTATAGCTCCGTAAATCTTTTTTTTGGAAACTAACCAACATGGCAATGGATTCACCCATATTTCCCGAAGAGACCGTATAATTGGTTTGGACAGATACCATTTGGTTTCGTGTTAATTAATGAAAATGCGTTTGTTGATTTTTGTAATTTTTGATATGCAGATTTTTGAACTTTGTCCACCCTATAGCTTCGAAGATCCTATTTTGTGGACATTGACCAACATGGCAATCTATTCGTCCATATTTCCAGAAGAGACCGTATAATGGGTTTGGACAGACACCATTTGGTTTCGTGTTGGGGAATGAAAATGCGTTTGTAGATGATACAAATTATTATATGAAGATTTTTGAAATTTGTCCACCCTATAGCTTCGAAAATCCTATTTTTTGGAAAATGACTAACATGGCAATCGATTCACCCATATTTCCAAAAGAGACCGTATAATGGGTTTGGACAGATACCATTTGGTTTCGTGTTAATGAATGAAAATGCGTTTGTTGATTTTTGTAATTTTCATATGCAGATTTTTGAACGTTGTACACCCTATAGCATCGAAAATCCTATTTTTGGGAAAATGACCAACATGGTAATCGATTCACCCATATTTCCAGAAAAGACCGTATAATGGGTTTGGACAGATACCATTTGGTTTCGTGTTAATGAATGAAAATGCGTTTGTTGATTTTTGTAATTTTTGATATGCAGATTTTTGAACTTTGTCCACCCTATAGCTTCGAAGATCCTATTTTTTGGACATTGACCAACATGGCAATCGATTCGTCCATATTTCCAGAAGAGACCGTATAATGGGTTTGGACAGACGCCATTTGGTTTCGTGTTGGGAAATGAAATGCGTTTGTAGATGATACAAATTATTATATGAAGATTTTTGAAATTTGTCCACCCTATAGCTTCGAAAATTCTATTTTTTGGAAAATGACTAACATGGCAATCGATTCGTCCATATTTTCAGAAGAGACTGTATAATGGGTTTGGACAGACACCATTTGGTTTCGTGTTGGGGATTGAAAATGCGTTTGTAGATGATACAAATTATTATATGAAGATTTTTGAAATTTGTCCACCCTATAGCTTCGATGATCCTATTTTTTGGACGTTGACCAACATGGCAATCGATTCGTCCATAATGAGACATATACCAATCGATTTGTACATGTCTCCCGAGGAGATCCTTATACTCGGAGTGAACGCACAATGTGGTGTTCGCTGCTGGTGGCCGGAAATGCAAGTGAATTTTTTGGCCACTCTTATGAAGATGTTTTACACTGTCTCACCCTATAAGCTCACACAATTTTATTTTCTGGCTAATGACCAACAAAGCACTCGATTTGTACGTGTCTCTGGAGTGGATTCTTGTATTCCGAAGGGCTACACAATCTTTTGTTTCGTGTTGCAGAACAAAATAATAATACTAAAATTTGCCAATATTCATTTAACAAAACAATTTTTTATTTAATTTCAATATAATACTTTATTTTATTGATATTATCAACAAATCATTTCACAGTTTATATTTGTTAATTTATATTAGCGATGAAAACAATTTTAGAAAATATTTTTCTTTTGGTAACAATTTTGTTTGTTTTTACATTTTGTAAAATCTTCTGCTTTTTGTTCTCATTCCATCAAAAATCTTCTGTTTTTGTGCCATTTCATTTGTTTCTAATTTGATTTTGTTACAATTTAGTCTGGAACGGAATGGAAATGAAATTCTGCTCGATTGAAATCTTCTGCTTTTTTTCTTCTGTTTTCTTCACGCCGATCTTTGGAATTATGTAAAGGAATACTCAAAGAACATATTTTGAAAATATGGCAAATATAGAAAAATATAGATTTTTTTTATTTTCCGTCAAAGTTGAAAAATAGTCAAAAAACGGATAGTTTTTAAATAGTGTTTTACCAGGAGAAACACAAAGCAAACAGTTAATTTTTTTTATCATTATACATTTAATAAATACATCAATAAATACAAACAAAAAATAAGGCGATTCGTTACCTATTTTTCGTGATATTACACCTGAAATCGCAACAAATTGACTAAAAATTGTGTGTTTTTTTGAAAACCGAAAGTCGGTCAACTTTGAACGGTTATATCTTCTAAACTAAAAATGTGATATTATTAAGAGTAGCATATTTGAAATCGTTGAAAAGTTTCCTATAACATGGGTTTATTCAAAACTTCGTCGGCGCACATGAAAATTTTGATTTTTGCAACCTCGTTTGCTCTACGGGCGCCACTGTGCGTCGTCGCGGCTGGCGATATTTTTGACCGCAATTATTATCGGATCGTCTTCAGTAGGCTTCTGAACAGATACATTATCTGAGTCACTATCAACAGAAATGTTTGGGTCGGAAGTACTTGTAGAAGGTTGAGTAAAAAATTTGTTAATTTTGGCCAATTTTTGATTACTCTCTTTGTGGTAGTTTACTTTGTGGTAGTTTACTTTAATAAAAACTTTGCAAACTAAACAAACAATTCTAATACTTGGTTATCCGTATGTGATCGAGTCGAGCTCTCACCGCACTGGACTGATTTTAGTGAAAGAGAAATGTAATTTGAGTGCCGGGGGAATCCCCTGCAAATATGGTGTTATGGAATTACCTAACAAACAATTGAGCATGGTAAAATTATCTATCGGGTAAACACGTCAGCCCAGCTGATTTGTGTTTTTTCATCTTTTCCGTCGGTAAGCTGTCAAATTTGATTTGGTTTCTCTTTTTTTGTTAATAAAATTCAAAGAATTTCAACCAAAATTCAATTTAATAGCATAGATTTTGTATCAAGTAAGACAATCTTAAAACATTTTTCACATTTTGTGTACATAGTGGTTTTCATTATTCAGCTAATTTTGACAGCTTAACGACGGAATTGCTGATGAGACTACCTAATAGATAATCTACCATTCTTACAGTCGTGTTAAGTGAAGTTCATATTATCAGATTTATCTGACAAAAAATCTGACCTAAGGGAAATCTATGTTTGTGAACACCTGTCGTCAGATAAATCGTTTGGTTTCCAAACCTGTTTGTAAATTTTGCTGTTATCGATAAAAACAAATGGCGCAGACAAAACAAATACAGAAAAGAAGAGTGAAAATTAGTGCGAAATGCCCCGCCTGGCCCTACGAAAGCCACGCCATTGATCTTCTCTATTTGTTATCCAAGTACTAACTTGATCAGCTGTCTCATCGATACCCCTTGTGTTTAGTTCGGCAACGAACTAGTTCGTTTAACTAACCCATGTGGTGATTTATGAATGATGGGTTGCCTATTACAAATGGGGAGTGTGTAAATGGCATATACACACAGGGAAGAGATTAGTTGGAAATCAATTCAGGCATTGGAAATTCCATGATAAAGTCTATATTTTGATCAGAATTCGTAATTGTCAAACATCAGAATTATTTGTCGATGTTATTAAAAGCTTAAAAATCGGTCTTACTAAGTACAAGTTGCTACTACCAAATTTTAGTTGTATTAACCAATTTGAGTATGTCAAAAACCTCATTCATCTGAAATGGAAGATACAACTAATAAAAAGTACAATATTACAATTCGTGTTCAAATATTAGTTACTGTAATCATAATTTAGTTTTTGTTACAAAAACACTTCTTACAAAGCATTGTATTCATTTTTTCACAAGAGGCTTTGTTGTTAAAGAGAAACTACGTATATTTGAATAATACAGGAGGACTTTCCAGAAAAACTAATATTTTAAACAGAAAGTGATAATCAAAGTTGTGAAAAAACAATAAAATGTATAAATATCAGTCAGCGAAGAATACATATTATCATAAATTGAGGTGAAGTGAGACTTTTAAACATAATCGTTGAATATGACGCCTTCACAAACACATGCAAACAATTGTTTTTGTATTTTCGATCAAAAATGGGCACGAACCCTGGTTATAAATAATAATAACCCTGGAACCCTGGTTATAAATAATAATAATTTTGTTTATATTTAAATGTAAAATACACAATTTTAATAAAAAATATTTTTTTCTACTTTTTTCTATAAAATTCATAATGGGTTAAAGCATCACCAAATGGTTGTGACAGCCATCAAATTCAAGAAATTAATTTAGTTGAGCATCCCAATATATTAGTTGGTACAACCGAATTAGTTTTTACATTTTTCGTTCATCCAACTAATAGAATATTCACCATTACAGAATAATTTGATTGCTAGAACTAAAACTCGTTTGACAGATCACATTTAGTTATTGTTGCTGTGGCTTCAACTAAATATTTCAGTTTTTGCAACCAAAACTGAATTACAAATCAATTGATATGCACAACATTTGGTGCTTCTGAACACAATTATTGGCAATCACAACAGAATAATGTGATAGTCCAAGGAACCGCCAAATTTTAGTTGGCTGTAAATATAGTTGTGACAACGAATCTCTTCTCTGTGTGTATACTTCCCTGCAAGAAATCTACCGTGGTATATATTTGGTATTCTACCAGGAAGTCTTATTTGAAAAATACTCATGCTCGTGACAATTCTACCCAATTAAAATTGTGTACATGTGATTGTTCATCTTGTTTTCACGCATACTAGATTCTAGTTTCTGGTAATCTTCCAAATATTGTGCCAGAAATGCGGTTAGCATGCGTTGGTAGCGAAGAAAAATTGTTTTAATGTGTTGGTGCTTTCGCATACTTTTTGGTAGACGTGGTTTGCAGGGTTATAGATATCAGCCAGCGAAGAATTGAGTGAAGTGCATTGAGATTTTCTTATTTTTGCGATTTTTTGAAAAAAAAAATTATTTCATGCGAATGGGAACACTTTGTGAGTAATCCTTAGAATCCCATAAAAATTTGTTATTTTTTCGATTGGACGCTCCGTTTTCGAGATATAGAAATTTTTTCATATTTTCGATCAAAAATAGCCACGAAATATGAACACTGGTTATAAATAATAATAATTTTGTTTATATTTAAATATAAAATACACAATTTTAATAAAAAAATATTTTTATTACTTTTTTCTATAACATTCATAATGGGTTAAAGCATCACCAAATGGTTGTGACAGCCATTAAATTCAAGTACATAATTAGTTGGGCATACTAATATACATAATTAGTTGGGCATACTAACCGAATTAGGTTTTACATTTTTCGTTCATCCAACTGATAGAATATTCACCACTACAGAATAATTTGATTGCTAGAACTAAAACTCGTTTGACAGATCACATTTAGTTATTGTTGCTGTGGCTTCAATTAAATATTTCAGTTTTTGCAACCAAAACTGAATTACAAATCAATTGATATGCACAACATTTGGTGACAAAGAACACAATTATTGATAATCACAACAGAATAATGTGAATGTCCAAGGAACCGCCAAATTTTAGTTGGCTGTAAATATAGTTGTGACAACGAATCTCTTCTCTGTGTGTAAGTGTGTAAGTGGCACATAACTAGAGTGTCCAAAACCGAAACACCGGGGACACCGGTTTTTTTTCTATTATCCGTGTGTCGGTTTTTTAAAAAACGTAATTTTCGAACAAATCGGTTAACCGGATTTTACTTAATTTGTGTTAATATCGTTAAAAAAAATAATAATAAATGTTATGATTTTCGAATTTTAGTGAAATTTTGGATTTAAGAAACATAATTTCCATTTTGAACTATGATCTAACTGACATATCCGAACAATTTTTGGAACGAAGTTCCTTATTGAACGTTGCGGGATGGGGTCTAAATGAAAAAATTTTAAACAACTTTTTTTTAACCGTATTATGCTATAACCCAGTATTATTCTGCATACTTTTAGCATTTCGTTGTTTAGTGTTTGAAAGTTGTACCAATTCGTTTTGATATTTAATTTTATTGCATACATTTAGACATGATTTATAATTATTACTAGATTTGTACCGTCAGGGACGTATATGAGGGTTGTTTTCTTTCATGTTGGCTTTGTGATAGTCATGCCCATGTGTAGAGTGCTGGCTTCAATTGAAGGCATTATGACATAATTACGGCTAAGGAAAGCGGCCTTCGCTGAACATGTTGGAAAAGTAGGGAATTCGATGTTGGCTTTTATAAATAGCCAAGAAAAGATTTCTAAATGTAATTTCTGATTTTGTTTCTATTAGTTCAAAACTTAAATCGTTGGAGGATATATTTGGTACTTTAAATGGCCTGAGGACATCTCGTCCTCCCCAAGACGGAATAAAAGCTTCTACTGATCGTAATTTAATTGTACCCGTAACTAATATCTTCACACAGAGAAGAGATTCGTTGTCACAACTATATTTACAGCCAACTAAAATTTGGCGGTTCCTTGGACAATGACATTATTCTGTTGTGATTACCAATAATTGTGTTCAGAAGCACCAAATGTTGTGCAAATCAATTGATTTGTAATTCAGTTTTGGTTGCAAGAACTGAAATATTTAGTTGAAACCACAGTAACAAGAAATAAATGTGATCTGTCAATCAAGTATTAGTTCTAGCGATCAAATTATCCTGTCGTAGTGAATATTCAATTAGTTGGATGAACGAAAAATGTAAAAACTAATTCGGTTGTACCAAATAATATATTGGTATGCTCAACCAATTAAGTACTTGAATTTAATGGCTGTCACAAACATTTGGTGATGCTTTATCCCATTATGAATTTTATAGAAAAAAAAAGTAAAAACAATAATTTTTTATTAAAATTGTGTATTTGATGTTTAAAAATAAACAAAATTATTTTTTTTTGTAACCAAGGTTCGTGTTTCGTGCCCATTTTTAATGGAAAATATGAAAAAATTTCTCTATCTCGAAAACGAAGCGTCCAATCGAAAAACAAATATAGACAGTCTTCCTAAATTTTGCATATTTTATCAAAAATGGGGATGGGTTACCCTGGGTATCATATGTATGTTTAAGTTAATTTGTGTCATCCAGAATAATAGTTCCTCCCGTCAAGTTCCCACAATTGTTTGTATGTGTTTGTGAAAGCGTCAATATTGGCGTCAGATTCAACGATTGTGTTTAAAAGTCTCACTTCACCTCAATTTATGATAATATGTATTCTTCGCTGGCTGATATCTATAGTACACTTTATTGTTTGTCCACAACTTTGTTTATCACTTTCTGTTTAAAATATTGGTTTTTCTGTAAAGTCCTCGTGTAACATTCAACTGTATGTAGTTTCTCTTGAAAAGCAAAGCCTCTTGTGAAAAATCGAATACATACAAAACATTGTACCAAGTGTTTTTGTGACAGAAACTAAATTATGATTATAGTGACTAATAATTGTACACGAATTCTAATATTGTACTTTTTATTAGTTGTATATTTCATTTCAGATGAATGAGGTTTTAGAAATACTCAAATTGGTTAATACAACTAAAGTTCGGTAGTAGCAACTTGTATTTAGTAAAACCTATTTTTAATGTATCAATAACATCTACAAATAATTTTGATGTTTGACAATTATGAATTCTAATCAAAATATAGACTTTATCATGGAATTTCCAATGCCTTTATTGATTTCCAACTAATCTTTTCTTTGTGTGTTGGTTAATTTCTTCTTTTTTTTATCTCCGAAACAGTCGTCGTCTGTTGTTCCTTCATCCACAGAATTCTGGGACCGTAATCATTATGAGTTTTATTATAAAAATTATATATTAATGATTAAATTATAAGCTTTAAGAATTTTTTTCAATTCTAATGATGAAATTTGAGTAATATTAAAAAAATCACCCCATAATAATTTTTTTTCCAAAAAAAAAATTATAAATTATTATTTTTAATTCAGAATGCTTATTGAATTCTAGTAATTATACAAAATTTGGTACCAAAATAAACAATAAAAATTTAATAATTTATATTTATTTATATGCATTGCCCCCAGGTGGGGCTCTGGAGTATATTTAATAAACATCTATGTTGCATTTGTACAGCTTTCTAAATTTAATTTGTTCAAATCAATTTAACACTCATATAAGATAACAATGTACTGAAATTTTTTTAATAAAACAATTACATAAATATCGTATTATTTTTATAAAACAATAGAGGACTTCGTTTGAAATTTTCAAACGAATAAGACGTATAAAAAAATAATATCAAATTTTGAAAATATCGGAAAAAATATTTACATATTCTAAAATAAAAGTCAAGATCCTGGATAGCAACGCATTCTCAATAAAGGTCCCATATATGGAAGATATTCACAAAATGGACAAATCAAAGGATGAGCGCTCTAATTTCAAAATAACATCAAATGTTCGGATTAAGGATGGAGAATATTCAACAGATGGAATGAACAAACGGACGGACATGGTACAAATTTCAGGAGCAAAGGTGAAGGAATTTGAGGAAATCTTAAGCAAAAATTATGTGGCAGCAACAAATGACAAGAATTCAACTGACATGGATACAGAAGAAGCAACAATCAACAATCCAGAATTTCAAACAGTAAATTGCAAACGCAAAAAAGAAATATAGACATTGTGGATTTATCTTCTGTGAGTACACAACACATTAGGGACGACACATCAGACACTACATCACAAATTAGATTCCAAATATTAGGAGATTTAATTATAGAAGAAGGTCAGGATGTTCCTATAGTTGAGAATCATAAGAACACGAATAAGTTAAAACAAAACTTTTGCCCTCCCATATTTATAAATAATGTAAATATACCACATTTAATTCAACAACTTAATGCAAAAAATATTACATTTAAAATTTTTAATAAAAACAAATGGAAGAGCAAATTATACCTAAAAGAGTCTTCAGTTCATTCTGAAATAATGGCTATTTTAAGAAACGGGAATATTGATTCTTATTCATACACACCTAAAGATTTAAAAAGGATATCACTAGTTTTACGAGGTTTACACCATAGGACATAGATTTAGAGAAACACATTCCCAACACAGTTGAAAAGGTTTCAAAATTTATAACAGAATATAGCAAAAAAACATAATATAGACACAGGCCTTTTTGATGTGTAAACATCTATACGCTGGGGGTAAAAATTTTTTTCACAATACAATCACAATAGTAGCGACTAGAGGCTAGCGCGAGATGAATTGATTGAGTTGTGATTTGTGTGACACTAATACATTGTCATGTCATGCATGTTGTTACTACTTGGTATACATATGACTTCGACGGCAATGTTATGTTCGACTCAAGTAAATCAATCCAACGTGTTCGAACATGAATCGTTTTACTTGAGTGTTGCATGGTACATACGACCAAGACTGTATGGATTAGACTTGTGTCGAACTCGTTCACTAGTTCTCGAACTCGTTCATTTAAGGTGCCCGGTCGTAACAATAACGAACATACTCGCCATATCGAACATGTGCATTATGTTCATGAGGGTGATGTCTGGTCACCCTAAATGAACTAGGTAGTTCATGAACTACCCAACTCTAGTATGGATGACGTTTTGTCGCCCACACTGAATTTATGTTATTCTAACGTTTGATTTGTGTGCGCACGATTGTAATTAAAAAAAGGGAAAATGGAGAATATTGATGTTTAAATTATCGCAATTAATTATTTTTCACTTGTTTTCTTAAAATATGTACATTTTCTTTAAAAAAGTATTTTTACTTAACAAAAGTACTTTATCTTAAAAATTATCTTTTCTTAAAAAACATTCCTATTCCTAAATAATCAGCTTTTTATAAAAAAAGTAAATTTTCTTAAAAAATTACCGTTTCCTTACTTAATTGTTTCTTTGTTTATTTTTGAAATGAATTCCTTTTTTATGTTGCTAAAGTAAATCAACATACATAGATTACTGGTAGTACAACACGTATCACAACACAGTTCAACCCAATCATTAGGTAGTAATAGCATCGTATGACTCGACGGTTGCGTCGCAATGACTACTATGAGTGGGTTTACGTGCAGACATGGCATGGCTCGAACCGCTGCTGGCGTCGGCCTTACACACACAGCATAACATTTTGCACGATGAATTAAATGAACCGAAACATGCACTTGTGCTAGCCCTTAGTAGCGACTAATTTTCACTAATTGTCGTACATTATGTTATCGTAGGCAAATGAAAACAAATAAATAAAATGAATACAAAAACATTTAATTTTAAAAACTTTTAAAAAGATTTTTTGCACTTTTAATAAAAAATGTACTAAAAAAAATTACAGCAGACAGTTGTCCGAGGCCTTCGGCCACGGACTGTCCCTGCAGGCTGTGTCAGAGACACGGCCATTAAGTTTAACGTAGAATACGCCATCCGATAAGACAGAAAACATATATAACAATAAATGATAAATAATATAAGCAAATGAATTTATTGTTATATATGTTTTCTGTCTTATCGGATGGCGTATTCTACGTTAAACTTAATGGCCGTGTCTCTGACACAGCCTGCAGGGACAGTCCGTGGCCGAAGGCCTCGGACAACTGTCTGCTGTAATTTTTATATTTACCAAAGGCATTTGATTCAAGTCCGTTTAAAAAAAAAATATTATGTTCAATTTTTTTAAACTTAATTTAATTTATGTATTTTTATTGAAATAAGTTCTGCGAATGTTGAGAGGGCCGCCCTAATATTAAAAAAGGTTTACCTTATCGAGTCTTCGCATTAGCATTCGAGCGTTGTGTGAAAGCTTTACGCTTTACAATTCAAAATTAATGTTACAACACCTTTATTGAAGCTTTCGCAAAAAAGCTTTATTACGTTAGCTTACTGTTTGTTTCACTTTTTACTAGATACATGTTCCTAAGCAATGTTGAGCAACCAAAAACACTCAACCAAACACCACACATATGTTTGAGTGTATGTGTTTAAACAATTTTCATTTGAGAAATTAAAATACTAGAAATATATCAACCAATATGAAATGTATATCAAACGAAAGATAACATCTTCATTTACCTACAAAAAAAATTTTAACAAAATTCATCTAGCCGTTTCCTCAAATTCAATGAAATAAAGATTACAACAATAAAAACCTGACATGACTCCTCATACCGTAAGGTAAGACGTATTCTACGTCAATAAAGCAAAATAAGGAAAACTAAAAACTAAACTTGTTAAATATAAGGAAAACTAAAAACTAAAAGTTTTCTTCATCTTTGAGATTGTCATTCATACTTAACAGCTGCATATAAGCACCATCTAGTGTGCAATATTAGCTACTAATTTTCGAAAACCATTGCTGTAAAATAACATTACATTTCAGTAAACAGCTGATTAATATCTTGTCAACCGCAACAAATACAAAATAATAAAATATTTTACAAAACACCAAAAAAATTATAACTCATATAATTTTACTAAATTTACTGAAATTTTTCAGTAATACATATATACTGCAGTGTGCCCATTTACTAACCAAATAAGTTAAATAAAACAAACAAAAACCAGCAAATTCCTATGTATTTACAATATTGAAAGTTTTGATACTTTTAATTGATTAATTAAAAAAATATACTAAAAGCATAAGTACTTCCAACTTCATTACTAGATGTTTACACATCTCCCCTGTGATCGGACTCACATTAATTTTTTTTTTAGTAACATTATGTCCGGGAAAATCTATTAGGGATTTAAGTGCGATTCATATTATTTTGAATCAAGGAGTATCATGGGAACGCCCCAAGGTGAATTTGAGAATACCTCAATGTTGGCGTTGCCAACAATGGGGCCATATATCGAAAAATTGTAACAAACCTTTTGTTTGTGTGAAATGTGACGGGAAAAATCTCCCGGGAAAATGTACACTTGTTTCGAGCGAAGACAACCTTCCCTATTGCGCTAACTGCGGAGAGAGGGGACATCCTTCAAGCTATAGAGGTTGCAAGGTTTATACTGCGTTTTTAAAGAAAAATGAGAAACTGAAAGAACAGGCCTTACTTAGGAAACGCCAAGCTTCATCCAGAGTTGCAGATGCAGTTAAAAGTTGCGGGCATATTTCAAAACTCACCGGAACCCAAAAATAAATCGGAAAGACCTCCAATTATAGCGGAATTTTTAAAAATTGCAAATATTATCTGCAACACACAAACTCTTGAGGAAAGAATAGAAAATTGTGTGAAATGCTATAAGACATTGTCGAAAGAAGAAGCTGTATGCCAATGTTTGAAGTTATTGGATGAAGTTAAAAAAAATTATGAACCGTAATTATTTTACACTATTAACTTTTAATGTAAGGTCTCTAAGAGAAATGAGCAGACGAGTTGAACTACTCAACATCTTGAGAAGTAATGACATTGACATTGCATTTATTCAAGAGACACACTTACGGGATATTCACCGGGTTAATTTGGATAATTTCTTTTTTATAAGAAACGATAACTTACAAGGAATTGGTATGGCAATACGTAAAATTTTTAAATTTCAAATAGTGAAAATTCCAAACTTTAATCTTCCAAACATAACGGTTGAAATAGAAGTATCTGATAATGGAACAAGCAAAAAGTTCCTCGTTTCTTCACTATACTTTCCTTGCAACTCTCTTCGAAACGATATTTTTGACGGTTTGTCATCAATTTACCGATTTTCAATGGACTACCATGGAGTTATCCTTGGTGGGGACCTTAATTCTAAACATGTATCTTGGGGAGATTCTGTGAATAATTTGAATGGATCAGCTCTTTTTAACTGGCTTCAAATGTTCCCTTTAGAATTTGTAAGGATTTCAAATCGAACATCTTCTTTTCCAAATGGGTTATCATTTCTTGACCATTTTATTGTAAGTTCCAACTTGATTAATCTTGACTCTTTAAATGTTGATGTAACTAGTTTGCCAACATTTTCAGATCATTTTCCCTTCAAATTGCATATAAAACTACCTCATTTCGACCTCATTATACGATCTCCACGAATGTTTAGATCATTTAAGCGCGTAAATTGGAGTAATTACAAAGAGGATATTATTTTATCATTATTGGAAAATTATCCAAATGCCGAGACTAACCTACCCAATAATGATATTGACTTGTACATAGACAAATTTACGGAAAAGATTATTCAGGCAAACTTATCTCATTCTGAACCAATTGAAATAGGTAAAAAATGTTTCAATGTTTCTCAGAATATTAGAAAATTATAGAAAGTTAAGTACAGATGGCAAAGGGAAATGAAAAATATATTCAATAGAACATTAAATCGTCTCGATGGGCAATATTTACTGTTATCCCAACAAATTCAATTACTGACCATTATTATTAAAGAACTAGTTCGAATTGAGCAACAGAATACTTTCAATAGAAGGCTACGGAATGTTAGACCAGGTCCTAGGGCTCACAAATCCATTTATAACATTTTAAATTACAAAAGACAAAGTAATTTGAGAAAATTATCAGTCGATGGCTCCGTAATCTCGGACAAATCTGTATGTTTGGAAAAGCTTCGAAAATACTTTTCTAACATATATAGGGACTTTCCAATTGGTGATACTGAAAGAATTGATCAGTCTATTTCTGAATATATTTCTTGTGTTGCGAATAATATTATTTTATTTAACTCACAAAATACCGCGCTTAACTTATGTAACGATTCAAATCTAGTTACATTATCTGATTTGGAAAATATTGTTGGTAATAAACAATAAAAAATCATATGGAATGGATAACATCTCAAATTACATTATTAGGAAACTTCCTACGAATGCACTTGAGTATTTGATGATAATATTTAATAATTGTATAAGCAATTCATACTTCTCAAAGGCTTGGAAAATTTCGAAACTAGTTCCAATTAAAAAGAAGGCAAGCAGTAACGACATAACTAATTTGAGGCCTATTTCTTTACTATCAAATTTGGGTAAACTCTTTGAGAACATCATTAGAATTAAAATGGATCTGAATATGAATTGTCCATACACATCGAATTACCAATTTGGGTTTAAAAGGGAACATTCGACAACAGATGCTCTTTTGAAATTTCACAACGATATAGTATGCAATTTACGCATTAAACAATGTACGGTTGCAGTTTCTTTGGACATTGAGAAAGCTTTTGACCATGCTTCACATAGGGGCATTCTCTTCAAGATGATTCAATTGGGGTTTAGACCAAGTATAGTTAAATTGTTTCATAGTTTCTTTTCAAACCGTTTAGTTTGTGTACAGTTAGATGAGCTTTTTTCAAATCTTGGAAATGCCTACTCCGGTGTTCCTCAAGGGTCTATTTTGGCACCACATTTATATAACATATTCATGAATGACTTTCCTCACAATGATGATAATTCTTGCGGATTGCTTTATGCAGATGACTCTCTTCTTTATTCTCATGACGAGTCACCCCTTATAGCTTTAGATAACGTTAAACAACATTTAACGGAAGTAAAACACTTTTATGAAACTTGGGGTATCAAAATTAATATTTCCACTGTGTAGGCAAATACTTTGAATCTGAGAATAAACGATACTCAAATAATGTAATTTATAGAGAGTCGCGAATAACGCCAATAGGTCTATATGTCTGCGATATTTTAAATAGATTCATTTCTAGACTTCGTGTCCACCCAAATCAGATAATAGTTGATATTTTCAATAGGCAACAACTTTATAGTTGGACGAATACGAACTACTTATCACCAATTGGATTCCTCAACGAAAGTCCACCAAATTTTGATACAAATGTGAATATTTGTTACAATTTCTATTCAAAATCAATAGCGGGAACCCATAGAGGTTAATATAATATTTTCCCATTTGTTTTTATACGTCCCTATATATTTGTTAAGTTTAATTTTTACATTTTATATATTTTTATATCTGCATTTATTTTTATATACATTTATTTATATTCAAGCAAGGGCGTTCTCATACATCATATTGTTCTAAAACATTTCTTGACACAAAACCTGCAAAGTATGTAACTGTTCCAAATTTATGTTTTTAAGATAATACACGATTCTTAAATATTGTCTTCTAACACGATTCAAAATCATTCAATGTTCTTAAAAAGGCTCAATAAATTAATTAAATTAAATTATAAAACAATAATTTTAAGATAGCCACCTCAATTTTTTGGTTTTGATGTGTTGAAATACTTGTCCACTCGATACTTGTTGATATAGAAATGTTTTTTTATATCGATATAGCTTTTCAATTATGGTTTTATTTTTCCTGTAACAATATTGGGAGTCTGTTGAAAAATCTTGTTCTGAATAAATTAAATTTATTTCCTTTTTTGTATTTCTTAAATATTCGGAGATTTTCTATTTCCTATATTATACGAGGTTATGGGCGACTCAAAGGAAATTCATGGAATTCCCCAATTTAGAGGAGAGGGATTCGATGACTGGCAGTTCCGGGTAAAAATACACCTGGATTCTCAAAACTTATTGGATGTTCTAACCGACAGTCCTCCAAGTGATGGCGCTGCTTTATCCGAATTTAAGGACAAGAAAGCTAAGGACTGGCTAGTAAGTTTCATTCATTCGGATTGCTTGAGCTTTGTTCGAGACAAGGAAACAACCAATGAGATGTGGAGCAGCTTAAATGCTGCATTTGCTAAGAAATCCGTGGTAAATCAACTGCTGTTGAGGAAGAAATTGGCGAAATTAAGGATGAATGAAGGAGATTCTATTGTGTCACATATTTTTGCGTATGAAAATCTGGTAAGGCAATTAAAAATGGCTGGTGCAACTATGGAAGACTCAGACGTATTAGCACAACTATTTTTGACGCTCCCTGAAAAATATGACCCCTTGGTGACTGCTCTTCAAAATATGGATGATGACAAAATGAATTTGAATACAGTGAAAGAACGGTTGATGTCAGAAGAAGCAAAACTGAGCGACCGAAATGAAGATTTAGGCGAAAATAAGGCTGCATTTTCAAGCAAGAAGTTCCATAGGAAAAAGAAGTTTAACGGTAAGTGCTACAAATGTAACAAATTCGGACATCAGGCAAAGGACTGTTGGCAAGCTGAAGCACGATCAGCAAAGACAAAGGCAGTGTCATTTATGGTAAATACAAAGAGCGAAAGTTCAAAGGCTGCTGGTAAAATTGTATTTAAACTCGATTCCGGAGCCAGCGACCATTTGGCCAAAGATAAATCGTATTTTGTGTCTATGAAGGAACTCTCAACGCCTGTGGAAATAAACGTAGCTAAGAATAGTGAATCCATTTTTGCAAATTGTATTGGAGAAATTAAAGGTTTCAGCAATAAAGGCGTTGAGCTGTGCATGAAAGATGTGTTGTACACTCCCGATCTAAGGGATAACTTGCTCTCAGTACGAAAACTTACGAAAGCTGGTCTTGCAGTCAATTTCGCAAATAATATGGCGATAATTCAAAAAGGAGAAGACCAAATAGCCGTTGCTTATCTCAGAGGAAATCTTTACGAATTGAAACTGGACTATCCATCAAGATCGGCGATGCTCTGTGGTACAAACGAAACAGAATTGTGGCATAAGCGACTAGGCCACATAGGTGTTAGTGGTTTGGAAAAACTCAAAAGAGTGGGGATTGTAAAAGGCGATATAAGTCCAAAGGATTTGAACTTTTGTGATGTTTGTGTGGAGTCAAAACAATGCCGTGATCCATTTAAAGGTACCAGACCAAGAGCTACAAGAATACTTCAAAGAATACACTCGGACGTATGCGGTCCGATCACACCGATATCATGGAATGGTTGCAAGTATTTTGTTTCTTTTATAGACGACTTTTCGCATTTTGCTATAATTTTTTGTATTAAAAAGAAGTCTGAAGTTTTTGCGAAGTTTCAAGAATATGCTGCATTAGTGACAGCTATGTTTCCTCACTTGAAAATTTCTTGCCTAACGATTGACCAAGGTCAGGAGTATCTGGCCAACGAACAGAAGAAGTGGTACCAAGAAAAGGGTATCCAAGTTGAAACCACTGCAGCCTATACACCTCAACAAAATGGGGTATCCGAGAGGTTTAACCGAACGATAACTGAAAAGATAAGAGCAATGTTAATTGAATCTGGTACTCCTAAGTATTTATGGAATGAATCTGCTATGGCTGCCGTTTATATAATTAATCGATGTCCGACGACTTAACCCCTGCTGAAATATGGCTAGATGAAAGACCAACATTTGACAAAATAAAGATATTCGGCTGTAAAGCGTTTGCTTGGATACCATTTGCAAAACGAAAGAAACTAGACTCAAAAGGGAAGAAAATGGTTATGATTGGGTACGCTCCAAATGGATATCGCTTATGGGACATGGAATGTCGGAAAGTCATATTGGCCCGTGATGTAAAATTTGATGAGAATAGCTATCTTTTTAAAGTAGAAGAAAACCGGAAGAACACAGATGATTTTATTGTTTTCAGTCACGAGCAAGAGGGGGAAGACGATGTTGCTGTGTCTGAATGAAGAGAATCAAAACGCTAATAACTCTAAGGATACAGTTGTTCGCGAGACAGACAGTAATAATGAACCCGATGTTGACGTAATGACAAGTGACGAGTCTGACATAGAAATTCCACCTGAAGTTCAACAACAACAAAAAGAATCTGTAAGAAGAAGTACAAGAGTAAGCCGTTTGCCAGGAAAACTCTATGACTATATAACCGGATTTAACGCGGGAAGAATTCATAATAATGTCCCTGAGAAATTTGAAGATATTTTGAATAGAGAAGACAAAGACCAATGGATGAAGGCTGTAGGCGATGAACTTGCTTCAATGAAAAGAAATATGGTGTGGAAACTGGTTAAAATTCCTCCTGAAGTGAAATTACTTACATCAAAGTGGGTTTTTCGAATTAAAGAAGATGAGGACAGAAATCCGATAAAATACAAGGCGAGATTGGTCGTAAAAGGGTATCTTCAACAGTTCGGAGTCGATTACTCTGACACGTATGCACCTGTAGTAAAGCTAACGACCTCGAGAACAGTTTTAGCTGTTGGCATTCATAATGGATACTTCTTTCATCAGTTAGATGTGAAGACCGCCTTTTTGCATGGAAGTCTAAAAGAAGATGTATACATGGCTTTACCGGAAGGTATTTCTGCGAATAATGAAATGTGTTGCAAATTGGAAAAATCACTTTACGGATTGAAACAAGCCCCAAAGTGTTGGAACGATAAATTTAACAACTTCATCATATCACTTGGTTTTGTTCGTTCAAACCACGATTATTGTCTCTATGTTAAGAGGGATACGAAGAACAATGCCGTACTTTTCCTAATTTTATATGTGGATGATCTTCTTATTGTTGGGAATAATCTTGAAATCATAAGAAATTTAAAAGAAAAACTTGCCAGTAAATTCGAGATGTCTGACTGTGGATCGTTGAAACATTTCCTTGGAATGAAGTTTCTTATTGAAAACGAAAGTCTTATAATAACTCAAGAAAGAAGTATAAGGAAAGTCTTAGACAAATTTGGCCTTTCAGAATGCAATCCAGTCAAGACGCCTATGGATAAGGGACTACAACTTGAAGTCAGTTCTGAAAAACAAAAATCATGTCAACCCTATCGCTAACTTCTGGGAAGTCTCATGTACCTAATGCTGTGTTCAAGACCTGATATATGCTACCAGGTAGGATATCTTGGCCGTTTTCAAGAAAATCCTTCCGAAGTACATTGGCAACACTTGAAGTGGATCGCAAGATACTTAAAGGGCACAACATGAACTAAGCTTTTGTTTAACAAAAATAATGTTGAACCTTTAGTCGGATACGCTGATGCAGATTGGGCCACAGATCTCATTGACAAAAAGTCGGTCAGCGAATATATATTTAAAGTAAAGTTTCTTGGTGTAGTAAGAAGCAGCAAACAGCGGCGACTTCATCTTCCGAAGCGGAATATGTTGCACTCAGTATGGCTACGGCGGAAGCAGCATGGATAAGGGGAGTTCTGCAAGACCTAATGATAATTGATGAAAATTACACCGTAAGAATATACGAAGATAACCGAGGATGTATAGGAATTGCAAATAATCTAGAATCAAAGAGAGTAAAACACATCGATGTAAAACATCATTTTATAAGAGATTATATTATTAATGGAGTGATCAGAGTTGAACCCATAAGTACCGAAAAACAGTTGGCAGACATATTTACGAAGTCTACTGACGCAAATAAATTTATCAAGATGCGAAATGAGCTGGGGTTAATCGATTGAGAGGGGGTGTTGAAATACTTGTCCACTCGATACTTGTTGATATAGAAATGTTTTTTTATATCGATATAGCTTTTCAATTATGGTTTTATTTTTCCTGTAACAATATTGGGAGTCTGTTGAAAAATCTTGTTCTGAATAAATTGAATTTATTTCCTTTTTTGTATTTCTTAAATATTCGGAGATTTTCTATTTCCTATATTATAAGATGATGTTAGTGCAATATCTTTATGCGATATGTTAGTATTGTGTCTTAAATCGCCGACATTGTACGTTGTATTTTTACTGCTTTAATATTTGTCCATCAGTATATATGATATATGACGGGAATCCCATTTGTTTCTTGGATATATTTTTCTTTGTCCAGGTATATAAACATCTCGGGTGGGACAAACCCATTTCGTAATGCATTACTTAAATAATTTGCTTTTGCATAGTAGGGAGCCATTATTAAATTGTTTCCATATTTGTTTTCAACGTAGTATATGGTTTCTTATTAAATTTATGATGTAATTGTCAATTCGAATTACATTCGCCTTATTATACAATTTCTTATTTGAAAAATACTTTGTGTACAGACTTTGTGCTGTTCTGTACAGAGAAGTAGAGACTCTTAAACATTTCCTTTCTAATATCCTTAATTTTTCAATGAACGCCGGCGATATGTTGAACCAGACAGGACAACCATTTAATTATTATTATTAACGTTTGATACATAATAGCAGCTCACTACTTCCACGCAGTATGTCCTGGGCAATGGCTTTATCGGAAATCTCCGTTAGCTAGCTAGAGTGAGGAGGCAAAAATAAATGAGCAGCCTGATTTGGTTATGCGATCACTGATGTGTCTCAGGCTTAGTAGGTGACTGATGTCACTGACACAACCTCGATAGTGGCTCTTACAACCAAATGTAGATAGTGTCAGAAATGAATTTTGAAAGTTTATTATTAAGCAATGTTTTATTTTCCTAGCGAGGGTAATCTTTAGGGTAATCTCTAGGGATTCAAATTTCTATTACACGTCACTACCGACATTTTATGAAGTCCCAGCCACCATGGATCACCGCTCCCATTTTGGTGTTGTTGATTTACAGATAATTGCAGCATATCTCCACCGACCCACCATGAAAAGTCTCGAAACTGTTGATATCTGCTTGAACATTTTCTGCACAATAAAACCATTTAATACAAAAACATAATTAACGGGGCCGCCATTTAACGTTTTTTTTTCAACTAGTGCTTATTTCGTGAATGGTAACACTTAGCTCATGTCTGATTTGACAGATAATTAGTTTTATCCTTCTGCTGAACGAATGTGGTTGTGTATACGCTTGAACAACGCTGGGAAATATAGGAAAAATGGGCCTGCGATCGACTTACAGAAGATGCCGATTTTGCCAAAGACTTCATCTTTTCAGATGAAGCTCATTTTGATCTTGGCGGGTATGTAAACAAACAAGCAAAATTGTCGCATTTGGGGCACAGAAAACCCGCACGCATACATTGAAAAGCCGATGCACCCAAAACGAGTCACTGTTTGGCGCGGATTTTGGTCCAGAGGCATAACTGGGCCATTTTTCTTCGAAAATGAGCAAGGAGTGGCCGTTACAGTCAATGGCGATCGTTATCGGGCCATGTTGAACGAATTTTTGTTCACAAAAATTGAAGAGGAGGATATTGGCAACATTTGGTTTCAACAGGACGGCGCTACGTGCCACACAGCCGTAGCTACACTCGATGTTTTGCGCCCTGTTTTTAAAGATCGCATTATCAGCCGCAGAGCTGATGTCGTTTGGCCACCTCGGAGCTGCGATTTGACAACGTTGGACTATTATTTGTGGGGTGCCCTCAAAGATAAGTGTTACGCCGACAAGCCAGAGACAATTGACGCTTTAAAGGACAATATTCGTGAAGCCATTGGTGAAATACAGCTGCACACAATCGATAATGTGCTTCAAAATTGGACCGATCGTGTAGGCTACTGCATGGCCAGCCGAGGCAGCCATTTGAATGAAATTATTTTCCATTATTAACCGGAAGGATTGTACTTTCAAATAAAAAAAGAAATTTGAGAAAATATTCAGTAGTTTTTTTTATAGCATTTTCAAAAAAAAAAGTTATATGGCGGACCCTTTACAATATTTTTACTTACCTTTCTTAATAACCACAAAAAAATCTTATATCGTCAAGACAGGAACAATTCTAAATTCTTAAAATCCTTTTAATATAATATTTGTTTTTCTGTTGTGGTAACCGAATTAAAAACGAAATGAAAATGAAGTGGTACCTACAGAATTCATGAGAAATTCGGTTACAGCAACCAAATTGACGACGAATTCGGTCGTTGTAACCGACTTAAGGGTTAATTTGGTTATTGCGACCGAATTGATACCAAATTTAGTAGTTACAACCGAATTGATACCAAATTCGGTAGTTACAATCGAATTGATACCAAATTCGGTTGCGACAACCGAATTGATACCAAATTCGGTTGTGACAATCGAATTGATGCCAAATTCGGTTGTTGCACCTGAATTGCTGCCACATTCGGTTACTCCAACCGAATTTGGGACCAATTTCGGTTCTTGTATACGAATTATTTCCAAATTCGGTTGTTCCAACCGAACCAATTATGAAATGAGGTTGCTTCAACCGAATTTCAGTTGTGAGCACTAAATTATGTCGCGATAACCTCAATTCGGTTGTGGCAACCCCAATTCGGTGGTAACAGCCGAATTTACGGTTGCTACAACCCCTTTTCAACCAATTAGTTCTCTGGGTGTAGAAGGAGCCATATTAGACCCCTAATATCTTTGGACGAAATTCGTTTTAGGACTTTTTAAGACGTTTGAGCCATGTCCGTCTGTCTGGCTGGCGTTCAAAAGGTGGAGTGAGGTAGGACATCAGGAGGCAATTGTTAGCTTTCACTTTACATAAATATGACGGACTATTAATTCATAAAGAAATTATTGCGATGATAATAACAATAAACGACTGTGTGTCGTCGTGTATAAATCGGTACTCCAACACACACCTTATAAAAAGTAATAACACTGTTACACCTTTATTGTTCTTCATTTTACAAAAGAATGTTAAATATAACACAGAAGGATATTTCAGGACAACAAAACAAAGAAGTTAGGAATTACCAAGAAATCTGATTGAAGTTGGTAAATTTATAATCAAACTCATTGAGGCTGCCTACAAATTCAGCCCTTTTATGGTCACCTGCTATCCCTGGAAATTTAACCTGCAGACTTTCTAAACCTTGGGCGTCTGAAACTAAATATTGTCAATTGGAATTGTAATCAAATCCATCATAAACAAATTTTGCCTTACCGGTAAGGGTGTCGCTGCTTTAGAAATGGTGTACATACACTAACTCAAAAAATTCTGCGTACAACAACTGGTATTGCAAACATTTTAGATGTATGAAAACAATAAAAGCTTGAAGTCTACAAATTATATTTTACTTTAAAGGTAATTGTACTTGTAAGCAACTAGTTTTTTAAAAAATATAAACTTTTTTCATGTAAAATTAAGAAGAAAAAAAATGGTGTCCCATAACATCACATTAAGGAGAGCTTCTCACAATCAGCGATATGTGCGCTTTCTAGTTCTTACACCGGTTTCGAAAGGTATTTGGAGAGCTTTTTTCATGGCTAAGTACTCGATAGTGTCGCCATCACTAAGCGAGGTGACTGTCGTCGAAAGAAATGTAAGGTGGTCTGAGCAGGTATCGAACCCACGATCTCATGTACAAGAGCCGCGTACACTAACCATTGCACCACCGACAGTAACCATTGCACCACCGCACCATACATCAACTTAATCGATTGCACACAAAAAAGTGTCAGAAAGTCTCCGTACAGCAAATCATTTTTCCAGAAAATTTCAAAACTGTAACAAGATATGATACTAAAAAGCTATTAGTACGTAGTTGTGGTCCATCTTTATTAGTAATTACCAGAGAGAACCCAGGAGGCGCGCGCACTTAGAAACCAACAAAAATTGTTTATTTTTTCGATTGGAAGCTTCGTTTCCGAGATATAAACATGTGGGCGTTTTAGCGATTTTTTGTTTGAAAAATTTTATTTTTAGCGATTTAAAAAAAAAAAGTGACGCCACACTGGAGACACCCTTTGGTTAAAGCATCCTGCGAAGATATCATTTTTATTATTTTTTCGATTGGACCTCCTTTTATTTTCACGATTTTCTTATTTTGGCGATTTTTCGAACAAAAAATTCTTCCATACGAATTGGACCGGCGGCATGAAATATCGCCCAAAAGAAAAATGACCCAATAATTTTATGAAAAATCGCCCAATTTTTAAAATTGGGTCAAAATATGAAAAATTGCCCGAAATTACATATGAAATTTACCCCAAAAATATATGCAAAATGACCCAAAAGAAAAATGAAAAATCGGCCAAAAATATTGGGCAATTTTTCATAAAAAAAATGGCCCAAATTATTTGGGCAAATTTTCATATGAAAAATAGCCCAAATAATTTGGCCCATTTTTTTTATTGAAAAATTGGTCATCTAATACCATTTTGTGCAAAATTTTCATATGAAAAATAGCCCAAAATCATAGTGAGAATGAAATAAGAAATACATGTAGGAGTACAAAAGTTTAATATTTGAAAAAGATTAAATCTCAGCCATTTATAGCCATTTTGTATTGTGTATAAATAAGCGCTGTAGTCGAAAAATCGCGTGATTTTTGAGAAATAATTGCTTCACAATGTATTGGTGCAAGCGCCGCAGACGAAAAATTATTTCTCTAAAATCGCGCGATTTTTTCGAAATAATTTTTCATGTTTTGTCTCAGCGAGCGCTGCTACAGTGAAGTCTCTTTTAAGAAATCATGCTATTCTTTTTGAATAGAATTTTATTTTGTGTTTAAGTAAGCGCTGCAGTCAAAAAATCGAGCAATTTTGAAGAAAAAATTGCTTCATAATGTTCTCCAAAATCGGGCGATTTTTTCGAAATAATTTTTCATGTTTTGTTTTAGGGAGCGCCGCTATAGTAAAGTCACTTTTAAGAAATCATGCTATTCTATTCGAAAAGAATTTTATTTTGTGTTTAAGTAAGCGGTGCGGTCCGAAAATAGGGCAATTTTGGAGAAATAATTGCTTCATAATGTATTGGTGCAAGCGCCGCAGGCGAAAAATTATTTCTCCAAAATCGCGCGATTTTTCCGAAATAATTTTTCATGTTTTGTTTTAGCGAGCGCCGCTACAGTGAAGTCACTTTTAAGAAATCATGCTATTCTTTTTGAAAAGAATTTTGTATTGTGTTTACGTAAGCGCTGCAGTCAAAAAATCGAGCAATTTTGAAGAAATAATTGGTTCATAATGTATTGATGCAAGCGCCGCAGGCGAAAAATTATTTCTCCAAAATCGCGCGATTTTTTCGAAATAATTTTTCATGTTTTGTTTTAGCGAGCGCCGCTACAGTGAAGTCACTTTTAAGAAATCATGCTATTCTTTTTGAAAAGAATTTTGTATTGTGTTTAAGTAAACGCTGCAGTCAAAAAATCGAGCAATTTTGGAGAAATAATTGCTTCATAATGTATTGGTGCAAGCGCCGCAGGCGAAAAATTATTTCTTCAAAATCGCGCGATTTTTCCGAAATAATTTTTCATGTTTTGTTTTGAATATTTGAATTTGAATATTATATCCATTTACTGCAGTATATAAATGAAAATATATACAAAATGGAACCGAACAGTTTCATGACGGACTACGAAACATCGCTACAGAACGCATTAAAAGTTGTGTTTCCAAATGCTCAATGCTATGGCTGTTGGTTCCACTATTGCCAGGCTATATGTCGTAATATTTCTAAGAAACACTCGAAACTTGCAGAATTGATCAGAGCAAACGGACAAGCTTCTGTTTTGTACCACAAAATATTGTCATTGCCTTTGCTGCCAGCGAAAAGCATTCCAGTAACGCTTTACATTTTAAAGGAGGAGATAAGCAACATCGACAATTTCAACGGGTTCTCCAAATTTTTCAACTACTTCGAGAAGCAATGGATGAAAAAAGTATGTACGAATTTTCTTATTTGACTGCATTTCATGAGGTACAGGGAGATTAATGTGCATTGTGACACCACAAATAGTCTGCGACACTTTTAAAGGGCCTTGGAAAGCGCACATCTCATTAATTACGAAAGCTCTCCCTTGTTCCTTCATGAGATGTACAATGTCCGTAAATAGTCGAACTTTGTTAGAATTTTCTGCGATGAATTCATTTAATGCTTTTTATATATTAAGTTGGACCTAACAAATTCTCAGTCTTCAAATTGGCCACTCGAACAACTTCTGCTATTGAAGCTTACAACGGAGTACTAGGCCGGTTATTGCCTAAACGAGGACAGTTTTTCAAGTTCGTTTCGATTTTACGGGATGAAGAATTCCATCAAAGTAGAAACTTTCATCAGCTAGTAGAGAGCGGTGGAACTTGTGGTGCTAAAAAGATCAAAAGGGCGTATCCAGAAAAAGCAAAAAAGATTTCGGAGGCCAGTGATTTATTGGAAAAAGGAATAATAACACCAATAACTTTCCTTAATAGAATGGTTTACCCTAACAATGCTATATGCACTGATTTGGAACCATATGAAGATATTTACGAAGAGGACTTTGGTAGTCAAAGTGAACCCGAAGAACAAGAGATTGAAGAAGCTCACGGTCCAACACCAAATGATGATACCACCAAGTGCATTGTATGCAACGATTTGACAGCCAATACACTTTTGCTACCATGCAAACATTTGAAGTTTTGCAATGACTGCGTTCTGAAAATTGAAGCTCGCAGTTTGTCAAAAGGTACTAACACTTATTTTGTAGGGCAACTGTCGAAGATTCAATGCAAGTCTTTGTATAAACCTTTTTACATTTAAATACAATTGTTTCATTTCTTGAAATTAAAACAAAAATATACCAAAAATATAAATATTCGTTTTTTAATGAAATCTTGGCTTTTTCGGACAACAAAATATTCAATTTTTCATTGAAATTTGTGAAATTTTTTTTCTTTGCTACAACACAATATGAATTGACTTGCCCTCAGCGGCGCTCCCTAAAACAAAACATGAAAAATTATTTCGGAAAAATCGCGCGATTTTGATTATTTTTTTTTTATATTTTATTCGCCCGATTATTTTTGGGCCATTTTTCGTATTTATAATTATGAAATATGGGCCACAATGGGTCTATTTTCATATTTAATTTTGGGAAAAAACATCCAAATGGGCAATTTTTCACAAACGTATTTGTGAAAATATATGTGGGCAAAAATGAAATATTGCCCACAATTTATGAAATAAGACCCCCTCTTTCTGGGCGATATTTCATATGAAATTTCGCCCACTTTTGTATGGGATTTTTTTGGGCAATTTTTCATAAATTTTTTTGGGCGATTTTTCTTTGGGCGATTTTTCGTTGCCCCATTGGACCACTTTATGAAAACCCCTTAGAAACCAGCAAAAATTGGTTATTTTTTCGATTGGACGCTCCGTTTCCGAGATATAGAGATTTTTTCCTAATTTTTCGATATTTTCGATCAAAAATGGGGATGGGTTACCCTGGGTAACCCATTACCCATCGTCATGGGTAGCTACCCATTATTTTTCCCATTTCACTGAGAGTAATGAGTAATCGTGATGAGTAATTCCCCATTGTCGTGGGTAGTTACCCATTATTTTCCCCATTACCCTGTGGGTAATCGTAATTATTTTTACCCTGTGGGTAATGGGTAAACGATCGCTACCCATTCCCCACGGCAATTATAATGGTTTACCCTAATTACCCACGGAATACGAACCCTGGTAATTACCGAGTTAAAATTGTTTTTCTTGGAATGAACAAGCTTGGTTGTACGAGGTCGGACCAATAAGTCCGTGACTTTTCGAACTTCCCTCGTAGTTATATGAAATGCAACACTGCTCCCATCAAGTACCATCTTTTAATAGACTACTGTCAAGTTCCGTCATTTACTTTGCGTTTAACAGCTGTTCAAAACAAAAAAGTGAATTTCGAGTGAATATTTTTATTAAACAACCAAGGAAAGCCTTGATAAATACTATGGGGACTCTGCGCCATCGATTTCAATGGTAAAAAAGTGGTAACAAATGTGTGAGCAATCTAGTTTTTATTGATTCCACCATGAACAAGAAGCAGAATTTAAAGATTTTGAAGGACAATTTAACACAAAGTGACGAAAAACTGAGCATTCAAAATACATTCCGTTTTTAATAAGACAATGATTCAAAACATAAGTCGAATCTTGTCCGAACGAGGCTTATGTCTTATATCTGCTTTCTTATGTCTGCACCATCGATTTCAATGGTAAAAAAGTGGTTTACTGACTTTCGTTGTGGTCGCACAAGTACAAATGACGTTGAACGTTCTGGACGGCTAATTGACGCCAATACACCCGCAAATGTCGAAAAAATCCACGATATGGTGTTGGCCGATCGAAGAGTAAAAATGCGTGAGATTGTTGATGCCATAGGCATTTCAGATGGCAGTGTGGTTTCGATTTTAAATGATCAGTTGGGTTTAAAAAAGCTGTCTGCAAGATTGACCATAAACTTTGCTCTCAATTGACCATAAACTTAATCGTGTGACAACTTCAAAGGATTGTTTGGATTTGTTTAATTGGGCTACGAATTGGTACCGCCATATTCTCCGGATTTAGCTCCCAGTGAATATTTCCTATTTCCAAACCTAAAGAAATGGCTTGGTGGAAAGGGATTTAGCTCCAATGATGAAATTTTATGGACCTCGAAAAATCCTATTTTTTGGAAGGGATACAAAAATTGGAGATACGTTGGACTAAGTGTATTGAGCTAAAAGGAGATTATGTTGAAATATTTTGCAAAAAAACTGTGTTTCATTCAAAAAGTCACGGACTTATTGATCCGCCCTCGTAGTTTGTTGGTTTCAGTTTGTTTTTGTTGGATATATTATGCTCCCGAATTCTTTTTTCTAAGTGATCCCATAAATGCTCTATTGGGTTGAGATCTGTCGATTGAGCTGGCTGATTTAATTTCCGTGGAACATTGTAGGGCAGATTTCCAGCAACGACCTTGGAAATCAGTTTTCCTTGGACGACCAGATCTTGGTTTATTAGCAAATGTTTTGTTTTTTTCGAATTGTTGAATGACATATTGAACATACGAGCGAAGCCTTTTAACAACTTTTGCTCTTTCAGATAAGCTTTTTCATCCTTTTTTAAGTTTATTATATTTTATATTTTACTGTCCATTGCAATTTGTTTATTTTTGCTGTCCATAACTATAGCGGCTACAAGTTGAGGCCCAATAAACATGAACAAGGATATTAAAAAGTCTTCAGCCACAGGAAAACCTGTGACTTCCCCCGAGTCTACGGGCTCTTCCTCGAGCACTAGTGCTCGTAAGTCTTCTGCGGTCACACGCAAGGGGGCCTCTGCAACTGCGAACAACGCGAGCGGTGGTCAACCCTCCCCAACTACGGGGAAAACTAAAAATCTCTGCCCCTCCCGGAAGCGGAGAGCTGATCTTCGACTGGCCACTAGATTGGTTAGTCAACTCTCTGCACGGCCAGTCGCCGCACTCACTCCTGCACAGGTAAACACCTTGGAGTGGGCTAAGGGCGTCTGTGAGGGGTCCAAGTCTGTAGGGACAAAGCTTCCACTGTCTGTTACTAAAATAAGGCGTTCAGCGGAGGAGGATACAAATTTTATCCTCATTTAAGAGGCATAAAAGCCACCCAGTGCTCGGCAGGTCCTTTAGTGATGTCAAGAAGGACAGGCTAATCATTGGTGTATTGGATGAAGGATCCCAGAATGGGCGTATCTCCAAGTATATATGACACCTCGTAGAAGGAGCCCTTCTTACGGTGTTCATGGACATCGAAAACGACAACCCTGGTTCTGTGCCAATCTGCGAAGACGCGTGATGGTTCCACTGAAGTATTAAACTTATCGGGTGCTCTGATGAACGAGCAGCGCGATTGTATAAGTCCGCCATGAGTCGGGTAGGTGAGGTTTAGCCGGGGGCCACACTCAAAGCCGTGGATAGGAAGGATATACCTTCTAGATCAGGGCTAGGGTTTGGGTCCCGTCAAACGCACCTACTGACCCACTGGAGATCCTAAAAATCATCAGCCACTGCAATCCCTCCATTCTTGCAAAGGATGGGAAGGTGGTCAAGGTTGAGGATCCTGTAGGAACCTTCCGGCAGATAGTTCTGGTCCTGAACCAGGATTCCTTAAAACCCCTAGAGGAGTATAAAGGCCAACTTCGGTTGGGGTTCACGAGTGTATCCCTCAGGGTATACAAAGTGGATACGCTGAGTGGCAAACTGGCCGAGTCGAAATCGGAAGTCACAGCAATAAATTCTGGAAAGCATACTGAAACAGTGGTAGATGCTGAAGAAGCACTACTGGATGACGACAGTAGCAGCATCATCGACGTGTAGGGCCGCTCTGCCTGGCTGCGAGATGGGTCCATCACTAGCGAGGGTGATCACGAGACAACCGTGATCGAGGTACACGGAGTTGAAGATCCTGTAGACGATGAAAGTCCTGCAGATAAATCTTCATCGCGGTAAGGCAGCATCTGCCAACCTCATTCTCCACCTTGCGAAGGGTGGAGCCGATGTGGCCCTTATACAAGAACCATGGACGGTCAATGATCGTATATGTGGTATCAGGTGCCTAGGTAGGCCAAGATCTTGCATACTCATTAAAAGCTAATTTAATGCTCTTTTATTGCAGAATTTTAGTGATAGCGATACAACCGCCATCAGCCTCTCGCTGGAAAACGGCCAGTGGGACATCTGGCTAGTTTCATCGTACATGGCGCACGACCATACTGAATCACCCCCTCCGAAGTGCGTCAGGGATATTGTATCGGAGGCAAAAAGACGGAATTGTAGCGTTATTATAGATGCCGATCCCAACGCGCACCACACAATATGGGCGAGTACCGGCACCAATGATCGAGGCGAGTCTCTTTTTAATTTCATTATAAGAGAAACCTTGACTATATGTAATAGAGGAGAGGAACCGACCTTCATAACTTCGGTTAGGAGGGAAGTACTAGACCTAACTTTACTACTTGGCTACGACTATGTAACTGTATCCGATTGGAACGTACTTTCTGATCACTCTTTTTCTCTGAAACCTCTGTAAAATGAAGTTTTTAAAAATTATAGGAAAACGGACTGGAACGCTTATCGTGTGCGCCTAAGGAAACTCTTAGGTAACCATCCGAAAATTCCGACTAATGTGCCAGAGCTGGATGAACTAGTTGGCAAATTTACTGATGCGTGCAGGAAAATGCTCAATGAATCCTGTAAGACCAGTGGTTATAATGCTGCCAAGGGTAACAAAAAACCTCATTGGTGGAACGCTGAGCTTCAAGATCTAAGATCGTCCATTAGGCGGCTTTTCAACAAGGCCAAAAAGAGCGGCGACCAAAGGGATTGGGACGTTTACAAGATTAGTCTTAATCTATATAAAGGTGAAATCAGGAAGTCCAAACGGAAATCCTGGCGAAACTTCTGTGAATCCATTGAGGGAACCAACCAGACTGCACGCTTAAGATGCGTGCTCGCTAAAAACCCACCGTGTGTGGGGTTCTTAATGAAAGACGTTGGAACGTGGACGTATTCGTCTGAAGATTCCCTTGGGATTCTCCTGGATACCCACTTTCCCAACGATGATAGGAGTGTTGGTCATCAGCCAGAAGAGTTAGGCGGAAACTCACCTAGCTTAGAAAAAGTTCGCTCAATAGTGAGCAGAAAGAATCTGATATGGGGCATTAGATGCTTTAAGCCCTATAAATCAGCCGGACCTGACGGAATAATTCCCGCGCAACTACAGGAGGCACTATACCTATCTTGTAGTTGGTTGGAGGCAATTTTCAGGGGCTGCCGTATTCTGGGAGTCATTCCTAGCATTTGGAAGCAAACCAAAGTGGTTTTCGTCCCGAAAGCGGGCAAATGCTCTCATGTCAAACCAAATGACTTTAGACCAATCAGTCTATCATCTTTTGTTCTTAAGACATTTGAAAGGTTACTGGGCATTCATGTTCGAAGTAATCTTCCACAGAATCTACTATCGAGTTCTCAGCATGCCTATATCAAGGGCAGGTCAACTGAGACGGCTCTCCACTCTATAGTCAGCATAATAAAAAACTCTCTTGAGAATAAGGTCTTCGCTCTGGGGACCTTCCTGGACTTCGAAGGAGCCTTCAATAACATTCAACCTTCGGCGATTCTTAGGTCGTTACAGAATCTAGGAGTCGACAGCTTAGTGACACACCTAATTGGGAAGCTTCAGGTGGATAGATCCGTCAAAGCTGAATGGGGTGGTGTTACAATTGCTAGGAACGTTAACAGGGGGACACCGCAGGGGGAGTCCACTATTATGGTCAACTTCTGTCAATGAACTCCTTCTTGAATTGGACAGGGCCGAATGCCAGGTCTTTGCCTATGCCGATGATATTGCTATCATCTGAACGGGTAGAAACCTCAATTTACTTAGCATTCGTACAAACAGCCTACTTAGTCTGATTTCGAACTGGACCGCTAACAACGGACTATCACTTAACCCACTTAAAACCGAGCTTATCTTGTTCTCTCGGAAATATAAAATACCCGCATTTGAACTGCCGTCAGTTAATGGGGTGCAATTACAGTTGACGGAAAGGGTCAAGTATCTGGAGATAATTCTCGACAGAAAACTGTCTTGGAAACTGAATGTGGAGGAGAGGGTGAAAAAGGCGTTTGTTGCTCTTTACTGCTGTAAAGGGGCGATAGGAAAGCGCTGGGAACTGTCTACTAAGATCACCATGTGGATTTATACGGCAATAGTTACACCAATACTTCTCTATGGCATCGTAGTTTGGTGGAAGTGCCTCTAATTCAGTCCATTAAGGATGCTTGGAATCAAATTTCGTTGGATTACATAAATTCTCTTTATCTCTCAATGAAAACCCGTATATTTGAAGTTATTAAAAATAAAGGGGGTTGTACCCATTACTAATAGTTCTTAAATAAAGTAAAATAAATTAAAAAAACGAGAAAAACTGTGCTTCATTAAAATTAGTGAAAGTGCCTTTATTCAAGTGATCCAAAAAAATAGCACATTTTTTGACTTTTTTATAAACTGCTCAATAAAGGTTCTTTAGTTAGGAAACCACTATTATAATGATTTATTTTTTATATCTCAAGATGTCTAGCTTCCATTTCCGATTTTAAAATTCTGCAATCGGTTGCAAATTGCAAAACATACATGCTGCTGAATATGGAATTTGTATTGCCTTTAAATAAGTGAACCGGAGTGTATTTTTGTTTAACAGGTTTCACTCAATTTAAGTTCAAATAAACTCATTTTTAGTTTATTTCTAAAAAAAATTGAACTGAGTATACGTTATCTACATTGGGTAAATGTTGCAGATGTTTGTAGTCAGTTTGAATATTTTGAACTTATTACAAGTTTATTACTTATTACAAGGAAAAAGCGAACTGTATCTGAGTAAATAATAGCGGTATTCATGCAAACAAGAAAACCTAGAACTTTTGCTCAGCGTAAGTTTGCCCCGAAGCGTTTCATGAGGTACCAAGTAAAGTTGCTCAGTGTATCTATGCAGCAATTGTCAAAAAAAGGCTGATAAAGTAAATAAACAAAGTAAAATTAAAAGTATATGTGACTTGCTCCACGAAAAGGGACCTCTGCGCCGAAAAGAAGTTATTGAGAAAAACGCGTTTAAAAAAACGCTTCGTTTTTCCGTGTTTTGCGCATGGTTATGCAACTCTTCCTTCAACCTGATCATCTGGCGATGTATTTCGACTCTCTGGTACTTTGTACGATGTTCTCTATGCAGTGTTGGCTCTATGAAAAATATTTCTAACAGTTAAAAACCTGTTTTTGCTAATTTTGTTTTCAAAATTACTAGAGCTGTTTTATTCCTTATCAAATTATCAACGTTTTGGATTTAAGCCGATAGAATTGAATCTATTATTTTTTATTATTTAATTTATCTATTATTTAATTAATTTCAGGTTAAAATAAATCTTAATTAACGTAAGAAAATGTGTCTGGAAGACGAGTTTTAGAGTGTTGAAGAACAATACTTCAGTGATTGTTTAGAAGAATGTTTACCTATAGTCAGTGATGAGTCGGATGCATTTTCATCGCCAGAAGTTTCAGAAGCGCTGCAATTATCTCTTCAATATATTGAGGAAGAGCAAACTTTATCGCAGTTTTTAGAAAAACCTTGCTGTACGAATGGATGCACTACTGTAATTCCGGAAGAATGAATTGTTTTTGCAAAAAATAACTTTTTGGAATTACAGAAATATGAACAAGATTTAGTTATTCTAAGTCAAATTCAGTCTGGTAAAGGGCATGACGATTTCAATGACGCATATAAAGATATATTGGCAAAAATCAAGTATGGACGTAAGTCAACTCAAGACAGCTCAAAAGGTCACGTACTTTTTTACTTTCATCAGTTGCCCATCTGCCGCAAAATGTTTCTATTTCTACACGTTTGTGGACTGAAGAGGTATAAGAGTTTAATTCACGCATCGAAGAACAAACCCTGTACTAATCCGGCCGCACTGCACCCGGAAGAAATCTATAAAGTAGTAGATTTTATAAAAAGTACGGCAGATCAATTAGCGATTCCATTACCCGGACGTATTCCTCGTTTCAAAGATTATAAAGTAATGAAACTCCCCTCATCTGAAACAAAATCCTCTTTGTATCGAACGTACATATCTTCACTTCAACCAGAAGATAGAAAATTGAGTAATCAGTCATTCAGGAAAATCTGGAACCTTTATGTACCATATATCACCATTATGAAACCCTCCGATGACTTATGCGACGTTTGCAGAGGTATTTTAAAAATAATTTATTATTATGTGTAAAAAATGAACAATGTGTAACTAATCATTGACATTCTTTGTACAGAGAACACGTTGGTGATTTCTCAGCTCAAAAATTGCGGAGATGAAGAAAAAGAAAAACGAATTTCCTCTTTCATGGATCATATCCAAAAAGCTAAGAGTCAACGTGCCTACTACAAGAAATTTTGCACAGAAACCAATTGCACAAAACGTCAATTACTCCGTCAGTCCTCAGCAGCCGGCAGTGCATATTTAAAGGCTGGTAGAAAGTGCTCAGTGTTCGGCATTACTAATGAATTATTGAAGAAGCAGGTACCTTTTCATTCATTATTGAATTTTTGAATTCCATCACAGAATGTGACCTTGACGATCTTAATATTTTTTTTCTTTTCAGTTTTTCTACTTGATTGACGAACAAGACGAAATAGGAAAAGGCCCAAATTGTACCATCAGCTTATTGCATCACCATATTTCAACCTCATCTGTACCTGGCAAATCCTTGATATTATTTAGTGACAACTGCGTTGCGCAAAATAAAAATAATGCGGTTCTTGGATACCTTATGTGGAGAGTGGCCAGAGGATTAAACAAACAGATATATTTCAACTTTCTTCTAACGGGGCACACCAAATTTTCGCCAGATAGATACTTTGGAATTTTTAAAGCCAAGTACGCCATCAGTAATATTGATACTTACGAAGATATCAAAAACTGCGTAACTGCCTCTTCTCCCTCCGGCTGTAATAAACCAGTGATGGAAAACGTCACATGGTATGATTGGGTTGAATATTTCAAGAAGTTTTTCAAGCCATTAGTTGGAATTACGACCTTTCACCACTTCGCCATTAGTAAGGATGGCGTGGAAGCGAAATTATTCGCAGATAGCCAGGATACAACAAAATTTGAGTTACGTATCTGCACCGATGATGTATCCTATCCTAACATTATTACTCCGGATGGATTAAACTTAGAAAGACAATGGTATTTATACAAAAATATAAGAGAGCTTGTTTTCGATAAGAAAAAGTGCGATGATGTTGCTCCGAAGCCACAAAAACCGATGAAGAAGAAGGCAGCGAAATCCGAAGAATTTACATCAACCGAAAACAAGGCAGTCACCAAAAAACATAAGAACAAAAAAAACTGACTGAAAACAAAACTGAGACTCCTAAAAAATCGGTAGCAAAAGTGGAAAAACTCCCTAAGAAGACAGCTGCAGTTGAAAAAGCTCAAGCTGATGTGAAAACCAGAAACAAAGACGGAGATAAACAATCTATAAAGAAACGTGCTACAATGGTGAATAAATCGGAGATGAAAATAACAAAAAAAAAAAAAAACTGGAAGAACTTCCTAAAAAAATCAGACAAAGGTGAAAAGCAGCAAAATACAGAAGAACCTCCAAAAAAGCGTGTTAGGAGTAAAAAAGAGTAAAATTTTGATATTTTGTAATTTTGTACCTTTGATATTGAACTTTTTTTAAATTTCAAATTTTATATATATTATCTGTTTATATCACATTTTTCAATTTTTTCATTAATTATGTTCATCTTTACACGTGATTTGTAAAAAAACTAAAAGACATAGAAACTTGCGGTTTGCGGCATTTGAAAGAGCGTTTTTTTCCTATAAGAATCACTCAAAAAGTAAAAAAAAATTTTTTCGGCGCAGAGGTCCCTTTTCGTGGAGCAGGTCACATATGCCTTACCTATTCCATTATTTTATTTTTTTCACATAAATCCAAAAACCATAGAATAATACATACCATAGAAACTTTTATTCGCTCAATAAATTAAATGTCATAGGTACGATGGAAAGTAAACATTGGATGGTGGAAAATATGGGTTCAATAATACCAGATGGTGGCAATAGTATACAGCGATCCACAAAGGAACAACAACCGAATTTCGTGTTTTTGTGACAAACTATTTGTGCTAAATACAATACAAATGTATACCAACGATAAAAGTCAACAAAAAATTGCAAAATATATTTAAATTTTTCAGTTCTACACCAAATCGACAGGAAAAAGTTGAGTGTGAAATGATACGTCAGATGAGAGAATAAGTTTATCTACGTATGTATTATTCTTTGCCAAAAACTCTCTCTTTTTTTCACTACAAAAATATTGACATTGAAATATCAAATGTTTTCACGTTTCTTTTTCCAGGTTTGCTCAGCAAATTTGCCTCGAAAACTTTCCACTTTTGTGCAAGTCGCTTTGTGTGGGAAATTTGTTTGTTTTGACATTTGCTGTGCAAGTTTACGATGTTGTCGAGTTTCCGAGGTTCTTTCGAGCTTTCATGAAGACCACTAATATATTTGGCTCTATACGATGTTTATTTTAATATTGATTTTAGCTCAATTTAACTCAAATTTAGTTCAATATGATGTACATATGAACTAAAATTATGGAACTGTTTCCTAAATTTGCTACACAAATTTACTCAAGCATAGTTTATGGTCAAACTTTATTAAACTAAAACCCAATGAATTTAAATTAACTTCCACTTTAAACTATGAACTAAATCCAAGGAAATTCATTAACTTAAATCGATTTGAAAAGTCTTTGGCTCCATACGGCGTCAATTTTAGTTAATTTTAACTCAACATTAGTTCAAATATTCGAGGTGATGCGTCAAGCAACCCTCTCATTCGAAAATGGCAGTCAATGTCATCAAGAACGGCAGAAAATGTGGAGAAATTCGAAATTTTTTCGACTAAATGAATGCGGTGAAAGCGAAAGTCTACATTAGACGATATTATTTCTAAGAAATAAATTCACAAATATTTTAATTTGATAATTAATAAGCATTTTTTTAAAGACATCTTATTTTTTATTTTATCGACGAAAATATAAACTTTCTATTGAGACACCCTGTATGTAATTATAATTGCTATGAATCTGTAGAAAACTGTATGCCACATTCAGTGAGACCTGGCATAGATAGGCAAAAAAAAAGTTGTCAGTTGATTTGTGCGGACGCTAACTATGTATTCACCTCCAAAAACATTAGTGGTCTTCATGAAAGCTCGAAAGAACCTCGTAAACTCGAAAACATCGTAAACTTGCACAGCAAACGTCAAAACAAACAAATTTCCCATACAAAGCGACTTGCTCAAAAGTGGAAAGTTTTCGAGGCAAATTTGCTGCGCAAACGTGGGATGGAGAAACGTGTAAACTTTTGACATTTCGTTGTCATCTGACTAGGATGGATAAATAAGGTGATAGCACTAGAACAGTAGAAAAAGTACACTTACATAATACATGCAATTGCTACTGCTACCACCTTATGTATCCATCTTGGTCAGCTGATATGGTTTTCAGTACAACTACGCTGAGCAACTTTACCTGGTGCCTCATGCAACGGTGCGAGGGAAACTTGCGCTGAGCAAAAGTTCTCGGCTTTCACGTTTGCATGAATGCCGCTATTGTGTTCAAAGTGTTTTAATACACTACAAAGTGATAAATTTCTTCACTGCAGTATCTGTAAATCAAAATTTAATTTTTTGTGTTTACATATGGAAGAAGAGCCAGCATACAATGTATTAAAGAAAGTAAAAACATTGTTTTTAACTGCGATTATTGTATTCATGCAATCAGTGAGCTGGTGGATACAGTGAGACTCTCAATGCGTTTATGAGTGAGAATAATGACAATAATGCTAGCTAGCACTGCAAGCGGCGATGCTCCAGATATTAGTTCCCGTTTCAATTGTTTTGTAAGTGACCGAAAACATAAACAAAACAAGTCGAAAGAAGTTGTGGTGGACAAAAACAAAACCCCCACGAATGATGTTGTTGGTGATGCAGTGAGTGAGTACTCAATTGGAACTGAATCGCAAGATTTAGTTTCTCTGCCTCTCCCAAGTAATAATGTGGATGATGAAACTCACAATAACCCAGCAACCACTGCTGCATGGGTTAGTGTATCGCACAAGAAAAATATTAAAAGGAAATTTATTATTGGGCGAAGTAATAATAGTGACCTAGATGTTGTTGCGAGAAGAAAATGGGTTCATATTTCGTCCTTTAAGCCCTCGGATTCTGAACAGAAAATTATGAACTATGTGGCCAAGCAGATTGACGTCAGCTTGGAATATTTACTTTGCCGCAAACTTGTGAAGAAAGATGCGAAAGTTGAGGAGTTAAGAAGGGTCTGATTTAAACTTGGAATTTCTGCCAATTTTTATAACGAGCTGTTTAAACAAATGTTGTGGCCAGCTGATGTAAAGATGCGTCCTTTTAAGTTTTTTCAAAGGGATCAAATTGTACTCGAGAGAGCTTGAGCAGTAAAACCGACCAAGATGGCCTGACATTTTATTATCAAAATATGTCGGGTATGCGTACGAAGAGCCAAGAAATTTACTTTCAAACTTGTCAATGCGACTATGATGTCATTATTTTTATCGAAACATAGCTTAACAAGGGTTTTAAAGATGAAGGATTTTTTGATACTTGTGTTTTTCATATATTTCGTAAAGATAGAGATGCTGCTAGAACCAACTGTGTCAGAGGTGGAGGAGTTATTATTGCTGTTCGTCGTAAGTTTTAATCTTCTCAGATTAATTTGCCAAATGCTGATACCACATTGGATCAGATTTGTATTCGGATTGATGGCCAACCATCTTTAATAATATTTGCTTCTTACATCCCACCACATAGTTCGTATGTGTTGTATGATGAGCATATTCAAAATGTGTTAAATGTTGCAGCGGTAAACAACATCAGCGAGTCAGTCTTTTTGGAGATTTCAATCTTAATAATTTGGCCCCTATTCCTCGACTATAATTTGTTGTGCCCTACAAATGTCAATTTATTCCATGAAGTCAATGTAATTGATTTGGGTCAAATTAATCATTTCCCAAACTCTTTAAACCGTATTTTAGATTTAATAGTTATAAGCAAAAACCTAACATTTTTAGTTAATGTATGTGATCACCCTTTTTACAGTCCTGATATGCACCATATTGCTCTTGTAATTAGACTGAAGTTTTTAACCTTTCCTAAAAGTAATTCTTTTCGATACCGCTATTTTGATTACGAAAACTGTGATTTTAATTATCTTTTTGAAGCCATAATACGTGTTTTTGAACAAATCCACCAATGATTGTTCCATGGAATTTGTTAACATCTTGGAGTCAATTCTGGATGAGTATATTTATTCGAAAAGTTCATCCTCACATGGATTGCCTTGGTACACTCCTGGCCTAAAAAAGCTAACAAACCTACGAAATAAGCATCACAATAAATATAAGAGTACAAATGACGCTGAAAGTAAACGATTGTTTGAGTGAATTTAATTTTCTTAATAAGTTTTTATATAAACAATATTTACTTAGTGTTCAGGATAGAATTAAAAATGATCCAAAGTTCTTGATGCATTTTGGGGATATTTCAGCGATCTTAACATCAGATTTAGTCGACCTTTTTGCTTCATATTTTGGTTCAAATTTTGAAAATTCAAATCAAGTCCATAGCGATGATTTTTTGCGAATTGTGTCGCCTTGTGTTGACTTTGGGTACATAGTGTTGGATAACGATGACACTCTTGACGGCATCAATAGAATAACAAATTCTCAAAATCTTGATATCGACGGTGTGTCAGCTTTTGTGTTAAAAAAAGTATCTCTGGCAATCTGCTTGCCTTTGAAAATAATTTTTAATAAATCTCTAAAAGAAGGGATTTTCATTGATCGTTGGAAAATATCTTACATTACTCCGATTTTTAAAACGGGTGATAAATCTAATGTGTGTAATTGTAGGCCAATCTCAAAGATATCTAATGTTGCGAAAATTGTTGAGCACATTATGAATAAGAAAATATTATCTGCTTATCTATCTGAATAAAGCCAACATGGCTTTATTTGGGACATGTGACTGTCCGTGGAGGTGGAAAGTTTCTGATAGCCATTCACTTGGGTGTGGCCAGAAATGATTCCTTCATTGGGCAGTCCAAGCAGCTCACTACTTCCACGCAGTATGTCCTGGGCAATGACTTTATCGGAAACCTCCGTTAGCTAGCTAGAGTGAGAAGGCGAAAATAAATGAGCAGCCTGATTTGGTTATGCGATCACTGATGTGTCTCAGGCTAAGTAGGTGACTGATGTCAGTGAAGCTCATCAAGCTATCGGGCATATTCTTTTGTCCTTTAGAAGGCGGATGAGCCAAACATATGGGCCAACGGCGGATAAAAAAACCAAAAGAAGAAAATCCAGGTTCGACATATTGCATCCTGGTCAGCGTCTGATCCATAATGGGCTGCTGCAAACAAATTTCCTGGCAGTAGGTATACTGCAAAATCCCGGTGGACTGGGTTTGCCTCCCGCCACCGTACACAATGGTAGTGAAAATACAAGACCGAAAAAGAAAACATAAACGACCCCTATTTGTTGACGACCCCTGCAAACGTTATAAGAACCACGATTTACGGATATGCACCTGGAATGTGAGAACTCTATATAGATCCGGTGCAAGTATCCAATTGGCAGATGTCCTCGAAAGTTATAAGGTTGATATTACCGCAATCCAGGAAATGCGATGGACAGGACATGGCTGCACACGAAAAAGAAACTGCGATATATACTACAATTTCCATGAGAAAAAACATGAATTTGGTTGCGGATTTGTAGTTGGCAAAAGACTGCGACATCTAGTCTCTAGGTTCAATCCTGTGAGTGAACTTATAGCCACAATCCGCATAAAAGCGAAATATTTTTATATTTCCCTAATTTGTGTGCATGCCCCGACAGAAGAGAAAGATGATGATGCCAAAGACATATTCTATGAGCTCGTAGAGGAAACGTATGACCGCTGCCCTGGCCATGACATTAATCTTACTAGGAGATTTTAATGCTAAAGTAGGCAGGGAGAATGTGTTTCATCCAACTATTGGCAATTTCAGTCTACATGCTGACAATTCCGACAACGGTATGAGATTGATTGGCTTTGCCGCGGCCAAAAACATGGCAATTAGTGGTACAAGATTCCAGCAGAAAGACATCCACAAGGCTACATGGGCATCTCCTGATCAATGAGCGGAAAACCAAATTGACCACGTGGTAATTGATGGAAGGCACTCATCCAGTGTAATGGACGTACGAGTGATCAGAGGAGCTAACATCGATTCTTATCACTACCTGGTAGCAGCAAAGGTTCGCACAAGATTAGGTAGAGGGAAAATCGTACGAAACCAGACGCAGAGGAAGCTGGACATCGGAAAGCTGCAATTACCAGAGGTAGCCACAGCCTACTCGAAGAAGCTCTCGCAACTTTTGGCACAGAACCCACCCCCTCCCGTTAACGATCCTGAAGCGCTGTGGAAACCCATTTCCGACTCTTTAAAAACTGCCGCAACAACCGTACTTGGTTTTGAAAAACCGCTTCGCAACAAACCATGGTACGATGAAGAGTGCTGTATTGTAAATGATGTTTCAGTCAATTGCAACGCGAGCTGCGACTGAGCGGTATAGGGAGAAAAGAAAGGAGGTAAACCGCCTCTTTAGGCGTAAGAAACGGCAGTGGAGAAAGCGCGAGAGTGAGAAAATTGAGTCATACAGAAGGAAGAACGAAGCCCGAAAATTCTACCAAAAAGTGAAAAGCGGAACTAATAGACATGGTTCAGGGCCCCTCTTCTGTAAAGACAAGGACGGAAATCTCATCGCAGATGTGCAGAGTATGTTGGGAATATGGTGATATCATTTCTCTGCGCTATTGGTACCTGAGATATCCAATGACGAGACAATCGATCTAAATTTGGACGACGACGTGGATTGCCCCCCTCCTAACCAAGACGAGGTCAGAACTGCTATTGCCCGGCTTAAGAACAATAAAGCCGCAGGAGCCGATGGATTACCGCCGGAGCTGTGTAAGGCTGGCGGCGATGAGCTGATAAGGTGCATGCATCAGCTCATTAGCAAAATTTGGTTAAATGAATGCATGCCCAGCGAATGGAGTCTCAGTGTACTATGTCCCATATTTAAAAAAGGTGACCCGAGTCTCTGTGCCAACTACCGTGGAATAAGCCTTTTATCCATACCATATAAGGTTCTATCAAGCATAATGGGCGAAAGACTAAAACCGATTATCGATGACCTGATTGGACCATACCAGAGTGGCTTTAGGCCTGGAAATTCGACAACCGACCAGATTTTCACGCTACGCCAAATCCTGGAGAAGACCCACGAAAAACAAATCGACACCTACTGTGGATTATAAGGCGGCCTTTGATAGCCTGATACGGGGAAAACTCCATGAAGCAATGTCTGAGCTTGGTATTCCTGCAAAACTCATACGCCTTTGCAGAATGACCCTGACGAACACCAAATCTGCAGTGGAAGTTGGTAAGGATCTTACCGAACCTTTCGAAACTAAGCGAGTCTTCAGACAGGGTGACACCCTATCATGCGATCTCTTTAACATCTTAATAGAGATTATTCTGAGAAAAGCAGCTTTCAACGTGAATAAAACCATCAGCAGCAATAGTCACATGCTGCTCGCGTATGCTGATGATATAGATATCATTGGACGCACAGTTAGAGAAGTTACTGCGGTGTTTTCGAGAATTGAAAAGGAGTCAGGAAAAGTGGATCTGACGATAAATGAGGACAAGACAAAATTAATGGTTTCAACGAGAAGGGCCTCCATGCGATTAGACCAAAGCGTGAACGTTGATAACCGTTATAATTTCGAGGTGGTAGACGAATTTATATACCTCGGATCTGCCGTAAACAAAAACAACAACGTCAGCCTTGAAATCAAGCGCAGAATTGTGCTTGCGAATAGATGCCATTTTGGCCCAAGCAAGCACTTTAGAGATAAAGCCCTCTCTCGAGTAACAAAAGTCCAACTGTACCAGACTCTCATACTCTCATACAAGCAGGCGAAACATCTGTAGGAGTCTTCGTGAGAAAAATACTCCCCGAGGGGTCAGGGACCTTACAAAACGAAGATAACATATTTCGCCAACCAGTCCGATCTTTTGCCTTATCTCTCCAGTTGGCAATACCAAGTGTACGCAGGGATTCGTCAACCTGATCCTTCCAGCGGAGTCTTGGTCTTCCTATTTTTCGTCATCCTTCGAGTCGGTTTCGAAAACCCTTCGTGCTGGTTCATCTTGGCTTAGCCAGCGCAATCGCGTTATTTTGATCCGCTTAACTATGTCAATGTCGGGATAAAGCTCATACAGCCCATGGTTAATGCGTCGCCCATACTCGCCGTAGCGCACTATAGGGCCATAAATTTTTCGGAGTATTTTTCCCTCGAAGACTCCTACAGATGTTTCGTCAGCTTGTATGAGAGTATGAGAGTCTGGTATAGTTGGACTTTTGTTACTCGAGAGAGGGCTTTACCTCTAAAGTGCTTGCTTAGCCAAAATAACATATATTCGCAAGCACAATTCTCCGCTTGATTTCAAGGTTGACGTTGTTGTTTTTGTTTACGGTAGATCCGAGGTATATAAATTCGTCTACCACCTCGAAATTATAACGGTTATCAACGTTCACGGTTTGGTCTAATCGCGAGGAGGCCCTTCTCGTTAAAACCATTAATTTTGTCTTGTCCTCATTTACCGTCAGATCCACTTTTCCTGACTCCTTCTCAATTCTCGAAAACACCGCAGTAACTTCTCTAACTGTGCGTCCAATGATAACTATATCATCAGCATATGCGAGCAGCATGTGACTTTTGCTGCTGATGGTTTTATTCATGTTGACAGCAGCTTTTATCAGAATAATCTCTATTTAGATGTTAAATAGATCGCACGATAGGGTGTCACCCTGTCTGAGGCCTCGCTTAATTTCGAAAGGTTCGGTAAGATCCTTACCAACTTTCACTGCGGAGTTGGTGTTCGTCAGGGTCATCCTGCAAAGGCGTATGAGTTTTGCAGGAATACCAAGCTCAGACATTGCTTCGTAGAGTTTCCCCTGTATCGGGCTATCGAAGGCCGCCTTATAATCGACAAATAGATGATAGGTGTCGATTTGTTTTTCGTGGGTCTTCTCCAGAATTTGGCGTAGCGTGAAAATCGGGTCGGTTGTCGATTTTCCAGGCCTAAAGCCACACTGGTATGGTCCAATCAGGTCAGCGATAATCGGTTTTAGTCTTTCGCACATTATGCTTCATAGAACCTTATATGCTATGGATAAAAGGCTTATTCCACGGTTGTTCGCACAGAGACTCGGGTCACCTTTTTTAAATATGGGGCATAGTACACTGAGGCTCCAATCCTCCTTATCAGCTTAATCCAATCCTCCGCCAGCCTTAAACACCTCCGCCGGTAATTCATCGGCTCCAGCGGCTTTATTGTTCTTAAGCCGGGCAATAGCTGTTCTGACCTCGTCTTGGTTAGGAGGGGGGCAATCGACGTCGTCGTCCAAATTTAGATCGATTGTCTCGTCATTGGATATTTCAGGTACCAATAGCGCAGAGAAATGATCTCTCCATATTCCCATCATACTCTGCACATCTGCGACGAGATTTCCGTCCTTGTCTTTACAGAAGGGGGCCCTGAACCATGTCCATTAGTTCGGTTTTTCACTTTTTGTAGAATTTTCGGGCTTCGTTCTTCCTTCTGTATGACTCAATTTTCTCAATCTCGCGCTTTCTCCACTGCCGTTTCTTACGCCTAAAGAGACGGTTTACCTCCTTTCTTTTCTCCCTATACCGCTCAGTCGCAGCCCGCGTTGCAATTGACTGAAGCATTGAAGCATCATTTGCAATGCGACACTCTTCATCGTACCATGGTTTGTTGCGAGGCGGTTTTTCAAAACCAAGTACGGTTGTTGCGGCAGTTTTTAAAGAGTCGGAAATGGGTTTCCACTGCGCTTCAGGATCGTTATCGGGAGGGGGTGGGTTCTGTGCCAAAAGTTGCGAGAGCTTCCTTGAGTAGGCTGTGGCTACCTCTGGTAATTGCAGCTTTCCGATGTCCAGCTTCCTCTGCGTCTGGTTTCGTACGATTTTAAGACATGTTGATATTTTTAATATATCTGGTCATAGGACTAATTATGGTATGAATGATGGTATGATCCATTATGGCCAGTTTTTAAGTGGGTAGTTAACAATCGGATTACTTAATCTTAATTCTAAGTTAATTAGAGGTTAACTTTGCATTTTGTTTTTCAGTGGCGAGTTAATGTAAGTCGCCATATTGTCAACTAATATGGCAACCCTTGTATTTTTATTGGAAAAAACGTGTGTTTTGGGATAAATACCAAAAGAACAAAGGGGAGCAAACAAAATATAATTATGTAAAATAGAAATAGATGCATAAAATCAAAGTCATTTTAACAAAAATTTGTAAAAAGCTATATAGGCGCAACAATTTAACGATCTAGACTCAAGGTATGTGTACAAATACGCAAATCTAGAACATGTATTTTATACAATCTTCATTTCTCCCTTTGACACTCAGTAATTTGATTGTCAAAATAATATGGTTCTCACTATAACTTAACTAACCAACATTGGGTGGTTAAATCATAGTTAAACAATGACTAAAAAACACAAATCGATGTTTAACCACATTTTAACAAAGAAACGAAGATCACCACTGACTGAAAAACTGGCATTTAGGGAGTTTAACAATATTAATACAAATTTTGTAACTGATTTATTTTACAATATTAATGAATTCAAAAATGTATTAGAGTTAATTTATTATTAAGGAGTAGTCTGTAACGAATTAAATTTTTCCATATATGGGAAATAAATAAATAAATAAATATCAGAAATTGTGTTTCGAATATTCAAAGTATCTACATATATATGTATGTAAGTATTTACTGGCAATCTTTAAAGTTTTTTTCAAACACCAAAAGAAACTGACACCCTTAGAAAATACATACTAGGAAAATGGCCCCCATTTAATAAGAAATGTTGGACGGAACGTTCGCTCAGTTATATATTCATATCTGAAATACTAAAATTTCAATTAATGGAAAACACTTGTGTTGACATTTATTCGTCCAAAAGTGATAAATACGATTAAAACAATAGAGAATGAATAATGGAAAAAATAAAGGGAAATAAAAAAAAAACAAAAGTGCTCGTACCAAAGAACAAATTGTATAAAATTTACGCATTTCGTAGCTGTGAAACAAGATTAATTTCATTATCACTAAAAGGTGTCATCAAATAAAATACAATTTTACGCTTTTCGTTATACTCTAGTCTGGTAAGGGTGAAAGAGGCGACATGACACACTGCAATTGATGACACTTTCGAAGAAGATCTCTTCTCTGTCTGTATTTGCCACAGACCATCGATATGATCGACGTTGTCATAGTCATAGCCAGCCAAGACAAAAAGATGTTGGTCAATATTGTTATTATTGCTAGCCATTGTTGCATGAGGGAATACTTGGTGGCGTAGAGGATCACGTTTTCTATTGACATGACACATTGGTCTGGTGCTACCACTGCCACACTCAAGTGGCAATGTTCCACCAACTAAGGGTATTGTTGATGATGAATGAGGAACAATAGGAAAAGGTAAATATTACACGAATAATAATGACACAGTCAACATGTGTAATTAATGAAAATGAGATCTCGAACTCGTAAGTGATTATGCAGCAGTGGAGGAGAAATAAGAGCGGCATATGTATGTACATCTATATCTCTGAGTGTTTACTCTCCTGAGTGAATTGCCACTTTTGTGTAGGTGGTACTGAGAGTAATTGCCATTGCAATAAGTAATTTAGTCTGGCTTGAGAAGAGTTGTGCAAACGGAGTCACTTCACTTACTTTAGAGGAGATTTTCAAACCATATGTTTGGAGCAAAGGCCTACCATAAGATACTCTTTTACCCACATGTAAGGAGCAAAATGAATCTGAGTTTAAATCAGGCTTAGGTCGGAAGTCGAATGCCGCAGTAAACCTAATCAGGTAGCTAATTGTGGAAGAAATGATATCGAATTCATTATCGTTTTGTCGGTAGTGAAGTTTTATGAACGCATGAATTTTAAGTCATAGACGAACTCTCATTATCGACGTAACAGTATCGTTATTAGGCCCCAGGGTTCATGTGTAACTTATAGGAATTATGGTATCAGATATCAATAAATTCGTTGAGAGCAACGTTGAGAACGATGAGTCGAAAGTGTTGGTGCTTTGCCACATGACCATATACCTGAGACAGAAGTTCGCCCAGCTGTGCTCTCGTTGTAGTGCTGGTAGGGATGGCGGTATGTATCATTTGATACGGAAAAAAGTGTAACGCATAGAAGGCGTCATATTCGGTCTAAGACATATATTTTTGCAAAATTGTTTTTAGATATTAAAAAGGATTGTTTGGGATTGAAAATAGGCGTTATGACTACGTCGCTTCTGATACTTCCTATGCAAATTGACTGATTCGTACAAAATCATGTTTCTTCTAAAACTGTTTTCTAGTGTATGTGGTAGGGATATAACGAACGTTCGATTCGCATATGAGAATTATTCGCTTCATTTTTAGTGTTCGCATTCGTATTCGCATTCGCTAAAATAAGCGAATGTTTTACCGAAAATTTTCAAGAAAAATATCATGTTCAGCAAGAAACGTCAGCAAAGTGAACACAGCCAACCATGGTAAAATAAGTAAGGTAAACACAGTAGGAATTATTGTAATTTTAGGCAACAAAAACATTGGAAACCTAGCGCTGGAGTATCTATTTTAAGCTTGACAGCCCACGGAATATCAGTGGATTTCCAAAGAATAAATTTAATATTGAGATGTACAAGTATAGAGGGCAGTCACACTGGATATGTTATTCAATTAGCCATAGAAAGTATGATAAATGAATGGGAAATCGCTGATAAAGTCCACTGCGTCGTCCATGGTAAAGGGTCTAATATGGTACGAACTATGAATCTGCTAAATTTCCCGCATATTGTAATATCATTAATTCACGTTCTTAAATCAAATTTGTCTCACGAAAAATCAAAAGAAAATGTTCCATCTTATATAACGAATGTGATTAACGCCCTCATTTACGAGTTGACATGGTGATTTGGAGATCTAGATACAACACCAATATTTTCAGTATCAACGTATTTAGATCCTTGATATAAATTTAAGTTTTTTAGCACATCCGACCAAGAATATTTACATTCTGAAGTTTTGAAGTTAATTTTCAACAACTGTTCCGGACAAGAACCTTCTAGTTCTCCATCAAATAAAAAGAGGAAAGAAATGTCAACGTCCCGTTAAAGCTTTTGTAATTCGCGGCCAAAAAATGTATCAACTCAGATTCAAAAAGATATGGAGCATTTTTTAAATGAAAGTCACAGCGATCTTGAAGACGATTCGCTTGAAACACAGGGATTTAGATCTTTGACATATTCTGAAGCAATACGATAAGGAAAGAAGAATTCACATTACAGATGACCCATTGTTGTGGTGGAAGAGAAATTGTTTCAAATACAAATATTTAATTCCCATAGTGCGTCAATTTCTGGCCCCACCACCAGGAAGTGTTCCCAGTGAACAATTATTTAGTGGAGCTGGATTAATTTATAATCCGCTTCGCACCAATCTTATAAGGGACAAGGCGGGAAAATTACTCTTTATAAATACAATTTGAACCGACTGGACTTCGAATATTAAATTGTCTAAAGTAGAATTCACATTTGTTTTTAAAGGTTTTATTTATAAAGAACAGATCTATCTTTACATGTACCTTTAAACATACCATTAGATGAATTAAATTTTGTTGGTATCTTTTTTAAGGTTTTGAATTGTTTTTATGTCTTAATTTTAATACACATATTTAAATCTATTATAACATTATATCGTACTGAATTTAAATAAAACAATGATCTCTTTTTATACACGAGCTAATTTGTCTTTTAATGAACTTAGTAAGTATTATTCGCATTCGTTTTCGTATACGCAAAAAAAATATTTTTTATTCGCCATGCCATTCGCATTCGCTAAACTAACATTCGCAACATCCTTAGTATGTGGTTAGCTCCAACTCAAATTTTGTTTAATAATATGTAAACAAATATGCAATGGCTAGTGTGCGCGGCTTTTGTACATGAGAACGTGGGTTCGATCCCTGCTCAGACCACCTTAAACTTCTTTCTACGACGGTCTCCTCGTTTAGTGATGGCTACACTATCGAGTACTTAGCCATGAAAATGCTTCTCAAAATACCGTTCGGAACCGGTGTAAAACTGTAGGTCCCAATCAGTGAGTATAAAACTAGAAAGCGCACATCTCACTGATTGTGAGAAGCTTTCCCCAATCCCTTCATGGGATGCTAAGGGACACCATTTTTGTTTTTTTAATATGTAAATTTGTACTTAACTGGAGGAAATTGGAGAGGTTGCCACGCCCATTCTAGTACCTCCCATACAAAAGCTGGACGGCCGTTTGGCTTGTCAGTGAATAACGGAAAACTCTTCCGATCTTGATGAATTTAGGTATGAGACTTCATTCAGCCAAACCCCAATCACCCACAAAACAAAGGCCAAACAAAATTTGTGTGGCCAACTGGTTAATCGACAATTTATGAAATTTGGTTTTAGGCAATACTTGGTCAAGCGCCACACTGCTATGGAAGATGGGAGATTTTGCCACTTACATTCTGGTACAAAAAATGGGCTACTGTCTGGTTGATTGATGCGATGTCTACCGTAAACATTCACATCCTATCTTAATGCAACTTAGTAGTGTACAATGTTTCGTCAAAAGCAATTGTGTAATTACAAATAGACGTTCCGCCACGCCCATTTGTGTGTCTACCTACAATTTACTGGTAATAAAAAATAAATAAATGGTTTCCCATTATATCCCATGAAGGAATCGGGGAGAGCTTCTCACAACCAGTGAGCTGTGCGCTTTCTAGTTTTATACTCACTGATTGGGACCTACAGCTTTTACACCGACTCCGAATGGTATTTTGAGAAGCCTTTTCATAGCTAAATACTCGAATACTGTCGCCGTCACTATGTGAGGTGACCGCCGTCAAAAACAAATTTAAGGTGCTCAGAGCAGGAATCGAACCCAGAATCTCATGTGCAAGAGGCGCGCACACTAACCATTGCACCATCGACGGCCGACAATTGACTGGTAATCACGATAAATCCTCAAAAACACAACAGATCCTAATTAAATTGGGAACTAGATAATATTTTGGCCAATGTCACTCAGCTATTGAAAATGAGAGAATTTCTCATGTCCATTCCGGTACCTGAAGGTCGGTCGGCTGCAAACAAATGTAATATATAAAATGGAACTTGGACCAAATGGATGACTTGGGGTGAGGGTATGTTTAAGATGTTTCACCAGACTGAAATTTATGTACTGGTTTAAATAGAAAGTTCGTACTGAAACAAATTTCCTAAGGGTTATTAAATGGGATGGGGCAACGAAAAATAGTCCCAAAAATTTTATGAAAAACTAGCTGAAAAGCCCGATACCTCGTTATCGGTAGTTTTATGAACTTTTTTTAATTTCCCCCCTTTTACTCGCTAATTTACCAAGTTTCTTGGCTAAACTGCAAATATGTAGTAACATACCAGGGAGTAATGGCATATCCGAATTAACAAATATTAAAAATTTCAGCTTTTTAGCCAAAGGTGTTTGGGCAGGCCGCCATGGGAGAGACTTTTCCGCTTTTTGCCCCTCCCCGTAGGAATTTCCAAAAATCTTAGTCTTAGCGGAAAAATCCCGTTCCTAGCTCCAGCGGTTAGGGCTGGGCGATGTTGAGTCAGTCAGTCAGTAACGTTATTCTCTTATATATATAGATTGCCCAAAAAAAACCCATACAAATGCGGGCGAAATTTCATATGAAATATCGCCCAGAAAAAGTGGGTCTTATTTCATAAATTGTGGGCAATATTTCATTTTCTCCCTTTGTGCGCCTTTTCGTACGATTTTCTTATTTTAATTAAAACTGATATTGCACTTGAAGCGAGACTACACGAAACCGTTACTTATCTTAGCGGCACTCGCTAAAACAATATATGAAAAATTATTTCAAAAACATTGCGCTATTTTGGTGAAATAAATTTTTCGCCTGCAGCGCTTGCTTCATTCAATACATTATGAAACAATTGTTTCTCTAAAATCGCACGATTTTTTGACTGCAGCGCTTATTTAAACACAATATAAAATGGCTATAAATGGCTGAGATTTAATCTTTTTCAAATATTGAAGTTTTGGGCTCCTACATGTAAATATTTCTATTTTCATTCTCACAGTGATTTTGGGCTATTTTTTATATCAAAATTTGCCCAATTAATTTGGGCCATTTTTTTTATGAAAAATTGCCCAATATTTTTGGGCGATTTTTCACATTTCTTTTGGGTCATTTTGCATTTATTTTTGGGGTAAATTTCATATGTAATTTTTGGGCTATTTTTCATATTTTGACCCAATTTTAAAAATTGGGCTATTTTTCATAAAATTGTTGGGTCATTTTTCTTTTGGGCGATATTTCATGCGGCCAAATGGGATATTGCGTTACCTGGTTTTGGAGTTTGAAAGCATAACAATGACAAATTGTTCCATCGTTTCGATGTTGTCCTAACACGCCCTACATTCATTTGTTTCGTTTCGTCTAACCCACTGATCCGGCCCGCACACAGGATCTTCACTGTTCTATACTCGTTCTACATAAATAAATAAATATTTTGCCATTACGTCCCATAGAGGGGCTGCTCAAAATTAGATAGCTGCGCACTTACTAATTTTAGGTTAGGTTACTCAGGTTAGGTTAGAGTGGCAACCTGCATGTCAGGCCTACATAGCCCTTGTAGTCCATTGTGATAGCACAGAGAGAAAAGGAAAATATGAGATTTTCCTGGTCCCTCCTTTTGAACCAGCTTGTTTGCATCAAAAAGCCCAAGAGTTGACGGATGCTAACATCATCCAGATTTGCTAACTCCCCAAAAAATTTGAGCATAGTGCAGCCTGCCGCCTTCTGGAAAGAGTGAGGAATAGACACAGAAGGTGTTATATTGACTCCACCTCCACATTTCTCAAGACTTTCAGAATCTCTGCATTCCGTCCAATAAGACAATGACTCGACATGACAGGTACGATAAGTGAGATGTCCGGTTTCGGAAACGACAGCATGGAATTAGTGCCTTTCAAGTCTAGGCGGGGTCACATCAGCTTGGAATGTACACAGTTGAATAATAGTGACCACCTACCGTTAGTTGCCGTAAGGGCACAATTCCTCAAGAAGAGCTTGCAAGATGTTAGAGGCATGCACACATGTTCCAGTTCGCCCGGATCATGTAAGGTAGCACCCAGACTGGCAAGTTGATCTGTTTTGCAGTTCCCTGGTCCCTGTGGCCAGGCACCCATCTGCGACATTATTAGGGATCTGCGGCAGTCGAAGGCAAATGTCGAATTTAGGAAGACAATTTCCAGGGACTTGATGGCAGCTTGACTATCAGAGAAAATATTGACTCCGATATATGTCTGATAGATACTACAGTGATTAGGCAATCTTCTCGCTATGGATAGCCCTATGTCCTTAGAAATAATACCAAAGCCTATTTTATCGTCAAGCTTCGAACGATCTGTATAGCAGTGTCCAGGCATGCGGCCATTCCATTCTGATCTACCAGGAACGAGTATAAGAGTGGTATCAAAGAGTGTTTCGGCCAAAGTTCAATGCACAATGCCTAGAAGCTCAGGAATTGTGTTAAAAAATGACACTGTGTTCGAAACCATTTTCTGACCCTCATAACAATTTCCTAAGTCAAACAGCAGTTGCTGCGACCTGCTGCCTAGCTACAATATCCAGTGGTGTTAAATATAGTATGACATTTAGTGCGTCAGTCAGTGTCGCTCTAAGCGTATCAGTGACATACATACCAGCCATTGGCTGAACTTTATTCAGTATCACGCACTAGGTGGATTTCCGTAGAGTCGTCGGCCAGATGATAACTCCATACAGCATTATCGGTGTAACTACTGCCGTATGCATCCAATGAACTATACATGGGATCAGATCCCTGTGTTTTCCTACTGTACTTTTACAGGTTTAAAGTGCTATAACAGCCTTTTTGGCTCTTTCAAGAATGTTGGGTTTGAAGTTAAACGTCCTGTCGAGTAAAATACCTCAGTATTTTACGCTTTCAGAGAAGGCAATTTCAAGACCTTTTCAGGAGATAGGTATAACAGTTGGTACCTTATACCTCTTGCTGAAAAGAACCAGTTTCGAGGGCCGGTTGCAGGATGTATCTAAGAGTACTAGGAAATTTCCTCTTAACCGCTATTGCCACGTCAACTGCCTTAACACCCATATTCTCCACAGAAATCAGAATACTGTTCATGGAGAGATTCCATGGCAGAGGCGACAAAACGCCCCCTTGAGACGTTCCTCTGCTGATAAATCTATAGAGGTTCATTAACCCTGAGCTAGCCAAAATGCGTCTCTTTATAAGAAGATTGTGGACAAACAACCTTAAATTCTTCACATTGTTGTCCTGAAATTTACACTATTCAATTTGCTCTACACAAATGAAAATGTTGACATAACCAACGATTTTTCTAATAGTGTTAACATGACCTTAACGCAGACTTCTCTGTTGCTCGACCTTCTTCAGTCAGAATCATTAGTAGACTGCCTATGGAGGTGATCCCAAGGAGTGATGAAGTAATTCCTAGTTGTTCTATCAAAGAAAGAAGGTAAATGTATATATATATACATAATGGGTAATCCAAGTAGACATACTTTTTTCAATAGCCTTTTTTTGACAGATCAGGTGTGAGTTGTGTCATGCTGTCATGTTACACTAGGTCACAAATAACAAAATTTTCTCTGTTATTTGTTTCTAGCATACTTTTTCTCATTGATTTTGACCTACTAAACACGAAAATGAGTTTTAAAAATTTTTCTGTTGATTGGTTTTCGAGATACAAATTTTTGAACCTTTTTTTTTAAATTTTTGGAGGTACACTTACAATTTTGAGCATATCTTTCGTCTTCTTTGACGTATTTGATCCTACTACTACTCAAATTAAAGCAAATTGAGCCGTCTACAACTCATTCTCAGAAAATTTTCAAATCGGGTGAGTAGTTTTGATGTTGGCGGCTTAAAAAGGTTAAAAAACTGCGTTTTTTAGTAAAAATGTGGCAGAAAAATTCATATAAAAATTCATATAAAATATAAAATGCGATGCTAACAGCGATTTACGTATAGCTGGCATTTTTCCAAAGAAAATAAGCACTTACTTAACAAAATCTGACAACAAATGGCGGACTTATAATTGTTTTGGTAAAACACAGAAATTCCGCTATTTCACGATATTTTGATTTTCATTATTTGCACAGCTTACCTACCCAACGCAAACGAATAAATACATTTGAACTTAATTTAAAATAAACAAATTAGTTTTAGTATATTATTTTTTAATTTATTTAGAGCACTACATACTCAATGTATGGCACAATTAGAAATGGATGTGCCAGGTTAGCTAAACTAACGAAATTAACCAAATCAACGCCCATAAAAAATGAGTAGAAACAAAGATATAACTGTACATTTTATGCCATGTGGAAAAACAGCTGACTTCTTCTTTGTTTTTTGTATTCGCTGCAATTGGTCTCACGTATTAGGGTCCAAATGTAGTCACCCATCATAGCCGTGTCATAGATGCCCTGATAGCGTCGTTCCATAGCCTTCAATTCCTGATGAAAGCGCTCGCCGTGTTCGTCGCTCACGTCTCCTAAATTCTCAGGGAAAAAATCCAAATGAGAATGCAGAAAGTGTATTTTAAGTGACAAGTGCACTCCTACCCAAAAATTAAAAAAAAACGAGAATTAAAACGCTATTTAAATTAACATTTGTTTCAAAAAAAACCTACCCATTGCTTCATAGTTCTTTACCAGATCCTCAACTATGTCCTTATAATTATGGCTTTTGTTGTTTCCTAAAAAGCTTTCCACAACAAGCCTGAAGGAATTCCATGCTGCGGCTTCGATGGGTGATAACAGCTTCGGGAATGTTTCATCTTTCAACATTTTTTTTATATCGGGTCCTGCGAAGACTCCTTCTTTAATTTTTGCCAGCGAAAGGTAAGGGAAAATTGACCGTAAATAGGCAAAAGCTTCACCTTCTTTGTCCAATTTTTTGGCCAAATTTTTTATCAAACCCAATTTTATGTGCAGCGGCGGAAGTATTATATTTTCACGGTTCTCTATTAGTGGTTTGCGCTGAACATTCGCTTCTCCAACTACAGGTTTCGTTCGTTCCGGCCATTTTTTTTGAATATAATGCTGATCATCAGCGCGGCTATTCCAAAGGCACAGAAAACAGCAATGTCGCGTATAGCCTCCTTGGAGTCCACACAGAATGGCCACAACTTTGAGGTCGGCGCATATTTTCCAATTATATTTGCTATACTCTATGCATTTCAGCAAAATGTTCATAGTTTCATAGTTCTCCTTTGAATGAACCGCATGAGCAATGGGAAGAGATGGCTTTTCATTCCCATTATGTAAGAGAACTGCCTTCAAGCTCTCTTTGTTGCTGTCAATAAACAACCTCCATTCATTGGGGTTGTGAATTTGGTGAAGCTCTTGGAACAAGCCGGAAATGTCGCTGCAAAAACATATTTGGTCTTTCTTTGTATAAAATTTTGCATACTGCTGGTGACGCTTCCTGTACGCTGTTACTTTCACTTCTGAATCCGCAAATCCACACTGTACCATCCGAGACGCAAAAAGTTCGGATTTCTCCTTAGTGAGACCAAAATCGCGCACCCAATCGTTTAGTTCGGCCTGTGACAGTAATTTTCGCTTTCTGCACGCCCCAAATTCGCTTGCACTTGACTCGGACTCTTGATCTGACGATTCTGCTTTTTGAAGAGATGCACCAGGGCACACTGGATATGGTACATCATTCGAATGTGGTACTGGAAGTGCAAACGATCCCACTTGAGCGTAGTTCCATTTTAAAAATCTCCCTACCCCACTGTTTGTGGTGAGGCAAAAATAACAGTCTGTGGAATGGCATAGCGGCTTTTTCCACATCATTGGTGTATCGAATTTCATATGGCGCCTAAAATTAAAATAAATGACTATATTTGCTTTGCTTAATGTGTTTAACTAAAAATTCTTACCTTCCGCCAGCTGGCCAGTTGGTTAGGATTATATAGCAAAGATGACATAGCGACTTAGGTGTCCATGATTCTGTGATATTTGGTGAAATACCAAAATAATTCAAATAGTCCAATTGCACTGCTGGAGTAAACGTGTGTGCGTGATTATTCTTTATAAACTCGCCACAAACATTGCAGAAATTGTCTGGATTGTTCAAACACTCGAACACACGTAGTCTTTTACTCATTGTCTTACTTGTTGGGTAGGTATTATATGCACTTAAATTCAATTTGTTTCACTTTTTACTCGTACTACTCGCGTTCGTAGACACTTGTTGAATGACAAAAAACGATAAATGAACACCTATAAATAACACCAAATAATGACCACTCACAAATGTGGGGGGAATTTCTGTAAAAAAAACCGATACAGGTAGCCATCGGGAAAACACACATCAATAAAAAAGTGTAATTCCCTTTAATTGACTGTGAACGGAGTAGCAGTCATAAAGGAACACGAAGAGCGTCCACGCACATTCAGAAGCGTGTATTACTCTGCAACCACAATCATAAAAATTAAATAACTATTTGTGTATTACTTATTTTTTTTAATTCTGAGAATCATAAAAATTACGTAAACGTTTTTTCCAAACAATTTTGTACATGTAAAGTGGGTTTGCCAAAATTCGTATCGTAAAATGCACCTGTGTTTCTATGTTCTGCATTTTCATTATACCATTTTCTTAAAAACATCGACGAAACGTCCCTACGGTATTGTAAATAGGTTTTTTACAATTATGAAATATTTGTGTTATTAATATTAATTTAAAAATTTTATCAAAACTGCTAAGTGCTGTGACATTTGAAAAAAATTTCCAAAAAAAAAAATTGTTGATTTCAGTAAATTTTTGAAATTTCACGTCCCTTGCCAGAACAGAAGACATTAACCCAGGGTGGTGAATTTTGAACAGAAGTAACTTATGTATAGGAGCAACTGTTCCGTTCTATTCCAAAAGGATTATAAAAAACTTGCTTTTTCGATCCCTCCTAGTAGGTTAGCTGTGCAAATAATGAAAATCAAAATATCGTGAAATAGCGGAATTTCGGTGTTTTACCAAAAAAATTGTAAGTCCGCCATTTGTTGTCAGATTTTGTTAAGTAAGTGCTTATTTTCTTTGGAAAAATGCCAGCTATACGTAAAAAAACCAAAATCGCTGTTAGCATCGCGTTTTATATTTTATATGAATTTTTATATGAATTTTTCTGCCACATTTTTACTAAAAGACGCAGTTTTTTAACTTTTTAAGCCGCCAACATCAAAACTACTCACCCGATTTGAAAATTTTCTGAGAATGAGTTGTAGACGGCTCAATTTGTTTTAATTTGAGTAGTAGTAGGATCAAATACGTCAAAGAAGACGAAAGATATGCTCAAAATTGTAAGTGTACCTCCAAAAATTTAAAAAAAAAAGTTCAAAAATTTGTATCTCGAAAACCAATCAACAGAAAAATTTTTAAAACTCATTTTCGTGTTTAGTAGGTCAAAATCAATGAGAAAAAGTATGCTAGAAACAAATCACAGAGAAAATTTTGTTATTTGTGACCTAGTGTTATTGGATAATATTCGACCGAATAGACCACGTCCAGTACGCAGTGAAGAAAATAGCTGAGAGTGTACACGAAGACCGTGGAGAGTCGATTCGGCGCCGTTCGCAGCAACTCGGACTGACGTATGGAACGTACAAAATACAGCTTGTGCACGAACTGAAGCCGCCCGACCTTAACAAGCGACATCGCTTCGCTCTGTGGGCTCTTGAAAAGTTCCAAGAAGATCCGACGTTTTCGAGCCACATTTTGTTCAGCGATGAGGATCATTTCTGGCTCAATGGGTATGTAAACAAGCAAAATTTCCGCATTTGGGACGAAAAGCAACCTGAAGAGATTCAACAGCTACCACTTCATCCAGAAAAAACAACGGTTTGGTGTGGTTTGCGGGCCGGTGGAATTATCGGTTCATATTTCTTCAAAAATGATGCCGGTGAGAACGTAATCGTCAATGGCGACCGTTATCGTGCCATGATAACCGACTATTTGATGCCTGAAATTGAAGCTCGTGATCTCGGCTCTTGGTTTCAATAAGACGGCGCCACTTTCCACACATCGCATCAATCAATGGATTTATTGAGAGAACACTTCGGTGAGCAGATAATTTCACGCTTTGGGCCGGTCGATTGGCCACCAAGATCGTGTGATGTCACACCGTTAGACTTTTTCCTGTGGGGATATGTAAAGTCTAAACTTTATGCGGACAAACTCGCTTCGATTCAGGACTTGGAGCAAAACATCACGCGTGTCATTCGCCAGTTACCAGTCGAAATGCTCGAACGAGTCATCGAAAATTGGACTCAACGGATGGACCATCTGAGACGTAGCCGCGGCCAACATTGGATAGACATAATCTTCAAAAAATAAATGCCAAAGAATGTTCTTTCAAATGATAATAAACATTCCCCATTCAATTTGAATTTTCTGTGTTTTTTCTTTAAAAAAATAGGGGACCTCGAAATGGAACACGCTTTATATAATAATAATAAGGAATAAGGAAATGAAACATTATTAGTGACTCAATCAGTCAAATCGCAAGCGAAAGCTTAAGTACTCAAGTCGGGGTAAAACCAATATTCTTCTGAAGAAGACGAGAGTGATGACATTCCATAATATGTACTTAACTAAATAAATTCCTGAACACTAAGAATATGAAATTACATGTGAAAAGGGCAACAAAATAAAAGTGCAAAACCAGAGCATACAATTTGTCGAGGACAATTATGAGAGAAATCTAGCAGATCTGTCAAAATTTGTTCTGCACATTGTTGTCCCGAAATTTATTCTATTCAATTCGCTCTACACAAATGAACATTTTGACATTACCAACGATTTTTCTAATAGCCTAAGATGGCCCTTATGTAGACTACTTATGAAGGTGATCCCAAGGAGTGATGAAGTAATTCCTCGTTGTTCTATCAAAGTAAGAAGGTATACATTTACATACTTCTGAGACTAAGGAAATGAAACATTATTAGTGACTCAATTAGTCAAATCGCAAGCGATTGCTTAAGTAGTCAAGTCGGGGTAAAACCAATACTCTGCTGAAGGAGACCAGAGTGATGACATGCCATAATACTTAACTAAATAAATTCCTGAACACTAAAAATATGCAATTGGATACTCACATAGAAGATTACCTATGCGTCGTATATTTCATCATTTATGTTCACCTGAAATCGTTATTTTCCATTCATTCTAATACTCAATCACTCATTGTGGATTAAAATTTAGTTGAGTTTGAGTGGTTGTTCGGGTAAATGCGATTGAGTGAGTTAAAAATTGTCACATACACAACCCTCCCATCCAGACTCCCGACACATCGATAGGTGAGCGACACTAATGGAAATCAATTTGAAGCGTTTATCCGTTTAATCGCTTATCGGACCGAGTGAAGTTAAGCTCCACTTTAACGTAGTAACGCACACATTTGGTATGAAAAGAAAATAAGATGACATCGGTCGTTTATAAACCATCGCTATTTCATCGTAAATTCGCGCGATTTTCGACCAAGATATAACAACCGGGATCAAAAGTGATATTTGAAGTCTGATAGAAACTTCAATGTGATATAAAAACCAAAGCAATTGTGAAATTTTAATTTAAAAATAATTGAGAATATAATTAATACTAAGCAATGAAAGATCGTATAGTGAGTTTGGCAAACGAAGATCAACAGTCGGGAAATCATTTCAAAATAAACGAAACATCACTCGAAGCCGACGGCCAATCAGCAGCGACATCAGTTATAGTTAAGACTTATGATTCTGATACGGAAAATGAAAAACCTACCCTACTGGAATTGGGATCTACTTCGAATACCGCCACCGACATGACACCTATCCCACCATATCCAGGAGAATATCCTTTGGATATGCATTTAAATGCCTATGGCATAAATGTTCAACATGCACACTACAATGTTGGCGTAACGGATGCCTCGACCTTCGCAACACTCTACTCAAATCCTTACTTGGACACTATCTCCCCATCTGCTTTATCATTAACCCCTGGGGGACTTCCTTCGTTGTCAGCATCGTTACTATCGCCTACGTCCTTGACTGCATCCTTAAGCGTTTCACCATATTCTGCCCATATTCCACAAACGGTTTACACATGGGCAACACCAACACAAGTTGCAAGTATAGCAACTGAAATGGATTTGGGCAGGGATGCAGCAACAGAAATGGTGCCGTCTCCCATTTGTATGGGTTATGCGGGAGCACCAGAACATATTATAAGCAAAGAAATGAATCCTTGCTGGAAGGATAAAGTTATACAGAGTGAAAAAGGTAAACTTGCCAACCAGCCAAATATCCAAAATAGTTTATAAGTTAACAGGGTGGGATTTTAGAGAAAATTAAACCAATAATCAGGATATACTCGTGTAACCTAATTAACAGTAAACTCTGTGGCAGCACATCATAGTGTCTTACAGTGGTGTCCAAACTAAATGCAACCAAAATGCATCTTTTACGGAATATTACGTAAAAATGTTCTGAAAATATAATTATCAACTTTTTGTTTTAAATTTTATACTTTATTGCTTTAAAAATAAGGAAAAACGATCTACTCCGTAGATATTTAGAAAAATGTTTTAAAAATCATAAAAATACATATTCATTCTTATTATTCAGTGTCCAAAACATATGCAACTAATAAAATCAAGCGCAGTTCAATGCAAATGATTTGAATATTTTCCAGCAAATCGGTTGTTGTCTATTACAGCGTGACGTATTCGAGGCATTGATATTATTAGTTTGTCAATGACGCTTGTTCGGATTGATTTCCATGCATCTTTCAGTCGTCGAAACAAAATTTCAGATCTTCTACAATTTTCCCACTCAATTTTTTGGTTTATGATTTCCTAGAGTTTCTCGATGGGATTTAAGTCTGGTGAGTGTGGTGGCCATTCCATATCCGTGACTCTATTTTCGCCAAACCGCGATTTATCCACTTTCGATGAGTGTTTGGGGTCGTTGTCTTGCTGGAAGACCCACCACAATGGCATATCGTTCTCGGCATACGGAAGCATTACCCTTTCTAAAATGTCTTTATGGACAAATCGGTCCATAATACCATAAATCTTATGCAGTTGACCAACATCAGCACCAGAAAAGCAGCCCCACACCATTACAATTTATCCTCCATGCTTGACCGTCTTTGTGTAGTAACGTGCTTCGATCCGTTTTCCTACTAGTCGTCGTACGTAACACGTGCCATCGCTGCCAATAATATTAAATTTTGATTCGTCACTAAACAAGACAGGCCTCCACTTACTTCCTGGCCAATTTAAATAGTCTTAAGCAAACTGCAAACGCTTTTTCTGATTACGCTTTGATATAAGCGGTTTCTTTGCAGGACTTCGTTCGAGTAGAGAGGCCTGCAAACGACGTCTAAGAATTGTTCGAGCAGAAACTGATATTTGAAGTTTGCAGTTATTTTGGAGGAAGAGATAAATGAGTCTTATTTCACGTGTCTGATGATCAAATTGTCCGTCCGATCACTTGTCTTGCGCGGTCGACCACCTCGGTGTATAATAAAAATTTCTGAAGATTTTTTTTAAAGTACCAATAATGCGAGATATTGAACTTTTATGAACATTATATTTCTCGGCAATGTGTGTTTCTGTGATATTCCACAAGAATGAGCATTCAATTTATCGCGCCCATTTTAAAACGAACTCTATTTTAGCATTAATAGGAAAAAAAATAACAAAATAATACTGAATGTTCCTACAAATCTCTTGACGAAGGCTTTCTAATTAGTTATATGAAGAACAGCGATCAAAATAATTATAAAAACGACGTTATTTGAAACAAAATTGGAGAGTTGCATATGTTTTGTCCACACCGATTTTAATATTTATCGATAAAAATGCCGATAACATGGAAATGTAAACAAAATCTGTACATTTTAAAATTTTTTAAAAATCTTAATGCCGTTTATTATTTATTGAAATATCATTGTCCTTTTTGTGGTATAATTTTACGAACTTATAGACCCTGTTAAAGGCAGCCAATCTTAGTTGCATATGTTTTGGTTTTTTTTTTACAAGTTGATATAATTTTCGAATTACGTATAAAGTATTTTCGTTTGAGCAACATAACCAGTAACATTTTTGGAATTGGTTCCAGGACAACTACTTAAAACCGGTTGCTTTTGAAATTTGGATAGCACCACGTTCCCAAACAACTTTTCTTTCTCGTTCACCTCATTTTACGATGGGATGATGACTAAATTAAGAACCTGACGTATGATTTTTGGAAAAATATGAATTATTTGTGTTCATTTGTACATAAATATGTACTAAAATCTTACAGAAAGTACTTAGTTTGTTTATTATGTCCCGTCAAAAAACGTCAAGTGAAGTGAATGTGACTTGTGCGATTAGTCCGTAAATATTTAATACCAAGGAAATAAATGGAAGCGTGTCTACATGGGGCACCTTTTCAGCAATTCCAAATACGCTTAATATGCAAATTACTCTTTTCCAGAGAAGAATTTCATGAACACTACCACATGCGAGTAAAACATATGGCATCACAATGAGCGGACATTCTATTTTTTGAAGTATATAAAGTAATAGCTGTCCCGGTACACGTTGCGTTGTGTTGTCCTGTACATCGTCAGAATTTTAACTTTTCCAACTACACCCAGCGTTTTTGGTGTAGAATTGTAATGCATATATGTGTCATTAGGTATATTGTCAGAGAATGTAACCATTCGATCTCTTTTAGAAGTTAAATGAAAAGTGACGATGTTTTTTCTGTTTCTGGTGCGAAAAAATATATATAAAGGCAACATGAAAAAGAAACCGAATTCGAACAGTTGTAAATAGGAACTTAAACCGACGTGAGTTTTATTTGGTTGTTATTTTATTGTTTTAAAATTAACGTAGGTCAAATTAAAAATAATTAATTTATAAGGAATACCTGGAGGAAAGTACCTAAGTAAAGAAGAAAAGCGAAAAATTTAAGATTATCATGATGAAGGGCTGTTCAATCGTGAAATTTCCAGGCGATGGAAAAGATCTAGCTGTGTCATTAACAATTTTATAAAATAAGGTGGCCAATATGGAAACACAAAACGACCAGGAAGGACAACACTGATCAGTGGCAGCGCCAAAAGAGAGATCGAAAGAGTTGCTGTTAAAGAAAACTTCGGCGATAAGGAAATTATTGCTGAATTGAGCTTGGGTGAAGGGTTGCGTCGTGTTCAAAAAATTATGAAACGCGACTTGCAACTGTCATATGGGAAAAAGTATGCAAAACTAGGTATCATGCCATGGCACGAATTAGCCACATTTAAATTTAGTGAAATATACACAGTTTTGGATGAGCGGTTATATTTTCCGATGGGAAACATTAAATTTGGATGGACCTCATAGATTGCACAAATATTGGGGTTCCAAAGATTTTTCCAAAATTATGCGTCAGCGGCGAAATTTTGGCGGTGGCTCCCTTATGGTTTGGGCAGATATGAGTTATAGAGGAACCACTCCAATATGTTTCGTTTCCACAAAAATTGACTCTGAGTATTATATCCGACTATTGGATATCGTCTTGGTTAATCTATTATTAATCTATTATCCGGCAGGACAACGCAACAGTACATCGGTCTAAGAAAACTCTAAAGTTTCTGGAGTCCAGAAATTATACTAACTCTCGACTGGTCTATCCAATCGAGAACCTCTGGTCTATTTACCTACCCAAGTTTACCACCCAGGACTCCACTTGAAGAATGTCAAGGATCGAAGAGTAGCAATACCAGAAAATGGAACTTAACTGATCTAGCGCATATTCATTCGTTGATAAATTCAATGCCAAGATGCTTAGTAGAAGATATTAGCGATAATGGAGATCAAATGTCTTACGAAAGTTTTTAGAATATTTAAATAAATCTTTTGCCTTTATAAATACTTCGTACTAGTAATTAGTTTATTTTTGTTGATTCAGCTTGAAGAAGTCATGCTCATAGTATTTTTGTTGAAAAGTATTTAATTTTGAAAGGACTAATACAATACAAAATTAAAACTTGAAAATTCCTCACAACATTTGGAAAAAACAAAAAATGATGTTGCCTTTATATGTATTTATTTCGCGGGGTGTACAATAAATACACACTAGACCGGGCCGAAAAAAAATTTCAGCTAAATAATGCGTTCTATGGGTCTAGTACAGTGTTGCCAGTTTAGCATAATTAATGCCTTTTTAGCATGATTTTTTTTGGCTTCAGCACAATTTTTTTGAAATATAATGCTAAATGCTTTTTATCATAATTTTCACGAAATTTTTCCAAAATATGATATTTTTCATCAAATTTTTATCATAATTTTTTAGATATTTCACAATTTTCCATCAACCAATTTTTCAAGATTTTTTTTAATATTTTACTTTTTGATTCATAAAACAATAATATATTCTTTCTTATGAGCCAACACACACCAAAGGATAGAAACAAAACATATTTTCAATACATATTCTGGTCTCACGTGTCAAAAACGTTTTGACTGATCCTTCGTTTTCAGCCTTGCAGGCCTTTATCTCACACCACCATTATCAGAACTTTAAAACATTTCGTACAAAATTGATATAATATATGGCAAAAAAGTTAAAAACTTATGGCCTTATTCATAAAAAGTTATGAGAGGTTTGAGAGACGATTTGTCAAACAAAAAACGTCTCTCAAATCTCCTGCAACTTTTTATGAATAAGGTCATAATAATCTCACTGTATATGACAAAAGTAAATGTGTTCTAATTTTGGTTTATTTTCAGACCAATTTTGTCAAATAATTGTGTTCATAACTAAATTTTGGTCATATCAGTGTAAGGGTAATAAAGCAATTCATTCCATATTTTTCACGAAGTTTCGTTGTTTATTTAAAAATAATGGAATATTATTATATGGTTTTAATGTTTTCAGTTTAACTTACTGCTATATTACATTAACTGGATTTTCATTTGTAAAAATAAAAATTTTAAATTGTTCTGAATTTACGAAGATGATGTTTTTGTATGATTTATTTGCAATATTTGTATGTTTTATTTGAAATTTTTGAAAATCAGTGTATAAGTAGATACTTTCCCAAAAATGTTCGCCTTGACTTTTTCAGCTTTATGTAGGAAACATTTTTTGGAAAAAAATGTAAAGCGTACATGTGGGTTTTGGCACTTCTAATGTAATATCGAAGGAACTGCAATACAAATGTATGAAAGCGGTAATGTTTGTTCTAAATTGCATGCAGTTTATTCATAAAAAAATATAGGGTACGATTTTTATCGAATGTGCACTCCATTTAGACTTCAGTTTCTGAAAGAACTTAATAAAACCAACAAAATGGAATTTTGGTGGTTTTCTGGATGAGCTTTATTTGAATCGTGATTTTATCGTATCGTGAATATTTTGGCTTTAACTTCTATTTAAGCATTTTTTTTAAATCTATTTTTCTTACCGCTATATTTTGTTAACAGATATGATTTTTGTTTTCCAGTCTTCAGCATAATTATAGGTAGTGTGACCAGGGGGGAATATTAAAGACTTGTTTGAAAAGACATCATTTAGAGTTTATAATTAATCATTTCTCGAAAATGACTGGTACAAATTTAATTGAAACAAATTTAAGTTTACATTATATTCAACTTATGCATATACCACTTTTTCGGAATTATGACAAAAATTATAACAAACTAATATTTTTTTCTTTAATATATATTTTTATTATTTTTTGAAATCATGAAAAATCGTTTAATGCGTTTAATGTTATGACTTTACCACAAAGCTAAAGGGGTTTTCAATAAGAGCACTTAGTTTTAGATACCAATGAAATTCCGTCCTGTGAAAGTATTTTCAATTTTCGACGGGTTTCAAGCATAAATCGGCCGATACTGCTGCAATTTCACGTTCGATTTCGTACGAAGCTCATCAATCGTCGCTGGCTTGTTGGCATAGACCATAGACTTGACGTAGCCCCACAGGAAATAATCTAACGGCGTCAAATCGCACGACTGAGGCGGTCAATCCACTGGGCCATTTCGTGAGATAACACGTTCACCAAACTTGGTTTCCAATAAATTGATTGTGGCATTCGCTGTGTGGCTTGTGGCGCCGTCCTGTTGGAAGCACATGTCCTCCAAGTCCATATTATCCAATTGGGGTCAAAAATATTCGGTTATCATTGAACGATAGCGATTCGCATTCACAGTAATGTGCCGGTCTTGATCATCACGGAAGAAGTACGGCGCAATGACCCCGCCGGCCCATAAACCGCACCAAACCGTAATTTTTTCGGGATGCAATGATGACTCATGGATTACGTGTGGATTGCTGTCTGACCATTAACGCATAGTTTGCTTATTGACGAAGCCATTCAGCCAGAAATGAGCCTCATCGCTGAAGATGATTTTCCGATGAAAATCCGAACGTAGCGCTCTTAAAGTTGAGGCCACTGACTCCAAATTTCGGTAGTAGGCACTAAATACTATATACAAAAGCAAATGTACATATATAAAATTTAATTTAAGCATATTTTTTTTAGCATTTTGCATAATTTTTTTTTTGGTGTTTTTAGCATAATTTCTTTCACAATTTTTTGGTCATTTGACAAAATGTTTTTCACGGCTAATGTTTTCACGGCTTCTGACAACACTGCTCCAGTAGAATAGACACAAAATTTCAGAAAAAACCCGCAATGTAATTGAAACAAAAACGAGATGCAATTTCACATTTTGGAAAATTTTAATATAATTGGGTTACATTTTCAAAATTGATAAGATGGTGAAATGTAGCATGTGTCATGTGGGTATATATGTATGTGCATCAAAAGTTTTGAAGAGAAACCTCTTAAGAATGCAATAACTGCAGTTAAGTAGAAAAGGTAATTTTTTGCAGTTTTTGGTGTTTGAAACTTTAGCAACACAATTTTGAGAATTTAAAATGAGTGGGTTTTATAGAAGAGATAATTGTTGATATAGTGCATCAAAAATACCTCAAAAAATTGTATAGGGTGCCTGCATTCGGGACGGAAAGTCACCTACTAATTGATCTTGTTGCTGGTTACTTATAGAAGGCCATTATTGAAGTTTCACACAAAGGTGTATCGAAATCAAAAACGATTGAAATAATATTCGATTTTCGATACACCTTAATGGGCGACGTCAATATTTAGCACAATGGTCTTATATAAGTTGCAAACAAGGAGATTAACGTGTTGCAACATTAAAAATTTGTTTTCCTAATTATTCCATGCAATTTATTGTAAAAATTTTGATACCGTCGGATTCCCGTCCGAACTGAAGAAACACTATAAGACTTTTGAGGATATTCGTCATACACTATATCGGCATTTATCCACGCAAAGGGAAAACTTGTTCCTCCCAAATGAAATTTCAGATAACTGAAGTTCGTTTGGGGACTGTAGTTGGGAGAAACGAACTTTTGTTAAGCCATACATGTCATTTCATTTGGGAGAACCGAAAATTTTTTGCAATAAACGGGTTATGAGAAATATAAGCTAAAAAAAAAAACGTTTGCGAGAAACGAAAAACGGTTACACCAACTGTTCTTTCGGTTACTCCAAATAAAAACAATTTTCGCGAGAACTAAAAAACGTTTGCAGTAAATGAGTTGTGAGAAATACAAGCTTAATCAATTGTGTGTGAACACTTTTAAGTGTATGCGTGTGCGTGTGTGCCAAACGTGTGGATAAAAACAGAATGAGAGAATAAGAGAAATTTACGTTCTTAGTAATCTGTGCTCTCATTTCTTAGTAATCTTAGCTCTCATGGATAATTTCAGTTATCGCAAACGGTTTTTAAATTTACGGCAAAGGTAATTTTGTACGCGTTTGATGCAAACGACTTCTCGATACACATTTGCGATATACGAGTTTATTTAGGAGAACTACATGAACGGTTGAGATTAATAAATTAATAGAAATCAATCAAAGTATTGTTGCGCCAACCGAGCAATAAACGTTTTTGATGTGTAAACATCTATACGCTGGGGGTAAAAATCTTTTTCACAATACAATCACAAATTTAGAGTAAGATCGGCGATGTAATCGTTAACCAATCGTAAAGCGTTATCAAATCGGTGTGAGCTATGTATGAGTGTATTAGTGTATTCATACGCTGCATACAATATACTCATCACCATCTAGTGTGCAATAGTAGCGACTAGAGGCTAGCGCGAGATGAATTGATTGAGTTGTGATTTGTGTGACACTAATACATTGTCATGTCATGCATGTGTTACTACTTGGTATACATAGGACTTCGACGGCAATGTTATGCATCGAGCTCGTTCACTAGTTCTCGAACTCGTTCATTTACGGTGCCCGGTCGTAACAATAACGAACATACTCGCCATATCAAACATGTGCATTATGTTCATGAGGGTGATGTCTGGTCACCCTAAATGAACTAGGTAGTTCATGAACTACCCAACTCTAGTATGGATGACGTTTTGTCGCCCACACTGAATTTATGTTATTCTAACGTTTGATTTGTGTGCGCGCGATTGTAATTAAAAAAAGGGAAAATGGAGAATATTGATGTTTAAATTATCGCAATTAATTATTTTTCACTTGTTTTCTTAAAATATGTACATTTTCTTTAAAAAGGTATTTTTACTTAACAAAAGTACTTTTTCTTAAAAATTATCTTTTCTTAAAAAACATTCCTATTCCTAAATAATCTGCTTTTTATAAAAAAAGTAAATTTTCTTAAAAAATTACCGTTTCCTTACTTAATTGTTTCTTTTTTTATTTTTGAAATGAATTCCTTTTTTATGTTGCTAAAGTAAATCAACATACATAGATTGCTGGTAGTACAACACGTATCACAACACAGTTCAACCCAATCATTAGGTAGTAATAGCATCGTATGACTCGACGGTTGCGTCGCAATGACTACTGTGAGTGGGTTTACGTGCAGACATGGCGTGGCTCGAACCGCTGCTGGCGTCGGCCTTACACACACAGCATAATGAATTAAATGAACCGAAACATGCACTTGTGCTAGCCCTAAAGCATGCCACACACTGTCAACAAATCGTTTCGATCGGTCGAAATTTCGACAGATTGTCATGTGGTTTGCATACAGATCGAAAATTGACAAAAATTTTTGTCTTTCTTGCAATCGGTTGTGTGTGTGTGGCGAAGTTGACGTTTTTTGTCATTTCTTTTGTTTTTTTGAAGTGTTCACATCGGCGGAAAAATGGCAACCCAGTAAAGAATTTTATGTGCGAAAACTCATCTCGCCTTTTTAACCACTCCTGCATCCAAACTGAGCGATATTTTTTCCTCTTCCTCTCCTCACTTCTTCTTTCACATAAATAAATACCATACATGGCTATTATTCTCTGTCCGCGTTCCATCTTCACTTGGCGGCGAACAACGTGCAATTAAAATTGTCAACCGATCGACAAGTGTGTGGCAAAACGACTTTCGACCGATCGAAACGATTTGTTGACAGTGTGTGGGCCTGCTTTAGTAGCGACTAATTTTCACTAATTGTCGTACATTATGTTATCGTAGGCAAATGAAAACAAATAAATAAAATGAATACAAAAACATTTAACTTTAACAACTTTTAAAAAGATTTTTTGCACTTTTAATAAAAAATGTACTAAAACAAAGCAAAATAAGGAAAACTAAAAACTAAACTTGTCAAATATAAGGAAAACTAAAAACTAAAAGTTTTCTTCATCTTTGAGATTGTCATTCATACTTAACAGCTGCATATAAGCACCATCTAGTGTGCAATATTAGCTACTAATTTTCGAAAACCATTGCTGTAAAATAACATTACATTTCAGTAAACAGCTGATTAATAACTTGTCAACCGCAACAAATACAAAATAATAAAATATTTTACAAAACACCAAAAAAATTATAACTCAGAACATAAAACAACACAAAGTGTATCAAAGCTGAATGGAGGTAATGTTAATTCTAATAAAATTTCTTTAGATTCCAATATAAATTAAGATTATAACATATATTCATTACGTACTGTTGCCTTACACTGAAGCTGGTGCACGACAATTGGGTAACAATCTCCATCTCATGCCAATTATTATGGGTGGAGATTTTAATACAAATTTTGCAAACCCACAGTCGCAAGCTTTATCAAAATTTTTATTTGACGTTTTCCACTTGCATATGAGCAATTCTCCACAAACCCCCACAGCTAACAATTCCACTACAATAGATTCCATAGATTTTTAAATACAATCGAGTCAAAAATTTATATATGTATCTTATTTTAGTTACCATAAGCCAATATTAACTATTTGTACTTAAGGCATTTACCATAGATGGGCACTTTGCAGTACTACTAAAATTTCAGTAAAAATAAATCTTTAACTAGTAAATTTTTACTGATTACTAAAATTTTTTTCAGCAATTTTTATAAAGTGCCTACATGATTATGATGAGGTGCATTGAATTTTCAGTAATCAGTAATGCCCGATTACTGATTATTATGAATACGGCCCTATGATTTGACTGGTAATGCAAATTAAATTTCATTATCAGTAAAAATTTACTGAATTTTTTCAGTAATCAGTAAATTTACTGCTTACTGTAATTTTTAATGCAGTACATATATACTGCAGTGTGCCCATTTACTAACCAAATAAGTTAAATAAAACAAACAAAAACCAGCAAATTCCTATGTATTTACAATATTGAAAGTTTTGAAACTTTTAATTGATTAATTAAAAAAATATACTAAAAGCATAAGTACTTCCAACTTCATTACTAGATGTTTACACATCTCCCCTGTGATCGGACTCACATTAATTTTTTTTCTTTGCGTGCCTCTTCTATAAAACCAATTCATCCTAAATTCTCAAAATTATATTGTTGCAGTTTTAAGGAGCAAAAACAGCAAAAAAGAAAGTAAGATTTTTACTTTAAAATTTAAAGTAAACTGCATTTATGGCATACATAAAGTTTTGTTCTTCAAAACTTTTGATGCACCTACATACAAACAAATGCAATTACATTAAAATTTCCAAAAATGTTAAATTGTGTCTCGTTTTTGCTGCAAGTACATTGCGGGACTTGAAGGGGTTAATCTAAAATTGCGAACGTGTATTCTTCTCGACCCACAGTTTGATTTTTTTGCTAGCCAAGTTCTGTAGCTTAAATTTTTTTTCGGCCCGTCCTATTACACAGCCTAAAGGGATAATTGACTGTACATAATTACTTGTTCATACTTTAGATATGTAAGTTTAATCTTATGTGATCCATGTGAGGTGCCACGCCCTGTGTCCAATCAAGGCCTTATACAACTAGAATCCCTACCCTTAAAACTTATGCCCCACAGTAAACATTTTTAGTAGATCGGCCCTATAGCTTAACCAATGTAAAGTTTGAATTTAAAATCTTAAGATACAATGAATATATTACCTTCAGCCTCAATGAAAAAGTGTATCACCAGAGATACATTTTCACTGCGTCTTTCACCCACATGAAAATATGGTGAGTAGGCTCTAGACATCTGCACAAGATGTCTTGACTGGTTACTCAACACATTTGCTTTTTTTCAAGGCATATACTGTGCGGCAACCAAATACTTCAGTGTTCTGCTGAAAAAGCGTTCATGTATCTGTGTGAAGCTGTGGAGCACAAAAAGTCAATACTACTACTTATACTTCGCTTCACATTGTATTGTATTTTTGTGTTTTTAACCCTACACGCTGCAAAAAATGGCCCTGTAACGTTATATAGGAACAATGTATGTATATGTTATTTTTACGTGCAAGCATCGAAGATCTGCTGCCTTTTTGTATCCAACACATACTATATTTGCGACAAGCTACAAACACGTTACATCTGCATACAAACAAAAAAAAAGGCACACTTATCCAACCTAACCCTATCTCACATAGCTGGCAAAAAACAGTTTTCAGCGGAGTCTGGGATTTCACGGTAACCAAGGTATATGACAGTCCTGTCAATCACCCGGTCAATTCGAGAAGCCGGGATGTTGTTTATTTCGATAAATCTCATTTTGGAAAATTCGGTTGCACCGGTTTTTCTGAAGCAAGACGCAGGTTTTCGTCTGTTTCTTACGAATTACAGTTTTTTGCATTCAAAAAATTTTTAATAAAGTACTGTTTAAACCAAATATGAAAATTAATGGAAAAAATTTAGCAAATCTTTAAGTCTTCTGAGGACAATACTGAAAAATCTCAAACAATTTAACATTTTTATAAATTGTTTCTTTTAAAAATACGCAATTTATTTTTATGTAAGTTTATGTAAAAAAATATTCCAAACAATGATGGTGTTTATTTCAATTTCGTTTGTTAATTGAATTAGAATTTCTATGGAAAAAAATTCACCAAAGCAAATTCTTTTTCCATTTTCATTGAAAAACTGCTGTAAAATTCATATAAATAAAAGTCTGTAAATTTGTTTTTTAAAACTGTATTTGGGATTACTTTTCCTTAAGACAAAAGAATATTAAGAACATTTAAAAAGAACATCATTTACAGAAAACCAGCGGTCGATACATGTGCCACAAACTGGTGGACCGGTTTCTGGGGTCGTATTTTTAACAGCGTGGCTGTAAGTAATAATTTCAAACAATTGACATCTTCAAACAACTCCAAACAATTTGACATCTTTCTATTGCATCATCATCTGCCATTCATTTTGATATTTCTCAAATTTGTAATAATTTTACTAACCCTGAGTCGGACTGAAAAAGTCGACTCCGACTCCACACCCTTGTGGCAAAATGGAAAGAACTGAAATGATAAATTTCAGTGAAGATCCTTACTGATCTATTTTTTAATATAAAAATTTCGAATTTGTATGATTTATCCTCGTTTCGGAATTTTATAAACCTAAAGCTTTGGTTTAGAACTAATAATTTCCCATATATAAATATAAATATAGTGGCGGTCGGTCGTGCAATGGTTAGTGGTTAGCGGCTCTTGTATATGAGAGTGGGTTCGATCCCAGCTATGACCACCTTACATTCCTTTCGACACTATCGAGTACTTAGCCATGAATCATCTTCTCAAAATACCGATTGGAAGCAGTACAAAACTGTAGGTCCCCATCAGTGAGTATAAAACTAGAAAGCGCACAGGTTAGTGAGAAGCTCTCCCCAATACATTCATGGGATGTAAAGGGAAACCATTTTTTTAATATAAACTGAAAAGCATTAGTCCGACGTTTTGGAACCGTTGGTACTTATATAGTATATCGAATCTGGATACTTATCTCTTAAGTCGGATCTGGGTAGCGGAATACTTATCTTTTATATCGAATCTGAGTACTTATCTGCTTTGTTCTACGCAATTTAGAATGGGGTGAATATCCACAATGTCCAAAACTTTATTTTCACAGGCATTGGAATTGCTCTCCAGTGGTCCATAGTGTCGAGGCTCAGAAGTGTAATTGTTTCTGATCGTAACCTCTACAATCCAAATGTAGCCCTCTAAGGCCAGCTTTCCAATGAATTTGTTTAACACGTTTAATGTATTTGAGGCCAAAATCAGCTGATTTTTCATACAGGAATCAGCTGATTTCGGTCCCACAATATGTTAGGCTTGTTAAACCCGCTAAGTGGAAACGTAGCCCTTAAACACCATACCCATTTAACATGTTTAACACGCTTAACATGTTTTCGCCTTAGTGATTTGCGGTGCCTCACAAAAAATCTGCGCCCTCGGTTGGAATGAGAACCCATAGTGGGTATAAAACCTTGACCCTCGATTACAATCGGTCTTCAACACGTCTTACGAAGGAACCCCTATGGATCACCTTCGACGATGGTGTTGCTGGTAAATTAGACTTGTAACCAACATTTGAGGAGCTTCTCTCACAAGTTTATGTAAATGCGTACACTAGGCATAAAAATCAACACTTACAAAATGCAGCGTCCTGGTTGCACCATTGTCGGCAAACTCTAATTGGAATGGATTTCCTATAAACACACTGTTCCCATAAGAAGACACCCATAGAGTGGGATATAGAGAGTGTGCACGTGTGTTTCAGTTCCACCAAATTCTCGTCGAAAGTTACAGGGCTAACGACATCTTTGTACAGTCTTTTGTGTCAGAATTTGGACTTAATACAAATAGAAAGAAATTGTGTTCTTCAAGTCAAAACTAATTTATTGCATATAAAGCTATTTTAACCCTCAGAAGTGCCAATAAAATCAAATTTAATATCGGTTTTTTTAATACGATATCTCTCATTCTTCTTCAAATGCTATCCCGTATCAAATTTGCAGCTAGGAGCTCGAACAGCTGTGGCATCGAAAACCCATGCGGGCATCTACTCAAGAGAAAACTCACTTCCATTTGTAAGAAATCGTACGATCATTCTGCTTTCAGTTTGCACGATTAGTTCTGGAAAATTAAAGAAAATGGAAAAAATTGTTGATTTTAAATTCAGAAGAAGAAATAGTCATGGAAGAATAAGTAAGGTGAACTCGTTAGAATAAATAGTTGATTTGAACTTTTTTCTTGCTTCCGTATTTGTCTTCTTATGTCAAATTCACATGTATTTTCTTTTCGTCCTTTTTTTATTTTCTTTAATTGCAGATACACTCATTCATGTATTAAATTGACAGAAAAGAAACACGAAACAAAAAGAAAATGTCTGGTTTTGTTGCCTATAATTGCAGCGTCTATCTTACTTATTCTACCTTGGAAATAGTACAACTTCGAGCTAAGAATTTTTTCATTTTGTTTAAAATCAACGAAAAAATACGCAATATTTGACCTCACCCACTTAGAATTGTACAAAAATTATCATGAATGTTCTGCAGTACTAAACTAATATAAATTTAAATATTTTAGGTATCTAGACATTTTGGTTCCGGAAATATGGCGCTTCGAAAACTAGAGAATTCATTAAAAACACACATAACCTGGCGTTTACACAGGACAGTTTTGCTCCGACAGTAGAAATACATTCACACATTTCTACTACCACACTTACACTTCTCTCACTTGCCTCGCCACTGTCTCTGATTTTTCAATGACAGTAACTTCGGCAAGAGATTTGACATATGCGGCCAGATCATGGCTGAACTAGTAAAGGTTGGCGCAATAGAACAACTGATTTTGCTTTCTTATGACTCCGTCTGTTCAATTCAGTGTATTTTGTTGTTGTACTTTTTTGTTTACTGCGTTTGTTCATATGGATCAGTGTTGAATTTGACGGTTAGTCATGAAATAAAAACTAAATGCCTGTTGTTGGTTCACACAATTACAACAAATCCTACTGTGTCAACCTCTACTAGTTCAGCCATTGGCCATATCGGTGACGTTTCGTAGTAATTTGAGAAAAAAGCAAAACATCGCAAACCACTTTACAAATTGGGAAATATATTTGTATTTGAAAATTTTGCTAATTTTTATTGAAATATTGTTTGACAATACAAACATATAAACCCACAAATACAAGTCTAATTTTGCAGAGTACATCCATAGAGTAAATATGAAGTAGAGCCGCCATTTGCCTCATCTGACGTTTTCTTTCACACTCTTCGTGATGCGGTCGGTGTGATAGAGAGATGTTTGACGAAAAGTGATATACACCAGGTGGAATTACAATAACTTCTTGCTTTAATTTTTCATGCCATTTTAGTGAAAAACTGTGAAATTTAAATGTGTTTTAAACTTTTTTATTGACTGTTATTGTTAGCATACATTTGTGTTGTATTTAACACATTAATTTTAACACACAAAACGAAATGCCGTTGTTGTTATTTTGTTCGTTGTTTTGAACCATTGCCTCTATCTGGTATTAGTAAAGCAATTCTTTTCAACATCAAACGTATACATCACACGAGGACAAATGTCAGAAATTTGGTGAGTGAAAGATTTACTCTACCCATATTTACTCTATGAGTACATCAGTTCCATTGTAATTTGGAGAAGTAAGACAAAACACAATGGCAAAAGAGCGAAGAAACAAAAAATCAGAGCACGAAATTTAACGAAACGACACTGTCAGCGGTTGCTTAGAACTGTACTGTCTTTATAACTGGCTGGACGCGTACGTCACAACAGCAATTTTTCTCTTTGTGACAACTAATACATATTCTCAACTATCTTGTCTCAAACTGTCCCGTGTAAACGCACCGTAAGTGGTCTGCTAATATTGCTATATCTTCAAAAGTTTTTAACGTACCTTGGTCTCATTTAATAGCTATTGCAAATAGCTTTTAAACTACATTTAGAAACTAAATTTTTTTGCGAAAAGTCAAAGGTTATTGTCACACGATTTAAAGTTTAGGAAGCTATATCTCAAAAAATTAAATTTTTAAATTTCTGAAAAAAAATATATGTTGATCCTGATAGTCTCTTCTGCATTTTGTGCCAAAACATTTGATTGAGCTCTTATTAGTTCCTGAGATATAGATAATAATGTGTAATGTGAAAACAAAATGATTTTAAAAATTCTGCCCAATACTAAAATGCTGCCATAGAATTGACACCATAGTAGCTTCATATTGGATCACTAAGAACGAGTGTTTCCTACCCATTAGCATCCCGATTTTTGAAAACATATTCCACTTTCTGACCCTTTTTACGACCACATTCAGGATCATTGAAAATATATTTAACCTCAGAGTATCACGTTCACCTATAACTGAATTCCTCTACATACATATGTGTCCACAAATATTTGCAAGTTACTCGAATTGTTATAATAATATGTTTCTCTATTCTAATAGTTTACTATGAAATTCCCATGAAGTTTTGCCGACAGCAACCTTCGTTGGATCAATCGATTGGTGAGTTTTCGCTATAATATGACAAATTTAAATGTGTTTTGTGTTCGAATAAACTCGTATCCAATTTAACTTATCCCTCAGTATTTCTGCAAATTTGTTGTTTTCCAAGTCGTTGTTTTTAAAAATTTTAAACATTTCCTTAAACAATTATTGATTATAATGATTTACTTGTTGAAATATGTTTGTTTTACAACAAATCCATGTAAATATAAGACACCACAGGGTATTAATACCCGTAAGTACATGTGAATATCGACAGTACCACGTAAGAAGAAAAAATCGAAAATTGGTATTTGTACTCAAATTATTCAGAAAAGTCAGAGCCACCTATTGGTAAAATCAGTTTCGTTTCATTCTTATACAAGTTTTTAGTTCACGAATAAGGACAGATCCATGTAAATAGAAGACACCACAGGGTATTAATACCCGTAAGTACATGTGAATATCGACAGTGCCACGTAAGAAGAAAAAATCGAAAACCGGTATTTGTACTCAAATTATTCAGAAAAATCAGAGCCACCTATTGGTAAAATCAGTTTCGTTTCATTCTTATACAAGTTTTTAGTTCACGAATAAGGACAGAACCTTGTAAGTTTAAACTTTAGTTTTAATATAACTTAAACAAATAAGTGTTAATAAAACTAAAATAAAATGTTTTATATTATAAAAATAATAAAATGTGATATCTGTGTGTAATACAGTCAAAAAATTCTTACGATATACTGTCATTTAACCCTCGATATGTTACAAATATTAACTCCAGCAGAAGTGGAGACTTCATCCCAAAATTATGCAATTAGTTATGAAGTAAATTTGCTTGTACTTACTTACTTACTTATGACTATCATAGACAAACACCTTTTTAAATATTTAAATGACAATTTACACTGTGCTATAATTAAAACAAAACGCTTGCACGCCGAGGAGATTACAACCACGTTTTCAACCTGCATACAGAATGGTGGGTAGAGACGTTAAGACACTTAGAGATAAAGGAAAATATTAAAAAGATTACACAAACAAAAATGTTTGCGTTGTTTAGCTTTGTTGACAAATAATCGGGTCAGTTTTAATTGAGCTACTCAGAGGAACCAGCATTTGGAAGAAGGGAATAAAACAAAAAATGACGAATTGACGAATGGAGATAATTAAACAAACCTGTCTAACTGTTAATGTTCATTATGTAACATATTAATGTAATAAAGGTAATATTAATTACGATTACTTACTGCTAGATCAGATTGAAAAAATTAAATACTGGGTAAGATAAACATATATAAATTTTATTTTATTTATTCCCTTTTCCCTTCTTCCAATTTATTAAGTAGTGGAATCAAAAATATTAAATTAAAGGCCAAATAATGACAAAAAATATATGTGTTTATTAGTAAGATGTAAGATGTACTATCTATTCTTCATCGATTTCAGGAATTTCGGATTTTGTAGTAGGTCAGGCCATATCAGTATCATAAAACTCTTTAACCTTGTTACTACGTTAGGGTCATTTGATGACCCCGATCGTATTTAAGATTATCTTACTCGTGCATAACTGCAGAAGTGCATAACTTGCAAGGACTGTTTGTCCATCAAACCGACACACAATTATTCAAACGGCGACATATTGCAATGATCACAAGTTTTGAAAAAAATTATGAACTATACAAATTTAAATTTTCTCAATGGCTTGGTTACTATATTATTGTTACTTGGTTTACAGATGGTTTATGAAGCAGAAACGTGTCTTTAACGAGGCCATCTACAAATTCCTTTATGACTTGGAGTGTACTCAAAGCTTCTGTATTTCGGGATCTTGAATGTAGTTGTTTTATCTAGTGACTTGCAGGTTTTCTTTAAACAACTCTTCCATGTCTGTTTAAAATCAAGTATTTCTTCAGAATTAATAGGTGTAACGGAAAAACATCTACTTTTTGATTTAAAAATAAAGCTAGGATCACATGATTTGTACATTTGCCTAAAAATTTGCCATATTCATTGACAAACCATATGTTTGCTAAATTTCATTTATCATTTAACAGAATAGACAATTTTTTGGCTTCTTGTGGCAGATCAAAAATAAACCTGGTAGCCAAATCGTGTGAACGCAATGCTGCCACAGAAACTAAGGGTAGTATTCTAAAAGTCCCGAAAGTGAACGTTAACGCAAACGCCAACGCGAGCGCCGAAGTAAAAAAATGGTAGTTTATACATCACTTCGCGCTTGCGTTTGTTTACGAAAGCTGTCACTGACATATGCGGTTTATAGAGTTGCCAAACTAAAATAAACAATTATAGATCAGAAAAAGTTATCATGAGTGAAATGCTCAGAATGAAAAAGATTACAACATTTAGCTCCATTTCAGTAGATCAACAGATTTTAAGATTGCTATTATTTATAATACTGCAAATACCAGCAATATTCACATAAAATGGGTAAAAAACCTATGTTATTTTGGGGTTCAATGTCCAATTAATTTCCCCATCTATATTACATTAGTTGTCTTTTCAAAAACACTTGCCATTTGGCGGTATGTATTGATTGTAATGTATTGGTTCTTTTGTTTATTATTGTCAACATCAACTGATGTCTATAATTTTTAAATATAATTATAATAGTTTTGCCACGCATTATTTATTTGAACGTTCCATTTCTAATTTTATTATTGTAAATAAGAATTTCATTGCGTAAACAGTATAATTTTGTATTATTTAGTTTGAGCTCTATCCGTCGAATGCATTTCAGCCAAAATTGGCAACTATTTATAAACAATGAAATGTAAAATACTTCCATCTGCCTATCCTCGATCGACATTTTTCTTTAAATTTGTAATTTCTTCAACTAACGCGGAGAACTGTGGCGTGTTCAATTTGACAGCTGAAGTGATCAAAAACGTTGCGATGCGTTCTATAAACTACCCATTAAATAACGTAACTCAACGCTGGTAGTCACCGAACAGCTGTAACGTTTTATAAACTACCAATATGACAAAAGTAACGCGAAGTGACTTGATTCACGACTTATAGAATACCACCCTAAATCAATTTTATGAAAATGACCAAATATCTGATGTGACACATGATGACAAATGCCAGTGCCAAATAGATAAATATTGTTGGGCAGTATTGTCATTATGTTGATTTTTTCGTACTTGAGATGTTGTGAACTTCTTTCCCATTTTGGTTAAAATTCAATATTTGCTGGCTTTGGCTTTCAAATTGTTGACGTCAACAGTTTGTAACTGTTTGTAAGCATAATAAATGTGATGTTGTGGTTTCCAAACATTTTATAATAAAACGTCATCAAATTTTTGTAACAGTCGAAAACAGATTTTTGTATCGAATAAAATGTCAAAATAATCCATATTTGTGAACTAAAACATTTTTAAATATTGTTACGAATTTCCTTATTCGTCTTTTTTGCGCTGTCTTTTTACAATACAACAGGGTTCGTTTTAAATTACGATAATTACAACAGTTTAACTTCCTTTTATTTTACTTATGTAGTACAACAGTTTATTTTATTTACGCCGCTTTACAATAAGTCCTGTTTTACTATCAAATCGCGTTGCTTACTTTCCGGCGGTTAATCACAAACTGAACTCAAAATGACAAAAGCCTTAGATATTTATACCAGTTGTGCTTCTCGCCGGAAGGGGCTCTACTAGCTTGTAGATTGTTCTTCCCGATTCCAGAACCTGTAGTATAACAGTTTTTAAAAATAACGTACTTACAGCCGACTCGTCAACTGGTTTGTAGTATGGGTATACTTTCAGCCGCAGCATTAATCGCCCTGTTATTTATACAATAGTCGTGTTTTGGTTACAAGCAAGCGATCATCGCTTGCTAAGTTGTAACGAAAACGGCTCGTTAGCGATGAGGGATTTTATTCAAAAATATGAAAAAGGATTGAAGGCGGAGAAAGATACCAAAAAAATTTTTGTTTAAAGTTAGCGAAAATGATTCGCGTCACTAACTTCTCGCTAAGTGCCTTCATACAAAACAAGCGATTATATAAGCAAGCGGTGTAACCAAAACACGCTTAATGTTAGTCTGGTCATTAAGAATAAGTAAAAGCTTTTGCTTAATCGTAACATTAGACGTGTTTTGGATAATCGCTTGCTAAGTTGCAAAGAAAATGGTTATTTAGCGATAAGTGATTTTATTCGAATATATGAAAAAGTGTTGAAAACGGTAAAAGATCTAAAAAAAAAAATTTCTTAGACTTAGCGAAAATGATTCGCGTCGCTAAGTTTTTGCTAAGTCTTCGCTTAGTGCTTTCATACAAAAGTAGCGATATATATAAGCAAGCGGTGTAACCAAAACACGCTTAATATGTTCTAAGTCGGCTGGTAAATACGAATTTTAGAATTATATCAGCTGCAGCGCCACCTATCGCAAATCAACAATAAAAACACTTCGCATTCCTATGGGAAAGAAATCGTGTTAAAAAACGATCACTACTCAAGACCACCATATTACTTATTATAAATGGACTTAACTGTATTACGCATTCTTGAGAGGAATACCTTTCGTTTGAGCACCTACACTTACTTACCCATACTTACGTGTTCCTGTGTGTACCGGATTATTGCACCCAGTAGGGCTCATATGTCCATCCAACCAAATTTTTGTTCACTACTCGGGTTCTTGGTATTTCCTCTTGTTTTGAAAGCTCCGTATATCACTTTTTTAAATTTTTTTAGTGATTCTGAAAGGTATCTTAAAGGCCTTTTCAACCAGCCAAAAAACAAAAAAAAATCCGACCGCTGGTTCAGAACTTAGCAATTTTACCCTAGTACCCTCCGACCACCAATCCGAAAATTTTCAAAGCGCTACCATTTCGCCCTCTTGCTTTTTCGGGGATGGTCGAAGATGGAAGATGGAACACTCCAAAACACAAATCTTAACCCAAGTGCTAGATAATAAGCAAAATCTAACTGCCTTCTAAGGGTTAATAGTGATTTTTGTCATTTTGCTGTTTCCATTAAAAATAGGCCACATAATATAATGAATTTTGTCATATTTCAGCTATTATCTAGCACTTGGGCTAAGATTTGTATTTTGGAGTGTTCGGACACATATAGAGAAATTTTATGGCGATAATTTTTTAGAACATTTTGACCACGCGGGATCACGGGGGATTTTGGAGCAGTTTTTTTGCAAAAAAAATAGTAAAAATTATGGTTACACGTGACAGTTAGAGGGTTAATTTGTTTCACAAAATTGTTTATCTGAATCTTTTCTATAAAACTTCTGAACATACTTTGTACCTCAGAAGTAAGGAACACACAATTTTCCATGCCGATATGTTGCAGGAAAGTTCCGAGGGGCGGAAACTTTGGCCTGCCCTAAAACAAAATTCTGATCAGATCTGGCAAAACGTCGAAACATGTATATTTTTTAAGAACTTTCTACCAGAATCCGTTGACAGAACCCCATCATTTTGAAAAAAATCAAATTTTGTCTCACAGTGTAATAGGTTGTTCTTTGGGCAACGAAATGCTGATTATAAAAATTGTATCTTATAAAAAGAACAAATGCTTATTGTCTTCCAAAGGTTGTTAGTATTTATTTTGAAAGAATATGATTCAACTTAAAAACCCTAACTCAAAGCCGAAATGTAAAATAAATTTAATTGAAATTGAAACAAAAAATTCGTTTCTCTTTTTCAGACTACAAAAAGACTGCCTGCGATCGGGAACGGACTCGTATGCGAGATATGAATAGAGCCTTCGACCTGCTGCGTTCAAAATTACCGATTTCAAAACCAAACGGCAAGAAGTATTCAAAAATCGAAAGCTTACGGTAAGAACAATCAAAGGATTTAGCGCTTTTCACATTCCTATTAAATAAATACTCGTAACGAAAGGACTCGAATGCATCGTAGGTCAAATATTCAACTAAATTACTATTGTGAAAATGAATATGAAAATGAATTATGAATAAAGTGATTTTCTTTCTTTATTTCCTTAGCATTGCCATCAATTATATAAATCATTTGCAAGAATGCCTAAAGGACACTGATCCACATTCGTCCACAAACTCCAGGGCCACCGCTGCAGAAACTCAACAAAACGCTGTCGACTATTTAACGGAATTAAGTTTGCGCAGACGTTCCCAGGCATATCGTTATGAAAATCGAAAATCGAGATCATCATCATATGAAGATACCAATGACAAGGATTCCATTGATGAGTCACACCACAGTGCATGGAATGATAATTATATAGCAAATACATCCAGTAAAGATAAATGGGATTGATCAGTACTGAACCGAACAATCAATCCGTAGATAGTTTAATAAATTCCATGTACATATGTGCCAAAAACTAGTAAAGATAATTTAATTTTGCGGCGGTCATTTGGCTTGTGACAGCGACACTCTGCATAAAACACTATATCCCGGTCCGAGACAGTATATCCCGCTCTGGAAGGTAATGGGAATCAAAGTGATATCTAACACAACAGAGATAAACGTCAAGCCAGTGCCACTAGCCGAAGCAATCCGCTTTATAAATATAAAGCCAAAACGTGTGGCTGTGGGAAATAATGTCTCCACGAAATAATGACCAATGATTAGAGTAATCAAAAAGCAAAAACAGGTCCATCGGGGTTTTGGGCGTTTTCACCGTTTTTGATCAACTAGTAACCATTTTGTGCCGGTTCCAACCTTTTCAAACATTTCTTTTGTTACATAATCCCAGTTTACAATAAAAAATTTTAATTCTATGGTTAAGAGAAAATTTGAAAATAAAATGTTGTTTTTCCATGTTTTCTGAAGACAAGTTTAAACTCAAATTAAAACCCTCCCCAAGGAAGAGGACAAACTTTACGATTTTTTGAATTCCACCTTTTTTATAATGTTCCAGAAAAATTTTCAAATTCTATTCTATTCCCGAATATTTTGTATCTCTACCGATTCCAAATCGAAAATTAAAAAAAAATGCTTTTTAAAAATTTAAAATGTATGTTTTTTGTCAAAAACTGCCGTTAAAAACGAAGACAGTTCCAATTGCAACGGTCGTTCAGCTTAACACTATGAGGATCACAGGCAACTATGTTTGCCCTAGGGATTTTGGCACCTATAATTGCCACAGTAGGAGATAGAGCAAATGTGTCCATCGGTGATTTATAGTAGACGGTAGGGGCAAGAATAGTGTGGTAGGCGTTAATTATCTGACTGATCCGATTTGTCACCAATGAGCCATCAAAGTGGGTCGAAAAAGGCCTTTTTCAAAGGGATGCGACGAAAAAAGTGGCGCATGTGGAGGAAACGTCAGTCCATACCTTAACTTTAAAAAAATGTAAGATCGACTTTCAACGAGCTGACATGGACTGAGATTATGTTTTTTGCGGCGTAGCTATTGTTAGGTCATATATCACGAAAACAATAATAAAAATCAATCGCTTCGGCAGAAAATGTATGGTTAACTCCGCACGCTTCCAATAAGATATAACAAATCAATACGATTTCATGGTGAGATGGTGGGTCAAACTAGGCTACCTCGAGGAAAAGCATTAAGATGGCCTAATATGGTTGCTAGATCATTAATGAGCTAAAATATTGTTACGAATTTCCTTATTCGTCCTTTTTGCGTTGTTTTATTCCCAATAATAAAACAAGGTTCGTTTTAAATTACGATAATTTCAACGGTTTAACTTCCTTTTATTTTACATATATTGTACAACAGATAACTTTATTTATAACATCAATTCGTTATATTTTACTATCAATTCCCGTTGCTTACTTTACGGGGTTTAATCACAAACTGAACTCTCCATTCCAAAGACCTCCGCTATTTATACCAACTCACCATACTCAAATGAAGTTATATCTAGCGAATTCAAGAACCTTCTAGTCGTTGTTGTTATTACTTATCTTTGTAGAATCATCTCGAATGGTGGAGAATTATCTTAACTGAGGCGAATTCATGCTACTGGTTTAGCGAGCTGGTACGCTGTTACAATGCATACTTTCAGGCGCAGCACTAACCACCTTTTATTTGCATAATGTTAGTAGAGTCATTAAGAGCAAGTAAAAGCTTTTACTTATTCGTAACAATATAAATTAAAAACAAAACATATGTACAGCAACCGGTTCAAAAAGAAGTAGGTTTGACGATTACATACAATACCTGGTTTTAGAAGGCAGTTTTAAGATCCGGCTTTAAAACAAAAAATACCCAGTTTGAACTTACGCTAGAATTTTAACGTAATACGAATTGAAATGATAAAAACTTATTTGGTTCACTCATATCAAAACTCATTTTCAGCATTTAACGTTGCTTTAAAAGTCAATACTAACAAAAAATACAATTTAAAGTCGGGTTTTCCAACTCGCCTATCGGGTATTCTCCCTCATATTCTATCCTGTATGTAATTTCCAACTAGCTGTTTCACCATAAAGAAATATGTTTAATAGCGTGCAAGTCACTGGGCTAAAATTGTTGTGTTCTGTATTGTTACGAATTTCCTTAAATCGTCCTTCTTACTTGCGTTAATAAAAGAAGGTTCGTTTTTAAATTACGATAAGCACAACAGTTTTAGTTACTTTCATTTTAATTATACAGATTTAAAGTTCTTAATTCTTCGCGTTTTTACTTTCCGGCATTTAATCACAGATTGACTCATAATAGCAGTTGACTCAGCTGCTATTTGTATTAGTTATTCACTTTGGGACAGTGTCACCGTTAATTTCCATCCGTTACGAGGCTTTTCAAGTGCTGCCATCTTTTTCTCGAAAGTCTACTAACACCGGGGTTACACTTTCAACTTTTGGTTGAAAGGCTTTTGCACATAATGCGTGTCAGAATTCGTTAAAACTGACAGCTGTGACGTAGGCTGCACGCAACAGGTTGATGAACTTTATTTATATATGTATATATATACATACATACATTTTACTTAAAAAATCACTTTAATTTTTGCTTTAAAAAACACACAAGCTTTTCCACCAAACATAGCAAACGAATTTGACACAGATGTTACGAATCGGTGGTTTAGTTGAACAACTGGTTGAAACGCTGGTTGAAAGAGAACATCGCAAGCAACAGCCTTTCAACTTTAAAATGTGTGAGTGCGTTAGTGAAAAATTCTGAGTTGAAAGCAACTAGTTGAAAGTGTAACCCCCGGGTAATCCCTCGAATACCCATGATCTTTCAATCCAGTGGACATAGATAAATAAAAAAATTACTCATTTGCTTAATCACCATTTTCAACAGAGGGCACATGCTGTTTCCGTACGACCATTTTTCACTCAGATGCGACGAAAAAGCACTCAAACATCATTTGAGGGGGTTAGAAGCAAAGGGATGCAAGTGACTTTTGAAAAATTTTGAGTGAAAAAAGTTTAAAGTTAAATTGCAACGTAAATATTACTTCTTTAATTTGAGAAATTTTGACATATATTTTTCTCTAACAAGCTAAAAAAATAACTTCTGCTACACACAAATACACAAGAAAATCCTTTAAAGTTGTTAACTCTGTTTGAGTAAAAAATGCACTTGCATTCCTTTGCTTCTGGCCCCTTCATTTGTATTTCGATTCTGTTGTTTAAATTTGGAAATATAATATAAATAATAGAAAAGCATATCGCTTTTAATATTTGTTCTCAATACAAAAGGCAAAAAAGCATGGTTATATAGTGTTTTCAATAGTTTTTGTTTCCAGGGAAATTTGTCCATATCCACCACTCCGGCGCCATCTAGAAAATTTCCCTTTACTATCAAATCCACCACATGTCTTCCACCATCTATGTTTTTTTATTTATCTATGCAGTGGAGAGATATCATGTGTGAATTACTAGTTTGGCGAACTAGTATGTTGTAATGGTATACTTTCAGGCGCAGCATTAATCGACCTGTAATTTGTGGCCGTCGGTGGTGCAATGGTTAGTGTGCGCGCCTCTTGTACATGAGATCCTGGATTCGATCCCTGCTCTGACCACCTCCAATATCTTTCGACGGCGGTCACCTCGAATTTAGCCATGAAAAAAGCTTCTCAAAATACCGATCGGAACCGGTGTAAAACTGTAGGTCCCAATCAGGGAGTATAAAACTAGAAAGCGCACAGCTCGCTGCTTGTGAGAAGCTCTCCCCGATTCCTTCATAGGATGTAATGGGATACCGTTTTTTTTAATTTGGTCATTAAGAGTAAGTAAAAGCTTTTACTTAATCGTAACACTGCACTCCATTTAAGCCTGTTCGTCCCGGGCAGGCTGAACTCCGCGTTTTTCATACAGGGCTGCACGCAAAGAAAAAAAAACGTTTATTGCTCGGTTGCCACAACAATACTTTGATTGATTTGTATTAATTTATTAATCGCAACCGTTTATGTAGTTCTCCCAAATAAACTCATATACCGCAAATGTGTATCATGTTGTTGCAAACGAGATCCCGTTTGCATTAAACGCATACAACATTAAATTTGTCGCAAGTTAAAAACCATTTGCGATAACTGAAATTAGCCATTTTCCTAATGAGAGCACAGATTTCGAAGAACGTAACTGAGACACAGTCCATTCGTTTGACATACATACACACTCACGCATACACATAAAACGCTTTTGCCTTGTATATCTTGGATGGACAACTGCGCTTTAAGTTGTTATTTGAATGCAATGCGAGACAGTCGTGTTAGTAGACACTGAAAAGATAGACAAAAGTTCCAACTTTTTTAAAACAAACTTTATGGGTAAAACCAAAATCATAAAAGTTGGAAATTTACACAAAAAAGAGCTTATGGAATCCAAAAATATAAATTTTAATGTACAAGTAATGTTGTACTGAGTAGAGTAACTACAACTACAACACGGTTGCTGTAATTACAACTAGGTTGCTGTAACCGAAAGAACAGTTGGTGGAACCGTTTTTCGTTTATCACAAACGTTTTTTCAGCTTTAATTTTTCATAACCCGTTTACTGCAAACGTTTTTCAGTTCTTGCAAACGTTTTTCTAGTTAGGATCAACTACAACTCGGTTACTGTAACCGAGGGAACAGTTGGCGGAACCGTTTTTCGTTTCTCGCAAACGTTTTTTGCAGCTTATGGTTTTCATAACTCGTTTCCTGCAAACATTTTTCGGTTCTTCCAAGCGAAATGACATGTATGGCTTAACAGAAGTTCGTTTCTCCCAACTACAGTCCCCAAACGAACTTCAGTAATCTGAGATTTCATTTGGGAGGAATGAGTTTTTTCTTTGCGTGTAGTCTTTCCAAATGCACGACCTTCATTTTAGCTCTTGGACTTTGGCTTTTCTGGATTCGATAAACCACGTCATTTATTTGTTTGAGAACCTTGTAATGGCCTTCCCAGTGATCCTGAAATTTTGACGATAAACCTTTCTTGCGCTGTGGGTTGAATAGTAAAACTAGCTGAATTCTTCGGAATTTGCCTTATTCTTATTAATGATCGCCTTCATTCTGCTGCAAACAAACTCATGAAGGGCACTAAGCTTTCCTGGAATACCATCATTCTCCCCACTGTCGGATATTAGGCAGTTGCCAAACTCTTTCCCGAAGACGACACTAGCTGGTGTTCGGGCGGTAATAGCCCGGGTGGCCGACCAGTATGCCAGAAGGAATTTTGGGTTGCACTCGTCCCAGTCTTTTCGATCCCAACTGACGACCTTTCTCGAATATTCCTCAAGAGCCTGATTAAATCTCTCTGTCGTGCCGTCAGTCTGAGGGCGCAATGTCGTCGTACTTATACCACGTATTCCATTCATCTCAATTCAAAATTCCCAATTTGCTCCGAATACAGTTCTAAAAGGACATCAAAACGACTTAACGTCCATTACAGCTTTGATTGTTGTTTTCGATTCTTTCGGAATAGCGTACAATTAGACCATAACGACTAGGACATATTCGTTCCCAGAGCTTGTTGGAAATGGACCAGCCACATTAGGGTGTCCCATCAATAAAAAATTTTTTTGCTCAAGTTTTATTTGAAAGCTTTTAGGGTAAAGTATTTTGGTCGCGCAAATCGAATTTCCTCCAAAAATCGGGTATTCCGGACGTTTTCGGAATTTTACTTAAAGCTCGGTCAATAACCACGATTTTCTTAGTTTGTAAGTCAACATTTTTGAAGCTAAGCGTCCAAACTTTTATTTTATATGTACAAACCATCAGTTTTGGCAATGATTTTCCTCAATAAGGTATCACGTATGTATTAAATTCTTTCGTAAATTTTGGGTAAATTTTGTAAATATCGCTTTATATCTTTTAAAATTCCTATGAAAATTTATAAAACGAATGATGCTCTTTTAAAGACGTGTAAAACAAATGTTGAATTTGCGGTTACTGTTCTAGAGTTATACCATTTTAAAGCCTTTTATCCGTTGTATGAATCTAATAATATTATAATTTGTTTCCTATTTTTGCTTCGGATTTGCTTTAAATTGCCATGCAAATTTAAAATACTAATGATGCACTTTAAAAGAGGAGCAAATTCCAAGCAATTTTGTAAAAAAATTGTACTGTTCCAGAGTTATGCCACTTTAAAACACTTTACCCATTGTATGAACCTAATAATATTATAAACTGTTTGTCTTTTTTCATCGGATTAGCTTTAAACATTGTATTATTGAAAAAATCTACATGCGCTAAGTAACGGCAGAGAATTACACGTAGCAAAAAATGGCCCCGGCAACATATTGCAGGAACCATATATGTATGTATATCATTGCTTGCAAATATATACATGTTTCCTTTCTTGTGGCCGTCGGTGGTGTAATGGGTAGTGTGCGCGCCTCTTGTACATGACATCCTGGGTTCGATCCCTGCTCTGACCACCTTAAAAATTTCTTTCGGCGGCGGTCACCTCCCATAGTGACGGCGACACTATCGAGTATTTAGCCATGAATAAGCTTCTCAAAATACTGTTCGGAATCGGTGTAAAAACTGTAGGTCCCAATCAGTGAGTGAAAAATTAGAAAGCGCACAGCTCACTGGTTGTTAGAAGCTCTCCCCAATCCCTTCATGGGATGTAATGGGAAACGTTTTTTTCCCTGCAATATGTTGCTGGGGGCGTTTTTCTGCTTGTAACTCTTTGCCGTTACTTAGCGCATGTAGATTTTTTCATGAATACAGTGCTTAAAGTAAATCCGATGAAAAATTGGAAAATAGTTTATAGTATTATTATTAAATGGCATAACTCTGGAACAGTAACCGCAAATTCAAACTTTTTTCTACAAAATGGCTGGGCATTTATTCGTCTTATAAAGTACATCATTAGTGTTTTAAATTTTCATAAAAATTTAAAGAAAATCCGATGCAAAAATGGCAAACAGTTTATAATATTTTTAGGTTCATACAATGGGTAAAACGCTTTAAAATGGTATACCTCTTAAACAGTAACAGCAAATTAAAAATTGTATCCTACAAAATTGCTTGGAATTTATCCGTCTTTTATAATGCATCATTAGTTTTTTTAAATTTGCATAGAAATTTTAAAAGTTATAAAGCGTTACTAACTAAATTTATCCAAAATTGTGCCAAACTGGTGGTTTATGCATATACAATAAAAGTTTGAACGTAAAGAAAAATGTTGACTTTATGTTTTATGTAAAATTCCGAAAACGTCCGGAATACCCGATGTTTGGGGGAAATTTGACTTGTGCGAACTCTAAAGCTCTTCCGAAAAATCTGAAAAAATCTCAAAAATCTCAAACCTGGGAGAGCCCAGGTGCTCCTTTCGAGAGAATATCTATGAATGTGGCTTAGGGTGTCATGGTTGGTTTCATGGTTGCTCAAGCTTCAAATCGGAAAAGAAAATTTTTTTGGGACACCCTAAGCCACATTCATAGATATTCTCTCGAAAGGAGCACCTGGGCTCTCCTATTGTTTTTGTCCACAACTCCTCCGCGTTAGTCCTTTAGTTGCCAAGCACTGAGTGCAGCCTGGTCTCTGCTCGGCTACAGCTTTTGGACGACCAACCCAATTGAATTGTTGACTGAGTTTCTCCATAGTTTTGCCGTCACTACAATATTGTTACGATTAAGTAAAAGCATTTACTTTTTCTTATGGCCAGTTTTACGGTTGAAAATTCTCTATTTAAATGTACTTTAAATGCATTTAATATGAAAATTTTCTGTGAGCTTTTAAATGAAGTGTTATACTCGCCCTTAATGACCAAATTAACCTAATGTAAATAACAGGGTGGTTAATGCTGCGCCTGAAAGTATGGCAGTATTATGAATTCACACATGATGTATCACTACTAGTTCTGGAGGTGAATAAAATTCTCCACATACATTTTATCGACAATGAAATATTATGTATGGTTATTCTAAGGATTAGTAGACTTAACGGATGCAAATTAACGGGTGACACTGTCCCAAAGTTAAGAACTGGAGAAGAGCTGATCAGTTTTTCTGAATCAGCCTGTGTAAAAGGGTTGAATCATAGACTAATACATACATAGATACATACATTTCTTCTCTCAATAAATTAAACGTCATAGGTCATAGGTACGAACAACGTTCAACGAAGGAACAACAACCGAATTTCGTGTTTTTGTGGCAAACTAGTTGTGTTAAATACAATACAAATGTATACCAACCATAAAAGTCAACAAAAAAGTGCAAAATACATACATTTAAACTTTTCAGTTCTACACCAAAACGACATGAAAAAGTTAAGTGAACATATTTTGTAACTCCACCTGGTGTAAGTTAATTTTAAATTTAATTTCTCTCATTTCCACAAACCTACGACGAAGAGTGTGAAATGAAACGTCAGATGAGAGAATAAATGTATCTATGCATGTATTAGTCTATGGGTTGAATATAGACAATTGTGAATGTTAAGTGGTGTAAATAAAGTAATCTATTGTACTATGATATGTAAATAAAATAAATGGAAGCCAAACTGTTGCAATTATCGTAATTTAAAACGAGCCTTCTTTTATTAAGGAAATTCGTAACATTGGTGTCAGAAATGAAATTTCGAATTAAGGACAATGATGAAGTTTGAAAAACTCAAAGTTGAACAATTAAAAAAGGAATTGAGTAAATTAGATCATGCGACAGCTGGCAACAAGGTAGAACTGCAGAGGCGATTACATGGCAAAATAAGTAAAGTAGAAGCAGTTCGAATTTTAGGCATTTTGGTACGACCTTATCAAATTCAGTTGATCGAAATTGCCAAGATTAATTATTTCAGGTTATAGCAGGAGACATTGGGCAAGAACAAATTATATCGGCTGTTCTAACGCTTCCACCTGTACTAGATACATCTTGGAATTTGCTATAAACAACTTTTGACAAGGTCGGACAACAAAGACAAGAAAAAATTTGAGTCACCTGTTCTAACGCTTCAACCTGTAATAAAGGATAGTCAAACCAAAACGCACGATGTTAACTGTAAATAAAACAAAAAGTTTTAAGAGAATTATCTTAATATTTTGTATTATGATAGAAGGATCTATGACAATTATGTGTGAAACAAAATATCGGCCAAATGCTCGCGGAAAGAGGTATTGTTTCGTTGGCTGTGTGGCAAGTGGTTAGAACCACATATCGTCCAGGTCCTTATCGTCAATTTCTTGCCACAAGAAGTCCGTTATCATGCTGACCAGAAAAATCACGAAGTGCACGAAATGCATTTTGATTCGAACGCCCATTTTCGTAAAAGGCTTCAACAATCTTAACGCGCTGCTCAATTGTGTACCTCTCCATAGTTGAATTTGTCAAACACTTAAACAAAGAAATGTCAAATTAAGTTGGGCAAAAAACTTGACGTTAAGGTGTGACTCACAATTAACATCGTGTGTTATGGTTGGACCACCCTGTAGATACATATTGGGCGATTAATAGAGGAATTTAAATGCCGAAACATTGACATTGACGCATATCAGTTCGAGTGAAAGACGAAATGGAAATATGTGCAATAGAAGGAACTGGTAATGTGGATCTTTCTACAATGTTTGCTGCCATGATGGAGAAATTTAATGAAACTTAACAATCGTTCTAGAATTATAGACGAGAATTAAGGTCCGAATTCTAGAATTATGGGCGATAAATTAAGCGAGAATTGTAGAATGTAGAATCAGGAAACATCAAACGCCACAAATGACAAGACGCCACAATAATTTCAGAAGCTATGAACAACATAGAGATAGAGGTTAGTGATCAATTCGAAAAGATCGAACAGAAGTTCGAGGAATATAAGAAAATGTTTTGAGCAGAAGATCGAACATAAGTTTGAGAAAGTCGAAAAGGACGTGGATGAAAGATCGCCGAACTGGAAAGAAACATGAATGATCTCCAGTTATAAGAAGGGCCAGTGTGAGTAATGCCGGAAGGTTCTAGTAGGCTAAAAGCTTCCAGTTTCGACGGTTGTACTCCATTTGATGTCCTCAAATTCCAATTCGAAATGGTCGCTCTAAAAAATCCAATAGAGCTGATTTTGGCACTAAAAGACAGTGCAGCAGAAGTCCTTCAGAGCATTCCCATCGGTTTCAGAAACAACTACGATGAAATACTGGCTCCTTACAACGCAAGTATGGTGGCGATCACAAGAAATACTTATACCGTATGGAACTAAGAGGCCGAGTGTAGAAACATAATGAAACTCTAAAAGATTTCGTGACCGAGTTGGAACTTTTGGTACTTTTGACCTATCCTGGTGAGTCCCACCCATTTCTGGATTAATTTAAGATTTAGACCTTCGTCAATGGCATTCGTTATCCTGACATAAAATATGTGACTTGTTCCACCCAAAAGCTATATTCGCCGAAACTTTTCGTTTGCATTGGCAAAAGAGGCACTGACGGGAATGCTTTGTGTCCAAGCCTCAAAGACAAAAAGTTCGGGAAATTAAAATGGAGTTGGAGGCAGGAAATTTGAAGGGTGAAATAACCGATCTAAAAGATGTGACCCAAACTCTCCCCAAAGCGTTATCAGCCGCAAATAAACCCAGACCAAAGTGTTTCTTGGTCTTTTACCTTCTTCTTTTGCAGAAATGATTTTTGCCAGTGTAGGACCAGTCTTCGTTGGATTCCAGTCGAAGCAGACGGACGTCAATAATGTTTTCTTTAACCTCTGGTTTTGAGCAGTGTTTGCATTCCAGCTTGCATGGACGACGTGACAGGGCATCTGCATTACCGTGTTTTCCTCCTTTTCTATGCTCAATGCTGAAGTCATAGCTCTGTAGCCTTTCAATCCAATGAGCAAGTTGGACTTCAGGATTCTTAAATTGCAGTAGCCACCTTAGCGCCGCATGATCGGTTCTTAACTGAAAAGGCTGACCGTACATATACTTGTGGTAGTGTTTGACACACTCTATGACTACCAGTTGCTCTCGTCTCGTAACACCGTAATTTTTCTCTGGCTTTGAGAGTATTCGGTTGTAGTACCCAATAACTTTTTCCTGGCCATTGATTTCCTGCGAGAGCACGCCACCTATTCCGTAACCACTCGCGTCAGTATACAACACGAATTTTTCTCCAGCAACAAGATATGCAAGCAAAGGAGCCGTGCATAAATATTGCTTCAGTTGGTGGAATGACCGCCTGTAGTACGTGCAGAGTTCTAGAAAATTTTGTCTTCATCGGTGGAAATGCCAACTACTTTCACTCGATGTCCCAAGTATTTTACTTCTTTCTGGAACAGAGAACACTTCTTCGGGCTGAGTTTCAACCCAGCCGCGGTTATATGTTGAAGGACTTCTTTAAGTTTCTTCAGGTGTTCATCGAATGTTTTCCCCATGACAATGATGGCGTCTAGGTACACTACACAAGTGGAAGACTTCTGGGCGCCTGTTTTATCGGTCTCGCTTCCCCTGTGTTGATGTCATGCTTTACCATTGATGTTCTACCTTGGCATTGTTTTTCAGGGCGAAGGCAGACGCATGCTTTAACAGTAATTGTTTTGCTTCGTTCCTATCAGATGACTTTAGTTCTCGCAACCACTCACTGAGATGCGACTCCAGTACTTTCTGCTTCTTTTATGATAGTTTGCTGCAGTCAGAATTAACTTCACAGTTGATGACCGCCTCGGCTGGTGTACATTCTGCAAATTCTGTGTGGTCGCCAAGCACCTCCTCGTTGTTGGACAAATTTAGAACTCGTATAGGCAAGTATCCTTCATTAATAGTTTTTACTAGAGCTTTGGCAGTGATGATGTTATAGTTTTTTATACTTGTCGGTTCAACTACCCACAAACCTCCGATCTCACAATCTCCCTCCATTCGGGCCCATACTATGGTTTCTGAGTTTGGGGGCAATTTTACATCTTTGTGAGTGATCAGCCTTTTAATCTGTGTTGTATTGTCGTATCCCTCATTGAGTGGAATTTCCACATTAGCCCACATCAAAACATGCTGCCCCATATCTAACTTAAGGCCTTGGGCAATCATAAAATCTGCGCCAATTATCACTTCATCTACAATGTCGGCGACAATAAACACGTGTTTCGATGCTCGTGTTGGCAATGGCTAACTTCAATTTAACTTTACCATGTACAGTTGCTGGTTCACCCGTTGCTGTGCGGAGTCTTACACCATGTAACGATTCCGTTGGTCCATTTATCAAATCAGTTCTGATGATAGATTGTGACGCGCCTGTGTCAATAGTCAATATTTAAGATCATTTATGACATCCTTAAAATCTCCTGCCTCCGACTCCATTTCAATTTTTCTTACTCTTTGTATTTGAGGCTTGGACACAAATTTCGCTGTCTCATGTGCCAATGCGAACAAAACGGTTTCGGCGAATGTAGCGTTTTGTGTGGCACAAATCACGGATTTTATATCAGGATCACGGATGCCGTTGACGAATGCTTCAATCTTAAATTGATCCAAGAATGGGTGGGACTCACCAGGATAAGTCATCAACACCAAACGTTCCACCTCGGTTGCGAAGTCCTGAAGTGTTTCATTATGATTTTGCACTCGGCCTCTTAATTCCATGCGATATAAATGCCTCTTGTGATCGCCACCATACTTGCGTTGTAACGCAGCCAGTATATCCTCGTAGTTGTTTCTGGCACTGACGGGAATGCTCTGAAGGACTTCTGCTGTGCTGCCTTTCAGTGCTTAAATTAGCTCTACTGCTTTGTCGTTGCTGTTCCGCAAGTTCTTAATTGCGACCATTTCGTGGTGGAATTTAAAAACGTCGAATGGTGTAGAGCCATCGAAACTGGGAGCTTTCAATCTGCTAGAGCCTTCAGAAATTACTCGAACTGGCCCCTCTTGTAACTGAAGTTTATTCATTTTCCTTTGCAATTCGCTTACATAATTTTTTAGTTCCCGTTCGACTTCCTCGAACTTATGTTCGACTTCTTCAATCTTCTGCCCATTTCCTCGAACTTATGTTCAACCTTTTCGAATTGATCGTTCACTTGAATCTCAATATTGCTCACAACTTCCGAGATTTCTTGCAGTTTCTCATTTGTGGCATTTGATGTTTCCTGAATAATTCTAGAATTCTCGCCTAATTTATCGTCCATAATTCTAGAATTCTCACCAAATTTCTCATTCATAATTCTAGAATTTTCACCAAATTTTTCATTCATAATTCTAGAATTCTCGTCCATAATTCTAGAATTATCGTGCAGCTTCGCGTTAATAATTCTAGAGTTTTCGTTAAATTTTTCCATCATGGCTGCAAACATCGTCGAAATATCCATATTACCAGTTGCTTCCTTTGCAGATACCTCCATTTCTTCTTTGCACTCAAACTGGTATTTGTCAATGTTTCGGCGCTTGAATTCTGCTATTAATCGCCTCTGCAGCTCTACCTTATTACCAGCTGTCGGTTAATCCAATTTACTCAACTCCTTTTTTAGTTGTTCAACTTTGAGTTCTTTAAACTTCATCGTTGTCCTTAATTCATAATTTCACTTCTGACACCAATGTTACGAATTTCCTTATTCCTCCTTTTTGAGTTGTTTTATTCCCAATAATAAAACAAGGTTCGTTTTAAATTACGATAATTACAACGGTTTAACTTCCTTTTATTTTACTTATATAGTACAACAGTTTACTTTATTTATAACACTTTAACAAGTCTTATATTTTACAATCAATTCGCGTTGCTTACTTTACGGGATTTAATCACAAACTGAACTCTCCGTTTCAAAGACCTCCGCTATTTATACCAACTCACCGTACTCAAATGTAGTTATCTCTAGCGAATTCAAAAACCTTCTAGTCGTTGTTGTTAGTTATCTTTGTAGAATCATCTCGAATGGTGGAGAATTATCTTAACTGAGGCGAATTCATGCTATTGGTTTAGCGAGCTGGTTCGTTGTTACAATGCATACTTTCGCCCTTAATGACCAAATTAACCTAATGTAAATATCAGGGCGGTTAATGCTGCGCCTGAAAGTATGCCCTTACAACAGACCAGTTCGCCAAACCAGTTTTATGAATTCACACATGATATCCCACTAATAGTTCTGGAGGTGAATAAAATTCTCCTCATACATTTTACCGACAATGAAATGGTGACGCGTCATAACGCCCATGGACATAACGCCCATGGGCGTTATGTCACACCTAAAATTGACATAAAGCCCATGGGCGTTATGTCGCACCTAAAATGGACATAAAGCCCATGGACTTTGTGTCACACCGGTCATGGACTTTATGTCCAACTTAGGTGTGACATAACGTCCTTTTACATAATTTCAAAGTAAAAGAATTTTGTATGTAAATATTGAAAGTAACGGCACTTTTTTACATGTAGACCATATTTACAAAGTTGTGGACGTTATGTCGCACCTAGAATGGTCATAACGCCCACGGGCTTTATGTCACACCGGTCATGGGCTTTATGTCTATTTTAGGTGCGACATATCGCCCATGGGCTTTATGTCCATTTTAGGTGTGACATAACGCCCATGGGCGTTATGTCCATGGGCGTTATGACGCGTCACCCAATGAAATATCATGGTTATTCTAAGGATTAATAGACTTAACTGGAGAAGAGCTGAGCAGTTTTTCTGAGTCAGTCTGTAATTAAACGCCGGAAAGTAAGCAACGCGAAGTATTAGTAAAAGGGTTGAATATAGACAATTGTGAATGATAAGTGCTGTAAATAAAGTAAAGTATTACGATATGTAAATAAAATAAATGGAAGTAAAACTGTTGTAATTATCGTAATTTAAATCGAACATTCTTTTATTAAGAAAATTCATAGCATTGGCGTCAGAAGTGAAATTACGAATTAAGGACAATGATGAAGTTTGAAAAACTCAAAGTTGAACAACTAAGAAAGGAGTTGAGTAAATTAGATCAACCGGCATCTGGCTATAAGGTAGAACTGCAGAGGCGATTACATGGCAAAATAAGTAAGGTAGAAGCAGTTCGAATTTTAGGCATATTGTTTTTATATCAAGGTCCGACCTTGTCAAATTCAGTTGATCGAAATTGCCAAGATTCATTTATTTCAGGTTATAGCAGAAGACATTGTTGCAATTGTCGGCAAAAAACACATGGACAAGAAGAAAAAATTATATCGGCTGTTCTAACGCTTCCACCTGTACTAGAGATACATCTTGGAAATTGCTATAAACCACTTTTTTGACAAGGTTGGACAACAAAGACAAGAAAAAATTTGAGTCAGCTGTTCTAACACTTCCACCAGTAATTAAGGGATAGTCAAACCAAAACGCACGATGTAAATTGTAAATAAAACAAACAGTTTTAAGAGAATTATCTTAATATTTTTTGATTATATGTGAAAATTATGTGTGAAACAAAATATCGCCAAATGCTCGCAACGGCTTTGGTGGCATACCTCTATCCGATGGTCCATATTTTCAATGGGTCTGAGACATAATTGAGGTTCAATGTCGTTAATGTGCCGAATTATCTCATCCTTTGGCTCTTGGCTTATTGACGTACACTTTTTCTTTTAAATATCCCCAAAGATAGAAGTCCAACGGTGTCAAATCACATGATCGTGGCGGCCAATTAACATCGCCACGACGAGCGATAACACGGCCAGTGAACTTCTCCCGCAAAACAGGCATTGTTTCGTTGGCTGTGTGTCAAGTGGCACCATCCTGATGGAACCACATATCGTCCAGTTCCACATCCTCAATTTCTGACCACAAGTAGTCCGTTATCATGCTGACCAAAAAAATCACGAAGTGCACGAAATGCATTTTGATTCGAACGCCCATTTTCGTAAAAGGCTTCAACAATCTTAACGCGCTGCTCAATTGTGTAACTCTACATAGTTGAATTTGTCAAACACTGAAACAAAGAAATGTCACATCAAGTTGGGCAAAAAACTTGACGTTAAGGTGTGACTCACAATTAACATCGTCCATTATGGTTGAACCACCCTGTACACACAACTTGGACGATTAATAGAGGAATTTAAAAGCCGAAACATTGACATTGACACATATCAGTTCGAGTGAAAGACGAAATGGAGATATGTGCAAAAGAAGCAACTGGCAATGTGGATGTTTCTACAATGTTTGCTGCCATGATGGAGAAATTTAACGAAACTTCTAGAAGAGGAAAATGAATGATCTCCAGTTACAAGAAGGGCCAGTGCGAGTTATGCTTGAAGGTTCTAGTAGGCTGAAAGCTCCCAGTTTCGATGTCTGTACCGATTTCATGTCTTGAAAATCCAATTCGAAATGACCGCAAAAAAAATGTTGGCTGCGTTACAACGCAAGTATGGTGACGATCACAAGAAAAACTTTTGCCGTATGGAACTAAGAGGCCGAGTGCAGAAATAATGAAACTCTACAGGATTTCGCGTTTGGTGTTATTTACTTATCCTGTTGTCCCATCCATGCCTGGATTAATTTAAGATTGAGGCATTCGTCAGCGGCATCCGTGATCCTGACATAAAATATGTGTCTTGTTCCACCCAAAAGCTATATTCGCCGAAAATGTTTCGTTTGCATTGGCACAAGAGGCAGTGAAATTTATGTCCAAGCCTCAAATACAAAAAGTTCGGGAAATTAAAATGGAGTTGGAGGCAGGGGATTTGAAGGGTGCCATAACCGATGTAAAAGATGTGACCCAAACTCTCACCAAAGCGTTATCAGCCGCAAATAAGACCAAAGTGCTACATTTGCGACAAACCTGGTCATATCGCACGAAACTGCTGAGCCACAAAAACGATAAAGATCGAACTCACCCCAACGTGAAAACAAACGGGGAAATTTTACTACCCCAAATGAATTTGTGTGAAACTAAAACGAGCTAGCACAGAGGGGCATGGACTGGATCCCACAACCGAGTGCCCCTCGATCACCATCTCAATAATACAACAGAAAAACAACAACGTCACTGTTTGCGGAGCTTTTGGTGGTGGCAAGGGCATATTGACGATATACACAGGCGCGTAACAATCTATCATAAGATCTTATTTGATAAATGGACCAATGGAATTGTTACATGGTGTAAACTCCGAACAGCAACGGGTGAAACGTCTACAGCACATGCTAAAGTTAAAATGAAGTTAGCCATTGCCAATATGAGCGTCGATCATATTGGCAATGGCCCAGGGCCTCAAGCTAGATATGGGACAGCAAGTTATGACGTGGCAAGTCCACTCCATGTAACACAAGAGTCTTTACAAAAAAAAACACAAATAAGTTGTATGATCAGCATTTTGCCTATACATTGTAGTGTCACTTCGTGTCTATTGAAATAACTATTAACAGAACAAATGTTATAGTCACTACAGCATACTCTCCCAAACACAATCAAAATTTCTGTAACGACATCACAGCTCTTACTCCATGCAACAAAGATTTCATAACCCTCGGGGACTTTAATGCTAAGCATCAATCATGGAACTGTTCCCATGCCAATTCTTCTGGTCTAGCTCTCAACAATCTCCAATATGCTCGAAACTTCTTTATATATTATCCTGCTAACCACACTTTGTTTCCTCACCAAGTAAATAGAATGCCGTCAACTGTCGATATCGTTCTTAGCAATATCACTATGCCACTGAGGCTAAAGTCATTAGATTACTTATTGCCGTCTGATCACCGGCCAATTTTATGCTCAATACAATGTTCATCATTTCAAACTGTCGACACTGGTTATATATCATACAAAAATACTAACTGGGGGCTATATCGAAGTACACTAAACAGAAGCATCAATCCCTCAACCGAACAATTAAGATCAAAAGAGGCAATTGAAAGGGAAATTCAATCCTTTATAAACCTCATTATATCCGCTCGAAACATTTCTACCAAAATAAATAACACATTTCCACTGACAAGAAGCAATTGTCTACCTGACAATATTATCCAGCTTATTGGACAGCGAAATAGATATAAAAGGAAGGAACAGATGTCGAACAGCTCACAACAACAACATTTTTATAAAAATGGTGTTAATTTTTTAAATAACGCTATTGATATAATGGTTAAAAAGGTTATCAATAACAAGTGGACCAATCTTTTACAAAGCTTAAAACCTGGTGACAAAAAATTTTGGAAGTTACGTCGATCGTTACGAAACAAAGGCAAACGCAGCATATCTCACCTGAAACAACATGGCTCAAAAATCATAACGGACATTGAAAAAGCAGAGATACTAGCGAACTCATTTGCTAAATCAAACACCTTGACCGCAGATTATAAGCACTCCATCAATTCGCTAGTGAACTCGGCTGTTTCAAATCTAAACAGCGAACCCCCTAGTGCAGACGAAAGCATTTTAACTACATCACCTGAAATCTCATCTCAATTATCAACGTTAAAGACGACAAAAGCTCCTGGATTCGATGGTGTACCCAACATTCTCTTAAAAAATCTTCCCATCAAAGCAGTACAACTAATTACATGCATTTTTAGCAGTTGCATCCTCTTAAACTACTTCCCAAAAGCCTTTAAAAAAGCCAAAGTTATTCCCATACAAAAACCAAACAAACCTGCGGATATTCCTTCCAGTTACAGACCCATCAGTCTCTTGAGCAACCTGGGAAAGATATATGAAAAGGTTATCTACACCAGGCTAAGGGACTTCACATCAGACCAAAACATTATATGCCAAAAACAATTCGGCTTCAAACCAGGCCACAATACAGTCCACCAAGTGAGCAGAATCAACAACATTATTATTAAAAACAAACGGCAAAAAAAGTCCACAGGGTTAGTACTGCTGGATATCGAGAAAGCATTTGACACCGTCTGGCATAACGGTCTTCTTTACAAATTAATGGCCGCAAATGCCCCAACATACATCTGCAACATTATAGCGGATTTTCTGAACAATAGAACATTTGCAGTATCAGTCAACAATAGTTTATCTTCATTTAAAATCCTGCCAGCAGGACTTCCCCAGGGTTCTATTCTGTCCCCTATTTTGTATTCAATTTATATTTCTGACTTTAAACCTCCAAACGACATAGACATTGCACTGTACGCTGATGATACAGCCCTTATAACATCGAGTAAATTAACCCAGGCTCTCCTCAAGAAGATGGAACGCAGCCTTGTGGCGTGCAACAGTTATTTCCGAAAGTGGAAAATAAAGATTAACGAGCAAAAGACGCAAAGCATTATATTCCCTTGGAATAAATCACCCAAGAGGGCACCACTGAGGCCGTTGTATTTCGGAACCAGCTCCTTACATATCAACAATGAAGTCAAATACCTCGGTGTCATTTTAGACAAAAAGTTAACGTTCAGGGCACATATTGAATTTTCACGCGAAAAGGCTGTAAAATCACTAAGGGCACTGTGGCCTTTGCTTAATAAACGTTCTGTCCTTACACACCACAATAAGAACCTATTATACAAATGTATTATTCGACCAATAATATCATACGCATCGCCAATATGGTATAAAGCAGCAAAGTCTCACACCAAACGACTACAAATCATCCAAAACAAATGTCTTAAGTTGATAAATAGAAAACACTGGCGTTACCCCACAATAATGCTTCACGAAGAGACTGGATATGAACTCATCGGCGATTTCATAAATCGGTTGAATGCAAACTATTTTCAAAAAGTTGCAGACTCTCCTTATGAGATTCTAAGAGAGTGTAACCAACTATCATAACTAAACCCCAGAAATTTACCAAACCCATAATATTAATAAATAGAAAATTATTTTAATAAATAATGACCCTATCATTAATATTTTGTACCCTATGTTTGAATCCTAGCTTTAAGTATATCAGATAAGGTTTTTGATCCTTTTGCCTTAAAAACATAATAAATAAAAACAAATCAAAATATAAAGAAAAATTCCATCAAATGTAAATATACATATACTAAGTTTCAGTTGCTGAAATATCAAAATGATAAAACTCACAATTTTGTATCATGTCTTTGTAAGATTCAATTGTATTATTTGGATTAATAAATATTTTTTGAATTGAATTGACTTCGTGTCCATTAGAGATTAAACAACAGGTCCAGTAAAAAATATCCAGTAACTATTTTGAGAGAGTAAGATAGATTTTACTCTCCAAGTAGAAAATATCACAAAAAGCACACAGACAACATCCATTAAAAACTTGCAAGAAATAATACTTTGGTATGTAAACAGTTGATTTGTAATGTAAAAACTTATAAACATTGGAAGAACCAACAACCGCAGTTTGAACAAAGCATTACAAATCACCAAAATTGTCTTCTTATTTAACAGAAATAGTTAAAGATTATGATTTATTTGTTATTTTATGTTATTTCTATTTCCTAATTTTTGTTGTTTACACAAAATATATGTTTTAAAACATGTTTGATCTTGTAAATTCTTACTGGCAGAAATTTCTGCAGTAAACACTTGTAAGTTCTCTATCATCGAACTGTCAAAGTAATTTCTCTTGCTACTGGCTTTTTGGTGTAAACATCCCGTAACAATTTGTACAAATTGTTTCAAATTATCAGTACTCAGACAGACCTAATATATGCGAATATGTACAGCAGAAACACATTTACCAACCCTGACTTACATACTGTTTCCTGCAGCATACCTTTAGGCTTCTGGTGACACTGAAAAATATAAATTAATTTTTAAATTGTTTTATTCGATGTTAAAAAATAAAACAAACAAATTTAATACAATTTTATTTAAAAAATTCATAAATTTACATTGAGTATGCACGTATATTATTTTCTAATTGTATCGCTATATACGTTTATGAATCATTCACAATAGAAATACTCTACATATGGATGTATATGAGCTACATAGAGGCCAACTGAAATAACTGCTCAAAACAGTGTTGAAAATTGGAAATGACGTTTGGGATTTGTTTGTAATCTAATATAAATAATGTAGGTGGTTTTAAATGTGACAAGATTAATAAATTTTAGTTCTAATACCATTGAAATCCCAACATTTTTAAAATATCGAGTTTTATCAATTGCCATCTGAGTAGCTCGTATGTACTATGTTTATTAATATAAAATTTTTAATTATTAAGTTGATCTTGTTCTGTATTTCGATTCTAGTCGAATAGGAGACTTTTATAACTCCCAAATGTGTTAATAAGTTTGTACTTTTGACTCGAATTAATACGCAAAACAAAATCCATTTCTCTCTTTCTCACTAATTTATGTTTTTTATTGACATCTTTATTTTTTGTATGAATCTTTAAAGCACTTTAGATTTGTTCATGCTTTTTTTTTATTCTTGTGGTTGACTGAAACTCATGATGTGGATTTGAATGTGGTTTGGGTGATATGTGAAATAAATTGTTAGTATTGGAAAGTTATTCATGCGTATTTTTAATATCAAATATTTGAAATTAGTTTGTATCAAAATCACATACATATTATTATATTCGCCTTAATAATTGAATTACAATTTAAAAATCACGATTGTAACGGGAAAAATTATATAACAAAACATTTCTTTATGTTGTACTAGTATTCATGACTAAACATCTTTTTGTAAAAAATGTGTAGCTAAACTCAAAATATATATGAAAAAAGGTTGATTGTACGTAAGTAAAATAAATGCAAAGCAAACAATAATTGCAGTAATATTAAGAGCTTTGTTTTCTATAGAAATATAAATGATAATTACACAGGATTTTAGGCTGATATGCAATATGACCTAGATCCATCTATAATCAGAACCGCAGTAGTCTTCATTGACAGTTGAATACTCCAGAAGTCAACATATGGTAAATTAAACATTTATGCTAAAGGCCTACAGCCTTATTCATAAAAAGTTGTCATGGGTTTGTTAAAGGTTTAAGAAGGTAAAGCCTAAAAATTGGATTCGTAATCGAAAAATTCCTCTGTTAAGAGTTCTCTAACGTCGGCACTTTTGTTTTATCCGCATTAATACACAAAAGAAATAATTTTTTTTACATTTCACGTGTCCTGTACTTAAATATTATCCTGCTAAGCAAGTTTCGTTCCAATTTTTAAAATTTTTAACCAAAACGAACTTTTGTTTACATAGTGATGTATATAAAATCAAAACATAGAAACTACAACCTATTATCCGGGTTTAAATTCGACTCCCAAAACTGAAATCCAATTCAATATGATTTTTTGACACTTCTTCCAAGTTTATGAATATAGCAAATATTAATTGATCTCTTTATTGAATAGTTTTTTCCATTAATGTTTAAAATGTTGCATAAATGCATTGATGCATTTAAGTAAAAAAAAACAGCAGACAGTTGTCCGAGACCTTCGGCCACGGACTGTCCCTGCAGGCTGTGTCAGAGACACGGCCATTAAGTTTAACGTAGAATACGCCATCCGATAAGACAGAAAACATATATAACAATAAATGATAAATAACATAAGCAAATGAATTTATTTATTTGATAGTTACTTTTGATAATATACATAAGCTTATGGTAGGAAAAATAGGATAAATATGTTTTTAAATTAAAAGAGTAAGGGTAAATGATAAATAACAGACGCAAATCAATTTGATTTCTATTTTAATTTACTAATTGACTAAACGTCAACTGTCAGTCTCTTGCCCAAGGCTTGGTTTGTTGATGACAGAGGTAAGGTCGGGATAGGGGAATAAATTTTGAGTACAGACTTGCTTGTACTCGGAAAGTTGAAAAACTGACTTGCGCAAGTAACTTGCCGAGTGTGAAAGGGGTCTTACTTGGCAGCACTTTCATTTAACATAAAAATGTATGAATTAATTTTTTCATATATTTTTTATAATTATATATCCATGTTAAATTCAAATTCACATTTAACATTTTGTTTCACTTAAATACATAAGTAAATATACGAAATTTCAATATTTCATCAATCAAAACAACAGCCGAAGGTTTGTGTCCACACTGAAACAGCAGCATAGTTTGTGTTCACGCTACAAACTCCAACACTCAACCAAACACCACACATATGTTGGAGTGTATGTGTTTAAACAATTTTCATTTGAGAAATTTAAATATTAGGAAGATATCAACCAATATGAAGTGTATATCAAACGAAAGATAACATCTTCATTTACCTACAAAAAAATTTTTAAAAAAAGTTATCTCGCCGTTTCCTCATAATCAATGAAATAAAGATTACAACAATAACAATCTGACATGACTCAATATACAGTAAGGTAAGACGTATTCTACGCCAAAAATTAGTTCGGTCTATCGGTTATTGTTCATCTTGTTTTTACATCACAAGCACTGTGACAATACATAAAACAGGGTTGTCAGTTAATTATCTGTTCACTAGTTAAAATACTCATTATGAATACGGTTCTAATAAAACCTTCGCCAAATCTTAAAGCTTTCAATTACTGATGAATGCTTTAGAGCTACATTAATGTTTTTTATGAATAAGGCAGCACCTAGTGTGCATACCGAACTTTGTGCAATCGGTTCTGGTGCTGTAGCGTTTGTAGAAATAGTCTACATTTTTGTACGATCTTATTAAAAAGTATCTTAACGAAGCTGTATCCAATTTTGTATTCCTTCAGGCCTACATTTTAGTTTCGATATAGCCATAATAATCACAGTAAACATTATAGCCCAAAAATGTAAATTAAGCCTTAGTTTAAACCAGGGGGATTCTATGGAACAGCTGATCGAATGATGGAGAATGAGAGAGCAAAGAAGACAGGAACTAATTTTACATAGTGTTTATTGATGCTAATGACAGCTAAATTATATTTTATGTTGTTTGTATTAAAAGAAAATACGCATTCCCTTTGATTTCTATCCGTTTTATGTCCAACGAGAGTGTAAAATTGGTAAAATACAGCAGCAAATAAAACTCTATGAAATGGCCTACTACCTCGTCGTCATGAAGAGACATCGAAGAGAGTAATGGAAACTCTTAAGTATTTCTCTATGTTCAAACTAGTGATCTAGGTTAGTACGGTGTCAATTGCTTCCCTTTTGTATATGCGGATGATATTCACCTTTTTTTCAAAGCTGGTTCTATAAATACATTGGAGGACAATATTAATTCTATATTGGGGGATGTGAGTCAGTGGCTACGTTATAATAACTTGTGCGTTAATCCCTCCAAAACTTGGGCTATGTTTTTTGGTCCCTTACGACATGATGACCAAGGCTGCGAAATTTACTTAAATGATGTCAGAATAAAGTTTGTTGATAAGATGAAATATCTTGGTATTATTCTCGATAAGAAACTTGATTTCAGTAGCCATATCGACTCTTTATTTCCTAAAATTATGTTTACTCTTCGAAAGTTGTATTGTACTAATATGTATCTGCCTCAACATGTAAAGAGAAGGCTAGCTTTCGCATTATTGATGTCGTCTATTGGTTACGGAATTGAAGTAGTGTCTGGTACGACATCAGAATGTTTCAGTAGAATGGAAATGTTACTTAAAATGATAGTCCGATTCATAGAGTAATCTCAGACTAGAGAGAATATTTGGCTCATCTGACGTTTCCTTTCACACTCTTCGTGATGCGGTCGGTGTGATAGAGAGATGTTTGACGAAAAGTGATATACACCAGGTGGAATTACAATAACTTCTTGCTTTAATTTTTCATGCCATTTTGGTGAAAAACTGTGAAATTTAAATGTGTTTTACACTTTTTTATTGACTGCTATTGTTAGCATACATTTGTGTTGTATTTAACACAATAATTTTAACACACAAAACGAAATGCCGTTCTTGTTATTTTGTTCGTTGTTTTGAACCATTGCCTCTATCTGGTATTAGCAAAGCAATTCTTTTCAACATCAAACGTAAATATCACACTAGGCCAAATGTCATAAAATTGGTGGGAGAACTAGTAGATCTACTATAAGTATTAATCTATGGTCCGATTTGTGTATGGGTGTATGGGTTAAATCGTCGTGATCATATATCTGAATATATAATTGATTTGTTGGATGTGCCGTTTAAAATATTTATTAAAATGCGTATTCTGCTAACTTTTTATAAAATAACTAGCTGAAGAGCCCGATACTTCGATATCGGTAGTTTTATGAACTTTTTAAATTTTCCCCCGTTTACTCGCTAATTTACCAAGTTTCTGGGCTAAACTGCAAATAGTACCATATCCGAATTAACAAATATTGAAAATTTCAGCTTTTTAGCCAAAGGTGTTTGGGCAGGCCGCCATGGGAGAGACTTTTCCGCTTTTTGCCCCTCCCCGTAGGAATTTCCAAAAATCTCGTCAGCGCTAGAGGATGGACCTCCATGCCAAATTGCAAGTTCCTAGCTCCAGCGGTTAGGGCTGGGCGATGTTGAGTCAGTCAGTCAGTAACGTTATTCTTTTATATACATACATACATAGATTTCCAGTGGCGTAGCAAGATTACTTCGTGGTATGTTTCAATTCGCGATATCCACTCGAAACATTTGTTGTTCGTGCAGCAAGAATTTGGAATAAGCTTCCTATTGGCCTGCGAAATTTTTCATACTCCAATGTTTCTTTCAAACGTAAATATTTGGCGTATGTCCAGCCTCTGTCATAATTTGGAATGCATCTATACTTTGCATTTGTATACCTATACTATACTTATTTTCGATGTTGTTGCCATAATTGTCACCATGGGTTCTGTATTTACAATCTGTTTCTTCTTGTTTTTATTTTGGCTAATTTATTAGATTTTATTGAAATTTTTTAATATAGCTTAATTGGCCTGTAAGGCTTTTTATATTACAAATAAACATGAAATGAAATGAAATGAAAATTCTAATGGGAAAAATGACTTTTGCTTCGGTTTGTTCAACAAAGATTCACAGAATGGCTAGAAATTTTACAGAGATGATAGACAGAGACTTTGTTATATTCTCCCAAAAAAATATGCAATTTGATGGAACGCTATTCAAACGCCGGCACGGGAACGAAGAAATTTCTATTCATTCATTCATTCATTTTTTTCATTCATTTTTTTATTCTTCCATCATTTCTTAATTATATAACATAATTATATATATAAACATTTTCCGGGTTTTATCGGTACGATATTGCATCAGGTAATACTTATGTCTAATTAAATTAACAACTGAGTACTTAACAGTAATAGATTATATTTAAAGGTAAAAGTGGGATAAAACCTTCTATTATTTTCATACATTTGTATGAAATTTTTCAGTTTCCCGTCTATCCCGGACTGTCGTTTCTAAAATACTTCAAATACTCAAATGGCTCGCAAGTTGGCGGTATTGAAGAACAACATTAATATAACATTTCCACGAATTTTTGTAATATTCGCTTAAAAACTTCGGAAACGCTGGTCCGGGATAGACGAAAAACAGTAAACAGTATTCGCTGCCGCTATATAATACTTATTTTCAGGCAAAGACTATTGTTGTACAACAACCACATATTATTTTCAATGCTAACGCAGCATAGCTTCGACGTAGATAACGCTGTGTGTTGTTTGCATGTGTTGAATTTGTTAGGTTATGTTCGCAATGGTGTAGGTATTTGGCTGAACATCAAATTGAATTTGATATGAATCCTATGAATGGTGGAAAGCAAAAGAGCCAAAATTTCCTACTATTTCCAAAATGGTAAAAAAGTTTCTTTGTATACCAGCAACGTCCGCATCATCGGAAAGATGTACTATCTCCTCCGCGAAAATATTGTGACACATAAAAGAAATTGTTTATTACCCGATAATGTAAATACATTATTAGTATTCTTAAGTCAAAATGAAGGATTAATTAACTAATCGCTTTTTGTTCCATATGGATTTTTAATACGAATTTGGTTTTTTTTAAATCTAAGAAAAAATTAAAAAAAATTTAATTTTCGATTTTTTTGAAATTTGTCCCACTGTGGCTGTAGTTGTTATTGGATTGGCTTAAAATTTCGTACCAACGATGTCTACATGGGGACAAACAAATTTAAAAATTTTAACGCTTCCTAAAATTACCTTCTGTTCACAAAGTTCCATATATATATACATTAGGGTCCTAAAATAAAAAACAACTTCGGATTTTTAATAAACCCCAGCGGATCCTTCTTGTTCCTTATTTTCGGATTTTGGCACTTTGGGTGAAAATTCGTATACACTAGAAAAACTCCACTCCTCGGTGCATTTGAAAAAAAATTTGCACATTGATTTAGTTTAACCTGAATATAAACTGGATAAAGTTTGAGTAAAATCCGACCACACTAAGGGTTCCAATTTTGAATTTGAAAAAATTTGCAATTTTTAACAATAATGAAAATTAGGGGTTTTCGGTTTTTTCCCAAAAATTGTATCTAAATGATAAAAATATTTAACTTGGATTCCAATACCTTCTAGCAGAAGTCTATACGCTTCCAATAAGCTATAACACGATATATTCATGCAACGGAATTTTCACCCAAAATGCGAAAATCCGAAAACTTTGACTAAAATGCGGCACGGCTTAGAGTTGTCCGATATATTTTCCTCCATACATTTCATTGCCACCCTAATATACATACATATATGAAAAAGTTACAGTTTTTGGTCTATCCCGGACTGGCGTTTCCGCAGCTTTTAAGCAAACGTCACAAAAATTCGTGAAAATGTTCTACTAATATTGCAATACTGCTATTTCAGTAAGTATTTTAGAAACTCCATTCCGGGATAGACGGGAAAACTGGAAAATTTCATACAAATCTATGAAAATAGTAGAAATTTCTTGGTTCCCGGACCGGCGTTTGAACAACGTTCCATCAAATTGCATAGTTTTTTGGGACAATATATCGAAGTGTCTGTTTATGATCTCTGCAAAATTTCAAACCATTCTGTGCATCTTTGCTTAACAAGCCGATGAAAAAGTCATTTTTTATCAATATCAATCCGGGAAATGACCGGGAATCCCGTGAAATGAGGAGCTCTAGTTTAAACACAAAAATAGGATCCAATTACATTTTGATTGAGTCAATTACTCAAGTACTTAACTGAAAAATTTTCTGGAAAAAAACGGCAAGTATATAAATTCAAATGACACCAATTTCTTCTTCACTTCTGATCAGATACAATTTTGAAAATAAGCCATACCTTTCACACTGATCCTTAAATCATGAATGTGGGGTAGAGGATATTGTTCTGGTATTGTTACACAATTTAGTATCCTGTAATACCCACTTCCTTTTTATTTCATTTAGTTCCATTTTAGGTCCAATATGTAAAGGAGATGGACAGGATGGTCACATACAGAAATTTTAACTAGGTAATCAAAGTCGTTCTTGGTCATTTGAAGTTTAATCGGATCTGGTCGACGACGTCTACAACATGGAAGATTTCCTTTGATCTCTATTTATGCATTTACATGTTGGTATAATCTGGTTCGTCAGAGACAGAAGGAAAATCTTTCAGGAATTCGGTATTCGGTTGAAGCAACCTCGTTTCTTAATTGATTCGGTTGTGGCAACTGAATCTTGAATTATATTAGTTCTGTCAACCAATTTTTCAAAATTTCGGTTGGTACGACCTACTAAATTCGGTTGCTACCAAATTCGGTTGGAGTAACCGAATGTGGCATCAATTCAGGTCCAACAACCAAATTTGGCACCAATTCGGTTGTCACAACCGATTTTGGTATCAATTCGATTGTAACTACCGAATTTTGTATCAATTCGGTCGCAATAACCAACTTCACACTTAAGTCGGTTGCAACGACCGAATTAGGCGTCATTTTGAACTTGACGTTTAAAATTATAAAATCAAATATTATATTAAAAGAAATTAAACAACGTATAATTGTTCCTGTCGCCGCGATATCAGTATTGTTTTTTGGTTCCTAACAAAGGTAAGTAAACATACTGGAATTATGGATTTTGTATTAAATCGTCTTATTTTGCAGAAAATGTCCAAGAAGGTATCAACAGTTTTGGAAATTTTCAAGGTTGGTCGTTGGAGATATGCTGCAAACAGATACAACACACCAAAATTGGAGCGGTTACCCATGATGGCCGGGACTTCCAAAAAGGTCGGTAGTGACAAATGTGTTACCCTAAAGATTACCCTATTTTTTAATAAGAATACAGGAAAATAAATCAATACTTAATAATAAATAAGCTTTCATTTTCATTTCCTTCATTTGTCACACTATCTACATTCGGTTGTCAAAACTACGATCAAGGTTGTGTCAACCTCTAATAAGGTTGTGTCAACCTCTAATGAGGTCGTGTCACTCTAATGAGGTTGTGTCAAACTCTAATGAGGTTGTGTCAACTTCTAATGAGGCTTTGTCAACCTCTAATGAGGTCTCAACCGAATTTTTCTGTGAGTGTATCAATACTCAATACTTGGAGTATCAAACTCGAACTCTCTACGAAGGCCCAAATCAATTTTGGAGAGTTTTGTACCAAAAGTCCGAATGACAGATCCATTCGCGACTGATAGTTCTAAATCTTAATTCTTAGATAAGGACTTACATCTAGAGTATGGAACTACTACAACAACAGCTCCTGTATCAATTAAAAAGTTAAGATGGTTAATAGAATCAAAAAACATAGGCGGCTTACAGATTTAAACTCTGATCCATCATTAGTCGCTGCCGACTTACGTATCTAATTTAAAGAGTTATTCGCACTAACAGCCTTGACCTGTTCGTACGAGTAGTACTAACAAGGTGGTACACATTTCACAGTTCTATTGCCAAATCTCGAATGATACCAGCAAAGATCTTGTCGTCCGTTATGTCCGTCACAAAAGAACTTTAGTAATCTATGACAAATCTTGACCACATCATTGTATACCCCATCTGAGCCATGACCTACGGTAGATGTTTGAACCTTCGAGCTCACTTCTATCCTAAGAAGATCGTTAAACTGACCGACTTCCAATGTGATCTTATTAACATTTCCGCAAAGAACTTTAGTCATATCTGACAATTCTTGAACACATCGTTGTATGCCCCCATCTGAGCCATGACCTACGGTAGATATTTGAACCTTCGAACCCACTTCATAAATCTTATCAGCAAGTGAAATGTTCTCTTCAAAATCTTCGGATAACACAAGTCATCATTTGAACCCAAATGTTCTATGGTAATTGGGGAAGAAACAATTTATAAAGCAATTCCCGTTTAATATTGTTGTCGGAACCCACTTATAATTTCATTTCTCAAACAAGTTCTAAAGGTTATTCATTTCCCATACCAGAATTCTAAATCAACTGATCCTTCGTGTATAGTAAATCTGTTGCATATTACCTTTTGAAATTGCTCAAATTTGTCACCGGAAACAGGAAATTGTATTGCATCCAAAACTTAATTTATTATATCCTGAGTCAAAGATGATACAAGATGATGATATTTGATAGTAACATCAACAATACCGTTCAACGAAAACTGAACATCAGCATGAATGAACCACGTATCTTTGACACACAGAGCAAAAGCTTGGTAACTTTAATGATCGACATGGGAACATTACTGCACCTCCGGATGTAGAACCCGCGCTGTTATTTTGTGAGTCTGTATTAGAGGAGTTTAATTCATTTTATTTACTTTTACTTTACTTTTATTGACTATTTTACGACCTCATGAGGTCAGCTGTCGTACACATATTAATTAAACAAACAAATTAAACAAACTTCAACATATTCCTCCAACTGACACCAAGGATACGGAGGGATTCTTCTGCCTGGTCTTTCCAGCGGAGTCTTGGTCGTCCTCTTTTCCTACTTCCATCGGGTACGTTATCAAAAACCTTTCGCGCTGGCTTATCTTCGTCCATTCTGATAACATGTCCTATCCAACGCATTTGACCTGATTTTATTCGCCAAGCTATGTCCACGTCAGAATACAGGTGATATAGATCTTGGTTCCAAAGACGTCGGTACTCGCGGTTTTTTTAACAGGACCATAAATTTGGTATAGCTGGACCTTTGTCTGTCGAGAGAGGGCTTTGTTCCTAAACTGCTTGATAGCATCTATTTGCAAGCACAATTCTTCCATTTATCTCCAGGCTAACGATGTTGTCCTTGTTCGCGGCGGAACCAAGGTAGACAAATTCATCTATCACTTCAAAATTAAATTGGTTGTCGACGTTCAAGTGCGGACCAATTCGAGAGGTTTCTCTAGTTGTTGACACCATCAATTTTGTCTTGCCCTCATTAACAGCAAGACCCACCATCGCTGATTCTTTATCGATCCTTGAAAATACTGCAGTAACCTCTCATACGCCAGCAACATATGGCTTTTCATGCTAATGGTCTTGTTCGTATTTACTGCAGCTTTTCTCATCATTATCTCCATTAAGATGTTGAAGAGATTGCACGAAATCTCTTGTCTCAGTTCTCGATTGATCACGGCTGATTTGGTGTTGGTCAGAGTCATTCTACAGAGGCGGATCAGTTTTCCCAAGTTCAAACATAGCTTCGAACAATTTTCCCTGTATGGGGCTATCAGCAGCAGCTTTGTCATCGACAAAAAATAGTATGTATCAATTTGCTTTTCATGGGTCTTTTCCAGTATTTGGCGTAGCGTGAATATTTGGTCAGTCGTGGACTTGCCTGGTCTAAAACCACACTGATAAGGTCCAATCAGGGTTTCAACAATTGGCTTTAGTCTTTCACATAATACGCTCTACAAGACCTTATACGCGGTGGATAAAAGACTGCTACCACGAAAGTTGTAACAGACACACTGATCATCTTTTTGAAAACAGGACATAATACACTGAGACTCCAAATCGCATAGATTCCCCGAACCATATACCGTATATAAGTTGATGCATGTTCTAGCAGTACGTCGCCACCTGTTTTAAAAAGTTCAGCGGGTAGCCCATCCGCACTAGCGGCTTTATTATTCTTAAGCCGGGAGATTCCCGTTCTAATCTCGTCTTGGCTAGGGGGGGAGCAATCTACACGTCTTCCACAACCATTACCTGCTGATCTTCAGTGGAAGAATCTGAGTGAAGTAGTGCTGAAAAGTGGTCCCTCCACATTTGAAGGGCAGCCCATTATTCGGCCCGGTATTCGATCTTCTTACCCTGTGGTAAAATTTTCGGGAATCATTATGTTAAGATTCAGTAAAAACTCCTACTTACTCTTAATGACCAAATTAACATAATGTAAATAACAGGGCGATTAATGCTGCGCTTGAAAGTATACCCTGATAACAAACCAATTGACGAATCCGCTGAAAATTCGTTAAGATTTCAAAACTGTAATACTGGTTCTGGAAATGAGTAATCTCCATATACGAATATAACGACATAATGTAAAGATCCAGAAACATGTTCTAGAACCTGGTAGAGCATTCTAGAGAACCTAGCGGCGAAAAAAATATAACTCATATAAACAGCTGAGGGCATTGACATCTGGAGTTAGTCTGTGATTAAACGCTGAAAAGTAAGTAACGGGAAGTAATAGTAAAAAGGTTTAATATAGACAATTGTGAATGTTAAGTTGTGTTAATAAAGTGAACTGTTGATGCAAATATAATGTGTTTGTAGCTTGTATACTAGGGTAATAACTTTTTGAATTTTTTGCAAATATCAAATCTCCCCAGACAAAATCGTGTAGGGCATGGACAAATATTAAGAACTGCGTTTTTAGTGTTTCGCTATCGTTAAAAGAGGTTACGCAAAAAACGCGTTAAAGTTTTGAATCAAAACGTGGAGTAAAAATAGTACAAGATATATATCCGCTTTGTAAAACATCGCGTACTTTGAACCTAAAGTTTATATCTTACAATACCTACTTTTAATCATTTATTGTTTAATCATATTTGTTTACAAACTTACATATGTATAAACCATATTTTAAAAAAAATTTTATTAAAAAAAATATATTAAAGGCATTTTAGAAATCGCTGTCGGTGCGTAAAGTTTTTTTTACCAAATTTTTTTTTATCATTAATACAATATTTGTCATTAGAAAAGCTCTGGGGAGAATGTTGTCTAAAAAAAGTTATCACCCTATTGTATACTTGTGTCCAAATATATTGTGTTTGCTGTTCAATATATCATGTTTGGGAAACAATGGTTAATAGGTTATAATATATGTATTTGTGACACAAATGTGGCGTTGTTTGTTGAAAACTGCTGAAATCAAAAACGTAATAGACAATACAGAAACAAAAAGCAGCATATCTTCAATTCACGAATAAAATGTTTGCAAACATGTGTATGGTTCCTGCAATATGTTTCTGGGCCCGTTATTTTTCACCATGTAAATGTAGGAACGAATAACAGATTAAATAAACAGAGTTAAATGACATGGAATCACAGTAAATTTAATTGAATCTAAATTTAATAACTAAAGAAAGATTATTAAGCATAGAAATATGAAACTTATCTGATAACCATGTGCAAGCCCCAATGCCTACGAGTCGTCCTATTAGGAACTTGATTTCTGATATTGACTGATATTTGAATCCTCCGATCACAGAAATTGAATTTGGTATTGACAGATAATAAATGTATACAGCGCCTTGAATTCCCAAACTGTATGTATTTCCAACTCAGGAAATATCTCAGTAAATACATATGTCGAGAGAGGGCTTTGTTCCTAAACTGCTTGATAGCATCTATTTGCAAGCACAATTCTTCCATTTATCTCCAGGCTAACGATGTTGTCCTTGTTCGCGGCGGAACCAAGGTAGACAAATTCATCTATCACTTCAAAATTAAATTGGTTGTCGACGTTCAAGTGCGGACCAATTCGAGAGGTTTCTCTAGTTGTTGACACCATCAATTTTGTCTTGCCCTCATTAACAGCAAGACCCACCATCGCTGATTCTTTATCGATCCTTGAAAATACTGCAGTAACCTCGCATACGCCAGCAACATATGGCTTTTCATGCTAATGGTCTTGTTCGTATTTACTGCAGCTTTTCTCATCATTATCTCCATTAAGATGTTGAAGAGATTGCACGAAATCTCTTGTCTCAGTTCTCGATTGATCACGGCTGATTTGGTGTTGGTCAGAGTCATTCTACAGAGGCGGATCAGTTTTCCCAAGTTCAAACATAGCTTCGAACAATTTTCCCTGTATGGGGCTATCAGCAGCAGCTTTGTCATCGACAAAAAATAGTATGTATCAATTTGCTTTTCATGGGTCTTTTCCAGTATTTGGCGTAGCGTGAATATTTGGTCAGTCGTGGACTTGCCTGGTCTAAAACCACACTGATAAGGTCCAATCAGGGTTTCAACAATTGGCTTTAGTCTTTCACATAATACGCTCTACAAGACCTTATACGCGGTGGATAAAAGACTGCTACCACGAAAGTTGTAACAGACACACTGATCATCTTTTTGAAAACAGGACATAATACACTGAGACTCCAAATCGCATAGATTCCCCGAACCATATACCGTATATAAGTTGATGCATGTACTAGCAGTACGTCGCCACCTGTTTTAAAAAGTTCAGCGGGTAGCCCATCCGCACTAGCGGCTTTATTATTCTTAAGCCGGGAGATTCCCGTTCTAATCTCGTCTTGGCTAGGGGGGGAGCAATCTACACGTCTTCCACAACCATTACCTGCTGATCTTCAGTGGAAGAATCTGAGTGAAGTAGTGCTGAAAAGTGGTCCCTCCACATTTGAAGGGCAGCCCATTATTCGGCCCGGTATTCGATCTTCTTACCCTGTGGTAAAATTTTCGGGAATCATTATGTTAAGATTCAGTAAAAACTCCTACTTACTCTTAATGACCAAATTAACATAATGTAAATAACAGGGCGATTAATGCTGCGCTTGAAAGTATACCCTGATAACAAACCAATTGACGAATCCGCTGAAAATTCGTTAAGATTTCAAAACTGTAATACTGGTTCTGGAAATGAGTAATCTCCATATACGAATATAACGACATAATGTAAAGATCCAGAAACATGTTCTAGAACCTGGTAGAGCATTCTAGAGAACCTAGCGGCGAAAAAAATATAACTCATATAAACAGCTGAGGGCATTGACATCTGGAGTTAGTCTGTGATTAAACGCTGAAAAGTAAGTAACGGGAAGTAATAGTAAAAAGGTTTAATATAGACAATTGTGAATGTTAAGTTGTGTTAATAAAGTGAACTGTTGATGCAAATATAATGTGTTTGTAGCTTGTATACTAGGGTAATAACTTTTTGAATTTTTTGCAAATATCAAATCTCCCCAGACAAAATCGTGTAGGGCATGGACAAATATTAAGAACTGCGTTTTTAGTGTTTCGCTATCGTTAAAAGAGGTTACGCAAAAAACGCGTTAAAGTTTTGAATCAAAACGTGGAGTAAAAATAGTACAAGATATATATCCGCTTTGTAAAACATCGCGTACTTTGAACCTAAAGTTTATATCTTACAATACCTACTTTTAATCATTTATTGTTTAATCATATTTGTTTACAAACTTACATATGTATAAACCATATTTTAAAAAAAATTTTATTAAAAAAAATTAAAAAAAATATATTAAAGGCATTTTAGAAATCGCTGTCGGTGCGTAAAGTTTTTTTTACCAAATTTTTTTTTATCATTAATACAATATTTGTCATTAGAAAAGCCCTGGGGAGAATGTTGTCTAAAAAAAGTTATCACCCTATTGTATACTTGTGTCCAAATATATTGTGTTTGCTGTTCAATATATCAATGGTTAATAGGTTATAATATATGTATTTGTGACACAAATGTGGCGTTGTTTGTTGAAAACTGCTGAAATCAAAAACGTAATAGACAATACAGAAACAAAAAGCAGCATATCTTCAATTCACGAATAAAATGTTTGCAAACATGTGTATGGTTCCTGCAATATGTTTCTGGGCCCGTTATTTTTCACCATGTAAATGTAGGAACGAATAACAGATTAAATAAACAGAGTTAAATGACATGGAATCACAGTAAATTTAATTGAATCTAAATTTAATAACTAAAGAAAGATTATTAAGCATAGAAATATGAAACTTATCTGATAACCATGTGCAAGCCCCAATGCCTACGAGTCGTCCTATTAGGAACTTGATTTCTGATATTGACTGATATTTGAATCCTCCGATCACAGAAATTGAATTTGGTATTGACAGATAATAAATATATACAGCGCCTTGAATTCCCAAACTGTATGTATTTCCAACTCAGGAAATATCTCAGTAAATACATATATCAGTAAATATATTCTTGCCACATTTTCTCCGAAAGCAATTTCGAAATTTGCTGTGAACTTTTTACTCCGGTTGAACGTAATTGGCTGCCAAGTTTAAAATATTTCCCATCCGCAACTTTGCAAACTTCTTTTTAAACAATGTCATACGACTCTTTCCCACACAGACTCTAGCTTGTCCAATGTAAACCAAAGCAATTGAATTGTTGTAATTTTCGCTGCAATGAATTTGTTTCATTGTAGCAACGAATTTGTTTCGTTGTTTCAACGAATTTGATTCATATATTATTTCATTGCTGCAATGATTGTGTTTCACTGCATATATGGATTTATGATAAATGGATTTATGTATTTTTATTAATAGATTTAATAATAATTCTTTAATGATTTAGTAAACTTATTGGTTTCGATAAACATTTACTTAATTTGCTAAATATTTAATATGTAACCCATGTTGAAACTCTTGCCTGGAAGAAGATTGTGTTATTTAAGGGGTTGTGGGTTAATGTGACCCTACAAATAAAAACAAGTATGTGTTGGTATTATTAATAAGCTTCTCATTCATATAATATGTGTAAAATATATATGCATAGTTATATATGTACTTACCATGAATATGAGACCTAGGCTCAGAACTTCCTTTACCCCGGGGCTACACTTTCAACTTTTGGTTGAAAGGCTTTTACACATACTGCTTGTCACAATTCGTTGAAGCTGCCTGCTGTGACGTAGGCTGCACGCAACAGGTTGATCATCTTTATTTATATGTATGTATTTTTATTTTAGTTAAAAAATCAATTTAATTTTTGTTTTAAAAAACACACACGCTTTCTTTATTTTTCCACCAAACAACACCAACAACTGGTTGAAACGCTGGTTGAAAGAGAAAATCGCAAGCAACAAACAGCCTTTCAACTTTAAAATGTGTGGGAACAAATTCACTTTAGGGCCCATGGCACTATTTTTTTTTGTTTTTTTGAACCTGATAGGGCATTAAACGCTGATAACAAACAAAAAACAAAATTTCGGTGCAAGTTCATATTTTCCGAAATATAGGCCTCCAAAGCTTGAGTATATAGTCGCTCATATCTTTGGTATTTATTATCCGATCTGGGTAAAATTGTAAAGTGCTTACTTAGGTCACAAGTTGTTAACGTAAAAACGGGACAATAATTTAGAAAAAGAGCTAAAAAGCCCCAAGCTCTTTTTCCAAAAAAAAGGAACAGCAACCAAAATAAGCTAAAAATGCCCTAAGAGGGCTAAACTGGCAATAATGTTCATGAGTATGAACGTTATCGACCAAGCTCATGCTCATGAGTGACAAGTATGTGGTTCGCCTAAAGCCCGGTATTCAGTTTTTATAAAATTTTCGTCGCCATAAGAAGAACGTTTATAAAAACTAACGAAATTTTCTTGAACCGAAAAGTTCGCTCACTTTTCAGGTCTGACACTCTACCCTTTGCGACAATTTCGTAGGCAAAATAAATTACTTAGTTGTTACGACAAAGTTATTTCGTATGAAAACAATTGTTTGATAACACTGTGGCACAAATGAAAGGAATTTGTTTCGGGCCTCAACCAAACCAAAAAATTATGAAAGTACTTGGACGTGGTATCATAAAACCCTGCTCGGTTTTGCCCCTATACGTAACAATTATTTTTACCGGCCGAAGAAAATTTTGGAGTTTGGTCAGGGCTATATTTTCAATAAATCCTAAACAGCTTGAAATATTGCATTACTGACTTTGATAATATTGTAGCTCTTTTTCCATTTCACAATTTCCTCTAATATATTTCTAAAGAAAAGTACACTGTTAATCGATAATTTCACGAAACGTCATGAAAAATTTTACATATTTTATATGTTTTAACTTTCTTGCCTAACGGTAATATATTGCGGTAGCTGTCTTCAAACGAATTGTAGCTTATAAATTTCTTGATAACTTTTCTAAATACACTAGTCAACAAAAATTATATGTAGAGTTCCATAATTGGTGTAGAAATGCTGCGTTTTACCATATTCTCTAAATATTCACCTATATGTATTCAATATTAAACAAATTTCAAATTGATATCTTCTACAAAGTTGTAGTGCTTAATATACTTAACAATATTGTCAAATACACTAATGAACAAAAATTACATTTTGGGTTCCAAAATGATTGTACAAATTCCGAAATTTTAAATTTTTTAAAATTTTTGCTTATAACTCTATACTATTAATACAGAAGGATTTTGGAACCCAAAATGTAATTTTTGTTCATTAGTGTGTTAAAAATACAATGCCGAAGCTGAGTAGCTGGTGTTGGACCCACCCACGCAGAAAGCTTTTTAACACAAAAATGCTATGAACTTTAATATCTCCAGTCTTTGAAGGGTTATTGATGAATATTATACCTTAAAAAGGAGGTTAAGTTCTTATCTATTATCGGAAGCTACCAAAAAATAAGTATAATGGGGCATTTCTTTGAAAAAAAATAAATTTTTTTCAAGAAAGTGGGGTTAAAAAATAGTTTGTTAATAATAAATTAATAAAAATAAATTTTTTTAGACAGGTTTATAAAGTTTGGATAATAAATGGCTGCCTTATGTCCGAATATACGTTCAATCATTGCTTTAATCACCGTTTAATGCCCTATCAGGCAAAAAAAAATCAAAACAAATAGGGCATTTGCTCCTAGAGTAAATTTGCTCCTTAAAATTTACCAGTGACATTGTGCATTTAATTAATCATTTCGGACTTCGTCCATTATGAATATGTTTCATTGATTGTATGAACATATTTCATTGATGGTATAACACATTTCATTGATGGTATGAACAAGTTTCATAGTTGGTATGAATAGGTTTCATTGATAGTATGAACAGGTTTCATTGATGGTATGAACCGGCTTCATTCATGGTATGAATATGTTCCATTGATGGTATAAGACAGTTTCCATAACTAAATGCAATTTTAACTTTTGACACACTATCATGTAAATTATTTGGAAAAAATGCACCCCGCGCCATTTAAAAAAAACGAAAATCGAGCAAAATATGGGGTCCAAAAACGGTCAGAAAAAAATGTTGGGGGGGGGGGGGGGCGTAGAACACACGATTATAAGCAAAAAATGTTAAATGGAAAAGTTAGAGGGAATCCTTATTTTAGGAGTTATGGGTCTCCAAAGTTCGGGATTGATTTTTGTGGCACGATTTTTTTCGAAGATTATTAGGTTTTCTGGGACGGGGCCAGGGAGGGGAATATCTCTGTGTCAAATTTTGGATTTCGGAATTTTTTAATTTTTGGAAATTTTTTGGACCTGTGGGTTCCAATAGGTCCGGCCGATAACAAAATTTTGGGTTTTTGAAATCCCTTATTTTGCTCGATTTTCGTTTTTTTTTTTTAAATGGCGCGGGGTGCATTTTTTCCAAATAATTTACATGATAGTGTGTCAAAAGTTAAAATTGCATTTAGTTATGGAAACTGTCTTATACCATCAATGGAACATATTCATACCATGAATGAAGCCGGTTCATACCATCAATGAAACCTGTTCATACTATCAATGAAACCTATTCATACCAACTATGAAACTTGTTCATACCATCAATGAAATGTGTTATACCATCAATGAAATATGTTCATACAATCAATGAAACATATTCAGACCTTCAATGAAACATGTTCATACCATAAATGAAACCTGTTTATTACATTAATGAAACATGCTTATAGCATTAATGAAACATGTTCATAGCATCATCATAACATCAATGACTATATTTCATTACATCAATGAAACGGTTTATAATATCAATGTAACATTTTTCTTTAATACAATGATAATGTTCCATTCCGGTTAGAGTTTACATTAATTTCAGGTCTATGAAACATTTTTCGTTTAATGTAACATTGTTCATAGCATTAATGAAGCCCGACATTGGCTCAAAAACAATGACACTTTTCATTGATGCAATGTAAGAATTCATTAATGGTATGAAGGTTTTTCTTTCAGTGTATCAATGACGATAACGGCGTTTAACATGGATGCTAAGTAGCCAACTAAATTCTCGGAGATCACTATTATCCAATATGATTTCGTCCATCCAACTGCTCCTATGATCCTATTTTCCTATTCTTCTTAATATATTTGAGGTGGAACAACTATGCCTGAATACTCTGCAGTGGTACACCCACATAAGAATGACGCTCCTTATTGAACATTCAACTCAATCAGAAGCAACGCTTCAGTCATGCAGGCGTCATACAAAATTGCTCATTTCCAACCATGGTTTCTTCAACGAATACTGTACCCTATATTTGTCTTAATGGACCCAAAACTCGTAATTCCCTCAGCCTTTGTAAAACACTTTTTCCTGTAGAAACACATCCGTTTCGAAAATACTCCTATCTCAAAGAAATGTGAAGTAAACATTTAAAATAAGGACAAAATATAAGTTAAAAAAAGTAAATGTGTTTCTTGTATTAGGCATATGCAGGTTCGCAAACGATAGTGAGGATGGGTCACAACAAAATGAGAGAGAGATACTACAAATTCCAACAATTTTAAAGAGCAAAGCTTTTGCGATGCTATTGTTGTAGGATTCTCGGCCGAATACTCCTAGCCTAAATCTAAATTGGCATGCTTCAAATGGGGCTGGTTCCTTTCAGAGCTTCCCCAAATCATAGAATGCTCATAAACTCCAATATGCAATTCCAAAACGTACATGTATCTATGTCAACAAATGTTTTAAAGTTTTATTTATTTAACTAAAAGTAGGTTTTTTTTTGTAACTTATATACACACGTTTCCCCATTCAAATACTATCGTGTATATGATAACGGGGAAAATTATATCTACTAAGCATAACCAAAAACGATGTACAAGTAGACAGTCAAAATTTCTCTTCACTCAAATGCCAACAAACAAAACGAGTGAAACCCTAGTACTTCTCTACTCTCTCTCTTACACTCTTCATTGAATATTTCAATACACGGGCAGCGTTTTGATAGTGTTATTGTATATAACTGTACAAATTCCAACCATGTTGAAGTAAAATTTCATAAACTAAGCAAAAAGTATGAAATAAGCAAGATATGACGCGAGAGAGAAATGCGTGTGAGTGAACTCCTAGTACTTTTTGGTTCTCTTTTACCAGGGTTGCCAAGTTGCGCACATCTTCTGGTCGTCTAATTTTAAATCGTCTTTGGTTATGGCAAACCCTGGTAAAAGAGAACCAAAAAGTACTAGGAGTTCACTCACACGTATTTCTCTCTCGCGTCATATCTTGCTTATTTCATACTTTTTGCTTAGTTTATGTAATTTTACTTCAACATGGTTGGAATTTGTATAGTTATAAACAATAACACTATCAAAACGCTGCCCGTGTATTGAAATATTCAATGAAGAGTGTAAGAGAGAGAGTAGAGAAGTACTAGGGTTTCACTCGTTTTGTTTGTTGGCATTTGAGTGAAGAGAAATTTTGACTGTCTACTTGTACATCGTTTTTGGCATAACGGGGATAGGTTGTAAAAAAAAAGTAGTAAAAAGGTATTGAGAGATTTAGTCCCCTTTTCCTCGTGCAAACTTATGTTTGCAAACTTTTTTGTTTTTTCTTTTGGAGTTTCCGATCGCTTTTCCACACGCAAACTTTTGTTTGCAAACTCTTGCGAATGAAAATACAAAATAAAGAAAGAAACTTCCAAAAAATTATTTACATTTCAAAGTCTATGTAAACAGTGTGAAAATAATTTAATAAAAGCGGTGTAAAAATGGACAAGGAGTGCAAAAATAATTTAAGAAAGACGTTTAAGATTTAATTTTTAGAAACAAATCACAAATCAAATTATTTGTCAGAAAACTCGACATAAACAACGAATGCGTTAACAACGAAATATCAAAAACATTTGTTTCAACGAAGAGAGCAAAGCACAGTTTGCGTGAACGGCAAACACGTACCGAAACTTTTTTGTTTCTCTTCCTCTCACCCCTCTCGCCTACAAACTCATGAGTTTGCAAACAAAAGTTTGCACGTGGAAAAGAGGACTTAGATCATAGAGTAATATCAGACTAGAGAGAATATTTGGCTCATCTGACGTTTCCTTTCACACTCTTCGTGATGCGGTCGGTGTGATAGAGAGATGTTTGACGAAAAGTGATATACACCAGGTGGAATTACAATAACTTCTTGCTTTAATTTTTCATGCCATTTTGGTGAAAAACTGTGAAATTTAAATGTGTTTCAAACTTTTTTATTGACTGTTATTGTTAGCATACATTTGTGTTGTATTTAACACAATAATTTGAACACACAAAACCAAATGCCGTTGTTGTTATTTTGTTCGTTGTTTTGAACCATTGCCTCTATCTGGTATTAGTAAAGCAATTCTTTTCAACATCAAACGGAAATATCACACCAGGCCAAATGCCATAAATTTGGTGGGAGAACTAGTAGATCTACTATAAGTATTAATCTATGACTTAGATGCTACCAAGTTATCGCACTATTTTGACAAATATCTACTCAAAAACAAACAAGATTTATTAAGGGCGAATTCCACACTCTCATTTAAAAGCTCACATTAAAATGACCAACATCAGGCATTTGAAGTACACTTAAATTGAGAATTTTCAACTGTGAAACTGGCCATAAGACAGGAAGCACAAGTTTAAACTTACTAAAATATTATTAAAAAATCCATTTTAACAAAGGCCGATTATGGTCCCGTTGCAAAAGCCCCAATGAGTACAAGAGTTTATCCGCGGCAGATGTAGCTTTTGTTCTGTTCGTTCGTTGCAACCAACATACATACATATATCTATAGATCTTGAAATGTTTACACACTTTTTTATTTGATTGGATTAACGTTTTCCCGAAAAACTTCGAATCTTGCAGTAATTTCTGGAAAAATGTCATCATAAATGTAGCTGATCTCCAATACAAGAGGCTGATTTCTCGACGAGAACAAAGTGGTGTATTGGAAGACAGTTTACTGCAAAACACTTTTATGCGTTGAAATGGCGTTTGCAACAAATTAAAATAGTCTATTTATTAAAACACGAATATATTTTAGATGATCAAAAAATAAGTCTTAATGAGAGCTTAAGGGGTACATTTGCTTGATTTAAGCAACCAACATGCAGTCACTATCAGTTTTCTTGATCTCGTCTTCTGTCTTATTGTAGAAGTATTTGGCCTAAACATTGACATCGAGGTTTATGCCATGTTCCCACTACAGCGCCAATTACTTAATTCGCTCTTTGAATTACTATGTATTCCGAATTACCCTGTTTCCACTATACATACATAATTCGATCGGACAGTTGTGTACTTATTTTTATTTGTTTTGCTCAATAATTCTTAGAATGGCAACAACAAAACGTGAATAAATATTAAAAAACTATATACATATAATATAATAAAATATTTCTATATTTAATATTATATATTTAATTTTTTTTAGTAATTTACTTTTTAGTATCCATTGTGTACTGTTAAATGGTTTACATTTATTTTTCTTTTGTTTTGTTTGTTTCTGACAACAGTTGCGATAAAAAATTTCGATAAATACTAGAGAAGGCATTGTTTTGTTTGTAATTCATAAGGTAATTCAAACTAAATTACCTACAAACAAGGTAATTCGCTCTCAAAATTTTGTATGGTGAATTACGTAATTCGGTTTGTAATTGGAGATTGAATTACGAATGAGAGTGCGAATTACGAATAATTCTGTAGTGGAAACAAGGCATTAGCAGTTGAGCACAAGCCAATAATTTGAAATAAGTATAAACGTACACACTCTCACTTCGTTTGAAAAAAATTCGCATCTGGGGATTTTAGTCACTATTTTATCCTTGAATTGACGCGTTCATTCCGCACTAGGTGCACAGCGGCATCCTTTATCACCTCCTGCTAAAACCAACGCGCATGTTAAGAGTCCGCGAAGTTTTCTCTACCAGTTTAGTAAAGTTGGCTGAACAAAATTTGAATGCGAGATTTTTCTTGTATCCGACATTTACTTTTGAGACCTGGTTGCCTCCCATTTGTCGTCTTAACAAATTAAAATTTGAAATTTAAAAATTTGTTTCAACAATGGTGATGTGCTTACAAATGAATTCTGACAGGAAAATAGATATAAAAAATCGCCAGATTAAACTGCTGCCTAGTCATGTATGTTTCAGCGAAACGCGCTTCTTTTGTATTCTAACGGGTTTTTCAATAAGAGCGCTACAAAAGTTTTTTTAAATAAAACAAAACCGGTTTTAGATACCAATGAAATTCTTTATTCCTGTGAAAGTACGTTCGATGCCATTATGTATGGAACTCGATTTCTTTTGCATGGCCACCACGGGCACGCTTGCAGAAGTCCAGACGCTGAACCCAATTTTCGACGGTTTTCAAGCATAAATCGGTCGATACTGCTGCAATTTCACGTTCGATATTCGTACGAAGTTCATCAATCGTCGCTGGCTTGTTGGCATAGACCATAGACTTGACGTAGCCCCACAGGAAATAATCTAACGGCGTCAAATCGCACGACCGAGGCGGCCAATCGACTGGGCCATTTCGTGAGATAACACGTTCACCAAACTTGGTTTCCAATAAATAGATTGTGGCATTCGCTGTGTGGCTTGTGGCGCCGTCCTGTTGGAACCACATGTCCTTCAAGTCCATATTATCCAATTGGGGCCAAAAATATTCGGTTATCATTGAACGGTAGCGATTCGCATTCACAGTAATGTGCCGGTCTTGATCATCACGGAAGAAGTACGGCCCAATGACGCCGCCGGCCCATAAACCGCACCAAACCATAATTTTTTCGGGATGCAATGATGACTCATGGATTACGTGTGGATTGCTGTCTGACCAATAACGCATATTTTGCTTATTGACGAAGCCATTCAGCCAGAAATGAGCCTCATCATTAATTGGACGTAGCGCTCTTAAAGTTGAGGCCACTGACTCCAAATTTCGGTAGTAAATTTTAATAATTTCGACTCGTTGTTGGCTCGTATATCTTTCCATGATGCAATGGCAAACCTTACTGAAGAGAAATGTCAAAAGAGCGGGAAAAAATATGGCGTCGTTTGCTGTCCCTTTCGATTTACTTTTGTAGCGTCTCTGTTGAAAACCCCTTTATATATGTTGCAAAAAAAACACAACCATTATTAAACAATTCTTTTCTCCTAAATTGAGCAACGCAACGATGGACATTCCAAAAAATATTATCGGGAGTATGTAACTTTTCTTTGTTGCAAAGTAAACCAACTAACGAAAATGTCGAAACCCTACGAAAATATAAAAACTAAAACATCTAGAATATCCTAGTGCAAGAAGAGCATGCTAGATTACACTTTTATGTTAAAATATTCCATTGTATTCTTTTGGAAATTTCCCGTGGAAATGGGAATTGACAATACACGTGCGGAAATTCCTGGGATGCATTCTTTAGCATCAGCCTAAAATTCCGTTTAATTATAACAATTGAATACATACAAACATAATATATGTGTAGCATGTAATTATTAAATTGTATTTTGAAGTTTAAGATATTTACAAACTTTTTATTGGTTACAATTACTTTATATGTCAGATTTCATTAATATGTTCTAAAGTTTATCTATGTTATGTTTGTGTATATAGTAAGATAGAAATTCTGGGAGAACTAATAGACGACAACTGAATATCACATTAATGAAAGGTTCTTCTTTTATGTTTGTATATAACTACTTTGTAAATATTATTATAACTATATATTTACTAACATAAGTATTTAATACTAAAGCATTTTAGCATTTGTTTAAATAAAAAATAATAATTTTGATATTTAAAATTTGTTTTTAATATTGTAGTAATATGTAGGTATATGACGAATCGGCAGCGAATCTTCCTAGAACATCCAATTGTCGAATTTGCCGCGACGTGTAGGTTTCCTGGCATGACATGAAACAACCAGAATAGGAAGCAATTCAAGCGATAGCAAATGTATTGGAAAAAGAAAAAGAAAATATAAAATATTTCATTAAGATTATTTGTTTTTTCAATTCATTCTTGATAAATACAAGATAAAAAGAACGAAAAATGAAAACAAAATTAAGTGATTATTTAAAAGTTGTTTATTGTTATTATTTTCTTGCATATACGTATTTATCTTTATAGCTTATTAAGTTTAAAAATTTATATATGTATATTTAAATATGCATAAGATTAAGTTTCAGTTTATATAGCTAATATATGTATAAGGACGATTATTAACATTATTTGTTATTATTTAAATGAATTGTTTAAAAACCCTCTATAAAAAATACTTAAGTTTAGTGCATTTAATACAAAATACAATAATTTAAATATAGAGTAATAGATGTAGATGCAGGCAGCAGAGAATCCAAATCACAAAACTTTATAAATTGAACGTTGGCTAATTTTCTATACTGAAACAATTTTTAATTTCATACATTCAAGTGATAGGGTAACCTCATGGGTGTGTGTAAACACATTTTAGAGTTATAGGGCAATTACACAGACGGATATTAAAGCATTTATAGCAGGATTAAAAATGTCAAACTACATACAAAACAAGAACTCTTTCAAATCCGATATTGTGTTTATCTAGTTGTGTGTAAACGCCGTATTAGTGTTGAAATATGTGTATGTAGTATTAAGTATATCGCATTAATTTGTTGTAGTGTTTCAATACTGGTCACATGTAATTGGGCTCATTTTAATTGTGTGCCAAACTTGGTATGGACATATTTGTTAACATTGTGTCACGGAACGTGCACCACCTGATAATGGAGTTATTGATTTTACATATGCCCTATCTACATAGTATATTAAATTCATGTTTTGTTTGTTTTGACATTCTCATTTTATGAATGTCTGATATTCGCTATGACTTTTGTGGTGTCTTGGTGTTGAGCTCGTAGCGTATTGACGCGATCGTTTTAAATAAAAGTTAAATCGTTTTATACTATTGCAATATTAATTTTATTTCTAAAAGGCCATCTCTTGACAATTGTAATAAATACATTTTAAAGGAATGAAGAATGCCACAGAAAATTGTTAATAAGAATATAAATATTCTTATCAAGAAACGCAATTATATACACGGAAAAGTGTTTAAAATGTAAATATGCGATAAAAATATGTAGAGGAAATATTGTTGTCTTTAAGTTAACTTTTTTAAATGTGTTTTGAATCAAATGGTCTTGCATTTGAGGTCTGTTTCCCGATTTCGAACGAAGGCTATCAGTCACTCGCTTTCGACTCAAACTGGGTTCCTCAAAGTCAAAATTCGACTGATCCTATCATGGTAGAATAAACAAAACAGTCGCAGTATTCCGTATTTTTTGTGTGTCAAACTTAAGACATGTACAAAAATAAAATACATATGAGTTCGATAAGAGATACACAGAATCATGAGCAAATTTGAAATCAACTGTTGTAACGAGACTACTATCTTATTCTATAGAGTTGTGTACATCTGGAGGGAACATCTCCCGGAACTTCATTCCTAACCAGTTCGTACAAACCCCATTTAATTGCTCATAAGTTCCTCTTGTTATTTTATTGTATTATCTCTCTCTGTTTTTAATGTTCATAATTTATTAAGCTTTACAACTCACATAAGCTTTTGTTAAAAATCTATCATTTAGCCTTTTATCGTATTTTCTTTTTTATGTTCATTATGCTCTTTATATAATTCTCTTTAGCTTCATTTAGATCTTTACTCCGACACTTCCTTTATCTGTGGGGTTACTCTGTATTGCGATGCGATAGAAAAATAGTACCTAATTAAACATTACCCTTTATTGCGTTTTCGTATTTTCCTTTCGCATCTAATTTTTTCCCCTTTGGGAAATCTGGCATCACCGCACAGCAAATCTGGCATCACCGCACACAAAAGCAAATGTCAAAATTCAAAACGCAAAGGAAAGGAATCATGTAAGCACAAATAAATTTGTATATCTATAAGTCTGTTCGCGTACTGGATAATTTGTACAAATTTGTACAAATTATTACTATTTCTTATTTGATAGTGTTCGTTTACACCAAGGCGAATTGATATTAGGTGGTGTTAAGTGACCAGCTGATCCTAAATTTGAACAGCGGATTTCGTGGATGAAATGTCAAACCAATTGCTTTTGTTTACATGTTAATGTGCCTGTGTTTTCTTATTGCCAAAGCGTAATTTTGTGAAAAAAGTGTTTTTCGTGTGTGTCAAAGTTTCAAATTGGTAAAAACTTAAAAAGTAATCTTGCTACATATAAGATGGGAAAGTGTGCTGTGTGTTTTAAACAAGTGAAACGAGGAACCGGGCCGTTTTTCCAAGTTCCAAGCAACGATAGCAAACGCTTGTTGTGGGGTAGTAGTAGTACTTTGATAAGGGTCGTATATATTGTTATAAAACAAACCCTTTCACGATGGATGTATGTGCTTTTTAATTTATTGCCAAATTTAAACAAAAATCACATCCAAACAGCCACTAGCACAAATGTAAATACATCAAAATAAACATATGCAAACAAAGTACAAATGTCACTTTTACAACAGGCGAACTCAAGGCAAATTCATATTTTGACATTTCATCCACGAAAAGCAAAAACAAAATACATTAGACTTCAAGGCGAATTTTAGTGCTTCCACCTTGTATAAATTCGCCTTGGTTTACACAAAAAAGCCAGTAACGAGAGAGCAAGGGAGAGATTATTCTGACAGTTCGATGATAGAGAACTTGCAAGTTTTTACTGGAGAAATTTTTGCCAGTAAGAATTTGCAAGTAATAACATATGTTTTGAACAGCTGTTTTATGTAAACAAACAAAATTAGGACGTAGAAAGAATATAAAATAATAAATTTATCATTGCAATTTTAGTTAGTTTTTAAGAGAAAATGTGATTTTTGAATGTTTTGTTATAAATCTTTAAGTATTTCTGTTGAAAAAGAAAACAGTTTTGGTGATTTGTAATGTTTTGTTCGAATTGCATTTGTTGGTTCTTCCAATGTTTTCATTGCATATCAGCTGTTTACATACAAAGTTCTTATTTCTTGCAAGTTTTTACTGGATGTCGTTCGCGTACTTTTTGTTATATTTTTTACTCAGAGCAAAATCATTCTTACTCTCCGAAAACTAGTTACTTGATCATTTTTACTGGAAAAGTACTCGCACACAGCTTATATCTAAATTGTTATTTTTTAGGGAAAAGTCAAAAAGTTACAGACTCAGCAACGGCAGTTCGAAATTTTAGTTGATTTTATTGTGCAACACAGCAATTTGGCCAAGGAACAGTTGCAGTGCGAAAATGCCAAACAACGCGCCAACACTTTGTGGACAAAACTGGCTGACGACCTCAATTCTTATGGACCTCCTGTAAGGGATGTGACAGGTTGGAAAAAGGTAATGTATTATGATATTTATTTTACAAAATGTGAAACTAACACAGTAATAATATGTACATATATCTGTGTACATATAGGTTTGGTCATAGAGTAAATATGGGTAGAGAAAATCTTTCACTGACCAAATTTCACTCCTCGTGTGATGTATACGTTTGATGTTGAAAAGAATTGCTTTACTAATACCAGATAGAGGCAATGGTTCAAAACAACGAACAAAATAACAACAACGGCATTTCGTTTTGTGTGTTAAAATTAATGTGTTAAATACAACACAAATGTATGCTAACAATAACAGTCAATAAAAAAGTTTAAAACACATTTAAATTTCACAGTTTTTCACCAAAATGGCATGAAAAATTAAAGCAAGAAGTTATTGTAACACAGTGCAACACGAAAAAAAATAACCATATACGGACACCACTACGTGATAAAAGACTAAAAAAAAAAGACCCGTGTCTCCCAATTTTTCCCAAAGTCATGCACTTTTTTTTTATGGGCCGCCAAAGATTTGGGGCCTGATTTTGATCTGGAAGGTGAAGTTTTTTTGATTTTATATGTTCGCAATTTTTGTGACAAGAGCTACAACTTTGCCTCAGAGAGTAAATTGAAATTCTGAACCGTTTGCAAGATATGAGTCTGAGAAAATGATCACATTTTACGAAAATGATACTCAGGCCCAAAATCTTTGGCGGCCCATAAAAAAAAAGTGCATGACTTTGGGAAAAATTGGGAGACACGGGTCTTTTTTTTTAGTCTTTTATCACGTAGTGGTGTCCGTATATGGTTATTTTTTTTCGTGTTGCACTGTGTTACAATAACTGCTTGCTTTAAGTTTTCATGCCATTTTGGTGAAAAACTGTGAAATTTAAATGTGTTTCAAACTTTTTTATTGACTGTTATTGTTAGCATACATTTGTGTTGTATTTAACACAATAATTTGAACACACAAAACGAAATGCCGTTGTTGTTATTTTGTTCGTTGTTTTGAACCATTGCCTCTATCTGTTATTAGTAAAGCAATTCTTTTCAACATCAAACGTAAATAACACACCAGGCCAAATGTCATAAATTTGGTGGGAGAACTAGTAGATCTACTATAAGTATTAATCTATGGTTTGCGTAAGCGATACAGAGTACCAAAGTGTACTCTTATCGCATTTACCTTTCGCATCGAACTTGCTTTCGCATCGCAATACAGAGTAACCCCCCTGTACATTTAATTTTTTTCGTTTCATTTCCCTTATCCAGCACGTGTAGTACATTTTTACATCAAATAGTTCATTTTTTAGATCATTCATATATTTGCTCCTTCGAGCTCTTTTCATTTACTTATAGATTTTTTCGATTGTTTCCAAAACCAGTGATGGAACTAAGAACAACTTGATCACTTACCGGAGCGGTATCAAGATCCATTAAAGGCACTAAAATGCCCAACTACCATGTACCCTATGTTTGTTCACAAATGGAAATGGAGGACCACAAGTTGTACTGAAAACTTTTAAGAAAATGTAAATGTTAATTCGACTTGGAATGACAAGGTTGTGGAACCCAAATCAACTCTCTTTCAACTAGAACACAAACGAAAGCTTGTAGATCATCGAGTACTATCTTGTAGAGCTGTCATTCTTCTCATCTGGCATTTCCTTTCACACTATTCGTGGTGTGGTCTGTGCGATAGCGAGTTATTTGACATAAATTGACTTACACCAGGTGGAATTATGTTGTTTTGATGAAAAACTGAAATTTAAATGTATTTTGGACTTTTTTTAATCAGCCTTATTACGAATGTCGTTCTCGTATTTCGACTACGACAGTTTTGTAAAAGATTAAAGATAACACGCCAACTTTGTTTTTAATCTTTTACAAAACTGTCGTAGTCGAAATACGAGAACGACATTCGTAATAAGGCGAATTATATTTTATTGTTAGTTTACATTTGTGGTGTATTTAGATATAAATTTTAATGAACAAACTAATATCGTTGCTGATTTATTGTTGGTTGGTTTGAGCCATTGCCTCTATATGGTATTATTAAAGCAATATTTTCCAACATCCAACCGCCCATCTGCAACACACCAAATGTCCTCAATTTACTGAGAGACTTGGCTACTCTATACGGCATTACTCTATGTTTTAGATGGAGGAACAGACTGTAAGATAATAAAATATCTAAAAGTAACGCGTTTCACAACTTTTAAATAATCGTCAGAGGGTATTGAATATATTGACAATCTATAGTATTGCGCAGCTGTTTTAATTCATATTTTTTGTTTGTAGATTTATGATGCTCTAAAAAGTATCTAGACAAATATTTCTTGGATTTGAATAATGTACGTCGGCCAGATTCCCAGTTGGAAATTTTGTCTTGAAGACATTTTCAGTAGTAGGCAGTAGGCAATGATAATTTATATAAGACATCTTCATGACATGTCACTAGTTTTGACTTAGGTGACATAAATTACGAAGGGATTGACAATCTATGTAAGACCGTCCTATTAATTTGTCAGCACTATAGAGAACCTTTCCAAATTAAGCGAGGCCTCAGGCCAGACGACACCCTATTGTGCGATCTCTTTAACATCTTCATGGAGATCATTATGCAGTCAATGCATAGATCGCGTATGCTGATGATATACATATATATCATTGGGCGCACAATTAGAGAAGTTACTGCGGTTTTTTCGAGAATTGAGAAAGGAGTCAGCAACAGTGGGTCTGACGGTAAATGAGAACAAGACAAAATTAATGGTTTCAACGAACAGGGCCTCCACGCGATTAGAGCAAAGCGTGAACGTTGATAACCGTTATAACTTAGAGGTAGTGGACGAATGTATACAGGGTGATTCAGGAAGTTCCGGACAAATTTCTCCAGCGTTTTCCTTGGCTCATTTCATGAAGAAAAGTCCACTAGGACCATGTCCGAAAATGCAAGGGTGCGAAATGACAGCGGGTTCAAAATTTTCGGATTGGCGGTCGGAGAGCAGTAGGGTAAAGTTGCTAACTTCTGAGCCATTGGTCGGATTGTTTTGTTTTTGGGCTTGTAATATACAGCACACATTTATTTGGTTTTGTAATGTTATTGGTATTTCGCTTCCAAAAACAAAAACAAACATTTTTGCATTTCAGTAAAATGGTCATAACTTTGGAACATTAAGACCTCTGGGCTTCGTTTACGTCATTTTGGAAAGGTAAGAGGTATGGATATCTTTCAACAGAAAAAAACATAAGTTACCTGCCATCTGGCTGAGCAAATTGAGGTTATGTGAATTTTTTTTCCGAAAGCTCTGTATCTCGGCGATTTGACTTTTTTCTATTTTTTTATTGATTCTGAAAGGCCTCTTAAAGACCTTTCCAACAAGCCCAAAAATCCCACCACTGGCTCAGAAGTTAGCAACTTTACCCTACTACCCTCCGACCGCCAATCCGAAAATTTTGAACCCGCTGCCATTTCGGACATGGTCCTAGTGGACTTTTCTTCATGAAATGAGCCAAGGAATACGCTGGAGAAATTTGACCGGAACTTCCTGAATCACCCTGTATATCTCGGATCTGCAGTAAACAAAAACAACAACGTCAGCCTTGAGATCAAGCGGAGAATTGTGCTTGCGAATAGATGTTATTTTGGGCTAAGCAAACACTTTAGAGATAAAGCCCTCTCTCGAGTAACAAAAGTCCAGCTGTACCAGACTCTCATTCAACCTGTCTTGCTTTATGGCGCAGAATCCTGGGTCCTATCGCAAGCAGACGAAACATCTGTAGGAGTCTTCGAGAGAAAAATACTCCGAAAAATTTATGGCCCTATTTTGCACAACGGCGAGTATCGGCGACGCATGAATCATGAGCTGTATGAGATTTATCCTGACATTGACATAATTAAGCGGATCAAAATAACGCGATTGCGCTGGCTAGGCCATGCCAGTAGAATGGATGAAGACGAACCAGCACGAAGGGTTTTCGAAACCGAACTCGAAGGAAGACGAAAAATAGGAAGACCAAGACTCCGCTGGAGGGATCAGATTGACGAATCCATGCGTATTCCCAACTGGAGAAATAAAGCAAAAGATCGAACTGGTTGGCGAAATATGATATCTTCGTCCCCTGACCACCCGGGGTTGTCAGAGACCGGATAAGTAAGTAAATAAGTATATCATGGCTGACTCTAACTAATCCCAATGCTGATTGTCGATAGAGGAAGTCTTCATCATTTGTCAACTGCGGGTCATGTGTGTGGATCAAATTTTTCAAAAACTTCAAACTGAAAAATTTATATTTATTTGGAAATTTCCTATAAACATCATCAATGACAAAGAAGTGACATGTCAGAGTCACTGCTGACTTTCCGATCCGCTCCCATACAAAAACAGTAATGATACCCCCTGACATTTTCATACATTTGGTCAAAAGCCAGCAGGCACCATCCGCAGTTTGTCAACAGTGAAGATCAGCTTATGGCATTTATACAAGACGTCCTTGAGGGGCCATTCATCAGTGGGACAGTTACTCAAGACGTCTTTAAATATAGTGTCTCGAGCATAGAGTAAATTTATAGTAGAGCCGCCATTTGTCTCATCTGACGTTTCCTTTCACACTCTTCGTGATGCGGTCGGTGTGATAGAGATATGTTTGACGAAAAGTGATATACACCAGGTAGAATTACAATAACTTCTTGCTTTAATTTCTCATGCCATTTTGGTGAAAAACTGTGAAATTTAAATGTGTTTTACACTTTTTTATTGACTGCTATTGTTAGCATACATTTGTGTTGTATTTAACACAATAATTTTAACACACAAAACGAAATGCCGTTGTTGTTATTTTGTTCGTTGTTTTGAACCATTGCCTCTATCTGGTATTAGTAAAGCAATTCTTTTCAATATCAAACGTAAATATCACACCAGGCCAAATGTCATAAATTTGGTGGGAGAACTAGTAGATCTACTATAAGTATTAATCTATGGTCTCGAGTCATCTTATATGTACTTATTTATTGGAATCTATGTGTGTGTAAGTATCTGTCATGTTGCACGATAATCTGAAAGATAACATGACACGAAGTGAGACGTATATAATTAACAAATTTCAAATATTTTGAAATATCGTATATTCTGAAAATGTATGGCATATATTTATTCAAGTCAACGCTCTCTTTAGTTCAGCTCAACAGAATGATCTAGTTCGTTCAATTTAGTTCATTTTAGTTCATTGTATCGTTTCTGCTTTACAGTTCATATCAACTGTGAACTAAAGAGCTCACTTCAATTTAACTTGTAGTTGCAGCGAATAATCACGTTAATGGTCTGATTTTTTCAGATTTCTAAAGTGTTTTGGATAAACCTACGTGGAGATAGAAATTGAGATCGGCTTAACGATTGGGTTATTCCGTTCCCGAAATATTGATAGTCCTGTAATGTTTTTATATTTTGGAACAAAATTGGTGATTACCACTGTAGTCATTGTACAAAAGAGAGCATGAACTAGAAAATGAAATGCGCAACTGAAATACAAAAACTGTTGAAACAAGGGAAATGCAAAAACAGTTGAAACAAGGGTACTGAAACAGAAGAGCAGAACAATATGTACTAGTTCATTTAGTTCACAAGAGTGAATCGTTCAATTGAACTAGTTCGTTCGTTCATCCTATTTCGTCAGTGTTAGTGATTCTCTCCTTTTCCACTGAAACAGAAGAGCAGAACAATATGTACTAGTTCATTTAGTTCACAAGAGTGAATCGTTCAATTGAACTAGTTCGTTCGTTCATCCTATTTCGTCAGTGTTAGTGATTCTCTCCTTTTCCACTTCGGTCTTACGCAACGTCAACTATTTGTAAAAACCGCAACAGTTTCCTATATAAACACGAAACCTGGTTTACGGAAATGCTTTTCAAGGGTATCTTTAAAAATGACTTGTATTGCAGAAATCGTATTCATCTATTGGCCTGATACATTTAACTATTAGAAACGATTATTTTCCAATTTCCCTTTAATCGCATATCAAAACGGCAGATTTCGATACGAAACGTGTGCGATGATACGACGACTGTATTTGTAAGTTTTATACATGAAATTTAAATATAGACTAAACTTTATCATCTTAGTATCAATTCATTGACCCTGTTCTGCATACAGAATCATTTTGAATCAGAATTTTCTTTCAGAATAAAAAGTCTACAATATTTATGTTCTTAAAAAACATGAAGAATTTTTGTTCTGAATTGTTTGTTTTTGAAATCACAAGACATTTTCATTCTAATTCAAAACAGATATTTTTTTTCTAAATTGTTTTACAGAAACCCATATATTCGCAAACGTTTTCTGTTTGTCTGGGTTCTGTTTACAGAACATGGCCGCATATTAACAAAAAACAAAACGTATGTGCCAATAAGATGCTCGTTTCAGAAAGGATACTATATCACCAGTGCTTAAATAGTATTGATCAATTCATGACATCGATATTCAAAGCTTGCGCATTTTATGATCACAGTGTAAAAAAAATATAAAACCCATATTCATTCCGAAAAAATCAGTGTAATACAATATTCGGCTCTGTTCTGTAAACAGAATCCAGACAAACATAACACGTTTCAGAATATTTGGGTTTATGTAAAACAATTCAGAAGAAAAATATCAGCTTTGAATTAGAATGCAAATACCTTGTGATTTTAAAAGCAAACAATTCAGAATAAAAATTTATGTTTTAAGAACATCAAAATTGTAGACTTAATTCTGAAAGAAATTTCTGATTTAAAATGCAGAATAGGGCCGATTGTTCACTTTTAGAAGTTTTGAAAAACAGACAAGTCATGTACAATAGCGGTTAAATCAACCCAGTAGGGAACTGTGGAAAGTGTTAAAAAAACACTAGGTATTAAAATATCAACTAGCTTCAGTGGCACTAGTTTGTAAAATAAAGGGTTATCCATTTCGTGGTTTCAAAAGTATAGGGCTGGAATTCGACATCTGTCAAACTAAGTTGTTAAACCAATTTTTTGTTTCTTTTCAGTTGAAAGTCTGACATTGACGAAAATGGATCGCTTAACTATCACACAGCGCATACAAATTATTAAAACCTACTACAAAAATGGTGATTCTGGCACAGCCACATATCGTGCTTTAAGAGGAGATTATGGTTTACATAATCGTCCAACTACGCAAGCAATTGGCAAAATTGTAAAGAAATTTGAAGAGACTGGAGCGGTTACAGATATTGTAAGGCCTGTGCATCATCGTTTCGCTCGTTCCGCTGAAAATATCGCTGCTGTAAGTGAAAGTGTTGCCGAATGTGTCGATTCCTCATCGTTCTCCGGAATTAGGACTGTCTTATGGCACATTATGGCGTATTTTGCATTTGGATCTACACCTACATCCATTAAAGTCCAACTCACACAACAACTGAAGCCAGCTGACCATTCACAACGTCGTAGATACGTGGAATGGGTGCTTGAACAACAGGCAGTGGACGGCGATTTTTCAAACAAAATTTTCTTCATCGATGAAGCACATTTCTCACTCGGTGGGTGTGTTAATAAACAAAATTGTCGTATTTGGGGTTCTAAGAATCCTCAAGTAATTGAAGAGAGGCCATTACATCCAGAAAAAGTCACTGTTTGGTGCGCTCTTTGGTCCGAAGGTGTGATTGAATCTTACTTCTTCGAAAACGACGATGGAACGACTGTCACCGTCAATTCGGAGCGTTATGGTCATATGATAACCGACTTTTGTTTTGCCTGCTATTGAAGAATACGGCTTGGAGAATATGTGGTTTCAACAAGACGGTGCCACATGCCACACAACTCGAGCGAATATGGATTTATTGCAAGAGAAATTTCCTGGCCGCGTAATTTCTCGTCGTGGCGATATAAACTGGCCACCAAGACACCATTAGACTTTTTTTGTGGGGCTACGCGAAAGATCGTGTTTATGCAGATAAACCTTTAACTCTTGAGCACTTAAGAACCAACATTCGTCAAGTTATGGCTGAGATACCCCGCAATATGTGTCAAAAAGTGGTCGAAAATTACATCATTTAAATGATGTAGTGTTTCACACATAATGTCAACGTCCAAACTTTATAATAAAAAAGAAATATCATGAAAAAAAATATTTTATGTCTTTCTTTTATTTACGTTTACTTCTGAAACCGCAAAATGGATAACCCTTTAAAACAACTTTCAGGAATTCTCAATGATAATTTCTACAATTGGTTGCATTGAGAAAAATCAGTTCCATGATACTGAAATACTAAATATGTATTTGTAATTTTCCCAATCGGAAACTTATCAATTCAATGATCATTATGAACTACTTGAGGATTTGGATTGAGGATTAACATACATTTGTTAAACTAATAACTACAACATAATGCAACTCTATGCAATAGGTAGGTATGTGTACACAATTAACTGCTTTAATTTTTATTTGAAATATTACCGCTGGATTTAAAATCATTTTCATGAACAAAGGATAGACAAATAGAGGATGTATGAAATATTATTATTTAGATTTATTTATTTTTTGTTTTAGAGGAACATGAACTTTAGTAAAATCATTACACATTCACATAATAACACTAACCGCATGAGCAACAGGGCTTAAGGGAAGAAGAATTGACAAATGAAACAACAAAATTATAAAACTTATAACAAAACTATAGCATAATGTAAAATGGGATTAAAAAATATATATATATTTATAATTGTAATATAGAAATCAGTTCGAACTGCAATAAAATATAAAAAACGCGGATACAAGATCTCGTAATACCATGTATCGGAAACAAAATTTTAAAGCTTATGTATTTGAAATTTATAAAAACGTAATAAATTAAATATAACTAATAAATTTTGAATATAGCACCAACTGAATCGACTTGATCCTTTTAGATATAAAAAATATATATAAAAATTGTTTGGAATGCAATTGTGATTTGTTTTGTGATCGGTGACAAATCGATGGAATGTTATCACAATAAATCACAGACTATCTAAAAATAAAATGCGTTTTAATATCATATCTAGCTACAAAACATGATTTCTATAATATTAATAATTTCATTACATTTGTAGAAATAGTAGGGGGAATGCCAAAATTAATATGTATGCATATAAACAAAATACTTGATCGTGTATAAAAAGTAGGGCGGGCAGAACGGGGTGAAACTGGATAGTCATTCGTTTCTAAACATATTTTGTAATGCCAGCCAAATTCAACTTTATGGTAGAAAAATGCAACTGTCATTAAAATCTTTAATACTATAATTGCAGGAGGAGTGCATTTTGCTCTTGACATTTCTCAACTGGCCGTCAACATGAGTAAATAACATAAAGTAAAAAAAGAAATAAAAACGTCATTCACATAAGGGATGAGGAAACAATGCTCTACACATAATTTCTTCTACTATAAATGGATAATGTTATCAATTAATATTTATATGTGATTCATTTTTTAAACTTGTGTAACGCACTGTGCATATTTATCCAATTCAGCACGTAAAACCTTGTTACGATCGCTTTCTTCGCGTAAAGTGCGCACAAGTTCATCGATTGTACGCTGCTGAGAATGGACCAACATTTCTAATTTCTCTACACGTGATTCCAAGTCGACTACACGATTACTATCCACCACCGTCTTCGTTGAGACAGCGGTGGTAGTGCCATTGTCCAACTGATGGTTGTGATGGTGATTATTAATAACGGCGGAATTGGTGGTCTTGGCAATTGAAGAAGATGTATGTGAGGAGCTACTATTATTGTGTGAATTACTACTGGTCGCTTCCGCTGGAGAAGCAGAGGTGGTAGTGGTGGTGGTCGTTTTCAAGACATTACGTGCCATTGATGGCGAGGCGCTACGATTGCGTATTGACAAACTATTGGGTCGAACTCTAACATCATCCATTGTGGGGACATTAGTAGCGGAGGTGGCTGTGGTGGAGGAGTTGTTGTTGTTATTGCTGTTGCTAGTTGACGACGCTGCTAGGGCAGCAGCTGCATCATTGACCATCTTGGCACTTAAACTCTTAGTCATGGCCTCAGATAATGGTTTATTCGTGACATTACTACTGCTGGTGCTACTGCTGCTCTCGACAACCATTGATTGTTGCATTATGCTAGTACTGGAAACCGATGATGATTGCACTTTTGTTGATGACGAGGTGGTGGTTGAGGAGTTTGTACTCGATACACTTTGATTTGATATTTTTACATCTTCGCCAAATAGCTTTGACGTTCGTTCAGCCACCGAAACGCTGGATGTACCTCCATCGACACTTGGCGGTGTTTTCTTTTTTACTTGTGATGCCTTTAGTTCTTCCATCCAGGGCGCCTTTTTCTTTTCCCATTCTCTTGGTTTTGGTTTGGCCAATTGGTCTTCACCCGTTGAATTATCGTCAGACTTCAGTTGATCATCCCCACTCTGTGTTGTGTCACTGCTGTTGCCATTGACATACAAGGAATTATTGTTGCTTTCACCAAATGTGCTTATAGCCGCCGAGGGCGGCCGACGCTTCGGCGCTTTCACGCGTCCAGCGCGCATATCTTGTAGAATTGAGCCGCGTTCAACACGATCAAAATCAGAGTCGGCAGCTATAGTGGCTGCTCTTCGCATTATAACACCACTATTGTCTGAGGCCACAGCACTGGGTGACAGTTTACTACTGCCCACACCATCGGCGTAGTCATGTGATGCAGCAGTGGTTAATTTATGTTCAACGTTTTTGACCTTTTGTTTTATTCCAGATAAAATGTTGCCTAAAAAGAAAGAAAGAAAAGTGGTATTGAAAAAGCTTAAAAATTAAATTTAAATTTCGAGAAATCGTGTGTAGGTAAATACTGTGATTCCATTTGTTTACATAATCTGCTAAATATGGCCATTTTTTTGCTGGTTCCCTAAATCTAATAAACTGTTTGTTGAAAATTCCGCTACAGACTGTGTGTGGCTTTTCATTTTGCATTCTTGTCATCTGAGACAAAACTAATAATGACTAAGTAAACTGTGGGACTGTGTATGGTCTGTGGTGACATGTAATTCATATCGTTAATAATAATTGCAAACTACAATTTCTCACATTATCAGGTTTATCAAATAAAAATGGTTTAAAAAAAAAACAAATGTTTGCTTTTGTAAAAAAAATCCCTGGAAATAATCTAAGTAATGCGTAACATAACCTTTCGAAACCAAGCGAGGCCTCAGGCAACGCGACACCCTATTGTGCGATCTCTTTAGCATCTTAATGGAGGTCATAATGAGAAAAGCTGCAGTCAATATGAATAAAACCATCAGCAGTAATAGTCACATGCTGGTCGCGTATGCTGATGATATCGATATCATTGGGTGCATAATTAGAGAAGTTACTGTGGTGTTGTCGAGAATTGAGAAGGAGTCAGCAAAAGTGGGTCTGACGGTAAATGAGGACAAGACAAAATTAATGGTTTCAACGAGCAGGGCCTCCACGCGATTAGTCCAAAGCGTGAACGTTAATAACCAATATAATTTCGAGGTAGTGGACGAATTTATATACCTCGGATCTGCCGTAAACATAAACAACAACGTCAGTCTTGTGATCAAGCGGAGAATTGTGATTGCGAATAGATGTTATTTTGGGCTAAGCAAGCACTTTAGAGATAAAGCCCTCTCTCGAATGACGAAAATCCAACTATACCAGACTCTCGTACAACCTGTCTTGCTTTATGACGCAGAATCCGCGGTCTTATCGCAAACAGATGAAAAATCTGTGGGAGTCTTCGAGAGAAAAATACTCCGGAAGATTCATGGCCCTATAGTGCACAGCGGCAACGGAATCGGCGACGCATGAACCATGAGCTGTATGAGGTTTATCCCGACATCGACATAGTTAAGCAGATCAAAATAACGCGATTGATTCAGTAGAATGGATGAAGACGAACCAACACGAAGGGTCTCCGAAACCGAACTTGAAGGAAGGTAAAAAATAGGAACACCAAGACTCCGCTGGGGGGATCAAGTTGACGAATCCCTGCGTACACTTGGTATTGGAGACATAAAGCAAAAGATCGAACTGGTTGGCGAAATTTGCAATCTTCGTTTTGTAAGGACCCTCACCCTCGGGGTTGTTCGAGGCCGGTTAAGTAAGTAAGTAATGCGTAACTCAATAGAAAACGCTTGACATATTCATTTCCCTCAGGTGGATCCATCCACATTCCACGTGGTACAGTTTTGTCGAACTTATGTTGGAATATGATACATATAAGAATATGCATGTTTTTTAAACGAGTTTTTTCTCTCAGAAACCCTGACATTCATGGCTTAATTAACTGCAAACTAACAAACAAAATCATTTGTTGCTTATAACTAAACTAAAGTGGATGATTAAGAAGAAGAACGAAAGTGTGGGAAGCAGAAAAGAAAACGATTCAAAACAAAAAACATATTTTTAATTATCGGTTTCTGTAAAAACAATGCCTGGAAATAATTCAAGTATGTAATGTGTATGCAACTCAAAAGAAAACACGTAAAATTGTCATCCGGTAAAAACATGTTTATACTGCACTCGAAATCTAGAGATATCTAGATTTCGTGGCCTAAACATCTGATTTTCCATAGACACATCAGCTGTTCCTGTGAATGAAATCTAGACAATCGAGATTTCGGTTGCAGCAAAAACGCGGTATAAATGAATTTTTTTGCATAAAGATAATTTTGACATATATAAAAAGTCATAGGTATGTGAAACTCATGCACGAGATTTTTCGTGAAGGCGGAAGTTGGAACATGGTCTCGTGAAACCTTTCCACTTTCACTTGTCATAATCATATCGAAGTACAATTCTGAACAACTTGTTGTTGAGGCGAAGTAAAATCGCTAGGGTTATACGATTTACAAGGTATAGATGGAACCCCCATCTGTGTGTTATCAAGAATGAAACCCCTTTGCGGGTTGCATTAAATAAAATTCACAAAATGGATTTACAATAATTTGGTATAAGAGTTTTCAATGCAAGACGACCAAGTGAAATCATTTTGCTCGTAGAAATGTGAATAGAGTAATTGTGAAAAACACTTCTTTTTCAACAGAAATTATTGTTTCGCAAAAATTATAAGAATCAAAGACCCAAATAATTTGAAGTCAAACAATTCAATGTTCAGAATACAGTTTATTCACCATAGTAATTAAACAAGTGAATGGTGAAACATAAAACAGGGATATTCTAATATATAAAAATCACAATAAATATTTCTTAAGTCAATGCTACACTATCAGATCAAGTAGAACAATTTGGGAAGAGATAAGTCAAACGAAACTCTCTTTAAGTTGATAGAAATCGTATCCTCATGTTGTTTTAGATTTGCCCTATCAATTTAGGAGTATGAAAAAGAAACTGTCTACATAGTTATAAACAAAATACAACAGTTATAAAATACAAATTGAATAGAGAAAAAAAAGAAAATTGTAAACAATGAAGAATTGTAAACAATGAAGAAATGAAGAAAATTGTAAACAAGTGGGCGAACTCTGCTCTGACCACCTTCAAATTTCTTTCGGCGGCGGTCACCTCGCATAGTCACGGCGATACTATCGAGTATATAGCCATGGAAAAGCTTCTCATAATACCTTTCGGAATCGGTGTAAAACTGTAGGTTCCAATCAGTGAGTGGTAACTGGAAAGCGCACAGCTCAGTGATTGTGAGAAGTTCTCCCCGGTCGCTTCATGGGATGTAATGGGTAACCATTTACCCACCTCGCATAGTCACGGCGATACTATCGAGTATATAGCCATGGAAAAGCTTCTCATAATACCTTTCGGAATCGGTGTAAAACTGTAGGTTCCAATCAGTGAGTGGTAACTGGAAAGCGCACAGCTCAGTGATTGTGAGAAGTTCTCCCCGGTCGCTTCATGGGATGTAATGGGTAACCATTTATTTATAAATAATTATGAAGCATTTAAAGCGACGATATGAAAGTTGTTATCTGCATTTCTTTGTTTTTATTTGCTTCATTTCAAGCAACCCTGATTTTATATTTTGAAGAAAATCAAAAAGTGAGAGAAATCCAACAGATCTGTCAAAATTGTGTACAATATAGATTGCGATTAGTCGATTAATTACAATTTTAATTAGTCGATATCGTGATTATTCCGTTAATCAAATAATGAATATTCCTGATTAATTAATTAATTTGAATATTGATTAATCATACTTGAATAGTTTTAATCATAATTCAAACAAAAGCTCTGCTCCTGTACGTAATATTTTTACTATTATCTCCAATTTTGACAGAATTTTTTTTTATTTTCCTTTGCAAAATGATACAAATTTCTATCAAAATTAAAAAAAACTAATAAAAATAGTAAGTACGCGGACAGAACTAAAAGGAAACATTTGGATATTTTGAATAAAGAAGGAAAAATCTAAAAACATCAATTGCTCAATTATTCATATTTTAGATTAATCTAATTCTAGATTAATATGTTAATCATGAATATTGATTATTCAATATGAAGATTAATCGATTAATCGTAAATATGATTAATCAAAATGTATGATTAATCAATTACATTAATCATAAATCAGGTTGTCTGATCCCTACTTTACACTATTCCATTCGCTGTCTGCAAACGCAAATTTTGACGTATCCAACGATTACTCTAATAGTGTAACAGGAGCTTTACTAATACTTATTTTAAATATTATCCATACAAAATTTTCAAAATCAAAAGGAGTACACTAGGATAATGACGTATAGTGAAGCCAACTCTCTCAGTAAATTAATGACATTTGGTGTAATGCAGATGTGCGGTTGGATGTTGGAAAGTATTGATTTAATAATACCAGATAGAGGCAATGGCTCAAACCAACCAACAAGAAAACAGCAACCGCATTTCGTTTTGTGCGTTAAAACTTTTGTGTAAATACACCACAAATATACACTCCGGTTCACTTATTTAAAGGCACTAAAAATTCCATATTCAGCAGCCTGTATCTTTTGCAATTTGTAACCGATTGCAGAATTTTAAAATGGAAATAAAAGCTTGACATCTTGAGATATAAAAAAAATCATGATACTAGTGGTTTCTTAACTAAAGAACTTTTATTGAGCAATTTATAAAAAAAAAGTCAAAAAATGTGCTATTTTTTTTTGATTCACTTGAATAAAGGCACTTTGACTAATTTGCTCAAAAAAAGTTCTATAGTTAAGAAACCACTATTGTCATGATTTTTGTTATACCTCAAGATGTCCAACTTCCATTTCCATTTTAAAATTCTGCAATCGGTTACAAATTGTAAAAGACACAGGCTGCTGAATATGGAATTTTTAGTGGCTTTAAATAAGTGAACCGGAGTGTATACATATATACAATAAAAAATAAAAAAAAAGACCGAAATACGTATAAATTTCACAGTTTTTATACCCTCACCCATAGGGATGGGGGTATATATCATTTAATACGTAAAAAATGTAACACATAGAAGGAGCCATATTAGACCTTTAGTATCTTTGGACGAAATTCATTTTAGGACTTTTTAAGACGTTTGAGCCATGTCCATCTGTCTGTCTGGCTGGCAACACGATAACTGCCGTAAATCTTTACAGATCACAATGAAATTTTGTCAGTGACTATTATTTGCCAATATTGAGTTTGGGATTGAAAATGGGCGCTGTGACCCCGCCCCTTCAAATCGACACATTTAGCACAAAATCATATTTCTTTCAAACCTTTCTTCTGGTAGATGTGATTTGCTTCAACTGTCACACCGGTTAATAATCTGTAAATCCCTAGTTAACTGGAGGAAATGGGCGGAATTGTCACGGCCATTCTGGTACCTCCCATACAAGACAGGGTGTTCGTCCGGGTTGTCAATCCGATAAATCGCATGAAACACTCCGACCTTAATGAAGTTAGATATAAGGCTTCACGTTATCAAACGCCAATCATCGAGCAAAACAAGGGTGATTTTGCCACGCCCATTGTGGTACCTCCCATACAAAAGTTGTTTGGCGGTCTGGTTGTTCGGCACGAGAATTCTCGCAAAACCGAACCAATCTTTATGAAAGTTTGTACTAGTCAATATATAGTCAAATAAAACACTCCTGTAGAAAATGAGCTGTTTTGCCACGCCCATTCTGGTACCTCCCATATAAAAGCTGAGCGGATGACCGGTTGATCTACACGATAACTCTCGTAAAATACAGCCGATCTTAATAAAATTCGGTACTAGGCAATATTTTGCTAAAAGCTACCGTGTAATTAATAACTGACTATTGTGCCACGCCCAGTTTCGTACCTGCCATACAAAAGTTGGGTGTATTTGCGGTTTACCGACTCGATATCTCCAATAAATCATAACCGATCTTAATAAAATTTGGTACTGATAAAAATTTTGGCAACAACTTGCCATGCCCATTTTTGTACCTCGCATATAAATATTGGGAGGGAAACTAACTAACTAATTTGGGTATTCAATAATATTTAGCGCAATGTCGTCAATCTGCTATTGAATATGGTCACTTTTGAGTATGAGCGTTTTTTAACAGAACTCCCACGCAATGGATGACTTAGGGTAAGGGTATGATTAAGTCGGTTCACCCGACTGAAACTTTTTTTTATTAAAACGACATAAAAAATTTAAGTCAACAATTTTTGTAATTCCACCTGGTGTAAGTCAATTTACGTCAAATAACTCTCTATAGCACCGACCACACCACGAATAGTGTGAAAGGAAATGTCAGATGAGAAGAATATCAGCTCTATATGACATTACTCTAAGAGTACACTCATTGCTTTATGAAAATAGATATGTGTTATTTTTAATTGAATTCAGGACAAATAATTCTAAACAGAATTAAATTCAAATAAATAAATTTCCATTACATCCCATGAAGGAAAGGAGAGAACGGCGCACAATGAGTGTGCGTTTTCCTCAATGATTTGAACCTAAAATTTTTGAGGGGTTTGAGAAGCCTTTTCAGGGTCATCTACTCGACAGCGTCGTCGTCACCAAGCGAGGTGGAAGTTAGGGTTCCCATTTAATCGGGTTCCCATTACGGTATGAGGAGTCATGTCAGGTTTTTATTGTTGCAATCTTTATTTCATTGAATTTGAGGAAACGGCTAGATGAATTTTTTTAAAATTTTTTTTGTAGGTAAATGAAGATGTTATCTTTCGTTTGATATACATTTCATATTGGTTGATATATTTCTAGTATTTTAATTTCTCAAATGAAAATTGTTTAAATACATACACTCAAACATATGTGTGGTGTTTGGTTGAGTGTTTTTGGTTGCTCAACATTGCTTAGGAACATGTATCTAGTAAAAAGTGAAACGAACAGCAAGCTAATGTTGCTTGGCAACATGTATCTAGTAAAAAGTGAAACAAACAGTAAGCTAACGTAATAAAGCTTTTTTGCGAAAGCTTCAATAAAGCTGTTGTAACATTAATTTTGAATTGTAAAGCGTAAAGCTTTCACACAACGCTCGAATGCTAATGCGAAAACTCGATAAGGTAAACCTTTTTTAATATTAGGGCGGCCCTCTCAACATTCGCAGAACTTATTTCAATAAAAATATTAATTAAAATACATAAATTAAATTAAGTTTAAAAAAAATGAACATATTTTTTTTTAAACGGACTTGAATCAAATGCCGTTGGTAAATATAAAAATTACAGCAGACAGTTGTCCGAGGCCTTCGGCCACGGACTGTCCCTGCAGGCTGTATCAGAGACACGGCCATTAAGTTTAACGTAGAATACGCCATCCGATAAGACAGAAAACATATATAACAATAAATGATAAATAATATAAGCAAATGAATTTATTGTTATATATGTTTTCTGTCTTATCGGATGGCGTATTCTACGTTAAACTTAATGGCCGTGTCTCTGACACAGCCTGCAGGGACAGTCCGTGGCCGAAGGCCTCGGACAACTGTCTGCTGTAATTTTTATTTGATTAATCGCTTAATCGTTAATCGTAAATTTCAATCTGACAATTAACCGAACAAAACGCAATCAAATTATTCGATTAATCGATAATTCGAATAAAAAAAAAAAGAAAACAGTGTTCAAACATTGTACTAGGCACATTTATTAAAACAAAACAAAAGCAACTTCATTGTAAAGTATAAAATGTATTTAAAATTCACAAATCGTAGTTGCAGTAACATGAAAATTAGTGACTTTTGATACGAAGACAAAATTAAAAAAAATCTCAAAGTTTGGACCCAAAAGTGACACGTTTTCCGGTACCTCCCATACAAAGGGTAAGGTAGCTCTGAAACTATATCACACTCTAACACCCATTGGATTGATTAATTTTTACAAAAATTTTCCAAAACGTAATTTTCTGAATATTCTTATTGTAAATAGTTTGAACAGAATCGGACCAGGTATTTTTTTACCACCCTTACAAAGTGACCAGTGGGTCTTGAAATTTCATCAGACTATTACACCCAATTTAATGAACCAAATTTGAGACAATTTTTTTATGTATGTCTATGAGCCAAAGCACTGTGCGACGCTTTCTCTCAACAAACTATCAAATCTGTTCGAAATGTGTGTAAAGTTATGAAATTTGTTCGCAAATCGTTGTCATATGAGTTGCCACATTGTAAGAGTGTTTCAAGACGGAGTGCTTGCCATAAACACGTACATACTTATATTTTATTAATCGATTAATCGCTATGATTTGTTCGAGTTAACCGTTAATCGATCTATGTAATTATTAAAATGTTGGTTAATTTTATAACACGATTAATCGATTAACCGAATAATGATTAATTGAATGATTACCCTAGTGGCAGTCGACGAAAGACATGTAAGGTGATCAGATTAGCGACCCATGTTCTCATGTACAAATGTCGCTCAAAATAACTATTGCACCATCGACGTGCAGATTTAAGTAAACATCCATATTATTTAATAGAATTAACTAAAGACGTCCTTCGAAGGACATCTCTCTTTCTCACTATTTATTCTTTAAGTGCCTCCTCCTCACTCACCTGTGATACTTGTCACGGTCGTGGTCTTCTTAACGGGTATTGTAGGTTTCTTATTCAGAACTGGTGGCGGTGTTGTCTTTGTTTTATCGTCCATATTTTCCATACTTTTGCGTAGCTCACTAGAGGAGCCACCTATCAATGTCGAGGCAGTCGTGGTGGTGGTGTTTGTAATGTTGCTGCTACTACTACTATTCGTTGAGGATGTTATATTCGTAACGGTCTTTGTCTCCTGCTGCACTTGCTGCATATGCAATTGTTGTTGTTGTTGTTGTTTCTTGAGAGCCAAACGTGTTGCAACATCGGAGGCATTGGTCAAATCAAAGTTCTTATTTTCCAGTGACTTGCGTTGAGCTGCCACATTACCCGTAGGTAGCCCAGTTTCCGACAGTATATCGTTCAAGGAATCGCGTGAGCCAAAACTATCTTTGCGGTTCGACGACTGTGTCGACGATGAACTCCCCGATTTTTTGATAAGCGTTTTTACGCTCGATGTTGTCGACGTTGAGCCCGAGTTTGCAGAGACAGTTCCCAAGTTATTGGTGGTCGTAAGGTTTGATGTTTTGGCAGTTCTGTGGGTCTGTTGAGGTTGCGATTGTTGTGTGTCATTTAAAGGCGAAACTGTAAGGAAGAAATGAAATGGGAAACATTACAATCACATACTTTCAAACTTGTATCTAGAGGTTGTTCTACTCTGGAAAGCTTTTCAACATGTTTATTGTACTTGGGAGAAGAAAAAGCAGGCATCTATTTATACTGTTAACTGGTATTCTGTAATGTGGGGACTTTTAAAAAACACTAGAAGCAATTTAAAATTTAAAATTCAAAAGCAAATAATGAAATTGTAAACACAAAAAAGCTTTGCGCTATCAAATATTTCTAATTTGTAGATTTTGAAGCGAATAGATATTACGTTGTTATCACCACCATAATGCGTTTTTTAAGATACGATACGGCATAAGGCTTTCAAAGTGAAAAATGTAATTTGGTGATATGAATTCATTCGACACGAACAAACGAGTGAGTACATGTGCCAAAAATAGTTTAATTTGTATAGCAGACTTGTTCTATGAATCATACGTGAAGTATCATTGTATCAAGTATCCAATCCAGTGCTGTGCTGTGGATGGACCAACACAACTGGTTTTATTTAATTTATATTTGTATTTAAATAGAAGACTAGATGCTGTTGAATGAATCAATCGCATCAGTCACATAAAGCACCAACGAATTCTCGTTTTCGAGAGGCACTTGAAATAATCAAATGAATGTCTGTCCTGAGAAATTGTATATGCATTAGACCGGTTCGTCAGAAGAAGAAGTTGTAAATGAATAATAATTAAACTAGGGCTGGTTTTTAATAAACCCCAAAAAATCGGCTTTAACAATTTTGAATATTTTCTTAATTAATTCTATGTTGGATGATGCAGTGTTACCACGTTGGCATAATTTATGCCGTTTTGGCACAATCTTTTTGGGTTTGGCACTTGTTTTTTGAAAAAAATATGACAAATACCGTTTGGCACAATTTCCTCAACATTTGTCCAATTTTATTAATTTTAGTGCAATTTTTTAGCACAATTTTTTGTATTGACTGCTTCTTCCTTTAATTTATCTGAAAAATCTTTTATCGGTATTTCGTTATATTTTTGCCTGGCACTTACTTCACTTTTATTGACTATATTACAACCTCATGATGTCAGACGTCTTACACATATTAATTAAACAAACAAATTAAACAAATTTCAACATATTCTTCCAACTGGCTCTATCCTTCGCCTTTTCTCGCCAGTTGGTAACACCAAGGATACGGAGGGATTCTTCTGTCTGGTCTTTCCAGCGGAGTCTTGGTCGTCCTCTTTTCCTGCTTCCATCGGGTACGTTATCAAAAATCTTTCGCGCTGGCTCATCTTCATCCATTCTGATAACATGGCCTAGCCAACGTAATTGGCCCACTTTGATTCGTCTAGCTATGTCCACGTCAGAATAGAGATTATATACATACCATATATTTTACGGAGAATTTTACTCTCGAAAACTCCCAGGTGTTTTTCATCCGCTTGCGATATGACCCAAGTTTCGGAGCCATATGTCAAGACAGGTAAAATGAGAGTCTGATATAGCTGGACTTTTGTCAGTCGAGAGAGGGCTTTGTTCCTAAACTGCTTGCTGAGATCCCAAAATAACATCTATTTGCAAGCACAATTCTCCTATCTATTTCCAGGCTGACGTTATTGTCCTTGTTCACGGCGGATCCAACGTAGACAAATTCATCTACCACTTCAAAATTAAATCGGTTGTCAACGTTCAAGTGCGGACCAAGTCGAGAGGTTTCTCTAGTCGTTGACACCATCAATTTTGTCTTGCCCTCATTAACAGCAAGACCCACCTTCGCTGATTCCTTTTCGATTCTTGTAAATATTGCAGTAACCTCTGGCAAATTTCGCCCAATGATGTCTATGTCGTCAGCATACGCCAGCAACATATGGCTTTTCGTGTTAATGGTGTTGTTCATATTTATTGCAGCTTTTCTCATTATCATCTCCATTAAGATGTTGAAGAGATTGCACGAAATTGTGTGTACCCTTGTCTAAGTCCTCGCTTGGTACAGGATGGTTCAGTGAGGTCTTTCCCCACTTTCACCGCTGAGTCGGTGTTGGTCAGCGTCATTCTACAGAGGCGGATCAGTTCTGCCGGAATACCAAGTTCAGACATAGCTTCGTACAGTTTTCCCCGTATGGGGCTACACTCACAGAAAAAATCGGTTGAGACAGCCGAATTAGCCGTAACCGAATTTAGAGGTTGTCACAACCTCATTAGAGGTTGACACAACCTCATTGAGGTTGACACAACCTCATTGGAGGTTGACACAACCTCATTAGAGGTTGACACAACCTCATTGGTGGTTGGCACAACCTCATTAGAGGTTGAAACAACCTCATTAGAGGTTGAAACAACCTCATTAGAGCTTGACACGACCTCATTGGACCTCATTACAGGTTGTCACAACCTCATTAGAGGTTGTCACTGCCGAATTAGAGGTTGTTACAACCGAATTAGAGGTTGTTACAACCGAATTAGAGGTTGTTACAACCGAATCTATACTATCTTCCACTATCATTACCTCCTGATCTTCAGTGGAAGAATCTGAGTGGAGTAGTTAGTGCTGAAAAGTGGTCTCTCCACATTTTGAGCACACACTGCTTCTCAGTCACCAGATTCCCAATCTCGACCTTGCAGGAGGGCAGCCTCTGGAAAACCTTTCGGGATTCACCATTCATCCTGCACATTTCAGTTCTTTCACTCTCTCTCGTCTCCCACTGCCATTTTTTTCGCCTAAATAGTTGGTTTTCCTCCCTTCTCAGCTTCTTGTACCGCTCACTCGCAGCACGCGTTGTAACTGACTGTATCATCAGTTGCAATGCGACATTCTTCGTGGTACCATGCCTGGCACTAGTGTATTCAAAACCGAAACCGGTAAAGCGGTTAACCGAATTCCGGTCGGTTAACCGTACGCCGGTTTTATAAAAACTGCTGTTTTCGAAGAACCGTTTACACCGGTTATTTCAAGTCGATTAACCGTTTTTTTCGGTTTTGAACAACCGTTTTTTTCGGTTTTCAACAAAAATTTCCGTATACAGATATTATTAGGGATGCCAAAATGCTTTCCTGAAATCCGGAGTGAAAAACCCGTTGTAAATCGTACGTTTTGTACCTTTTTAGTCTTTTTGAACCGTACAGTGCCTTCAATATCAAGATGTGACTTTTGTAAAACGGTCTAAATCCGATTGAAGTTTTTCTCGAAGCTCCACATATAAACTCCAGGGGAAATCTACGGGTTCATTATGAGAGTAATATCTGACAAAGAAAATTACGAAGTAGAGACGATTTGATCACTCTTCTCTAGGATAAGTGGAACGGATTCCAAAAGGAATTATCCAAAATTTGGGAAATTCTACTCTAATATGATTAAAAGAAATTGTTAAAAACAATGGATCTCAACAAAATTATAAATTAATTTTTGAAGTTTTATTTAAACAAAAATGTTATACTTATTGAAGTTGAAAATCACCCATAGTTTGGCTTTCGTTGTTGTTGTAGAAATTCTTAAAATATTTCAAATTACAGTTTTGTATGAAATTCAGATACAGGCTATACAAAATTAAAACCATAATAATACTTCTTTTTAAGCTGAACGGTTTAAAGGCCGTTAAAGCCGTTTAAAGGCGAGATGAGCACCCATTTCTTTGAGGGTCTGTAAGTGTTCTGGGGTCAGAATTCCAATAAAGACTAAAAAGTAAATTTTAGCATAATGATTTTGCAAACAGCACAATTTTGCACAATTTTGGCCATCGGTGGTGCAATGGTTAGTGTGCGCGCCTCTTGTACATGAGATCATGGGTTCGATCCCTGCTCTGACCACCTTAAATTCCTTTCGGCGGTGGTCACCTCGCATAGTGACGGCGACACTACCGAGTATTTAGCCATGAAAAAAGCGTCTCAAAATACCGTTCGGAATCGGTGTAAAAACTGTAGGTCCCAATCAGTGAGTAGAAAACTAAAAAGCGCACAGCTCACTGGTTGTGAGAAGATCTCCCCAATTCCGTCATGGAATGTAATGGGAACCCATTTATTTACAATTTTTTTAATTTTTGAGGACATTTGACATAATTTTTTAATCGGTCTCTCTTTATAAAAAAAAACATTAAGGGATAAATCTTTTAATAAGAATCCATGTTTCGTCGTAGTCCTGTGTCAATTTTGCAACATTTTGTGTTGGTAGTAATGTGTTTAAAGCAGGTGGCAAGGATGAGATCGAATCTTGGTTTTGAGCAAACCGAGTTAAGGAAAACAAAATCAATGAGTGTTGGAACTCGCGGGCGATGAGTTAACACCTTTTTGTTACACGGTACCTGTTCAAACTCTATGAACACATTAGTAAATGTTATACTGGAAAATAAAAAAAGAATAGTTTTTGTGCTGAAGGTTCTTTTGCTATTGCACTTTCTTTTTTCTTACATCTGATTTAACATTTGATGTAATATTGTTAAAATAAATAAAGCAATATTTAGCTCACTGAAATAATTGTTTTTGTTTTGTCATAAACAGAGCTACTACGACCTGCTTGTTTGAATGCTGGCATACAACTGAATAAAAAGCAATATTTAGCTCATTGAAATAATTGTTGTCATAAATAAAACGACGACAAAAAGTATTGAATAGTATAGAGAACTTATTGCACTCTTTTTCCGCTCTCATGTAGAGCGTCTGAGTAAAAGAGCATAAACGAGTCTTATTCTCTTTATAGAATATTTCAATATAAATGCACTATTTCGACAATGTTATTACATAAAACAATACAAAAAGCATGAATGTTTCAAAAGGCATCAATGTTTCACATCAAAATTATGAATGGACCAAGTTATGACAAAAAGAGAGTAATACGTTTTGAATCATTCGCCAGATGCCACAAGTGCTTTTGAGTCATACAATTCGTTCCATGACTTCTCTATACTATTTAATTCTCTTTGGCGACGACGACCTGTAGGTGTTGCCAGAGATCGACTAAAAAATTATGCCAAATGTTCTCAAATATTGTGCCGTTTGCAAAACTATTATGCTAAAATTGGCTTTTTAGTGTTTTATCCAATTCTGTGTTCAAAATACATACAGTCCCTTCAAGAAATGGGTGCTCATCTCGCCTTTAACCCTAGAACACTAACGTTATTTCTTATACATTAACACTAATCATTAGTCGAATCGACTAGCACATATATATATAACCGATTTTTTCGATATTTATATTTAAACCATCAACACATCTAATAAAGGTTGATATTTGGTTAATTTTGAATGTAAATCACACAACAAATTTTAATTTTTATAAAACAATTCATTAAAAAAAATATATGTATTAAAACTACTTTTGAGAAACTGTGTGTAAATATGTAAGTGATGTTAGTCGCAACGACTAACGTTAGTGATCTAGGGTTAAAGAGCTGTTAGACGTGAACAGTTCAATTTCTAATAAGTATTGTATGGTAGGTAAGTGTGGTTTTAATTTATTATAGCCTGTATTTTAATTTCATACAACACACTAACATCCTGTTTCTCTATCACGAACGAAAGCTTTCGTTCGTGTTCTAGACGAAAGAAAGTTGATTTGGGTTTCACAACCTTGTCGTTTCCAGTCGAATGGAAACATAAAACTTTTCAGTACAAATTTTGGTTTCTTTACTTCGAATTTGCTGTCACTTACGAACAAACATGGAGTCAGGCAAATGAAAATTTCGACTTAGGTAAACCCAATTTGAGTCGAATGTGAGTGACTGATTTTCTTTCGCTTTGCTTTTCGTTCGAGATAGAGAAACAGGCTATAACTCAAAATATTTTAAGAATTTCTGCAACAACAACGAAAGCCTTATTAGGGATGATTTTGTTTGAGGTCCATTGTTTTTAACAATTTCTTTCACTCATTTTAGAATAGAATTTCCTAAGTTTTGGATAATTTCTTTTGGAAGCCGTTCCACTTATCCTAGCGAACAGTGGTCAAATCGTCTCTACTTCGAAATTTTCTTTGTCGGATATTTTACTCCTAACGAACCCGAAGATTTTCCCTGGAATTTATATCTGGAGCTTCTAGAAGAACTCCATCGGATTTAGAACTTGTTACAAAAGTCGCATCTTTGATAATTATCCGATTAATTTGAAGTTTGTTAATGATCGTCCATAATTTTATTCCAGGTAAAAATTTACGTTTTACAACAAGTTTTTCACTCCTGAGTTGAGGAGAGCATTTTGGCATGTCTAATAATAAATTTATAAGGAATATTGTAATTTATCCCGCTACGGAATTTTTGAAATAGACAACCTATTTCTCATATTTCAAGAATTAAATTTTTGCTTTCACGCCTGTGGAGTTACTTTCGGAAGCCAGTAATCCAAAAATGTGATATTGTACCTTATATACTGATAAATATGATGTAGCCTTTTCAGATAAATTAAAGGGTGTAACTTTCAGTTCGAAAAATTGTGCTGTTTGCAAAAAGATTGTACTAAAAAATTTCACTAAAATTAAAAAAATTGGAAAAATGTTTAGGAAATTGTGCTAAACACAGTACTTGGCATCATTTTTCAAAAAACAAGTGTCAAAACCAAAAAAAATTATGCTAAAACGGCACAAATTATGCCAACATGGTAACACTGCGACCTGCTTGTTTGTTCGCTGCCGCTACATCAATACCATCATACTTATTTTCAGGCAGAGACTATTGTTGTACAACAACCACGTATGTGATTCTAACGCTGTGTGTTGTTTGCATGTGTTCACTTTGATAGATTGCCCTATCCGTGCCTATAGATGTTAACACATCAAAAAACACTAGTGCGGAACTTATTTGAAACTAGCATTTCTGCTCCAAAAGAACCTAGTGCTCCATAATCAGTAAATAGAATTAAATGTATTCGCACGACCGTTTTAACTATTTCCATTAATTCATATTTCCCGAGGTATTAAATTTTCAACCAAATTGCGCCTGAAACAGCCCCAAATCAAGGCTTCATTTATTACTGACGTTTTTGATATCTGACTCCCGATTACGAATCAAACTATTTTAAAACATCAGAAAGTTGTTGTGGCGGCCGCCAAACAACCCCACGCGTTAAAAATTTAATAACTTGTTAAATTAAAACGCAATATCAACGCTATTGTAATTCAATAGACGAACGCCCAAAAATGTAATTTCTCATATACATATGTATGTATGTGACTCTTATTAGTCACATACATAGCTCACTTCAAACCATCGGACTGTCGTTTGATACTAGCGTCATAAAAATACTGCAGTCATAATGTGTTGATTAGAGAATTAAAAAAATCGACTTTTCGAATAACCTGGTTTCGGTTTATTCAAAAAATTACTTTTTCGGAATACCGGTTTTTGGTTTCACAGAATGGAAAAACTGGTGAAACTGGATGTTATTTACGATTTCTTTTCGGATTTTTTTTGTTTTGCATGGAAATTAACATGTTTCAATTTGTGTAGAACAATTATTACAAAATTTTTTTTGTATGTTCTTGACTTGTTTCAGATAATATAACCCGATTATTCAGAATTCTAATATTTTTAAATTTCATTCAACAAAACAATATTTTCAGTTCCACCAAATTCTCGTCGAAAGTTACTGGGCTAACGACAGCAGAATTTGGACGTAATACAAACAAAAATTAAAGGAAATTGTTGTGGTCTTTAAATCTGAACTATTTTATTGCATTTACAGTTAGTTTAAAAGTCATAATTGTCAATAAACCCAAATAAACCCAAAAGTCAGTGTTTCCAATTCGCCTGTCGCTCATTCTCTTTCAAATTCTATCCTATTTCAAGTTTGCAGCTATGAGTTCGAACAGATGTTTCATCGAACCCCCTGATTTTTCTTACGAAGATAAACAGAATGGAACTGAATTATACTAGATTACCCTACCTTCGATGATTATAATCGAATTCAATTGAATTGAACGGTTTGAATTGTATTTTATTGACTGGAATTGAATTGAATAGGATTGGATTGAATTAATTATTCTTATTCGTGTTGCAATCAGGGTTGCCACGGTTGATAATATCCAACCAAAATTGGTAACATTTAAATGGCTTGGTAACATCTTATTCATTTTGGTAACATTTTGAAAAGAAATAATTAGTATAAGTAAACACATTTGATTTCAAACTTCTATTAGAAAATTTGTCCAAATATGATCTAAAATGTTACTTACAAACAGAAGAAAAAATGAAGCAGTGGCATCACTGTTTGATAGAATTGATTGGTTATGGGCCTAAACAAAATACGCGCTTGTCGTCGTTCGCACTAAACAACCAAATATATTCGTTTCTTTCGCACTGACGAAATGTTTGTGCTGTTTAAATTCATTTTTTGCAATTAGTAAACTTCCCAATGGAGACAAGTTCACGTTCCCCAGAAAATATAAAGTGGAAAAATCTAACTAAAAAGGGAAAAATATTTCAAATGAAATGTTATTTGTGATTAAGGCATAAATTGTATTGCATTCGACCGGGTGTGTTCTGAATTTATTTCACTATTTACTTAGATTTTTCTCTTAATTTTTTCTGGGAGCGTAATGTTCCGCGCGGAGTTTGATTCGTGATTGATTATTAAAGCGTTATAGCGAATTTATTCTAGGTCAGTTTAGCGATAACCTTGTTCTCTAATCTGCCGTTTACACCACCCAATTTGAGATTTAATTCACATTTTAGTTGGCAAGTCCGCACCGAGACAAAATTACCGAAGACGGCGGCTCAACAGAAAAATTTAGTTGGCGGTTATTGGTTTTTCCATTTTGTCAAAATTTGAAATGTTTGTGAAATAACTGAACCTTTAGAATTGGATCAGTGAGTCAAATCGGGCCAGTAGATAAAATCTGCTCACAGTTTATACCAACATGCGCCATTTATATTGGCGGCGGCGTGAACTTCAAAAAAGTTCTGGTGGCCGGAAAATTTTTGATCGGCTTCCATTTTGTCCATTTCAAAGACGATCTAGAATGTACATCGTTTTGTCCATTGTACATCGTTTTTGTCCATTTGTCTAGCAGTTGATTTTTTGTGTATGTTTTTATTATGTTTGCATTTTCTTTTGTAGCTAACAGTGTTGCATCAAAATGAACAACAGTTTAAAATGAGGTTACAAATTAAACTTCAGTTTCCACAGACTAAAATTGTATCGTATGAGTAATCTTCTGGGTTATCGCGGGTTAACGGAGTTAACCATCGAAATGCGTTAATATTGGTCGGCGTAAATGCCGTATTAGGTAACTTGTGCACTAAATAATTTTGCATTGCAAAATGCAAAGAAAGTGAAGTTTATGTTTATTTTGTTTTGTTTTTTGTAATTTTTATATTTATGTACTATGTATGTAATATGATGATCTATAATTAATTATTTTAATTAAACATTTAATGTTCTAAATGTAGGTAACTTTTTTGGCAAATTCTGGTAACTAAAAAAATTAGCCCTGTGGCAACCTTGGTTGCAATATCAAAATTTCATAACTTTATTTAAATTTGAGAATCACGTCTAATTTTTAAATTAAAATGTGAATTATATAAACGGTAATAGAAATACCTTAGATGGTGCATTCGATTATTCACCATTTTCACCAGATGGCAAAGGCTGTTTCCGTGCGACCATTTTTCACTCGAATACGACGAAAAAGCACTCAAAAATAATTTTAATTTCGACTCTTGTTTTGAAAATGAATTTGAAAATAAAATATAGATAATAGAAAGGCATATTGCTTATGATATATTTTAACAATTCAAAAGACAAAGAAGCATGGTTAAATAGTTTTTCAACAGTTTTTGTCGGTGGTGCAATGGTAGTGTGCGCGGCTCTTGTGCATGAGGACGTGGGTTCGATCCCTACCCTGACCACCTTAAAATTTCTTTCGAAGGCCGGCACCTCGCTTAGTGACGGCGACACTATCGAGTATTTAGCCATGAAAAAGCTTTTCAAAATACCGTTCGGAACCGGTGTAAAACTGTAGGTCCCAAACAGTGAGTTTAAAACTATAACGCGCACAGCTCACCGGTTGTGAGAAGCTCTCCCTAATCCCCTCGTGGGATGTAACGGGAAACCATTTATTTATTTATTTTGTTTTCATAGAAATTTGCCCATTTCCATCATTTCTGCGCTATCTAGAAAATTTTTCGAGGTCCATAAAATATGCATTTGTTTGATCAATCAATAGTTTCACCGATGGAGCTAAATCTCTTTCCACCGAGCCATTTCTTTAGGTTTGGAAATAGGAAATAGTCCGGAGAAATCCGGAGAATATGGTGAACGAGGTACCTATTCGTAGCCCAATTCAAGGAATTTTGCCCTTGAGACTACACACGTGTGCACCCGTGCGTTTATGGTCAATTTAGAGCAAACGCGGCACCCATATTGCAGACAGCTTTCTTAAACCCAACCACACTGCCATATGAAATGCCTATGGCATCAACAATCTCACGCACTTTTACTCTTCGATCGGCCAACACCATATCGTGGATTTTTCGACATTTTCGGGTGTATTGACCTCAACTGGCCGGCCAGAACATTCAACGTCATTTGTACTTGTGCGACCACAACGAAAGTCAGTAAACCACTTTTTACCATTGAAATCGATGGTGCAGAGTCCCGATAGTATTTATCAAGCTTCTCCTTAGTTTGATTGACGGTTTTTTCGGAAAAATAATGTTTACTGAGCACTCGAAATTAACTTTTTTCCATTTTAAAAAAATGCACGAAGTTGTAGTTTTGAACAGCTGTTAAACGCAAAGTAAATGAAGGAACTTGCTCAAAATTTGACAGTAGTCTATTAACAGATGGTACTGGATGGGAGCAGTGGTGCATTTCATACGATGGAAGTTCGAAAAGTCATGCACTTATTGATCCGCCCTCGTAATTCAAAAAATTCATTAGTGTTTGCAAATCATCTCTGTTTGTTTAATTTTTAAAATTTTTGCAAGGACATTTTACACAAATTGAGTAAAAACTAGTTAACTGATAAAAAAAACAGGCAAAATATAAAACCGGTTAACCGGGTTTTCGGTTTTTAACACTCTAGCCTTTAACACGCCTATGGCAAACTGAAAACTAATTCTTATTCAAAATACATCTGTATTATAATGGAAAATATGGGCACATGCGCACTCGAGTCCGACTCGTTTATGATACATAAAAGTGAATTTATTAACTCGACGAGTCGAAAACTGAAAATATTTGATAAAAATCATATTCTCGAGTCTTTTATTTTTTTTTCAAACGAGCGAGTTATTGAAGATTCGGATTGCGAGTCGAGTTTGTCCATACCTTGGTTTTACGGAAGTAAACTATCGCGTCGACCGACCAACGTCCTAACATAGGGTAATATATAAAGAGTGTGTGTGAGTGTTTCAGTGTGTTTCGGTTCTAACAAATGCTCGTCGAAAGTCACTGGGCTAATGACCATTTCGATTCAGTTTGTATTTATGACAGAATTTTGACGTAATATAAATAAAAATAAAAGTGTTGTGTTCGTTCAAATCGAAACAAATTTATTGCTAGTAAAGTTATTTTAAAAGTTATAAGTGACAATAAAATCAAATTTAAAACCAGTTTACTACTTCGCCTATCGTCCATTCTCCTTTATCTTTTATCCTGTATCAAATTTGCAGCTAGAAGGTCGAACAGCTGTTTAACCTAAACCCTCTGGGAAGTCGAAAAAAATTAAATAATTCTGCCGTTTCTAAACGGCTTGTCCGATTACTAGTGATTTATGAGTCAATTATATTAAATTTGTATCCACAAAATAATAACCTAGAGGTCACAGCATGTCTGATGATACCTAATATATTTTCAAAAATATCTATATTTATGTCTGAGTTATGGCTCAAACTCTAATACTTCATGCTTTTTTTTCAAAATAAAATAAAATGGGATCTACAGTTTTGCACCGAACGGTATTTTGAGAAGCTTTTTCATGGCTAATTACTCGATAGTGTCGCCGTCACTAAAGAAAATGTCACTAAAGAAACCCACGTTCTCATGTACAAGAGCCGTGCACACTACCATTGCACCACCGACTGTTTGTAGATTTTTAGTAGCGTAAGAGTAATGTAAAAAATAATTTCATTAACAATTTTGACCATCGGTGGTGCAATGGTTAGTGTGCGCGCCTCTTTTACATGAGATCCTGGGTTCGATCACTGCTCTGATCACCTTAAATTTCTTTCGGCTGCGGTCACCTCGACACTATCGAGTATTTAGCCATGAAAGAGTTTTTCAAAACACCATTCGAAACCGGTGTAAAACTGTAGGACCCAATCAGTGCGTATAAAAGAAGAAAAGTGAGAAGCTCTCCCCAATTCCTTCATGGGGTATAATGGGAAACTATTTATTATTAAAGATTATATTTAAAGTTTGACAACGGTTAACATGACTGGCGTTTGAACAAATTTCATTCATAGCGGTAGTGTTTTACCGAAGTTATTGTTTCAAAAAAATATATTAATTTTCATTACCTAGACATTTAAAACATTAGAAATTTTTTAACTGTGCTATTTTTTTACACAAGAGTTTAGTTTTTATATGCTTGAAGGTACATGAAGACGAAAATCTGTTTAAAATTGTACACACTTATAATTGTAATATAGTCCTATCAAAACCGCTTCACTGTACTGTACGTTGTTGACGAACTGTTGAAATACTCAGTGTTTCCCACCTAGACACTAGTCACCATATTCATAACTGGAAGTTAGTCACTTGGTGCACGCTCCGTGCAACGAGTGTCTAACTAGAATATTTTTTAAGGCTAGACACTCGTTAGTCAAGAGTTGATTTATAATAGTTTTCTATCTACGGTCTAACTACGAATATAAGATGAAAATGAGCGTGTTTTTTTTTACCCCGCTAAAGTTAATTATAGCTTAATTTGTAAGGGACAGCTAAGCGATATTAACAGCCCTATTCTGGCAGGGTTACAAACGTTACCGCGGTTACTATTTGACAACAATGTGACAATTGTTACAAATCGGTATTCTGACAAATTTTTTTGGTGACAAAAGTAACAAAAACTGTTACCTGCCAAAGAGGAGGTAACAGCGCGTGACAGCTTTTTTTTGCCGGAAAGTTGATACAAAAACATGGAAATGGAGCAGAAAGAAGAAAGAATTTACTTTTGTGCTAGAAAGATTGAAAAAGCGCGAAATGTATTACAAAATTTTTAACGTAAATGTCTCCGGCCTTTGAAGGGATATTGGTGAGTTATATACCTTTAAACGAAGCTAAGGTCTTGTCTTTTATCGGAACCTGCCGAAAAATAAGTATAATGGGGAATTTTATTGAAAAAAAAAATTATTTTTAGCAGAAAAGTGAGGTTAAAAAACTTTTTTTAATTAGCTCCCCAATGGGTTAATATAAATAAAATACGTTTATGCATTGATTTGTAGAGCTTAGAGAGACCTTAGTAATGATACCCATTTCAACCAGATCGGGTTATATATACCGGAGATACGAACTATTATACACTCAAGCTTTAAAGGCCTATATCTCAAGAAGTTGGACCGACCGCGTAGGGAAAACCAACTTTTTGAACTCAGCGCAAAAGCTTTCGTCGGTGGTGAAATTTTGATGTAGATCAGAAAGTTGGCACTAAAGTAAATTACTTCTTCTATTTGGCGCGGATGCGAAGGTGCATTCTTTCCGCTTAGCATCTCTGGATGTTCCTTGAGAAAGGCAATATAGCATTTCAGCTGTGCCTTTGCGGTGCGCTCAAATTCCCTAAATAATAATGTACTGATTTTAATTCAATAAATCATAAATACATTAAATATTTAATTTTCCTCTTTTTACCGCGTTCATTTTGTGCAGAAAACCATATGTTTTTATTTGTTGTCGACAACCTGTTATTGTGAGGTGAATTATTTGTTACGAGGTGAATTTTTCGTCGTCACCGTGTTGCCAGAATACCAGATACAAACAATAGTGACAGCTTTGTAACAATTTTGTGGTTACAATTTGATTGTTACCACATACACAGAATATGGGTTTAATGGCCAGTATTTCAGTCAGTGGTGATCTTCGTTTCTTAGTTAAATTGTGGTTAAACATCGAATTGTGTTTTTTAGTCATTGTTTAACTATGATTTAACCACCCACTGTTGGTTGGTTAACTTATAGTGAGAACCATATTATTTTGACAATCAAATTACTGAGTGTCAAAGGGAGAAATGAAGATTGTATAAAATACATGTTCCAGATTTGCGTATTTGTACACATACGTTGAGTCTAGATCGTTAAATTGTTGCGCCTATATAGTTTATTACACATTTTTGTTAAAATGACTTCGATTTTATGCATCTATTTCTTATTTTACATAATTCTATTTTGTTTGTTCCCCTTTGTTGTTTTGGTATTTATCCAAAACACACGTTTTTTCCAATAAGAATACAAGGGTTGCCATATTAGTTGGCAATATGGCGACTTACATTAACCCACCACTGAAAAACTAAATGCAAAGTTAACATCTAATTAACTTAGAATTAAGATTAAGTAATCCGATAGTTAACTACCCACTTAAAAACTGGCCATAAGGGGCATTTCAATTTCCCACTTAAATTCCGACTTGAGCAATGACAATGTTGCCACATGTATCTTAGATAAATTTTGTTATTATTTTTTGCGAATGAAAATGTTAGCAAGGAGAGACTCAAAAGCAGAATTTTGCAAAATGGCTTACACATTTTAAGTTCATTTAAATTATTTTATTTAATGGAAGACTACGTATACTTTTATATCTCTAAATTTGAAGGGTAGATTTTTATTTCCGATTGAAAACAAAAATGGAATTAAATTGTTCACAACAACGAGCGGTAAATGTTATACGTATTGTTCATGGTAGAATTATCTATCAGGTATAGTAGTTTAAATATGTGACTACATTTTTTCCATGTCATTTTTTGTTTCACTTGTTAAAATCATAAATAGTTTGTTTTCATACTTTTTTGTATTCTTGTATTGTTGGTATATAACGGGTCCGCCATCTAACGTTTTTTTTCAACTAGTGCTTATTTCGTGAATGGTAACACTTAGGTCATGTCTGATTTGACAGATAATTAGTTTTATCCTTCCCCTGAACGAATATGGTTGTGTATAAGCTTGAACAACGCTGGGAAATATTGCGACATTACTTTGAAAATCATGGTAATGTTGGCGAATGTGTGCGAAAGTTGCGTACGGATTTGAAGATCGCATTATCAGCCGCAGAGCTGATGTCGTTTGGCCACCTCGGAGCTGCAATTTGACACCGTTGGACTATTATTTGTGGGGTGCCCTCACAGATAAGTGTTACGCCGACAAGCCAGAGACAATTGACGCTTTAAAGGACAATATTCGTGAAGCCATTGGTGAAATACAGCTGCACACAATCGATAATGTGCTTAAACATTGGACCGATCGTGTAGGCTACTGCATGGCCAGCCGAGGCAGCCATTTGAATGAAATTATTTTCCATTATTAATCGGAAGGATTGTACTTTCAAATAAAAAAAGAAATTTTGAGAAAATATTCAGTAGTTTTTTTTTATAGCATTTTCAAAACAAAAAAAGTTATTTGGCGGACCCTTTATTTGTGTAGAGTTTGAGAACTGAAACAAATGAACGAAATTAAAATGTCTGTTGTTGCTGCTTACAACTACAACATTTGCTGCTACCATGTATCGGGGGTTTCAATAAGAGCGCTACAAAAGTTTTTTTAAATAAAACAAAACCGGTTTTAGATACCAATGAAATTCTTTATTCCTGTGAAAGTACGTTCGATGCCATTATGTATGGAACTCGATTTATTTTGCATGGCCACCACGGGCACGCTTGCAGAAGTCAAGACGCTGAACCCAATTTTCGACGGTTTTCAAGCATAAATCGACCGATACTGCTGCAATTTCACATTCGATATTTGTACGAAGTTCATCAATCGTCGCTGGCTTGTTGGCATAGACCATAGACTTGACGTAGCCCCACAGGAAATAATCTAACGGCGTCAAATCGAACGACCGAGGCGGCCAATCGACTGGGCCATTTCGTGAGATAACACGTTCACCAAACTTGGTTTCCAATAAATTGATTGTGACATTCGCTGTGTGGCTTGTGGCGCCGTCCTATTGGAACCACATGTCCTCCAAGTCCATATTATCCAATTGGGGCCAGAAATATTCGGTTATCATTGAACGGTTCACAGTCGCATTCACAGTAATGTGCCGGTCTTGATCATCACGGAAGAAGTACGGCCCAATGACGCCGCCGGCCCATAAACCGCACCAATCCGTAATTTTTCGGGATGCAATGATGACTCATGGATTACGTGTGGATTTCTGTCTGACCAATAACGCATATTTTGCTTATTGACGAAGCCATTCAGTCAGAAATGAGCCTCATCATTAATTGGACGTAGCGCTCTTAAAGTTGAGGCCACTGACTCCAAATTTCGGTAGTAAATTTTAATAATTTCGACTCGTTGTCTCGTATATCTTTCCATGATGAAATGGCAAACCTTACTGAAGAGAAATGTCAAAAGAGCGGGAAAAAATATGGCGTCGTTTGCTGTCCCTATCGATTTACTTTTGTAGCATCTCTGTTGAAAAAACCTTTATTTGTTGGCACTTGGTACAAACGTGTTGCCGTATCGCATTTTTTTGCCCACTACAGCAAATGTTGCCACATTAAGTACTATTAAGTGTGGATCGTTTTATTTGGAAAGCCGTAAGTGGCGATAGCTTAATGGAATAAAAAAAAACAGCCTTAATGTCTGTTATAACAAAATGCAACCCTGATAGTCATAATTGTCATAATTTTGAGAGCAGGGCACTCGTTAGTCAACAGTTTATTTACTTATATAATAGCTTTTTTCATCTTCTAGTTTAGTTTTCAATCTACCATCTAATTATATGATGAACATGTCTGTCTAATTATAAGATGAGCATGACTGATTTAGCCAAATGCAACCCTGATAATCAAAATTGATGTTAGTAACATTGCAGCTTTTGTCAAACGTCAGTATGGATTTTTTTTTTATGAATATGGGAATAGGTATCACACAATAGATATCACAATAGATATCAAAATCTGTATTTTGTTGTTGTTCGGATGCAAATATAACGTGTTTGAAGCTTGTCGCAAATGTGGTATATTTGTGTCCAAACACATTGTGTTTGCTATTTAATATTACATGTTGGAGATACAATGATTAATATGTAATAATATACGTTTTTGTGACCCAAATATGGGTTTGTTTGTTGAAAACTACTGAAAATAAAAACGTGAGACAGCAAAGAAACAAAATAACAGCAGATCTTCAATTCAAGAAAACAATGCTTGCACGTAAGTATTTCGATGTTCGAAACATATACATGGTTCTGCATAATGTCACAGAGGCCATTTTTTTTTAGGGGTATTCGCAAATTGAATTATGCAATTTACATATGCGAATTAGTATCAATCGAAGATCCCCAAGTATCATCAAAAACAAAATTCGCTCGTAGGCTATGACGTCATAAAGAACTTATCAGAATGTTTTGAAAAAGCATACACTTCGCGATAAAATTTCTACAAATATTAGCTGGTTAAAAATTCTAAAGTTTGAATTGATTTTACTAATTCATTAACGAAGCTTTTTATTTAAACTAACTGTGAAATATTTATCTGATTAAGCAAATATATTTTGTTGTAAAATCAAAAATTTTGAATTTGAAAATTTAGAAAACAAAGTATTTTGATTTCAAGAATTTTTTCTTCAATTTAAAGAAATGAATATTTGAATTCCAGAAATTTTATTCATAGAATTGTAATTATTTGATTTTACCAATTCTGTTTTTTTTTTGTATATGGGGTCTATTGCCTATCCACAACCTATGCTCCGCCAGGCAGCTGTCAGCTCAGTCCCTCGGGGGTCTCAGTTCAGCGAGTACTTGTGGCGGGCCCACAGAGACATCTAAATATATTGTCAGCATTTTGTTGTGACATTAGGCGTGTTTTTTTTATTAATTCCAGTTTGTCAATTCACTCGTAAGAGAATATTTGTTTGGTTTTAGCATCACACATTGATAAAATATTATACCCTCGTTATTGTCACAGCATTGAAATTTCGAATTTTTAACATCATCTATACATTCATCATTTCCCTTACGGGAATTTTTATTCGGTCTGTTTTCTAATACTTATAAATTTACTCAAGCTCAAGACCTTTTTAAATAATATAAAGCTTTTAACTTTATATTACTTTCAAAAAAGTCGAGCATAAAAATGTTCCAATGATACCAAGGCTGTCTGTATAGCTATTTCGGATCTTGCCAAGATCTTCATCAGCAGACGTTTTTGGTATGTTTTTGGTGAATTCTTCAAAATAATATGATGAGTGTTTCTGGATATATATTTTTGAAGAATTCACCAAAAACATACCAAAAACGTCTGCTGATGAAGATCTTGGCAAGATCCGAAATAGTTATACAGACAGCCTTGGTATCATTGGAACATTTTTATGCTCGACTTTTTTGAAAGTAATATAAAGTTAAAAGCTTTATATTATTTAAAAAGGTCTTGAGCTTGAGTAAATTTATAAGCATCATCTATACATATGAGCAAGCTCCATGTGACAAACCTATCGTATAAACGCGCAGCCTAGATTCGTCTTATTTTTGACGACGTTATCTTATTTATGTCAGCCTAAAATAAAACAGCCCAATTATTGTATTTTTGTCTATGACAAAAACAATAAATTACAACAACGGCTGAATCATTTTAAAATTATTTTTTTTTTAAATTTAGGATAAGATTTTTGTATAGAGATTAAAAAGGTTTGACGATAATCGTGAATAAACCGCTAATAATATCATATTTTCATTTCTTCCATGACTTAAGAGTAATCGAATAAAGTGATGTAAGATTTGACATGGAGAGGAGAATGCCAGCCATTGCAAATATTCACTAGTAGTTGCTGTTGTTTTGGAATACGTGACTGGATAATAAATTTGCGGGCAGCTGTTGGGGTGCTCGACGTTCACACATCGATCATCATAATTTTATTGTAAATAAACAACAGTGAAACACAAACAAACAACGAAACTTATAATGCAAAATGCCGTTTGAATGCATATTAGGTGCACCACATACACACGAGTACTTATACATACGAGTATGAATATGACAGCCGTAGCCGTGGTGACCTAATATCCAAAGACAATTTTGATTTGTCTATAAGCTTGAAGTGGTGGTGAAAATGTGGGTTACTTAAATGGGAACACCAATTGAGAATGGTTGATGTTTACAGAAATCAACTGATCATATTAGGGTTAAGATTAAATCTATATGCAAACATTTTCCCATTACATGCCATGAAGGTACAGGTACCAGGGTTCACTAAGGGAGGTCACGCAGTGGGTCAAACGATCCCGCTTGCCGCAGTTAATTAATATTTTGAAATTTGAAAAGGTGCAATGTTGTTTCTCTCTAACACTGTGTGTAATTTTTTACGTCATGGAAATATAACTATATACGAAATATAATGGAAATATACCATAAGACCCGTGTCTCCCAGTTTTTCCCAAAGTCATGCACTTTTTTTTATGGGCCCCCAAAGATTTGGGGCCTCGGTGTCATTTTTGCAAAAAACTGATAATTTTGTCAGGCTCATATCTTGCAAAACCGTTTGGAATTTTGATTTACTCTCTCAGGGAAAATTGTAGCTCTTGTCATAAAGAACTCTGAATTGTGAACATATACAATTAAAAAAAACTTCATATTCAAGGACAAAGTCGCAAAAAACAAAAAATTCGATTTTTGTACCTTTTTCCCCCAGATCAGGTCCATAGGTAGCAAACAGTTCAAAATACAAGGAAACAATCAACTACAAGAATGTACCTAAGATCTCAATAAACAACTTTCTAGAACATGTGAACTTTCTAGGAATGATTCTTAACACCGTTTAGGTAGCGCTTAGGTAGCTTATATATCCATATTTTGACCTTGAAGATGAAGTTTTTCGATTTTATATATTCACAATTTTTGTTCTTTATGACCAGAGTTACAACTTTCTCTCAGAGAGTAAATCAAAATCCCAAACGGTTTCCAAGATATGAGCCTTGCAAAATTATCACTTTTTTGCAAAAATGACACCGAGGCCCCAAATCTTTGGGGGCCCATACAAAAAGTGCATGACTTTGGGCAAAACTGGGAGACACGGATCTTTTTTTGGTCTTTTATCACGTAGTTGTGTCCGTATATGGTTATATTTCCATGACTTAAAAAATTACAAACACTGATATTAATCAATAGAGAAGCAACATTGCGCCTTTTCAAATTTCAAAATAGTAATTAACTGCGGATAGCGGGATCTCGGGACCACTGTGTGAACGAAATTCGATTTCGGACTTTTGAAGACGATTGAGCCATGTCCGTTTGTCTGTCTGTCTGGCTGGTCAACACGATCACAATGAAATTTTGTCAGTGACTATTATTTGTCCAGACTTAGTATGGGATTGCAAATGGGCGTTGTGACCAAGCCCCTTCCGGTACCTCCCATACAAATCGACAGATTTAGCACAAAATCATATTTCTTCTAAAACTTTCTTCTGGTAGATCTGATTAGCTTCAACTCACACACTGGTTAATAATCTGTAAACGCCTATTTAACTGGGGGAAATGGGCGAGATTGCCACACCCATTCTGGTACCTCCCATACAAAAGCTTGGGTGTCTTCCGGGTTGTCAACCTGTAAAATCGCATGAAACACTTTCGACATTAATTAAATTTGATACAAGGCTTCACGTCATGAAATGCTAACCACCGATTAAGACAAGGGAGATTTTTACACGCCCCATTTTGGTACAGAGAAGTCCCGCAAAACCGAACCTATCTTTATGAAATTTTATTCTGGACAATAATGGGCCAAATGTCACTCTTCTACGGAAAATGTTTTTAAGACCAAAATAAATTTGGTTTTACAAGACCAAATAAATTTTTGCCTAAAAGAAAGGAAAATATTTGTACTTTTGTGGTCACATTGGGGAAATTTATATTTGCAACAATAACTTTGTTTGCCCAAAATCAGCTGATTTCTTGTTTGCCGCTCAAAAAGTTTTGTGGTCAGACTGTGGTAAAGAAATATTTGAAATTTGTCGACAAATATTTGGTCAGTCTGAACGTATCTTTAGCATTATATAGTGTGATAATATACCCAAATACTTGTGGACCCAGCTATTGTACATGATAACGTGAGTTCGATCCCTGCTCTGAGCACCTTAAAATTTCTTTCGACGACGGTCACCTCGCTTAGTGATGGCGACACTAAGGAGTACTTAGCCCTGAAAAACCATCCCAAAAATATCGTTTGGAACCGGTGAGTGTAAAACTGGAAAGCGCGCAGCTCACTGGTTGTGAGAAGCTCTCCCCAATCCTGTAATGGGTAGAAATTTTTTTTTACTTGTGGACCGTCCCACAGTGGTGGGTTGTTACTAGACATCTACAAACGCATGAAAACAAAAATACAAAGCAGGACTGTTCTATTTAAATTCAAGTAGTGTCAAAAAAACACAACATAAATATAAACTGAAATTCAAATGCGGATAAAATACAAGTTAAACGAGCCAAAAGCATGCCAGTCGAAGTATGAAACTACTCAATTACTTCGATATTTTCCCGATTAGTTTCTGCAGTCCTGATTAGTCTCTGCAGTCTAGCAAGCGACAATATCGTATCAGTGATGGAATTACAAAAATGTGATTAGAATTTTTTACATTTTCACCACATTTTCGATCACTGGTGACAACGACAATATCAAATAACGACAAATTTCATTTAAGCGAACCCCAGATTTGTCACTCATGAGCATATTAGGCCATCTTGGCGATTTTTCCTCGAGATGACCCACTTTGCCGCACCATATCATCCTGAAACCATCGAGTGACTATATCGTGTTATACCTTATTGTAAGCGTATAGACTTCTACTAGAAGGTACTGGTATCCGAGTTGAATATTTTTTCCTTTAGACACAAATTTTTGGGAAAAACAGTAAAACCCAAATTTAATTTTTTTTTTAAAATGAAAAAAGGTGGTGGCGGAATTTTACTCAAATTTTTACCACTTTATATTCAGGTCAAACTTAATCAATGTGAAATTTTTTATTCAAATGAACTGAGAAATGAAAATTTTCCAGTCTATACCAATTTACGCCCAAAATGCCAAAACCCGAAAATTTTTGCCCACAAGTTGGACGGACCGGCTTAGAGATAGATATCCGATTGGGCTCAAATTTTCACCACGTTAGTTTTAGTTTGGTAAAATTCGAGAAAATTAATTGCTTTCATTGCCACCCTAATGTACATAGTTTGATTTATATAACCATGGTTATTTAAAGGCTGCACGTAGAAATTAGGCGGATGTTGTGAACATTTAGAAATTTGTACATCAAAAGGGTGGGCCAAGTACAATTTAGAATTTGACCCCCGTTATTTCAAAGCAGACGGCTAAAAAGTGACATTTATGAAGTGGCAGATTATTGGTTAAAGGTTAGAAATTTACGAAATATTAAATTAAATATCCGCATTATTATGTTAAGGAATACTCATAATTACTTTTTTTTACGACATACGCGTTTTTTTTAACAGCAAAAATCCCTTCAATTTTCATCTGAGGTTGGCAACTTTAACAAATTGTTTCTGTTTGAAATTTGAAAATAATTTTAAAATACTTTTTTTTTTAAATTGATTTTTCGTTTTGCAAAAGTTAATTTGCAATTTTTTGTCAGTTATATGCAAAGTAGGCAACTAACTTTATGATATTCGATTAGGAAATTTAGAGTTTTAACTCCGATATCAATCAGAAACGAATATTTAAATATTTAACATTTATTTGCTGGAGAAATACATCATGACACACGTATCTACATGTACTTTCACATGGAATTGGTTTGGTCAAGGTCCTAAACAATTTCCGTAAATTGTTTAGTTTTTTAATATTATTACATTTTAAAAATTAAACTGTTGCATTTTTTAAAATTACTTTACTTCAAAAATAGTTTTGCGCTTTTGACAATATAACACAATGTTTTTTTTTCTTTGTTATTTTTGACCCCACACAGTCCTCGTTGCACCACCTTGAAACTGAATCCGCTTACAGATGAGAGTAACGCAGATGAGTAAGAATCATTGGTAGCAACTCTCGTATGGACATACAAATCAAGTCTACGCAATCATTAAGATATTTATTTTATTTTTTCTCAAATTTACACAAAATATCAATATTTATTAAGTATTTAATTACAGAAACAAGTTGTTAACGATTTGTTTTTTCAACACAACAACACTCATCTCTTTTTTCGTTGTCGATTATTTAATACACGATCATTAGATATTTCTATAGCAAATTATTTAAAGGTCGCAAAAACCAAATAAATTTAAATGTGTTTTTATTTCCAACATCTTCATATAGAATTTATGAGGTTCCCAAAACTTTCACTGTAACTTTAAATATAAATATTTAAGTTTTCTTCTTTTCTTGCGATTTTCAACACTTTAATCTTGTCTCTAAATAAGATAAATATTTTTATATTTTTTGTTTGGGAACTGACGTTGGGATTTCAGATTTGACACAGTTGGTGGGTGTACTTGACACTTTTTTAATTTTGTTTTAATATCGTATTAATTTAATTTGTTGTTGTTATTCAAATACCATATTATGTGAAACATTACACGTCCAGCGTATAAAACACAACTAAAGAAGCGTTAAAGTTAATTACAGTCATAGAGTGTCTCACGTAGTAGCGAAGAAACTTAACGCTGACTGCGTTGACGTTGACAATGACGCCGACGGCAACGACGGCTCTCGTTCCCCACGCCCGTATTAAAATAGTGTTGCTTATGATTTGAATTTATCAAAAAAAAAAGTTTGTTGACAAATATTTGAAATGTAAATAGAAAATTGTGTAAATAAAATCAAAACATATAACCGGTAATCGAATCATAAAAACTTAAGCTAAAAGGGGACTGCGCACAAAAAAAAATAGTGGTCGAATAAAACGTAATAAATTTTAAATATAAAATAAATATAAATATAAATATTAAATTTTAATAAAAATTGCATTTTATTAATACAAATTTTAATAAGAAATATAATTTTTATATTCCTTTGTTTTCTTTTACAATTTCACATTACCCGCATCCGATGGTAATTATAAGTACTAGAGTGTTCAAAACCGGCGAAACCCGTTACCCGCTTTGCATACTAGTAACCGTTTGCTGGTTTGGTAACACATTTTTTTTTCGAATAATCGAATTTTTCATCTCGGTTAACCGGTTTCATATTCAAAAATCCAAATTTCCACTGCCTTTAAATATTTCCACTTCTTTAAAATGATTCGATTCAATTCAGTTCAATTCAATTCAATTACCATTCAATTCAATTTAATTTAATTCAGTTAAATTCAATTCAATTTGGTTCAAATCAATGCAATTCAAATTAATTAATGCAATCAATGCAATACAATATACTACAATACATAGAATACAATTCAATTTAATTTATATTTATTTATTTTTTACTTATTTGAAATTTAATTCAATTCAATTCATTTCATTTCATTTCAATTCAATTCAATTCATTTCATTTCATTTCATTTCATTTCATTTCATTTCATTTCATTTCAATTCAATTCAATACAATTCAATGTAATTCAATGCAATTCAATGCAGTTCGATACAATTCAATTCAATTCAATCTAATTCAATTCAATTTAGTTCAGTTCAGTTCACTTCATTTCATTTCATTTCATTTCATTTCAATTCAATGTAATTCAATGCAATTCAATGCAATTTAATTCAATTCAATTTAAGTCAGTTCAATTGAATTGAATTGAATTCAATTCATTCTATTCAATTCAATTCAATTCAATTCAACTACTTAATTCAATTCAATTCAGTTCAATTCCATTCAATTCAATTCAATTCAATTCAATTCAATTCAATTCAATTCAATTCAATTCAATTCAATTCAATTCAATTCAATTTAATTCAATTCAATTCAATTCAATTCAATTCAATTCATTTCATTTCAATTCAATTCAATTCAATTCATTTCAATTAAATGTCATTCGATTCAACTCAGTTCAATTCGATTCAATATAATTCAATTCAACTAAATTCAATGCAATTTAAATCAATTCCATTCAATCCACTTAATTCAATTCAATTCAGTTCCATTCTATTCAATTCAATTGAGTTCAATTCAATTCATTTTAATTCAATTCAATTCAATACAATACAATACAATTCAATTCAGTTCAGTTCAATTCAATACAATTCCATCAAATTCAATTCAATCCAATCCAACGCAATCCAATTCAATTCAAATAAATTCAATTTAGTTCCATTCAATTCAATTTAGTTCCATTCAATTCAGTTCAATTCAATTCAATCCAACTCAATTCAATTCAACTCAACTCAATTCAATTCAGTTCAGTTCAGTTCAGTTCAATTCAATTCCATCAAATTCAATTTAATCCAAACCAACACAATCCAATTCAATTCAAATAAATTCCATTTAGTTCCATTCAATTCAATTCAATTTAGTTCCATTCAATTCAGTTCAATTTAACTCAATTTAATTCAATTCAATTCAATTCAACTCAGTTCAATTTAATTCAATTCAATTCAGTTCAGTTCAGTTCAGTTCAATTCAATTCTAACAAAATCGAATCAGGTATACTTCAGTTCAATTCCTTTTAATATTCATAACTGATGTATTTTTAAAGGAAATTTAACTATATTAGAAAATTGAATTGAATAATCGAGGGGAAAAGGAAGCAAGACAAGAAAACGTTTTTGTTAGAAAATGATGATTTCGTATTAATTTTTCTACATAAATTTGAACATATTATTTTCCATGCAAAACTAAAAAACTGGAAGGGACCCGTACATAAAACCGAAAATTAACCGGTTTCTCCGGTTTTTTTCTTTCTGTGAAACCGAAAACTGGTATTCCGAAAATGTGACTATTCGAATACACCGAAGAAACCAGGTTATTCGAATAATCCGGTTTTTTGAACACTCTAGTAAGTATGTACTGTGCAATTGTAATGGGTAATTGTGTACAGTGTAATCATTGTCGGCGTTAATTACCCATTACGATTACTCATCCCAAATGTATAATGGGTAAGTAGCCATCGCTGTGGGTTATGTGTAGATGCCGTTACCCATTCATCTATAATAAGGAAATGATCGTTACCCATTTCCAACGACAATGTGTATGAGTTACAAATGGGTGGGTAAATATGAACCACGGGATTTATTCATTAGCTCCCACAATGGTTAAAATTAAAAAAATATCAAACTAAGGCACTTCAGTTTTTTGGGGGGAAACAAATTTTATATTTTTTCATCTGATTGTAAATTTCCAATTGATTCAATATTTCTCCATCTGTGCATTGGTTAAATCCAAGTCTACGAAAATCAAAAAAGGAATTGCGACAACAAATATTAAAAGCGCAGTTGACAATGATGGCGCAGTCACGTTGAGGAATGGATATGACGAAATACGTGTGAATCTTAATATTAAAAACAAAAACATTTTAAGAAAGATCGTAGAGAATCTGTGGCAGGATGAACATTTGTATTTCTAGTGCGATAAGGATTTTAAACATACAGCTCAAAATTCCAAACATACGGCCCACGAATGTGGATCGTATCAAACGTGGTCAATGTTCGTTCTACCGACTCCTCCACAATCACAAGACCTTCACTTCGCACCAGGAAAAATACTATTACGAATCTACTTTGGAACTGGTATGTATGTGTCATAGAACAAGTGCTCATCCATATGAACTGTAGATATGAACATTGGGATGTCAATGGATTAGGACAATTTGCCCCTTTGGGCAAATCGCTAAAATAAACAAATTGCAATATCTGAGCAACTGAGCGAGTCGATTTATTTTTATATTTTTTCCAGCTCATTTCAAACCGCGTTTGAACGAAACTCCAATATATGAACAAAAAGTATACGCAACATATGGTTTTCTGCACAAAATTAACGCGGTAAAAAAGGAAAATTAAGTATTTAATGTATTTATGATTTATTGAATTAAAATTAATACATTATTATTAGGGGAATTTGAGCGCACCGCAAAGGCACAGCTGGAATGCTATATTGCCTTCCTCAAGGAACATCCAGAGATGCTAAGCGGAAAGAATACACCTGCGCATCCGCGCCAAATAGAAGAAGAAATTTACTTTAGCGCCAACTCTCTGATCTACATCAAAATTTCACCACCGACGAAAGCTTCTGCGCTAAGTTCAAAAAGTTGGTTTTCCCCTCGAGGTCGGTTCAACTTCTTGAGTTATAGGTCTTTAAAGCTTGAGTATATAATCGTTCGTATCTCCGGTATTTATAATCCGATCTGGTTGAAATGGGAATCATTACAAAGGTTCTTCTAAGCTTTATAAATCAGTGCATAAACATATTTATTTTTATTGACCCATTGGGGAGCTAATTAAAAAAAGTTTTTTAACCTCACTTTTCTGCTAAAAATTATTATTTTTTTCAACAAAATGACCCATTATACTTATTTTTTGGCAGGTTCGATAAATGACAAGACCTTAGGCTCTTTTAAAGGTACATATGCAAATTACTCAAAAATTTCCCTTCAAGACGTTAAAATTTTGTAATACATTTCGCGATTTTTAAATGTTTTTAACACAAAAGCAAATTCTTTCTTCTTTCTGCTGCATTTCCATATCACAAAGTAACAAAAGTCCTTCCTCCATTTAATTATGCCCTCTTGTCGTTTTGGTACAAAATGTATTAATTTTTACCGTATACAGTTTTATTTTTTTCGTGCAGAATTTATAAAGTGTTTTGTATCAACTTTCCGGCAAATAAAACAGCTGTTACGCGCTGTTACCTCCTCTTTGGCAGGTAACAGTTTTTGTTACTTTTGTCACCAAAAAAATGTGTCAGAATACCGATTTGTGACAATTGTCACTTAGCTGTCAAATAGTAACCGTGGTGACTTTTGTAACCCTGCCAGAATAGGCCTGTAAATCAGTTTATGTGCTGTCGTTCTGAGAAAACAATTCTGATAGAATCGTTATTAAATGACGCCGACAATTAATTTGGTTGAATTTACGAAATAATTATATATTATTATGTATATGTTAATATTGTGGTTTGGTTGCTTGTACGAGGGTTGCATTTTGTTTCAGGATTTGGCAACCCTAGTGTTGCAATCTGGCCACTGACAGCTCTATCGTAAAGTTGGATATTTTTGAGGTTATGCGTACTCAGAACGTTTTGACATACGAGCGCTGTTTGTGTTGTTTACAGTAACTTAAAAGATTCATATCGGCCCAAAAATGGAATTAAATCGTGAACATATTCGTGCGATTATTTTTTACAACTTTCGACGTGGATTAACTCAGCAACAGTACAGGGATGAAGTTAGTTCAATTTTTGGTGATGAAGCTCCATCAAGGACCAGTGTTTATCGATGGTATGGTGAATTCAATCGTGGTCGTAATTCACTCTAAGACGAATTTCGTGAAGGTCGCCCAAAATCAGCTGTTGTTCCGAAAACCATTGATGCTGTGCGAGAACTGATTTTGCAAGATCGTCATGTGACCTACCGTGAGATTAAGACAACCTTAGGCATTAGTGGGACCAGCATACATTCAATATTGCATAAACATTTGACTGTCAAAAAAATTTGTTCGCGTTGGATCCCACACAATTTGTCAATCGCTCAAAAAAAGGCTCGTGTCGATTGGTCGAAATTAATGCTCAAAAAATACGATCGCGGTGCTTCGAAACACGTCTATGACATCGTGACAGGTGATGTATCCGGGATTTAGGCGTATGAGCCCGAAAGTAAACAGCAGTCAACTGTTTGGGTGTTTCAGGATGAGCCAAATCCAACAAAAGTTGTTCGCGCCCGAAGCACTTCCATGCAAATGGTCGCCTGTTTTTTCGGAAAAACCGGAAATGTCACAAACGTACCACTAGAACAACGCAGAACAGTGAATTCTGAGTGGTACACAACCATTTGTTTGCCAGTTGTCTTCCAAGAAATCAGGTAAACCAACCGCCGAAGACGGCTCACTCTTCACCACGACAATGCAAGCTCTCACACATCGGTTGAAGCAACTGCATTTTTGAGCACCCAAAACATCGATTTGATGGGTCATCCGCCGTATAGTCCTGACTTGGCACCGAATGACTTCTTTTTATTCCCGTACGTAAAAAACAAACTGAGAGGTCAACGTTTTTCGACACCTGAAGAAGCGGTTGCTGCATTCAGAATGCATGTTTTGGAGATACCTCAATCAGAGTGGCAAAAGTGTTTCGACAATTGGTTCAAACGCATGCAAAAGTGTATAAATCTTCATGGGAATTATTTGGAAAAACAATAAAGTGATTTTGGATGATTAATATTTGTTTTTGTTCTCTAATCCCGAAACATAAAATGCAACCCTCGTATACTATTGTGTATAACACGTTCGTGTAGTACAGATCGTACGAATGCTGGAGGAAGAACTCAATTTAGAATCGAGTGTAGTGTCCCTTCGTTTACCTAACACTTGTGTTTTGTGTTCGTCGCAATTCCTAATCAGTGTACAAAAAGTGTTGAGTCTACTGTGTGGGAGAACGTTTTACAGTAAATTCTCATCACATTGCAGCACTTCCAATATCATATCCAGTATCACACTTGCCCCAGTTTTGTCCATCACTGTATAATATATTTAACAGCTACATAACCTTATTGGATATTGTAAATATTGTAATAAATAACATTTTTCAACACAAATTGTTTTTATACATTTTTAAAATTGCAATCGAAAGTAAGAGCACAAGATTTTTCGAGAGCAAACCTTGAAACAATGTGGAAGAAGCGAATCGCGAGAGATGGGACGGACGCCAGAGCGCAACACAATGATAGCAAACGAAAGACTTAAGACACAAACTTGACTGTCACATTGTATTAGTATGAAATTATGATTTGAATTTATAACTGACTGGGGTGGACATGTATTGCATTTAACGTGGGGATTTTTTTCTTTAAATGCAAATGTTAAAAGACTTTTTATTTATTTTTTCTTGTTGATTTCCGTTTATTACACAATTTTATCAATCTCAATCGTTCAATTTCACTGTCAATTTATTACATTTTACACAACAACTTGTTGACATTTGTCACGGTGATGGTTGGCTGCTGGTTATGTATTTCCTCTATCGATAACGCTTTAGACCCGGTGGTGTTACTCCCGTTTGGAATTCACTTTTAGATATTCGTTGAAAAAAGAAGACACAACACTTGAACTGGATGTTTTTGCCACTTTTTTTTTATTTTTATTGTATGACATCCAATTAAGCACATGTACCCGAAGAGACGCAACTAGATTTTGACACACTGGATTATGAGCCACAAGTCTCGCATAGAAATCGAAGAAATATAGTCTGCGTTATTAGAAAGACAAGCACGTAATTACACTGCGAAACCAAACCAAATTCAATTTAAGCGCTTTGGCCACTTACGTATGTGCATATGCAAGTATGTGTGTTGGTATGCCGTGGAAGGGTTGCTGACTTGTATGGATTTCGTTAAATACGAGTATGTCCGTCCCGTTGCCTGACTAGCTTCTAAGACAGTGGTTGTGCGACCATATCAAATGTATGTACGGAACTGGCATTTAGAGCTGAGTTGGTCAAGAGCTAGCTAGATTCATGTTTTGACTCACTTGTTGTTGTTATTTTTTTTTTAAATTATTATGATTGTGTGTTCCCCATATAACAACAATAACAACAACTATGACAAAAAAGAACGAACGCAAGTGTAAAACAGAAATCAAAATTATACATATTTTAAATATGTAGTATCTGACTTTTGTTTATTTTAGACTCATAAATATTTAACGAGCTGCGAGAGCTACAACCAGCGCACCAGCTCCAGCTCTAGCACCACCGTCACCGCCAGCGCCACCATCGTCAGCAACTCTTTACCTTCCACTCAAAATAAGAATAAGCAGCGAATGATGATAAAGAAATGTAGACGGATGATGAAGCAGAAAAAGGCGTCAGCAATAAGTTTTTAATCACTTGAGAGACCGGACTGAATGCATGTAGCAGCAGCAGGTAAAATTAAGGCAAAATGTACTTAAGCCTTAATGACCATTTTACCAGATACAAAATAAAGGAATGGGATAGTTCCTTTCCACACCCCATTTAAATATTTAGTAAACTGATCTATTTTTGCGGTATTTCACTGGTTCACATTTTCAATTGATTGCACTTTCATGAAGTTCGATGGAAACAAAACTTTCCCCCTCAATAGCGCAAATGGTTGAAGTCGATATAATAGATAATTTCTAACCTCACTAATTAACACTGTGCATATCGGCTGGAACCTAAAAAAGTGTTGAAACATTAATTTTGGTCTGGAACAACCGCTTTAGGTAGTGATATCCTAGGAAGGTGTCTTAACATTGTTGTAAACGGAATTGCGATCGTCTTCCAACTAAAACCTAAGAAAATTAATAAAAACGCAACCACCTGTGAACCACAACTTCCAGGTGGGTATGATGAGACGATATCCGAGGGTATGATTTCCATAAGAATAATTGTGCGATTGATTTAAATGATAAATGAAAAATGTTTAAACGAAATGTGGGTTCTCGAACCCGTTACGAGTCCGTAAAAGCATAAAAGGCAAATCATTGAAATTGCGATTTAGTGGATTCGTTTCGAACCCGTTACGAGTCCGTAAAAGCATAAAAAGCGAATCAGTGAAACTGCTATTTGGCGGAACCAGGGGGTTTCTATGGCACAGCTGATCGAAAAGGTACTAGGGAAATGGTGTAGAATGAGATACAAAAGAAAACAGGAACTAAGCTTAAATAGTGTTTATTGATACTAATGACAGCTAAATTATATTTTACTAGAGTTGCATACAATTAGACGACCAGAAGATGTGCGCAACTTGGCTACCCTGGCAAAAGAGAACCAAAAAGTACTAGGAGTTCACTCAAACGCATTTCCCTCTCGCGTCATATCTTGCTTATTTCATACTTTATGCATAGTTTATGTAATTTTACTTCAACATGGTTGGAATTTGTATAGTTTAATACAATAACACTATCAAAAAGCTGCTCGTGTATTGAAATATTCAATGAAGAGAGTAAGAGAGAGAGTAGAGAAATACTAGGGTATCACTCGTTTTGTTTGTTGGCATTTGAGTGAAGAGAAATTTTGACTGTCTACTTAGTTGAATTTTATGTTTCCGGATTTGGCAACCCTAGTGTTGCAATCTGGCAACTGACAGCTCTACCGTAAAGTTGGACATTTTTGAGGTTATGCGTACTCGGAACGTTTTGACATACGAGCGCTAATTGTGTTGTTTACATTAACTTAAAAGATTCATCTCGGCCCAAAAATGGAATTAAATCGTGAATATTTTCGTGCGATTATTTTTTACAACTTTCGACGTGGATTAACTCAGCAACAGTGTAGGGATGAAGTTAGTTCAATTTTTGGTGATGAAGCTCCATCAAGGACCAGTGTTTATCTATGGTATGACGAATTCAATCGTGGTCGTAGTTTACTCCAAAACGAATTTCGTGAAGGTCGTCCAAAATCAACTGTTGTTCCGAAGACCATTGATGCTCTGCGAGAACTGATTTTGCAAGATCGTCATGTGACCTATCGGGAGATTGAGACAACCTTAGGCATTAGTGGGACCAGCATACATTCAATATTGCATAAACATTTGACTGTCAAAAAAATCTGTTCGCGTTGGATCCCACACAATTTGTCAATCGCTCAAAAAAAGGCTCGTGTCGATTGGTCGAAATTAATGCTCCAAAAATACGATCGCGGTGCTTCGAAACACGTCTATGACATCGTGACAGGTGATGTATCCTGGATTTATGCGTATGAGCCCGAAAGTAAACAGCAGTCAACTGTATGGGTGTTTCAAGATGAGCCAAATCCAACAAAAGTTGTTCGCGCTCGAAGCACTTCCAAGCAAATGGTCGCCTGTTTTTTCGGAAAAACCGGAAATGTCGCAAACGTACCACTAGAACAACGCAGAACAGTGAATTCTGAGTGGTACACAACCATTTGTTTGCCAGTTGTCTTCCAAGAAATCAGGTAAACCAACCGCCGAAGACGGCTCACTCTTCACCACGACAATGCAAGCTCTCATACATCGGCTGAAACAACTGCATTTTTGAACACCCAAAACATCGATTTGATGGGTCATCCGCCGTATAGTACTGACTTGGCACCGAATGACTTCTTTTTATTCCCGTACGTAAAAAACAAACTGAGAGGTCAACGTTCTTCGACACCCGAAGAAGCGGTTGCTGCATTCAGAATGCATGTTTTGGAGATACCTCAATCAGAGTGGCAAAAGTGTTGCGACAATTGGTTCAAACGCATGCAAAAGTGTGTAAATCTTCATGGGGAATATTTTGAAAAACAATAAAGTGATTTTTGGTGATTAATATTTGATTTTGTTCTCAAATCCCGAAACATAAAATTCAACCCTCGTATGTTGTTTGCATTGAACGAAAATACGCATTCCCTTTGATTTCTGACCGTTTTATGTCCAACCAAAGTGTAAAATTAGTAAAATACAGCAGCAAATCGAACTCGATGAAATGGTCTACTACCTCGTCGTCATGAAGAGGCAGCGAAGAGAGTAATAGAGGCTCTTAAGTATTACTCTATGGCGGAAGAGTCTCGATCCCGTTACGAGTCCGTAAATGCAAAAAAAGCGAATCAGTGAAATAGCGATTGCAAATGCGATTTGGCGGATCCGTTTCGAACTCGTTAAGAGTCCATAAAAACATAGAAAAGTGAATCGAACGCGTTACGAGTCCGTAAAAACAAAAAAAAAGCGAATCAGATGTCGCAGATTCATATCTGAGATGATAAAACACAAAAGCTTAAGAACTATACTAGAAGGATTAAATTTAACTGACAACGAAGTTTTTTATTTGTAAAAATTAATATATAATGTGAGAAACTTCATTGGATTAGAGGTAGAAAATATAAATAGTTCAGTACGTATTTTAATTTTAAATGACAGAACGATTTCGTTTGGAATCCGCAAAAAATTGATAAAAGCAGATCCGTCTCAAATCCGTTTTATTTACAAACGAACCCGAAACCGAAACGGATTCGAATATGAAGTCCGCTGCGAATTCGACACGGATCCGAAAAAGTAGAAAAACTATTCTTGTTTTTGAGAGGAATTTCATACGAAAACGAATTTGTTGAGTCCGTAACGGATGGCCGCTTTTGGACAAAATGTTCGAAAAAACGGATCTTTCTCGAATCCGTAACGGATTCATATGACACACTGGGATGTTGTTTTTTATACCTGCACCACCACTCGTCACGGTGCGCCTGAGATGATTTTAATAAAATTATTGTATTATTCAACTTTTAAAACGGATTCCGATTTTAGACGGTGCAAGACACACAATGAGAACAAAACAGAAAAGACAAAACACTTGGCTCCTCTTTTAAAGGGACCAATAAAGAGTTTCAAATGTGTTTTGTTTTTCTCAAAACGTTAAGGTTTTATACCTAGAACCAGAGTTCGTATTTCGTGGGTAATGGGTAAAAAAAAATGTTTTCACATTACATCCCACGAAGGGATTGGATAAAATGGGTAACCCATATAACTACATCGCCGTGTGGAATGGGTAACAGTCGTTTACCAATTGCGTATGTTGAATGGGTAGTGGAATCTACACATTACCAACAGCAATGATTAAGTACTCATTACGATTACATATTACACATGGGGGATGGGTAATGGTAATGGCAACTCCGCAAAAACTTACGCGGTAAGAGGTGGTGGAAATTTGTTTACTGCACCGTCGGTTTTTACATTGTGTTGGCCTAGGACGGTCCAAATGCAATTTTTTTTTTTCAAAAATATTTAGAATAAGTTCAAAAGAACTGTATTTGGTACAAACTAAACTTAGCTGTCATGTTAAAGCCACTCAATCGCTCTTTTTAATAAAGACAAATTGAGGGCAATATCTCTAAAAGTGAATGAAATACAGTTCATGAAATTTAAAAAAAAGAAAACAAAATTTTTCGATTTTGAAAAATGGAAAAAATACGAAAAATTCTTAAATTTTTTGTTCGAATTATGAACAATTATGTCAAAATATGTATAAAAAAACATGAAAAGAAAAAAACTAAAATCGGAAATCGAAAAAGAAAATACAAAATATGTATATTCAATTTTGGAAATTTTCCGGAAATATGCCCCACTGTGCAATTTTGAGTGTTGCTATATTGCCATAATCCTTGGCTCCTTGCCTACAATCGGTTTTTTACAGAACTTAAAAATCTTTACTAGATCAAAAGATATTGAATTTTGTCGGTGGAACACAATTCTCTACCACTGTGCTACGTTTCAACTCAAAAATTTCAACGATGTTAGCCAGTCCGTCTAGAAAACGGCAGCCTGGGATGGTCCTGGGTTCGTATCCCACAAAAGTTAGATCTTATCTTGTATTTCGTTTTAAATTTGTAAATTTTTACAAAAAAAAATTGGCAGTGTGCCAACGAGTACCCCCAACGTTTTCTAGAGCAACATCTACATTCAGGCCCAATTTTTGATATAAATTTCAGTTGATTTTGATTTGTGTTTGATCAGACTTTAAATACGAAAAGAGTTATTCAGTGCTTTGTCAAATAATCTTACTACCTATATGGCAACAGTGGCAAATGCTACGAAAAAGTAACCGGTATTCATACATTTATCGGCTAATCGTTACAATGCATCAAGCTGACGCCATTTTCAAAAGAAAAGTGAAGTGATAAAATGCAAAATATTTAATGAAATTGGAAAGTATTTCACCAGAAATTAAGTCCTGACTACACTACGAATTAAATGCTAAGTTTTTGTTGTTTTTAATTCAACTAGGATGGTGATTATAATTTTTCACATTAACAATGAAAGAAACTTAGTGTTTGCTCTTCTTTTTGTTTTCTGTCAAAATCATATGGTCACTTAATCATAGTTTAAATGCACAACTTTGGGTGTTCAAACCGCAATCAACTATTAACCTAAAAAATTAATTCATAGTTTAAATTATGTTTGATGGTTGATCAAAGATGATTTTCCACTCAAAAATTTGGATTAAGTTGTCAAAATTATGTCAATTAAAAATTACGTCGTGTGTGTAGAGTGAGTTTACGAGGGTTGCATTTTATGTTTCGGGATTTGGCAACCCTAGTGTTGCAATCTGGCAACTGACAGCTCTATCGTAAAGTTGGATATTTTTGAGGTTATGCGTACTCAGAACGTTTTGACATACGAGCGCTATTTGTGTTGTTTAATTAAATCGTGAACATTTTCGGGCGATTTTTTTACAACTTTCGACGTGGACGAACTCAGCAACAGTGCATGGATGAACTTAATTCAATTTTTGACGATGAAGTCCCATCAAAGACCAGTGTTTATCGATGGTATGGTGAATTCAATCTTGGTCGTAGTTCACTCCAAGACGAATTTCGTGAAGGTCGTCCAAAATCAGCTTTTGTTCCGAAAACCATTGATGCTGTGTGCGAACTGATTTTGCAAGATCGTCATGTGACCTATTGTGAGATTGAGACAACCTTAGGCATTCGTGGGACCAGCATTCATTCAATATTGCATAAACATTTGACTGTCAAAAAAATTTGTTCGCGTTGGATCCCACACAATTTGTCAATAGCTCAAAAAAAGGGTCGTGTCGATTGGTCGAAAGAAATGCTCCAAAAATACGATCGCGGTGCTTCGAAACACGTCTATGACATCGTGACAGGTGATGGATCCTGGATTTACGCGTATGAGCCCGAAAGTAAACAGCAGTCAACTGTATGGGTGTTTCAAGATGAGCCAAATCCAACAAAATTGTTCGCGCCCGTAGCACTTCCATGCAAATGGTTGCCTGTTTTTCGGAAAAACCGGACATGTCGCAACCGTACCACTAGAACAACGCAGAACAGTGAATTCTGAGTGGTACACAACCATTTGTTTGCCAGTTGTCTTCCAAGAAATCAGGAAAACCACGACAATGCGAGTTCTCACACATCGGCTGAAACAACTGCATTTTTGAACACCCAAAACATCGATTTGATGGGTCATCCGCCGTATAGTCCTGACTTGGCACCGAATGACTTCTTTTTGTTCCCGTACGTAAAAAACAAACTGAGAGGTCAACGTTTTTCGACACCTGAAGAAGCGGTTGCTGCATTCAGAATGCATGTTTTGGAGATACCTCAATCAGAGTGGCAAAAGTGTTTCGACAATTGATTCAAGCGCATGCAAGAGTGTATAAACCTTCATGGGGAATATTTTGAAAAACAATAAAGTGATTTTCGATGATTAATATTTGTTTTCGTTCTCTAATCCCGAAACATAAAATGCAACCATCGTAATGATTCTTATTTACTTTTTTAATAAACAATTTTTCCTCGAACCGGATTCGAACCCAATAAGACATTGCGAATGGACGAACACAGAACAATATCACCATTAATGACAACAAATACTTTTCTTCTGACAAACACCATAATATCCGTAATGCAATGTCGAATTCATGAATGCCGAAAATTCGTACATAGGAGTCATTGGAAGTATGTAATTAATTTTTTTTTGGGGTAATTAGATGTGTTCGAATAACCAGTTTTCGGTTTATTCGTTTATTCGAAATATAGTTACACTTGCTAATTCGGACTTATTCTGTGACGGGTTCAATTGGGACATATTCTGTGACGGGTTCTTTTAGATCAGTACATCGATATATCTCAGGGTATCTAAAGAGTGTCAATTGCCACCTCCAATTACATATCACGTGACTGGTCCTGTAACGGTCTCATTTCCCGTAGAGATTTTTCTCTGGCAAAAATTCGCCATACTGTTTAGATGAAACGAGCAGTCAGACGAGATATTGTCTCGCCATTCTGCTCGTTACGTGTGCTCTAGGCATATGAAATGAAAATAATGATATCAGCTGTGCTACTGCTACCACCTCTTGAATGCATTTTGACTGGCGGCCACTACGGCAGCAAATCTTCTGTACACAAGTTACGCATACGGATAGATGGATTGATATTCAATAGCGTAAAATTGGTGGGAACATAGAGTAATATTCGAAGAGTCAGCTGTTTTTCTTGGACCGAAAACTCAGAAAAGTCACTGGAAAAGTTGGATCAAGAGTTAAACAGACTTGGCAACCCATACATAATGAGAAAAATCTTTATTTTATTACGTTCGTGTTTTACTTGCAATCTTTATAAATAATGTTATTGTAATACATCATTACAGTCTGCTTTATTTCACTTGTTATTCATATTTTCCTCGATTTAATTATCACAAAAATGGAATTTTGAACAAAGTTTTCGATGACATTTGAAATTCTTGTGCACGGTGTCTTAATTACGTATCTGGGCTTTCATCAACATTATCTCTCACTGCAGCAATTTTTTGTACCGTATACCGTATGTACCATAGAGAAATGACGTATAGAGAAACGATTTGCAAGCAGTCATATACATATGTATATGGTTCCTGCATAATGTGCCAGGGCCATTTTTTGCTGCGAGTAATTCTTTGTCGTTACTTAGCGCATGCAGATTTTTTCAATAATACAATGTTTAAAGCAAATCCGACGAAACAGTTTATACAGACAGTTTATAGTATTATTAGGTTCATACAATGCGTAAAGAGTTTTAAAGTGGCATAACTCTGGAACAGTAACTGCAAATACAAAATTTTTTTTTACAAAATTGCTTGGAATTTACCCATCTTTTAAAGTGCATCAGTAGTATTATAAATTTTCATAGAAACTTAAAGCAAATCCGATGCAAAAATAGCAAACGGATTATAATATTATTAGTTTCATACAATGGGTAAAAGGCTTAAAAATTGTATAACTCTGGAACAGTAACCGCAAATTCAAAAATACAAAATACACAATTGCTTGGAATCTATACGTCTTTAAAAATGCATCATTAGTTTTTTAAATTTTCATAGGAATTTTAAAAGATATAAAGCGTTATTTAAAAAATCCACGAAAAAATATAATACGTGGTACCTTATTGAGGGAAATCATTGCCAAAACTGGTGGTTTGTGCATATACATATGTAGAATAAAAGTTTGGACGCTTAGATTCAAAAGTGTTGACTTAAACACTAAGAAAATCGTGGTTATTGACCGAGTTTTAAAAAAAATTTCAAAAAACGCCCGGAATACCCGATTTTTGGGAGAAATTCGACTTACGCGACCTCTAAACCACTTCCGAAAAATCTAAAAAAAATTCTCAAAAATACTTTACCCTACAAGCTTTCAAATAAAGCTTGAGCAAAAAAAATTTATTGATGGGACACCCTAATATATGTACATACATATGACTGACAGATGTCACGAATCTCACACGGGAACTGCCCAAAATTCTACACTAAAAAATCAAACAGCAAATAAAATCACCCTTTAGCAGCATCTTAATGGGTTAATATAGAAATACGCCAACATCCATTGCTTGCGTTTAGAAAATCAACAACGAAATATAAAAAAAATCGTCTATAAAAAGAAAATGGTATATAATAATAAATAACATTTCTCTTCCTAGAGTTCCACCCTACCCATAAATAACAAGTTAGATAGAGAAGCTCTACTGGCGCAACAGCACTCAAGCAAGAAATTTGAAAATAAATCATCAAAATTGTAAAATTAAAAGTTTCTTCCCTTCCCCTGTTTTATGGGTCGGGTCTTCTTTATTACCCAGTATTCGATGCTTATAATGCGATGGCGGTGGGTGAGATGGCGTGGCGTGTTGGTGATGTAAGATTTGAGTCAGCAATACAACAAAAACAAGATAAGAAATACAACAACAAAAACCTCTGCGCATGTGCAGTTGATGACCATGACGATGTTGTTATTCTACTTTCTTTCATACAAAACATACTATGTATTCTTCTCGCTCATTTCGTTTTGAATTTTATTGTTTATTTTAATTATATAACAACAATTCACTATTAGACGAGAATTGTGAAGAACATGAGAATAAAACAAAAGAGCAGAGAAGAGAGATCCCAAGTACTTATGCACATACATACATACAAACATACATACATATCCCCATTGAATAATGCTATTTCTATTTTGTGTTTGTGGTCATTTTTATTATGGGGGAATTTTTACATGTTTTGTTTTTATCTTCACATTCGTTGCCTTTGTTGAGTTTAACAAAACAACAATAACAAAACACAAACAACTTATGGCTCATTTATTATAAACTTAAGTTCACACTCACTGTGTGTGAGTGGTATAATGAAATGTTAATTAATGACGATGTGTTTGCCAGTTTGTCTTTCAGTGTTGAGTGTTTTTCTTTTCTTTTTGTTTTCGATTTTTATTTCTATTAGAAGAGATTTGAGCAAATTCTCAAACACCAAAAAGTATGCTTTAGAATTCAAATTCATATTTTTTCTAAACGCCCAATCAGTGATTCTGTTAACGTAAACGTACACGTATCGGCAAAATGATTGCCTGATGCACTGGATTTGTCGGGATTTTACCGATTTTAGAAAATAAAGAAATTTGTAAAACTATGTGCTATGTCCATAGGTACTGCCTTGTACGATAAATCGCCAGTCCTTATATATTTTTCCTTCTTCACAATTTTTTTATACAGTGGCTCAAAATTAAAATGGGACACCTTTCAATATTACTTATGTTCCCTATATTCTACTGAAATAACTAACTGAAACAAATTTATATAACGTTTTAATGCTAATGCGATGAGTTTATTGAAAATATAAACAGAAGTCATTTTCATTAGTACAAAACAAAGTAAAGTAATTCATAGTATTAGGGTCAAAGTAATAATGGGACACGAATTAAAAAATAAGGTATCATATTCAAAACTTCAATATTTTGTTGGGAGGCCCTTTTGTTGTATTACCGCTTTCAAACGTTGCGGCATCGATTCAACCAGCTTTCTGCAATAGTTAGGCGATAGTTTTTCCCATTCTTCCTTAAGAGCAAGTGTAAGTGTGTTTTTGTTGTTAATGTGGTGATTTTTTAATTTTTGTTCCAAATAACTCCACACGTGCTCAATCGGGTTTAAATCCGGCGATTGTGGTGGTGTTTCGAGTCCATGTAGGCAATTATAGAGCAACCAATTCCGAACATAATAAGCCTTATGCTTTGGATCATTGTCCTGGTAGAAATAGTACTCGTTGGAAAGTCCAAATTTTTCGGCTGTATCTGAAAGGTTACATCGCAAAATGTTTAGGTAGTACTTGTGGTCCATAATTCCTTCAATAATATGAAGATTCCCAGGACCAGCTGCCGAAATTGCACCCCATACCATTACTGACCCTGACCCGTGCTTCACAGTCGGTCGTAAATTTCTTTCGCGCAGCTCTTCGTTCGGCTTTCTCCATACGTATGGCTGCCCATCTGACCGGAAAATATTAAATTTACTTTCATCAATAAAAATCACTTTGCTCCAAAACGAAAAACCTATTCCTCTGTGCTCTTTTGCAAATGATAGTCGTTTCAGCTTGTTGACTTTACTGATATGAGGCTTCTTCCTAGCTACTCGACCATTGTATTGAAGCTTTCGTAAAATATTTCTTATGGTTTCGGGATTAGCATTTTTCCCCAAAAATATTTCTGCTTCAGCCGCCAGTTTAGATGCGCTAAGATGTGCTCATTTCTGTATTTGCTGTAAGAGCCAACGCTTGTCTGAATCCGAAAATATTTTTCGCTTGCTCGGTTTCCCAATGTTTTCAAAATTTTCTGAGTTTTTATATCTTTTAATAATATTAAGCACTGTAGATTTTGGTCGGTTTACTATTTCCGCGATATCTCGCGGACTTCCAGACTTTGAGTGGGTAATTATTAATCTCCTCAGCTCTGGCGATGTTTGGGAACGACGTGGCGCCATGATGGATATTTATAACACAACTGACTGAAATATTCTATACAGAGTTCTCTTAAAAGTGTCAGTAAAAAAAAAAAAAACAAACTGAAAATGGTTGCCATCTGCCCATTATTACTTTGAGGGTCGTGATCTGTATTATTGTGAATGAATGCTTATAAATTTATTTCAATTGAATATAATGCAGCAATTATTTCCTTAAATAATAAACACTAACGTGGCAATATGAAATCATAAAAATAAAGTCAAAATTCCGTTACCATATTTTAGAAAATAATATATATTTTATTATGTGGGTTAGTGTCCCATTATAATGTTGAGCCACTGTACCTGTATATACACTCCGGTTCACTTATTTAAATGCACTAAAAATTCCATATTCAGCAGCCTGTATTTTTTGCAATTTATAACCGATTGCAGAATTTTAAAATGGAATTGGAAGCTAGATATCTTGAGATATAAAAAAAATAATGACAATAGTGGTTTCTTAACTAAAGAACTTTTTTTGAGCAATTTATAAAAAAAATTCCAAAACTGTGCTATTTTTTTTTTGGTTCACTTGAATAAAGGCACTTTATTATTTTTAAAGTAAGCGATGATTTTTTGTAGGCAGCGTTTGTTTATTACAATTTATTACATCTTAATCATTTTACGAGTCAAAATGGCAAAACAAAAAATTTTAAATCTATCGGAAAAAACTAAAATCGATGTTTACCGTTCTGATATTCTAAAATTGGACGGAGCCCAACAGTTGTCGAGAATTACATCAAGGACCCCGAGGGGTATGGAAAAAAGGGAAGGGTTTCATTGTCTTTATCTATGTATGAAAAAAGAAAAAGAGCTGAATCTTTAATACCTGAAACTACAAAAAACAGCAGCCACTTAACGCTCCTCGTAACGAAAAGCGGCTTCAATTCGCAAGAGACTACATGGTATGGGATAGGCAGCCAAGAGGTCTTGTAAATGACTGGAGAACCGTTGTATATACGGATGAAAAGAAGTTTAATTTGGATGGGGCTGATGGCTACAACTATTATTTCCATGATTGGCGCAAAGAAAAGCGTTTTGACGTAGAATACGTCTTACCTTACGGTATGAGGAGTCATGTCAGTTTTTTATTGTTGTAATCTTTATTTCATTGAATTTGAGGAAACGGCTAGATGCATTTTTTTAAAATTTTTTTTGTAGGTAAATGAAGATGTTATCTTTCGTTTGATATACATTTCATATTGGTTGATATATTTCTAGTATTTTAATTTCTCAAATGAAAATTGTTTAAACACATACACTCAAACATATGTGTGGTGTTTGGTTGAGTGTTTTTGGTTGCTCAACATTGCTTAGGAACATGTATCTAGTAAAAAGTGAAACGAACAGCAAGCTAATGTTGCTTGGCAACATGTATCTAGTAAAAAGTGAAACAAACAGTAAGCTAACGTAATAAAGCTTTTTTGCGAAAGCTTCAATAAAGCTGTTGTAACATTAATTTTGAATTGTAAAGCGTAAAGCTTTCACACAACGCTCGAATGCTAATGCGAAGACTCGATAAGGTAAACCTTTTTTAATATTAGGGCGGCCCTCTCAACATTCGCAGAACTTATTTCAATAAAAATATTAATTAAAATACATAAATTAAATTAAGTTTAAAAAAATTGAACATAATATTTTTTTTTAAACGGACTTGAATCAAATGCCGTTGGTAAATATAAAAATTACAGCAGACAGTTGTCCGTGGCCGAAGGCCTCGGACAACTGTCTGCTGTAATTTTTTTTGAACCGACATCACAGCCGAGAGGGTGGCTACGTACTATGGCACCATCGATCTTGAATTTCAAAGTCCAAAAATGACTGGTGCAAGGTATAAAAAGTTATTGGAATCGGCTTTTCCGAAGTTCGGTAAACTATTTGGTGCCATATCTTGGATATTGCAACAGGAGAATGTAGTAAAGGAGTTCATTACAAGCCAAAATGTTAATATTCTTGACTGGCCACCCTATTCGCCAGATCTAAACATTATCGAAAATGTCTGGGGTTGGTTATCTCGTATGCTCTATGAAGGAGGTAGACAATTTGATGACAAGCAGTCACTAATTCAGGCCATTAAGGTTGTTTCGAATCAAATTTCGTTGGATTACATAAATTCTCTTAATCTCTCAATGAAAACCCATATATTTGAAGTTATTAAAAACAAAGGGGGTTGTACCCATTACTAATAGTTCTTAAATAAAGTAACATAAATTTAAAAAAAAACAAGAAAAACAGTTTTTCATTAAAATTAGTTAAAGTGCCTTTATTCAAGTAAACCAAAAAAATTTTTTTATTTTTTTTCATAAATTGGTCAAAAAAGTTCTTTAGTTAAGAAACCACCATTGTCATGTTTTTTTTTATATCTCAAGATGTCCAACTTCCGTTTCCATTTTAAAATTCTGCAATCGGTTACAAATTGCAAAAGATACAGGCTGCTGAATATTGAATTTTTAGTGCCTTTAAATAAGTGAACCGGAGTGCACAATTCATACTTCCAGTGGGGGGCCGATCTGGAATATAATGTTATTTTATTTATTAATTTAAAAAGGAACTCGGCGTCTCCCTTTCTCTTCAGTTTACATTTATTGGGAAAAGGATAGAAATCCATACTAATGCATGAAAACCCTAACCCTGCGTCGTCATATACCAGGTGGCCCAAAAACACTCACCCGAGGTTGTTTTTCTATACCTTTAAATTGAAACGAAATAATTTCATATTTTTACATCGTTATATGGACTTTTAAATTTTTTCCCATTACTCTGTGCACCACCATTGTAGATGACCATGTGGCTCCTTTTACCGTATTTTCAATCGTTCTGGCGAGAAATTCGGGTTATAAATCCTCGTACTCTTGTCGGATATTCTCCTTGAGAACTTCCAGAGTCTGAGGCTTGTTCACCTACACCCGCGGCTACAAAAAACCCCAAATAAAGAAGTTTGTAGCGGCCAAATGGTTCAGGGCCCCTCTTCTGTAAATACAAGGACGGAAATTTCATCGCAGATGTGCAGAGTATATTGGGAATATGGAGTGATCATTTCTCTGCGCTATTGGTACCTGAGATATCCAATGACGAGACAATCGATCAAAATTTGGACGACGACGTCGATAGCCCCCTCCTAACCAAGACGAGGTCAGAACAGCTATTGCCCGGCTTAAGAACAAAGCTCCAGGAGCCGATGGAGCTGTTTAAGGCTGGCGGCGATAAGCTGATAAGGTGCATGCATCAGCTCATTAACAACTACATCAGCTGTGCCAACTACTGAGGAACGCACAGTTGGAGAAGTTACAGTTAGAGAATGAAAAGTGGGTCTGACGGTAAATGAGGACAAGACAAAATTAATGGTTTCAACGAGCAGGGCCTTCACGTGATTAGACCAACGCGTGAACGTTGATAACCGTTATAATTTCGAGGTGGTGGACGAATTTATATACCTCGGATTTGCCGTAAACAAAAAACATCGTCAGCCTTGAGATCAAGCGGAGAATTGTACAAAAGTCCAACTATACCAGACTGTCATACAACCTGTCTTGCTTTATGGCGCATTAGTCTTATCTTATCGGAAGCAGATGAAACATCTGTAGGAGTCTTCGAGAGGAATATACTCCGAAAAATGTATGGCACAACGGCGAGTATCGGTGACGCATGAATCATGAGCTGTATGAGCTATATCCTGACATTGACATAGTTAAGCGGATCAAAATAACGCGATTGCGCTGGATAGGCCATGTCAGTAGAATGGATGAAGACGAACCAGCACGAAGGGTTGTCGAAACCGAACTCGAAGGAAAACGAAAAAGAGGAAGACCAAGACTCCGCTGGAGGGATCAGGTTGACGAATCCCTGCGTACACTTGGTATTGCCAACTGGAGAGATAAAGCAAAAGATCGAACTGGTTGGCGAAATATGTTATCTTCGTTTTGTAAGGTCCCTGACCTCTCGGGGTTGTTCGTGACCGGATAAGTAAGTAAGTAAGTGGTCAAATCTTATCGGTTCATGCAAAACGCCAAAACGAGATATTAGGCAGTCCAGAAACACATCCGTTAAAATGTCCGACGTCAATCAGTCCTGCAGTCAATTCATCAATTTGCGCCCGTGACATCTACGGCGTAAATAGCCCACCATGCTGTGACTTTGGCTATTCGGCTCTTCGTGAATGATACGTTGATTCTCGGCCCCAGTAGGATACATTTTGTCTCTTTAGTTATATGCTGACGGCCTGCCAATTTGCAGTGCAGGGAACAAACTCCTTCCCGTTCAGAGATGTGCTCCAGAACTTAATCAGGAGACTCTCTAAATGGGCCAATAAGAATGGACTGGGTGTGTAGATCCAGAGAAAACTCTTTCCCAGGAAGTATAAGGTTCCGTATACTCATCCTTTGTATCTATGTGATGGATAAATTTGCCTAAAGAATAGTGCAAGATATCTAGGTGCGATTCTCGACAGAAAGCTTAATTTCAAGTCAAACACTATGGATAGGATCAGTAGAGCCACAGTGGCCTTATATTCGTGTAAAAGAGTCATCAAAGGACGATGGGGCCTATCCCCGAGAATAGCTTACTGGATAAATATAGCTGTTGTCAGCCGACATCACAGCCGAGAGGGTGGCTACGTACTATGCTATTACGTACTATGGCACCGTCGATCTTGAATTTCAAAGTCCAAAAATGACTGGTGCAAGGTATAAAAACTTATTGGAATCGGCTTTTCCGAAGTTCAGTGAACTATTTGGTTCCATATCTTGGATATTGCAACAGGATAATGCCCCTATACACAACGCCAGAGTAGTAAAGCAGTTCAGCTTTAGCGCATTGTTGTTTGGTGACCAGTACTGGAAAAATCCACTTACCTAAGACTATTAACAAAAGTCCAGAGAATGGCAGTGGTGTGTATCACCATGCCCTTTAGCACAACCCCTACCTAGGGTTTGGAGGTTATCATACACTTATTACCACTAGATTTGCTGGGAAAGCAAATGACTGCAAATTCGGCAATCCGCCTAGGATATTCGGCGCAATTGATCACCTGACCGTATGGTAATGGGACGATTTTGAAGGATCTGTGGCTATCCACAGTAAAAGTCGACTAAATGACACCCACTCCAACATTTCAGAGAAACTTAGCCACTCATATGTCGGATAGGCAGGACTGGAATAGACGCATAACAAGTTATAGAAAGTCCTTAAGCTTCTAAACTGACAGCTCCAAACTATATGGCAAAGAGTTGAGTCTAGACCTTGCACAAAGGCTATCCGACCATTGTAGTATCTTTCAGGCAGAAGTCATAGCAATCGGAGAAGTTGTCGTTTTTAACCGCCTGAGGTATCAACATTTACTCTGACAATCAGGCTGCTATAAAATCTCTGCAATCTGTATTTCTGACTTCAATAACTGACCACAACTGATTCGTATCTCTAAATGAGACGGCCAAGCAGTTCGATATTCACCTTACACAGGAACATCCCAGGGAACCATAGAGCAGATGAGCTTGCAAGATTAGGATTTACTTTACCTCTTCTATTGGATATAACGCATGTGGGTATGCCCCTTTCTGCATGCAAGCTCTCAGACATAAGAATGATGATTGTGGCACAAATTGCAGGATCAGCAACAAGTATAGCCATGTTATGACCTAAATCGTACGCTAAACCTCATATCCATTCCTAGACCCTGATATCCATTCCATTCCCTGGGCACAATCCAATAGGCTAACACGAATTTAGACTTGGAATCCCAGCTCATGATTAGTGCAGAAGCTGTGAGGATGAAGAGAAGGACGAGAGCGTCGAACATTTCATATGCTACTGCACGGACTTTGGTATAACTAGGTGGAAATATCTAGGATCATACTTCATGTTGGATCTGACAGACACTCAGAAAGTTAAACTGAATGACCTTCGGACCTTTCTGCAGAGTACTAATTGGTTCACCAGGGACCAATGTATGTCTTTTCTTCAGCCACATCCTGAATATCGGGATGAGGCATCATACGGTTTGAACGAAACCTAACCTTAACAGGCCATTTTACAGATTCAACGATGGGAACGGAATATGACGGCCCGTGGTATCACAACGGTCCTCATTGGACTAAGTGTGTTAATTGTGACAGCAACTTCTACCTACGTATCCGTTCAGATGTAAATGGATCTCGTCGATGATGATAAATTTCAACCGGAAATCGTCCACGGCCTCATTAAGGTTCAGAAGCGTAATTTAAATGCGATTGACGGCATACAGTCAGTAGCAGTAAGGGAACATTTTCAAGTCATTCATCAAAATGCGTGTAATGACCAATTGGGTAAAACGTCATCTGCTCGACATTCTAGTCGGAAATATCCAGCGGAGATATTCTAGTCTTCGAGGCGAGCGGCTAAAAGCTTTAGCGATTAAACAGCCGGGAAATGCATGTTGCACCAAATTATTCCGCAGAAAAATGGTCACGAATATTCCCCGATCTTAAAGAGTATAACGATCCATGGCTAGTAGTCGGTGTGTATTCGGTATCTGTTCATTTCTCAAATATCAAAACAAAACTGGCAGTTGCCGCAATTTGCAAAAATTATAGTATCTTCCGATAAGGTGATACATTTTGGACCACTCTGCAGTAAAATCAAGTCAAATTTGGTGAAATTATCCCAAACGCACATCTAATTCAAAAGCATCTTATAGATAGTTGCCCAGTGAAGTTTAACGTCTCAAATCCTTGTTCAGGGCCAAGAAATTCAGAACTGGGTACAAATTTACCACTTAAATTCTAAGTGGGAGATAAAATAGACTTTCAAACTAATGAATTAGACACAAAAATTAAGCTGATTAAAAAAATAGTTTCCAAGGGTTTATCCAAAATCTATTCAAGGTTGTTCTATTCAAGTTCCTTCTAACCACCTCACCTTGATTAGTGACTTCGCTCGTAAAAAAAAACCTTTCGGAAGCGGTATAAAACTGTAGGTCCCAATTAAAATAAATAAAAAAAAATGGTTTCCCGTTATATCCCATGTAGGGATTAGGGAGAGTTTCTCACAACCAGTGAGCTGTGCGCGTTCTAGTTTCACACTCACTGATAGGGACCTACAGCTTTGCACCGGTTCCGAACGGTATTTTGAGAAGCTTTTTCATGGCGAAATACTCGGTAGTGTCGCAGTCACTAAGCGAGGTGACAAGAGCCGCGCACACTACACTTGCACCACCGACGGCCACGTAGGTGGCAATTAGAGAGTGGAAAAACTAGAAAGCGCACAACTCAATGATTGTGAGAAGGTCTCCCCGCCCCATCATGGGATGTAACGATAACATATTTATTTATTTATGTAAAGTGCTATTAATTGCGGTTTTGATGGTAGTTTGGTTTTCAGTGTAGAATTGTAATTTCATCATGGAAAGACCTACACCATAGAGAAATAGAAAAGAGCCGTTATGCCTCTCTTCGTGTTCTCTTGATGACGACGAAGTAGTAGGTCATTTCATCGAGTTCGAGTTGCTTTTGTAATTTATTCTTTGGTTGGCATAATACGGACAGAAATATAAGGGAATCCGTATTTTCGTTCGATGCAAAAAACATAAAACAGAATTGGTATCAATCAAACACAATTTAAACTTAGTTTGCTGCATGGTCTATAATCTGAATGTCTTCTTTGGTATCTTATTCTACATCATTTCCCTAGAAACCCCCTACAAGGCTCCCCCCGAACAAGGCTCGGAAATTATGAGGAGTGAGATCGAATAAATCGTAACATATGTTTAATATTTTTTTTGATCTAGTTATCTTTGAAAAATATGTCAGTTATTACTTTTAATGACAACCATGTTGATTTGTTGAGTTTGATTAAAATGAGTGACGAAAAAGAAGTACGTGTTAAAATTATTAAGAACAATTGGTAAAAAAATCCAAATTGGTCATACAAACACTTGGCCAAAGAATTAAAGTTCTGCCGTCAAACTGTTTCCAATGTTATTAAACAGTATCAGGAGAATATGACCATTGATAGGAAACCACACATGATATTGGGAAGGTCAAGGAAATTAAAAGCATTTTGAAAAGAGCTCCAAACACATCTGGTAGAAAAGCAGCCCGGTTAGCTCAGTGCTTTGACTATTTGGTGCGAAAAGTAAAAGCCAATAACGCAGGCTTGAAAACATACAAAGACCAAAAAGTTTCAGACAGAAGCTGCAAAAAATGTTGAGCCAAAAATAGGGCACGGAAATTAAAATCGAATTTCATACAAAAATATAATATACGACGAAACGTACTCTGTACTGGCAGATTTTTCGCAGCTTCCGGGTGAATATTGTTATGTTGCTAATGCTTGAGGAAATATTGAAGACAAGTTTAGAACCCAAAAGAAGACAAAATTTCCTAAAAAATTCCTGGTATGGCAAGCTTTATGCAGTTGCGGCAAAAGAATCAAGTCATTTGTTACAGTGGGCTCTATAAATACCAACATTTTCATCAAAGAATATTTGCGAAAAAGGCTTCTTCCTTTCACAAGAGATCACAATGTGTCTACATATTTTTGGCCCGATTTGGCATCATATCACTACGGTAAGAAAGTTCTGGAGTGGTACCAGAACAATAACATAGTTTGTCCGGAATTGTTCCAAATTGTCCGAAGCTTGCGAAAAGAGAATTGAAGATCACAAAATTGGTTTCCAAAATATCACAGGTTTTAAAAGATGGGCAAACTGTTCCAAAAAAGTGACTGAAACAACTATCACCAAACTATCTAATGGAAGGGTTACCAAAAAAAGGTCTACGAGTTCATAAGTAGTGGTTAGAACTATAAAAATTATATTTTTCTGTGATCTGTAATATAATATCAATTAAATAAAAAAAGTCAAATATCAACCGTTTCCAAATTATTGAATGTTATATATGTTAAGATAAAAATCTTCACTCCTTAGAATTTTATTATCAACATTTGTGCTCTGTGAGAAATGATTTTCGCGCACTTCGGCCATTTTATGGTCGTCATATCGGTCGTCATATCGTCCTCGATTTCGGTGATGGGATTTTTACGCAAAAAATAATGCTTGAACTCGAATTCCTCTTTCCATTTTCGTCGAAATTCACGAGGTTGTCTGCTTTCAATAGCTGTCGAACCCAAACTCAATGACGTACCTTGCTTAAAATTTTACAGTAGACTATTAACAGATGGTAGTTGTTGACAGGAGTGTTGATTTTAAATTAACTACGAGGGCAGTTCAAGAAGTCACGAAGGTTTCAAATAGGCCTCGTAGTTACAGTATGTACATTATTATTTTATATTGGAGTAAAAACTTTTAATTACGATTCACTTTATGTGATGATATTTTGCGCTCACTTGTGTACTTGGCTCATTACGAGTACTCCACTTTCGTTTGTCTATTAGAAAATGTTCAAATGGTTTATATTTTAGTGTTCTCATTTTCATTGTCAAATAAGACGATAATTTGTTTTTATTCTCTGGCGCTACCTTCGGTCCTTCACAACATATTTCTACTATGGTACACCCTCGCAAGTACAGGGTGTATCAAAAGTGACCACCCTATTGGAAAATGCTCTTATTTTTGCAAATGGCCGCCAATGTCAAATCTGTTTTGACATTTGTGGACTAGACACATGTAGAATACAAGTAAACAAGCCATTGAGCGATACACTCCCCAAGAACGCGGAATAATCGTGTCTATTTTGTTGGGTAACAATTCGTCTGTGGTGTTGGCGCAGCGCGAATACCGTCGCCGATTCCCCGGCCGTCCGACAGCCACTGCGAAAACACTGCGCCGTTTGGCCACTAACCTTGAAGAGTATGGGACCACACGAGACGTTGCCAGGAGTGGCCGACCCCGGAGCGCCCGTTCTGCCGAGAATATCGCCGAGGATGTCGAGCTGTCGCCGGAAACATCGACCAGACGCCGTGCCTCGCAATTAGCCATGCAGACGGTCGTCCCTATGGCGGATTTTGGTCAACGACCTGCGCATGTTCCCATACAAAGTCCAGTCCGTGCATCAGCTGCTGCCTGTCGACCGCCAAACGCGTGTAACCTACGCCCAAGCCATCCTCAATCTCGTGAACGAAGTGCACGATTTTTCCACCAAAATCATAATGAGCGATGAGGCTCATTTCCACCTCAGCGGGTACGTGAACAAGCAAAACTATCGCTTCGGGGGCACCGAAAATTATATTCCATTCATTATATTTCGAATTTTCCGTTATCTTTTTAAGGATGTTTCTAATGTATTTACACAGTTCGTATGATGGAGAGTTAATAAAAGAGCAAATTGGTCTTAATGGAACACACCAGGCCTAATGTCATAAATTTGATGAGAGAGATGTTTACTCTAGGTAAGTAAATATTCTATGACTCTAAATAGTACATACATATATGAGCTACTCAGATCCCAATTGATTTAACTCCACATTTTAAAAATTGTTAAATTTTAATGATATCATCACAATGACGGCGCACAATGTGTCCTTCCCATACATTCGATGGCCAAAAATAGAAGGAGTTGTACGAGAGTAATGAAATTTGGCACGAGTCCCTAATATAATAGAATTAAGAAAATTTCGAAGTATCGACAAAATTCTATATGTCTATATGAAAATACATAGAAGTCGCAAATTACTCTTCAAGTTTTCCTCACTTTCTGCTTTGTGGAGTTAGACCAATTGCCCTCTGAGTAGCTCATACAAATGAATCGGTTTAATAACTTCAAAATATTATGCCATTAAGTGCACACACACACAATTTTCATCCTAAGGCAGCCAGAGAGGCCTTGCTCACAAAAGAGCATTAGTGGAAGTAGTTACTGTGGATTGCCCACGAGAATGGCGATTTCATATCTTAGACATCCCTAAATAACGTTATGTTACGTGGCGTTTTTTTTTTTGTTGCCATAAATACAAATGTATGTGATGCTATAAATTTAGTTTTATTACGTAACATAATACAATCCAACGACAGCAACAACAATAAGCACATGAAAACAGATTTACCAAGTAGTACCGATTCGTGTCCTCCCGAATAATAATCCCCCCCTCGTCCTAAACAAAAAAAAAAAAACAACAACATCACACACAAACTCCGAAAGCCTCCTCTCAAAGGCTGCAAACATTCAGTACAAAGTTGACTTAGCTGTGTCTAGTGATGTTGAAATTCAAAATATATTTGAGTATTCGATTCAAGGATTCGACCGCAAAATATAATGTAGAACTGTTTTGGTACAAAAATCATATTTTTAACCTTTATCCTTTCACTACCGATTTTTAACGATGTTTATCAAAATTTGTGTTGATGCTTATCAAAACATAAGTATGTCGCCGCGATTGAAATGGTGGAGAATGAAGCAGGAAATTGGTAGAAAATAGAGTAGATAGGTGAGAGAGTAATAAGCAGCCAGAAGCAAGCCATGCAGCAAACTATATTTAAACAGTGTTTGATACTAATGACAGCCAAATTATGTTTTATGTTGGTTGCATCGAACGAAAATACGCATTCCCTTTTAAAGGGGTTTTCAACAGAGACGCTACAAAAGTAAATCGATAGGGACAGCAAACGACGCCATAGTTTTTCCCGCTCTTTTGACATTTCTTTCAGTAAGGTTTGCCATTTCATCATGGAAAGATATACGAGCCAACAACGAGTCGAAATTATTAAAATTTACTACCGAAATTTGGAGTCAGTGGCCTCAACTTTAAGAGCGCTACGTCCAATTTATGGTCGTCAGCGATGAGGCTCATTTCTGTCTGAATGGCTTCGTCAATAAGCAAAATATGCGTTATTGGTCAGACAGCAATCCACACGTAATCCATGAGTCATCATTGCATCCCGAAAAAATTACGGTTTGGTGCGGTTTATGGGCCGGCGGCGTCATTGGGACGTACTTCTTCCGTGATGATCTAGACCGGCACATTACTGTGAATGCGAATCGCTACCGTTCAATGATAACCGAATATTTTTGGCCCCAATTGGATAATATGGACTTGGAGGACATGTGGTTCCAACAGGACGGCGCCACAAGCCACACAGCGAATGTCACAATCAATTTATTGGAAACCAAGTTTGGTGAACGTGTTATCTCACGAAATGGCCCAGTCGATTGGCCGCCTCGGTCGTGCGTTTTGACGCCGTTAGATTATTTCCTGTGGGGCTACGTCAAGTCTATGGTCTATGCCAACAAGCCAGCGACGATTGATGAACTTCGTACGAATATCGAACGTGAAATTGCAGCAGTATCGGCCGATTTATGCTTGAAAACCGTCGAAAATTGGGTTCAGCGTCTGGACTTCTGCAAGCGTGCCCATGGTGGCCATGCAAAAGAAATCGAGTTCCATACATAATGGCATCGAACGTACTTTCACAGGAATAAAGAATTTCATTGGTATCTAAAACCGGTTTTGTTTTATTTAAAAAAAATTTTGTAGCGCTCTTATTGAAAACCCCGATATTTCTGTCTGTTTGAGTCCAACCAAAGAGTAACATACAACAGCAACTCCAACTCGATAAAATTTTCAACTACCTCGGGTACCGTAAGAGAACGCTAAGAGCGAGAGGGAAACTCTTATCTTTTGCTCTATGGTTCTATGGAGCGATTGTGCGTCATTCATTTGACCCCGCTCTTATATTAAAACCAGATCGTGCTTCAGGGACGAGTTTACAATGGGCATCGGTAAGGTGTGGTGCTTTCGATGGTTTGCTTCTAGTTGCTTATCGCTCTTTCAGCTATATCCTGTGTTCGCTATCACATTTGATCTACCATGACAATCATCTTAATATCCCCTGATAGAACTGACACTGTTGCCAGTTTGTATGATGAGTGTAGACATAGAAGAATAAGAAGCTCTTGACCATGAAATTACAAGATGACGTTTGTTGGACTAACCACATGTTTGACATGCCGAAGGAAGCACTACACGCTGAAAAATCTGTATTTTTGTATTGTTTGGATGCAAATATAATGCGTTTGTAGCCTATCGCAAATACAGTATACTTGTGTCCAGACACATTGTGTTTGTTATTCAATATTACATGTTTGACATACAACGATTAATATGTTCTAACATATGCATGTGTTTGCGACCCAAATATATCTGTGTTTGGGATACAAATACAGCCGTGTTTGTTGCACTGTTTATGCTCTCTCGAGAGCCTGAGAACAAAAGAGGGGCAACGAGTGTGTATAGCATGGTAGAAATATAATGGTAGATGCAGTACGATTACAAATACAACAAGCCAAAAACAACAGGCATTTAGTTTATGCTCAGTGTCTGTGTTGTGTCAAGTCAGCTGATAGAAAAATGATGAAAATGTAAACAAATTTGCAAAAAATGCCATTTAGAAAATTACTGAGTGTTATTTGAAATATTGAAAGTGTGTAGGTGTGAAAATTAAAACGTTTCTATGTAATTTTTGCAGAGAAATATTTCAAAAACTGCAGTTGCTGGCGAACGGGGGTTGCTGACAAACAAATGTAAACAAACTTTGACATAAGAGAAAAACTTACTCACACTCAGTCCAGAAAAAAGTTCAAATCAGCTGGGCTAGTGCTTCTACCATTTCTTTGTACCATGGTGTATATCTTGTAAGTGTTTATCTTGTTTTTGCATTATTCTCTCAGTGAGTTATTCCTGAATGTGCGTGATGTATTGCGTTTTAATTTCATGCATTCAGTCGGTAATGGTTCATCGGACAGAGGCAAAAGCGCTTGATCAATGAAAGAAGAATAAACAAACGCTCGGACGGTTAAATGGTTTGTGATGTTGGTTTGTATGTGTTTCGCATATATTTACAGGGTGGCTGATAAAAGTCGCTACCAAAAAAATTTAATAATGTTTTTTCTATTTGATGAAACTGGTTAAATTTTTTTTTTTTTTGCAGATTGATTTTTTGATTTAACATAAATGGATAACTGGAACACTGAAACAAGAATTTGGATTGTCCGCCGCTATCACGCAGTGGAGTCCGTAGTTTCGATACAAAGAGAGTATAGGCGCGCACGTTTGGCGGAATTTCGACAGGAAGCTTATCTGCTCAAATGGGTATAAGCAGACAGTCATGGCAGTCAATTATGCACAAAGATTTGGACTTATTCCCATATAAAATTCAAATGACCAACAAACTGAACGCAGCAGACTTCCCGATTCGCTTGGAATTTTGCCAGAAGATGCTTCAAATGATGGAAGAGGACGGAAACATGTTGAACTGTCTTTTCATGTCTGACGAGGCCCATTTCGATTTAAACGGCAACATAAACAAACAAAATTGTTGAATATGGAGTGCTTCCAATCCACAGATACTCCATGAGACGGAATTGCATCCACTTCGTGTCACAGTGTGGTGTGCAGTTTCATCACGCTGCATTGTCGGGCCCTACTTCTTCGAAGAAAACGGTCACACCGTTACGGTTACTAGAGATCGTCAGGTAAGTATGTTGAGAGAGTTTTTCTATCCAGAATTACACCGAATGAGAATTTCTTTCAACTCTGTGTAGTTTCAGCAAGATGGTGCAACTCCTCCCAAAGCCCGGCCCGTTATGACAGAATTGCGACGAAAATTTCCCAATAAGCTGATATCCAGAAACTCCACATTCCATTGGCCCCACAGGTCGCCTGACCTTACTGCACCTTACTTTTTCTTGTAGGGTTATTGCAAACAGGAAGTCTTCAAACCAAAACCAACAAATTTGAATGAACTAAAGCAATCCATTCGAGAAACAATTGCGGATATTCCTGTCTCAACTCTCCAAGCAGAAATGAACAACTTTTAGGTAAGATGTCGCACATGCATCCAACGAGCAGGGCGGCATATAAATTTGATTATTTTTAAAACTAATTAAGCTATATTTAATAAAATTGAATGAGCTTTAACATGAATAAAACAAAAATGAATTCCATACACTAAAAAAAAGTTATTTGAGTTTCTTAATGTACCAATATTCATCAGCCACCCTGTATGTGTGCTACCAAAGTGAGAACCGATTTTGAGGAAAGAAACTGGAGAGGGCAACAACGTAAATCCCTTTTTCTGCCCGAGCCTGCACTGAAAAATTCGGAATGGCGGACCATTTGTTAAATATAATAAAAAAACACAGAAGTAATTAATACACGCTTGTCTGGCATGAACTAGATTTTTATATAAGTGTGTACCAAAGCATAGTGATAACCTACGCATAGTTGAAACCTTCTGAAGATAAAAACGTGAGAGACAACAAAGAAAAGAGGAACAACAGAGCAGCAGATTCAAAACAAAACAAATAATGCATTCAATGCAAGTAACTGTACAAATCATTTAAATCTTTTAATTTTTTGTATTAATTATTTATATAAGTAAATGTGGATATATATTGATAAAATTAACTATAATAATTAAAGAAAGTGTCCGTCGGTGGTGCAATGGGTACTGTGCGCGGCGCTTGTACTTGACATCCTGGGTTCGATCCCTTCTCTGATCACCTTAAATTTCTTTCGACGGCGGTCACCTCACATAGTGACGGCGACACTATCGATTAAAAATACCGTTCGGAACCGGTGTAAAACTGTAGGTCCCAATCAGTGAGTATAAAACTAGAAATCGCACAGCCCACTGGTTTGTGAGAAGCTCTCTCTGATTCCTTTATGGAATGTAATGGCAAACCATTTAAATAAAGAAAGAATAATTCGTTTCTAAATATTATTATGTTTGAGAGAAAATACGCATATGTTTCCACGTAAGTATATGGAGGTTTGGGGGTAACACGCGAATGCGTCCATGTAACTATATTTTTATTTATTTATTTATTTAATTATTTCAATAACCGAGCCCATAAAGCATACATATTTGTCAGTAAACATGCTAATTTTTGCATTTAAATACACCTGAGTTTGGGGCTTGCAAACATATAAATGTTTGAAGTGTATTCCAAACATATACATGGTTCCTGCAGAATATGTTTGGGAGAATATGTTACAGAGACCGTTTTTTTCAGCGTGTAGGCTATTTATATGATTGAATTCACGTGAAATTTTCGCACAAAGGGTGAAAACTAAATATACAATACTGGTCCAATTGTTCAGAAATAATATTTGAAATTTTTGAATCTTTTTTTGATTCTTAGAATTAACAAAATTAAGTAATAAACACAAAGGGTGAAAACCAAATTATCAAATTGTATCAGGGAACTGAAACAGGTACATATACCACAATTGACAATGGCACCCTTTTAGAGATCCTTTTCAGAAAAATGTTGCTTACAATTTTTTTCAGGTACTTCCGTAAAAAAGTACGATGTATTTATAATTCAACAAGTGTTTACGAAAGCGAAAAGTACAATTCCATCCGTAATTTAATCAAAATGGAAAATAGCATCTGCCACAAAATAGATGAATTTTGTTACATTTGTGGTGCCCAAAGTTGGAAAGAAGGACCGAAAATTTTTGTTAAGTCCGTAATTTAAGTTTGCATATACGCAATATTTCGATGAAGTGGATACAAGTGGTGAAGATTTCACGCCGAATACAGTTTGCGGTAATTGCTATAAAACTATTTAGAATTGGTTACATCGACGAAGACGACACTAAGCATACATCGAAATCGTAGAGAATGGTCAGGACACACCGAAAGAGATATGCCATTGAATGTTTTATCAAGCTCTGATCATGATGATGATTCAGATCATGGACCTGAACGACCTACGAAAAAACCAAGAGCATCAACCTCACAGACTTCACCGAGAGCATTAATTTATGTTTTTTACCTTTTGCTACATTTCTCGAATTTTGAAAATACATCTGGAAAATAAATATTTTTTTTCATTTTGATGGAAATAAAGTCTAAAAAAAGAGATCTTTATGAGTTAATGAGTTAAAAATTCCACAGTTTGGCAGCTATTGGCCGAAAATGGCGAAAAAAGATAGAAAACATTAGAAACAACTTTTTTTGAAATTTTTGCAATTTTGAGACACTAGATGCAGTTTTTGGGGATAAGTTTGTTTTACACTTCTTTTTGCCAATTGTGCCGAAGACAGGAAAAACCAGTACATAAGTTTCAGTCGGGTGACCCGACTTAATCATACCCTCACCCTAAGTCATCCATTGCATGGGAGTTCTGTTATTCAATAGCAGATTAACATTGCGCTAAATATTATTGAATACCCAAATTAGTTAGTTTCCCTCCCAATATTTATATGCGAGGTACAAAAATGGACATGGCAAGTTGTTGCCAAAATTTTGATCACTACCAAATTTTATTAAGATCGGTTATGATTTATTGGATATATCGAATCGGCAAACCGCAAATACACCCAACTTTTGTATGGGAGGTACGAAACTGGGCGTGGCACAATAGTTAGTTATTAATTACACAGTAGATTATAGCAAAATATTGTCGAGTACCGAATTTTATTAAGATCGCTTGTAGTTTATGAGAATTATCGTGTCGATCAACCGGCCATCCGCCCAACTTTTACATGGGAGGTACCAGAATGGGTGTGGCAAAACAGCTCATTTTCTATAGGAGAGCTTTATTTGACTAAATATTGACTAGTACAAACTTTCATAAAAATTGGTTCGGTTTTGCGGGACTTCTCGTGCCGAACAACTTTTGTATGGGAGGTAGCACAATGGGCGTGGCAAAACCACCCTTGATTTAATCGGTGATTGGCGTTTGATAACGTGAATCCCTATACCTAATTTCATTAAGGTCGGAAGTGTTTCACGCGATTTATCGCATTGCCAACCCGGACGAACACCCTGTTTTGTATGGGAGCTACCAGAATGGGCGTGACAGTCTCACCCATTTCCTCCAGTTAAGTAGGAATTTACAGATTATTAATCGGTATGAGAGTTGAAGCTAATCACATCTACCAGAAGAAAGGTTTGAAAGAAATAGGATGTGTCGATAAATGTGTCGATTTGTATTGGAGGTACCAGAAGGGGCGTGGGCAAAACGCCCATTTTCAATCCCAAACTCAATATTGGCAAATAAAGTCACTGACAAAATATCATTGTGATCTGTACAGATTTACGGCAGTTATCGTGTTGACCAGCCAGCCAGTCAGACAGACAGACGGACATGGCTCAAACGTCTTAAAAAGTCCTAAAACGAATTTCGTCCAAAGATACTAAGGGTCTAATATGGCTCCTCTATGTGTTACATTTTTTTACGTATTGAATGACTGAATAAATAAATGAAATGATATATACCCCCATCCTATGGGTGAGGGTATACAAATTCCAAATAGTTTCCGAGGTATAAAATAAAAAATAAAGTAAATGGTTTCACGTTACATCCCATGTAAGGATTAGGGAGAGCTTCTCGCAACCAGTGAGATGTGCGCGTTCTAGTTTTGCACGAACTTATTGGGACCTACAGTTTTACACCGGTTCTGAACGGTATTTTGAGAAACCTTTCCATGGCTAAGTACTCGATGGTGTCGCCGTCGAAAGAAATTTAAAGTGGTTAGAGCAGGGATCGAACCCACGTTCTCATGCACAATAACCGCGCACCGACGACCGACCGACACATGGTTTTCCGAGATATAGCCGTTAGAAAATTTGCAAGTTCTTTGGAAAAATTAAGTTTTAGCCAAAATATGAATGCGGCCATAAAATCCGAACTACAGCTAAACTAGCAAACCCCAAATAGGGGGTTGTTAGTTTCGATAAGTACTTCTAGAAATTTCACACGAGAAGGAGTTGGCACTCGATGACTTCAAAAATGTTGCATAGTGTTACTGAGAGGTTTCATACATTATTTAACTTAGCAAAAAGCCAATTGAAGACGTGAGAATGAAAAGTGGATATGAACCAAAAAGGTAATTTTACAGCAGACATGGTCATACTGCAGTAAATAATTACTGCAGTAAAAAAGCAGTAAGCAGTAAAATTTTACTACTTACTGAAAAAAATTGCAGTATTCAGTAAAATTTTACTGCTTACTGAAAAATTTCCAGTATTCAGTAAAATTTTACTGAATACTGAAAAAAAAAACGGTAACCAGTAAATTTTTACTGAAATTAAATTTTTTACAGTATTTTACTGATAATTAAATTTTTTTACAGTATTTTACTGATAATGAAATGTTGTTGCAGTATTTTACTGGTTACTGAAAAAAATAGCAGTAACCAGTAAATGTTTAAATACTGTAGCGTGACTCTTATAGAGTTTTTAACATAAATAACGTTTTTAGGGTTCCTAAGAAGTTGTCGAATATACAAAAATGAGTAATAACTTTACATAGTGTAAATCTTTACTACCCTGATGGGAATGTATTACATTTACAGTTCCAGTAAACATTTCAGGATTCCCCAGGAAATAGTGGGGCCACATCTAACAAGAACATCACTTCATCGTCTTCAATATACTGCTCTTTCACCATTTCTTTGAATTGTGCCGAATTTTAAACATTGTATATAGATCCTTCCGTGATCTTCGTTAAAATGTTAGTTATATACTTACACAGATTCATTGAAGGTGCATCGACCGAGGAGCATATAGGCCTTAGAGGAAACCCCTCTTTATGAATTTTAGGTAGTCCATATGTAAAATTGTACTGAATACTGCAATTTTTTCAGTAAGCAGTAAAATAATGCAAAAAAATTTCATTATCAGTAAAATACTGTAAAAAAATTTAATTTTCAGTAAAAATTTACTGGTTACTGTTTTTGTTTTCAGTATTCAGTATAATTTTACTGAATACTGCAAATTTTTTCAGTAACCAGTCAAAACGATTTTTTTACTGCAGTAATTATTTACTGCAGTATGCCCATGTCTGTTTTACAGGAGAACAAAAAAACAGTTTATATCTAATTGAGTTAGATTTTTTTGCTAACAATGATTTTAGAACGTTTATACACATATATGTATGATAACGAACCAGTATATATTGATTTTAAAAAATTAATTACTATGTTATGGCTTTTTTAAGATTCGGATATGTCCTGTTTTCATACTCATTTTTAGATTTTTTTAATATCAGCTGGATACAAAGGGTATATTAAGAAGAAATATACATTAAAACGTTTTATTTTTAGACTTTTAAATTTTTTTGACATTTTCTGAAATTTTTTGAGAATTTGACAATATTTTATTGTATTTTATAACGTTTAACTTTATTCTGAATCAGATTCGTCGTCTTCAGTCACGATTTCTTCTGGAGCTTCACCTTCTGGAATAACATCACTGGGTGCCTTTGCCAAATCATGGTACCAAGTTAAGAATGCTTCAGGGATATACACTTCCAACTCTTTCATATTTTTTAGCTCTAATGAATTGATTGGTAAAGCTTTTTCGCATTCCACAAAATCCTTTGGTTGAAACCGCTTTTAAAAGGTTCAAAAGTGTCGCTCAAAAGTTCCAGATTGTGTGTATGGCTAACCATTAATTTGGTGCCGACATACTTAAATAACTTATACTTGGTTATGGCAAAAGCGCCTCTTTTATTTCTCAAATATTTTTTGAAGAACGGCTGAAGATATGTGCGGTAATCTTTGACCATATCTTGGCTAACACGTATTATCTCATAATTCTTCGAAACCTTTTTAGTTAACCCCTACCACTCTTCTGGTAAATAGAGATAGGTTACTTTTCTCTTTTGCTTCCCAATTTGTATGAAAACTGTACATATACAGTTCATAGCCACTTTTCTTACTCATTGAATACTAGATATGATTTTTTCGTATAGCTATTGACATCTAGCGGAAATAATACGAAGCGGAGATGTACAATTTTCATAACTAACGATGCGTTAAGTAACAGGGAATAGTAAACTTCATAAAACTCATTTTAGCCCAAAATGGTTCATATCCACTTTTCATTCTCGTGTCTTCAATTGTTTTCCCCATACTGAATTTTTTAGTTATGGCTCTTTTGTAGATAGGGTGCGATATGTAAACAAACTGTTTGTTGGGCAACATTCGTCTAACTAAAATACAACAATTATTGACGGTCCTTGGCTACCCGGTTACCCATTATCCAATATATTATCATCCCTAAACGACAACATCAGCAAAATTATGAAAATCTTGCCCGCAGTCAAATTGTGACGTCTGCCACCACTTTCGTGACTCTTGCGGCGAATATTTAGGATGAAACCAAAACCAGTTTGCTATTAGCTGAAAATCTTTCCATGTTTTCAGGTTATTGGTTTCTGTTTGCTCGTGGCCTTTTTCCATTTATGTCGGATAAGTAGTGAAGTGGAATTGTGGAGTGGCTTGGTTGGCATGCCACAGCCAGCAGAGTAGTTGAATTCTTTTTCCTGACTTTATTTTGACATTTTCGGTTGTGGCTCCACTGCCGATTGTTGTAAGCAGCGGGTTTGCATGGGGGTCTAGTTGATGTGGTTGCTTTCAAAGTTATATTTGTTTGTGTGAACACAAACAACATGGGCCGAAATGTCAATATGTGGCATACAACGCGCGAAAGTGCAACAGAAACATGCAAATGTGAAAAACGTGTTTTTCGCCATTTAAAATAATAAGTACCAACGAATTTCCGTGTGGCAACATTAAATTTAACAAATTATCTCTGTGTTTTTGTTTATTGTTTTTCTTCGTTTCGTGTGTTGTTGGCTTTACATAACACTTGTACTGACTTGACTGACTCTGACTGAAGACTAATGATGTCTTCTGTATATTAGGAAATAAATATTAAATTCAATTTATTCACTAATAATGAGCTAAAATTGCGACTGACTTTATTTAAAAACAACAGCCAACTCAAAACGGAAGAGTAATGGGGATGAAAAGGTGCGCAGATTTATGAGTTGCCCACCACACACCATTGAAATATAGGAATAGGACTTGATATGACTCCGGATGTCTTCGTCGTCATAAAACGACGTTGTCTTGTGTCAACGGTTGAAAATTTGTATTCCCGTAGTCATTATCGATAACAATCGACGACTGTCGACACATATTTCGTATTCTTTAGGTAGAACTGATGTGGTTGTTGAATTGAAACGGCTCTATTTCTGTGGAAACGGTTTTTGGTAACGACTTGACAAATTTGGAAGTAAATATTTTTATTCGTGATTAAAAAAGATTATGAGTTTTAGTTTTGCATTTCAGATGAACAAAATTAAAGCTTAAAGTGCGCAACCTTTGAAGCAGTACGAAAGCACCAAGGAGCACCTGTATTATGGATTAACAAAATTAACATTTTCAGTCCGCAAACTACAAAGCAGGTTGCGCAGAAGTGTGCCAGAGCAGGATCCGCTTATACGTATGGCAAGTATGTAAATGAAATTAATTGTCTTATACTGCATTCACACTGCAGCTGCATTCTCTTATTTGGAGATTTCGAGTAAATTAACAGGTGATTACACAGTGCAACACGAAAAAATATAACCATATACGGACACCACTACGTGATAAAAGACCAAAAAAAGACCCATGCACCTTTTTTTATGGGCCCCCAAAGATTTGGGGCCTCGGTGTCATTTTTGCAAAAAAAGTGATCATTTTGTCAGGCTCATATCTTGCAATTCGTTCGGAATATGGATTTACTCTCTGAGGAAAAGTTGTAGCTCTTGTCATAAAGAACAAAAATTCTGAACATATAAAATCAAAAAAAACTTCATCTTCATTCATAGGAATGTTCTAGAAAGTTGTTTATTGAGATCTTAGGTAAATTTTTGTAGTTGATTGTTTTCTTGAATTTTGAACGGTTTGCTACCTATGGACCTGAACAGGGGGAAAAAAGGTTAACAAAAATCCAATTTTTTAAAGTTTTTGTTTTTGCGCTTTTGACCTTGAAAATGAAGTTTCTTTGATTTTATATGTTGACAATTTTTCTTCTCTACGACAAGGCCTACAACTTTTCCTCAGAGAGTAAATCAAAATTCCGAACGAATTGCAAGATATGAGCCTGACAAAATGATCACTTTTTTGCAAAAATTACACCCAGGCCCCAAATCTTTGGGGGTCCATAAAAAAAAGTGGATGACTTTGGGCAAAACTGGGAGACACGGGTCTTTTTTTTTGTCTTTTATCACGTAGTGGTGTCCGTATATGGTTATATTTCCATTGACTTAAGAAATTACACACAGTGTTTATTGTATTGAAAAACAGATGTTTGGTTAAACGAAATCTCAGTGTGTTCCGGGCTTGACGGTAAATGCAATCATCCAATATTACGTTGTAGTGCTAATTTATTGACCTTATTTGTAATAATTTAAACTTGTACAAATAGTTGAATGGAAAAGAATAGTGGGTATTTGACTGACATCGGCTAACTCTTGTGGTAATTGTTTTCTGAGTATTTAACAAGAATCAAATTTAGCTTCTGGAATTAAGTTCCGTAAAGGATCACTTAGAACTACTGGCTTCGGTGTCAAGTGTGCACTAGTAGATGCTTTGTCTTCTTTTACAGTGTTCAAGGTTTTGATGCCATATTTGGTACCGTAGAATATTGACTTTCACACATCTTCTACTTATAGAATACCTGCAATTTGAAACCCATCGGCACTGCTTTCCGTCGTTTTGGGACCACTTTCGTCAATGTACTTTTTTTTTTTGTAGGAAATAGGACTAAATTTAATTTAATGTTATAAGTACAGTGCATCAATAAAGTAAGTATACATGTCGCCCAATAAAAAATACTGTATTGAAATCAAAACAGCAAGTATATTTTGAAACTACATGTTAGGAAATTCATTTCATATACATAAAATTAATACTTATATTCACTTTCTTATAATTATTAAATTTTAGGAAATGGAAGCTAGACATCTTGAGATATAAAAAAAATCATGACAATAGTGGATTCTTAACTAAAGAACTTTTTTTGAGCAATTTATAAAAAAAGTCCAAAAATGTGCTATTTTTCTGGTTCACTTGAATAAAGGCACTTTAACTAATTTTAATGAAAAACAGTTTTTCTTGTTTTTTTTTAAATTTATTTTACTTTATTTAAGAACTATTAGTAATGGGTACAACCCCTTTTGTTTTTAATAACTTCAAATATACGGGTTTTCATTGAGAGATAAAGAGAATTTATGTAATTAAACGAAATTTGATTCCAAGCATCCTTAACACTCTAGTGCCCAAGACCGCCTCTAGACGAGCAAAATTCAAAACTGCCTTATTCGCTTTCCGCATTCGTTTTTGTCTTCGTTTTGCGTTTGTCTAATCCGGGGAAGTCCAACAATTAATTTCGTTGCGTTTGCAATACATGAGAGCGCTTGCGTCAGCTACTGCAGTCATTTGAAGTTGAAAGTTTGTGAAGTTCGGACGCAATAATTATTTTGCAAAAAGTGCCAATTTAAAAAATTAAAAAAAAATATTTTAAAAAGTCGCAGTTGGAAAAAAAATATTGGCGTGTTGCTGATAGTGTCAAGGACGCCAAACACTGCTTTAGTTATAAAAAACAAGTTTTCGTTAGCTTTTTATTGCTTCTGCAAGGTAGCCCGTCTAGAGGCGGTCTTGGGACAATTCGGGAAAATAAGTTATAAGGTAAGTTTGAAAGTGGAACAACTCAAGACATATTTAAATCTAAATAATTGCTTCAGTAGGCATGGAACGACGACAAATGCATAAGCTATCAACTCTTTCCGATGCGGAGATTGAGAAATGTTTGAATTCAATGGATTTTGACTTTGATACGGATGGAGAAGAAGAATCGGAGGACGATTTGGCTGATGATGTTTGCGAGGCAGCGTTTCCTGTCAATGATGAAGATCAAGAAGCGATTGAAAGAGCGCTAAATATGTCAGATTCGATGTTGGCTTCAGAGATTTGTGTAACTTCAAGCGGAAGTTCTGCTCCGTTGGCGAAATTGCTGTCACCATCAACTTCGATTGCATCGAATTCACCTCAAGCACAGAAACGCAAACGCAAAGCGCCGGCTAAGCATGATATTGCTCATGCTGAAGAAAGTACAATAACCGAATTTGTAGGATCTGTTTTGGATATAGATCCGAAATCACCGATTTTCAAAAAGATATTGTGGCGCCAAAATAACTTAGTCTTAGATCTCAAAAAGCTTGATACGCCATTCAAGTGTTTCGAATACTTTTACTTCGTTTTATGTCAGTTTTTCGCTACCCAAATGTTCGTTCATATTGGGGTGAGTATGCGTTTGGAACAGTTCAGATCACAATGTCAAAAAATCGCTTTAAACAAATTCGAAGCAATTTGCATTTCAATGACAATAGCAAGTTACCCTCAAAGGATTCTGCCGACCACGATCCTTTATACAAAATACGACCAATCGTGAATCACTTCAATGAGAAGTTTCAGTCAGTTCCGATGACCCAACACTTATCTGTGGATGAACAAATGTGTGCAACGAAGATGAAGACCTTCCTTCGACAATATTTACCAGACAAACCCCACAAATGAGGAGTGAAATTCTCCAATTTGTGTGACTCCTTCGGCTTTTGCTATAAATTTGAGATATATTGCGGCGCTGGAGACAACGTTGTGCAAACTGGCTCACCAGATCTTGGTGCGTCAGCAAATGTAGTCGTTCGATTGTCACGCAATGTTCCGGAACTCAAAAACCAGATTATCTACTTCGACAATTATTATACTTCTTATCCCCTTCTTGTATATCTCAAATCCCGGGGAATATTTCCTTTGGGAACTATTCGCTCGAATCGCATTCCAAATTGTAAGCTGCCAACTGACAGCGACCTCAAGAAACAAGTGAGTGGATATTCTACTGAACCAGGTCGCCCACGTCAAGTTGCTGAAAAGGAAAAGAAATACACAGGGAAGAAAACTTTCCTAGCGCCTAATGATGTACGTTATGATGGCGTCGAGCATTTTCCGATGTTTTTATCACGCGCTGGCAAAAAAACCTGTAAGCTTCCTGGTTGTACTTCCGAAACTCAAATTGTATGCCGTAAATGTAATATAAACCTGTGCCTTTCACAGCAAAAATACTGTTTCTACGATTTTCATCATAAATAAGTAAACGTCCTTTTTGTACATAAATATTTTGTATTTTTGTCAAGTTAAGTTACTTTTTTATGGATACGTGAGTTTTTTTTGTTAATTGTTATTTCTTTTGTTTTTTGAGCCTTTCTTTATTTCTTTTATAATAAAACGTGTAAACAACAAAATTTTGTTACTGAAATGTTTTTTGGTAACAAAGCCGCCTCTGGGCGGTCCAAGGTTTTGGTCCTATAAAACCCGATTCGTGCAAAAGTAAAAATTTTTCCAGAACAAACCTTTACTTTTAAGACATAATAAATCCAAAAATAATTTTTTTTCTGCGAAAAAAGAATTTGGGCACTAGAGGGTTAATGGCCAGAATTAGTGACTGCTTGTCATCAAATTGTCTACCTCCTTCATAGACCTTACGAGACAACCAACCCCAGACATTTTCGATAATGTTTAGATCTGGCGAATAGGGTGGCCAGTCAAGAATATTAACATTTTGGCTTGCAATGAACTCCTTTACTACTCTGGCATTGTGTATAGGGGCATTATCCTGTTGCAATATCCAACATATGTGACAAAATAGTTCACTGAACTTCGGAAAAACCGATTCCAATAACGTTTTATAACTTGCACCTGTCATTTTTGCACTTTGAAATTCAAGATCGAAGGTGCCATAGTACGTAATAGCACCCCACACCATAACGCCGCCCTCTCGGCTGTGATGTCGGTTCAAAAAACGTTTTTTTTTGCGCAGATCATGGAAATAATAGTTGTAGCCATCAGGCCCATCCAAATTAAACTTCTTCTCATCCGTAAATACAACGGTTCTCCAGTCATTTGCATGACCTCTTGGCTGCACATCCCATACCATATAGTCTCTTGCGAATTTAAACCGCCTTTCCTTACGAGGAGCATTAACTGGTGGCTTTTTTTTGTAATTTCAGGTATTTAAGATACTCACAGCTTTTAATTACTCTGCGTATTGATGACTTGCTCGCTTCCACTCCAGCTTGAGCTCTTATTTTTGACAAGGATAAGGCAGAATTAGACGCAATTCTGAGGATTTTTCTTTTCTCCTACGTAGATAAAGACAATGAAACCCTTGAAATCCTTGATGTAATTGTCGACAACTGTTGGGCTCCGTCCTATTTTTTTTTTAGCTATTGCGCGGTTAGAATGCCCTTCAGAAGGGTAAACATCTATTTTAGTTTATTCCTATAGATTTAAATTTTTTTGATTAAGATGTAATAACTTGTAATAAACAACGCTCCCTACAAAAAATCATCGCTTACTTTAAAAATAATAAAAATAATAATAAAGTGCTTTTATTCAAGTGAACCAAAAAAATAGCACATTTTTGGACTTGTTTTATAAATTGTTCAAAAAAAGTTCTTTAGTTAAGAAACCAGGGTTTTTCAAGATGTCTCAAGATGTCTAGCTTCCATTTCCATTTTAAAATTATTCAATCGGTTAAAAATTGCAAAAGATACAGGCTGCTGAATATGGAATTTTTAGTGCCTTTAGATAAGTGATTTATTGCCCATAAAACAAAGGAAATGTCATGTAGCCAAAGAAAATGTCATCTTGCCAAAGAAAATGTCATGCTGCCTATGAATAAGTGATATTATACAATATTTATAGGCAGTATTACCAACATTTTTCTTTGTGTGTACTAAGCCAATTCAAAAAAGTATTTTTTGAAACAGTTTCTATACAAAACAAACGATAAAGAAATTATGATTTTTATCGAAAATGATGCTAAAAAGCCCGTGGTGCGTAATTTTTGATTTTTTCAGTTTTAGCATTTTTTTTTAGCAAATTGAACTTTTTTAACATGTTTTGTTAGGCAGCTTCTGGCGACACTGGTTGTGACTTATGTTGACGCTTAGATGCGGCTACCATTCAGTATTCTGTAGTGTGTGTGGAATTTCTAAACACGCTTGATCCGGTGTTTAGGCACTAGTGACGTGCGGTTCCTCGTATTTTAAGAACCGGGTCTGTCGGGTCCGGTTCCAAGAAGACCCGGGTATTAACCCAAGAGGTTTAAAAAATAATTATTTTTTTAACTTTTTTTATTATTATAAAATAATGAAAATAAATGAATAAAAATTGAATTCAGTGCTTATTAAAAATGTATACAAATAAACTATGAGATCCATTACTAATACGCTAAAATATAAAATAATAGTAAAATAAATTTTTTATTTGTAAAGTGTATTTTAAAACAACTTCATGTTTCCATTTAGAAACATAATTTTTTCAATGTTATCGTTGCTTAGATGATTTCGTTTCTTTGAACTGAGTTCACCAGCTGTTGAAAACACTCTATCGCTGGGAACAGATGTAGCACACATGGCTAAGTATTTTTTTCTAGCTTTGCTAGACGAGAATGTAATATTTCTCGCTTGCCCCACCAAACCAAAGGGTCGGAATGCCTATTTATAGTGTCTTCATCGAAGTTCTGACGAATTTTATTGCTTGAAGAAGCTCCTTCTTTGAGACTGACTATGTGATTAGCATATTTGGCGTCAACTTGGTTCCAAATTGAACCATCAAGCTCGATTATATTTGCGTCTTCATGTGGTATATTTTCATTCAAAAATTCCATCATTTGCGATATTTCACCTTCTCATATAGTTTTTACATTTATATATTATTTGTTCATCTTGAACTCCATAACGTGCAAATCGAGGCTCTAAAATTGTCGCCAAAGACAAATGAATATTTTCTTCAATATTTGGAAATCGTTTTTTAATACCTTCTAGTAAACGTGTTGGCATTTTTATGCTGTCGGAGTTCAAGTCATCATTTCTCGAATATAAACTCAAGTTCTTTGTAAGTTCTCGTATAATTACAATAACTTTTGAACACGATACATTTTGGTCTGCAGACAATTTTGTGGTTATTGAATAAAACGGGGTTAAGACATTTTTTAAATATGAATACAATAATAACTATCGAAAATGCAACGAAACACTTTTCCGGCTAGCCGATTGTATGTATGAAAGTGGAATATATGGAGTCGTTTTCGGATTCTGTCATACCGTTTTCGGTACTTTTGGTATCGTTCGAATCTACTGATACCGTTTCTCGATACTTTGGGTTTGGTTCTTGATACCCGTTTTTCGGTTCTGTGGCCCGTTTTTCGGTTCGTTGTACCCCTTTTCGGTTCTTTGGAACCGTTTTCCGGTCCTTTCGTCCTATATTTCGGGTCTCTTAATCCGTTTTCGGGTATTTGGACACGTTTTCGGTTCGTTGGTCCCGTTTTTCGGTTCTTGCAAGAACCGGCCCGGTCGGTTCTTGTAAAGACCCGGGTCTGCGGAACCGGACCTTCAGTCCTGTGCATCACTATTAAGCACATTCAAAAATATTTTTTAAATTTGAACGTCATTGAATTTGAATTATCGTACTTTATAATTACTTTTTATTTTATGATTTAAGCTCAAGATCATCTCTATCTCTATAAATAGAGATATAGCTTTTTAAACAAGATGTTTTGCAAATTAACCCTCATGATTCCTGGCAAGCCGTATAGCTATTTCAGATCTAGCCACAGATCTTCATCAGTGGTTGTTTGGAATGCTGCTTTTGAAGAATGCATCAAACTAAATGCAAACAAAATCTCATCTGAATTGAGAATTTTCCACTATGCAAGTGTTCGAAAAATATCGCAAGCAAAACACACAAGAAAACATTTGCAACCAACTTCTTTCCATCTCCAGAGAACCATCGGTCAAGAATAGAAATGATTGTTGTTGTTGTCTGAAAGACAACACAGTGTTTACAGGCAATTGTTATCATTGATAAAGGAAATAATAGATATAGCGCGACCATTGTCAACTTTGTTCACTAGGTGCTGTTCTGTACTACTGTCACTTTCACTGAAGTTTCCCATAATTCTCATTGACGTTTATTCAAAATTGTGGGAAATTTTTCTTAAAGTAAATTAACCAATGGAAAATGTGACAAAATGTATGCGATTTTACATAATAACTTTTGTTTCTTATATAAAAAACAATTTCAAAGCCATGAGGCCGGTGTTGGGATATCAATAGGAGAAAACCCGTAAGACCGCCCAAAGATGAAGATCCCGGAACGCCTTTTTAACCTAAAAGCTTCCGCAGGCAAAAACTGTAGCAACTTTTGTGGTCACAGATGCCAAACCGTTAGAGTGTCTGAGGACTCTCAACAAGGAATGGTAGCTGAACCTTAAGAAGAACCAATTTATTAGGACTTATCAGGTGGTGTCATGGATTTGCAATTCGATTGGCATCAGATATTCTACCTTAAAGAACGTGTGTATTCTTGTATTCTTGATATTTTTGTTGAAAATTATTTTTTTTTTTGATATGAAATTTTAGATTTTTATTGTCATATTTTTTGACTTTTTGTTTTGGGATCAAAAAAATCCCTTTTATTGCTTTCAACGACATCTAGAAAATTACACATTACCCTAAAATTTTCCCAACACTTGTGCTTCATCTATGTGTTTACTTTGTCAATGATTGTTATTACCTGTTGTTTCGTCGTGCTCTACGTTCATCAGGGATGATTTTTTATTTATTCTTCCTTTTTATTGGTACCTTTTATTTTATTATTCAAGCTCAAGACCATCTACAATGTATATCTCAATAAATAGAGATAGAGTCATGTGTGTCTTCCTTGCGATATTTTTCCAATACTTACATAGTGGAAAATTCTCAATTCAGATGAGTTTTCGTTTGCATTTAGTTTGATGAATTTTTCAAAAGCAGCATTCCAAACAACCGCTGATGGCGATCTGTGGCTAGATCTGAAATAGCTGTAGGGTTTGCCAGGAATCATGAGGATGCATTTGCAAAACATCTTATTTTTTTAAAAAACTATAATATCTCTATTTATAAAGATATAGATGGTCTTGAGCTTGAATAATAAAATAAAAAGTACCAATAAAAAGGCAGAATAAATAAGAAAAAATCATTATGTACTTTATAATTTTAAAATTGTTCTGTATACAGAATCATTTGAATCACAATTTTCTTTCAGAATAAAAAGTCTACAATTTTTATGTTCTTAAAACATGAAACATTTTTGTTCTGAATTGTTTGTTTTTAAAATCAGAAGGCATTTTGCATTCTAATTCAAAACTTACATTTTTTTCTTCTGAACTGTTTTACAGAAACCCAAATATTCTGAAACGATTTATGTTTGTCTGGATTCTGTTTACAGAACAGGGCCGATAAATTCAATTTAAATTTTCGCTTCTAAAAACAATACAATATAGAACTGTTTAATGTTGTCATGGCAATTTTAGGAATACTTTAGAAAATATAGGATATTTTGCTTATACGGGTTGAATTTAATGTTTCGGGATTTGAGAACAAAATCAAATATTAATCATCGGAAATCACTTTATTGTTTTTCAAAATATTCCCCATGAAGATTTATACACTTTTGCATGCGTTTGAACCAATTGTCGAAACACTTTTGCCACTCTGATTGAGGTATCTGCAAAACATGCATTCTGAATGCAGCAACCGCTTCTTCAGGTGTCGAAAAACGTTGACCTCTCAGTTTGTTTTTTAGGTACGGGAATAAAAAGAAGTCATTCGGTGCCAAGTCAGGACTATACGGCAGATGACCCATCAAATCGATGTTTTGGGTGCTCAAAAATGCAGTTGTTTCAGGCAATGTGTGAGCGCTCGCATTGTCGTGGTGAAGAGTGATCCGTCTTCGGTGGTTAGTTTTCCTGATTTCTTGGAAGACAACTGGCAAACAACTGGTTGTGTACCACACAGAATACACTGTTGTGCGTTGTTCTAGTGGTACGGTTGCGACATGCCCGGGTTTTCCGAAAAAACAGGCGACCATTTGCTTGGAAGTGCTTCGAGCGCGAACAACTTTTGTTGGATTTGGCTCATCTTGAAACACCCATACAGTTGACTGCTGTTTACTTTCGGGCTCATACGCGTAAATTCAGGATCCATCACCTGTCACGATGTCATAGACGTGTTTCGAAGCACCGCGATCGTATTTTTGGAGCATTTCTTTCGACCAATTGACACGAGCCTTTTTTTGAGCGATTGACATTTTGTGTGGGATCCAACGCGAACAAATTTTTTTGACACTCAAATGTTTATGCAATATTGAATGTATGCTGGTCCCACTAATGCCTAAGGTTGTCTCAATCTCACGATAGGTCACATGACGATCTTGCAAAATCAGTTCGCGCACAGCATCAATGGTTTTCGGAACAACAGCTGATTTTGGACGACCTTCACGAAATTCGTCTTGGAGTGAACTACGACCAATTCACCATACCATCGATAAACACTGGTCCTCGATGGAGCTTCATCGCCAAAAATTGAATTAAGATCATCCATGTACTGTTGCCGAGTTAATCCGCGTCGAAAGTTGTAAAAAATAACACTGTGTGTAATTTTTTAAGTCATGGCAAAATAACCATATACGGACACCACTACGTGATAAAAGAGCAAAAAAAAAGACCCCTGTCTCCCAGTTCTGCCCAAAGTCCTCCAGGTTTTTTTATGCGCCCCCAAAGAAGTGGGGCCCCGGTGTCATTTTTGCAAAAAAGTGATAATTTTCTCAAGCTCATATCTTGCAAACCGTTCGGAATTTTGATTTACTCTCTGAGGAAAAGTTGTAGCTCTTGTCATAAAGAACAAAAATTGTAAACATATAAAATCAAAAAAACTTCATCTTCAAAGTCAAAATCGAAAAAAAAACTTTCCGAACGGTATGCAAGATATGAGCTTGAGAAAATGATCACTTTTTTGCAAAAATTACTCCGGGGCCCCACTTCTTTGGGGGCCCATAAAAAAAAACCTGGAGGACTTTGGGCAAAACTGGGAGACAGGGGTCTTTTATCACGTAGTGGTGTCCGTATATGGTCATATTTTTCGTGTTGCACTGTGTAATCGCACGAAAATGTTCACGATTTAATTCCATTTTTGGGCCGAGATGAATCTTTTAAGTTACTGTAAACAACACAAATAGCGCTCGTAGGTCAAATCGTTCTGAGTACGCATAACCTCAAAAATTTCCAACTTTACGATAGAGCTGTCAGTTGCCAGATTGCAACACTAGGGTTGCCAAATCCCGAAACATAAAATTCAACCCTCGTACATATCGATGGCTTAATATAAAAAGGCCCTAACCGATTCTTTGTTACTTGACACGAAAGGAAAAAACTTAATAAAATCCGTAAAATTGTAGATACAACAAAAAGTTTTAATGCAATTTCCAAAAATTTGTTGCCTCTTTTTATTAAAAATTGCATTAAAACTTATTTTGTATCTAAAATTTTACGTATTTTATTAATTTTTTTCCTTCTCCTCTCAAGTAACAAAACATCGAGTTAGGGCCCTCTTATATTAAGCCATCGATATATTAATTTCTTTCCACACTTGTAGTAGCTTGAATGCTGCGATAAATTCTCAAAAACACGCAAAATAACATGTATGAAATTGTCGAAACAACTTTCGATCATAGAATCATAGAATCAATGCGAATTAAAAAATAAAATGCATATCATAAGACAAAAAAAAAAGTACATATATAACGTAAATACTATAAAGGTGTGAAACATGTAACGGCTAACATTAACAAAATGATGAATTTGTGGGTTTCAATTTTGTAGTTTGTATGCAAACAAACGTGCATACACACACACAACGTGAGAATCGTATGAATAATTCGAAATTTCAAAACTCTACGTGACATTTGAACATTCTAAACCAATTGTTACATATTGTGGGTGGGGAAGGGGGGAGGAGCAATCATTTGTCACCATGAACGACGAACATCTATTAAGCAATGAAGCTAATTTCCAATTAGTACTACACATCTCAATATTAGCCTTTAAGCATTTTCTCTTCTTTCTCAGACTAAATCATAAAGAAACCAACATGTCTAGATGTTTGTAAAACAGTTTTAAAGCAGGTAAAAATATTAGCAAATAACCAACAAATAAAAAACAACTGAACACATCTACTGTAAAGACAAAGTAGGGTTTATTTAAATTTGGTTTGTTTATATAAGTGTTTTTGTTACATACAAAAGTTATTGAAAAAGTTGGCCATACGACTACCAAATATTTCAATAGAAGCCTTTTCCAAACTGAATTCTGTAAAAAGGTGAAGTTTTGTGTGTGAAAGGTACAAGTTTTTAGTATAGAAATTCAACTAAATATAATCGAACTTAAGGTGTGTACTTGAATAATAAAAACAAACGATTTAATAACGTGATAGAGTGTAATTTCGAAAACATAATTCAAAACTGAAATTGTCATGAAAACAAAACAAACAAAAATTCTACACTGAATCATATTATGAAAATGCTAAATGAACTCGGCCCACTACTCATTTATAGCTGTCAGTTACAACGCGCCATATTGCGAGCGCGTGTCAATGTGTCTTGCAGTTGGTATTTCTTCACCTCAAAGTGGGGCGGCCAGTAGAGGGGTGAGTAAAATACAGCAATTTCGAAATTATCTCTGTTAGTGGCAACATATCGATCGACTACCCCCCACTACTATGATTGACTATCCCATGTGTAAGTATTTGTTGTGGCTGGCTGAATGGTGGTGGCGTGCATTGTGGTCTGCCAGTCTACAGGGTGATTCAGGAAGTTCCGGACAAATTTCTCCAGCGTATTCCTTGGCTCATTTCATGAAAAAAGAGTCCACTAGGACCATGTCCGAAAATGCAAGGGTGCGAAATGGCAGCGGGTTCAAAATTTTCGGATTGGCGGTCAGGAGGGTAGTAGGGTAAAGTTGCTAACTTCTTTAAGAGGCCTTTCAAAATCAATAAAAAAAAAGTAGAAAAATTTCAAATCGCCGAGATACAGAGCTTTCGGGAAAAAAATGGATCACATAACCTCAATTTGCTCAGCCGGATGGCAGGTAACTTATGTTTTGAAAGATAGCCATACCTCTTACCTTTCCAAAATGACCTAAACGAAGCCCAGAGGTTTTACCGTTCCAAAGTTATGACCATTTTAGTGAAATGCAAAAATGTTTGTTTTTGTTTTTGGAAGCGAAATAACAGCACACATTTATTTGTTTTTGTAAATTAACACGTAAACATTTTTGCATTTCAGTAAAATGGTCATAACTTTGGAACGGTAAGACCTCTGGGCTTCGTTTAGGTCATTTTGGAAAGGTAAGAGGTATGGCTATCTTTCAACAAAAAACATAAGTTACCTGCCATCTAGCTGAGCAAATTGAGGTTCTCGGCGATTTGACTTTTTTCTACTTTTTTTTATTGATTCTGAAAGGCCTCTTAAAGACCTTTCCAACAACCACAAAAAACAAAAAAATCCGACCACTGGCTCAGAAGTTAGCAACTTTACCCTACTACCCTCCGACCACCAATCCGAAAATTTTGAACCCGCTGCCATTTCGCACCCTTGCATTTTCGGACATGGTCCTAGTGGACTTTTCTTTATGAAATGAGCCGAGGAATACGCTGGACAAATTTGTCCGGAACTTCCTGAATCACCCTGTATACTCGTACATCTATCTCCCTGTCTGCCGCATGATTATTGGAAAATGTTGTGTCCACTCGCCAGTGAAAACTGTATTTGTATAACGTTTTATTTAAATTGAAGACTTTTGCTTTCTTTCATGGATAAATGCTAAAAGCAATCTAATCACTCTTAATGGTTATTTCAATTATTTTACCACAGATATGACTAACTCTATGACCACCGGAAAACTGATCACACCAGCCAGCTGAAGCGTTCAAAAGGTGGAGTGAGGTAGGACATCAGGAGGCAATTGTTAGCTTTCACTTTACATAAATATGACGGACTATTAATTCATAAAGAAATTATTGCGATGATAATAACAATGAACGACTGTGTGTCGTCGTGTATAAATCGGTACTCCAACACACACCTTATGAAAAGTAATAACACTGTTACACCTTTACTGTTCTTCATTTTACAAAACAATGTTAAATATAACACAGAAGGATTTCAGGACAACAAAACAAAGAAGTTAGGAATTACCAAGAAATCTGATTGAAGTTGTGACTCTGTCGCAGGTCTCTAAATTTATAATCAAACTATTCCAGAACATCAAGGATATTCCAGAACATCAAAACAAAGAAGTTAGGAATTATCAAGAAATCTCATTGAAGTTGTGACGCTGTCGCAGGTCTCTAAATATATAATCAAACCAATTGGGCTGTCTACAAACTCAGCCCTTTTATGGTCACCTGCTATCCCTGGAAGCTTAACCTGCAGACTTTATAAACCTCAGGCGTTTGAAACTAAATATTGTCAATTGGAATTGTTATCAAATCCATCACAAACAAATGTTGCCTTAGCGGTAAGGGAAATGGTGTACATACACTAACTCAAAAAAGTCTTCGTACAGCGAATAGTATTGCAAACATTTTAGATTTGGGAAAACACTAAAAGCTTGAAGTGGATAAATTATATTTTATTTTGAATTGTTGTACTTGTAAGCAATTAGTTTTTTAAAAAACATAAACTTTTTTCATATAAAAGTAAGAAAAATACATCAACTTAATCGATTGCACACAATAAACTGTCAGAAAGTCTCCGTACAGTAAATCCTTTTTCCAGAAAATTTCAAAACTGTAACAAGATATGATACTAAAAAGCTATTATTACGTAGTTGTGGTCCATCTTTATTAGTAATTACCAGAGTTCGTATTTACGCTCCCCATGTGTAACCCATACACATCGTCGTGGGGAATGTGTAATGAACGTTTACCCATTACCCACAGGGTATGGGGAACATAATGGGTAGCTACTAGTAGCCTGCATGAATGCACTCAATTTTAGAATACATTCATTATCTCACTGTACTAATACCAACGGTCCGAATAGTGTAAACAATGTGTGCTCTTGGAATGAATGTTGTATGAATCTCTGCTCTGTTAACTACTCTGTTCGTCTCAATTCTCAATACTCAATAAATGTTCGTGAATGTAAAAACCATTCGAATACATAAGAACTATTCGAATGAAAAAACAGTAAATTATGAGTTATGGGTCTCATTTGCTTTCTCGTCAATGAAAAGATCAGCAACGTTGTGTGAAGACTAAAGAAATAAATATTCGTTTTTTATGAGTTTAACTGCAAAAATATATATTAGAAAATGGAAATTGATTAAGTAAATTATTTTAAAAATAATTTATTAATCAATAAAAATATGTAGTTTCGAGAATTTCAAGGGGTGAACTCGTTTTGAAGGAGGAAAAAGGCCGCAGCAAGTTTGGGAAGTTTTTTCCTTAATTGTGGATGAAGACGGCAAAGAAATAAAATATGTCAGTTGCAATAACTGCCAACAAATTTTGAAACATTCAACTTCGACATCGAACCTAGTGAGGCATAAGTGCTACATTTCTAAAATTGACTTGATTTTTATCATATTCTTTATTCCAAAGAAATTATATCTTCAAATCATACCAAAACAGCATTTGCTTTAGTTACGCTTTTTTTAATATGTCTCATGAATACATCTCATTATTCGAATAGTTCTGCTTGTTTCTGAAGACCTTTTACTCAATCTAGTTAATACTCCTTCATACAACTCTCTATGCTCGGTTTCATTGTGTTTCGTACCCAATGCAACCCGCTTAGAAGAATGGTTGTATGTATCGTATTCAAATCGTTAGAATGCGAACATTAACACATTCAAAAAACATGAATGTATTTGAATGTGCGAAAATGTATACTCATGCAGGTCTCTAGTAGCTACCCACGAAAATGAGGAATTACCCATCACGATTACCCTCAGGGCAATGGGGAAAATAATGGGTAGCTACCCACGACGATGAGTAATGGGTTACCCAGGCTAACCATCCTAATTTGTGATCGAAAATATGAAATCCAATCGGAAAAATAAGCAATTTTTGCTGGTTTCTAAGGGGTTTTCATAAAGTGGTCCAATTCGTATGGAAAAATTTTTTTTTCCGAAAAATCGCCAAAATAAGAAAATCGCTAAAATTAAAAATGTGGCTATAACTCGAAAAAGGTGCGTCCAATCGAAAAATAATACAAATTTTAACTCCATAGGAGGCTTTAACCAATGGGTGACTCCAATATGGCATCACTTTTTTTTCGATTTATAGCCACCTTTTTATTTTAACGATTTTCTTATTTTGGCGCTTTTTGGAAAAAACATTATGAAAAACCCTCACATAAATAAATTGTTTCCCATTACATCCCATGAAGGGACAGGGGAGAGCTTCTCACAATCACTGAGCTGTGCGCTTTCCAGTTGCACTCACTGATTGGGGCCTACTGTTTTACACCGATTCCAAACGGTATTTTGAGAAGCCTCTTCAAGGCTAAATACTCGATAGTGCCGCCGTCACTATGCGAGGTGACTGCCCCCGAAACAAGTTTTTTTTAAGATGGTCAGAGCAGGGATCCAACCCAGGATCTCATGTACAAGAGGCGCGCGCACTTAGAAACCCACAAAAATTGGTTATTTTTTCGATTGGAAGCTTCGTTTTCGAGATATAAACAAGTGGGCGTTTAGCGATTTTTTGTTCGAAAAATTGTATTTTTAGCGATTTAAAAAAAAAGTGATGCTACACTGGAGACACCCATTGGTTAAAGCCTCCTGCGGAGATATCATTTTTATTATCCTTTTTATTTTCACGATTTTCTTATTTTGGCGATTTTTCGAAAAAAAAATTCTTTCATACGAATTGGACCACTTTATGAAAACCCCTTAGAAATCTGCAAAAATTGGTTATTTTTTTCAATTGGACGCTCCGTTTCCGAGATATAGAGATTTTTCCTAATTTTTTGATATTTTCGACCAAAAATGGGGATGGGTTACCCTGGGTAACCCATTACCCATCGTCATGGGTAGCTACCCATTATTTTCCCCATTTCCATGAGGGTAATGAGTAATCGTGATGAGTAATTCCCCATAGTCGTGGGTAGTTACCCATTATTTTCCCCATTACCCTGTGGGCAATGGGTAGTCGTAATGGGTAATTCGCCATTTTCGTGGGTAGCTACCCATTATTTTTATCCTGTGGGTAATGGGTAAACGATCGCTACCCATTCCCCACGGCAATTATAATGGTTTACCCTCATTACCCACGAAATACGAACCGTGGTAATTACAGAGTTAAAATTGTTTTTCTTGGAATGAACAAGCTTGGTTGTACGAGGTCGGATCAATAAGTCCGTGACTTTTCGAACTTCCCTCGTAGTTATATGAAATGTAACACTGATCCCATCAAGTACCATCTGTTAGTGGACTACTGTCAAGTTCCGTCATTTACTTTGCGTTTAACAGCTGTTCAAAACAAAAAAAGTGAATTTCGAGTGAATATTTTTATTAAACAAGCAAGGAAAGCCTTGATAAATACTATGGGGACTCTGCGCCATCGATTTCAATGGTAAAAAAGTGGTAACAAATGTGTGAGCAATCTAGTTTTTATTGATTCCACCATGAACAAGAAGCAGAATTTAAAGATTTTGAAGGACAATTTAACACAAAGTGACGAAAAACTGGGCATTGAAAATACATTCCGTTTTTAATAAGACAATGATTCATAACATAAGTCGAATCTTGTCCGAGCGAGGCTTATGTCTTATATCTGATTTCTTATGTCTGCACCATCGATTTCAATGGTAAAAAAAAGTGGTTTATTAACTTTCGTTGTGGTCGCACAAGTACAAATGACGTTGAACGTTCTGGACGGCCAGTTGAGGTCAATACACCCGGAAATGTCGAAAAAAATCCACGATATGGTGTTGGAAGATCGAAGAGTAAAAATGCGTGAGATTGTTGATGCCATAAACATTTCAGATGGCAGTGTGGTTTCGATTTTAAATGATCAGTTGGGTTTAAGAAAGCTGTCTCCAAGATGGGTGCCGCGTTTGCTCTCAATTGACCATAAACTTAATCGTGTGACAACTTCAAAGCATTGTTTGGAGTTGTTTAATTGGGCTACGAATTGGTACCGCCATATTCTCCGGATTTAGCCCCCAGTGACTATTTCCTATTTCCAAACCTAAAGAAATGGCTCGGTGGAAATAGATTTAGCTCCAATGATGAAATTATTGATCAAACAAATGCCTATTTTATGGAACATGAAAAATCCTATTTTTTGGAAGGGATATAAAAATTGGAGAAACGTTGGACTACGAGTATTGAGCTAAAAGGAGACTATGTTGAAATATAATTTTTTTTCCAAAAAAAAACTGTGTTTCATTCAAAAAGTCACGGACTTATTGATCCGCTCTCGTAGTTTGTTGGTTTCAGTTCGTTTTTGTTGGTTAAATTATGCTCCCGACTTCTTTTTTCGATCCCATAAATGCTCTATTGGGTTGAGATCTGGCGATTTAATTTCTGTGGAACATTTTAGAGCAGCCATTTCTTTACTAATCCAGAGGTGTGTTTGGGGTCGTTGTCTCGTTGAACATAATATAAACGCCCCGTATCCAACTTGTTTGCACTTTGTTTCAGATTTTCCTTTAGTATATTGAAATATGTTAGTTTATTCATTTTATTTTCATTGAAAACAATGTTTCCCACTCCTGATGAAGCCATATTATTCCATACCATAACAGTACCGCATCCATGCTTTAGGGTTGGTGCCAAATTTTTTAGATCCATTTCAATATTAGGCTTTCTCCATATAATTTTCCGTCTATCTGTCCCAGAACTATTACATTTGCTTTCAACGCTAAAATCAACTTGACCCCAAAACGAAAAATTCGTATCATTGTGCTCGAGGGCGTTGGTTGGTTGAATAGGCTGCACGACAGCTCGCTGTCTAGCACACTTAGGACTAAAGAAGCCCATTGTGATACCTGCAGTTTCCTCCATAGCAACTATTGACTAGTCGTCTAGCCAATTTGCCCTTTCAATGAATTTGTCTATAAGACCTACAGGAATATCATGTAGGGCTACGGTGCTAACTATATGTGTTCCGAATATCCTACTTCTCAGTCCTGCCAGAGCAGGGCAATCCAAGAGAAGGTGTTTCGTCGTTTCCTCGTCCTCTTCCATGCAGCATCTATAGAGAGCGGAGTTTCTATGTCCCAATCTTAGGGCGTGTTTTCCTACAAGACAATGTCCCGCAAGTGTTCATATCATTGTGGATAACCTGCCTCTCGGCAAGTTAAGTAGTTGCCTAGTCCTCTTCCTGTCCACCTGTGGCCAGAGGACCCTGGCTTGTTTGCAAGTTGAAGTAAGTCTCCATATTATCGGCCCACTGCCTGATCTGCAAACGGCAGGTAGAGATTGGCATAGTAACACCTTATATTGCCGGAAGAACCTGTGCCGTAGTACCCTGCCTAGCTAACGCATCCGCTACGCAATTGCCTGGAATGTCGCTGTGTCCCGGTACCCAAATGAGCCTGATGTCATAATACTCTGCCATCACCCTGTGTCATTCTTTCACCGTGACATTCTTTCACCATCAGGGACATAGCAAACATAGCTTCCAGGGATTTTATGGCAGCCTGGCTGTCTATGTAGATACATATTCTCCGGAGGGTTGTGACACTACTTTTCAGTAGTTCAGCAACCTCCAGTATGGCGGTAATTTACAGTGATCAGGCAGCTTGAAGGAGATATTTACATTTAGGTTCGGTGAATGGACCTACTTGCTCGTCCAGCTTTGATCCATCAGTGAAAAATCTGATACTACTGGTATCCCCTTCCTGTGACTTTTCCCAGGTATTCTTGTTCGGAATAGAAGTGCTTAGATTTGACGCTGGTAGAAGGTAGGGGATACAGTACGGGAATAGAGTTGATCCGGTGTAGTATTTCAGCGTGTCCGGATTGCCCCGATATCAAACGCCACAATCTCTGATTCTCACCAGGGATGTAGCGGCTGCCGATTCGGCCATGATATTAGGAGTACAGATGTTCAGGATAGCACTAAGTGCAGTGCCTGATGTCGCGCCCATTGCCCCACTAACGCTAATCAGTGCTGATCTTTGAATTTGCATCAAGGAATTCAGAATATATTTCTTTTGGAGGGACCTCCACCAAACTACGATGCCATAGAGAAGTATTGGTCTGACTATTGCCGTATAAATCCACATGGTGATCTTAGGAGACAGTCCCCAGCGCTTTCCTATCGCTACTTTACAGCAGTAAAGAGCAACAGACGCCTTTTTCACCGAGAGGTGACACCACATTCGGTGTCCACGACAGTTTTCTGTCGAGAATTATTCCCAGATACTTGACCTTTTCCGTCAACTGTGCTTGCACCTGCTCGAAGGCGTACTCCAATCACTTGTCCATATTAGTTTTTCGAACGTATGGCTTCTTGAGGCTCACTCGACCATTGTATGTATCAATTTCAATTTCTTTTAAGAGAATTTTTACTGTTTGTGGGTCGACAGTTACTCCATCGGTGCATTTGAGATTTCCAGCAATTACACAGGCTTTCATTCACATTTCGGACAATTCCTTTTTTTTGGACGACCAGATCTTGGTTTATTAGCAAATGTTTTGATTTTTTCGAATTGTTAAATGATATATTGAACAGACGAGCGAGGCCTTTTAACAACTTTTGTGACTTCATATAAACTTTTCCATCCTTTTTTAAGTTTATTATATTCTAGTGTCCATTGAAATTTGTTTACTTTTGCTTTCCATAACAATCTAAATTTTTTTCTGACGTTTACGAAAACACAAGTGAAAGTGTCCAAAACTACTTTCATTAGTATTGGAACCTGGTATCTACATTAAAGAACCCCCCGTTACTTTTCAAAAATACCCATTGTACGAACCTTTTTTGGTGTAAAAAACTGAATGTTTCCTTAAATTTCTCGTAGAGTTACCAAATAGAAAAAAAACTATCAATTCAGAATATTGAAGTATAATTTAATAACTTTCAGTTAGGACAATTTTTAAAAATCTACCTTTAATTTTGTGATAAATTCACCAATTTTATTAAAATGTATGTACTTGTACGGAGACTTTCTTGAGTCAGTGTATATACAGTGGCTCACATATTATTGCATATGTTTTGTAAACTAATGAGCATAGTTTTAATATTTCGTGAAAATAAGTGAACATTTTGTCACATATTTTTTTTGGGACTTAGTCGAAGCCAACGATAAAAATTTAACACAAAACTAAATGCCGATATCAGAGGTCTCACTCATAGACTAATAATTGTAGTAGACCTAATAGTTCTCTCACCAAATTTATGACATTTGGACTGATGTGATATTTACGTTCGATGTTGAAAAGAATTGCTTTACTAATACCAGATAGAGGCAATGGTTCAAAACAACGAACAAAATAACAACAACGGCATTTCGTTTTGTGTGTTAAAATTATTGTGTTAAATACAACACAAATGTATGCTAACAATTACAGTCAATAAAAAAGCGTAAAACACATTTAAATTTCACAGTTTTTCACCAAAACGACATGAAAAATTAAAGCAAGAAGTTATTGTAATTACACCTGGTGTATGTCACTTTTCGTCAAACATCTCTCTATCACACCGACCGCATCACGAAGAGTGTGAAAGGAAACGTCAGATGAGCCAAATATTCTCTCTAGTCTGAGATTACTCTATGGTCTCATTGCTTATTCCATGCAGTTGTAAATGTCTATCAGTTTCGGAAAAAGGAACATCATGCAAATGCAGGAGCGATTGATCATATTCGGACATTAAAAGTGGTATACTTGTTAACATGGGACGTCGAACATCATTGGAAGTGCGTGAAGTAATAAAAAACATTTTCAGCAGTGAAAATCTCAGAAAAAAAATTAAGAAATTGTAAATTTTAGTTCTTCTACTGTTTAGTATATAATTTATCGGTAATTGTACGAACATCGTTTACACGATAACGGCAGGAAAAACCCAAATAAGATATTTATGGAGAGTGATGAAAGGTGGATAGTAAGAAACGTTAACCAAAATCCATCTTTAAGTGGCCCATATGTAACCAAAGGCGCCAAAAATTCTGTGCTGAAAAGGAAAAAGGAAACTTATGTGCATTTCCAAATTTTTTTAGGCGATCATCTTTAAAAGGAATTTTCCAGGTGAAGCATTTAATCAGTGAAGTCAAAAATCTCTCGAGATATACACTCCGGTTCACTTATTTAAAGGCACTAAAAATTCCATATTCAACAGCCTGTATCTTTTGCACTTTGTAACCGATTGCAGAATTTTAAAATGGAAATGGAAGCTACACGTCATGAGATATAAAAAAAATGGCAATAGTGGTTTCTAACTTTTTGAGCAATTTATAAAAATAAGTTCAAAAATGTGCTATTTTTGTTTGGTTCACTTGAATAAAGGCACTTTAACTAATTTTAATGAAAAACTGGTTTTCTTGTTTTTTTTTTTAAATTTATTTTACTTTATTTACGATCTATTAGTAGTGGGTACAACCTCCCTTGTTTTTAATAACTTCAAATATACGGGTTTTCATTGAGAGATATAAGAGATTTTATGTAATCCAACGAAATTTGATTCCAAGCATCCTTAATGGCCTGAATTAGTAACTGCTTGTCATCAAATTGCCTACCTCCTTCATAGACCTTGCGAGAAAACCAACCCCAGACATTTTCAATAATGTTTAGATCTGGCGAATAGGGTGGCCAGTCAAGAATATTAACATTTTGGCTTGCAATGAACCCCTTTACTACTCTGGCGTTGTGTATAGGGGCATTATCCTGTTGCAATATCCAAGATATGGGACCAAATAGTTCACTGAACTTCGGAAAAGTCGATTCCAATAACATTTCATAGCTTGCACCAGTCATTTTTTCACTTTGAAATTCAAGATCGATGGTGCCATAGTACGTAATAGCACCCCACACCATAACGCCGCCCTCTCGGCTGTGATGTCGGTTCAAAAAACGCTTTTCTTTGCGCAGATCATGGAAATAATAGTTGTAGCCATCAGGCCCTTCCAAATTAAACTTCTTCTCATCCGTAAATACAACGGTTCTCCAGTCATTTACATGACGTCTTGGCTGCACATCCCATATCATGTAGTCTCTTGCGAATTGAAGCCGTTTTTCCTTACGAGGAGCATTAAGTGACGGTTTTTTTTTTGTAATTTCAGGTATTTAAGATACTCACAGCTCTTAATTACTCTGCGTTCTGATGACCAGCTCGCTTCCACTCCAGCTTGAGCTCTTATTTTTGACAAGGATAAGGTAGAATTAGAAGCAATACTGATGATTTTTCTTTACTCATATGTAGATAAAGACAATGAAACCCTTCCTTTAAAAATTTTTCCATACCACTCGGGGTCCTTGATGTAATTGTCGACAACTGTTGTGCTCTGTCCGTAAACATCGATTTTAGTTTTTTCCGATAGATTTAAAATATTTTGTTTTGCCATTTTGACTCGTAAAATGATTAAGATGTAATAAATTGAAATAAAGAAACGCTCCCTACAAAAAACCATCGATTACTTTAAAAATAATAAAAAAGTGCCTTTATTCAAGTGAACCAAAAAAAAAATAGCACAGTTTTGGAATTTTTTTTTATAAATTGGTCAAAAAAAGTTATTTAGTTAAGAAACCACTCAAGATGTCTAGCTTCCATTTCCATTTTAAAATTCTGCAATCGGTTACAAATTGCAAAAGATACAGGCTGCTGAATATGGAATTGTTAGTGCCTTAAATAAGTGAACCGGAGTGTACCTAAATACGTGTGGAGAAAGAAGTTGAGGAGATGCCTTGCTGGGCACCGAAATAGCTATATTCACAACAATCCAACGAAATAATCACATCCAAAGTCACGATGTCGAACGTTAACGTTCGCATGCTTTCTAAGCGACAAACAGCTGATTTCGAAGTCACTAACACGCATCAGAACGACAAGTCGAATGAAAATCAATGCGAACGAAACGCAAACATTTCAGTACAAAATCGGTAGCCGCTAATTATTTTCGCTGTCATCTGTGCAAACACAAATGTCAAAAACACTCACTTTTGTTTTCGTTTTCGTGTCGTGCCAAAAAAAAACAAAATTGAATTTAAAATTCTTATAAAATATACAACAAAATGGAAAATAAATGGTAAGTAAACGGTTAATTATTTCTGTTTTGTTAGAGTAATTATTGTTTGTACATATGTTTATCTATTTCAGCATAAAAAAGTCAACGTTGCTGCAGCTGCAAACATTTGGGAGATATATGGAGGAAAATCCCGAGTTCCTTAGTGGAACGCCAGTCTTTGGCGGCTCAAAACTGTCCACAGAAGAGCAGTGGAAAAAAGTGGCAGTATTTTAGTAAGACCTTTATGTCAAATAAATAAAAAACAATTACAATAAAAACAAGCAAATAAATTCATCATTTATTGCAAACTTATATCAAAACCCACCCTTAATTACAAAATTTTTGGTTTGTTTGCATATGATTTTGTTTGTTTGTTTTGCTTTACATTTTGCTGTCAATTTTTTCCAGCTGAGTGGTACAGAGATGTACTTTTTTGTAACTATTCAAAAAATTGTAGCGGTTTTCCACGAATATAGCGATTTTTTTTTTGGATATTAACCTTTTTTTTGGAATTCTTGATCTGGTAGCTTTGTCATTTGACAATGTTAAATGCCTTTGTTTATAACTCGTAAGACCATGCGAACGACAAGTCGAAAGATAGTGACTACCAATTTGAAGCGAAAGTGAGTGCATTGCTGTCGTTCGCTTAGGCTTTCTTTCGACATCCTGACTTTGGCTGTCAATTTACTTCTTCTTGTAAAAAGCTTTTTCTATTAAAAATTATTTTTAATAGAAAATATGACCTTGAACCGAATTATTATTGAAAAGCATTTCAAGAAAAGTTCTGCATAAAAGATTTCCAATGATACACGTTCTGTCTGTAAAACGCAGACAAAATGCGCAGTCGTTAAGAAAGAATCATAAAAACAACCTTTCATAAAAGCACTCGTTGTCATGGTAGGAGCGTATATTTTCTATAAGGTAAGTGTAGTGCAAAGGAAACGTATTTCCTTGCAATATTGTGGGAATTCGTTTTGAACTCACTTATTCTAGAAAAGAATCTTTTGGGACGATTTATGATCATCCAATTGGTGGTTTTGGCATCGATGTGGGCATTCGTTCAAACAACATGGAACTGCTGTTTTACAAAACTTGTAAGAAACAAATTTAAAATATATGTATTTTAAAACTTGCAAAACTTCTTTGATTGGTTTCTACAATTAGTTTCTACCGTGTTTATTTCATACAAACATTTCTAACGAAATAACTTCTTGTTCTACAACTGGTTCTTTGGCATAAATTATTGTTTCGCAAAAAGTCCAAAGAAATTATTCTTCAACAATTTCGACCACTAGTGTTGAATATATGTATATATTCTGAAACATGGGTGCTGGAACCTATTAAACAATCAGAGTACACTTTAAACTACGGTGCTAGTTAACATCTCTGAAAGGATGTTATAGGACAAGTTCATTCCGAGAAAAGTTTTATATACTAAAATCGGGACTAAAATATTTTTGTTTTACCAACAACAACTATTTTCTAAATAAATACCGATGTATGTACAGTACAATCATTTTGTGACATATCTCGATTTTGTCTAGTACAAAAAATTTCAAACAATTTGCTCATTCTTGTAGTGAGTGAAGTGGCCTGCCTATTGTAGAGCGATAACCGAACTTTGAAATTGAATCCAAGTATACATATGTATGTATACAGGGTGATTCAGGAAGTTCCGGACAAATTTCTCCATCGTATTCCTTGGCTCATTTCATGAAGAACAGTCCACTAGGACCATGTCCGAAAATGCAAGGGTGCAAAATGGCAGCGGGTTCAAAATTTTCGGATTGGCGGTAGGAGGGTAGTAGGGTAAAGTTTCTAACTTCTGAGCCAGTGGTCGGATTTTTTTTGTTTTTGGGCTTGTTGGAAAGGTCTTTAAGAGGCCAATCAGAAAAAAAGTAGAAAAAAGTCAAATTGCCCAGATACAGAGCTTTCGAAAAAAAAATGGAAAAACATGCACATAACCTCAATTTGCTCAGCCAGATGGCAGGTAACTTATGTTTTTTTTCTGTTGAAAGATAGCCATGCCTCTTACCTTTCCAAAATGACCTAAACGAAGCCCAGATGTGTTACCGTTCCAAAGTTATGACCATTTTACTTTTTGGAATCCGACCACTGGCTCAGACGTTAGCAACTTTACCCTACTTTACCGCTGCCATTTCGAACCCTTGCATTTTCGGACATGGTCCTAGTGGACTTTTCTTCATGAAATGAGCCAAGCAATACGCTGGAGAAATTTGTCCGGAACTTCTTGAATCACCCTGTATTATTATATCGCTTGTTGTATGCCACATGTATGGACGGACATAAATGAGTAAGCCGGACAAGGCAACACTTGATCTTAGTACAATCAACAAGTCGTGTTTGTATATCGAAATATAAATGAATGACATAAATGCAAAGTATTCGAACGAGTACGAACGAGTAACTTTAGATTTATATCACGTGTTTTTAATTACAAAACGAAAACATTTTGTTGGACACATTACGATATTCGAAATTGTCGTCGATGGACGGGACGTGGGTGAGTGAATGGAGAGGAAGTACGATATGATTCAAACTAAAAATTATGAACGATAAGGAAAAATTAAACTGAAATTATTAAGTGAATCGTAAACCAAAGATAAAACACCAAATAGATAAAGAACTGAAAATGTTTGTCTGTTCTCAAAAATAAAAATGGTTTTGTGTTCAATTTGTGACTCACCTTCGGTTGGTGCCATAAGCTTAACAAAATTATCGGGGAAAACACCAACTTTGCCTTTAAGTTCGCCCTTCCACCAACCCTTGTCGGGCAGTTCCATGGTGTGAATGGTGATAATATCACCCACTTTAAGCTCAAGTTCATCTTCATTCTGTGGGGCATAAGGAAATTCAACACGGCAAAAATCCCTTTGAGGCTTCGGTGGTAAAATAGGTGCTGCTGCTGCTGCTGCATCGTCTCCACCACCGAGCAATGAGGCAGAGTTCGCAAAAATTGTTGAGGTGGTCGTGGTGGCTGCTGAGTTTAATAAATCCTCTTTGGAACTGTGAAAACTTAGGCGATTTGTTTTCTTCGTTGTCGTGTTGGACGAAGTGGAGGATGATGACGATACTGCTGATGCTGTGGTGACTAAAGTCGACGCAACGGTGCCACTTTTGCTTGATGCAGTATTACAGACAATCGCTTTCGCCACCGAAGGAGGTCGCTTGCTGGCAAACACCGGCGAGGGTTCTATGACTTTAACAAAATTTGATGGAAAAACACCGATTTTATTATGCAGACGTCCGCGCCACCAGCCTTCTTCTACCTAAATGCCCGATGATAGAAAGAAAATCATTGAAATGCTATACATACTACGACAAAGGAAGTGGAGCAGTAGACCCCAAAACAAAACAAAAAACCAAACACTTGCTGCAACATTTCACATTGTTGTTCTTGTTGTTCCTATTATAATTATTTGTATTGTTTTTGTTTTTGTTTTCATTTTGTATTAGGGTTGTGCACGACCAGCTATCCGTATAAATGAATATGTGCTACATGGATATTTGTTTACTAACCTCCCCTAGGAATTCTATGACATCACCCACAGCCAGCGATAGTTCGTCCTCATTGACTTGCGTATAACTGTAAATAACTTTACAGCGCCGATTACTGGTCGACATTTTGTCTCTGCAATGAATGGAAAGCAAGGAAACATCAAAAATTAGTTCATATGGTAAAAAAAGAGAAAGCAAAAATTTAACATGACACTCAACGCTAAAGGGGGCCAAAGATGGCTGGAGAGAGAGAGTGAAAGAGAAAGGAGGGAAGTGTGACCCCGACAAATATTTAACTTATGACTTCATCTTTGTCCATACAATCAACAACCACAATGTGGTTGAGATTGTGCATCATGTTTGATAGTGTGAATCGATAGATACACATGCCAGTGTCCTGCAAAAATCTCTATACTTTAATAGATTCAAGTTCCATCATATATAATGATGGGAATATGTTTCTATATCCCGAGAAATTTTTAAACATCAATTGACCAACCGTTAAAAAGCATTCCTATGCATGTGGCTGTCGGTGGTGCAACGGCTAGTGTGCGCGGCTCTTGTACATGAGAACGTGGGTTCGATCCCTGCTCAGACCACCTTACATTTCATTCTACGACGGTCACCTCGCTTAGTGATGGCGACACTATCGAGTACTTAGCCATGAAAATGCTTCTCAAAGTACCGTTCGGAACCGGTGTAAAACTGTAGGTCCCAGTTAGTGAGTATAAAACTAGAAAGGGCACATCTCACTGATTGTGAGAAGCTCTCCCCAATCCCTTCATGGGATGTTATGGGACACCATTGTTGTTTGTTATGCACGGGGGATTAAATGAGGAGGTTCTTTTCAAAACTTGACTATTCCACTGTTGACGTTTTTTGGAACGAAGTTCCTTATCGCACGTTGCAAGATGGGGGCTAAATGAAAAATTTTTAAACAACTTTTTTCTAACTACTTTATTTCATCCCATTATTACCAACTATATTGTGTACTTTTGGTTTGGTTTGGTTTAAAGGGAAGTTTTCTAGGTGGAGCCTGTTTATTACATATTGTAGTTTTGAACAAAATAAAAAGTAAACTTAGAAAAGCCAATTTCAAGACTGGCAAATCCATGAAACACAACCCTCAGCAAGGAATTACATTTGACAGCACACTTACACTCGTTCTTTTGGTTTGTGTCCAGACTAACATGGGAAATTTTCTAACGGGTCCGCCAAATAACTTTTTTTTGTTTTGAAAATGCTATAAAAAAAACTACTGAATATTTTCTCAAATTTCTTTATTTATTTGAAAGTACAATCCTTCCGCTTAATAATGGAAAATAATTTCATTCAAATGGCTGCCTCGGCTGGCCATGCAGTAGCCTACACGATCGGTCCAATTTTTAAGCACATTATCGATTGTGTGCAGCTGTATTTCACCAATGGCTTCACGAATATTGTCCTTTAAAGCGTCAATTGTCTCTGGCTTGTCGGCGTAACACTTATCTTTGAGGGCACCCCACAAATAATAGGCCAACGGTGTCAAATCGCAGCTCCGAGGTGGCCAAACGACATCAGCTCTGCGGCTGATAATGCGATCTTTAAAAACAGGGCGCAAAACATCGAGTGTAGCTTCGGCTGTGTGGCACGTAGCGCCGTCCTGTTGAAACCAAATGTTGCCAATATCCTCCTCTTCAATTTTTGTGAACAAAAATTCGTTCAACATGGCCCGATAACGATCGTCATTGACTGTAACGGCCATTTTCGAAGAAAAATGGCCCAATTATGCCTCTGTATCAAAATCCGCACCAAACAGTGACTCGTTTTGGGTGCATCGGCTTTTCAATGTATGCGTGCGGGTTTTCTGTTCCCCAAATGCGACAATTTTGCTTGTTTGTTTACATACTCGCCAAGATCAAAATGAGCTTCATCTGAAAAGATGATTTTTTTTTGGCAAAATCGGCATCTTCTGTAAGTCGATCGCAGGCCCATTTTCCCCATATTTCCCAGCGTTGTTCAAGCGTATACACAACCATATTCGTTCAGCGGATACAACTAATTATCTGTCAAATCAGACATGAGCTAAGTGTTACCATTCACGAAATAAGCACTAGTTGAAAAACAAAACGTTAGATGGCGGACCCTTTATTTAGGTGGAGCCTGTTTATTACATATTGTATGTAGTTTGAACCGAATAAAAAGTAAATTTAGAAAAGCCAAAGTGAAAGAAGTTAAAAAAAATAACATCTTAAAGAAGTACCTTTGCTTAAAAAAGTAAATTTTCCTACCAAAAGTACCTTTTCTTAAAAAAAGTAATTTTTAAATAAGTACCTTCTCTTAAAAACTACATTATCTTACAACAAATTGCATTTACTTAAAAAACTACATTTTCTTTAAAGAATGCCTTTTTTGTAAAACAAAATAACTTTTCTTGAGATAAGTACCTACACTTAAAATTGTATCTGTTAGTTCGTAAAAAAAAAAAACTTTTCTTCAAAAACAAAATACCTTCTCTTACAAAAATTCATTTTCTTATAAAAATTCCTTTTCTTAAAAGTACCATTTCTTAAAAATAAAGTACCACCTTTTCTTTTGTTTTCTTGTGATAAGTAGCCTTCCTAAAAATAAGTAAATTTTCTTAAAAAAATAATCATATCCTAAAAAGAATACCACTTCTTTAAAAAGTACCTGTTCTTAAAAAAGCATTTTTTGTAAAAAAAATTCATTCTTTTGGGCTTTTTCTTAGCTTAGTATCGGCGAAACTATCGAGTATTCATCCATGAAAAAGCTGCTCAAAGCACCGTTCGGAATCGGTGTAAAACTGTAGGACCCAATCAGTGAGTGTAAAACTAGAACGCGCACATCTCACTGGTTTGTGAGAAGCTCCCCCTAATCCTTTCACGGGATGTAACGGGAAACCATTTTTTTATTTTAATAAAAGAAGCACCTCTCATTAAAGAAAGGACCTTTTCGGGAAAATATAATACATACTCTTACGAAAGGGCCTAAAAATATCCTTTTTTTTTTTAAAAAAAATACCTTCAATAAATAAAAAATTTCTTAACAAAAGTTTATCATTTTACAAGATCCATTTAAATGACAGTATTTTTCAACAGGCGCCTTAGGTGTGTTGGAACTAACTATAGCGAAAGGAACTTCGTTCCAACCGGGTGTCCCGGTATTTATTTTGTTTTTGTTTGGTAGCACTGAATTGAAAACTCCGCGAAAATAAAATTGTGCGAAATCTTTATAATTACACCAGAAAAAAATAAATAAAAGGCATGATTTCATCAAAAGTAGATTATTCCACTTCAAAATGACATTAACCATTTGAAATATACATTTCTGGAACAAAATGTGATTAATCCATAAATTAAAAATAAATAAAACCTACTTTTTTTCAGTTTTAATTATTTAATTATTTAAAAAGATTTCTGATGCCTAATTAGTTTCAGCAAGTCAACGTTAATCCACAGTGGTTTGAATCAAAACATGATTATTCCTCTGGAGCACATAACAAAAGTTGATTATTCCAATCAGCTGCGTCAAAACTAAATTATTCCATTTCAAATTTTGGATTTATTCCTATACAAGACAATGACTAATTTTGACGTCCTTAATAATGCTCCAAAATTTCGGGTTGAATACATAGGGGCATGCCTAAAAAACTATTTTCTTAAATTGTGCAAAAACACAAAAAGTGGAATAGTCATGTTTTGCAACGAACCTCCTCAAATGATAAGCGATTTAAATCCTGACATATCAAATGATATGTCATGACCAACCTGTCCAACCATCCCACTTTAGGCGGGATTGTCCTGATTTTTGTGGGATCGCCGCACTTTTTGGTGTCTAATCCCGACATGCATCTAAAATAACATCAAGATTGTGGCTCAGTGAATAAAGGCCTAACGAACTAACGCCTAATTTTTCAAAATGAAAGAATGCCTAAACAAGAACGCCTAAGAAGAAAGTGAAAGAACGTCTAACTTTAAAAATGAAGGAAAGTCTAATTTTAAAAATGAAAGAAAGTCTAAATTGTTAGGGTTTCTTTCATTATGAATTAACACCTAATGAAAGAAAACCTAACAACTGGAATTTGGAATTGCTTTTATAATTTTAAAAACTAATAATTTTCCCTTTTACAGAATGTTTACAAGATAGTGTATGCATTTTGTAAAAGGGAAAATCAATTGCTTTTATAATTTTAAAAACTAATAATTTTCCCTGTTACAGAATGTTTACAAGATAGTGTATGCATTTTGTAAAAGGGAAAATTAATACCATTATTTTAACATTTTGTAAAAGGGAACTTACCTTTCGTAACCATTGCTTTTCATAATAAATCATGAACAATCAAAAATGAATAAAACAATCAAAAATGAATAAAAATCACACTTTTAGCAAAATGAAAAATCGCCTAACATTAATGAAAGAAAGCCTAACAATCAAAAATGAATAAATATCTAATTAGGCGTTTTTTCATTTTTGATTGTTAGGCTTTCTTTCATTATGAAAAATCACCTAACAATTTTAATGAAGGAATGCCTAAAATATTAGACATTCTTTCATAATGAACAACCGCCTAATTCCTATGTAATTTTTTGTTGCAATTTTTAGGCATTATTTCATTTTTTTTAGGCGTTAGTTCGTTAGGCCTTTATTCACTGAGCCCAAGATTGTATTCAAAATTAAACGCTTATTTAGTCCTATTTTAACTAAATTCATATATTTATACAATCACCCATAGGGATGGGGATATATTTCATTTAATACGTAAAAAAATGTAACACATAAAAGGAGTCATAGTAGACCCTTATGGCCAGTTTTTAAGTGGGTAGTTAACTATCGGATTACTTAATCTTAATTCTAAGTTAATTAGAGGTTAACTTTGCATTTTGTTTTTCACTGACTTTTTCAGACGTTTGAGCCATGTCCGTCTGTCTGTCTGGCTGGCTGGTCAAATATTTATCGATCACAGCAAAACTTTGTCAGTGACTATTATTTGCCAATATTGAGTTTGGGATTGAAAATGGGCGTTTTGGCTACGCCCCATCTGATACCTCCCATACAAATCGACACCTTTAGCTCAAAATCATATTTCTTTCAAAACTTTCTTCTGGTAGATGTGATTAGCTTCAACTTACACACCGGTTAATAACCTGTAAATGCCTACTTAACTGGAGGAAATGGGCGAGATTGCCACGCCCATTCTGGTACCTCCCATACAAAACAGGGTGTTCGTCCAGGTTGTGAATCCGATGAATCGCGTGAAACACATCCGACGTTAATGAAATTCACGTTATCAAACTCCAATCACCGATTATAATAAGAGTGATTTTGCCACGCCCATTGTGGTACCTCCCATACAAAAGTTCTTTGGCCGTCTGGTTGTTCGGCACGAGAAGTTCCGCAAAACCGAAACCATCTTTATGAAAGTTTGTACTAGTAAATATTTAGTTAAATAAAACTCTCCTGTAGAAAATGAGCTGTTTTGCCACGCCCATTCTGGTACCTCCCATATAAAATTTGGGCGGATGACCGGTTGATCGACACGATAATTCTGACAAACAACAACCGATCTTAATAAAATTCGGTACTAGGCAATATTTTGCTAAAAGCTACTGTGTAACTAATAACTGACTATTGTGCCACGCCCAGTTTCGTACATCCCATACAAAAGGTGGGCGTATTTGGGGTTTGCCGACTCGATATCTCCAATAAATCATAACCGATCTTAATAAAATTAGGTACTGCTCAAAATTTTGGCAACAACTTGCCATGCCCATTTTTGTACCTCGCATATAAATATTCGGAGGGAGATTAACTAACTTGGGTATTCAATAATATTTAGCGCAATGTCAATATGCTGTTGAATATGGACACTTTTGAGTATGGACGTTTTTGTAACAGAAATCCCACGCAATAGATGACTTAGGGTGAGGGTATGTACTGGTTTTAATTAATTTTTTATTTAAAACTTAAAAATTACCCATTTTACTCATTGTGTCCCGCTTTTTGGTCACAACCAGTTGGTCAGGCTAGTCATGACACATAAAAATATTGTGATCGATATGGGATAATTATTGTGATTAAAATAACTGGTACTCTGGCTAAAAAATAATTTATAACTACGAGTGAAGTTTGACAACACCGTGACTTTTTGAATAACCTTTGTGGGTACGTACACCCACACACCCGGGTGTGTTTTCCATTTTCAAACAGGTATATTTTGAGTTCTATGTGTCGTCGTATCGACTTGAAATTTTGGGTAGCCTCCTAAAATATTGTTGTCTAAAAATGTTACCAAATTTAGAAGATGTTTTTGCGATTTACTCCTTTTATCTACAGCCGACACACCTATGTAGGTGTGTATAGAAAATGTATGAAAAATTTTATTTAGAAATAAAGAAAAAAATTTATAATCATAATTTTTTACTGCATTTATTAATAAATCTGAAATTATTTCATAGAAGAATATTTTTCGATTTCCTTTGAGCTACACAGATCAGGGTTTTGCTTTTTTTGTCCCTTTTTTTTTGGATTTTTTACATTGTATGAAATAAAAAAGAAAAAGAAGAAATGTTAAAAAAAGTATGATTTTTTTATATTTTCACAAGTTTTATTTTATATGGCATTATGTTTTTCATTGTATGAAATAATGAGGAAAAATTAATAAAACCAATAGAGCATTTTAGATTGCGCATGTATCACATTGAGTGATATCCACTGAATGTTCAGGACAAACAGGCATTTGACATTCTTCGCAGTTCTTTCGTGTTGGTCTTCTTTTGGAGCACAGGAAACAATTTAACTTCTGCTTGAGTCTGCCAGAACTGTTACGTTCTTCTTGAGCGCGTACTGGACGATATTCAACAGTTGGTTTTATGGCGCGGCCCAACATACTTTAAATTCCACTACGAGATGTTAAATTTCTATTATTTATCCATTTTGTGAAGGATTCTGTATTTCTGCCAATGCTAAATTTGCACTCAACTGTTGTATGAACAACCGTCTACGGCTACTTGATTTCTTCAAGTGTTGATTATCTATATATGATGAATTTCATTTAAAAATCGAGATAAAACTGAAATTTTGAACCCGACCACCTCAGATATCGATGAAATTTTGTTCATAGCTAAATTTGATCAATACAAACTCTCATTTTTAGAAATGACTGTTTTGCAATTTTTTGGGCGTGGCACAGTGGGAAAGTTTTCGAAAAAACGCGAGAATGGTCGGAGAGTTCCATTTGAACTACAATAACTCAGAATCGGCTGAACCGATTTCCATGATCTTGGTATCATTCAAAAGAAATTTTAACAGGCTTTATGACACGTTTAAAAAAAAATAATTACACTGTAAAAAATTGTATAACAAAAAAAATTTTAACTAACGAAAAAACTAAAAAGATCAAGGGTTTTTTTTACAGTGTATTATTTTTTTAGAAAGGTTTATCCTTCACCTATGCCATATCAAGAAATAAAAATGGGTTATTTTTTAGTTTTTTTTATATAATTTTTTAAGTAGTGTCACTTCTAGTAATTGCCCTTATATTTACAGGTGTATTGATCAAATTTAGCTATAAACAAAATTTCATCGATATCTGAGGGGGTCGGGTTCAATGCATCTCGATTTTTACATGAAATTCATCATATAGAAAATACAATGTTTGTATGTTTGTCCCCTATAGACTCAAAAACTATCCAACCGATTTGGCAAAAACCGGTTTCATTTGAAAGGTTATAGTCCAAATTAGGTTTTTGGCTATATATCTTTTTGATATTTCAAGTGGGCGTGGCGCCTCCCACATAAATTGAATAATATCATATATCTTGACTATTGTGATAGCAAGAGTTTTGAAACATTGCAGTATCCCATATGTTACTGATTTGAATAATCACGAAAAAAATGGGCAGGATCGGACCAATGGGAGTGGCAGCTCCCATACAAAGTAAATATTTAATATCATATATCTTAGAAATTTATACACGTTGATTATTTGTTAATGTGAATAGTCATGGGAAATCTTTGGGAAAAACACAAAGAAAGCATGAGTGACGATATACTGAGACAAGCATGTACAACGAACCCTGATGTGGAAATCCAGTTTTCGGATGACATTTTCAATGAAGCACTCATACTACTTGAAGATAGATGTATTTCGATCAGCAACAAAATTATTTGCCAGATTGGACTACCAGCACCGCGACGTGATCGAAACAATGTCCACGACAGAGATTTGCTGCGTTCACGTAGGCAGTATAATTCTGATGAATTGCGCCATTTTGTCCATGCTCAGCAACAACTATTGACTGCTGATCAAAAAATAGTTTTTGAAAAACTTATGGAACACGTAGCAAACAAAAGAGGTGGACTTATTTTCCTTGACGCACCTGGAGGCACTGGAAAAACATTTCTGCTCAATTTAATACTCGCTGAGATTCGATCGAAAAATGAAATTGCACTTGCTGTAGCATCGTCTGGAATCGCATCAACTTTAGTCGATGGTGGGCGTACAGCGCATTCAGCTCTTAAACTTCCATTAAATGTAAACCATACCGAAGCACCAACATGTAACATCGGAAAATATACTGGCATGGCTGCAATATTAGAAACAAGCTCACTTATTGTATGGGATGAATGCACTATGGCACACAAGAAATCTCTTGAAGCTCTTAACCGTTCTGTGAAAGATTTCCGAGAAAATGATCGACCAATGGGTGGAGCTCTCTATGGCTTCTTGCTGGTGATTTTCGACAAACTTTGCCAGTGATTCCAAAATCAACACCAGCAGATGAACTAAATGAATGTTTGAAAGCGTCATATCTTTGGAGACATGTAAAAAAACTTACATTGTCGACAAATATGCGTGTGCATTTACTTCAAGATGCTGCTGCACAAATATTCGCCAAACAGCTTTTGGATATGGGCGATGGAAAACTTCTGTATGAACCGACTACACGTGAAATATCTTTTCCGCTAAACTTTTGCCAAATGCAGTCATCAATTCAAGATGTTGTGCAGAAAGTTTTTCCCGATATTGCAAATAATTTAAAAAACCATGATTGGCTTTGCGAACGAGCAATTTTGGTTCCGAAGAATGATGATGTCAACAAAATAAACCATCAAATTCAATTGAAGCTACCCCCGGTGAAGTTGTGAAGTACTAATCGATTGACACAGTTGCAGATGAAAACCAAGCTGTTAACTATCCAATAGAGTTTCTTAACTCTCTGGAACCTTCTGGAATGCCACCACACATCTTAACTTTAAAAGTTGGTTCGCCACTGATGCTCATTCGCAACTTAGATCCATCGATATCGTGCAACAGAACAAGACTTGCTGTTAAAAAACTATCTCCAAATTTAATCGAAGCCACAATCATCAGCGGCAAATGTAAAGGAGAAGAAGTGCCGATACCACGAATTCCAATGATTTCAACCGATTTACCCTTCGATTTCAAGCGATTACAGTTTCCAGTGCGTCTTGCTTTCGCCATAACCATCAATAAGGCTCAAGGCCAATCGCTAAGTGTTGCTGGTTTGATCTTAGAAAATTCCTGTTTTTCGCACGGCCAATTATGTGTTGCTTGCTCTATTAAGATAAAGAAGTTAATAAATAAACAAAATTTTCTTTTTTTGCAAACACACTTATTTCATTTTATTAGCGTAGTAGCACACGCAGGGTGTATCCGCTATCGCCAATATTTAAGCAAAAAAAGCAAATTTTAGGTGGAATCGTGAATGTTTAAAATTAGTTTAATTTAAAAAAAAATATTTTGGGCAAAACGAAGTTTGCGCCGGGTCAGCTAGTTTTCCATGTAGATCACGAAAGCCGCAACTGCAGCCACATTTATGATGTTATAAAAAAGCCGAAGGCCATCTCTTCGTTCTTCTCTTCGTTGAATATTCACCAAGGCGTTTGTCCATATTGTGAACGCCTTCTTTGCTTCTGTTGTAATTCAGTATCATAATTGGCTTTGTTTTGGGGACTTCAGTTTCGATGTTATAATGGGAAGTTGAAAGAAGCACATCCTAAATCCAAAATAAATGATTCAATAGAACTTCCTCTTGGATTAGAAAATGCGGTTGGTATAAAAGTACCTATTTTTTTGACAGTGACCAATATTGACAAAATATAGTCTAACGTCAAAGTAGAAGCTAAATTATAGCTTGTAAAAAAGTTGGCACATACAATATTTCGCCCACTTCCACAGAAAAGATTGCAACACTAATCTTTGACCACACGTTCAACTTGATAACTTTGTCTCTCTCCGGAAGGTGCAATACCAGTACAAATTTGTCATTTGACTGGATAAGAAGTAGTAGCGTTACATACCCACCAAACCTTGATTCCATACTTTGCCAGTTTTCAAGGAATATATTGAGTGAATCCAGTGTCACCACACGCAAAGAAAAAAACGTTTATTGCTCGGTTGCCACAACTTTGATTGATTTGTATTAATTTATTAATCGCAACCGTTCATGTAGTTCTCCCAAATAAACTCATATATCGCAAATGTGTATCATGTTGTTGCAAACGAGATCTCTCGTTTGCATCAAACGCGTACAAAATTACATTTAGAGTTGGGTAGTTCATGAACTACCTAGTTCATTTAGGGTGCCCAGACACCAGTCTCACGCATATAATGCACATGTTCGATATCGTGACTGTGTTCGTGATTGTTATGTCCGGTAGACTTGTATCGAACTCGTTCACTAGTTCTCGAACTCGTTCATTTAAGGTGCCCGGACATAACAATCACGAACACAGTCACGATATCGAACATGTGCATTATATGCGTGAGAGTGGTGTCTGGGCACCCTAAATGAACTAGGTAGTTCATGAACTACCCAACTCTAATGTCCGGGCACCTTAAATGAACGAGTTCGAGAACTAGTGAACGAGTTCGACACAAGTCTAATTACATTTGTCGCAAGTTAAAAACCGTTTGCGATTACTGAAATTAGCCATTTTTCTAATGAGAGCACAGATTACGAAGAACGTAAATTTGTCTCATTCTCTCATTCTCTCATTCTGTCGACTGTATACACAGTCCACTCGTTTGATATACACACTCCCGCATACACATAAAAAGCTTTTGCCTTGTCAATATATCTTGGATGGACAATTGACGTGTTGTAGTTTGCTGCGCTTTTAGTTGTTATTTGAATGCAAGGCGAGACAGACGTGTTAGTAGACACTGAAAAGATAGACAAAAATTCCAACTTTTTTTAAAACAAACTTTATGGGTAAAACCAAAATCATATAAGTTGGAAATTTACACAAAAAAGAGCTTATGGAAACCATAAATATAAATTTTAATGTACAAGTAATGTTGTACTGAGTAGAGTAACTACAACTACAAATCGGTTGCTGTAACTACAACTCGGTTGCTGTAACCGAAAGAACAGTTGGTGGAACCGTTTTTCGTTTATCACAAACATTTTTTCAGCTTTAATTTTTCATAACTCGTTTACTGCAAACGTTTTTCAGTTCTTGCAAACGTTTTTTTAGTTAGGATCAACTACAACTCGGTTGCTGTAACCGAGGGAACAGTTGGCGGAACCGTTTTTCGTTTCCCGCAAACGTTTTTTCAGCTTTTGTTTTTCATAACTCGTTTGCTGCAAACGTTTTTCGGTTCTCCCAAACGAAATGACATGTATGGCTTAACAGAAGTTCGTTTCTCCCAACTACAGTCCCCAAACGAACTTCAGTTATCTGAGATTTCGTTTGGGAGGAACGAGTTTTTTCTCTGCGTGCACGTTAAGAATAAAGTTGTTCTTCAACAGTGACACTGGCTCCTGCTATTAGTTATTTTGCAGGTTTCTATTCAACATAAGAAAAATGTCAGATATTGCTATTGCTTTGTCAGTCAAAACATTATGCGACAAAAATCTGCGACGTTGTGGTGGTTGAACTGACCAAATTCTACCAGTATTCTCGAAGTACAATTATTTGCAGAAGATTCTATTGGATCTGCTTCCAAATCTTCATCCGAATCAGTTTATACACATTATTATATTCGCCATCATCCTGTTCATCTGCCAATAAACGGATATTATTAAATTGCTCATCGTCACTATCAGCTTCTCTGTTGTCTGTTTTCAAAGCTAAGTGCTTGCATTTGCCGGGGAGTTAACCATTCGCCCTTCGCCATCAGCCATTATATGTATATTGTATTACTGTTACTGCTTACATCTTGAAATAATTTTTTCTCAATCGCGTTTCATGGTTGCAGTATACAAGCTAGCGCTTGAGCGCTCTCTCACAAATATGCAACCGTGTATCGAACAAAATCAAATTCTATATGAAAATTACAGTTAGTCAAGTGATGTTCTAAGATTTCCGATGATGGAAACTCTCGCTATATTAATCTATTGGGGAAACCATCAAACAACGTAATTAAGGAAAACAAACATACAAAGTGTTTGACACACCCGGGTATGCAGGGTGTATGTTTATTAGGGCGGGTTAATTTTTTTGATGAAGCGTATAGCAAAAACTTAATCTATAGGTGATTTTGTGAAATTTTGCTCAAGAGACCATAGCTCTAAGTCGGATTTGGAGCCCCCAAAATTTCAAAATAGATATTTTTCCATATATGCATAGAAAAATTTAATCAAATTCGTCATAAAATCGGATAGAATTATAGTAGATTTCTCAACGTGTGTTGAGTGGTATTTTTATCACCTTTCAGAATCTGTATTGATACCAATATTTTTTATTTTTAGTAGAGATATTAGGAATTTTTTGTCGAAAAATAGCCTAAAATTAACTTTTAACTACAGGTATCAATACAGATTCTGAAAGGTGATAAAAATTACCTTTTGGGGGGCTCCAAATCCGACTTAGAGCTATGGTCTCTTGAGCAAAATTTCTCAGAATCACCTATAGATTACGTTTCTGCAATACGCATCATCAAAAAAATCGTTCCATACAATTTGACCCGCCCTAATGTTTATGTATAATTTTTTGGCTGTAGACACAAAGGATGAAAGATATTTTTTTATTCAATATTAAAATGTTGGAGCGTTTGGTCTTTTTTCAAATAATTTCCCTCGGACAAAAACATGTACTGCCGGTAAAAAGGGAGCGATTATCAATATTAAATATTATAGCAGAAGGAGAAGATTTTGTTCAAACACTACCGGGTAATGTAGAACAGGAAATAGCTAGAACTAAATTAACAACGATCATAGATAGTCAGATAAATAAAATGACACTGACGAATATGGATAAATTTGTGTTAGACTAACACTTGATAAGGCCAAAAAGTACTTAAAGGATAATAAGGATGTAATGATAGTTAATGACGATAAGGTAAATGCGACAGTAGCTATAACCAAATGTTATTATACACCACGAATTAACAATATTGTAGGGGATACAGCTAAGTACAAACTGATGGATAGATTTCCTACTACACAAAAATTGAACACTGATATTGTAGAAAAACGTTATAAAGCAGGACACATAAGTCAAATGGAAACGAACAAACTAAGTCACATGTGTCCACAGCACCTAGGTTGTATCTATGTCCCAAAAATACACAAACAAGATTTTCCGTTGAGACCAATATGTTCTTTTGTTAATTCCCCGTCTTATGAGTTGTACATTACGAGCATACTGAAAAGTATTACGGAAGACTCCTGCAGATTTAGAATAAAATAAAGGAACTAAAGATACAAAATTGTTTCATTCGATGTAGTTGCTTTATTCCCAATTGCAATTGGTGAATGAACCGACGCACATTCCGTGTGTTCAAGGCACAACCAGAATTTACTTGACCTCTTTTTAACTTCGCACCCTGAAAAGTACGAAGTTAACACGCTTGCACCTCTTGGTAATTCGGATCACTGTATCATTTCAGCGTCCTTTTCGTATTCAGCTCTTCGTCACGCTTCAAACACTGTCCGAAGCGAAAAATTGTTATCTACGAAGAGGCACATTGGGCTGAGCTCACAAACTTTTATCAGCATTTTAACTGAAAGCTTTGTTTTCTGGACAATGACATAGATGCTGCTGCTGAAATGATCGAGAAGATAATTTTGATTGGTATGAATTCATTGATTCCGACGAAAATTATTTCGGTTAAACCATCGGAAAAAAATTGTTGTAACCAGACATGCAAGAATGCTGTCAGATCCAAAGAGGACGCGTTCAGAGACTGGCGTTCTAATAAAAACGTTAATACTGAACTGCTGCGCAAACAGGCAAGATCCAAGTGTGCCAAAATACTTCGACGCGAAAAGTTTCTTCACGAACAGCGTATTCGTGCTAAAGTCCTTTCTTTCTCTAGTGGAAGTAAGAGCTTTTGGTAATTTGTAAGAACAATAAAGGATAGTTCTTCCTCTATCCCAACTCTTCTTAAAGATGACAGAACATTCACTGAACCTCCTAATGATAAAGCTAACCTCCTTGCTGAAATGTTTGCAAGGAACTCTTCCTTGCCGGATAGCAATCAACCACTCCCCGTGATCAATTACGTATCTTGTTCCATGCCCAAGATATTTTTTCGAACACGAGGAGTTGAAAAGGTTCTTGCGAATCTCGTTGTAAATAAATCCCCGGGTCCGGATCGCATATCAGCACTGGTCTTGAGTAAGTGCTCTTCGACGCTGGCACGTCCACTGCGCAACCTTTTCAACCTTGCATACCGTACCGTTCCCGGCACGTTGGAAGCCTGCTAATGTCCAGGCAATCCCTAAAAAAGGTGATGCAAGTAACCCTGCAAATTACCGCCTAATTGCAATTTGTTCTGCGCTCTCGAAGGTTATGGAGAGCATGGTTAACCACCATCTAGTGAAATATCTTGAGTCCAATGACCTTCTTAATGATCGGCAGTATTGCTTCCGTAGAATGAAATCTACTGGAGACCTGATGGCGTTCCTTTCGGAACAGTGGAGTCGATCCATCCACCGGCTTGGTGAGAGTAAGGTAGTGGCTCTTGACATTTCCAAGGCCTTTGACAGAGTATGGCACGATGCACTCTCGTCACAGCTCGTTGCTTTTAGTGTCGGTGATAACTTCACTCGATTTTATCGAGTTTTCTCAGAGCTCGCACTATAAGAGTTGTTGTAGATGGGGTTTCATCCGACGAGCATAAAATGGACTGCAGGGTCTATGAAGGAGGTAGACAATTTGATGACAAGCAGTCACTAATTCAGGCCATTAAGGATGCTTGGAATCGAATTTCGTTGGATTACAAAAATTCTCTTTATCTCTCAATGAAAACCCGTATATTTGAAGTTATTATTATACCCATTACTAATAGTTCTTAATTTTTGTAAACTAAATTTAAAAAAAAAAGAAAAACTGTTTTTCATTAAAATTAGTTAAAGTGCCTTTTTTCAAGTGAACCAAAAAATATCACACTTTTGGACTTTTTTTATAAATGGTTCAAAAAAAAGTTATTTAGTTAAGAAACCACTATTTTCAAAAAGTTTCAGAACAGAAAATAGATCAAAAACATATTTTCATACGAAAAGTAATTTTGGCCCACTATGCCAAAATTAAACCAACTACAACATAGCCACCCACACATATTTTTGAATAGTGCTCAGAAAGTACTTTTCGAAAAGGTGGATGAGAACTCACGTCGAATTTCGGTACAAAATAGATCAAAAACATATTTTCACATGCAGTGATTTTGGCCCATTGTGCCAAAACGGGACTAAATGCAACATATTTTTGGATAGTGCTCAGCGTGCACTTTTTAAAAAGGTAAGTCGGAAGTTCCCGTCGAATTTCAGAACAGAAAAGAGATCAAACACATATTTTCATATGCAGTGATCTTCGGACCTTTAGTTTTGGAAAGTACAATAAGCAATAATACAATAAGGAATGTAATATTCAAAAATATGGGTGACTATATTGCAGTTGCTCCCGTTTCGGCACAGTGTGCCAAAATTCACTTTTCATATGACAATATGTTTTTGGTCTATTTTCTTTTTTGAAATTCGACGGGATCTTCTAACCTAACGTTTTTGCTGCCATTTCGGCACAGTGTGACAAAATTACGTTTCATAGTGGGTCAAAATTACTTTTCATATGAAAATATGTTTTTGATCTATTTCTGTTTTGAAATCCCACGGAATCTTCTGACCTATCGTTTTGGAAAGTACATGCTGAGCACTATCCAAAAATATGGGTGACTAGGTTGCAGTTGCTCCCATTTAAAAATAAAAGCGTTAAATTTCCTTAAAAAAAACATGGGAAACCGTAACATCCCATGAAGGAATTAGGCAGAGCTTCTCACAACCAGTGAGCTGTGTGCTTTCTAATTTTATACTCACTGATTGGGACCTACAGTTTTACACCGGTTCCGAACGGTATTTTGAGAAGCTTTTTCATGGCTAAATACTCGATAGTGTCGTATCCTATCGTACATTCTAAAAATATTAACCATATGTTTCAAAACATTTTCAGAATGTCAAAATACGCATTTTAATTTCATATAAGAAAATATGCCCAGTGTGGCTTGGGGCTGCAACCACGAATAAAATATATGTACACCTCCTGATACCCCTTGAGGTGCACTTTTCGAATTTACTATCCTAAATTGCGAGATTATGTGCAATTATGTTTAATCAACATTCGCTTAATTCTGCTGTTGAAATTATAATATTGTATTTTTGCTCTAGAATTCATAGTATTTAAAAATTAATGTGGTTTGTGTCTTTGCTAGTTAAACTCGGAATTTATCTCCAGGGACATCAAAAATTATAAAAAAGTCTATAAACGGTGACAAAAATGTAGACAAGCCCTACCAAAAGGTGCATAGATTGTATCAAAATGTACTAAAGTCTATTGAAAAGTATGTAGAATATACCTAAAAGTATACGCTGAATAATATGTCCTTTTTTGTTGTTTGGGTGCAAACATATCGTGTTTGTAGCTTGTCGCAAATATACTATACTTGTGCTCAAACACATTGTGTTTGCTATTCAATATAACATGTTTGAGACACAATGATTAATAGGCCACAGTTTGTGTTTTTGATACCCAAATGTGTATATGTATGTACAAAGAAACAACAAGGCAGCAAATCTTCAATTCATGAAAACAATGCTTGTAAACATGTATGTATGCACATTAGGGTGGCAATGAAAAAACAACTTCGGATTTTTAATAAACCCCAGGCGGATTCTTGTTTCTTATGGTCTAAAACGGACTTGGTGAAAATTTGAACCGAATCGGATAATTCTAAGCCGTGCCGCATTTTAGTCAAAGTTTTCGGATTTTGGCATGTTGGGTGAAAATTCGTATACACTAGAAAATCTTCACCCTCGGTGCATTTGAAAAAAAAAATTGCACATTAATTTTGTTTAACCTGAATATAAACTGGATAAATTTTGAGTAAAATCCGGCCACTCTAAGGGTTCCAATTTTTAATTTGAAAAAATTTGAAATTTTTAACAAAAATTAAAATTTGGGTTTTTCGGTTTTTTTTCCAAAAATTGTATCTAAATGAAAAAAATATTTAACTTGGATTCCAATACCTTCTAGCAGAAGTCAATACGCTTCCAATAAGCTATAACACGACATATTCATGCAACAACGGCTGCATGGTGTTATCGTGCGATAAAATAGGATATCTCGAGCAAAAATCGCTAAAATGGCCTTATAAGGGTACCACGATAACGCCATGAAACCGTTGCATGAATATATCGTGCTATAGCTTATTGGAAGCGCATATACTTCTGGTAGAAGTTATTGGAATCCAAGTTAAGTATTTTTTTCATTTAGATACAATTTCTGGAAAAAAACCGAAAAACCAAATTTAAATTTTTGTTAAAAATTTCAAATATTTTCAAATTAATAATTGGAACCCTTAGAGTGGTCGGATTTTACTCAAACTTTATCCAGTTTATATTTAGGTTAAACTAAATCAAAGCCAAAATCCGAAAACTTTGACTAAAATGCGGCACGGCTTAGAGTTTCACCAAGTCAGTTTTAGACCATAAGAAACAAGAATCCGCCTAGGTTTTATTAAAATTCGAAAATATATTTTCCTCCATACATTTCATTGCCACCCTAATGTATTTACATGTTTCTTGCAATATGTTTCTGGGCCATTATTTTTCATCGTGTTTATAAAGGGTGCCAAAAATGTACAAGGTGTCAAAATGTACAGACAGTATTCCCAACAGTGTATCAAAAAGACTATATTGTACTAAAAAAGTACATATTGTGTACATAGAGTACCAGAATGTGTACAAAAAGTGCATTATGTACCAAAACAAGTATATAGGATCTACCAAAAAAACTACAAGTGTGTCAAAGAAGTACAAAAACAAAAGAAAGGAATTTTTGGTACCAAAAAAGGAATATAAAAAGTACCAACAAGTAAATAAAAAGTCCCATAAAACGCATTTCCTGGGGGCCAAAAAAAGTAACACAAAAAGTATTTTTTGGTAGCAAAGTACATAAAAAGTACCGAAAATAATAATTTGTGGGCCAATAATGTAAATTTTGGCCCACGTTGCCTAGTGCCAAAAAGTACTCCTTTTTGATACATTTTATTTACTTTTTGTTACCAATACGGAGTTTTTGTGGTCCTTTCTGGGCCCCAAAAAGTACTTTTTGGTATTGGTATCGTATATTTTATACACATTCTGGTACTGTTTATGTACGTTTTTGGTACACTATGTACTTTTTGGAAGACTACATAATTTGTGGTAGACTTTTAAGTACGATTTATGTACTTCTTAGAACACATTATATACATACTTCTTGGTAGACTTTATGCACGTTTTGGTGCATTTTATGTTCTACTTGGTACACTTTATGTAATTTATCGTGCATTTGATGTACTTTTTGCTACCCATTGTATGCGTTTGGTTCATTTTGTGTACATTTTGTACATTTGTATATCATTTGAACACTTTATGTACTTTCTTGAACATGCTATGTACTTTTTGTTAATGGCATGTACTTTTTGATACAAATTATGTTAATAGCGAGAACACCGATCCATATTAATTTATTAGATTCATTCGGTGTTTCCTACCTCTCTATAAAATAGCTTTACGTGAACTGCTCGCGTGTTGCTCGTTTTACTTCTTTGAGACGAAAAGGAGCGTGTGAAAATGCATATAAATAAACGCACGCAGCTCGCAAGAGTAAACGTGCATCATCTTTTCAAAAAAGATCATCTTTTCAGATGAAGCTCATTTTGATCTTGGCGGGTATGTAAACAAACAAGCAAAATTGTCGCATTTGGGGCACAGAAAACCCGCACGCATACATTGAAAAGCCGATGCACCCAAAACGAGTCACTGTTTGGTGCGAATTTTGGTCCAGAGGCATAATTGGGCCATTTTTCTTCGAAAATGAGCAAGGAGTGGCCGTTACAGTCAATGGCGATCTATATCGGGCCATGTTGAACGAATTGAAGAGGAGGATAATTGGCAACATTTGGTTTCAACAGGACGGCGCTACGTGCCACACAACCGAAGCTACACGCGATGTTTTGCGCCCTGTTTTTAAAGATCGCATTATCAGCCGCAGAGCTGATGTCGTTTGGCCACCTCGGAGCTGCGATTTGACAACGTTGGACTATTATTTGTGGGGTGCCCTCAAAGATAAGTGTTACGCCGACAAGCCAGAGACAATTGACGCTTTAAAGGACAATATTCGTGAAGCCATTGGTGAAATATAGCTGCACACAATCTATAATGTGCTTAAAAATTGGACCGATCGTGTAGGCTACTGCATGGCCAGCCGAGGCAGCCATTTGAATGAAATTATTTTTCATTATTAACCGGAATAAAAAAAGAAATTTGAGAACATATTCAGTAGTTTTTTGTATAGCATTTTCAAAAAAAAAGTTATTTGGCGGACCCGTTACTTATAGTAGTTATAAAAGATTCACCCTAGTCCCAAGAAGTTCGCTGATGAAAACTGGTGTGGTCTTTATTTTGACAGCAGATGCCAAGCGATGACAACATCCTCTACTATAGTTTTACGATTACATTCTGAAGGGTGATTCACTCATTCATTGTCCGATGAAAGACGGCTCATATTTGCGTTTAAGGCAGTATTCCCCGACTGAGAGTGTAAGCATTCATACCGCACACCAAACATTCCATAAGTGGGTCGTGTTGTAACACTAGACTTCTACTGTTTACTACCGCACAGCGACAACCACGTCGTAGGTGATTTGTGCTGTCAGCATTTTGTGTATTTTGGGTAAAGTCGGTTAAATGGTAAATGATTGAGTGATGGGCATGATGCGCTACAACATATTGGTTGGTAATATTGTTGACAATGCTACAGTATACATACTACTATCTCCAAACAGTATTCATTTTCCTACACTGAAAGAATTTTCTTCATAATATTAAAGAAATATTCTTCATTAATCCTATGAAGTTTTTCATAGATTTCATAGATCCTATGAATAAAATGTTATGAATTTTACAAAATTTACGAAACGTGTTCATAGAAAAGCAGCATTAAAAATGCTTCATTAATTGTATGAAAACATTTCATTATCGTTATGAAAATTTTTCATTAAAAATTTTATAACAATAGTTTTAGAAATTTGTTAGAATATTTTATACATTTCATGAGAAAAGATTTTAAAAATAATTTTCGAAGTTCATTCTTTGTTAACGTACACATATTTTAGATGCAAACATTTATTTCTTCTGGGTTGTGAAATCGAGATATGTACCTACAAAAATAGAAGGGAAAAGATTCAACGACAAAAAAAACGAATCAATACGAACAAAGTAAACAATAAAGTACAATAACAAAATACACTGACTTTGACAGCTGTTCTAATGCGTCAACCAATACTGGTTCAGTCATGGATTTGGCACAAACATGCACAAGCAGAATCATGGTAAAATAAGTAAGGTAAACGCACTAGGAATTGTTATAACAAACACAGGCATTTTGTTTTTGTTTGGTGTCCATAATCTGTCAAATTTTCTTAATGTGTGTATCTACTGTAAAAGTAAACAAAAAAGTACACAAACAAAATGCATGTGAATTTGACATAAGAGTAACACCTAAGCAAGAAATCAGCTGTTCTAACGAGTTTACCTTACTCATTGTACCATGAGCAGAATCATTGAAATTGTTGTTGGAGATGTCGCTGTATAGAATGAAAACTAAATCAAAAGGGCTAAGAAAAGAATAAGGAAGATTATTAGTTTAGTGTTACAACAGAGTTGGAGCTGGCAACATAGAAATTATTATATTTCTAGCATGTTGGTGTGCTATGTTTTAGGTCTTCATTACTCGTTGTTGTTTTTGCATGACATAAACGGCAACAACACATATTTTTGTACCCCCTCTCTTTATGACCCCCTCTTTCTATGAAAATGATTCATAGAATCTATGAAACATATTCATAAATTCCATGAAAGATTTTCGTAGCTCCTATGCAACTCGTTCACAGTTATTATAACAGATTTTCATAGATTTTAGGAAGCTTTCCTAGATTTAGCTTCATATTATCTATGAAATATTTCACAGGCGGTATGAAATATTTCCATAGAATCTTTGGGGGTTAACTCACGTGCTCACTGACCCATATGAAAATCAAACGAGAGTATCTTCCATGTGCTTCAACTAAAATCTAAAAACTCCATCTTTTATTTTACGTGCCTATACCGCATATTTTCAAAAGCTTTTATAATTCATATGTGGATGTAATATAGCACTAATACATATAATCAAATTGTATTCACTGTAGAATATATTACAATGTTGCATCAAATAGTATACATAAAGATAAATTTAACGTTCGCAACAATTCAAAGTATAAAATGTAAATTTTGGATTTGATATAAATGCGAACCGCCACAAATCTATGAAATATTTTCATAGTATTTATGTAGCAATTTCATACACTTTACGAAGTTTTCATAAAAAGTTTTATAAGAAAGATTTTCATAGATTCTATGAAACGTTTCTTTGGCTGAAAATAATGAAACATTTCATAAAATTCATAGGTAATATGAAGATAATTCTCTCAGTGTACACCGCTTCAGGTTTGACCTTATGTAGCTGACGATTTAAAAGATTTTACTTGATACCAAATACCCAATCTGTGGTCCAAAGGGTCATGACTTACCTTAATACAACCGTATTGTCCTCGTTCATATCAACTACGCGTACAAAATTATCCGGAAACATGCCCGCTTTACCGGTTGATTGCAATGTGCCCTCCCACCAGCCGCCGGGCATTTGTTTAATACTGTGTAAAATAGCACCTTTGGTGAGATCAAGTTCATCGGGTTCCTTGGCTGTGTAATCGTATTCAACAATAGCGGTTACTGAAAATACACAAAACACACACGTCATTATGAATACTATTTCTTATTCAATAGATTAATTAATTCCATTCAATAAAAATTCTATACGTGAATAACATTTTTTTGTAGTTAAATGAAAAAGCCGAGTTCGTGTTTCAGGTCGTAACAAAATAAATGGAAGTGCTTAGGCAATTGTTTAACTGTGTAATGAAAAGACGTTTGTACAGAATTATAATGCGATTCACTTAATTCGAATTACGAAAAAGTAGAGAAAAATTATATTTAAGTTTAACAACAAAAAACAATCATATTTATTGTATTTTTTTTGTTTGTTTGTGCTTTAGGGAGCTGCATGAATACATTCAAATACTGAAATGAATGAATGTGTTTTACATTTACGTTGCTGCTAAGGGATGTACAGTATCTGATCTGATGAATCTTGCTACCAACAACAAAAACGTAATGACGTTTTTTCTGTGAAATTAAACTATTCCATTTGTATAGCCTCACCCATAGTGGGGGGGGGGGGGAGGTAACGCATAGAAAGATCTATATTAGACCCTAACACCCCTATTCTGTGAATGTGGTAACAATCAAATTGTAACCACAAAATTGTTACAAAGTTGTCACCATTGTTTGTATCTGGTATTCTGACAACACAGTGACAACGAAAAATTCACCTCGTAACAAATAATTCACCTCATAATAACAGGTGGTTAAAAGCTGGGACAAAAAGACAAAAACATATGGTTATCTGCACAAAATGAACGCAGTAAAAAAAAGGAAAAGTAGGTATTTAATATATTTATGTTTTATTGAATTAAAATTATTTAGGGAATTTGGGAATTTGAGCGCACCGCAAAGGCATAGCTGGAATGCTATATTGCCTTCCTCAAGGGGTATCAAGAGATGCGAAGCGGAAATAATACTCCTGCACATCCGCGCCATATAGAAGAAGAACTATACTTTAGCGCCAACTCTCTGATCTACATCAAAATTTCTCCACCGACAAAAGCTTCTCAGCTGAGTTCTAAAAGTTGTTGTTCCCCCCGCGGTCGATCCAACTTCTTGAGATATAGGCCTTTAAAGCTTGAGTATATAATCGTTCGTATCTCCGGGATTTATAATCCGATCTGGTTGAAATGGGAATCATTACAAAGATCTTTCTAAGCTCTAAACATATTTATTTTTATTAGCCCATAGGGGAGCTAAGTTTATTAGCCCATAGGGGAGCTAATTAAAAAAAAAATTTTTAACCTCACTTTTCTGCTAAAAATTTATTTTTTTTTTTAAAAAAAATGCCCTATTATACTAATTTTTTACCAGGTTCCGATAATGCACAAGACCTTAGTCTTTTTTAAAAGTATATTACTCAATATCCCTAGAAAGACCGGAGATATTTACGTTAAAAGTTTTGTAATACTTTTCGCGCTTTTTCAATCTTTCTAACTCAGAATCAAGTTCTTTCTTCTTTCTGCTCCATTTCCATAGAACAAAGTAACAAAAGTTCTTCCTTCATTTAATTATGCGCTCTTGTCATTTTGCTACAAAATATATTCTTACTTTTCCCCTATACAGTTTTATTGTTTACTTGCAGAAATTATAAAATGATTTTGTATCAACTTTCCGGCGAATAAAACAGCTGTCATGCGCTGTTACCTCCTCTTTGGCAGGTAACAATTTTTGTTACTTTTGTCACCAAAAATATGTGTCAGAATACCGATTTGTGACAATTGTCATATTGCTGTCAAATAGTAACTGCTGTCAATTTGTAGCCCTGCCAGAATAGGGCTGTAATTGTCTTTAAACGAAATTCGCCCTTGAGCCGTGCCCGTCTGTTTGTCTGGCTGGTCAACACGAAAACTGCCGTAAATGTTTACCAATCTTAATGAAATTTTGTCAGTAACAATTATTTTTCCCAACTTAGTTTAAGATTTAAAATGGGCGTTTAGACAACGCCCCTTCAGGCACATTCGTCCCAAAGATATCGACACATTTAGTACACAACCATGTTTCTTTTAAAATTTTTTTCTGGTATATGAGATTAACTTGAACTCAGACATTGGTTAATAATCTGTAAATTTCTACTTAACCGGGGAAAATTGAGGAGGTTGCCACACCCATTCTGGTACCTCCCATACAAAAGTCGGGTGGTTGTCAATGAGATAAATCGCGTGAAACACTTTCGATCATACTAAAATTAGGTATCTGGCTTTATTTCGTCAAAGGCCAGTCACCCACTAACACAAGGGTGATTTTTGCCGCACCAAAATTTGTGGTACGTACGAACTCGATACGATAACTCCCGTAAAACCCAAAACCAATCTGTATGAAATGAAAATATTTAGTTTATAATTAGTCTGGTACAGGAAATTAGTGATTTTTCCACTCCCATTCTGCTGGACGACTGTTCGGGAGATTGATATGATACTTCCTGTAAACCATAACCGATCATAAGGACATTTTGTACTGGGCAAGATTTTGACAAAAGCTTCTTTGTATTTAAAAATAGACAACTTTGACACGCGCATTTCCCTAGGTCCCATACAAATATTTGTCGGACATTATCGGTTCTAATTACGGCTTCGTTTCGAAGATTTCGCTTCGCTACAGGGGGGGATTTCTTAATTTTGTCCAAAAATATTTTTTTCCATTTCTGTTTCCCCGTAAACAGGATCATTATTTTTCAGAAAATCAAACACCATTAGTCGGGTTTTGTATACTATTTTAATGTAAAACACAAATAGAACAGTTAATATTTTTCTAAAAACGGCATGAACACTTGAATTGAATTTGATTAGATTACATTGAATTGACTTGAATTGAATTGAACTGAATTGATTGGTCTGATTTGAATAGAATAGAATAGAATAGAATAGAATAGAATAGAATAGAATAGAATAGAATAGAATAGAATAGAATAGAATAGAATAGAATAGAATAGAATAGAATAGAACAGAATAGAATAGAATAGAATAGAATAGAATAGAATAGAATAGAATAGAATAGAATAGAATAGAATAGAATAGAATAGAATAGAATAGAATAGAATAGAATAGAATAGAATAGAATAGAATAGAATAGAATAGAATAGAATAGAATAGAATAGAATAGAATAGAATAGAATAGAATAGAATAGAATAGAATAGAATAGAATAGAATAGAATAGAATAGAATAGAATAGAATAGAATAGAATAGAATAGAATAGAATAGAATAGAATAGAATAGAATAGAATAGAATAGAATAGAATAGAATAGAATAGAATAGAATAGAATAGAATAGAATAGAATAGAATAGAATAGAATAGAATAGAATAGAATAGAATAGAATAGAATAGAATAGAATAGAATAGAATAGAATAGAATAGAATAGAATAGAATAGAATAGAATAGAATAGAATAGAATAGAATAGAATAGAATAGAATAGAATAGAATAGAATAGAATAGAATAGAATAGAATAGAATAGAATAGAATAGAATAGAATAGAATAGAATAGAATAGAATAGAATAGAATAGAATAGAATAGAATAGAATAGAATAGAATAGAATAGAATAGAATAGAATAGAATAGAATAGAATAGAATAGAATAGAATAGAATAGAATAGAATAGAATAGAATAGAATAGAATAGAATAGAATAGAATAGAATAGAATAGAATAGAATAGAATAGAATAGAATAGAATAGAATAGAATAGAATAGAATAGAATAGAATAGAATAGAATAGAATAGAATAGAATAGAATAGAATAGAATAGAATAGAATAGAATAGAATAGAATAGAATAGAATAGAATAGAATAGAATAGAATAGAATAGAATAGAATAGAATAGAATAGAATAGAATAGAATAGAATAGAATAGAATAGAATAGAATAGAATAGAATAGAATAGAATAGAATAGAATAGAATAGAATAGAATAGAATAGAATAGAATAGAATAGAATAGAATAGAATAGAATAGAATAGAATAGAATAGAATAGAATAGAATAGAATAGAATAGAATAGAATAGAATAGAATAGAATAGAATAGAATAGAATAGAATAGAATAGAATAGAATAGAATAGAATAGAATAGAATAGAATAGAATAGAATAGAATAGAATAGAATAGAATAGAATAGAATAGAATAGAATAGAATAGAATAGAATAGAATAGAATAGAATAGAATAGAATAGAATAGAATAGAATAGAATAGAATAGAATAGAATAGAATAGAATAGAATAGAATAGAATAGAATAGAATAGAATAGAATAGAATAGAATAGAATAGAATAGAATAGAATAGAATAGAATAGAATAGAATAGAATAGAATAGAATAGAATAGAATAGAATAGAATAGAATAGAATAGAATAGAATAGAATAGAATAGAATAGAATAGAATAGAATAGAATAGAATAGAATAGAATAGAATAGAATAGAATAGAATAGAATAGAATAGAATAGAATAGAATAGAATAGAATAGAATAGAATAGAATAGAATAGAATAGAATAGAATAGAATAGAATAGAATAGAATAGAATAGAATAGAATAGAATAGAATAGAATAGAATAGAATAGAATAGAATAGAATAGAATAGAATAGAATAGAATAGAATAGAATAGAATAGAATAGAATAGAATAGAATAGAATAGAATAGAATAGAATAGAATAGAATAGAATAGAATAGAATAGAATAGAATAGAATAGAATAGAATAGAATAGAATAGAATAGAATAGAATAGAATAGAATAGAATAGAATAGAATAGAATAGAATAGAATAGAATAGAATAGAATAGAATAGAATAGAATAGAATAGAATAGAATAGAATAGAATAGAATAGAATAGAATAGAATAGAATAGAATAGAATAGAATAGAATAGAATAGAATAGAATAGAATAGAATAGAATAGAATAGAATAGAATAGAATAGAATAGAATAGAATAGAATAGAATAGAATAGAATAGAATAGAATAGAATAGAATAGAATAGAATAGAATAGAATAGAATAGAATAGAATAGAATAGAATAGAATAGAATAGAATAGAATAGAATAGAATAGAATAGAATAGAATAGAATAGAATAGAATAGAATAGAATAGAATAGAATAGAATAGAATAGAATAGAATAGAATAGAATAGAATAGAATAGAATAGAATAGAATAGAATAGAATAGAATAGAATAGAATAGAATAGAATAGAATAGAATAGAATAGAATAGAATAGAATAGAATAGAATAGAATAGAATAGAATAGAATAGAATAGAATAGAATAGAATAGAATAGAATAGAATAGAATAGAATAGAATAGAATAGAATAGAATAGAATAGAATAGAATAGAATAGAATAGAATAGAATAGAATAGAATAGAATAGAATAGAATAGAATAGAATAGAATAGAATAGAATAGAATAGAATAGAATAGAATAGAATAGAATAGAATAGAATAGAATAGAATAGAATAGAATAGAATAGAATAGAATAGAATAGAATAGAATAGAATAGAATAGAATAGAATAGAATAGAATAGAATAGAATAGAATAGAATAGAATAGAATAGAATAGAATAGAATAGAATAGAATAGAATAGAATAGAATAGAATAGAATAGAATAGAATAGAATAGAATAGAATAGAATACTTGACTTGACTTGACTTGACTTGGACTTGACTTGACTTGAATTAAATTGAATTGAAATAAAATGAATTGAATATAATTGAATTCAGTTAAACTGAATTGAATTGAAGTGACTTGAATTCAGTTGAATTGAAGTGACTTGAATTCAGTTGAATTGAACTGAATTGAGCTGAATTGTATTTAATTTATATGATGCGAATTGAGTTGAATGGAAATGAATTGAATACAATTGAATTGAATCGAAAGAAATTAAACTGAATTGAATTGAATTTAGTCAAATTAAACTGAATTGAATTGTATTGAATTGAATTGAATTGAATTGAATTGTACTGAATTGAATTGAATTGAATTTAAGTGAATTGAATTGAATCGAATTGAATTGATTGGATTGAACTGAATTTGATGGAATTGAATTAAATTGAATCGAATCAAATTAAATTGAATCAGGATTGAGTTGAATGGAATGGAAGTGAATTGAACTGAATAGAATTAAACTCAATTGTTATAGTATACGATTCGATCTGAAATTATTTCTTAGAAGAATATTTTTCCATTTCCTATTAGCTATACAGATCTGGGGTTTATTTCTGCAATTAGAAAAAATGAAAACAGTCGGCACCAGGATTTGAACTCACGTTGGCAAACGATCGTTTCGAACTTTGTGACTCGAAACTAATTGCAGTTGTCGTTGTCGCAGTTTCTCTCCTCTTGAATTGAATAGAATTGAATAGATTGGAATAGAATTGAATTGAATTGGATTAAATTGAACTACATTGAGTTAGGTTGATTATATTTGAATTGAGTTTAATTAAAACGCATTAAATTGAAACGAATCGAATTGAATACAATTGAATTAAATTGATGAAAATAAACCGATTTCGCCGGTTTTTCGGTGTCAGTTTTGAACACTCTAGCTGGTAGTCACAATAAATCTCCAAAAATACTTAGGATCCTAATCAAATTTGGAATTGCTATTGAGTACGACCGAATTTGTCACGCCCATTCAGGCAACTGAAGGTTGGTCGGCTGCAAAAAAAAATGCAAATCTTTTTAATGAAACTCGGGCCCAATGAATTAATTAGGACGAGGTTATGTTGAAGTCGGTTCACCCGACTGCAATTTACGTAAGTTCATAATGGCGCGTAAAATATCAATTCCACTAAAGTTTTTGCGACTGGATTAAATCTGGTTTTTTGCTATTTAAGTTTGTTGGAGATGATAAATATGCATTTGTTTTAATTTTCAAACGAAATTAAACGAAGTGACATGGGTGAATGATACACATTAATTTCTTACGATAACATCTAGTATAAGAACAAAGTATACAAAATGATTCATGTATTCAGTTAGAAAATTCAAATACAACATAGTAAACAACAAATGCCTAATATTCGTATCTCGAAAGAAACAAACAAATCAGTAGCAAATGAGAAACACCAAATTCAACGCCCCATACATGGACTTTTGGAGATTCCTACGTGTCATCGGGATTTTAATTATATACTTGAATGTGTATTGTTCAATCCGGTTACCATTCAAAATGTGCTAATCTCATTGTAAATGCACAACATGATGATCCATAACGAGTATACGTCTGTTATTTTCGAGTACAACCTTTTTAGTATTCATGAGATAATTGACTGATCCGACCAAATGGTAAAAATAACATAAGATTTAAAAGCTGTTCTCCATTTCTATTATCAGTTCAAGGTGTAGTCTGTATGTCTGTCTGAACTCGTCTTCGTGGTACTAGCAATGGGAATTCGTGTCAGTCAAACGTACAGAAAGAAAGAAGTACAAATACTGTTCCACTTATGTCGTTGTTTCATTTTTAAATTATAAACGCTCCGTTTAGTCAGCGATACTAGAGATAAGGAAATGTAACTAATTTTGGCAAATTATCAAGACATTTTTAATCGTATTATGCACTCACACGCACTATACACGCTGAAACAGTTGTCTCTTTTGTTGTTTGGATGCAAATATATCGTGTTTTTATATATTGTTTTGTCGCAAATAGAGTATACTTTTGTCCAAACACATTTTGTTTGCTATTCAATATTACATGTTGGAGACACAATGATTAATGGGTTAAAACATACGTTTTTGTGACCCAAATATAGCTTTGTTTGTTGAAAACTGCTGAAAATAAACACGTGACAAACAATGAAACAACACGCAGCAGGTCTTCATTTCACGAAAACAATGCTTGCAAACATGTACATGGTTCCTGCAATATTTTGCTGGGGCCAATATTTTCCAGCGTGTAGGGGCGAAGATTGTATTTAGATTTAGATTCGGTATATCCGTCAAGGCAATCTAGATCTGCAGTTTATCCCTGGTACTAACCTCGTTTGCACGAAAAACGTAACTATTCATCTATTTATTTCGCTGGAAAATTTGTTGATATATCTGTGGTCAAACGGCATAACAGCATATGTCTATTTTTGCAACTTTTTAGGAGAGCGTTTTATAGTTTAAAATTTCGTTTGTAATGTAGTGACTGGTAGAGATTTGTTAATAAATCTTGTCCCATATCTTGGGAACTACAAATTGGATTATTTACAAAAATTGATATAGTGTGCAGAACGATATATATATACATCTCGATTCTCGAAATATAAAATTTGATCATAACTGGAGTTATGCTGTTATACCTTGTGACCACAGATATTTTGTGCGAACAACTTTTTCATCGATATTTCGCAGCCTTTTTTTGCACGGAGTTTTCTAAAACTTTGGCCGAAGTATTGAACTGAAGAATTAAAGGATGAAATCCTGTATCAAATTTAGATTTAAACCTAGTCTAGTTTTTCATTAATACAGATTTCAAGAGAATACAATTATGTCAAAGAAGAAGGTACGATAATTGCTAAAATATGTGCAACAAATGACATGACATTTGAAATATTCTTGTGATTCATCCTTAAAGTGTACGTGTAAATGTCGCTTGGTAACTGATAAAATGGACGCGCATGTACACGCTGAAAATTTGTTCTTTTTTTTATTGTTTGGGGGCAAATATAACGTGTTTGTAGCTTGTCTCAAATATAGTATACTTGTGTCCAAACACATTGTGTTTGCTATTCAATATAACACGTTGGAGACACAATGATTAATAGGTTATAATATATGTATTTGTGACGCAAATGTGTATTTGTTTGTTGAAAACTGTTGAAAACACTAGTGTTTCTCACAATAAAGTGACAAAAAGCAGCAGATCTTCAATTCACGAAAACAAAGCTTGCAAACATGTACATGGTTCCTGCAATATGTTGCTGGAGCCGTTACTTTTAAACGTGTATAGCAATGCTGCATTCAGCTGCCACGTATGCTATGACGAATCTTTGTCGTCTTAAGGAGTAGCGGTGAGAAGGGAACCGCCTCTTTAAGCGAAGAGTGCGAGAGTGAAAAAATGTGTTTTATAAAGTGATACTCTTAGAACAGCGGATCTTATTAATGTCATGCCGTTTTACAATGCTCTGTCAAATTTATATGTAAAGGGGTTTCCAATAGAGACCAGTAGATTTTGGCTGTTCATGGTGGTAATGTTCCGACCCATGCAAATGACAATACCTTATTATCAGAATGCTTGTTCACTTGTGGCCACGATGTGTGCGTTCCACCGATTTTGCTCATTTTTGGATTTTTGGCTGAACGGATGAGTCAACAAGCTAAATTGCCAAATTCACACGAAATCCACTAAATGGCAATGCAGCCGTAGACTCACTGTTTGGTGAAGATTATGGGCCGGCCGCATCATCGTTTCGTTCTTCTTTAAAAACGTTGATGGTATTGCGATGAAGGATATACTCTATGAATTTCTTCATTAATTTACAGCCCAAGAAATATTTCATACGATCTCTGATAAAATTTCAATGATTCTATTCAGATCTACAGACGGACATATTTATTTGAGATCCAGTCATAGACTTATTTAATTCAGATCGAGCCACAGATCCTCATCAGCCATTGTTCTAAATCATGATACTAAAAAATTCATCATATTATATCTAACGAAATCTCTAAATGCAATGTGAATTCTTTGGCGTATAATTTCTAGAAAAATAATGCAGACACTGAAAACAGAACATACTGAAAATTTAAAATTAAATTATGAAGAATATTTTATGAATTCGTAAACGTTTTATGAAACTTGTTCGTAATATGTATGAAATTTGCGAAATCGTTTTTCAATCGTTTCATGCAGTTGCCAGGAGTCGGACCAAAATGGAGAACTTGTTTATCTCCTTCTTGTACACGAGTACCGCTGGCGATCTGTAAAGTATTTTACTTTGCATGAAATCGGAAAAGGAAATTTGGTAGAAAAGAAACATTTGAAATTTAGGTTTTTATGCTATCAAAAATTTTGATTGTTTATGGATTCGTTTAGAAAATTTGAAAAGAACCAGACGTTTCAATTTATAAAACAAAGATATAAATATATATATGGGCTATTTCAATAATTTTCAACTGAAACTGAGTTCAGATGCTTATTATTTCTCCAGTTTTTCGAATTGACCAAAACGGTAAAAAGGGAATGGTAGGGCACACTAGAAAACTCGGAAATTCAAAATTTCAGACCATCAGTTCTTTATCTCTAAAAGTTATGGGCACTCAAATATGGAAAAACTCAAAAAAAGGCTTGAAATGTACAAGAGTTTTTTCATATTTCATCACTTTTCTACTTTTAGTTTTAAACTTCCGATGCCCACTGATATAAAATAAAGTCACTAGACTTAGTAGATATTTACACTATAAAAGTTATGCCCATACTACTATTTGGAAAAAAAATTTGTACAGCGGTTCATTTTTGAAACCAAAATTTTCCGATTTTTCAATTTTCGCAGTTTTTTCTATTGCGTTTTTACGCCGTTCAAGAAAATTGCATTTCGTCAACAGTATTTAATAGATGGTGTAATTTGCTAAAATTTCCGCCATATCACGTCGATGTCAGGCTGCTAGTTGCTGAGAACGATGACCTCAAACTTTTATAGAATTGGCGTAAATTTGTCAAAAATTACAGTTTTTCGCGTCTGACATTTGCAATATTATTTAAAACTGGTTTATGTATTGCGTGATCTAAACTTCTTAGGAAATGGCACCTCAACGTCAAGAAGGCGTTAAAATATTTTGAAACGCAAAATTTATAAAGAAAATAAAAATTTTGCGAAATTTCATGATTTTGTTTCGCGTTTTTTTTAATTAATCCGTGGTTTAAAATCAATGTAAAGTATTGGAAATGAAGTGCGGCGGTAAACTAAAGATCATATATAAATATGGTTCAATTCGGTCCATATTTAGCGGGTACAGCGGCATTTTTCTTCAAACACATTTTGCTTTGTGACATCTGCAGTTATGTATAGATTCCGCCGCGATTGACAATGAAAGGGTTTTTTAAGCTTGACAATAAAACCGAATAGGCATTAAAAAATTTTCATGATTTTAAATTTTACAGATAAAAAAAAATCCTAACCTCAAAAATAATTCGTATATAATTAAAACCTCCATAACTTTCGCGCCGTTTGCAATAAATGATTAACGTGAACTGTTTTGGTATGCTAAAATATTACCCTTCACTTGATCAAAGCGTCATTCGTGTCATCCAAAAAAAAATTTGCAAAAAAAAAATATCAAAATGTCGATAATTTTTGAAAAAGCCCATATATCGCAAAATAATTATTTGGAGTTTCGGAAAGTGTTGTATACCGATATTGGAGGAAGAATTAAACTGGGAAAGATTTACAAGGTCAAGAAGCTAATCCTAGTCTAACCGAAGCCGGAGGATATTATACTGGTCCATATAATCCCACAAGAGGAAAATACGTAGAAAGGACTTCCGTTTTGAACATGAAGAAGTATGCGGATAACGGTAACGTGGCTTGATGTTGAAGAAAATATGGAAACATTAATTTATAAATTCATAGATATGCTAAACCAACAATTTAGAAAACTTAATTGAAATCCCTCATTAATACGGATATCCTTTGTTTATATTTTCCTAGATTTGCTAACTCGATAATTTTTAATTCTTAATTGTAATCCCTAGTTAATCGGATATTTTTTAATTTTAAAATTGTTAGATTTGCTAATTCGATCATTTTTAATTCCTGTTTGTAATGCTAAAATATTATGTCTAATTAACGCAAATTTCATTAACTTAATCAATTAACTATAATTCGAGATACATATTTTGATTGTTTTGGTTTAGTTTTTCGTATACATATTAACTTTAACACATCAAGACTTATTCATCTACATACATGCAATTATTAACCGATGCAGCGATCGCTTCATGGCGGATATAAACCAAGTAAGTGTTAAATAACATCCAATATAAGACACAGTTCTCCTATGAATAAACTAGCACCGTTAAATTAAGTAAAACTTAACCAAACAACACGCGTTCTACTTAAAAAATAAATAAATGGTTTCCCATTACATCCCATGAAGGGACTGGGGAGAACTTCTCACAATCACTGAGCTGTGCGCTTTCCAGTTTTCACTCACTGATTGGGACCTACAGTTTTACACCGATTCCGAACGGTAATTTGAGAAGCTTTTTCATGGCTAGATACTCGATAGTGTCGCCGTCACTATGCGAGGTGACCGCCGCCGAAAGAAAATTTGAAGGTGGTCAGAGCCGGGTTCGAACACAGGATCTCATGTACAAGAGCCGCGCACACTAACCATTGCACCACCGACGGCCACAACGTTCTACTTACAATCATAAAATTAAAATCTCAGGAAGTTAACACACTGTTTGTTATTTTGAATACGAATATTGTTAATAAATCTTAATCTGTGAAAATATGAATCTCTAAGTTTTCATTTTATTGACGAAACATGAGGCCAACTTGGTCAACCATAGACATCAGAAAACCAATCTTATAGTTTCCTACTTTATCAATCTTTCTTTTAATTTAAATTGTGTAACTGTCTGTCGTAACTCAACCCTCCCATATGCCCTGAGCAAGGCCGTAACCTAATGCAGACAGGAGGTTCGTTACAGATCTCACAATTTGTTGCCTTGATCGCCGCTTGTAGTATCAGTGTATTTTGTACTAGCGTAGTCTTGTTCAGTAACCCCCAATCTCTTGAGAAACATTGTTTGGTGAGAATGCGAAAGTGTAGCCTAATATTTCATTCCTCACTCACAGAAAAATGCGGTTGGAGCAGCCGCATTAGCCATTTCCAAACTAATAGGTTGTCACAACCACACTAGAGGCCAAATATCTCAACCGAATTATAGGTTGTCACAACTGAATCAGAGGTTCTCACAACCGAATTAGAAGTTATCACCGCCGAATTAGAGGTCGTCACAAGCGAATTATCGGTTGTCACAGTCGAATTAGATATTGTCACAACCGAAGTAGAGGTCGACATAGCCGAATTCAAGGAGTATTACACCGGAATTTTGAAATTGTTGTATATTAATCTAGTGATGATTAATTTTCCTGTATTCTCATAAATAATTAAAAAGCGAGTAAACAATTTATATGGGGCAATCTTTACGGTAACAAATTCATTTTACATATCTTTCCAACCATTTTGGTCGATTTAGATCCTAAAGCCTTTCAGTAAAAAGACAGATGGCAGAACATCTCAAACGACCAACCTTGAGAAACTAAACTGTTGACATGTGCTTGTACGACGTTTTAATGCAGAAACAAAATCTACAATATTTTTACTTACCTTTCCTAATACCAACAACAAAATTTTGATATCACCGCGGCAGCAAAAATTTTAAATTCGTTTTAATATCATATTTGCTTCTGGAATTTTAAACGTTAGATTTGAAATATATAGAATTATATTGTGGTAACCGAACTGAAATTAAATTCGGTTGTCGAAACATAATTCATGAGAAATTCGGCTACAGCAACCGAATTGATGCCAAATTCGGTTATTGCGACGGTAGTAGCAACCGAATTTGGTACCAATTTCGGTTGTTGCATCCGAAATTATTGAAAATTTAGTTGTCATAACGAATATAATTGAAGATTCAGTTGTCACACCCAGGGTTCGTATTTCGTGGGTAATGGGTAATACCCAGGATTACCCCTTATTATTAATACCGTGGGGAGTGGGTAGCAATCGTTTACCCGTTACCCACAGGGTATGGGGAAAATAATGGGTAGCTACCCACGACAATGGGGAATTACCCATCACGATTACCCATTTTCCACAGGGTAATGGGGAAAATACCCAGGGTAACCCATCCACATTTATGATTGAAAATATGAAAAAGTTAGAAAAAATTTCTATATCTCGGAAACCAAGCGTCCAATCGAAAAAACAACCAATTTTTGCGGGTTTCTAAGGGTTTTTCATAAAGTGGTCCAATTCGTATGGAAGAATTTTTTTTTTCAAAAATCGCCAAAATAAGAAAATCGAAAAAAGTGACTATAACTCGAAAACGGTGCGTCCAATCTAAAAAATAATAAAAATTTGACCTCCATGGGAGCCTTTAACCTTCAATATGGCATCACTTTTTTTTAAAAAAAATCGCTAAAAATAAAATTTTTCAAACAAAAAGTCGCTAAACCACCCTCATGTTTTTATCTCAGAAACTGAGCGTCCAATCGAAAAAATAACCAATTTTTGCTGGTTCCTGAGGGTTTTTTATAGTGGTCCAATCCGTATGGAAGAATTTTTTTCGAAAAATCTCCAAAATAAGAAAATCGCTAATATAAAAAAGTGGCTATAGCTCGGAAACGGTGCGTCCAATCGAAAAACTAATAAAAATTTTACCTCCAGCGGAGGCTTTAACCAATGGGTGTCTTCAATATGGCATCACTTTTTTTTGAAAAAAAAATGGCTAACACTAAAAATGGCTAAAAAATATCTAGGAAACGAACCGTCCAATCGAAAAAATAACTAATTTTTGCGGATTTTAATGGGTTTTCATAAAGTAATCTAATTCGTATGGAATATTTTCGCTAAAATAAAAAGTGGCTTTAAATTGAAAAAAGGTGATGCCATATTGAAGACACCCATTGGTTAAAGCCTCCGAATGAGGTAAATATTTATTTTATTATTTTTTCGATTGGACGCACCGCTTCCGAGTTATAGCCACGTTTTTATTTTAGCGATTTTCTTATTTTGACGATTTTTGGAAAAAAAATTCTTCCATACGAAAATTGGTTATTTTTTCGAATGGACGCTCCATTTCCAAGATATAGAAATGTTTTTAACTTTTTCATATTTTCGATCAAAAATGGGAATGGGTTACCATTACCCATCGTCGTGGGTAGCTACCCATTATTTTCCCCATACCCTGTGGGTAATTAATGGGTAATCTGCTCACACCCGAATCAGTTATGAAACGAGGAAAACACACGGTAATAATATCACAACTTTTAAAGTGTTGCTCCGATCATTTTGGAATGTGCTTGATATTTGTAGATTAGGAGTCAGACTATCAGAACATTGCATTCAGAGGCACCCTGTGTCAACACAGTTGTTGGTGCTACAGCTAAACTTGACCACTTTGGTGCTGCTGAAACTTTCACAGCCTGGTAATTCTTTGTACACTTATAGACCGATTACAACGATTTTTACTTTAAGTGTTACTTTAAGTGTTGCGGAATATCTTTTACCGTTATTAAGATATTCTCTATCAAATTTTCAAATTGTAAAGTTTTTCATTGACTGTTTACAGTTTCTGTTAATAACCCGGCCATTTGAGGGAAACGAATTTTTCTGGAAATACCACTAAATTTGGAACACTTCAATAAAGACTACACTGAAATAATTGTTAAGTTATCTCATGCCGTTAGAAAACGTCGACTTCTCAAATTTCTAACTTTTGTAATTTCAACCTGTAACCTAAATTGGTACAACCTCTTTTCAAACAATTAGTTCTCTGAGTGTGGCCGTCGGTGGTGCAATGGTTAGTGTGCGCGGCTCTTTTACGTGAGAACGTAGTTTCGATCCCTGCTCAAACCAACTCACATTTCTTTCGACGACGGTCACCTTACTTAGTGATGTCAGCGCCTTAAGTGGCATAAGGAATATTTTTGAAAAATTAGACGTCTGCATTCATTTGTTAATGCTTGGTTTTCTTTTCTGTTCTTTAAGCAATCAAAATGCCACCTCAAACCTCAATTTCAGTCAGATGATGCGCCGCAGGCGAACAATTATTTTAAAAAAATCGCGTGTCTAATTTTATGTTATTACCTTGATGATATATTTTCAAAAATATTCCTTATGCCACTTAAGGCGCTGATTTCTCCAATGATATTTGCTGACGCTAAACACGCTGTTTTAATGCTGCGGAGAGCCGTGAGCTCTTTATAGAAATCTTCCTGGTTAGGGTGGTTATGGCCAGTTTTTGAGCACTTCACACATACATTTTGTCTTCGACCACTACGCGAGCGGTACATTTTTCAACGTAGCAAGTATAATAAGTTTTATTATTCTTTGACGACTTATTCGCGTATAACTGTTTTTTCGTCAGAGTGTACAGCAACTTGCTGTTCCTCCTTTTCCCGGCGATTATTTCGAATTTTATTTCTGTAGCCATTGAACTGAACTCCAACTGAATAGGATATCGAATGAAAATTGAATTTGAATATGCATAAATAATTTTTAATGACGGTTGCACATACTTTGGACCAGTTTTCACGGCTTACTTGAAATAATCCTAGCACATTAAAATGAATAGTAACAAGAACTGCTTATAAATTACAGCCCAAAACAAAAAATGAAATAACCTCCACTAGAAGTGAAATAATGCCCAATATGAAAATGAAATAACCCCCACTAGCGGTTTATTAATCGCCTCAAAATGAAATAACCCCCACTAAAAATGAAATAATACCCAACTTTGTGGGTTTTATTTCATATGAAATAATACCTATTTTTGTATGAAAACTTGGTGGGCTTTATTTCATTTTGAAAGTGGGGGTTATTTCCAGTGGGAGTTATTTCGCAGCACCCTTCTAGACCACAGACGCGTAACTGTAGATTGGTTTAAATCACGCTTGCGTAAAGCCAATATGTCATCTCAGGATGGAGGATCCATTTGAACCTTAAGATTTTCTGCCTGATGTATGTCCTTATAATCTATTTGAAGCTCATTCTGGGCGGATACTTATATATAATACACTTACTATACAGTCCGCGTCACCAGAATAGGTTCAAACTTTTTCATGGAAATAAGTGCGGAGTGCAGCAACAACAACGGGAGGAGGGGACTGTGTCATTATTTTTATTTTGAAGACAATCGTTTTGAACAATAGAGCAGCAAAAAGGCATGCAAAATATTTGCAGTTATGCGGCGGGTACTGCTTTAGTTTTGCTTCAGCGAAAAAGCATACATAATATTGCGTCATCAGAATAGGTTCAAATAAGAAAGTAGTAATTTTCGTTATAAAAAGATTTTTTTTATATTTATTTTTATTTAAACAGTAATTTTAGTTAAAATTAATAAGTTGTGCTTCCGCCTTTGTTTAAAATTACCTCATAAATGCGTTTAGGCATGGATTTGTACAGTGAGGTGAGATATTGTAAATTAATTTCATTCCAAGCCTCTTTTATCGCTAAAATTAAAGTGGCTTTATCATCAAATTGTCGACCGGACTCGTATACTCGTATACTTTTCTAACAAGCCACCCCCAAACGTTCTCGATGATGTTAAGGTCTGTGGAGTACGGTGGCCATTCCAAGACATTAACGCTTTGCTCGTTGATCCATGATTTTACGATCCTTGCATTGTCGATGTTAGAATTATCCTGTTCGAACGTCCATGGCAGTGGTCCAAAGATGTTGGAAAAATCCGTAAAAGCCTTTTGGAGTACCTCTTTGTAGCAATTAGCATTCATTCTTGTCGTTAGAAACTGTTAATCTACTTGGCCATAGTAGGAGATCGCTCCCCACACCATTACTCCTCCTTCGCAGATATGCCGACGGTCCAAATGTAGTTGTTCTTTTCTTAGATCGTGAAAATAATAATTGTATCCATCCGGACCATCAAGATTAAATTTCTTCTCATCCGAGAATACGACCGAGTACCACTCCTTGTTCCAAGTCATGTGTTCTTTAGCAAAGTTTAATCGCTTTTCTCTCCGATCGGGATTTAATGGTGGTTTTTTCTGCAGCTTATTTCTTTTCAAGTACTCGGCTCCTTTAATTACTCGCCTCACAGTAGAAAGACTAGCAGCCACTGCAGTTTTAGTCTTGATTTTTGCTACAGAATCAGAGGAGTTGGATCTGCAGGCGTTGTGGCAGTATGGGTACATCCCTTCATATTGATTGCATAGTTTTCATTATCTCTTAAAAATTTGGCTACTACATTTTGGCTTCGTTCACCCTTTCAGCAATTTGACGGGTTGTAAGCTTTTCTTCATGTAACACTAGGATCTTAGTTTTTTCTTCGGAGTTAAGACTTTTACCGCGACCCATAATTTTTTAAACAATTCGATTTAGGCGTAAAAACTCACGTTACCAGCTCTTCCGGCAAGATTATGAAAACTAACTCAATCATCTGTCGTTTTTGATCTTGAACCTATTCTGATGACGCAATCATAGTGGAATTAGTAAAGTGACCGCAAGACGAGTTGTTGTAATTTGGAGACATTTTTGTTGTGTTTTGTAGTTTTGACAGCACCGAGATAGTGTCAAAATCAGTTGATTCCCACTACCTTATTTGTTTAGTCATTCTCTTCTGTTTGACGTTTGTTTTAGTTTGCAAGACTTCAAAGAAAAGGAATGACGAACTGGTGTAGGAAATTGGAATTGACTGCTGTGGCGGAAATTGTGCAACTCAATCCAAGAACGTCGAATCGCAATTGATTTATTACAATCCGCACTCAAGCTTTCGGCAACCGCTTCCAGTCGGTGGTTCATTTGTATGGAACTTGTGCCTGCAATATTCTATTCCACTCAACTCCGTCTATACTCACCTTTGGTTTTTGCAAATGCAACAACGGTTCCTCATTTTTTCTTTTTATTTAAATCTACTTCTGATTTATAACTTTTAAGATTTTTAAACTTTTCCACTATTTCAAATGCGCGTCTCTTTGATAAGTAAACGTTTAGAATGAAAATAAAAAGAATGCAAAAGAACGAATGTAAACAAACACAAAAAATATAACCAAGTTTGACGTTCCAAAAGTGCACTGAATCAAATCAGCTGATCAACAAATAAAAAAAGTTAAATCAGCTGTTCTTATGCGGCCACTTTATTATTACACTATGGACGCAATATTATGTATGCTTTTTCGCTGAAGCAAAACCAAAGTAGTCGGCGCCGCATAACGGTAAATATTTTGCATTCCTTTTTGTTACTCTATTCTTCAAACTGATTGTCTTCAAAATAAAAATAATGACACAGCCCCCTCCCCCGTTGTTGTTGCTGCACTTCGCAGTTATTTCCATGAAAATGTTTGAACCTATTCTGGTGACGCGGACTGTATAATTTATATTCAAATTCATATTCAACTCGTTTAAGTTTGAGTATAATATTCATATTTGAAACAGATTTTGAGGTATGAAAAATTTTATCAGATTTGAAAAAATATTTCTAATTTACTTATAAATAGTGAAATTAAAAAAAAACATATTTTAACTCCTATTTAGATATTTAAGTTATATTATTCGATATTTAAGTTGTTATGTTCTTTAATAATTGTTCGGTTCAAGATCAATAACTATTAAAAAGTACTGTTCTATGTAAAAGTATATTTTAATAGAAACAAATTACATGAGGTGTCAGGGGACACCCAGTTGGAACGCAGTACCTTTCGCTACATATTATATACTAGTTAGTTCCAACACGCCTAAGGCGTCGGTTAAAAAATTCGATAATTTAAATGGATCTTTAAGAAAAGCTACTTATTGTAAAATGAAAACATTTTTTTTTAAAAAAATTTTTGTTTTTATAGATTGTATTTTTTTAAAGTCTATTTGTAGGTCCTTTTTGTAAGAATATGTATTATATTTTCCCGAAAAGGTTGTTTTTTAAAGTGAGGTACTTCTTTTATTAAAAGCTAATGTTTTTTTAAGAAAATGTATTATATTTAGGAAGTACTTTCTGTAAGAAAAAGCCATAAGAGTATGAATTTTTTTTTTCAAAGAAGTACTTTTTTTTTAGAACCAGATACTTTTTAAAGAAGTGGTACTCTTTTTAGGAAGAGGTTATATTTCTACGAAAATTTACTTATTTTCAGAAAGGCTACTTATCTCAAAAAAAGAAAAGGTATTATTTTTATTTAAGAAAAGGCACTTTTAAGAAAAGGAATTTTTGTAAGAAAAGGTTTTTTTAAGAGAAGGTATTCTTTTAAAGAATAGGTTTTTTTAAGAAATTGATTTTTTTAGAATTGGTACATTTTTAGGAGTAGGTACTTATCCAGAGTTCGTATTTACCCCCCCCCCCCCCCCACCATGTGTAACCCGTCGTGAGGGATGTGTAACGAGCGTTTACCCATTACCCACAGGGAAATGGGGAAAATAATGGGTAGCTACCGACGACAATGGGGAATTACTCATCACGATTACTCATTACCCTCAGGGAAATAGGGAAAATAATGGGTAGCTACCCACGACGATGGGTAATGGCTTACCCAGGGTAAACCATCCCCATTTTTGATCGAAAATGACAAAAAATTAGGAAAATCTCTATATCTCGGAAACGGAGCGTCCAATCGAAAAAATAACCAATTTTTGCGCGTTTCTAAGGGGTTTTCATAAAGTGTTCCAATTCGTATTGAAGAATTTTATTTTTTTCGAAAAACCGTCCAATCGAAAAAAAAAAACAAATTTTTGCGAGTTTCTAAGGGGTTTTCATAAAGTGGTCCAACTCGTATGGAAGAATTGTTTTTCCAAAAATCGCCAAAATAAGAAAATCACTAAAATAAAAACGTGGCTATAAAAGGTGGCCACATTGGAGACACCCATTGGTTAGAGGTAAAATTTATATAATTTTTTTCGATTGGACGCTCTGTTTTCGAGTTATAGACATTTTTTTATTTTAGCGATTTTCATATTTTGGCGATTTTTTGAAAAACAATTGTTGAATACGAATTGGACCACTTTATGAAACACCTTAGAAACTTGCAAGGATTTGTTATTTTTTCGATTGGACGCTCCGTTTCCGAGATATAAACATGAAGGCGTTTTAGCGATTTTTTGTTTGAAAAAATTTTTTTTTAGCGATTTTTTTTAATAAAAAATATTGATGCCATATTGGAGACACCCATTGGTTAAAGCCCCCTCGGGAGGTAAAATTGTATTATTTTTTCGATTGGACGCACCGTTTACGAGTTATAGCCACTTTTTTATTTTAGCGATTTTCTTATTTTGGCGATTTTTCGATAAAAAATTCTTCCATACAAATTGGACCACTTTATGAAAACCCCTTAGAAACACGCAAAAATTGGTTATTTTTTTAATTGGACGCTGCGTTTCCGAGATATAGATTTTCCCTAATTTTTGTGGATATTTTCGATCAAAAATGGGGATGGGTTACCCTGGATAACCCATTACCAATTGTCGTGGGTAGCTACCCATTATTTTCCCCATTTCCCTGAGGGTAATGAGTAATCGTGATGAGTAATTCCCCATTGTCGTGGGTAGCTACCCATTATTTGCCCCATTGCCCTGAGGTAATGGTTAATCGTGATGGGTAATTCCTCATTTTCGTGAGTAGCTACTCATTATTTTCCCCATACCCTGTGGGTAATGGGTAAACGATCGCTACCCATTCCCCACGGCAAAAATAATGGGTTACCCTGGGTAACTCAGGGTTACTCATTACCCACGAAATACGAACCTTGTACTCATCTCAAGTAAAGTTATTTTGTTTCACAAAAAAGGTACTCTTTAAAGAAAATTGAGTTTTTTTAAGAAAAGGCAATTTGTTGTAAGAAAATGTGTACTTATTTAAAAAAAATACTTTTGTTAAGAAAAGGTACTTTTTGTATGAAAATTAAATTTTTTTTAAGCAAAGGTACTTCTTTAAGATAAAGTTTTTTTTTAGGAAAAAGTACTTTGTTTCAGAATATGAATAGGTATCTTTTTTTGAAAATTTTTTATTTCGTTTAAGAAAATGCACTTATTTACGAAAATGCTCTTGTTCTTCACATTGGCTTTTCTAAATTTACTTTTTATTGGGTTCAAAATCACAATATATACTAAATATTGGTTACAAGCTCCACCTAGAAAGCTTCCCATTGAACAAGAAATTTGTTATGTCATATGTTAGTCTAGACACAAACCAAAGCAAAAGTACCCGATATACTTGATAATACTGGGTTATAGCATAATAGTGTTAAACAAAGTTGTTTAATTTTTTTTTCATTTAGTAAGGAAGTAAGGAACTTCGTTCCAATATTTAAAAGAAATATATGAAGTTGATTATTACGGTGGTTGGGAATATAACTATTTGAATTCTCACAAGGGCACATCATCAGCTCCCTTCTCCACAAGTATTTAGGTACATCATCAGTTCAGACAATTCTCGCTAAGTTGTGTTTATCCCTGTAATTTGTTATGATACATATACATATGTATCTAAATACTTGACACTACTGTCCTTTAAAAGTTTTTGCTTTTTTCAGTAAAACAAATATAAATTTTAATTAATTATTTTGCATTTCATTTGCATATGAATGTTTTGCTTTTTTGTTTGTACTTTCAACACTAAAGTTAAAAAAAAAACAAATTATTATTAACAAATAGTTATTTTTTAAACGCAAAAACTTGTTTGGATGCCATCTCAAAACAAGTATATAAAATATTTGTATGTAGGTGCTTCATCGTTGAAATGTAAATTAGAATCGGGCTCTGATCAGAAGGGAAGAAACAAAAATCTAGACACATCATCTGACATTTCAGTTGATTTCCGTTTTTGGAACTGACTTTGGAAATGGCTTTTTCTAATCACCCTTGCACAGCAACAAAACAATTACATTTGGATTTCGTTACTGTGAGTTTAACGAGTCTGTGATCAACGAGTAGTTAATGTTATACTTTGTCTTTTGGTATACTGTTCTGCTTCTTCTTGTTATCATTTTGGCATCTCCAAAAAATATGAATATTAATAATGCAACCCAGGGCAACAGCAACAAAATCAAAATACCCGCACGCCATCCGTCGAATGAGCGCGCGCTCGCCCGCTGAACGAAATGAAGCAGCAGCAATCATCATGAACAAAACGCTTGAATTATCAACGAACGAATGTAAAAACAAAAACAAAAAGAAGGCTACATACATACAACATCATCAGTAGCCCGGCTTAAACTACTAGATACAACTGCATGCATGCACACACATGAATGACGATGATGCACTTGGCTTTGGCTTTTGAGTTCAGGCGGCTCCGGTGGCATGAATGAATGTGAAGAGGCGTTTTCAATGCCATTACAACACGATGGCAGTCGGTGGGGTGGGTGTGCATATTTGGCAACATTGTAAATTTTAATGAGCGACGAGCAGAAAGGGTTTTCAAAATAACGAATAATAAACAGTTTTGTAATTTAAATCTTTAGGTCAAATGGTTGTATCATCTACAAAGCCACAGCGAGAGTGATGTGCGGTTCTTCATATTTTAAGAATAGATTCTGTCAAGGACGGGTCCGAGAAGAACCGGATATTTGGACCGCTTCCGGTTCTCAGCCAATTGCTGTCCCAAAGAAGCTTAAGTTATTATAAAAATATAAAGTGGTAATAATATCAGAAATTCTAAATTTTTGGTCAGATTACACTGTGACACAAATGAAAGGAATTTGTTTCGGGCCTCAACCAAACCAAAAAATTGTGAAAGTACTTGGACGTGGTATCTCAAAATTTTGGAGGTGGGTCAGGGCCCTATTTCTTCAATAAATCCGTTGAAATCCGCTTGAAATATTGCATTACAACCTTTGGCATTATTGTAGCTATTTTCCCATTTCACAATTCCCTCTAATATATTTCTGAAGAACAGTGCACTGTTAATCGCTTATTTCACAAAACGTTATGAAAAATTTCACATATTTTATAGGTTTTGAAATTTCTTGCCTAACGGTAAATAAATTGCGGAAGCTGTCTTCAAAAGAATTGTAGCTTAAAAATTTCTTGATAACTTTTCTAAATACACTAATCAACAAAAATTATAGTTAGAGCTCCATAATTGGTGTAGAAATGCTGCGTTTAGTCATAGTCTTTAAATATTCACCTATATGTCTTCAATATTAAACAAATTACGAATTTATATCGTCTACAAAGTTGTAGTGCTTCATATACTTAACAATATTGTCAAATACACTACTGAACAAAAATTACATATTGGGTTCCAAGATATTGGAGATCAAGATGATAAGTAAATTTTTGTTAACTTCATTGGTGCAATGGGTAGTGTGCGCGCCTATTGTACATGAGATCCTGGGTTCGATCCCTTCTCTGACCACCTTAAACAAATTTTGTTTCGACGTACCTCGCATAGTGACGGCGACACTATCGAGTATTTAGCCCTGAAAAAGCTTCTCAAACTACCGTTCGGAATCGGTGTAAAACTGTAGGTCCCAATCACTGAGTGAAAACTGGAAAGCGCACAGCTCAGTGATTGTGAGAAGCTCTCCCCTGTCCCTTCATGGGATGTAATGGGAAACCATTTTTTTTAGTTAACCTCATTTCAGTCTAGAATTTGATTTAAAAAAAATATGTAAATTAACTAGCGAAACTCAAAATTTTGTTCAAAAATCTTTAAATTGCTGCCAAGGCTCAAATTTTTAAACCCAATTTTTAAACTTTTGATTCCAGATGTCTTTGTAACGGTTAGAGAGACGACACACGACTCTATATGTTTTGTGCGGCTCAGTAGAATCTCGAAAACAAAGATCATTTAAATCAGACCACATGTTAAGAAGTTACATGCCATGAAAATTTTGTCAAACTAACATCCTGTAGCGTAACGTACGTTGAAACAAGGTGCCAGATTCTGAAAGCCTGAATACCAGATTCTGAAAGCCTGAATCCTACCCTACAAATACTTAGTGCATTCTCAAACAATCGGACCTATAGTTTAGAAGTTCTGATATTATTACCACTTTTTTGCAAACGGTCCCATTGTAAAACGTATATAAACTCCTGCGCTTGTAGCAGAGTTCCTTGAAATACGGAAGATGATTATCGACCCTTTGTTGGAGGAAATGTTATTAGAAGCCTTCCAAAAATACTATGTGTAAAAAAGTAGTAAGAAAATCGAAATTAAATGAAAATTCGAAATTAAATTCGGAAATGTGCGTGACTCATGCGAAAATAGGGCTCAGGCACACTCACTCACGCAAAGATTAGACTCACGCACGAAGATTTTTTCACTACTCACGTTCACACACGCTCACGTGAGCAAAATTTGGCCCCGCTCTCGCCCATCCCATCTCTCTCGCCCATCTGTAGTTCCAATCATTAAACTTTTTCCGATGATCCGGAATAGCCGCAAATCTTTCCAAGAATTTCTATTAAAACCACGTCATATTATTATGACTTTGGAATTAAATTTAGGTATTTTTTGTATTTTTGAGTGTAATTTGTAGACCCATTGATCAAGAGCTAAGTTTTATGACGGGTTCGAGTGGTGATGCATTCCAGGAAACCAAATGTACAGAATTCGGAACGAAATTCTAATAGTTTTTCCAAATTAGGATCCGAATTCTATCGGCTTTCTTAACTAAAAACATATGGAAGGGTTGACTCGAATTCGGAACGAAACAGCGGAGGGAATTCTGAGTCATGCAACGATATTTCGTACCGATTCCTGACCGAGTGTTCTCCCAAAAACTCGGAGGGAATTCTGAAACGAAATTTAAAATCGTACCGAATCCTGACAGAATTTCTATAGAAATCATTACGGCTTCTGACAGAATATGCTGTGAATACTACCAGAATTCAGACCGAATTCGAATCGAATTCAGAAAGCATTCTGTTCGAAATCGAAGCAGATTTTATAAGAGTTCTTATTGTATTCTGACAGAAGTCAAACTCTGACAGAACTCGGACCGTATTCTGAAAGAATTTAAATAAAATTCGTAGAGACTTTATATTTACATTTTAACATAAACTTAAAATACTTCATTTCAATAAAATATATTTTTTTAATAGGGTTTTTAATTTTTAGTAATTTTATGCAACTTAAAATTCTTTACAGCATTCTTCAAAAATTATAAAAAAATATTTATTTTTCTGTACATAAATTAATTAGAATATTTCGTCACCTGAAATGCCCAAAGGCGTAACCCTCAAAAAATAAAAACTGTTTTTTGATTGAATATAATAATCCTGTGAGTGAACGAATAGCCACAATCCGCATAAAAGCGAAATATTTTTATATTTCCCTAATTTGTGTACATGCCCCGACAGAAGAGAAACATGATGATACCAAAGACAAATTCTACTAGCGCCTAGAGGAAACGTATGACCGCTGCCCTGGTCATGACATTAAGACTGTACTAGGAGATTTTAATGCCAAAGTAGGAAGGGAAAATGTGTTTCAACCAACTATTGGCAATTTCAGTCTACATGCTGGCAGTTCCGAAAACGGTATGAGACTGATTGACTTTGCCGCGGCAAAAAACATGGTCATTAGTGGTACGAGATTTCAGCATAAAGACTTGGGTATCCCCTGATCAAAGAACGAAGAACCTAATTGATCACGTGGTAATTGATGGAAGGCACTCATCCAGTGTAATGGACGTACGAGTGATCAGAGGAGCGTACGAGTGATCAGAGGAGAGGAGCTGATTACTACCTGGTAGTAGCAGAGGTTCGCACAAGATTATGTAGAGCAAAAATCGTATGAAACCAGACGCAGAGGAAGCTGGACATCGGAAAGCTGCAATTACCAGAGGTAGCCACAGCCTATTCAAGGAAGCTCTCGCAACTTTTGGCACAGAACCCACCCCCTCCCGATGACGATCCTGATGCGCAGTGGAAACCCATTTCCGACTCTATAAAAACTGCCGCAACAACCGTACTTGGTTTCGAAAAACCGCTTCGCAATAAACCGTGGTACGATGAAAAGTGTCGCATTGCAAATGATGAAAAGAACGCTGCACGCATGGCAATGCTTCAGTCAATTGCAACGCGAGCTGCGACTGAGCGGTATAGGGAGAAAAGAAAGGAGGTAAACCGTATCTTTAGGCGTAAGAAACGGCAGTGGAGAAAGAGCGAGAGTGAGAAAATTGAGTCATACAGAAGGAAGAACGAAGTTCGAAAATTCTACCAAAAACTCAAAAACGGAACTAATAGACATGGTTCAGGGCCCCCCTTCTGTAAAGACAAGGACGAAAATCTCATCGCAGATGTGCAGAGTATGTTGGGAATATGGAGAGATTATTTCTCTGCGCTATTGGTACCTGAGATATCCAATGACGATGGGACAATCGATCACAATATGGACGACGACGTCGATTGCCCCCCTCCTAACCAAGTCGAGGTCAGAACAGCTATTGCCCGGGTTAAGAACAATAAAGCCGCTAGAGCCGATGAATTACCGGCGGAGGTGTTTAAGGCTGGCGGCGATGAGCTGATAAGGTGCATGCATCAGCTCATTAGCAAAATTTGGTTAGATGAATGCATGCCCGGCGATTGGAGACTCAGTGTACTATGTCCCATATTTAAAAAAGGTGACCCGAGTCTCTGTGCCAACAACCGTGGAATAAGCCTTTTGTCCATAGCATATAAGGTTCTATCAAGCATAATGTGCGAAAGACTAAAACCGATTATCGCTGACCTGATTGGACCATACCAGTGTGGCTTTGGGCCTGGAAAATCGACAACCGACCAAATGTTCACGCTACGCCAAATCCTGGAGAAGGCCCACGAAAAACAAATCGACACCTATCATCTATTTGTCGATTATAAGGCGGCCTTCCAAGGTGTTTCTTGTCAAGAAATTCTGAACCTGATTGACCGGTCCTCTGCTGAATATAATGCCGTAATTTTTAATAAATTTTGTACACTACTGTTCTCCAGGCAAGTGTCAGTATTTTAAAGGCTATGTAATGACGTGTGCTATAAAATAGAGTCAATTACAAAAAAAATATATTTTTTTTTTTGAAATGGTTATTGGTAGTATGGATTTGAATTTGAAAACAAATGCAGCTTCTAAATATGATTAATGTTGGTTAGTTGCATTAATAAATTGGAATTATTGACGTTCCAAAATGGGCCGATCTAAGTGTTGCAATCATGAGCGCCAAGAAAGAATTAAAGAGATGAGAAAAGAATTCAGAAGCTACATATAAATACTGACATAGTGCTGACATGCTCAAAGAAAATGGTGGAGACCGGAATAAAATATAAGCCTCATCCAGGAAACAGAGGAACACCTGAAAATTACAGAACATTTGGAACCAGCAATATTGCTCCACGTAGAGTTCGACTTTTGTTACCTCTCCCGCCCTTAAAAGACAATACGATCTACATTAAGAAAAATGGTAACTAAAAACAATTTAAAAGCAAAAAGTATCCGAAAAGTTCCATTTCTATCCAAACGGAACGTTCAAAAAATGTTGCATTTTGCCAAGGGGCATGTGATATGGCCCGTACGCAAATGGCGAAATATTTTAAGGACAGCTGAAACAAAAGTGAACTTGGTTAATTATGATAGGAGTAATCTTCCTGTACGAAGACCTTCCAACACCGAATTCCGGCCCCAAAACACAATCCAAACAGTTAAACATGGTATCGGAAACATAATGGTACGGGGTTGTTACTATTGCAGTGGGACAGAACCTTTATTCCAAATTGAACAGACAATGGACGCTGCATATCGATGGGTATTTCAACATAATATCGACCCCAAACACACATCGAAGCGAGCAAAAGTTTGGTTTAAAAATAATAGTGCCATAGTTTCAAGATCGTCGTAGCCGGGCTTAAATCCTATTGAGAATTTGTGGCGGGACATTAAAGGGTTTACCCCAATAACCAATTTAATAAGGATGAGCTTAGGGCACTAGTACAATCGGGGTGAAAAATACGACTTGTGGAGACTTGTGGATTCAATGTCAAGGCGTTGCTTAGCTGTGATAAAAAGATAATAGTTATATCACAAAGTACTGAGATAATAGGTGTGTTTTTGACGTAGAATACGTCTTACCTTACGGTATGAGGAGTCATGTCAGGTTTTTATTGTTGTAATCTTTATTTCATTGAATTTGAGGAAACGGCTAGATGAATTTTTTTAAAATTTTTTTTGTAGGTAAATGAAGATGTTATCTTTCGTTTGATATACATTTCATATTGGTTGATATCTTCCTAATATTTAAATTTCTCAAATGAAAATTGTTTAAACACATACACTCAAACATATGTGTGGTGTTTGGTTGAGTGTTTTTGGTTGCTCAACATTGCTTAGGAACATGTATCTAGTAAAAAGTGAAACGAACAGCAAGCTAATGTTGCTTGGCAACATGTATCTAGTAAAAAGTGAAACAAACAGTAAGCTAACGTAATAAAGCTTTTTTGCGAAAGCTTCAATAAAGCTGTTGTAACATTAATTTTGAATTGTAAAGCGTAAAGCTTTCACACAACGCTCGAATGCTAATGCGAAGACTCGATAAGGTGAACCTTTTTTAATATTAGGGCGGCCCTCTCAACATTCGCAGATTAAATTAAGTTTAAAAAAATTGAACATAATATTTCTTTTTAAACGGACTTGAATCAAATGCCGTTGGTAAATATAAAAATTACAGCAGACAGTTGTCCGAGGCCTTCGGCCACGGACTGTCCCTGCAGGCTGTGTCAGAGACACGGCCATTAAGTTTAACGTAGAATACGCCATCCGATAAGACAGAAAACATATTTAACAATAAATGATAAATAATATAAACAAATGAATTTATTGTTATATATGTTTTCCGTCTTATCGGATGGCGTATTCTACGTTAAACTTAATGGCCTTGTCTCTGACACAGCCTGCAGGGACAGTCCGTGGCCGAAGGCCTCGGACAACTGTCTGCTGTAATTTTTTTTTACCACGCTAAAGTTTATTATAGCTTAATTTGTACGGAACAGTTAAGCGATATTAAGTGGCATTTCAATTTCCCACTTAAATTCCGACTTAAGCATTGATAATGTTTGCCACATGTTCAATTTCAAGAAATGGCAACAAAAAGTTATCTTAGATAAATTTTGTTATCATTTCATGTGAATGAAAATGTTATCAAGGAGGGACTCAAAAGCAGAAATTTCCAAAATGGCTTACTCATTTTAAGGTCATTAAATTATTTTATTTATTTTCCCGATTGAAAACAAAATTGGAACTAAATTGTTCACAACAACGCGCGGTAAATGATATACTAATTGATCATGGTCGAATTATATATCAGGTATAGTCGTTTAAACAGGTGATGACAATTTTTCCATGTAATTTTTCGCTTCACTTGTCTGAATCATATGAATTTTGTTTTTAAACTTTTTTGTATTCTTGAATTGTTGGTATATATTTGTGTAGAGTTTGACAACTGAAACGAATGAACGAAAATAAAATGTCTGTTGTTGCTGCTTATAATTACAACTACATCAGCTGCTACCATGTGTTTGTTAGCACTGGCTACAAACGTGTTGCCGTATCGCATTTTTTTCACCCATTACAGCAAATGTTGCCACATTTATTAGTATTAAGTGTGGATCGTTTTATTTGGAAAGTCGTAAGTGGCGATAGCTTAATGGAATAAAAAACAGCCTTAATATAAAAGATGAATGAAACATACATATTATTTGACGCAGGTATTTATTCTAATTCAGATGATGAATCGCGATGACTATATTTTAATTCACAGGCAAAACGGGATATGTTGAAATATTTTGGTTTATACCTACCTAATGATTTAATTTTAGATTACGACATTAATGTTCTAAAATGTTATGTCTAGTTCTTAATTGAACAATAAAAAATAAAAGTTATAAACAAAATTTAATTTTTCTACATTTTTTTTTGCTTTGAAAATATTGATTAGTGTTGACTCTATTTCAACGCACACAACTGTATGAATTTAAACCCATCCCCGGTTTCAGCCGACTATTTATAACAAATGCATTAGATCATCCAATCATCATATAACCTTTTCCACCTTTTCGTAATGTTGGTGGTAGCCCAAAATTAAACCTCCAATCGTTTGAGTTATCATGTCATCTTTATCGTCATCTAATAAATACCAGCATCCAGACTGTTTGCAAAGAAGTTTAACGAACCTGTTATAACATTGAGCGATTAAACTGAAACTAGTTGCTACATTTCCAATTCTCTGTTGGAGTTCTTAGAGCAACTTAAGTTAAACGCATTTTGCGAACCAATAAACATATACACATCATTTCCCGGATTCTAGACAGGAACTGCCGGTTTTGTATTTTTGTTTGTTTGTACATTTTATTCCTCAAAGAAATCAGAGGGAAGAGTGAAAAAAAAACTTAACCAGGTAAAACAAGAACAGTAAGGAAAGAGGTTCAATGTATGTACACCCCCTCAAAAATTAAAACGCTTCAACATGTCCCATATCTACGGACATACATATGTACCTCCTACAGCCATGACGAGTAACTGAGATTTAACTATTTTTACTGTTCGGCAGAGCTCAGCTCAAATGTACAAAACCATATAAACATGTAATGCCTTGACGCCATTTGCTGTTGTTGGCAGTTGGCAATCGGCGGTCGTGGTATTCGTGGTTTAGTTGAGTGGTGGCTGGTGGTTAGGTTACATGCATTATGATGAGGTTTCATTACGAATTTAGGTTTGGTTTCTTGGTTGCTCACTGGCTGACTGTCTGGCGCTGTCTCCGTCGGCGATGGCGATGGTGATTTGACAATATTTTGCCTTCATCTCCTTCTTTCGTTAAGCTGTGTTGAGGTTAAACTGAAATATAGTCTCACTGACCCACTTATTTAGCTTTACATTTGTCTACACCAAACAACTGATTTTCAATGGGTTGTTTTTCTATGATTGCACAAGCTGACTGACATCAACATATGCATGGACATGGAATACAAACCAATATTCTTAAAAAATATTCGCTTAAAAGAAAGTCGTGATATTGGGGTGATAGATAATACTTATACTTATAATGATCTTTTGTCTAGAACATGTACAGTTGCGTTCAAAATAATAGCAGCGCACGACTGTTATAAACGTATTTTATTAAAACGGTCAAACATGGAGGACAAGGTTTGTGCGTGTTTTTCACATTATGGAGTTGGATCAAAACATTGGTTGAGAAATGCCATACTACAAAATATTATGCTTCCATATGCAGAGTGTGAAATACTTCTTAAATGGGTCTCTCAGCAGGACAATGATCCAAAACACGTACCCAACTTGCAAATAGGCAACTTGCAAACGTGCCCAACAACACAATAATACCGATGATCGGATCACAATCCATTCGAAAATGTTTAGTGTGATGTCAAAACGGAGGTCGCACTAGCAAAACTGAAAACCCATAGCGAGCTTAGTGTGCAATTAAACAGGTATGGGCAAAAATGCCTGATCAAAGGTGCAAAACACAACACCATTTCCAATTGAAATTTCACAAACATCAATTTAATTTTGAAAAATATCAATTGAAATTTAAAAATTATATTTGAAATTTCAAATATATCAATTGAAATTTAAAAATTCTATTTGAAATTTGAAATACATCAATTGAAATTTAAAAAATATCAATTGAAATTTGAAAGACATCAATTGAAATTTGAAAGACATCAATTGAAATTTAAAATTCGTCACTTTAAAATTAAAAATTATTAACCGATTTTAATTACTAAATTTTTAAATTTCAATTGGTGTATTTTAAATTTCAATTGATGTGTTTCAAATTTCAGTTGATGTATTTTAAATTTCAATCGATGTTTTTCAAATTTCAATTGATATATTTCAAATTTCAAATAGAATTTTCAAATTTCAATTGATGTATTTCAAATTTCAAGTTGCATTTTTAAATTTCAAATGGTTTTTTTCAAATTTCAATAGGAAATGGCGTAGTTGTGAAGCAGTAAGAAGCAACAAAGGCAGTACTACTAAGTATTAAATTCAAAGAAATATGGGCATTTACCTTATTATTTTAAAATAACTTCGTTTCTAGTGAATTAAAAAATTATATTTTAAGTTTTTGTTAGTACTGCTCTTATTTTGACTGATATAATTTCTGAAATAAATGGTTCTTAAGGCTTAATCTCATTGTTACAAAAACTGTGGTTTGTATTTGAAGTCAAATTAAGAATGGCACACTAACATCTCGCAAAATTTTGAAGGTCCCCGATGAAAAACTAAATTTTTTCCTTATCGACTTTTTCATGTGATGGCGCTGCTATTTTTTGACCGCAGCTGTACATAAATACTTCACTAACTTTTTTATTTTATCACTAACTTAAAATATTTCACTTAATATAAAAAATTTCACTACAACATTTAAGATTGAAATACAAACAATTTAAATAATTTTCAGCCAAATGTGTAAAAATGAAACGAGTTTGTTTTGATGGCATTAACAGGCCTATTCTGGCAGGGTTACTATTTGACAGCAATGTGACAATTGTCACAAATCGGTATTTTGACACATTTTTTTGGTGACAAAAGTAACAAAAAATGTTACCTGCCAAAGAGGATGTAACAGCGCGTGACAGCTGTTTTATTTTCCGGAAAGTTGATACAAAATCATTTTATAAATTCTGCAAGTAAACAATAAAACTGCATAGGGGAAAAATTAATAATATAATTTGTACCAAAACGACAAGAGGGCATAATTAAATGGAGGAAGGACCTTTGTTACTTTGTTCTATGGAAATGGAGCAGAAAGAAGAAAGAACTTGCTTTTGTGTTAGAAAGATTGAAAAAGTGCGAAATGTAAAATGTAAAATTTTTAACGTAAATATCTCCGGTCTTTGAATTGATATTGGTGAGTAATAAACCCTTAAAAAAAAGACTAAGGCCTTGTCTATTAGACTTCAAAAAAAGGCTAAGGTCTTGTGTATTAGTGGAACCTGCCAAAAAAAAAAAGTATAATAGGGAATTTTTTTTAAAAAAAAAATTGTTAGCTGAAAAGTGAGGTTAAAAAGGCTTTTTTAATTAGCTCCCCTATGGGCTAATACAAATAAATATGTTTATACACTGGTTTATAGAGCTTAGAAAGACCTTTGTAATGATACCCATTTCAACCAGATCCGCAGATACGAACGATTATATACTCAAGCTTTAAATGCCTATATCTCAAGATGGACCGACCGCGGGGGGAAAGAACTTTTTGAACAGAAGCTTTTGTCGGTGGTGAAATTTTGATGTAGATCCGAGAGTTGGCGCTAAAGTAAATTTTTTCTTATATTTGGAGTGGATGCGCAGGTGTACTCTTTCGCTAAGCATCTCTGGATGTTCCTTGACGAAGGCAATATAGCATTCCAGATGTGCATTTGCGGTGCGCTCAAATTCCTTAAATAATAATGTATTAATTTTGGCATAAAACTATTTTAGCAACAAAATCAGATCTGCACCCAAAATTTCACTAACGGTAAAGGATTTTGAGCTGAGTTAAAAAATAAGTTATTTTTTGCGAACTAAGTCCAACTTCCTAAGATATAGACCTTTAAAGCTTGAGTATATAACCGGTTAAATCTTAGGTATTTATCATCGGATCTGCTTGAAATATGTATCACTACAAAGCCCTTGTGAAACTCTATAACTCTGTATATAAATATATTTCCTTTAATGTAAAGCTTATTAGCTTTATATTACTTTCAAAAAAGTCGAGCATAAAAATGTTCCAATGATACCAAGGCTGTTTGTATAGCTATTTCGGATCTTGCCAAGATTTTCCTCAGCAGACGTTTTTGGTGAATTCTTCAAAAATATATATCTAGAAACACCCATCATATTAATGAGAATTCCTTTATACGTTTGAAGAATACCAAGCACTACCATTGGAACACTTTCATGCTCAACTCTTTTTTATCATGTCGAAAAACCATTGGTTTTAAACAGACATGATTTGTTTTTGTTTTGTCATTACAAAAACAATAAAACTTTTTGAAAGTAATATAAAGCTAATAATAGGTCTAGAGCTTGAATAAATTTTTAAGTTTTAGAAAACAGACAGAGTAAAAATTCCCGTAAAGGAAATGATGAAAATATATTTCCTATTATTAATCCATTGAGGGCTTATTTAAAAAATGTTTTTTAACCTCACTTTTTTGGTTTAACCAACTTGTTGTTTTTGCGTTTTGGAGTTGTTGGCTTTTGTCGTTGTTGTTGCTGTATTTTATTTCTGTTGTCCTTTGTTGTAGTTTTTACACACCAGAATAAAAAAGATTATTTCTAAAAACTCTCGCGATTTTTCTGATTTTGTCACACATCGACTTAAGGTACAGAGGGAATTTGAACCCGTCCGGCCGGGCGACTAGGGGTGTAAGTGTCACTGTATTGTCCACGAAGATGGGGTTTGTGTCCAGGGAATTGATGGGAATTCCAGACATTTTTCGTTCCCGCTTTATCAATAATGGAAAGTGGACTGATCGAAATTTTAATAAAATTTTACCCAAAAAATGTAAAGAGTAACAAAAGTTTTCCAACAAAATTTGGCACGTATTCATAAATGAAGTTACTACTGCAGTCTATTCTGTGGACACATTTTGTTATTATACAAAATTTTTGGGTTAAATTTTACTAAAATTTGGATCAGTCCACTTTCAATTTTAATGATCTGTGGTACACCTACATATATAACAATACAATGACAAAACTACTCCCCGAGCGAAAAACAAAACATACTGTAAAATCTTAATCATCATCTTCAACTTTTGGCAACCCTGGACCATAAATAGTGACACTTTTTCAAGATCAGTGCTTGAATTGTATCTCCAATATGAATTTTTGAGTGAACCAGCTAAAATAATACCCTATATACCTATTAGAAAATATTCTTCGACACACTGTAGCCGCCACTATCAGCGATCTTAAAAAAAAAAAAATTTAGTCACTGATCGCATTACCTTTATAATTTTTCGCCGCCATAATAGATCCGCCATTTTGAACTTTTGACAGTGAGCCATGATGGTGCTTATCTGACTTCGAATTCAATATCAGAGGCCCAATAAATATTTTGATACAATAAGGTTAGATTTGTTGGGAGTTTATATGAACTTATTGGTCTCTGGCAAAAAAAAAACTCGGTAAAAACTCGGCTTTATGTTTTTTGCTGAGCCAGACTGCTCCATACACAACGCATCCCCTTAGTGCAAACCCTTCTTCATCCGTTTCTCTATACTAACTTTTCAGTTTAACTCCCGGTCAAGGATAACATCGAGATACACTGACCGACTGGCTGATGAATAATAGTCCACCGAATCAGTATTCCCGAATTCAGCATCTGCCCAGGACTGCCGCAAAACTCTTAACGAGATGTTCCAATAATATGATATACACCTCATGTGGATTTCAGGCTACAGGGGCATTCTGGGGATCAGCAGAGCGGATGGCCTGAATGCATCTGCCCAGGACTGCCGTAAATCTCTTAACGAGATGCTCCAATAGTATGATATTCAGCTCATGTGGATGCCAGGCCACAGGGGCATTCCGGGGATGCCTTATGAGGGATGATGGACTACCTTACACATTCCTCAGGAATTGGAGCGTATTGGCATGCCCCTAACGACTTGTGAGCAAAAACCTGCAAGAGCGATGCCATATCATGATGCCGGAGAGATGGATGAGGGGCACAGATTGTGTACGCTCAAGACAAATCTGGCCCATAGTGTATGTCAACCTCTATTTGGTTGTAACAACCTCTAATGCGGTTGTGACAAACACTAGTGCGATTGTGACAACCTCCAGTGTGGTTGTGACAACATCTAGTTCGGTTGTGACAACATCTAGTTCGGTTGTGACAACCTCTTCTAGTGCGGTTGTGGCAACCTCCAGTGCGGCTGTGACAACCTTTAGTGCGATTGTGACAGCCTCCAGTGCGACTGTGGCAACCTCCAGTGCGGCTGTGACAACCTCTAGAGCATTTGTGACAACCTCTAGTTCGGATGTGACAACATCTAATGCGGTTGTTTCAACCTCTAATTATTCTCTGACAACTCCTGATTCGGTTGTGATGACCTTACAGCCTCTAAATTCGATATCAGCAAGCTCTAAATTCGGTTACGTCTAATTCGGTTATTTCAACCCATTTTTTTCTTGTGTGTATGTATTGTCGTTAGAAGATACTGATAGCACTAAACCGCCCAACTTGTGCATCCTAAATTCCCTAGACTTCCGCCTACGAGTGAACAGTACCGGCAGCGTCTTCAGGGGGTTTACTCCCAAACATCACAGCCTCTATCCCAAGTCGATAGTTCCCCCAAAGCAGCTTGCATTAAGTCACAGGTACTAGACAGCTACTTCCCTGCGAACACAATGGCAACATCATAGGTGTATACCATAACCCTACGACGCTCCATTTCAAAGGATTTTAGTATGATCTTAAGCGCTAATAGCCATAGCAAGGGGTTGCCTACTGCACATTGCCGTGTTCCAGGCGTAGTCAGCTTTCGTACCGAGCTTACACCAATACAGAATTTACAATAAGGTTGCCATGCAATTGGCCAATCAAGAAGAAGCAAGAGCACGCAGAAAATGTTCCTAATGCGAGGGGGGATCAATAAGTCCGTGACTTTTTGAATGAAACAGTTTTTTTTTGCACAAAAAAAATTTATTTTTCAACATAATCTTATTTTAGCTCAATACACTTAGTCCAACGTTTCTCCAAATTTTGTATCCCTTCCAAAAAAAAAATAGGATTTTTCGAGGTCCATTATATAGGAAATTTTTTGATCAATAATTTCATCGTTGGAGTTAAATCTCTTTAGACCGAGCCATTTCTTTAGGTTTAGAAATAGGAACTAGTCACTAGGGGCTAAATCCGGAGAATATGGCGGATGAGGTACCAATTCGTAGCCCAATTCATGGAAGTTTGCCATTGAGACTACACACGTGTGCACCCGTGAGAGAAAACGCGGCAACCATCTTGCAGACAGCTTTCTTAAACCCAACCGATCATTTAAAATCGAAACCACACTGCCATATGCAATGCCTAAGGCATCAACAACCTCACGCACTTTTACTCTTTTCGGGTGTATTGACCTCAATTGGCCGTCCAGAACCTTCAGCGTCATTTGTACTTGTGCAACCACAACGAAAGTCAGAAAACCATTTTTTTTATTTATACTATTTATAGTATTTATCAAGCTTTTCTTTGGTTGGACTGACGGTTTTTTTTTCGCAAAAAATAATTTTCAATGAGCACTCGAAATTCACTTTTTTCCATTTTTAAAAAATTGCACGAGGTTGTATGTTTTGAACAGCTGTTAAACGCAAAGTAAATGACGCAACTTGCTCAAAATTTGACAGTAGTCTATTAACAGGTGGTACTTGATGGAAGCAGTGTTGCATTTCATATAACTAGGAGGGAAGTTAGAAAAGTCACGGAATTATAGATCCGCCCTCGTAGTGTCAGGCGTTACATTATTAAATGCACCTTCTATATACAAGGAGGCAGCTAAATAAAGTAAATTTCCCGAATTCCCAATCTCCGCTTAATAGATCCGACATCTTGTAAGAAAATTTCCAGATTCCTTTACACAAAGAATGACAAATTTAATATAACGGGTTTTTCAATAAGAGCGCTACAAAAGTTTTTTTAAATAAAACAAACCCGGTTTTAGATACCAATGAAATTCTTTATTCCTGTGAAAGTACGTTCGATGCCATAATGTATGGAAATCGATTTCTTTTGCATGGCCACCACGGGTACGCTTGCAGAAGTCCAGACGCTGAATCCAATTTTCGACGGTTTTCAAGCATAAATCGGCCGATACTGCTGCAATTTCACGTTCGATATTCGTACGAAGTTCATCAATCGTCGCTGGCTTGTTGGCATAGACCATAGACTTGACGTAGCCCAACAGGAAATAATCTAACGGCGTCAAATCGCACGACCGAGGCGGCCAATCGACAGGGCCATTTCGTGAGATAACACGTTCACCAAAATTGGTTTCCAATAAATAGATTGTAGCATTCGCTGTTGTGGCTTGTGGCCCGGTCCTGTTGGAACCACATGTCCTCTAAGTCCATATTATCCAATTGGGGTCAAAAATATTAGGTTATCATTGAACGGTAGCGATTCGCATTAACAGTAATGTGCCGGTCTTGATCATCACGGAAGAAGTACGGCCCAATGACGCCGCCGGCGTGTGGATTGCTGTCTGACCAATAACGCATATTTTGCTTATTGACTGACGAATCCATTCAGCCAGAAATGAGCCTCATCGCTGAAGATGATTTTCCGATGAAAATCCGAATCATTTTCAAGTTGTTGCTCAGCCCAATTCACGAACATACGACGCTTATGGTGGTCAAGCGGCTTCAGTTCATGCGTCAATTTGATCTTGTAAGGATGTAGGCCAAGATCTTTTAGCAAAATTCGCCACAACGACGTCACAGAAATGCCCAACGCTTGAGAACGACGTGTGAGAGACACATTTGGGCTTTCTTGAACTGAAGCCTCAGCGGCAGCAATATTCTTCACTTCTTTGTCTCACTGGCACGGGAACATTTTGTAGTGTGCCTGTGGATTCAAATTTTTCCACTAGACGCTCAATTGTTGATCTGGTAGGACGATTATGACGACCATAAATTGGACGTAGCGCTCTTAAAGTTGAGGCGACTGACTCCAAATTTCGGTAGTAAATTTTAATAATTTCGACTCGTTGTTGGCTCGTACATCTTTCCATGATGAAATGGCAAACCCTACTGAAGAGAAATGTCAAAAGAGCGGGAAAAAATATGGCGTCGTTTGCTGTCCCTATCGATTTACTTTTGTAGCGTCTCTGTTGAAAAACCCTTTACTATCTCTATTGTACGCCAGTGTGGAAAGTGTGTAAAATATTTTATTACATGTTTCTTTTTGCATAATTAACAATTTTTGCAATTATTCGTAAGGTTATCAACTTGTAGAGCTCGATTAACATTACGCATGATTTAAATTAATTATTTTATTTTATTGATAATATATTTATAGTCACTTAGTCACTTAATAATGTGCAATATCGTCTAGTGTTTATAGATTCAATCTGTCGGTGATTAACTCACTATAGTAATTCTCTATGGTCAGCTTTATGTGGTCACTGGTCAATGAACGTTGCACGGTGGGACAGTTTCAAATAAGAATATAAACTATATAAAGTGTATTAATTATTTACTGCGTCATTGGGGTTTGTGCTTGACAGCCATTAAAAGCAGACAACCTTGTGAATTTCGACGACAATTAATTTCGTCTGCTCATCAAGCATTTTTTTTTTTTTTCATGTAAAACAAGAAATATAATCGAAGCAATCGGGCAATTAACCGAACAAAACGCAATCAAATTATTCGATTAATCGATTATTCGAATAAAATAAAACAAAAAAAAAACGAAAACAGTGTTCAAGCATTGTACTAGGCAAATTTATTAAAAGAAAACAAAACGTTGCAAAAGCAACTTCATTATATAAAATATATGTAGTAAAATTCAGAAATCGTAGTTGCAGAAACATGAAAATTAGTGACTTTTGGTATCAAGCTAAAATTAAGAAAATCTCTCAAAGCTAGAGTCGGCTCTGAAACTATATCACACTATAACACCCTATTGGATTGATACATTTTGACCAAATATTGCAAAACGTAATTTAATGACTATTTTCCTTATTGTACACAGTTTGAGCATAATCGGACCAGGCTTTTTGATACCAATGGGTCTTGAAACTTCATCTGACTATTACACCCAATTTCATGAACCAATTTTGAGAAAATTTTTTTTATTTATATCTATGCAACAAAGCACTGTGTGATGCTTTCTCTCAACAAACTATCAAATCTGTTCGAAATGTGTATAAAGTTATGAAATTTGTTCGCAAATTGTTGTCATATGAGCTGGCATACTGTAGAATTTCAATTGATGTCTTTCAAATTTCAATTAATGTTTTTCAAATTTCAATTGATGCTTTAATTTCATATTAGTCCCAATCACTATACTCTTTCCTGGTGGCCACCATGGACGCATCTTGTCTGCCCGAAAGAAAAATTTCATAAATTCTTCGTCAAATTTGATATTCTGGAGGTTTTTTAGGAATGAGGGTATTAAATAATGAAAATAGATCTCAGTAGGTTTAATTTGGTACTAGTCCCAATCTTCGCTTCTTCACAACATTGCGAGCCATTGAGAACTTTGACATACGTTAAAATTAGGGCAAACATATTGGAGATGCGCTTTGCGGACAAATTTATGAATCCCTTCAATTCGATGAAACATTTTCGCATTCTCCAACCTACGACATGTTTCATTGAATTGATGAAGAACATTTCGCCAATCTTTCATCAGTAGTCTATGTTGATTAAAAGACAACGTTACATAAAGTTGATGTAAATTTTTCGTTAATTTGATGTAAGTTTGTCATCAAGTTGAAGTAAATTTTTCACCAGTTTCATGTAAATTGGTCATCAATTTTCTGTACAATTTTCGTCAATTAGAAGTAAGGCTGTCATCACTTTGATTGGTTGTTAATGTGTAACAAAACTTATTGGAATATTTTTCGTTGTAAAAAAATTCACAAGAACAGGATCTAAGACCACATAAAAAATGTGCATAGCGTGATCAAAAACAAAAACAATTTTAATTTTGGAGAAAGAAATTAATTAATTTGTGTTAATTTTGCTCAATAACTCTAGATAGAGGTAATTTTGGTGGCAAAACAGAATTTCTCCTTACATACAGAGTTCGTATTTACCCACCCATGTGTAACCCACAAACGATCGTAACGATCGTGGGGGGTATTAGGAAAATAATGCGGGGTATTAGGAAAATAATGCGGGGTATTAGGAAAATAATGCGGGGTATTAGGAAAATAATGCGTAGTTACCCAAGACGATGGGGTATTATCCATCACGATTACCCATTACCCACAGGGTATGGGGAAAATAATAGAAGGTACACACGACAAAGAATTTAAAAAAAGGCAAAAATAACAAAATCGGTAAAATAAAAATATGGCTGTAACTCCAATCGCAAAAATAAAAAAAATGCTGACCTCCAGAGCAGCTTTAGAAAATCGTTTTTTTTTTATTGCTAACTAAACCTTTCTTAAATAAAAATCGCCAAAACGTCCATATGTCTAAATCTCAGAAACGGAGAGTCCAACTGAAAAAATAACTAACTTTTGCGGATTCTATAGGTTTTCATAAAGTGGTCACATTTAGATGAAAGAAATATTTGTCAAAGAAGAAAATCGCTCAAATATTAAAAAAAATCGATTTTCTCGATTAGACGCTCCGCATCCATGTTTTTTTCAGATTCTTCTATACGAGATGGACTACTTTATCAAACCCCCGTTAGAAACCCGCTATTTTTTCGATCGGATGCTCCGTTTTCGAAAAAAATACGTTATTTCTAAATTTTCCATATTACCCATGTGGGTAATGGAACTACCCATGATTTTCCTCATACCCCGTAGGTAATGGTTAATTCGCCATTGTCGTGTGTAACTACCCATTATTTCCTCATACTACCCTTTACTACCTTTAATTTCATCATACCCTGGTAATGGGTAATTTCCTCATACCCTGTGGGTAATGGGTAATTATCCATCATCGTGGGTAAATACCTATTATTTTCCTCGTAGCCTGTGGGTAACTACTAGGGATGCTAAACGGGATTGATTTTAAAAAATCCCGGGATTCGGGATCCCTATTCTATTCTATTTTCTATTCTTAAATTTGTTTGGGAACAGGTCCATTTTATGGCTTACACTCCAAAAAACAACCTCAAGGGAGGTAGAATACTTTATTCTAAGCAAAAAAAGTAAAATAACAAAATCGGGGCAAATGCATAGTTTCGGAGTTATGGGCCCCGACATTTATTAAACCTTGTGAAGAGCCGCCATTGGGTTTTAAAGCCTTTTTGCACAATTTGCATTTTGCTTGAGGTGCACCTTTCGACTCTTCCAAACAATAAACACCACACCGAACTTTTATCATTGTTTTTAGTTTTGTTTTTCAAAATTAATAATAATCCCGAAAAATCCCGGGATTTCGGGATTTCCCGTTTGGCATCCCTAGTAACTACACTTTGGGTAATGGGTAAACGATCGGTGACCATTCACCACGACGATGGTTAAAGGGTTACCTAGGGTAACACATTACCACGAAATACGAACCCTGCTTAAGTAAGACATCATATTCACACAAAAAAATAATAATAAAACAAATAATTTATTTCAATATTTCAGGATAACTACAATTTCAATTCTTAAATTTCTTTGAATGAAAATTTTTAAAATTTTCTGTTACTGAAACTATACAGAAAATTGTTGTGGTGTTTAAACTTCGTATCTACAAAATTTTCTTCTGTTGTACTTTATTTTCATGTATTTATCGGAATATCAGACCATAGAAAGAAAATTGGATTTTGTCCATATGAATGTAACCCTATAGCAGCAGCATTTACAATACCAGTATACATCAATGTACATTCGTTATATGTGTCCGACACAACGGACAACAAAGTCAAGGTCAAATTAAATAGAAGTGCATTGTATTTTCTTATCATGGCTCTGGTGGTTCTTACTATCAAACCTCGCCACACCCTATATGGCCACTGGAAGAAAACAGCATTAAGCGACAGCCAGAAATGATAACTTGGATGCCTCTGAATGTGAATCCAAAATAGCAACTTTATCGATGAAGTGACTGCCTGAGCTGCCGTTGAAGATCCCAATGCCAAACGGTATTTGTTTAGACTCTTTTATACTGTATCTTTTGTCATACAAATTTATCGATATGTCTCATTCTCTTTTGTTTCACATTCATATTGAAATAGAAAAATAGTAAATAGACAATTCTATACAATTGATGATAATAAATGAGTAAATGTAATAGATATGTATTATAGCAACAAAAGCAAAGGAACGATAAACGCAATCTGATATGACTATAATATGTACAGTAGTGTGCAAAATAATATGACTATTGTAATTTAAATCGTTTTTATAATCTGACATGACTATAATATGTACAGTAGTGTGCATAATAATATAATTATTTAAATTTAAATCATTTTTCAATCTGATATGACTATAATAGGTACAGTAGTGTGCAAAATAATATAATTATTTGAATTTAAATCGTTTTTAATGAAATCATACTTTTGTAATTACTTTTTCAATACGTTCTTAATCTCCAAGATTTCTAAATTAATAAACAAAAAATAACAATAGAAATTCAAAATAATGACCCCTTTTTAAATTTAGGAATGGGCGTGAATATAGATTTCGAATCTAAGTAGCAAAGACCCAAACCACTAAACCAGCAAACTTCTCTGTTATGATGTTAACATTACTCACTAGAACACTCTTGTGAACGCCGAAATATAAACAAAAAGCAGCATATCTTCAATTCACGAAAACAATGCTTACAAACATATACGTGTTTCCTGCAATATGTTGCTGTGGCTGTTTTTTCAACGTGTATGGTTCCCTGCAATGTTCCTGTGCCCCGGCTCCCAAATAAGGTGAATATAGTCATCTCATTTCGAGACGCGCGGCAATTGCGAGCAGCAGTTTATTGAAGTCAGGAATACAGATTGCACGGATTTTCTAGTAGCCTGACTGCCAGATACTTCAGGCGGTGATGACGTTTCGTCCCATCCAAACGGCAACTTCTCCGATTGCCGTGACATCTGCCTGAATGGCTCTGGTCTGGTAGCCTTTGTGCAAGATCTAGACCCAGCTCTTTAGAACAGACTCCAAACACTACCCCACAATACAGTTTGGTGCCATCAGTGTAGAAGCCTAAATAAATACTCTCTATAACCTGGTATACGTCTCTTCCAGTCCTGTCTGTCAGGGATATGAGTGAAGTTTCTCTCAAAGGTTGAAGAAGGTGTCATGTAGTCGAATTATACTGTGGATAGCTGCAGGTCCCTCAATATCAACCCATAACCATATGGGCTGGTGAACCATCGCAAAGAATGTCCTACGCGGTTTGCCGAATTTGCAGCCATTAGCTTTCGCAGAAAATCTAGTGGTAAAAGGTGTAAGATAACCCCTAAACCCTCGGTAGGGGTTGTGCGAAGGGCAACCGTCATACACACCATTGCCTCTGGACTTTTGTCAACAGACTTAAGTAAGTGGGTTTATCCAGTATTGGCCACTAGGGTGTCCCAAAAATTTTTTCTTTTTCGATTTTCATGGTTGCTTAAGCTTGATTGGAAAGCTTATAGGGTAAAGTATTTTTGAGATTTTTTTCACATTTTTCGGAAGAGGTTTAGAAGTCGCACAAGTCGAATTTCCCCCAAAAATCGGGTATTCCTGACGTTTTTTGAACTTTACTTAAAACTCGGTCAATAACCACGATATTTTTAGTTTGTAAGTCAACATTTTTAAAGCAAAACGTTCAGACTTTTATTGTATATGCATAAACTACCAGTTTTGTCAATGGTTTTGTTCAATAAGGTAGAACGTATTAAATTTTTTCGTAAATTTTGGATAAAATTTGTTAGTAACGCTTTATAACTTTTAAAATTTCTATCCAAATTTTAAAAAAAAAAACTAATGATGCATTCTAAAAGACGGATAAATCCCAAGCAATTTTGTAGAAAACAAATTTTCATTTGCTGTTACTGTTTCAGAGTTCTACCATTTTAAAGCCTTTTACCCATTGTATGAACCTAAAAATATTATAAATTGTTTGCCATTTTTCATCGGATTTGCTTTAAATTTCTATGAAAATTTAAAACACTAATGGTGGACTTTAAAAGACGGATAAATGCCAAGCAATTTTGTAGAATAAATTTTGAATTTGCAGTTAATGTTCCAGAGTTATGGCATTTTAATACTCTTTACCCATTGTATGAAACTAATAATACTATAAGCTATTTGCCAATTTTTCATCAGATTTGCTTCAAACACTGTATTCATAAAAAAATCTGCATACGCTAAGTAACGACAAAGAGTTACACGTAGCAAAAACGGTCCCAGCAACATATTGCAGGAAACATATATATGTTTGCAAGCAATCATATATATGGTTGCTGCAATATGTTTCCGGGCCATTTTTTTCTACGTGTAATTCTTTGTCGTTACTTAGCCAATGTAGATTTTTTCAATAATACAATATTTAAAGCAAATCCGATGGAAAAGACAAATAGTTTATAATATTATTAGGTTCATACAATGGGTAGTTTTAAAGTGGCATAACTCTGGAACAGTAACTGCAAATTCAAATTTATTTTAACAAAATTGCTTGGAATTTATGTACAATGTACATCATTAGTATTTTAAATTTTCATAGAAATGTAAAGCAAATCCTATGCAAAAATGGCAAACAATTTATAATATTTTTAGGTTTTAGTTTTAGTTTTTTACATTTTCATAGGAATTTTAAAAGATATAAAGCGTTATTTCCAAATTTACCCAAAATTTACGAAAAAATTTAATACGTGGTACCTTATTGAGGAAAATCATTGCCAAAACTGGTGGTTTGTGCATATACAATAAAAGTTGGCGCGTTTAGCTTCAAAAATTTTGACTTACAAACTAAGAAAATCGTGGTTATTGACCGAGTTTGAAGTAAAATTCAAAAAACGTCCGGAATATCCGATTTTTGGGGAAATTCGACTTGCGTGACCTCTACACCACTTCCGAAAAATCTGAAAAAATTCTCAAAAATACTTTACCCTATAAGCTTTCAAATAAAGCTGGAGCAAACAAAATGTTTTATTGATGGGACACCCTACTGACCACCAAACAACAATGCCGTAAAACATATCACATTAACAGTCTATTAGTTTGCACATCACTGTACATCATTTTAGGTGTTCTTGGCTTCTTTCTCCATTATCTGTTTTACGTTGAGTCATTAGCGAAATTGTTAGTTTATATATATTCCTATTAGTGTCTGATTTTTCTTGGCGATTTTTTTCCGTTTTCTCTAAATAAACTTAGGCTTTGATTAAATTGATAATCAACAACTTAAGCTGAACAAATGTATCTAAATACTACATGAACACAAACAAGGCGTTTCTCAACGAGTTTCTTGTGGCGTTTGTTTGCTGCCTTGTCTCGCTCAACAGCCTGGTTCGCAGTGTCTCGTATTTACAAAGTCTTAGTATCGTCTTTATCAGTAATCGTCAACTAGTACGTCGTCATTGTCATCTTCATGTTTATAAGGAGCATGGATCATAAATCATTTGGCACTATGCCAATTAAAAACGAACAGCTAACAAACACTTTTCCATGCGTCCGTCCATTCAGCTGTCCGTCTGCCTTTGCCAACTGGGTATCGTCTTTAGACGAGCAGAAGAGTGCACAACATAGCCACCACCATCATAATCATCATCTGCATCTGCGTCGTCAATAGACAGACAGCAACAATGTGATTTAACGCAATTGTATATAATTGCAAAATACCAAATACACTCTCTAATAAAATTGTTTAATTATCGCCCATTTAAATGGTTGATATGAACGGAAGGATGATGGGATGATGCGGCGGATAAACACGTCTGTTGGTGGCCAGTAAATCATATCACTTATATGCCGTTTTCACTCCGTGATCAAATTTTAAAAGTATTTTTATAGGAAGCATAAGCCCGAATTTGAAATAATTTAGTTGTTGCCACTTGGGTTACTCCGTTTTCAGATAACTGCTACGAGGGTTGCTATTTATATTTCGGGAATAGCAAATAATAACAAACATTTTGAAATGAAAATGGTTTTATTGTTTTTCAAAATATTTCCCTTGATGATCAATACTATTTTACATTCGTTCAAACCATATGTCATAGCTTTTTTTCCATTCCTCTTGAGACACCTTCAAAACATGGTTTTTGAACCCTACAACCAGGGTTCGTATGTCGTGGGTAATGAGTTACCCTGGGTTACCCATATGGGAAAAATAATGGGTAGCTACCCACGAAAATGGGGAATTACCGATCACGATTACTAATTACCCACAGGGTAATGGGGAAAGTAATGGGTAGCTACCCACGACAATGGGGAATTACCCATCATGATTATCCATTACCCTAAGGAAAATGGGGAAAATATTGGGTAGCTGTCCACGACGATGGGTAATGAGTTACCCTGCCAATCGAAAAAATATCCAACAATGTGGTCCAATTCGTATGGAAGTATTTTTTTTTCGAAAAATCGCCAAAATAAGAAAATCGCTAAAATAAAAAAGTGGCTATAAATCGAAAACGGTGCGTTCAATCGAAAAAATAAATAAAAGAATCCGTAGGAGGCTTTAATCAATGGGTGTCTCCAATATGGCATAATTTTTTTTTTTTTTAAATCGGTAAAAATACAATTTTTCAAACAAAAAATCGCTAAAAATCGCTATCTCGGAAACGGAGCCTCCAATAGAAAAAATAACGAATTTTTGCTAGTTTATAAGGGGTTTTCATAAAGTGGTCCAATTCGTATGAAGAACTTTTTTTTCGAAAAATCGCCAAAATAAGAAAAACGCTAAAATAAGAAAGTGGCTATAAATCGAAAAAATGCCATATTGGAGACACCCATTGGTTAAAGTCTCCTGTGGAGGTAAAATTTTTATAATTTTTTAGATTGGACCCACCGTTTTCGAGTTATAGCCACTTTTTTTATTTTAGCGATTTTCTTATTTTGGCGATTTTTCGAAAAAAATTCTTCCATACGAATTGGACCACTTTATGAAAAACCCTTAGAAACCCGCAATAATTGGTTATTTTTTTCGATAGGAGGCTCCGTTTCCGAGATATAGAGATTTTTCCTAATTTTTTCATATTTTCGATCAAAAATGGGGATGGGTTACCCAGGGTAACCCATCACCCATCGTCGTGGGTAGCTACCCATAAGTTTCCCCATTACCCTGAGGGTGATGGGTAATCGTAATGGGTAATTCCCCATTGTCGTGGATAGCTACCCATTATTTTCCCCATTACCCTCAGGGTAATGGGTAATTTCCCATTCTCGTGGGTAGCTACCCACTATTTTCCCCATACCCTGTGGGTAATGGGTAAACGTTCATTACACATTCCTCACCAGGATGTGTATGGGTTACACATGGGGGGGGGGGGGGGTAAATACGAACTCTGCCTACAACTGCTTCTTCGGCGCTCGTAAATCGTTGACCACGTACCTTACCTTTGATATTCAAGAACAAGACGAAGTCATTGGGTGCCAAATCAGGACTGTACGAAGGATGAGGCATCAATTCGATGTTTTGACTACTCAAAAATTCACCTGTTTGATGAGATGTGTGAGAGCTTGCATTGTCATGATGAAGAATGGTTCGTCTTTGGCGTTTGGGTTTAAGAATTTCCGATAGTGGACACATGACCCATTCGGCCGAAAAAACAGACGACTTTTTGCTTCGCTTTGCTTCTTTCATGAACAACTTTTGTTGGATTTAACTCGTCTTGAAAGACCCACGCTGTCGATTGCTGTTTTGTTTCCGGTTCATACGCATAAATCCATGATTCGTCACCTGTCACGATTTTATACACGTCTTTTGAAGCACAACGGTGGAACTTTTTAATCATTTCCTTACACCAATTGACTCGAGCCTTTTGTTATATTATATGGGATCCAACGCGAACAAATCTTGTTTAAAGTCAAATGTTCATGCAAAATCGAATATATTGAAGTGGAACTAATGTGCAAGGATGCCTCTATCTTACGATATGTCACATGATGATCTTATCTTGCACGCACTCCATCGATGTTTTGTGGTAGAACAACCGATCTTGGGCGACCTTCACGAAATTCATCCTGGAGCGAACGGCGTCCGAGACTAAGCTGCTGGTACCAGAGAGTTACAGTGGTTCTGATGGTGTTTCATCGCCAAAAGTCAAAACAAATTGATTGAGACACACGTGACTATTTTCACGGGTTAATTGCGTGCAAATTTTCACGGATTAATTGCATTTTTTGCCCGAGATTAATTTTTCAACACACTGTAAATACAACAAATAGTGCTCGTCAGTGAAAACGTTCTATGTATGTTTATGCTAAAAAAAATTTCAAACTTTCCAATGGAAGTTCCAGTTAGCATCTGACAACACTAGTGTTGCCTGGATCCGAAATATTAATAGCAATCCTAGTATCTTATCGCTTACCGGCTACCTGCATTTCCTAAAGCCTAGGAAGGGTGACCCTCTAAGTTCTTCCAGGCATTCTGTCTTTGTACTTCAAATAATTCTGTTCGAATTGTTAAGTTAAGTACCGAATTCCTCGTCCCGACTATTAATTAAATATCCAAGACGATTCTAGGCATATCACATTGGCTGCAGGCCTCAGATGGCCCGTTTAGTTTATATTGAATGGCAAAGACTGTTTGGGCTCATGCCAACTGAAAAATCTGTATTTTTTGTTGTTTGGATGCATATATAACAAACATAGTATACTACTGCTGTTCCAACAAAGTCGTGAAGGCCATTTGTCCGTTACACTACGTCGAAAGAAATGTAAGGTGGTGCTAGCTACATTTTGAAATCTTGAGCCGGATACTTGGGATCATTATCATGTATAAAGGTGATGGAGTTTGGTAGATTATGTTTTTCGGCAATTTTTTATAGTTTCATATAAACTGTTTTGTTCATAATATCATCTATGAATATAAACTCGTCCACCCCTGCAGCCCACATGAAGCCTAGCCTCACATCACAAGATGCAAGGTGCCGTTGTTCAAACGCTGTATTTGGTTTGCGCCAATTTTGTAGCTCTGCTATCTGCGTGAAAAATATTAAATTTGCTTTCATCAGGGAACAGTACTTGACCCGAAAAAGAAGTTGATTTGCTCTTAAATTCTTTGGCATAAGCTATACCTTTCGTTGGATTGACTGGAAAAATTAGTCGTTTACGCCTTGCAACGCGTGCATGTAGTCAAGCTTATGCAGCACTCTTCTGTCTGTCATCGGGTGTATGTCCTTCAAAAACTCAAGCAGCAATCTGGGGAGATGTTATTTTTGAATCCCTTTTTACTTTTCTTACTGTTTCGCCACATTCGCGGTCGCTTAAAAGCGATAATCCCTAGCTTGTAATGAAAACACGCCTATTATTCAATAACAGAGAGAACAAAAAGGCAAGAGCTACTATCGTATCAATGAGACCAATGAGTGCGTGAGAGAGCACAGCGAACTACAACCACAGAGTAATACATAAGATTTGGCAAGAGCTGTTTTACGTACACCACTGATCCGTGGAATAATTGGAAAATTTATAGTGAATCAGGGTGTATCCATGACACAGCTGATCAACTATGAAGTAGGAAATTTATAGAAAACACGAGTGGATGGGAGAGAGAGCGATAAGCAAGCAGAAGCAAACCATGCAGCAAACTAAGTTTAAATAGTGTTTGCTACTAATGATAGCTTAATTATGTTGCATGTTGGTTGCATCGAACGAAAATACGCATTTCCTTTTATTTCTGTTCGTTTCATGTCCAACCGAAAAGTAAAATTCAACAGCAACTCGATGTCGACGAAATGACCTACTACCTCTTCGTCATCGAGAGAACGTAAAGAGAGGGATAGACACTTTTGCCTATTTCTCTATGATCCCAGTGAACAATTATTTCCTAACAATTAAACGAAACGTCTAAATGCCTTCCGAAATTTAACCGAATATTTCTGCACATTGTCTGTTTTTTATTCAGCCGAATTCTGTACAATCTCTTAAATTTTATCCGATAATTATGCGACATAGTCTGTACAATTATTATTTTTATTTTAAGAAAAGCCTGATAAATTTCTGGCATTTAATCAACTTTTTGTCAAAAATCGGTGGTAAAATATGCAGATAATCGTTAGACATTTAATAATTAATAAAAAATAAATAATTTAATAAAAATAAATGTAAACAGTTTTTAATTTGGGTCAGAAATTGGAATTGGTAAAATAGTCAGATATACTCAGAAAAATCTGCTCTTTTTCGATGATTTTCCTAGATTTCTCTCCGAACTTCCCTTCCAAATTCTGACAGAATTCCGACCAAAAATACAGCAAAAAAATGGTTTCCCGTTGCATCCCATGAAGGTATTAGGGAGATCTTCTCACAAACCAGCAAAACACACCGAATTTCCTCATACAAAATGTTCCGATTTAATGTCAACCACTCATACAACTTTCGGTAAGATTTGTGACGGAAATCGGCATCAGAATCGGCAATTGTTGCCAACTTTGTGACCGAATTCGGAAAAAATTGTCCCTGGGTTGTTATCCCTCGTTTCATCGATTTTATTGCCGCCATTTTCAGTAGGAATACTATATTTATTCTATATTCTATGAGCTCCTAGAGGAAACGTATGACCGCTGCCCTGGCCATGACATTAAGATTGTACTAGGAAATTTTAATGCTAAAGTAGGCAGGGAGAATGTGTTTCATCCAACTATTGGCAATTTCAGTCTACATGGTCATTAGTGGTACAAGATTCCAGCATAAAGACATCCATCCACAAGGCTACTTAGGTATCCCCTGATCAAAGAACGAAGAACAAAATTGATCACGTGGTAATTGATGGAAGGTACTCATCCAGTGTAATGAACGTAGGAGTGATCAGAGGAGCTAACATCGATTCTGACCACTACCCGCTAGCAGCAAATGTTCGCACAAGATTAAGTAGAGCGAAAATCGCACGAAACCAGTCGCAGAGAAAGCTAGACATCGGAAAGCTGCAATTACCAGAGGTAGCCAAAGCCTAAGGAAGCTCTCGCAACTTTTGGCACAGAACCCACCCCCTCCCGATGACGATCCTGATGCGCAGTGGAAACCCATTTCCGACTCTATAAAAACTGCCGCAACAACCGTACTTGGTTTCGAAAAACCGAGGAAGCTCTCGCAACTTTTGGCACAGAACCCACCCCCTCCCGATGAGGATCCTGATGCGCAGTGGAAACCCATTTCCGACTCTATAAAAACTGCCGCAACAACCGTACTTGGTTTCGAAAAACCGCTTCGCAACAAACCATGGTACGATGAAGATTGTCGCATTGCAAATGATGAAAAGAACGTTGCACGCATGGCAATGCTTCAGTCAATTGCAACGCGAGCTGCGACTGAGCGGTATAGGCAGAAAAGAAAGGAGATAAACCGTATCTTTAGGCGTAAGAAACGGCAGTGGAAAAAGAGCGAGAGTGAGAAAATTGAGTCATACAGAAGGCAGAACGAAGCCCGAAAATTCTACCAAAAAGTCAAAAACGGAAATATTGGGGATGGTTCAGGGCCTCCCTTCTGTAAAGTCAAGGACGAAAATCTCATCGCGGATGTGCAGAGTATGTTTGGAATATGGAGAGAGCATTTCTCCGCGCTACTAGTACCTGAGATATTTAATGACGATGGGACAATCGACCACAATATGGACGACGACGTCGATTGCCCCCCTCCTAACCAAGATGAGGTCAGAACAGCTATTGCCCGGCTTAAGATCGACAAAGCCACAGGAGCCGATGTATTACCGGCGGAGTTGTTTAAGGCTGGCGGCCATGAGCTGATAAGGTGCATGCATCAGCTGATAAGCAAAATTTGGTTAGATGAATGCATGCCCGGCGATTGGAGTCTCACTGTACTATGTCCCATATTTAAAAAAGGTGACCCGGGTCTCTGTGCCAACTACCGTGGAAAAAGCCTTTCATCCATAGCATATAAAACCAATTATCGCTGACCAGATTGGACCATACCAGTGTGGCTTTGGGCCTGGAAAATCGACAACCAACCAAATGTTCACGCTACGCCAAATCCTGGAGAAGGCCCACGAAAAACAAATAGACACCTATCATCTATTTGTCGATTATTAGGCGGCCTTCGATAGCCCGATACGGGGAAACTCTACGAAGCAATGTCTGAGCTTGGTATTCCTGCAAAACTCATACGCCTTTGCAGAATGACCTTTACAAACACAAAATCCGCATTGAAAGTTGGTAAGGATCTTACCGAACCTTTCGAAACTAAGCGAGGCCTTACACAAGATGACACCCTATTGTGCGATCTCTTTAACATCTTAATAGAGATTATTCTGAGAAAAGTTGCTGTCAACATGAATAAAACCATCAGCAGCAAAAGTAACATGCTGCTCGCGTATGCTGATGATATAGATATCATTGGACGCACAGTTAGAGAAGTTACTGCGGTGTTTTCGAGAATTGAGAAGGAGTCAGGAAAAGTGGGTCTGACGGTAAATGAGGACAAGACAAAATTAATGGTTTCAACGAGCAGGGCCTCCACGCGATAAGACCAAAGCGTGAACGTTGATAACGGTTATAATTTCGAGGTGGTGGACGAATTTATATACCTCGGATCTGCCGTAAACCAAAACAACAACGTCAGCCTTGAGATCAAGTAGAGAATTGTGCTTGCGAATAGATGTTATTTTGGGCTAAGCAAGCATTTTAGAGATAAAGCACTCTCTCGAGTAACAAAAGTCAAACTATATCTCATACAACCTGTCTTTTATGGCGCAGAATGCTGGGTCTTATCGCAAGAAGACGAAACATCTGTAGGAGTCTTCGAGAGAAAAATACTCCGGAAAATTTATGGTCCTATAGTGCACAACGGCGAGTATCGGCGACGCATGAACCATGAGTTATATGAGCTATATCCCGAAATTTGGCATAGTTAAGCGGATCAAAATAACGCGATTGCGCTGGCTAGGCCATGTCAGTAGGATGGATGAAGACGAACCAGCACGAAGGGTTTTCGAAACCGAACTCGAAGGAAGACGAAAAATAGGAAGACCAAGACTCCGCTTGAAGGATCAGGTTGACGAATCCCTGCGTACACTTGGTATTGCCAACATATGTACATACATATGTACTCATGTTGGATTTCACTTTTTACTGGGTTTAATAAAAGATTAAAAATTACGCAAATAAAGTAATAGATTAATTATAATTCCAATTTAAACCAAACAAAAGGCCTTTGAACAAAGTGTATCTCTAACGGAAATACACCGAAAAGTTTCCACTGATATCGAGATATCATTATGATATCAAACTACTTATCAGCAGATGTGTTTGCTTTACTTTGTGATGAGATCATCAAAACTCATTATATTAATGAGAATTATTGTATGCACATGTTAATATTAACATTGAAAAACGTTCGCATTAGTTGTTGAAAAATCATTGGTCTCAAATATTTTTTGTTGTCATTTACAAATCTACTAAGGTGGACGAGAAATTTGCCCAATGAAAAACTTGACAAAATCCGAAATAACTATAGAGACATATTTTACATTTTTAAATTTTAAATTTGTTTGAAAATGCTAAACTGACATATAATCTTTGTTCAAAGGAAATTAAAAACTTAATTTGTAATAGTTTTAATTTACTTTTTATTGTTTAAAAACAACAACAACCATATATTATTTCAAACACAATATAAATGTTTATTTCCCAACTTATTAATCCAATTATATGCAAAGTTAATGAACCTAAAATATTTAAACTAGAAAAAGAAACACTTCTTAATAAGTTCCGTCTACAACTTTAAAGCGACGCGTAAGTGAACGACCTAAATACCCGTAGAAAGTCAAACACAAAATCCAAAGCATGGAAAGAACAACCCAGTTTATATAATACTGTACGTGTTGTCATATTCTGCGGGTTTATTTTGTAATGCGAGTAAATAAACTCTTTTTTTTTATCAAATTATACTATATATTTTGTTGGGTTTACCCGAGCACAAAGACGAAGACTAAGACAAAAACAAAGAACATTGGAAAAGTGTTTAAAGTCTTCAATGAGATAAAGTTGTTAGAACAAATAATCATCTTAATTAACCCATTTAGCATGACTCCGCCCAACTTCCCACTCCCTAAGTCATTTTCCATTTAACAAAGAGTATCTGCATTTTGCCTAAATGTTCGCATTTGAGCCAAGTTCTGAGGAAAACATTCCGAAGTCGGTAATAATCTTGATGGCCATGACGTGAACGAACTCAATATGTGTTATACCCATGCAATGGCGTCATAACACAGTGGGTGGAATTTTATTCATTGTATTATATTTCTGCTTTTAATAGAATCATTTAACCTGATATAATTTAAAGTATTAAAAATCTTGTGAAAAAAGAGTGGTGGTTTTCAATTGTATTTAATTTTTTTTTTTGAGCATTTAACTTCAACTAAATTTCAATTTATTTAATTGTCTTTTGCTTCTCCTATAAAAAAAAAATAATGTGCTGATATTGCTGTTATACCTAGAAAACTTCAGAAGATCAGATGGAGGTTTGCATTATATCCCCATCAAATCAACCCGTCTTTATGTAAGGTTCAAACCACTTTGATTTTTATGCACGGCTGGCCGAAATATTTCCAACACTCAGAAGCTCCTACATTTAGCAATATGGTGCTGCATTCGCCCAGCACATCTCTTGCAGCACCAATGCATCCTTCATCAGAATCAGTCTTCTGATTCCCCCACCGGCTCCACAAACTCCAGTGATTCCGTGCTGGATTTGTTGAAAAAATACCTCATCGATTCTTGGTTAATTTTTTAACACAAATTGTGACGTACTTAAGAAATGTTCACATCCACTTGATTGAAAAACCACAACTTAAACGAAAAATTTCATTAATGCTGGAGTTAATGTCGACGTCGTCCCAACGCCGAAATTGTAATGTTCGGCGTAAAATTTCAATTTGCTGTTAATGTCAATGCCGTCGACGACGTTAACACAGCTGTGTACTACTGCACTGCTTCATCTGTTTTGACATTTCATCATATGTTTTAGTCTGAGCAACGCCGCAACGACGCCGAAAAAGTTGAAACAGATTGAACTTTTTCGGCGTCGAATTTCTTATGGCGTTGAAATTAACTGCTCTCATACAATTTCATACGATTCAACTTTTTTTTGGCATTTGACGCCTTCGACAACGTCGACATTAACTCCAGCATAACAGCAAAATATAACGGCATATCATCACGTGCTAAAAACAGTATCAGCATAAAAATTCCTACTAATTTTTAATCAGCAATGTAATAAGAAATTTAAGCGGAGCCGATGCAAGCAGTTGAGCCGATGCGTCGGCGGCGTCAAAGGCATTTTTCATGCTTTTTCGAAAGTCGGCGGCGGCTTCGGCTTGAAAAAAAGGACGGCGGCGGGGCACGACTCGCTTGAAGCCGATCGGCTTGCATCTCTGCTACCACTGTGTCCCTGGGTATGTACACACATACCATTAATTTGTGAAAACAAAAACAAAAAAGGAATTCAGCCAAAGTTTTTAAGCGCCCTTTTATTACATTTCTTCAAAATTTAGTGAACATTTTCAATTTCATAAAGAATTGTAAGCAAAAATTATCCGAGATTCTAGTGTCAAATTTGTGGAATATAAGAAAAAGTGTCTTTTGTTTTGGTTGTCTTCGTAAACACTCGATCAATGGAAAAGTCTCGTCATCGGCACTTAGTTTTTAATAAGCGATGGGAAAATAAACATCCCTTAGCCACTTGGAGAATAGAAATGTGTGTCAAAATTTGATAGCAAAATGTTTGATAGTTTTATCTAATCTTTAATTAATTTTTTCACAGGAAAATTAATGGAACCTGATTAGAGTTCACGACAGAAACAAACCAAGGGCGCAGCTACAGCCATGGACAACAAATTAGCACAAAACTACTCTTCAGTTTGACGTAGCATTTTTTAAACTTTTGTCACTATATAGACCAATTATTATGCTCTGCACTGTTGCAACAGAGCATCAAGCTTCTGTTAAACAATTTTTTTTACCGTTATCTCTATTCTTTTCAATATTACTGTTCAAGCTCGAGGCCATTCTATATCCCTATTAATAAGAGACATATTTTTTTTTTAAATATGAGTGTTGCAAATGTTTCCCTATGATACCTGGCAAACCGTATAGCTATTTCAGATCTAGCCAAATCTCATTTGAATCGAGAATTCACTATAATGCAAGTGTTCGAAAAATATCGCAAGCAAAACACACAAGAAAACATTTGCAAAAACTCCTTTCCATCTCCAGAGAAGCATCGGTCGTCATTAGACATCTCTATTATCTCTATTCTTTTTGTTCCGATTGCTGGAATGTGCAATTACCATCTTTTGTTTTGGGACAGTAAATTAGCACAACTCGTGCGGAATGGTCATGTTGCGTATTTTGTGTCCAACGGTACTTTTTTTTTAATTTTTGTGCAATTTCTCTCAACTTTTCCTAAATATGGGACAGGGAAAAGATTGTACGCCAGAGGAAACGCGCATTATATTCAGCATGTGTATGTAGTAAAGCAAAAAGCCATGTGAAATTGCAAAAATTATTAACCGATCGAGAAAACTGGTCTATAATGTTATTTATTCCGTTAAAAATAATAAAAATTTTGTAATGAAAAACAAAAAAAGTACCTACGTAGCAAAAAAACAACTAAAATAGTGGGCCGAGCTACTGCCCGGAAGTCAAAGAAGAATCCGTTCATGTCATCACGTGATATTTCCAACGAAGTTAACTCTGAATTTGGGATAACTTTTTGTCAGACAGGTTTATCCGAAGACGGCTCAATGACGCTCAGTTCTTTGGACGTACAAGCCGAAAGAACCCACTCCTTTCCAAAAAAAAAAACAAAAAAAAAAGATCTCCCATTCTGGGAAAAATTTCTTTGGACTGATGAAACAAAGGTAAATCGAAAGGGTCCGGATGGTAGAGTAATAGTTCATCGTCCTAAATGTCAGTCATTCAATCCACGCTGCACACAGAAAACCATGCGGTGGGCCGTATTATGAACATAAACAGTAAAATGGGCCATCATCATCAGTATTTCGATATCCTGAAGAACCAAATGCAGCCATATAGTCTTTAGAAATGCCAGTATCGTGCACATTCATGCATGATAATGATCCCAAACACACATCAAAAGGAGTGGTTTGCTGAAGAAAGAATCCCCATTTTGGACTGGCCTGCTCAAAGTGCCGATTTGAACCCTATTGAAAACATCTGGAATTGTTAAAACGCTGTTTGTTTTTTAAAGAAGAAGTCATATCTTAAGTTTTTATTTGGGGTGAGATAAAAATAAATAAATATGTACATATGTTTGTTTTTGAGACAAAACTTGTGCTAATTTAGTGTCCATGATTGTATATTTCAAGAGCCTGGGACTTCGACATTATAGTGTTATCGTTTGTAGAAATGTTATTATAAGAAAAAAACTGAGTATTCAATAAATGGTTTTATAATTAAATACAACAACATTTGATTTTGTAAATATGTAAAATATGGGTTAAACATTTGGGAATATTGCACATTTTAAATGAATATAATTCACCTACGTTTTGTACATTTCCCTATAGCTTGACAACGCCAAATTACCTACATTAATTTGTGACATTGTCCAATTAAATAACTGATCCTATGTTGTCCATTGACCATGAATTTTGGGAATTTTACACAAAGTTTTTTTTTCTGTGCATACGCTGGTTTGAATCAGCTGTTTTCGCCACTGTTGACGATTGACTGACGCAACGAAAATTTGTTTATTTTTTGTTACTTTTGATGGGAAGCGATAAAGAATTTCAGAAGGTTTTCTAGTCGTTTACTTTACTAAACGACAAAATGATAATGTGCGTGAAGATAAATTCGAATATAACTAGCAAAGACACAAACCACTTCAGTTACCTGAGCACTGTTATTGTGTTAACAGAGCTATGTTAAAGCGCTTAAAATAGGAGAATTTATAAAAAAAATCACTTTTTAGCCGATTAGAACATTATTTTTAAGTCAGATTTAGAAATTAGAAAGCAAATATATTCGAAATTTATATTGTTGTTGTGGTAATTCAAAAACATGTTGCAAAGTATATAATTTTATCGTTCAAAACCTTCAAGCTTTTAAAGTGTATAATAAACACTGTGGCCAAATAGGGCTTCAACCACGAACCAAATATATACCCGCTGATGGCCCTTGAGGTCCACTTTTCGTGTTTACTATCCCCATGTTGCAGCACTATTTCAGAATCTCGCAATTTAAGATTTTCAGTTTCGGGAGCCTTTTTCGAATTTGGCCCACTGTGGCCAAATGCGTCGTCAACCATGGACCAAATGTATACGCTCTTAGAGCCCTTGAGGAGCACATTCTAAAAATGGTTACCATATATTTGAGAACAATTTCAGAAAGTCCAAATACGCTTTTTAAATTCATATTTATTCGTAATTCAGGTATTATGGGCCAAAATCTGTTTTCGTATATAATGAGTGAAAACTGGAAAGCGCACAGCTCAGTGATTGCGAGAAGTTCTCCCCAGTCCCTTCATGGGATGTAATGGGAAACCATTTATTTTATTTTTTTATTTTATTTATTAAAACGATTTCTATAAAAATTATTTATTAACAATTTTCGTGAGGGGTCTGCTGAGACTGCACAAAATCTTAAGGGATGCCGTATTTCCCAATACAGTTAGCCAACAGTGGAAGGAGTTGTCCTGGGTCAACGAAATTTTGCAGAAGTATAATAAGTTTTAAGATGCAAAAAATCCAAATAAAGATTGGCTCAAATATCTCAACGCTCCCATATATCCTCAAATAAAAATTGCTATATTTTCTAAAGCCGGAATACGAATCTCGTCCGACTTGGCAGAGTGCATTTCATTGTAATAAAATGTTGAAATTGGAGCAAGGACATGCATATACTCACAATATCCTCTCCAATAAATCCTCATAAAAGATGCAAATACTGCACGAATACCTCTTAATTTACTATCTGGCATATTAATGGTTGGTGGTGGTGGGATGCCATCAGTTCTCAATTGACTAAGCTATTCCGGCGATATCATCAAACATTCGTGGGTAGTTGACATGAGGGTGCTTTCCATCTTGTAACGATGGCATGGTGCAATTAATATCAGTAGAAATACACGCCACAAAAATAATGGTGCAATGGAAGATTGTGGAATGGTTAGATTATACTTTGATATATTATAATATAAGCCAAGCCACTATATATATCTACAAAAAGAGTATTTCTTCCACACAAAAAAGAAAAAATTCAGGGTTCGTATTCCATGGGTAATGAGTTACCCTGGGTTATCACTGGGTTGTCCAGGGTAACCCATTATTGTTACCGTTGGGAAATCGGTAGCGATCGATTACCCATTACCCACAGGGTATGGGGAAAATAATGGGTAGCTACCCACGACAATGGGGAATTACCCATCACCCTGAGGGTAATGGGAAAATAATCGGTAGCTACCCTCGACAATGGGGAATTACTCATCACGATTACCCATTACCACCAGGGAAATTGGGAAAATAATGGGTAGCTACACACGACAATCGAAATATGAAACAAAATTTTCATCGAAAATATGAAAAAATTAGGAAAAATCTCTATATCTCGGAAAAGGAGCGTCCAATCGAAAAAATAACCAGTTTGTGCATGTTTCTAAGGGGTTTTCATAAAGTGATCCAATTCGTATGGAAGAAAACGGTGCGTCCAATTGAAAAAAACGGTGCGTCCAATTGAAAAAATAATACAAATTTTACCTCCATAGGAGGGTATCCATGGGTATCTTCAATATGGCATCACTTTTTTTAATAAACTTGCTAAAAATATAATTTTTTAAGCAAAAAATCGCTAAAACGTCCTCATGTTTTTATCTCGGAAAAGGGGGCGTCCAATCGAAAAAAAAACCAATGTTGCGGTTTCAAAGGGTTTTTCATAAAGTGTCGTCTGGAAGAATTTTTTTTCGAAAACTCGCCAAAATAATAAAATCGAAAAAAGGTGTAGTGTGCGCTCCTCTTGTACTTGAGATCCTGGGTTTGATCCCTGCTCTGAAAACCTTAAAAACTTCATTCGACGGCGGCCACCTCGCATAGTGACGGCGACACTATCGAGTATTTAGCCATTAAAATGCTTCTCAAAAATACCGTTCGGAACCGGTGTAAAACTGTAGGTCCCAAACAGTGAGTATAAAACTAGAAAGCGCACAGCTGACTGGTTGTGAGAAGCTCTCCCCGATCCCTTCATGGGATGTAATGGGAAACCATTGTTTTTTTTTGGCGTAGAATACGTCTTACCCCACGGTATAGGGAGTAGTCATGTCAGATTGTTATTGTTGTAATCTTTATTTCATTGATTATGAGGAAACGGCGAGATAACTTTTTTTAAAAATTTTTTTGTAGGTAAATGAAGATGTTATCTTTCGTTTGATATACATTTCATGTTGGTTGATATCTTCCTAATATTTAAATTTCTCAAATGAAAATTGTTTAAACACATCCACTCAAACATATGTGTGGTGTTTGGTTGAGTGTTTGAGTTTGTAGCGTGAACACAAAATATGCTGCTGTTTCAGTGTGGACACAAACCTTCGGCTGTTGTTTTGACTGATGAAATATTGAAATTTCGTATATTTACTTATGTATTTAAGTGAAACAAAATGTTAAATGTGAATTTGAATTTCACATGGATATATAATTATAAAAAATATATATGTTTGTATGTATATATGTTTTCTGTCTTATCGGATGGCGTATTCTACGTTAAACTTAATGGCCGTGTCTCTGACACAGCCTGTAGGGACAGTCCGTGGCCGAAGGCCTCGGACAACTGTCTGCTGTTTTTTTTTTATTTTTTTTCTTATTGAAGACACCCATTGATTACTGCCTCCCCAGGAGGTACAATTTTTATAATTTTTTCGATTGGACGCACCGTTTTGAGTTGTAGCAACTTTTGGGGGAAAAAATTTTGGAACTATTTTCATCATTACCCTGAGGGTAATGGGTAATCGTGATGGGTAATTACCCATTTCCCAATCCCCCCCCCCCCCCATGCTAAACGGGATTGATGTTAAAAAATCCCGGGATTTTCGGAATTTTGGGATTTCTCGGGATTCTATTTTTTAATTTTTTTGGGAACAGGTCTATTTTACGGCTTACACTCCAAAAAAACAACCACAAGAGGGGTAGAATACGTTATTCTAAGCAAAAAACTAAAATAACAAAATCGGGGCAAATGCATAGTTTCGGAGTTATGGGCCCCGAAATTTCGGATATGTGAGAGGGTTAGGCGTTGACGTACCGTGTAAAACCATTGATATCAGTTTTTTGTATAAAACAATTTAAAATAAACTCATAAAATAATGTAACACTTTTTGATAAGTCGCTTAGTTATCGAGTTATCGGATGTTGACATGTAGAAAAATTATCGATTTTTTACTTTTCTCAAACAAAAACAAAAATTATATTTAAAACATCGAGCGATTTTTCGAATTTTTTTTTTCAATCAAAAACAAAAATTATTTTAAAAACATTTTTAAATTTTTAAAATTAACTAAGCGACTTATCGAAAAATGTTACATTATTTTTTGAGTTTGTTATGACTTGTTTTATACCAAAAAGTGCTATCAGTGGCTTTACACGGTACGTTAGTGGAAAAAGTATCCGAAATGTCGGGGTCCATAACTCCGAAACTATGCATTTGCACCGATTTTGTTATTTTACTTTCTTTGCTTAAAATAACATGTTCTACCCGACGCAATAAATTTTGTAATTTTTGGAGAGTAAGCCGTATAATAGACATAAATATGCCAAAATTAACTTACGTTAAGATGTGCTATTAAACTTTTTGTAGAGCCGCCATTGATTTTTAAACTCTTTTTGCACAATTTGAATTTTCCTTGAGGTGCACCTTTCGACTCTTCCAAAAAATAACACCACACTGAACATTTGTCATTGTTTTTAGTTTTATGTTTTTCAAAAATAATACTAATCCCGAATAATCCCGGGATTTACTTATTAAAATCCCGGGATTCGGGATTCATCAATCCCGAAAAATCCCGGGATTTCGCGATTTCCCGTTTGGCATCCCTAGTAGCTATCCATTATTTTTCCCATTGCCCTGAGGGTAAGGGTAATCGTGATGGGTAATTCCTCATTTTCGTGGGTAGCTACCCATTATTTTCCCCATACCCTGTGGGTAATGGGTAAACATTCATTAAACATTCCCCACGACGATGTGTATGGGTTACATATGGGGGGGTAAATACAAACTCTGGTTCGAGTTTTCGCCTCTTGTACATTAGACCCTGGGTTCGATTCCTGCTCTGAGCACCTTACATTTCTTTCGACGTTTAGTGACGGCGACACTGCCGAGTAATTAGCCATAAAAAAGCTGCTCTAAATATTGTTTGGAACCGGTATAAAACACACAGCTCTCAAGCTTATTTATAGTTAAACTTCGTAATTTATTCAACAACGGTCTGAAGTTTATTGGACGTACTATTTGCTGAAAATATTAGAAACACTAAGTCCGACTGAAAGGTGGCCTTAAAAACAAACTAATTGTTGGATATTTTAATCTTAACTTGATAACTTTCCTAGTGGTAATCATCAAAAAATGGTCATCAGACCGCGTTACCTCGGGCATCATGCTCCTGGCCATTTTCCTGTTTGAGAATACCAGCATTTTTGTATGATTCTATAAGTTCTTAGTCAATCAGTTACTCATGCGTTCTTTTATAACCCGAATTTCTTAACATATCCTGGCACATCATTTCCGAGTCACACTCATATTTCCTCCACTGTGTCACTGATATGCAAGTGCGTTTTAGTGCATGAAGCCGAAACACATCGAATCAATTGCAGTGTCTACGTACGTAAATGTGTTATTATAAACAATCAAAAGGGGTTTGTCTTTAAATAAAAAAAATTCAATAAATATTTACCAAACATCGACATTGACAGCCAACGCCAAGAATAACATCAAGATGAAAAACACAATTGGCTTTTGTCGTATGACAAACACATAAAATTAGTCAAAACAACGCCAATTCCCTGAGACAAGAGTGTACGAAGTACGAACGAGTACCCTCCGATCTGTGAAGTGATTGTTGTGTGTTTGCTTGCGGGTTGCCGGTTGTTGGCTTTCAATGATTCATCATCGCCCAGTGCAGCCATCAAACCACCAAAGGAACTAACTCATACAATTCGTCCGGAGATGTGTAAAGTATGTATATACACATGTACTCTTATGTTGGCTGTGGCAAATATATTTGTACATTTATTTATGACTCTTGAATTATTTAGATTTAACAAAGAGATTTCATTACAATTTCATTGCGGTGAGCTGGAGGCTATAGGAGATACAAACAAATACATAATATTATACATATATGGAGGTGTTACCAACAAATATGACTCACAACATCTTTAAACTTGAAAATGCGTCGAAATCGAAAAATGGTGAAAAAAATAATTTTACTAAATGAAACAAATTTTGCTAAAGACTATTTTTGTGGTGAGCTTGATAACCGATCAGCGATAGAACAAATCGAAATGAGATAAAAAAAAAACTACAATAAAGTTTTGAGACGTTCTAGGCGAAAGAAATTTGATTTGTTGAATGTTGTCTTGTCATTTCAAGGCGACTGAAAATATAAAATATTTCAAAACTTTTCTGTACAAATTTTGATTCCTCTATTTCGAATGGAGCTGTTATTTGGGAACAAATATAGAGTCATTCGAAGGAAAATTGCAATGTAGGGGAACCCAATTTGAGTCGAATGCGAGTGAATGGTTTTTATAATGTAATGTGGTCTGAGCAGGTATCGAACCCACGTTCTCATGTACAGGAGCCGCGCAAACTACAATTGCACCACCGACGGATTTGAAATCAGTTGGTGCGAACTCATTCGCCACGATTGTTTCTTGGAACTGACATCGAATGGGTGTTGAAACCCTGCGCTTTTTGGACTGAACTTTTTGAGTATTGAATGGTTTCGAAATTAAGCTTGTAGAATGTGCTAAATACCTGGGTGTTATTCCGGAGAATGTCGACGACGTGCATCACGGGTGCTCTTTACACCCCTCCCACTGATGCACTGAATGTTATATTTTATTTTTTGACGGTCGACATTATACGCAGACAGATTGCTTCCATGTCTGCCATCAGGATAATGGGGCATGATCGAAGCCGATCAAGATGCCGTGCTAGAACCTACTCACAACATTCTTGCTGCGGACCCATAATTCGACCGGAACAAAGAAGCCACTGATAAAGAGGGATATGTAGAGGAATACCTGTAGAACAGGTAGGCTACGGGATCTAATCTAGGGAACTACGGTTGTCCCTTTCTCGTAGATAACCTGAATATTGTAGCGTGTATCAAACTGTTATTAGCGAAGTGTAGTTATTAGCGAAGTGGCCGACTGGCTGAAGTATAATAGTCCAGCAGTCTTTAGGGTCAATGTCTTTTGGGACAGTCAGCCGGTCATCAATTCCCTGTAATCGGTATTACTGTATTCAACATCAGATCGATATTCACCTCAAGTGGGTACTAGGCCACAGTGGCATTCCTGGAAGCCAGCCAGACTAGGGACTACGTTACAGGTTCCACAAATATTAGAGCGTCTGGGTATGGCGTTGGCGACTTGTAAGCATATCCTGCAAGAGCGCTCCTACATGATGATGCAGGTGAGATGGACGAGGGCCCAGATTGTGTACGCTCAAGACAAATCTGGCCCATAGCGTAAGCAGGAGGTTCATGAAACTTCTGTCTTTAGTCATGCCGAAGGTATCAATGAATGTTTCGATTTGACAGGGCACTGTCTGATTGGTAGATATGTGGCCAGGCTAAAGGTCGGGGCAAATGACTTCTGTAGAATCTGTAACGTTGAGGAAGAGGAAGAATCCACTGAAAATGTTCTTTGCGCGTGTCCTGCTCAAGGCGGGAGGAAGATGTCGACGATGAATCCTACCTATTTAGAGACCTGGGAGAATTATCTCAAGTATGCATAGATAAGATCTTGAGATTCTTGGAGCTAACTAAATGGTTCTACGGAAGGGCTAACCCTTAATCTCGTTAGCCCGTGGAATCACAATGGACTACTAAGTCTAAGTGAGTCGTTCATCGACTTTCTTGACTAGTCCCAGACTAGAGGTATTAAATTCCATCATTGAAACGAAGGATGAATATTGAAGTTCAACGAATAGAAAACTAGGGGACATTAGAAATTCATGCAAGAAACTTTTAAATAGTGTCAAGTCTTCAAGAAACAAGAAGGATTGTCATAGGTACAAAGTGAAATTAAGGAGGTTCCAAAATTCGGTCTGGTGGCCATAAGAAACTCTTGGGAGGCCCTTCTGTGAGCCAAAGAAGGTATATCTCAGGCCTCAAAGCTAAGTAAAATACTGGCGTCAAGCAAAACAGGGCTAGTGTACTTGAAATATTCGCTAAATCTCTATGTGAATATCCATGTCCATGGAAACACGCTGAACTACACCATTTCCAATTGAAAATTCAACTGATGTTCTTTAAATTTCAATTGATGTATTTCAAATTTCAAATAGAATTTTTAAATTTCAATTGATGTGTTTCAAATTTCAAATATAATTTTCAAATTTCAATTAATATTTTTCAAAATTAAATTGATATTTTTCAAATTTCAATTGGAAATGGTGAAAAACGATGTAAGGTCAGAAGTCGCCAGAGAAATTCTGATGGGATCGGGGATTTAATGGTCTATTGGCAACTTCAAACGCTTTAAGTCTTCGGAACCCACATGGCATCACAAGCGGAACTTCGGACTGTGGCCGATCTATTAGTTCCCTGGCTGATGAAGCTACACATTGCGGGTATATAACTCAGGTACAAGGGATGAAGGGACATAAGAGTACTGTTTATTCCCAAACCGGAAAATGCATTACACACAGCTCCCATAGGGTTTAGATCTGTGAACCTTCCTCCCATCATTCTCAATTAAGTCTTTTTTACTGATGATATGTGGATACCTACGACTGAGTATTGATGTGATGTTGAATCTGAGGCAAAGCAAGTTTAGATATAGGAAGACTGCTCTGGATGAGATAGTGTGGTACACAAATAAATGGTTGCCTACACGAAGACAGCCTTTCCTGACGGAAGGAATATTCTATATTGTCACAATTAAAAAAACCGTTTCCCATTACATCCCATGCAGGGATTAGGGAGAGCTTCTCACAACCAGTGAGCTGTGCTCTTTCTAATTTTTAACTCACTGATTCGGACCTACAGCTTTTTCATGGTTAAATACTCAATAGTGTCACCGTCACTAAGCGAGGTGGCCGTCATCAAAGGGAATTTAAATTGATCAGAGCAGGGATCGAACCCACGTTCTCATGTACAAGACCGGCGTACACTAGCCATTGAAACACCGACGGCAACATATTGTCACAATTAGTACAAGTAAAACCGCGCTATCGACACTGCGAGTGGATCTTAAGGATATAGTATGCGAAATGTTCATCAGTAGTCGTGTCACGGAGGTGCCCACTTGTGTCAACTTCTATGGAAATCAAGTATAAATTGAACACTAAACGCCCTTGGAAATTCAAGTAGAAAAAATGTTGCTTACACGGTGAAAATTGTCTGGTACAATCCCGGCTATTGCCGAACTGGCCCTTTTGCCGAGGGTAGAAACTACCCGCCATGAAACCTATCCCTTTAAACAAGTCCGAACAACAGACGACGATAGCGCTCTAGGGTTTCACACGTCGACTATCCGACTTTATGTAGCAAAAAGGCGAAAAGTCGAAATCGACTTTTGTGTTGATGAAAAGTCGACTTTTGTTTCGAATTTCAATTTTTGTTAACTCTTTCTGTATTAATTTCTTCTATATCTGGGAAATAACGGGTGATTTTTTTGAGGTTAGGATTTTCATGCATTAGTATTTGACAGATCACGTGGGATTTCAGACATGGTGTCAAAGAGAAAGATGCTCAGTATGCTTTGACATTTCATCATGAATAGACTTACTAACGAGCAACGCTTGCAAATCATTGAATTTTATTACCAAAATCAGTGTTCGGTTCGAAATGTGTTTCGCGCTTTACGTCCGATTTATGGTCTACATAATCGACCAAGTGATTCTGGTTGAATGGCTACGTAAATAAGCAAAATTGCCGCATTTGGAGTGAAGAGCAACCAAAAGCCGTTCAAGAACTGCCCATGCATCCCGAAAAATGCACTGTTTGGTGTGGTTTGTACGCTGGTGGAATCATTGGACCGTATTTTTTCAAAGATGCTGTTGGACGCAACGTTACGGTGAATGGCGATCTCTATCGTTCGATGCTAACAAACTTTTTGTTGCCAAAAATGGAAGAACTGAACTTGGTTGACATGTGGTTTCAACAAGATGGCGCTACATGCCACACAGCTCGCGATTCTATGGCCATTTTGAGGGAAAACTTCGGAGAACAATTCATCTCAAGAAATGGACCGGTAAGTTGGCCACCAAGATCATGCGATTTGACGCCTTTGGACTATTTTTTGTGGGGCTACGTCAAGTCTAAAGTCTACAGAAATAAGCCAGCAACTATTCCAGCTTTGGAAGACAACATTTCCGAAGAAATTCGGGCTATTCCGGCCGAAATGCTCGAAAAAGTTGCCCAAAATTGGACTTTCCGAATGGACCACCTAAGACGCAGCCGCGGTCAACATTTAAATGAAATTATCTTCAAAAAGTAAATGTCATGGACCAATCTAACGTTTCAAATAAAGAACCGATGAGATTTTGCAAATTTTATGCGTTTTTTTTAAAAAAAAAGTTATCAAGCTCTTAAAAAATCACCCGTTATAACCCAATCATTGGATTCTGGATAAGGTGCTTCAATTGATAAATAGGTAATTTAAAAAAAAACCATAAATTAATGTTTAATGTGAATTGTGGGCCAGCGGCGGCATTGGACGGTCCTTGTTTGAAAACGATGACGGCATTGCTATATAACGATGACCAATTTATTTTCATAAAAATCGCATGATATTTATGCCCACGATATGGAGTTCCAAAAGGAAGGCGCTTCGTCTCACACAGCTAATGTCACAATGGACAATGTGTTCAAAATATACCATTTCAGATTTAAATTTTAAGATTTTAAGATTTTTATAAGAGGACTAAAAGGACATATGCAAATTCAAGATTCCCGTCTTCGAAATCCTCTAGTGAAATCCATTCCACTATAAACTGATAGAACATTTGGATATTTTACCGGTCATTTTGGTGCAGCTTTCTTGACCTTGTTTCAAAAAAATAAAGATAGAGAATTTTGGTCTGTGACGACCTATACTGAAATTTAAGGAGGAATAACTTCGTGAATAATATCTTCTAGTGTAATGAATGTACGTGTGATTCGAGGTGCCAATATCGACTCGGATCATTACCTGGTGGCTGCGAAAGTTCGCACAAGACTGAGCAGGGCGAAAAACGTACGAAGCCGAACACAGGAAAAGCTGGATATTAACAAGCTACGAATACCGGAGATATCAATGTCCTATCGACAGAAGCTCTCTCTCCTGCTACAGCAGAATACTCCCCCTCCCGAAGACTCAGATGCGCAGTAGAAGCATATCTCCCATTCTTTGGAAACCCCTGCAAGCACTGAACTTGGCTATCAATAACCGCAGAAGAATAAGCCATGGTACGACGAAGAATGTAGCATTGCAACTGATGAAAAAGACGCTGCACTTATGGCACCGAGACAGTCAGTTACAACGCGAGCGGGCGGTACAAGAAGCTGAGAAGGGAGGAAAACCAACTATTTAGGCGGAAAATATGGCAGTGGGAGCAGAGAGAGAGTGAAAAAACCGAAATGTGCAGGATGAATGGTGTATCCCGAAAGTTTTTCCAGAGGGTAAGAAGATTGAATAACGGGCTTAATAATGGGCTGCGCTCCTGCAAGGACGAGAATGGGAATCTAGTGACTGAGAAGCAGTGTGTGCTCAAAATGTGGAGAGACCACTTTTCAGCACTACTCCACTCGGATTCTTCCACTGACGATCAGGAGGTAATGATAGTGGAAGATAGACTCAGACAAGGCGACACACTTTCGTGCAATCTCTTCATCAACATTATGTGAAAGACTAAAGCCGATTACTGAAAACCTTATTGGACCTTATCAGTGTGGTTTTAGACCAGGCAAGTCACGACTGACCAAATATTCACTCCACGCCAAATCATGGAAAAGACCCACGAAAAGAAAATCGATACATACCAGCTTTTTGTCGATTATAAATCTGCTTTCGATAGCCCCATACGGGGAAAACTGTACGAAGCTATGTCTGAACTTGGTATTCCGGCAAAACTGATCCGCCTCTGTAGAATAAAGCTGATCAACACCAAATCAGCAGTGAAAGTGGGGAAAGACCTCACTGAACCATCCTGTACCAAGCGAGGACTTAGACAAGGCGACACACTTTCGTGCAATCTCTTCAACATCTTAATGGAGATGATAATGAGAAAAGCTGCAATAAATACGAACAAGACCATTAACACGAAACGCCATATGTTGCTGGCGTATGCTGACGATATAGACATCATTGGGCAAAATTTGCGAGAGGTTACTGCAGTATTTTCAAGAATCGAAAAGGAATCAGCGAAGGTGGGTCTTTCTGTTAATGAGAGCAAGACAAAATTGATGGTGTCAACGACTAGAGAAACCTCTCAACTTGGTCCGCACTTGAACGTTGACAACCGATTTAATTTTGAAGTGGTAGATGAATTTGTCTACCTTGGATCCGCCGTGAACAAGGACAACAACATCAGCCTGGAGATAGATAGGAGAATTGTGCTTGCAAATAGATGTCATTTTGGGTTCAGCAAGCAGTTTTGGAACAAAGCCCTCTCTCGACGGACAAAAGTCCAACTATATCAGACTCTCATTGTACCTGTCTTGACATATGGCTCCGAAACTTGGGTCATATCGCAAGCGGATGAAAAACACCTGGGAGTTTTCGAGAGAAAAATTCTCCGTAGAATGTATGGTCCTGTTAGAGAAAACGACGAGTACCGACGTCGATGGAACGCAGAGCTATATAGTCTATATTCTGACGTGGACATAGTTAGGCGAATCAAGTTAGGCCAACTGCGTTGACTAGGCCATGTTGTCAGAAAGAATGAAGATGAGCCAGCGCGAAAGGTTTTCGATAACGTACCTGATGGAAGCAAGAAAAGAGGACGACCAAGACTCCGCTGGAAAGACCAGGCAGAAGAATCCCTCCGTATCCTTGGTGTTACCAACTGGAGAGAAAAGGCGAAGGATGGAGCCAGTTGGAAGAATATGTTGAAAGTTGTTTAAGACCCCTTTCACACTCGGCAAGTTACTTGCGCAAGTCAGTTTTTCAACTTTCCGAGTACAAGCAAGTCTGTACTCAAAATTTATTCCCCTATCCCGACCTTACCTCTGTCATCAACAAACCAAGACTTGGGCAAGAGACTTGCGCAAGTAACTTGCCGAGTGTGAAAGGGGTCTAATTTGTTTGTTTAATTAATATGTGTAAGACGTCTGACCTCATGAGGTTGTAAAATAGTCAATAAAGGTAAAGTAAGTAACTTCGTGAAACACTCTGAATCCGTAGCTGTTCATTTTAGTGTAAATTGTTGGTGCTTTTTGAACAAATGACGAAAAGGACCCTTTAAACTTTGAAATAGAGCATTCGAATATTCTACGAAAATAATCCTTGAAAAATTTCACTGAAGACATATTTTCACAAGTATTCGTTCAATTCAATATTTATACTCGATTTTAAAATTTATTTGGGACAGTATCGGATAAGAAAATTCAAACTTGTCATGCCCATAAAAAAAAGTGTAGCTACACAGCGGTCTAAATTTTTTTGGGTTTGACTTCAATCACTTAGTGTGATCATTTGGTGCAGGAATCGTCTACCGCCAAAGCTGTTGGTATGAATACACTATTGAAGTCGTTGTCTACTATTCAAATAGATGCACATATTTTCGTTGGCCAAAAGATATCTTGCTTCACGAAAACACAGTTTTGGCGACACAATTTAGCTTCCTTTAAAATATTTTTGTAGTTTTATCTTCACAAAACTTTTATACTCTTATCTTATCATTTGGCTCTGTTGATAGTATTAACATTTGTCGTAAATTCCCCTTCCATCTATCTCACTTTAGCTATCGCATTCTTCTACAGTTAAAGCTTTATCAATTCTTTAGAAATTCCCATACACTTTTATTTTCTATTCATCGTTTCGCGTTCTTTCTGTTATTTATGACGACTTTACTTGGCTTGCTGATATTCATCGGTGGGATATTGTTTCACCTGGCTATTGTTGATTGTAGTCATTTGTTTGGTTATAACGTTATTAAAATATTTAAAAAAAATCAATTTAGTACATCTGTATATTGGATATATAGTGTATAGTTTAGGCATTAGATAAACGATTAAATCCCTAGGGACGTATTGTGGGGGTTTCAACAATGGGGCATATAAACATTCTCCGGAGGAACAGCCACAGCTACAATAACATCAAAAAGTGGGATGTGTTTTCTATTTTATTATTCAAGCTCAAGTCAATTCTATATCTGTATTAAGAGAGATATGGTTTTCATAAAAAAAAAGTTATGCAAAATGAATCCTCTCAAATGAATCCTCCGCAAAATGTATACTAATTAAGATTTGGCCACAGATCTTATTCAACGGGTATGTGGAATGCTTGTGTGTGCGGCTCTTGAGCAAGAAAACGTGGGTTCGATCCCTGCTCGAACTACCTTACATTTCGTCGACCACCTCGCTTAGTGATGGCGACACTATCGAGTACTTAGCCATGAAAATGCTTCTCAAAATACCGTTCGGAACCGGTGTAAAATTGTAGGTCCCAATCAGTGAGTAAAAAATTAGAAAGCGCTTATCTCAAGGTTGTGAGATGCTCTCTCCAATCCCTTCATGGGATGTAATGGGAATGTGATGTGATTGCTAGAAAACATATGTTTTTAGAGATGTGCAAATAGAAACATGTGTTTTCATTCACATCATATGTATGTATACTAAAATAATCGTGTCATTAATTTATATGTCATTTTCGTTCAACGTCAATATCCGCGCGTTTACATCCCGTAAGCATCCGCGCGTTTACATCCCGTAAGCATCCGCGCGTTTACATCCCGTAAGCATCCCAGGCCTCTATGTTAATCCCAAAATTTTGTCTAAAACTTTTTTCTCTATCTTTTTTTTGACGTAGAATACGTCTTACCTTACGGTATGAGGAGTCATGTCAGGTTTTTATTGTTGTAATCTTTATTTCATTGAATTTGAGGAAACGGCTAGATGAATTTTTTTAAAATTTTTTTTGTAGGTAAATGAAGATGTTATCTTTCGTTTGATATACATTTCATATTGGTTGATATATTTCTAGTATTTTAATTTCTCAAATGAAAATTGTTTAAACACATACACTCAAACATATGTGTGGTGTTTGGTTGAGTGTTTTTGGTTGCTCAACATTGCTTAGGAACATGTATCTAGTAAAAAGTGAAACGAACAGCAAGCAAATGTTGCTTGGCAACATGTACCTAGTAAAAAGTGAAACAAACAGTAAGCTAACGTAATAAAGCTTTTTTGCGAAAGCTTCAATAAAGCTGTTGTAACATTAATTTTGAATTGTAAAGCGTAAAGCTTTCACACAACGCTCGAATGCTAATGCGAAGACTCGATAAGGTAAACCTTTTTTAATATTAGGGCGGCCCTCTCAACATTCGCAGAACTTATTTCAATAAAAATATTAATTAAAATACATAAATTAAATTAAGTTTAAAAAAATTGAACATAATATTTTTTTTTTAACGGACTTGAATCAAATGCCGTTGGTAAATATAAAAACGGCCACGGACAACTGTCTGCTGTATTTTTTATAAACATAAACATACCTGATGTCATTCATTGAAAATATTTCCCTCGTGTTGTTTCTTAAGATTTCCCCCGTTATCTGTAACATAAAACGCAATTGAATCCATTTTAAATACAAACTATGGGTTTTTGTTTACAATTTTTGTTGCTAATGACGAATAATTTTCCCAATCAGCTGATAACACCTACAGCTGATTTGAAAGTGAAACATTGCTTTCGTCGAAGTGAAGTGCGTATTTAGGAATCGACCTGAATAAAAATCATCCCTAACTCTATTAATATTTCGTTCAATAACTAATAATCTGAATATAATGGATTTATACATTTTGGTATATTATTTTATATCTCCGCCTATGGAAATCTAACAATAAGTTTGCAAATATTTAATTGTATTTATTTATTTTTTGCTTTTTCTACTTTAAATTGCGACAATTTCTACTTTAAATTTGCATGGTTTTCATTTTCGGATTTAGTTTCTAGGCGTTACAGGAAAGATAATATGCAATTAAAAAAAAAGAGTTTTTAAGACACCAAAATTTGCTATAATTTGATGTAATAAGAAAGAATTTATTGTTTCAAAACTGTGTGTTTCCCTAAACATGGAATTTTTATGCTTATAATACCAGAAATGAGATATTATGTTAAATTTGTGAATATTTAACAAGAAAAATAAACATTTTATAAATTTCCCATTTACAAGACAATTCTTGTTGTTGCCTATTCCTCTAATTTATGCTTTACATAGTTGGTTCAATATAGTAGCTACAGGACTAGAGCAACTACATCATGGATTTAGGAAATTCTAGCAAAACACTCAAATTTGTAACTTTGTGAGACAGTTAAATACCAAGGTACAAAAACTACTCCACTCCGAATCTTCAATAACTTGCTCGTTTTGAAACTCGAAAGGGATTCGAACTCGTAAAAACAATTTTTTTTCATTTTTCGAGTCGTTCCAAATACATTTTTGAGGAACAAATTAACCCTCCAACTGTCGCGTATAACAATAATTTTTAATTTTTTTTGAAAACTCGGGAAAAATTGCTCCATAACGACGGGGATCGTGGACAAAACTCCCAAAATACAAATCTTCGTCCAAGTGCTAGATAATAAGCAAAAGCTAACTGCCTTCTAAGGGTTAATAATAAATTTTGTCATTTTGCTGTTTCCATTAAAAATCGTCAACATAATACATATTGTTACGAATTTCCTTACTCGTCCTTTTTGCGCTGTTTTATTCCCAATAATAAAACAAGGTTCGTTTTAAATTACGATAATTACAACGGTTTCACTTCCTTTTATTTTACTTACATATATAGTACAACAGTTTACTTTATTTATAACACTTTAACAAGTCTTGTATTTTACTACCAATTCGCGTTGCTTACTTTACGGGGTTTAATCACAAACTGAACTCTCCACTCCAAAGACCTCCGCTATTTATACCAACTCACCATACTCAAATGAAGGTATATCTAGCGAATTCAAGAACCTTCTAGATGTTGTTGTTGTTGCTTATCTTTGTAGAACAATCTCGAACACAGGAGAATTATCTTTACTGAGGTGAATTCATGCTACTGGTTTAGTGAGCTGGTACGTTGTTACAATGCATACTTTCAGGCGTAGCACTAACCGCCCGTTATTTACATACTGTTAGTAGAGTCATTAACAGCAAGCAAAAGCTTTTATTTATTCGTAACAATATAATGAATTTTGTCATATTTCAGCTTTTAGTTCTATTTATTTTTTCTACACCTTTATTATATGTACAATGCCCAACATAAATCTGATATATTTGGTTTGGATCTTCGTTTCTTAGTTAAATTGTGGTTAAACATCGATTTGTGTTTTTTAGTCATTGTTTAACTATTATTTAACCACCCAATGTTGGTTGGTTAACTTATAGTCAGAACCATATCATTTTGACAATCAAATTACTGACTGTCAAAGTGAGAAATGAAGATTGTATAAAATACATGTTTCAGGTTTGTATATTTGTACATAGTTTTTTACACATTTTTGTTAAAACTACTTCGATTTTATGCATCTATTTCTTCTTTTACATAATTCCATTTTGTTTGTTCCCCTTTGTTGTTTTGGTATTTATCCCAAAACAAACGTTTTTTCCAATAAGAATACAAGGGTTGCCATATATGTTGACAATATGGCGACTTACATTAACTCACCACTGAAAAACAAAATGCAAAGTTAACCTCTAATTAATTTAGAATTAAGATTAAGTAATCCGATAGTTACCTACCCACTTAAAAACTGGGCATTAGAGCGTTAATTTGTTCCACAAAAGTGTTTATCTGAATCTTTTCTATAAAACTTCTGAACATATTTTGTACCTCAGATGTAAGCAACACACAGTTTTGCATGCCGATATGATGCAGGAAAGTTCCAAAGGGCTGAAACTTTGATCCCCCTAAAAAAATTCTGATCAGATCTGGCAATACGCCGGTACACGTATATTTTTTTTATACCGTTCTACCAGAATCCATTGACAGAACACCATCATTTTTTTTTGTGTCGCACAGTGTAATTTTTAAATTTCAAGTGACGAATTTTAAATTTCAATTGATGTCTTTCAAATTTCAACTGATGTCTTTCAAATTTCAACTGATGTCTTTCAAGTTTCAATTGATATTTTTTAAATTTCAATTGATGTGTTTCAAATTTCAATTGATGTGTTTTAAATTTTAATTGATGTCTTCAAAATTTCTATTGATTATTTTTAAACTTCAATTGATGTATTTCAAATATAACTTTTAAATTTCAATTGATCTCTTTCAAATTTCAAATAAAATTTTCAAATTTCAATTGATATTTTTCAAATTTCAATTGGAAATGGTGTAGTCACACGTTAGGCTGCTGACAGAGTGGCGCGAGAAGTCGAGCCGAGCTGGTTGCTGGTTGAAAAGCAGAAAGCTGGTTCAGTACAAATTAGTACAAACCAGCGTGTAGATGGCAGAGTAAAGCCGAACCAGGTTGCTGGTTGAATGGCAGAAAACTGTTTTGAAGAGTGTTGTCGCGCTGGTTGATGCCGACTCATACACACATGATGGATTTATACATATGGTGTGTGTGTTCTTGGTCACAGTATGACAAAACACGCAAAACAACCGGCGCTACTCTGCCGTCCCCTAACTTATTTCTCGCATGAACAAGTCAGCCAGAAATCAGCAACCAGCTCGGCTCGACTTCTCGCGCCACTCTGTCAGCAGCCTTAGTCGGGTTCTGATTCATAATCGCTTCCTCTTTGCTGTCTAGTTCAAACATGAACAAGTCTGTTTTAGCGTAATGCTGGAGTTAATGCCGACGTCGTTGACGGCGTCAAATGTCAAAAAAAAGTTGAATCGTATGAAATTGTACATGGTAAAATTATCTATCGGGTAAACGCGTCAGCCCAGCTGATTTGTGGTTTTTTCATTCTTAACCGTCGGTAAGCTGTCAAATTCGATTTTGTTTCTTTTTGTTTGTTAATAAAATTCAAATAATTTCAATCAAAATGCAATTTAATGGCATAGACTTTGTATCAAGTAAGACAATCTTATAAAATTTTTCACATTTTGTGTATGTAGTGGTTTTCATTATTCAGCTGATTTTGATAGCTTAACGACGGAATTGGTAATGCGACTACCTAATAGATAATTCTACCATGAAATTGTATGAGAGCAGTTAATCTCAACGCCGTAAGAATGCAGTAGTACACAGCTGTGTTAAGGTCGTCGACGGCGTTGACATTAACAGCAAAATTAAATTTTACGCCGAACATCATAATTTCGGCGTTGAGACGCCGTCAACGACGTAACTCCAGCATAACGCAACCCTGATCGTCATGAATTTTCTTAGTAAAGCTCCGTATTGAGTCCTAACGAAATTTTCGTACTAAATTTTATTATTTACCTCATTGATGTACCTTTTACCATTTTACTTCTAACGCATGTAGCGCTACTTTTGATTGATAAAATGATCGAAATGTCTAAATTCCAGTCCCGAACTATTATTAAACAATTATTTTCGTACGAAATAACTTTGATGTAACTATCTTGTAATTGATGCTGCATACAACATTACTTGCTTACTTAAAACGACAGCTGTTCACCATAATTTAGTTAGCTGCAATTAAATCATTATTGTAGAAGAAAACTCCTAAATTGCTGAAAAATATCATCCCTCTACTCTTGTTTGCGTTCAAAACATTTTCCTTTTTCCGAAAATTGATAAAGGCCATAACAGACTAACAGTGCAAATATATTTATAGCGACTCGCGGAGACAAATGGAACTCTCTTCCACAGTATAAGAAATCGTACTACCGTCATTGTCCTTTCGATTTACACTATCAGTCTTGCAGAATGCAGGCATCTGTCTGTAAAGTGGCACACAAACTACAACAGTTACAAAATAACAATGTACATAACTATGTAGAATAGAGAAACAAACATAAATTATGAATGTAGATGAAATACTTGATATAAGCGACTGTATAGAAGTTGTTAAAAACCTTTTCTTTGTTTTTTATTTGTTTTATTCCAAATGCAAATTTTTGGGAAATTTAAAAATATATTAAAGAAATCTATCAGATCTGTCTATATTTTTTCTGCATACCGTTCTCTTAAGTTTACAATAGTCGTGTTTTGGTTACTAGCAAACGATTATCGCTTGCTAAGTTTGAAAGAAAACGGCTTTTTAGCGAGAAATCATTTTGTTCAAAAATATGAAAAATGGTTAAAAACGGTAAAAGATGTCAAAAGTTTTTTGATTTAAACTTAGCGAAAATGAATGTCGTCGCTAAGTCTTCGCTAAGTGCTTCATAAAAACAAGCGAATATATAAGCAAGCGGTGTAACCAAAACACGCTTAATATTCCATTCCCACTGCGCAACTGAAATTTTTGTCATGCCCATCTGTGTTTCTAGTAGTCGATCTTGCTATAAGTCGCTCGGCCTTCAACTATGCTATAAGTCGCTCGGCCTTCAACTATGGTCATATTTCTTAAGTGATACCCAATGGAAAGGTCTGCAGAGGATCCAAAATAGTGCACTTCAAATCGCAACCGGATGCACACAAATGACGAACGTGGATCATTTACATGAGGAGACCAAGTTACTGTCAATGCAACAACATAATGTATTGTTGACAAGACAGTTTCTTATGGCTTTTTCATCTGCCCAGCCATCCCAACCATCATATTATGATGCAGGATCCACCCCTCGTCACATCCGGAAGGACATGAGGCGCTACTGTGCGGACATCCAAGACGTCATTCCATCGGACGTCAACAGACTGTCGATAACAGTAGCACAGGAATTTTTGCATAACACGGCGGTGTCAGAGGCCATAAATGGCTACTCTTGCAACAGGGTCCTTAATGAACACCCACCCGCGATTTCGAATAATGAGAGGCTTCTGCCCAAGCACACCAGAACTATTCTGGCCCAGCTTAGATCTGATTGGAGTTCTATTCTGAACTCATACAGATCAAGGATATTCCCAGGCACCTTAGATCAGTGCCCACACTGCCCACAAAGCCCTCATGACACTATTCACATTTTCAACTGTCCTGATAGGCCTACCGACTTGCGCCCAGTGGACCTATGGGACAGACCCTTGGAGGTGGCACAATTTCTCCAGCTCCCCACCGCTACCTCCAGTAACACATAGGGGAATTACACATAATTTTTGTGTTTTATATCTTCCAGGGACGAACGAGTGGAAACAGAAAATCTGTTACAACAACAACACCAACAACAACAACAACAACAACAACAACAACAACAACAACAACAACAACAACAAAGAAAAGGGAATAATTGTAACGTCAGATAAAGTCAGTTCTCAACTATGTTGCCTTATTTTAGACATAATTTCTTAGATATAAGCACTGGCGGAGTTTCAAAATAATGGTTTGTCAATAGCTACAAGCACAACAATGTCCTCAATGAACAACCGCCCACGATTTTGGGGTGTGAGAAGCTACTCCGGATCCACCAGAGCCGCCTCGACTTAATTAGTTGCTAACCCTGAAGGATTTTCCAAAGCACTCTAGACTTGTGCTCAAAATGTATTCAGTAGACATCTGCACAAGATGTCTTGAATGACCATACAAAACATTTGCTCTTTCTCGAGACATGTACTGTAGATAAGATTCGACAACACGAGTACGCTGGGACATTGTCGACAAACTATACATGTATTTGTATGTGGACAAAAATACAATACACAATGTAAAATACAATTCACAATCCTCTACAGCTTCACACCCATACAAGAATTCTTTTTTGCAGAACACTGAAGTATTTGGTTGACGCAAAAAGCAATGCCAAGTATTTAGAGTCCACACAAAAAAGTGTATATTTAACACTATCCCTATAGGACAGCCGAATTGCGCCCAATGGACATAGTGCTAAGCAGCTTGAAGTTTTTCCAATATTAATTCTTAGATAAGTTCTTCTCTTTTCGCCATCTCGGGGGAAACAGTCGACCTGTTACAATATACATACTACTGATTTCGACAGAAACAATCAAAATCATTGGATTTGAGTGAAAAGTCTGACCGCAGTTTAGAACGATTTGTGTAACGACTTAAAATCTCTGAAGTTAGAAGTAAAAAGAAAATGGAAAATCGTAATGTTGAATCTTACCTCCGCTGCATTTTGTGGCGTCCACCATGTTGAAAAGGAATTTGCAAAACTGGCAACGACAAAACTTCGTTGACTGCTCTTGATGACGGTTGCTCTAGACCGTAGTTGTTGGCAATTGTACTTGCTGCAGCAGTTGTTGTAGATGTTGAAAAAACCAGAAAAGTTTGCAACGAAATGCAGTTCCAGAGAACGATGCACACAGTGGTAAATAGAAAATAAATGAAAACACAACCGAAACCCGGGTCTTTTTTCTTATTTTTTTTGGTTGGTCGAAAAATGCAGAATTGTAAATAACACACACGAGATGAAAGCAACAATCAATGGAGTCTGGCTGAATGTGGTGCTGCAAGTAAACGTGTTGGATTTTGTAATTTTTGGTTATTTTTTTATTCTATTTAATTTTTGTTAATTTTTAGCTTGAGAATTATGTAGTTTATGGCGATCGGTGGATGATTCACACTTTATTTATTACACTTTGCTTTATTTGATGTTTCTTTCTTCACCTCGCTTTGCATTTGTTTACTTTCTGCAGCAACAACAACCATAAAGTAAGTTGCTACGACGACGACGACCGTTGAGATGGTAATAACTCGTTGAGTCCGGCAATGGCGTTGTTGTTGTTGGTGCTGGTAGTTGGTATGGATGATGGTGGGGACTGACTGACGATGGATTTGTTACTTTTGGATGTTTCTTTATTTTGACCTTATTCGTAGCCGCTTACAATGAAAACAACAGATTTAACATTTCATAAGTAGATACAAGCGATTTTATACAGTGGTTGTTTGCCGTTTGGTTTTACTTTCGTCTCTATAAGTAGTAATTGTTGTGAGAAATTAAAGAAAAACTTCTAAACATGATATTCCTGTCCAACACGACGATCGGTTTGTTACTTTTATTGCACGTATTTTTTAACGACACAAACGCACTTCCAACAACAGCAATAACAAAGATAATGTTGGTAGGTGAATAATTAATTCATGTCACGGATGTGTAGAACAAAGACGAGCTGCAGAGGAGAAAATCCAAGATTTTACGTTGACGTTTGTAACAGTCACAGGGAGAAGAAGAACGTTGGCATTTCCAAAACACAAATGTAAAGAAGCAAAGTTAGCATTAACCATTTAACCACTTTTTGTGTTTTTCGTCCTCACCTTTAATAACAAAGTGCACACCACTTTTTACTCTGCCTTTCGTTTTGAAAACGCATTTATCTTTCGTTTTTACTTCCTTCTTAACACACATATGCCACTGTATTTTTTAGCACTTTTGGATGCAATTAACATAGATTTGTGAAGAGAATTTTCTTTCTTACTGAAGCAACTTAGAAAACCAAAGGCAACACACACGATTTTCACCATATCGCGAACATTTCACTTTGTTATTGATTTTCACATTTCACACCTTTTTCCTATCTCCGTTAAAATCATAAACACCGAAAACCCAATACTTTTGCTTTAAATACAAACAACCGGACGGCGGTTGTATGATGTCTTCAAGAAAGGAGAACACACCTTTTTACCAACCATAAAAGAAAAAATCTTTTGCCACAACACTTTATTGCCCTTTTGTTGCAAATTTGTTTTTATTTTGTATTTTTTCGTTTATACATTTCTTTTCAACACTATTGATTAACTATTTTGTGAATTTACTACAAACAATACATTTTTTCCTATGTGATTTCTATCCGCTACTTTTTTACACTACATCCACTCTAATTGTCATCAACACTGGAACTGATATTGGAATCCAGTGGGAAACCAGTTTTCAATTGGAAAATGCTATGATTCATTACACCAGGTGGCAGCAGTAGTGCAAAAAAAAACGTAACAACAACAAGCATTTGGCTTTTGATGTGTAATTGCACAATCACCATTTACAACGTAGACGAAAAATCTGTCTTGAGTGGAATGCCAGAAAAGAAATTGAGTGAATCGTATGTGATTCCCTGATATGAGAGTAAGAACATTCCAATACATGAGTAATTTTTTGATGTTATTGTATTCAAATACAAATTCCAACCATGTTTAATGTTTAAGTGAATGTAAGTAAAGTATGTAAAAAGTAGGAAATAGTCAAGTGATGACAAGAGAGCGAACTGCGTTTGAGTGAAGTGCACAAAGCCGAGTAAGAATTAGACGACCAGAAGATGTGCGCAATTTGGCAACCCATGGTAAAATAAGGAAGGTAATCTTGTTTTAAATTTTTGACGTAGAATACGTCTTACGTTACGGTATGAGGAGTCATGTCAGGTTTTTATTGTTGTAATCTTTATTTCATTGAATTTGAGGAAACGGCTAGATGAATTTTTTTAAAATTTTTTTTGTAGGTAAATAAAGATGTTATCTTTCGTTTGATATACATTTCATATTGGTTGATATCTTCCTAATATTTAAATTTCTCAAATGAAAATTGTTTAAACACATCCACTCAAACATATGTGTGGTGTTTGGTTGAGTGTTTTTGGTTGCTCAACATTGCTTAGGAACATGTATCTAGTAAAAAGTGAAACGAACAGCAAGCCAATGTTGCTTGGCAACATGTATCTAGTAAAAAGTGAAACAAACAGTAAGCTAACGTAATAAAGCTTTTTTGCGAAAGCTTCAATAAAGCTGTTGTAACATTAATTTTGAATTGTAAAGCGTAAAGCTTTCACACAACGCTGGAATGCTAATGCGAAGACTCGATAAGGTAAACCATTTTTAATATTAGGGCGGCCCTCTCAACATTCGCAGAACTTATTTCAATAAAAATATTAATTAAAATACATAAATTAAATTAAGTTTAAAAAAATTTAACATATTTTTTTTTTAAACGGACTTGAATCAAATGCCGTTGGTAAATATAAAAATTACAGCAGACAGTTGTCCGAGGCCTTCGGCCACGGACTGTCCCTGCAGGCTGTGTCAGAGACACGGCCATTAAGTTTAACGTAGAATACGCCATCCGATAAGACAGAAAACATATATAACAATAAATGATAAATAATATAAGCAAATGAATTTATTGTTATATATGTTTTCTGTCTTATCGGATGGCGTATTCTACGTTAAACTTAATGGCCGTGTCTCTGACACAGCCTGCAGGGACAGTCCGTGGCCGAAGGCCTCGGACAACTGTCTGCTGTAATTTTTTTTCATTGTGGTTGATCGTTTCAGCTGTCAAACTCATGTGTACTTTGTTTTTATACTTTTTTTGTATTCCTGTGTATACCAACATACTTACGTGTATAGATTGAAAAGTTAAGCGATTGAAACAGAAACAAAATGCCTGTTGTTGCTGCCTACAACAACAACAACGTCTACTGCTACTACTTTGTTATTTTACTATGGCTGTTTGTGTATTGAAAAATTCAATGATGAGAGCAAGAGTACTTTAGTAAATGGTTTTTGAAGTGCACGTGTTCGTTGGTTGATCCAAAAACGATGTACTAGTAGGCACTCAAAATTTCTCTTCACTCAAATGCCAACAAACAAATAGAGTGAAATCCCAGCCATTCTCTGCTTTCTCTCTTACTCTCTACATTGAATAGTTCAATACACGAGCAGCTTTTAATAGACCATGTTGAAGTAAAATTACATAAACTATGCAAAAAGTATGAAATAATCAAGATATGACGCGAGAGAGAAACGCGTTTGAGTGAATTACTGGCACTTTTTGGTTCTTTTACCAGGGTTGCCAAATTGTGCACATCTTCTGGTCGTCTAATTATAAATCGTCTTTGGAAATTATGATAAAATTTATCTAAGATAACTTTTTGTTTCCATTTCTTGAAATTTAACATGTGGCAACATTGTCATTGCTCAAGTCGAAATTTAAGTGGGAAACTGAAATGCCACTTAATATCGCTTAGCTGTCCCGTACAAATTAAGCTATAATTAACTTTAGCGGGGTAAAAAAACACACTTATTGACTGTCTACGTTAACGCAAAAGAGTTTGTAACTAAAAAATTTAACCATAATAAAATCATTCCCAAAAACCCAACTGTTTGACAGACGGAAGCCGATTGAAAACTTTCTGACGAACGCATCGCCGCCACAAAAAGTTTTTTAATACTCACGAGGCCGCCTTTATAATTAGTTCTTATTGGTTTACAATGAGAGCTGATTTGATGGACTGGCACAATTTAATTTAATTTTAAACGTTCTATTATTTTATAACCCTCCCAAATTTGTACAAAACTGCCATATCCAAGAGCCTCCAATTTATTTTTTCTGTCGTGCCGCTGTTTTCAATAATTTTGTCTCAGTACGGAGTTCCTCTAAATTGGTCTAAGCATAAAGTAGAAACCTGACATATCAATTAAATCTCCAATTGGGTGGTGTAAATAACGAAGATAAAAGAACAAGGTTATCGCTAACCTGGCCGCGATTAATTGCAGTCGAAATGCGACAAAACTCTCATCAAAAAATCAAACAACCCAAAAATGAGCAATAGGTGGCGGACATATTTTTTGACAAGCTTAAAGATGTTCGGCAGCCAATACCAATTCATGATAAAATTAGCCTTGTAATTTGATGGGAAAAAAACATTCATTTTAGTTTGAATACCAATAATAAAAGTACAAAAAGCTATGCAAACACAAAATACATGTGAATTTGATATTTCGAAAGTGGTTTCATATGTAAAAAAATCACATCAGCCTGCGCTCATGCATTCACCATCTAGTAATACATACATACATCTTCTGTCAATCATTCAATTAAAAGATAGGACCAACAAATTGTTATTAGATTGTTTTTAGTAGATTCACAAAAAATTAGATATCTTTTTAATTTAATCTATTAATTAACTAACGCCCACTTATTTACAATTATTAAACGAATTATTTTGACTTTTAGTTATACCCCGTTTGACTGGAGGTACTGACTGAACAAAAAATATATATATATAAATACCGCTATAACTTACAAGGAGAAGAGTGAGAAACAAAGCCTGTTGTTGTTGGCCACATTTACAACAATTTCTACAGCGATTACCAATTACTATGACTATTCACCATGCATCTTCAAACAAATCTAATTGAATTGACAACTGAACATAACCACCGAAATTAAATATTGAAACCAACTGATATAGCGCCTCTACCATCTGCATGCAACTTGGAAAATCCAGTTGTCATTTGTTTTTGGTCATTTGCTTGTTTGTACCATAGAATAACATATACTATAGAAGAACTTATTCTCTCATCTGACGTTTCATTTCACACTCTCTCGGTAGGTCTGTGGAAATGTTTACATACACCAGGTGGAGTTACAAAATATGTTCACTTAACTATTTTCTATCGTTTTGGTGTAGAACTGAAAAATTTAAATGTGTTTTGCACTTTTTTGTTGACTTTTAACGTTGGTATTCATTTGTATTGTATTTAACACAACTAGTTTGCCACAAAAACACGAAATTCGGGTGTAGTTCCTTTGTGGATCGCTGTATACTATTGCCACCATCTGGTATTATTGAACCCATATTTTCCACCCTCCACTGTGTAATTTCCATCGTACCTATGACGTTTAATTTATTGAGCGAATAAAACCTTCTACGTATGTGTTATTCTATGGTTTGTACTGAAATAGGCGAGACGCATTAAACAGGTGATAAAACTGCGCCAGCAAATACAAGAAGGCAACATCAACCAGAATCTTATTTTTGTTTGATATATCTTCGCCGTGAAAATGAACACAGATATTTATAAAACAGTAACTAAAAAAATTCACAAACAAACACTTTGAATTGGACAACCAATGAAATACATAAGATTTAAAATCATTTTATTAGCTGTTTTAGCAACAGCACCTGTACAATGCGTATAAGAAGGTTTCAAAAAAGGTTTCAAAGACGATTTACAATTAGACGACCAGAAGATATGCGCAACTTGGCAACCCTAGTAAAAGAAAACCAAAAAGTGCTAGGAGTTTACTCAAACGCATTTCTCTCGCGCGTCATATCTTGCTTATTTCATACTTTTTGCATAGTTTATGTAATTTTACTTCAACATGGTTGGAATTTATATAGTTATATACAATAACACTATCAAAAAGCTGCTCGTGTATTGAAATATTCAATGAAGAGAGTAAGAGAGAGAGTAGAGAAGTACTAGGGTTTCACTCGTTTTGTTTGTTGGCGTTTGATTGAAGAGAAATTTTGACTGTCTACTTGTACATCGTTTTTGAAGGTTTCCAGCAGAGATGTATTAGAAGGTAGTGACCAGTACAAAGGTGCACTAAAATTCAAGATTAATGAGTTATGTAGATAGGATAAAGTTCTATCAAGCAACGCCTAGTACGAAGCAGAACTTGAATTTCAGGTTGAGAAATTTTCAGTTATCTCTACACGGAATAAATAAATGTGTAGATTTGTGTTTGTTGTAGTGCGCTTGGTGCATGTAATTATTTTGCAAAACGTTGTTTATCCCACATTTTTCAGTTCACAACACACAATGAATATTTACAATAACATTCTTTGCAAATGTCAAATTCCTTGACCTAACAATTGTCAGAACGTTTATGTTTCAGGTAGTGGGATTATTCTACAATGATTAAGCACCCCTTTAATAGAGAGAAAATATCAAAATTTCCGTATGCATTTCTTTTCAGCTGCGTACTACAAAACGGAAAGTCGCTTGAAAATGTCCGAACCTGAAATTCAGGTTGGTTTTTACATAGAGTTTATATGGCAACCTGAAATACATGTTCACCTGCATACTACTCTTAAATGAAAGTGTTCGAGATATTGGACTTTGCAATTTTGAAAAATTATCTAATATTTTTTTACGTTTTCCACAAGGAAATTATTTTTCCGAATAGAAAATCAAATATAAACGATGATAATTAAATAAACCTACATACTTCGCTACTTCGACATTTGTTTGTTACAAAGTCTCTTGCGAGGCCCGGGTTACGGATTTTCTCCTATGGAGAGGGTTCAATACCCTGAATATACAACACTTTTTCTACATTTAATTTTGTCACCTCCATTAACTTCGCAGTGGCCTACAGTATTCTAGACATCACAATTTTTTTTTATAATAGCCTTTTCTGCGTCCATGGTGTATTGTTAAATGGTTTAAGTTTATTTTCCCTTGCTTTTGATTGTTTTTATAGCTGTTGCGATAAACATTCGATAAAAATTACAGAAGGCAATGATTTGTTCGTAATTCATAAGATAATTCCAAATGAATTACCTTCAAACAAGGTTATTCGCTCTCATAAATTTGTATGGTGAATTGCGTAATTCGGTTTGTAATTGGGGATTAAATTACCATGGAGAGAACGAATTAAGAATAATTCTGTAGTGGAAACAAGGCATTAGATGGTTCCTTAACCCTCACATATCGGAACTTTGGAGGCCCATAACTCCGAAACTATGCATTTGCGGATAATTTCTTAATTAAGTAACGTGATTCCCCATCTAAAAAATAGTTGTTTTTGGAAAGTAACCCGTAAAATAGACAGAAGCCTATTTTCCATTCAAAGATTTACGTTTATGAATAAAAATATTTTATTAATATTTAAGTAAATAAAACAAACACTAGCCCGTGGGGCTAAGTAATTTTTTGACAAGTGGATGGAAATTTTGGAAGTTTATTAAACACACACCAGTTGTCAAACAAGTTGTGTGTGTGAGACGCCGCAGAAGTTTTTCAGATTCTATTTTGGATTACGATAACTCAATCCATATTTGTTAGTTAGAATTTAATTTCGTTTATCAACGGCTTTATCTAACGCCGATCGAAATTTAATAAGTTTTTACGTCGACTAGTAGTTCTTTTCATAATTTATTTGTAAACAGAACAAAGGCCGAGGAATAAATTTAGTGGCAATTTGGAAGAAATTTTGTAGCAATTTGGAAGAATTTTTGCGGAAAGAAAGTATCCATGCATTGTAAAGATCACATTTGCAAAAGAATTGCTAAAAGCATTGACAAATATTTTCTAAAAATATTCTTTGTAGATAATTATATTTCAATGGCGTCTTCAGGCTTCTTCTTTGATGAAGCTGTCAAAAATGAAATAAATAAATGGTTTCCCATTACATCCCATGAAGGGATAGGAGAGACCTTCTCACAATCACTAAGCAGTGCGCTTTCCAGATTTCACTCACTGATTGGGACCTACAGTTTTATACCGATTCCGAACGGTATTTTGAGAAGCTTTTTCATGGCTATATACTCGATAGTGTCGCCGTCACTATTCGAGGTGACCGCCGCCGAAAGAAAATTTTAAGGTGGTCAGAGTCGCGCACACTAACAATTGCACCACTGACGGCCACTAAAATTACTATTGTCAAAAAAGATATCGATTGGCACAGAAAAAATGCTCATTTTTCTCACCATAACAAATTCTTTCACCATAGTACTTTTAAACCGATTGACACATGCCCTGTGTGTATATTTCGGTCGTGGTAAATTGTGTTGAATTTATTTTTGTGTGGTGTAGATACAATTTCCATTTGGCTGTGTGGAATAGAAAATTAAAATTTTGGCAGCTGAAATGTTATGTCATAAACGAATTTAGTACAGACACATTAATTCTCTCAATAAATTAAACGTCATAGGTCATAGAATAACACATACCATAGAAGGTTTTATTCGCTCAATAAATTAAACGTCATAGGTACGATGGAAAGTAATCATTGGATGGTAGAAATATGGGTTCAATAATACCAGATAGTGGCAATAGTATACAGCGATCAACATAGGAACAACAACCGAATTTCGTGTTTTTGTGGCAAACTAGTTGTGTTAAATACAATACAAATGTATACCAACGATAAAAGTCAATAAAAAAGTGCAAAATTTATTTAAATTTTTCAGTTCTACACCAAAACGACAGGAAAAAGTTAAGTGAACATATTTTGTAACTCCACCTGGTGTAAGATAATTTTAAATTTAATTGCTCTCATTTCCACAAACCTACGATGAGAGTGTGAAATGAAACGTCAGATGAGAGAATAAGTTTATCTAGGTATGTATTAGTCTATGGTCATAGGTATGGTTGCAAATAAACATTGGATGGTGGAAAGCATGGATCCAATAATACCAGATAGAGGCAATAGTACACAACGTATACCAAAGATAAAAGTCAACAAAAAGTGCAAAATACCTTTAAATTTCACAGTTCTATACGTAAAGGAAATGAAAAAGTTAAGTCAGCAGTTCTTGTAACTCCAACTGCTGTAAGTTAATTTTTGTCGAATTTCTCTCATTTCCACAAACCTACCACGAAGAGTCAGAAGAGAGAATTAATGTGCCTATACTAAATTCGACTATGGGTTATGTGTGTATGTGATATATCAAATGGTGATTAGAAGACGTGAGGTATGCTCTTATTTTATAATTTCTATGAATATATTGACAAAATGTATAGGATTTTCCCGATTTTGCTATTTCCCATCATTCCTGTAAATATTAATCTAATTCAAGCGTTTTTCCAAAGTATTTCCCTGCATTTTAAAATAACATCATATTAAGTTACATGTTTCTTGAAACGGTCTTTATACTTGCACATTGTCTATGTTTGCTGACATTTTGAATTGTTTACTGTTTCGCGAACTTCCAAGCAATTGCTGCATAAAAAACAAACGACAAAATTTAGAGTACTTGTCAAAATTTTGAGTAGCTCTGGGGCTATTGAAAATTTTGACAGTAACAGCCCTATTCTGGCAGGGTTACAAAAGTCACCACGGTTACTCTTTGACAGCAATGTGACAATTGTCACAAATCGGTATTCTGACACATATTTTTTGGTGACAAAAGTAACAAAAACTGTTACCTGCCAAAGTGGAGGTAACAGTGCGTGACAGCTGTTTTATTTGCTGGAAAGTTGATACAAAGTCATTTTATAAATTCTGCAATTAAACAATAAAACTGTATACGGGAAGAATTAATAATATATTTTGTACCAAAACGACAAGAGTGTTTAATTAAGTGAAGGAAGGACTTTTGTTACTTTGTCCTATGGAAGTGAAGCAGAAAGAAGAAAGAACTTGATTTTGTGTTAAAAAGATTGAGAATGCGCGAAAAGTATTACAAAACTTTTAACGTAAATAACTCCGGTCTTTCAAGGGATATTGTTGTGTAATATATACTACGTTTATACGCACGCCTTACTTGCGAGTAACAATATCGCGAGTAAAAAATTTGAGCGTATAAACGGTGAGTTATTTCCTTACTCGCAAGTAGCTAACTCACGAAAATAAGTCATGAGTAACGACGCTGCTTGCGAGTAAATTTTAAAGTGCTGCCATATGTCTCAACAATGAAAACCTGGTAGCGCATCAGATGTTTCTTTTACAAACAATTCAATTGTGATTGTGATATTGACGTGCATGTATGTCTGAAATGTCTGACAAATGTCGTTCACTTGAGGCCATATAACTTATCTGCATATGCAGCACTATTTTTTGCAGCCATTGCTTCCTTTCTTGCATTAACTGCTTTGCAATAACAAGCTTTTTTGTTGCCGACATTTAACACTTTACGCACTGAAAAGAATTTCACTCAATGAATTATAATTAAATATCAAAACAAACAAAACATCTGTTGATGCTGCCACAGTTATATATTTTTTTTAGTTAGGCAGCACTGAAAGCGCTGTAACTCCTGAATGCAAACTACCCTATAAACAGTGAGCTCAGTACTCGCGATTAATTTTACTCGCGAGTTGGCTGCCGTGTAAACGTAGTAATACATTTAAAAAAGGTTAAGGTATTATCGGAATCTGCCAATAAAATAAGTATAATAGGCCATTTTTTTGAAAAAAAAAAATATATTGTTAGCAGAAAAGTGAGGTTAAAAAAGGTTTTTTTAATTAGCTCCCCAATGGGCTAATAAAAATAAATATGGTTATACACTGATTTATACAGCTTAGAAATACCTTTTTAATTATAGCCATTTCAACCAGATCGGATTATAAATACCTGAGATATGAGCGATTATATACTCAAGCTTTAAAGGCCTATATCTCAAGAAGTTGGACCGATCGCGGGGGGAAAAACTTTTTGAACTCAGCGCAGAAGCTTTCGTCGATGGTGAAATTTTGGTGTAGATCAGAGAGTTGGTGCTCTTCTAATTGCCGCGGATGCGCAGGTGTTATTTCCGTTTAGCATTTCTGGATGTTCATTGAGGAAGGGAATATAACATTCACGATGTACCTTTACGGTGAGCTCAAATTTCCTAAGTAATAATGTATTAATTCTAATTTAATAAAACATATTAAATTCTTACTCTTCCTTTTTTGCCGCTTTCATTTTGTGCAGAAGACCATATGTTTTTGTTTTGTTTTCTCTGCTTTTGACAACCTGATATTGTCAAGTGAATTATTTGTCAGTGTCAGTGGCTTATAGACCGGTGCACCGATTCAAAGAGCTCTATACCGGTTATATCAAGCGGGCATACATATCTTTGAAATGGTGGGAAATTAAGGTTGTCTTCAATCCCAAAGCGGGAAACCATGTTCCCGACCAATTAGTCTATCGTCATTTCTCTTGAAAAACTTGGACAGATTTGTCAACTGCTATCTTAGGACCAACATGATAACAGGCTACTTTCTACTCGCCTACAACAAGGGTAGGTCTACCGAAACCGCCCTGCATGATCTGGTCAGCTTTATAGAAGGTTCTCTCGTTGTGAAATAATATTCTATGGTAGATTTCTTAGATATAGAGGGACCTTTTAACAATGTAAATACAGACGCAATAACTGCGGCCGGGTTATTTGCCCACAACCTTCTTACAAAGAGAAACATTTTGGCTAACTTAGGGTCAATGATCCTCTACAGATTTGTCAGCAGAGAAACGCCTCGAGGGAGTGTTGTGTCACCTCTGCTATGAAATCTCTCCATGAACAGTATTCAGCTTTCTCTGGAGAAGATGGGTTGATGGATGGGTACGCAGATGACGTGGCAATAGCGGTTAGATAATAGTTTTGGGGTGGACCCAACCAAGACAGAACTGGTTATTTCCAGCTGGAGGTATAAGGTACCAACTGTTGTAACTATCTCCTTAGGGATATTGAAATTCCTTTCAGTGAAAGTGCAAAATTCTTAGGTATTCTACTCGACAGGAAGCTCAACTTCAAACACAACATTCTGGAAAGAACCAAAAACGATGTGATAGCGCTATATACCTGTAAAAGGTCAATAGGAACACGCTGGAGTCTGAACCCGCGTATAGTTCATTGGGTCTATACTGCAGTACTTAGACCAATGATTCTGTAAATCATTATCGTCTGGTGGACGGCTCTACGGAAATCCACTTACGATACACTGTAGTGTATAGCAAGCAGAAATCTTATCTATTAGGGAAGTAGCGGAATGGCTGAGAAGTAATGTTCTGACAAATGTCCTAATTAATATTCACTAGGGATGCCAAACGGGAAATCCCGAATCCCGGGATTTTTCGGGAATCCCGAATCCCGGGATTTTAATAAGTAAATCCCGGGATTTTTCAGGATTATTATTAATTTTGAAAAACATAAAACTAAAAACAATGACAAAAGTTCAGTGTGGTGTTATTTTTTGGAAGAGTCGAAAGGTGCACCACAGGCAAAATGCAAATTGTACAAAAAGGGTTTAAAAACTAATGGCGGCTCTACAAAAGGTTTAATAACACATCTTAACTTAAGCTAATTTTGGCATATGTATGTCTATTATACGGCTTACTCTCCAAAAATTACAAAATTTATTGCGTTGGATACAACATTAAGCAAAGAAAGTAAAATAACAAAATCGGTGCCAATGCATAGTTTCGGAGTAATGGATCACAACATTTCGGATAATTTTTCCACTAACGTACCGTGTAAAGTCATTGATATCACTTTTTTGTATAAAACAAGTCATAACTAACTCAAAAAATAATGTAGCATTTTTCGATAAGTCGCTTAGTTATCGAGTTATCGGATGTTTACGTTTCTCAAACAAAAATTTAAAAATTTTTTAAAAATAATTTTTGTTTTTGTTTGAATAAACAAATATTCGAAAATGCTTGCGATGTTTTTAAAATAATTGTTGTTTTTGTCTGAGAGACGTAAACTTCCGATAACTCGATAACTAAGCGACTTATCGAAAAATGCTAAATTTTTTTTGGAGTTAGTTATGACTAGTTTTATACAAAACAGTGATACCAAAATCGATAAGTTTTCTAAATGCCAACATCCGATAACTCGATAACTAAGCGACTTATCAAAAAGTGCTACATTATTTTATGAGTTTGTTTTGAATTGTTTTATACAAAAAACTGATACCAATGGCTTTACAAGGTACGTTAACGCCATAAACCTCTCACATATCCGAAATTTCGGGGTCCATAACTCCGAAACTATGCATTGGCCGCGATTTTGTTATTTTACTTTTTTTGCTTAGAATATCGTATTCTACCCCCTTGTGGTTGTTTATTGGAGTGTAAGCCATAAAATAGACCCGTTCCCAAAAAAAAATAAAAATAGAATCCCGAAAAATACCGGGATCCCGAAAATCAGTCCCGTTTAGCATCTCTATTATTCACCCTTATTATGTATGTCGTAGTCGAATTGTGACAACTGTCGTAGACGAACCCGAAGTTACATTTTATTGGTATTGTATAACACTTTCGACGTGAGTGTTTTTGTAATAGATTGTGGGTGCACATATTTACAATTTATGTGTCACCATGCCTCCAAAACAGATCAACTGATAGAAAAAAATCAAAGTTAAAAAGTTTTTGTAACCGCGGTAGTGTGTTTCTTTAGTAAATTTTAAAACAAATAATAAAAAAATGCTAAGTGTGTCTCATTTTTTATCTTATAATGAAGAACATGAATGCCAGGGCAGATAACTCATAAATTATCGGATACAATTATGGTTCCATTCATCTGAGAATTAAAATGTAAAAGTTCTTCTTCAAATTTTTGAATAACTTTAGATTGAACAAGAGCGCTTTCCGGTACGTGCTAAGAACAATACCACGCCAACTTTCAGAATCGTTGAGGTCAATGCGAGTGAAAAAGACATTACGACTAGCAGCAACAATGCGAATCCTTGCTGAAGGAAATTACCAAAGGGGTGCTGGGAAGATTTGCACAACCTAGTCCTAGAAGGAAGGCCAACAGTATTGAGCTTTCGTTTCAGATCGTTACATTTTTCTTTAATCTGTGCTCTCCGTGTTATTATGCTATCCCTTTGCCAATGGCTCGTTTTGCATCATAAAGTTGACAAGAGTTTCAAATTGTTTGGGTGTATTTTTTTCATCCTTAAATATAAATTAACATTTTTTTTATTATATATCTGATACCTATAAAGCTAATAATTGAACTTACATTTTGATATTATCCATTTTTGCTTTCAAATTTTGCGCTCTTTTCCGATTTTTTTATATTTTTTGACGTTGTAATCAGTAACCAGTACCTCGTTTCTGTAGTTCTCGAATCAAAAAGATTTCACATTAAGCATGAAACAAAAAATTCCATCGTTTCTCGATTTGTGACGAAAAAGTGTTTCTGAACATCAATGCGAAAAGAGGCAACACTGATGAAGTTTTGATTGGAATATTCCATGGTAGAAATATAATGGTAGATGCAGTACGACAACAAATACAACAAGCAAAAAACAACAGGCATTTTGTTTTTGCTCAGTGTCTGTGTTGTGTCAAGTCAACTGATAGAAAAATTATGAAAATGTAAACAAATTTGTAAAAAGTGCCATTTAGAAAATGATTGAGTGTTATTTGATATATTGAAAGTGTTTAAGTGTGAAAATTAAAACGTTTCTATGTAATTTTTGAAGAGAAATATTTCAAAAACAGCAGTTGCTGGCGAACGGGGGTTGCAGACAAACAAATGTAAACAAATTTTGACATAAGAGAAAAACTTACTCACACTCAGTCCAGAAAAAAGTTCAAATCAGCTGGGCTAGTGCTTCTACCATTTCTTTGTACCATGGAATATTCCAAGAAAGCTGTCAAGTAAGAAAAAAATATAAACAAACAAAATAAACTAGTGCTGCATTTTATTTTTGCTTTCTTGATTTTTCTGTAATATTTTGGAAAAATTAATTGAAATACATAACAGAAAATATATAGTTCTTATCTTCTCCACTTAAAAAATAAGTTTTAATTTCTTAAAAAACCTTTTTGTACAAACAATACCAAAATCTCGCACCGTTTTAATTTGTGAGTATTTTTGACGTTTCACATTTTAATTTTTTCGACTCACTACTTTTTAGAAACAGATTTTCTCGCATTTTTCCAATAAGAATGAAAAAAGCAGTACGTCACAAAGTTTTCGCAAAACAAACGTTGTAGAAACAGTCACATGTGAGAAGCGATTTTTTGTACCGATTCCTAGCGTTTTGACGTAGAATACGTCTTACCTTACGGTATGAGGAGTCATGTCAGGTTTTTATTGTTGTAATCTTTATTTCATTGAATTTGAGGAAACGGCTAGATGAATTTTTTTAAAAATTTTTTGTAAGTAAATGAAGATGTTATCTTTCGTTTGATATACATTTCATATTGGTTGATATATTTCTAGTATTTTAATTTCTCAAATGAAAATTGTTTAAACACATACACTCAAACATATGTGTGGTGTTTGGTTGAGTGTTTTTGGTTGCTCAACATTGCTTAGGAACATGTATCTAGTAAAAAATGAAACGAACAGAAAGCTAATGTTGCTTGGCAACATGTATCTAGTAGAAAGTGAAACAAACAGTAAGCTAACGTAATAAAGCTTTTTTTGCGAAAGCTTCAATAAAGCTGTTGTTACATTAATTTTGAATTGTAAAGCGTAAAGCTTTCACACAACGCTCGAATGCTAATGCGAAGACTCGATAAGGTAAACCTTTTTTAATATTAGGGCGGCCCTCTCAACATTCGCAGAACTTATTTCAATAAAAATATTAATTAAAATACATAAATTAAATTAAGTTTAAAAAAATTGAACATAATATTTTTTTTTAAACGGACTTGAATAAATATGGTAAATATAAAAATTACAGCAGACAGTTGTCCGAGGCCTTCGGCCACGGACTGTCCCTGCAGTCTGTGTCAGAGACACGGCCATTAAGCTTAACGTAGAATACGCCATCCGATAAGACAGAAAACATATATAACAATAAATTCATTTGCTTATATTATTTATCATTTATTGTTATATGTATATGTTTTCTGGCTTATCGGATGGCGTATTCTACGTTAAACTTAATGGCCGTGTCTCTGACACAGCCTGCAGGGACAGTCCGTGGCCGAAGGCCTCGGACAACTGTCTGCTGTAATTTTTTTTTGTTTCAATTCACATGTTTCATGTGAAAACTTTTTTGATTCGAGAACTACAGAACCGAGGTACAGTTTAACGAAAATTGTAATAGATCTACGACAGAGTCGAATTTCGACATCGGTAATGCCGTATTTAAAAAACGACAACCATTCGACTTGACTACGACATGCATAATAAGGGCGATTTTCTCTGATAGTCAACCTGCCATCAAGTCCCTGGAAACTGTCTTGCTGCGTTCGAGAACTGCCCTAGACTGTCCCAGATCTCCTCAAAAAAAATGGCTGAACCGCTTAATATTATAACCATTTGGGTGCCGGGCCACAGGGAGATACCAGGGAACTGCAAAGTAGATGAATTTGCTCGGCTGAGGACTACCTTACATGATCCAGGGGAACTGGAACCTGTGAGCATGCCTCTAGCAACTTGCAAGCTCTTCTTGAGGAATTGCGCCCCTACGGCAACTAATTGTAGGTGGTCACTAGTAGGGCACTATGTATGTAAGTACATTCCAAGCTGATGTAGCCCCGCTTAGACTTGAAACACATTAACGCCCAACTGTGGTTATCGAGATCGGACGTCTCACTTATCGGGTTTTTCATGACGGGTCAATGATTTTGAAATGATTTTTGCAGAAGCTGCGGTGACGAAGAGGAGGCGGAGTCAATATAAAACCTTGTGTCTGTGTACCGCTCTTTCCAGAAGGCGACAGGGCTCACATTTGTTTGGGGAGTTGGCAACTCTGACTGATCTTAGCATCCACTATCTCTTGAGCAAACTGGTTCAACGGGAAGTACTAGGAAAATCTCATATTTTTCCTCTTTTCCCTGGGTATAACAATTAAGGTATAATTGAGCCTGACAAGCAGACCGACACTCTAACCTAACCACCAAATTGTCGGATGTACGAGACTTTTCATTACGACGAAGCGGGTTTCTTTTAGTACAGGCAAAAACATCAGAAGTATGAAAGTCTGACTGTCGTAGTAGATGTTGATACCTTGGCGACTTCAGCCTAAAAGACAATACAATAGCCTGGCATTCTTTATGTAACGAATAGAATAGACTCCAAACCCTACCTGTAGATTCATCGAGAAATATTTCATGGAACAAATCAAAGCTCATTGATGAGCTGTCATATAGACTACTTGAAGACTCCGATTACGAAGCCAACAATACCGTGGTGGAGAGGGACGTGGCTGCACATGTAAACCTCCACCACTCTAAAGCTTCTTGTGCAGCTCCATATACAAAAATATAGTGCCGATGTCGTCTTCATCCAATAACCCTGGACAAATCATGGCAGGATTTACGGACTGAAGACACCTGATTACATGCTTCTCGGTTTCAAAGTTATAGGCAAGGCGAGAACATGTATACAAGCCAAGAAAAATTTGAATATATTTTTCTTATCCCACCATTGCGATAGACGTTACCGCTATCAGTCTGGAGATGGAGAATGGCAACATCTAGTTAGCGTAGAATTTAAACGTAAAAAATAACGACGCATACGTGGAGCCCAATCTCAGTATCTCAAAGTCGCGTTTTTTCTAAGAAGTTTTCCATGTTTCCATAACTATTTTCAAGAGTTCCGGGGCTATAGTTCGAATTTGCCACGAATATTATTTTTTAGTTGACGTTAGCTATGTGCTTTATTCACGTACACACGTTCTTCCAAATACCCCAAAAGAAAATATCGGGAGCTGTTGAATCCAGTGAACGCCGCGACAATTAAAATTTCTGCCTCTTGAAATAACGCGCAAAAAATGACCCTTAACAGTACCATTGTTTCTCTAGATGTGACTTGTATTGAAAGTATTGGAGAGAATGATTGACATGCAAATTGGGAACCGAATTTACTCTCGATATTTGTGTGATGGTCAGCACACCTATATCAAGGGGAGATCTGGGGCGAGTGCTCTGCACGATGCTGTAGACTATGGTGACCGAAATTTAGGATTTGGTGATCTCACTTTGGCAGCCTTCTTAGATATAGACGCCGCCTTCAAAGATATAGAAGCTGCTCTCTGTGGTCCGATTGCGTGCCATCGCTTCTTCTCAGATGAATTAGTAATATGTTCGGAGATTATGTTATTAATTCGACACTGAGTGTGGGATATATGATCTGGTGTAATGCATTTGAAATTGCTCGTCAAAATTCATCGGACTCAGATGATGTGTATAAGTGGGGCGAAGAGAAGTACTCTGCAGGCGGTGTGCTGCTACAAGTGTTCTTCGTTTGAGAGAATTGCGTTTCAGAAAACATGTCCCTAAGGGCCATGGGCTGATCGATGATCTGGGCGGATACTTGAGTCGGGTAACTGAATACATGTTGCCGACGGTGGACTTTGGACTATGTCCGGAGATAATGATGCTGGATAGGAGCGACTGGGCGAATGGGTTACATTCCTCACTCTCTGCCAAACTGATCCTCACGGTTGGCCCCAAAATGGAAGCAGGTATGGGAGCTGTGATCTTCAGTGAGGACTCCGATTATTACTGAGATTAGATGATAAAATCAGTTTATTGCAGGCCGAAATAATGGATATTCTAAGGACGGTAGAGGTAATGAACTCGCGCATGCAAGTACCATCGGGTGAATTTTCCATCTGCGTTGGTAATGCGATCAGGTCAAACACCTGTAAATCCAAATTGGATATGCAGTGCAAACGTACCCAACAAGCTGGGACTCTGCTGGGTTGTAGGCCATAGAGATACTACACGGAACGTAGAATGGTAGATGCCAGAATACCCTGATTTGTTATCGGTAGGACTTAATTGAACACTGGACGCGTGGAAAGTTCAATGTCGCATGGGTGGCTAGAATGGACCGTAGAATTTCGACAAATATATGGTCGGCCGTCGGTGGGGCAATAGTCAGTATGCGAGCCTCTAGTAAACGAGAACGTGGATTCGATACCTGCTTTGTTCACCTTACATTTCTTTCGACGACGGGTTCCTCAGTGATGGCGACACTATATAGCACTTAACTACGAAAAAGCTTTTCAAAATACCGTTCGGGAACGGTGTAAAATTGTAGGAGTTTCTAAAACTAGAAAGCGAACATCTCACTGATTGCGGGAGGCTCTCCCCTATCGCAACATGGTATGTTATGGAATACTGTATGGAAGTCAGTGAACTCGAATAAGACTCTATCGCTACTATAACTATAAAATGCTGGTTTTCGGCTCCTCATTTGAGTGATTATGGAGCACTGCGATGTTGGAGGCTACACTCGCTCTGAGATGTTGGAGACTTCACTCGCGCTTACTGCGAGGGACGAGAAGGAGGGTGACACCATTGATCACCCTTTGATGTCAGTGTCCTTGCTTTGGGTGGTACTTTGTAGACAATCTTTCTTCTTTACGCAGGGTATATACTATTGGTTTTTTGCAGCGTTCGGGATAGGGTGACCATTGTTCGATGAACTTCCCACTGACCTCGGACCTCTTATTTATGATCAGGTGTGGTAAACCTGTGTTTATTGGGCTGATATCTGTGGATCACGTAGATACAGTGTGTATACGATATACACATAGTCTGTCCCAGAAAAAAATTACCCAATTTTTAAATCTATAACATGTAGCAACACTGTAACGTAACAGTTCGAAATTTATCGAATTTGCATCTGTCAAGTGTTTGCGATAAAAGCAAATGATCAGTGTTCTTTAATACATTTTTTTCAAGAGACCGCTCTGGCACTTTTTGGGGTTTGTGTGTTTTTAAATTTAATTTTTGTTTTACACTCTGCACGGTTGATTTTGACGTTCCGCATATCAAGGCGGCTTCTCTGACTGAGATGTTGGGTTTTCGACGAAAGGTACCAATGATTTTTGATGCCAGGTTTTTGTCACTTTGACCAGCTTTTCTGTTATAACCTTGTTGAGCCCCCTCTTCTCATCACACGTTTAACTGTTGAAACTGACAGATTTACTTGACGAGCAACCTAACGAATTCTAGAGGGTGGATTTTTTTAAAAATTTGGAAAACATTTTTTTCGCGATATAAGTATGTACCCGAAACCATCTTACTAATTTTGCTTCTTAGCGAAAAGGCGTGCCGGAAAATTATGCGATGTGAAAGGTAATTAACAAAATTGATGGACGTTATGGATGACGAAACTTATTGTAAGCCCGATTTTAACCAGCTTCCTGGTCATAAATTTTATACAGCCAAACAATGTTTAAAAACTTTCCAAAACAGTACATGGTATGGCAAGCAATTTGCAGCTATGAACGCCGATGCACAGAAATTGTTGTTCAGGGATCCATAAATTCAAAAGTTTATATATTCAAAATTAAGTTTTAAAAATACGTCGCCACCTGCCACACCGCGAATTAAACAATCGATTTATTGCACCAACGAGCTCCTGAGCTCATGAAAAGAGTAATGGCCTGACATCAGACTGAGACACCCTCTGGGCACTGCACTGGGTTTTTGGTGTAGAATTTAAATGCATTTATGAGTCATGAGCTGCTATGGGCACAGAAGCTGCTTAGAAGCCGCGCTCTCACAAGTGCGTATACGTATATGAAAATGAGAGCAATTACATCAAGCAAGAGAGCAAGCAAAGCAACGAAAACAGCAATCAATAAATGTCTTCGGTTAGTGACTTGTGTAAATACACACCGCAGTGGCTTAACGGGCTAGACGCTGCTGAAGATGATGCTTCACAAACATCGAAACGATCGTCCAGCGAATGTGGGTTCGAATACCACCCGCGGCATTTACATTTTTTTCATTAACCGGAGAAAACATGATCTCTTACAGCCTTAAAGGAAATTACAACTTTAAACATAACGAGGATCTAAAACAACTAAATTTGAAAATTTTTTAGTTGGAATGGAAATAGCAAGCAAGCAAGACATGTGCCGCATTGTGCGATTTGAAAAGACGAAAAAATACACGCATACAATTTTTTTGTTCACATACTTCCTTAGATGCGCTCGCATTTTGTCTCGTATTAGAGTAATTTTTATTTACATCAAAGAGGAATTTATAGCCTTTTCACATTTACCGCGTTTCAGCTGAAACGCCAGGCGTTTCGCTCTCTTGAGATCATTTCGAAACCATGGTGTTCACATTGTACTTTTTTTAACTACTGTGGTTTCATGTGACATTTCTCATTTCTGTTTTGTGTTTTCTGTATTGACTGTAAACAACACAAACGCACATTTACTTACCACCACAAAGCAAACTAGAAATGTAAACAAACAGATCTGTTTTCCCTCATTTTTCTGACATTTACTTTGAACCAGCAATGGAAATTTTTTCATTTTACTCCTTTTTTTAACTACTATTGGAGTACAACACTGGGCTCTCTCTCATTTTTACTGTGGTTTCAAACAAACTACAGTAAAAAGAGCATAATGTTTGCGTTTTTTTTGTATGGAAATAAGTGCCAATTAAAGTGTGTTTCGCTGAAATCATCGAAAGAGAGCGAAACGCGGTAAATGTGAAAAGGGTATTAGACTTAACTTCTTTTTATCTGTAAGATTTTGTAAATTAATATGAAAGCCATAATTCAATAAAAAGTTTGGACTTATAAATATTTCAAATTTCAACAATGTTTCTAAATTTAGAATTTTTTAACATCCCAACTTCATTCTTACCATCGTCGTCTGATTTTTCCGAGAAATATTTTTTTAAATATGTATTCCATTCATACACAAAATTTTTGTCAGTGCCACACATACAAACAGGCTCACAAGCATTTCACTGTAGTGGTGTAGTCATTCGATCTCTTTACAAGTTACACGAAAAGTGACGCTGTTTCTCTGAAATATATATAAAGGCAACATGGAAAAGAACTCGTATTCGAACAGGGGCCTAATCACCGCATTCGATATCGAGTATAATTGCATCGAAATGGTGATAGTTCGAATCACGGCAGTCGATATCGTAATGCGACTATGCGATATTACATTCGATAGCTCAAATGTCATCGAAACAAAACAAAGACTAATAATTTTGCAGACACCAATGAAAAAAAGAGTACATGGGCAAAATGTAAATAGTTTTAGTGTTTTTTATGGGTTGGGTACAAAATTCTGTTCGACGAAAATTCTGCTTTACAAAATTCTGTTTTACAAAATTCTGTTTTCAAAATTCTGGTTTCCAAAATTCTGTTTTTCAAAATTCTGTTTCACAAAATTCTGGTTCACAAAATTCTGTTTGTAATTGCATTTTCAGTTAAATAAAAAATTATTTGAAAAAAATTGCGCGATTTGTTTCAAATAATTTTTTATTTAACTGTAAATGCAATTACAAACACATACATAAAAATAAAACAATTAAGAAATCACTTTGCCCTAACTTTCCCTTACATTTTAAAAAAAAATACTGTTTAAAAAAACACTTTGCAAATTTAAATAAAATGCATCACATACACTGTGTGTTCGGTCAAAGATTATGTTGCAGCATTTTATTTAAAATTAGTCGCAATTGTGTTGGTTAATGTGTCCTGTTTAAAAAAATAAAAATGAATAAAGTGCAATTAATAAAAACCAATAAAAATAAAGAAATGTTGTGTTTCAACGGATATTTTTATTATTTGGAAATGAGAAGACAAAAAGGAACCTTTAATTGGACGTGCTCGAGAAGAATTCCAGATAAGTGTTCCTCTCGAATAATAACAGCAATGGAAAATAACGAGCATGTTTTAATAAGATATCCAAAAAAGCATACCCACGAACCTATTGCTAGTGCAGTGGAAATATGCAGAACAAATACTTTTGTAAAATATGCCGCTATAAACAAACCCCTTAATCCAAGTCAAATAGTGCAACAATCGGTTAAAATTACAAACCAAAAATGTCGCGATTACCTTCCCTCGAAGTACGCGCAAAAGCGAAAAATAGGATACACTCGGAATGAAATGGGAGTTTTCAGAGAGCCGCAAGCAATATATGAAATAGATTACCCTCTAAATCTATACGTTTTGGATAACGAATTATTTATATTGGCAGAAGAGAAAGTGGGAGATGAATATATGGTTATATTCGGCACAAAATCATCAATTCAACTTCTACAAAAAGGCGATTGTTGGCTCGTTGATGGCACTTTTGATGTTGTGCCCACAATAAAGCGCCAACTCTTTTCCGTTCATGGAAGGATTGAACGAGAGGTCGTCCCACTCCTATTCTGCCTAATGTCCAAAAAATCTGCAGTACTCTATGAAGCATTTTTTAAACGCGTAATTCAAATTGCTTTGGAATATGGAGTTTTTTTAAGCCTAATCGTATTATATCTGACTTCGAAGTTGGTCTCGTGTCAGCAGCTAGAAAATGCTTTCCAGATTCGCAGATACGAGGGTGCTTTTTCCATTTTTCCCAGATATTGTGGCGCCGTATTCAAAAAGAACGGTAAGAATTTTTAATAACTTTTATAATTTATAGTAATGAACTTGTAATATGTACAACATTATCAATTCAGATTGGTTACTAAGCACGGAAATGACGAAAATTTCTCACTGCAAGTAAGATGTTTAAAGGCGCTTGCGTATGTTCGTCCAGAAAAGGTAGCCAAATATTATTCGAAGCTCCGATGAACATTTGAAGACGAAGATATTATTAAATTGGCCACCTGGTTCGAGGCCAATTATGTCTATAACGCTCGTAAATACCCACCTGAATTTTGGACGATATTTGATTGCGAGTATTCTGAAAAATACCCGAAAACTACAAACAATGTCGAGTCATGGCACCGACGTTTGAGTGTTGTAGTTGGACGAAAAAAAAGCGGACCCTACAAAATTGTAAAACATTTAAAAGGAGAATTAATCTATTCTCAAAATATTGTCTCAAAGATTGAGAATGGAGAAAAATTAAAAAAAAATAAAAGAAATGTAAAAAAAAAAAATATTTCACGTATTGTAAAAAAATTGAATCGCTTAAGAAAACTACAATATTTAAAAAGAATAGCAAAAAACTTAGTTTATAATTAATTAAATATTGTTATCAGTTAAATTGAATTGCTATAATTTTTTATTATTTTTAACTTTGTCTTAATTTAATTGATTTTTAACTAATTTGTGTTTTTATTTAATGTTTGTTATTTTTTTTCTTTTAAATTAATATGTTTTTCAATGATATGAATTTTTTTAGATCGATTTTGAAAATCCATTAATCTGTTTAATTATTTATTACATATTTCATAATTTGTTTCCAACGAATAAATATCTAACCATACACATACGTTATTATATGCAACATTTCTTATTCATAATAAACTGGCTTTAATTCTTAATAAATAATTTAACGACATTTTATTTTTTTTCTCATAACGAAAGGGCAATTTTTCCAAAACCAGAATTTTAATAGACAGCATTTTGTTAAAAACAGAATTTTGTAAAACAGAATTTTTGTAAGACATAATTTTGGAAAACAGAATTTTGTGGCTATCCCGTTTTTTATTGCAAAATATTTAATATTTATTTATTTTCAGGGAGAATTTAAACAAAATGAAGGAAAAAAGTGTTTCAAGACCAAATATAAATAAAATAAATGGCAAACAAAAGGAGGTGCTTGCAGAGTTTTGAAGGACATATACTCATTTTCTTTTTGGTGTTTGTAATCCAAAATGAGTCCATCGACACATCCAATTACTAAAAGAGTAATGATATTTAAAGAAGTTTGTATTATTTCAATACCAACCTCCTGGGCATTTCAATTTCTCCATGAAACTTTCCATACATTTTAAAGATTCGTCCGGCAAAAGCTGTATCTCTCTGGAACACAGCACATTTTCAATTTCACTAGAAATGTTTCTAACTATTTTGCAAACTGTACTCTGCGCTAGTCCAAGTAGAAAATCGTTTCCTACATTGTGTTGGAAGCTACCGCTAGCCAAAGGATTTAATGTTGCGACGAGATGCAGTATTGGTGTAACCAATGTCGACATATGGCCAGGAACATTAATTGCCGAGAGGACATAACTGAATGCTTCCTAAACGGTTACTCAACTTCAAACAGCGACACAGGATTACTTTTTTCGCGAATATTTATTTTTCTGGTTAAAGTTATGTTGCCCTCGTCCTCTGATTTGGACGATGTCGAGTAAAAAAATAGCGTGGGATCCATTATATTCCATATAAAACTTTGTCTTTTACCAAATTCCAATTTTTGTTTAAACATTCGGATGATAAATTTACTTTGTTATGTTTTTCTTTTGACATTTTCTGCTTAACATATGTTTGCAGCATTGCAAAAAGTCGGAGTAGCCAATTTAAAATTACGATCGAATGCCGTGATCTAAACATTAGGTAGTGTCGAAATTTTGTTGCATTCGATTTTGAAGACGACATCGAATGCCGTAATTAGGCCCTAGTAGTAAATACGAATTTAAACAGAAGTGAGTTTTCTTTGGTTGTTATTTTATTGTTTTAAAATTAACGTAGGTCAATTCCCAATGTAGTCTAAGTCGTTTTTCATGGCTATTTGCTCGGAAGTGTCGCCATCACTAATCAATGTGACCGTCGTCGAAAGAAACTAAAGGTGATCAGTGAGGGATTTGAACCCGAATTAGAATACCTGGTGGAAAGTACATAGATAAGTAAAGAAGAAAGGGAAAGATTATCATGATGAAGGGCTCTCCAATCGCGAAATTTCGAGGGGATTGAAAAGATCTAGCTGTGTCATTGACAATATTATAAAATAGGGTGGTCAATATGGAAACACAAAACGACCAGGAAGGACATTGCTGATCAGTGAAAGCGCCAAAAGAAAGATGAAAAGGGTTGCTGTTAAAGAAAACTTCGGTGATAAGGAAATTATTGCTGAATTGAGGTTCGGAGCAAGGTTGGGTCGTGATCGCCATAAACAAAAAAATATTTCCCAAAAGGTGGCGTATACGACAAAATGTGAAATTAAAAAGATAAAACTAGCCTTAACTCGGAACATTTTATCAATGACTTTTGATATTTTTACTCCAATCGATGCAGAATTTCAGGCACTACTACTGGCAAAAATTTTGGACCACTTTTTTCACACCAATTTTTTTATACAAATTGTTGAAGCTTTAGAGTCAATTTCCCAAAAAAATATTTTTTGGAGATACGTGAAGATAACTTCGGGACGACGGTATGAGAAAAAGTATGCAAAACTTGGAAATATACAGATTTTTTGTTGCGGAGTGATATTTGACTTTTTGTTGCGGAGTGATGAAATGAGAAGACAAAAAGGAACCTTTAATTGGACGTGCTCGAGAAGAATTCCAGATAAGTGTTCCTCTCGAATAATAACAGCAATGGAAAATAACGAGCATGTTTTAATAAGATATCCAAAAAAGCATACCCACGAACCTATTGCTAGTGCAGTGGAAATATGCAGAACAAATACTTTTGTAAAATATGCCGCTATAAACAAATATTCGGCACAAAATCATCAATTCAACTTCTACAAAAAAGCGATTGTTGGCTCGTTGACGGCACTTTTGATGTTGTGACCACAATAATGCGCCAACTCTTTTCCGTTCACGGAAGGATTGAACGAGAGGTCGTCCCACTCCTATTCTGCCTAATGTCCAAAAAATCTGCAGTACAAAATATTTTTTGGAGATACGTGAAGATAACTTCGGGACGACGGTATGAGAAAAAGTATGCAAAACGTGGAAATATACAGATTTTTTTGTTGCGGAGTGATATTTGACTTTTTGTTGCGGAGTGATGAAATGAGAAGACAAAAAGGAACCTTTAATTGGACGTGCTCGAGAAGTATTCCAGATAAGTGTTCCTCTCGAATAATAACAGCAATGGAAAATAACGAGCATGTTTTAATAAGATATCCAAAAAAGCATACCCACGAACCTATTGCTAGTGCAGTGGAAATATGCAGAACAAATACTTTTGTAAAATATGCCGCTATAAACAAATATTCGGCACAAAATCATCAATTCAACTTCTACAAAAAAGCGATTGTTGGCTCGTTGACGGCACTTTTGATGTTGTGCCCACAATAATGCGCCAACTCTTTTCCGTTCACGGAAGGATTGAACGAGAGGTCGTCCCACTCCTATTCTGCCTAATGCCCAAAAAATCTGCAGTACAAAATATTTTTTGGAGATACGTGAAGATAACTTCGGGACGACGGTATGAGAAAAAGTATGCAAAACTTGGAAATATACAGATTTTTTTGTTGCGGAGTGATATTTGCCGATGGAAAAAATTAAATTTGGATGGACCTGATGGCTCGGAAAAATCAGTGGCGAAATTTTGGGGGTGGGTCCCTTACGGTTTGGGCAGGTAGAGTTATAGAGGAACCACTCCAATATGTCTCAAAATTGATACCGTGTATTATATTCGACTATTGGATGATTGTGCGAAGTTCTCCCTGGTCCCTTCATGGGATGTAATGGGAAACCATTTATTTTTTATTTTATTGCATGTCGTCTTAGTTAATTCTGGAGAGAAAATTTGTGTCCCAGAATTTATCATCCAGCAGGACAATGCAGCAGTACATCGGTCTGAGAAAACTCCAAAGTTTCTGGAGTTCAGAAATAATACTGTTGTGATCGTCCCCGTGCGTAAGATTTGGATCGTTGGAAATAAAAGCCGGGGTATAGATTTTAGTTTAGTAGGCTTTGCCTTATATTAATAATAAAATCTATATACATATAATGGTTGGTTTTTAAAAGAGAACGATGCAGGTTCAACCCGTCTATCAAGTTACAAACCAGAAAAACGACCGACATAAAGAAACATAGATTATTGACATTTGGATTTAGAACAATAATAACATTAGACAGAGTTGCCGTATCTAAAACAGTAACCGGTTACTTTAGTTTTGGTTGCATTCTTTGGGTATCCCAACAAATACCAACTCTTGACTGACGTGCACTTAGTCCTGATCTTAATCCGATTGAGAACCTGTGGTCTATTTACCTACCCAAGTTTACCAATATGGGCGCCAGTTTAAGAATGTCAAGGAGCAAAATGTAACAATTCAAGAAAAGTGGAAGATAACTGAACCTACGCATATTCATTCGCTGATAAACTCAATGCCAAGACGCTCAGAAGAAGTTATCAGCGATAATGGAGATCATCCGTCTTACGAAACTTTTTAAAATATTTAAAAAACTGTTTTGCCTTTATAAATATTTCGTACTAGTAATTAGATAATTTTGTTGATTCATCTTGAAGAAGTCATAGTGAAAGTATTTTTTATGAAAAGTATTAAATTTTGAAAGGACTAATACAATGTAAAATAAAAACTTAAAAAATGCCTCTCAACATTCGGAAAAGCAAAAAATGGTGTTGCCTTCATATTTATTTCGTGGGATGTAGTGGGTTGTAGCATAATAGTGTGAAAACCAAAGTGGGCAAACAAACGAAACGTTTAACGAAACATTCGCGCTAGCTAAGAAACTATTCAAATGTTTTGTATCGGTTATTATCGAAAGAGAAAACGAAACCAACCACAAACAAAACGATTGCAATATCGCTCTCCCGACAGCTTTACTGCCTTGAAACGTTTGGGAACAAAACACATACAAAAGAATCGTATGTGTAATGATCAGCATTCAGTTCGACTTAAACTTTTAAACAATGAGAAGCAAAATGATGCTTTCAAAAAATGATTTGTTGCGTTCCTTGTTTTTTGTATCGAGCAATGACAAATTTTAAGTAGCCATGCAGGCAATTTAGAACGACACTTAAAATGTGTGCACTCTGATAGTTAAAACAACTACTACTTATTTTTTATTACTTTATTTTATTACTATATTATATTTTATTGAAGTATGTAGGTATTTGTTTTTTAGTTTTCATTGTACTCATTCATGTTCTTTTTTACTTAAAAAAATAAAGCTGCCAACAGCAAACGACAACAACAACGCTGAGCGAAACAAAGATTGAAACACAAAAAAAGACAGTGTATACAAATTGAGCAGCAAACGTTTCAGAGCAGTGTTGGTAATTCCATTTTTCAATTTAGGGCCAAAGAGAGCTCCAAAACGACTTCGAAGGGACCTTTCCAACAAGCCCAAAAACAAAAAATCCGACCACTGGCTCAGAAGATAGCAACTTTACCCTACTACACTCCGACCGCCAATCCGAAAATTTTGAACCCGCTGCCATTTCGCACCCTTGCATTTTCGGACATGGTCCTAGTGGACTTTTCTTCATGAAATGAGCCAAGGAATACGCTGGAGAAATTTGTCCGGAACTTCCTGAATCACCCTGTATATCGTCCTGATTCCATTTGTCTGCTTGTGAGTATGAGCGCTTTTCGTTTTACGAACTCGAACTTAGCGGGAACTCATTGTTTTCTTTGTTACATTTGTTTCGGGTTTCGTTAGTATTTCGCTCTCTACAAATAACGAAACGAAACAAATCAGAAACGTTTCTTTTCGTTACGTTTGCCCGCTCTGGTTAAAACAAAAGTTGTTTAATTTTTTTTCATTTAGCCCCCATTCCTCAACGTGCGATAAGGAAATTGTCAGATTTATTTTAAAATATCAATAAAACACAAATCCAGCATAAGTACTATATATACATTTAAAATAACTTTATTTTTTAGATGATAATGCTATGCTAACTCTCCCGCGATTTGTTTTAGGTATTTTACTTTCAGATTTCGGTTATTATTTTTCATTATTTTCATACATTCACACATTGAGTTATCATCTTCTGTCGGCTTAGTATTCAAAAAGTGAAATATTTTCAGTTTTGCTTTTAATAATAATTACTTTAAAAAGTAAACGTAATTTAATTATATTGTAAAATATATATATTTTTTTTGCTTTTGTTGTTTGTGTTTATCATTTCTTTTTTTTTTAATATATATTTTGAATGTGGTTTATATTCTAGATTAAGTTACAAGTTACATCTATTAAATATATAAATATTTAATTTAATAATATATTTATATAAATTTAGATTTTTAAAGTTTATAAATAAAAAAAAATTAATTAGATAAACGAAATAATAGTGAAGAGAGGAGTTGTAAAAATACTACAATATGCTTATACTATACTTTAACTGTACATATACGAAGAATTTAAAATATTGTATGTCTAATTTTAAGTTTTGTTTTTATGTTTTGCTATGAAATGAATTTAAGACATTGTCCTAAAAATACGTATTTTAGGTAATTGAAAGTATTTGTAGTTGGTGGATTGGAAAAAATAGAAAATTCAAGTTATTATTTATATAATTTAAAATATATTTAGGAAGACATTGAATAAAATATAAATGTCCCTTCAACGAGAAGAAAATATGTACTATAGTTTTCTTCCATATGTATTTGGGGAGTCTTGTGCATTCAGATAAGATGAATATATGTATTGAACAAAAGTAAAACTATGTATTTGAATGAATTTTTATGGGATAATTGAGTAACTTCTGTCAAATATAAATAACAACGTAAAATGTACTTTAACAATCAGAAATTAAATTCTAACATTGGCAGGGATTGAATAGATTCCAAACATATAATAGTATTTTCCTAAATCAAATCATACGCCCCAAATATCTCAAAATAGTGTAAAATGCTAATCTAGATTTAATGAAGAAACATACTACTTGGGGTTTGAACAATTTAGAGCATATAGAGTTAGTAAGAAATCCGAAAATTTGTAGTCGAACAGTATTAGTACTAGTTGTGGAATAGGGAATGGTAGTTGTGTTTAGAACCACTTCAATATTAGGAAGGTATTTTCAACAGATCTCAAACAATTAAAAATGGTTTTTTGTTTTAATAATTTAAATCAAAGTGTTATGGACTATTCCATCTGCGGATTCATTTAAAACTCAAATGTAACGTAACTTTAAATATCAAATTCATACAAAATTGTTTTCGATTTTTCTATTTTGCAATGTCAATGTCAAAGTTCCAAAACATACTAGGATGCTATCCAGGTCAAAAGAAAACATACTAGGATGCTATCCAGGTGAAAAGATGTATTTGAATCCTAATATTTCATATTGTTTACATAACGCATAGTCAGTTTCTAATATTTAATTTAATGTCAATACATTTCCGATCGGCCTTGTTTGAAATGGACAAGATTTCTTAAAAGCACAAATCTTACCATTTATTTGACAGAATAATAACAGATATTTTTTAATGGTCTCTGTCTGATGTATGGAAGGTTTGATAAAGAATTTGATATTCAATATTAGGTTTATTTGAATATGTTATGTTGAGCTTCTGATAATTGCATACGAATATAAAAACTATTGCGTTCCTACCAAAATAAATAAAAAAAAGTGTTATGTTCGGTAATTTTAGTTTAGAATAGGGGCGGGTGGGGTTCAAGTGAGTTAGGGTCTTTAATTGACATTTATTTGAGAGTAGTAAGGAAAGTTGTAATGTAATGCATTACCCAACCTATGAGCTATTTCAGAATTTTGTATATTAAATTATTTTGCCGGTAAGTAAATTATTGTTATATTGTATCTAATAAACGAGAAGTACCACTAAATGTTAGTCAAATTGTATACAAAAAAACATGTAAAAGTATAAAAAACTTAAAAAAAGTTTTGTTTCTAAAATAATAGATTAACAATTAATTATTAAATAAACAAAATTTCTAGAAGAAATTAAAACATTTATATATAATCCCCAGTGTTTGATGATTACCTGAAAAATTAGGTAAATATGGGATTTATTGTAATGCGGTTTAGATCTATTTTTTGTTTTTATAAAAAGACATGGGATAAGGGGAAGAGGATGAACATGATTCGGCTGTGTCTTGTGTGTATGTTTTTAAATTCATTACGTAAAAATTATGCTCGTCGTTGTTCTTAAAATTCATTAATTTATCATTTCTATAATATTTGTAATTATCATTTCTATAATATTTGTATAGAATATAGCTCATCTTTAAGCGAACAACTAACTATATTGTTAATTTTTTCATTTACCATTAATTATATACAAGTTTCCCTTTTCCAGTTCACACTGGCATTTATTAAATTCAAGCGACATATTTTACCTATCCTTGACGATGACAACGTTTCACTCCAAATCAATCCAGCAATTGTTTCAATTCAAGAGAGCATCCATTGTGTAACGGAAGGGTTGTGATGGTGGCTGTTGGTGCTGTTTACTGGTCGGAAGCTGTTGTCGATAATGCGAAAATTGTTGCTGCTGCTGCTGCTGCTCAATCAATGATGATGATGTTGATGTGGTTGATGTTAAAGATGCCGCTGATGACGGTCAGTCTAATATCACAACCTGCGATTCCATGGGCCTGCTCGTAACTACCAATGATTTGTTAATAGGAATATTTCGCCATGGCTTTCGAGCTGCTCGTCTCAAGTCTGTAGGTGATAGAATTTTACGCGCTTTTCTGAAAGAAAAAATTATATTTGTACAATTATTTATTTATTGGTTTGGTCATGTATATTATATAAATAAATTTATAACGTATGTAATAAAAGGCGCCAAGCAGCATAGATTGTTAACACAAAAAAGCCTTTAAAACATTATATATGTCTTTTATTTATTTAAACAGAATATAAAACAATATTACAATACAAAATTTAAATAAACGGTTCACAAAGAACATAAGGCGTCCATGTATTTGGTGGTCTTCCTGGTCTTGGACACCCCTGCCGGTTCCATTCAAGTGCCGCTCTAACAATATCTGTTGTTGAGCGCCTAAGTATGTAGCCGATCCAAGTCCATTGTCTTTTGCGTCTTTGTCTCAATAGGACTGTTGTATGTACGTAGCCAGAGTACTTCATTAGAAATTGTCGTGGGCCAGTAGATACGGAGAATTTGTCTCAGACAACGTTTGGACCTTCTTCATTGTCTGCTTCGTCAAGCTCCAAGCACGGTTGCCACAGGGATAATTTTTTAATTACCAGAATTTTCCAAAAAAGTTACCAAAAGTTACCAACATTTAGCACATTAAATGTTTATTTAAAATAATTAATTATAGATAATCATATTACAGACATACATCAATATAAAGATTACAAAAAAAAAAAACAAAACAAAATATGGCCGCCAATATAAATGGCTCATATTGGTTTAAACTGTGAGCAGATTTTATCCACTGGCCAGATTTGACTCACTGATCCAATTCTAAAAGTTCAGTTATTTCACAAAAATCCCAAATTTGTACAAAATGAAAAAACCAATAGCCGCCAACTTAATTTTTCATCTGAAATGTGAATTTAATCAAATGAAATGTGAATTTAATCTCAAATTGGGTGGTGTAAACGGCAAAGATTACAGAACAAGGTTATCGTTAACCTGGCCGCGATAAACGGCGATGTAAATTTGTTATAACGCTTTTATAATCAATCTCGATTATTTATAAATAACATTTCATTTGAAATATTTTTCCCTTTTTAGTTAGATTTTTCCACTTTATTTTTTCTGGGGAACGTGAACTTGTCGCCATTGGCAAGTTTACTGATTGCAAAAAATGAATTTAAACAGGACAAAGAGTTCCTTAGTGCGAAAGAGACGAATATATTTGGTTGTTTAGTGCGAACGACGGCAAGCGCGTATTTTGGTTAGGCCCATAACCATTCAATTCTCCCAAACAATGTTGCCACTGCTTCATGTTTTCTTCTGTTTGTAAGTAACATTTTTGATCATATTTCGACAAATCTTCTAATAGAAGTTTAAAATCACCTGTTTTTTCTTATACTAACTATTTCTTTTCAAAAGGTTACCAAAACGAATAAAATGTTACCATGTTACCAACCCGTTTAAATGTTAGCAATTTTGGTTGGATATTACCACAACCCTACAACAATACAGACTTCACACTGCAATTGAGAATTCGAAATTCCGTCTTTTTGCGCCAGATTTTATGCAGGTTTGGAAATGCAACGCGAACCTTATTAGTATGATCGCCTATATCCGCCGCGGAGCTACCATCCTTGGTAATCGTGCATGCTAAATAGTTGAAAGCAAAAACACTTGTAAGGTCAAGTGATAGGGAGCAGCGCCGAGGACATGGATGACCACTTAGTGAGTGTTTCAATAAACTGGTCCCTAAGAGCTCCCTCCAACGTCAAGGCACGGGTCGGTAGTAACGTGTTGCCCGTCACTGGGTTGCACTGTATTACTTTTTACTGACATACTCGTGGGACTCACAATGAACACCAGTGACAAAACAAAGAAAACGGAAACTAATACAAATACTCTCCAACTTGACAACGACACTGCAAACGATACTGGCTTACGATTGTCAAATACCAATATGACCTTTGAGACGGATCCCGTGCGTATCCACGACAATAGTGCAACAGCGCCGTGAGATTGTGTCGATGATGATGTCGCAAGGACGGGATCACCTCAATTGTTCTTCCTGTGAGGTTGGCGTTACTGCCGTACTGTAGGAGGGTACTGTATCCCTCCACGGGTGGTTTGAAGTCTTGGACTCTTTGGACATGAAATTTTCTTGCAGCGATTTGTTCCTTCACTAATCCCAAGTGGAAATAAACAATTTTCAGCCAAAACCAACGGACTATTTTCGAATGAGGCCGTTTTTTTTTTTTTTTTTTTTTTTTTTAGCAAAAAATCAATTTTTTAATATAGAAAAAAATTCGTAAATAAAAATTATCCAAAAATTTTTGTTTTTCCACCCATTTCCATAGTTGGAGAAAAATGAACAATGAAATTAATTATTAGATGTATAACGTGGATTTGTATCCGTATTAAATTAGTTGTTACAGATGATGACTATTATATGCAACAACGGCATCATATACTCTTTGACCATAGCTGGAATGATTTTCTGAGACACAATATTTTTACCACAAGTTATTAAAATCACAATGACCTGATTCCATTGTAAAAACCTAAGCCAAGTTGTTTGTCGTCACAAAAATCTTCAATGTGGTGAAAGACAGCATGAACATTAGGGGTCACTAGCATATTCGAAGCTAAATAATTAATCTTGAATTTCTCTATGTTATTTGAAAACCCGTCTAGCAAAGCGGTTGTGAAACATTTTTTAACCACTTCGTTGAAATCCTCAAGAACGTGTGCATATTTTAGACACTGCAGGCAGCATAACTGACGAAGAACGTCCACTCTTTTCAATAATACGAGGGTTGAATTTTATGTTTCGGAATTTGGCAACCCTAGTGTTGCAATCTGGCACCTGACAGCTCTATCGTAAAGTTGGATATTTTTGAGGTTATGTGTACTCAGAACGTTTTGACATACGAGCGCTATTTGTGTTGTTTACATTAACTTTTTATATTTTTTACAACTTTCGACGTGGATTAACTCAGCAACAGTGCAGGGATGAAGTTAGTTCAATTTTTGGTGATGGAGCTCCATCAAGGACCAGTGTTTATCTATGGTATGGTGAATTCAATCGTGGTCGTAGTTCACTCCAAGACGAATTTCGTGAAGGTCGTCCAAAATCAGCTGTTGTTCCGAAAACCATTGATGCTGTGCGCGAACTGATTTTGCAAGATCGTCATGTGACCTATCGTGGGATTGAGACAACCTTAGGCATTAGTGGGACCAGCATTCATTCAATATTGCATAAACATTTGACTGTCAAAAAAATTTTTTCGAGTTGGATCCCACACAATTTGTCAATCGCTCAAAAAAAGGCTCGTGTCGATTGGTCGAAACAAATGTTCCAAAAATACGATCGCGGTGCTTCGAAACACGTATATGACATCGTGACAGGTGATGTATCCAGGATTTACGCGTATGAGTATGCGTAACTGTATGGGTGTTTCAAAATGAGCCAAAACCAACAAAAGTTCGCGCCCGAAGCAATTCCAAGCAAATGGTCGCCTGTTTTTTCGGAAAAAAACCGGACATGTCGCAACCGTACCACTAGAACAACGCATAATAGTGAATTCTGAGTGGTACACAACCATTTGTTTACCAGTTGTCTTCCAAGAAATCAGGAAAACCAACCGCCGAAGACGGATCACTCTTCACCACGACAATGCGAACTCTCACACATCGGCTGAAACAACTGCATTTTTGAGCACCCAAAACATCGATTTGATGGGTCATCCGCCGTATAGTCCTGACTTGGCACCGAATGACTTCTTTTTATTCCCGTACGTAAAAAACAAACTGAGAGGTCAACGTTTTTCGACACCTGAAGAAGCGGTTGCTGCATTCAGAATGCATGTTTTGGAGATACCTCAATCAGAGTGGCAAAAGTGTTTCGACAATTGGTTCAAACGCATGCAAAAGTGTATAAATCTTCATGGGGAATATTTTGAAAAACAATAAAGTGATTTTCGATGATTAATATTGGTTTTTGTTCTCTAATCCCGAATCATAAAATTCAACCCTCGTATACTACATGAGTTTCCCTTAAATCCAGAGCCACTTCTCTTTCTACACTGCATGTTTTCAACCACTTCTTGGTGTCAACGTCGCATTCTATCGCCATAACGGCTACTACTGTATTTACTACTCCCAGCATTAAATGAAGTTCAGGTGGAGGGAAAATGTCAATAATTTGTTTGCCATGATCGGTGGAAATTATTGGGGGTTTTATACATTTTTTCTGATCCTTGGCGTCTTTCAAGATTGCACTATTCGCGGTCCAGTTCTCATAATTTGCCCGACAATTTCCAATTGTGCGATAAGCTCCGCAAACCTTTAGGTTTGTCTTGTGTACATCAGACCATGTGCATGGGTGCGATGCTGAGTGTGCCATAAGCCCGGAAATGATGTTTTCCAACTTCAGATCAGTGGCTACTGTTTTAAAAATTGTTGAGCTGTAAGAGATTCCATAGAGCGATATAGTCAATCACCCCTACCCTGTAAGTCGTCGTCGACAGCTACCGTCGACGTCTTGCGTCGCCTTGTTAATTTTGGCACTTGTGAAGTCGTGTCGACAGCAGACGACGAGTCGACTCGACTTGTTTTTGGTCGTTACGCTTTTTCTACACGACTTGCAACGCCTTGATGCAAACAGTTGTGTTTTGACTGATTTTTTCTTCATTTTCGGCTCAATAGTATCAAGCAAGTATTTAAATGCTGCTTTATTGATCCGAAAATGGCTTTGAACCCTGCACATAAATGACATATTTAATGAATGGCATGTATCTTGGCCCAAAATATAAAAATCATAAAACTTACTTGATATTGAATATATCTGACCTTAGCCTTATAATTTTTCTTTGTATGCGAAGACATTTTTTCTGTTCTTCATCACTAGAACTTGAACTTAGATCAAGAAACAAATACATTCTAGCAAAAAAATTGAAGAAAATTTTCTTTACACGTTAGGGATTACACTTTTTGGTAGTAAATTATCGATAAGCAGGCGTCACTGGCCGTGACGTCTTACCAAGTACCGATTTTGCATTGATGTGGCGACGCCGTTGTTAACAAGTGACCACGACTTTGACACGTCGACGTCTTGGGCGACGACTTACAGGGTAGGGTGAATATAAAAAGTTTTTTAACCCCAGAATCTTTCACATCATTTGCTAAAACACCGTCAGTATATCTCTGTCTTTTCTCAGGGATCACTTCCTCTTTATTCAAATTTCGCGTTAGCAGTAAACAGCACACTTTCAAAAATCAACCTCCACCGTCAACTCCAAATTTCAAATGAATGCCCGTTCTAGCCTCTTTTCTTCCACGTACTGCAAAAACAAACGACTGTTTTGGGGGTTTTTCCAGCCCCTTTCCATTGATTTTCACGAAATCAAAGTGTTAGCATTTTAAGAATCGTTCAAGGTAACGATTTTTGGATAGTAGGTACGCTTTTAAACTGGGTTTAACGATATTCCGATTTTTTGTTGCAACCCTCGCTGCACTAGCGATTCCAAGGGTGACTTTTCCACTGAGGTTAAATCTGGTCCCTATTTCAGAGAAGTCCTCAACTGAAATCACTTTTGGACCTACATCTTCTCGGGGGTTGACACATATTTTCATTTGTCTGTCTCCGTTGCGTTGACTCAGAGAGAAACACTTGACTTTGGTCTAAAGTGCAGGACTTTGGTCTGAGGTATGATTGATTTACAAATCTTAGTTTTAGTTTTTCTGCTTGTGCCTGGATACTCACAAATTTCTTATCAGTTGAACGCTTTTCAACTGATGTTTTTTACTTTTGAACAACGATCTTCACAGTTTTTTAAAGAAGGTTCAATGTTTCCGAAGTTGCACGTGTTTTGCGCCCTTGTCACGATTTGCGCCCCGTTGCCCACCGTAAAGTCTGGTAAATCCAATTGCTCTAAATATCCGTGAGAATTATAGTAAAACCAAAAATAAACAAAGCAAAACAACAGGTCTGGACAATAATAAGATCACAAGCACACACATCGCTGTACACACAAGCGAAAAAATTTGCCAGCTCTACACAGAATATTCACGTGAACAGACTAATAACACAAAATGTAAATAAATCAGAAAACATTCGAGAGGATTCGCAACAATAACGACTTTTGAATTCAGTGATAAAGCTAGCGGGATCGCGAACATTCTATATTTTGCGAAAAAATTCCCTAATTCAAAAATATCCCGGTGGTTTGTGCTGAAAATTGTTTATTGTCACTTGGGATTACTGAAGGAACAAATCATTTTCATGTCCCAAGACTTCGCGGCTATACTGAGTTCCTCCTCTCTGACGAGAATGGTGATACTACAATCGTCGCTACAAAGCATAATGATAACCCCGAGTCAGTATCTGTTCCTACTCTTGTTAGTCAAGATGCGGAGGACATGGGGTGGCTGGTGCGGATTCCACCTCGGTCAAAGCTGGTAAGTCTAGATACAGATCCAGTGCTCATAAAGAGAAGAAGACTAATGATATGTGATGCCGTATCTCTATCTGACAAGACAAGCGGGTGCTATCCGATCGCTGGGAGTGTATCAGGAGGTACGAGTTTTCGCACCCTGATGGGCTGCTCCTGAGTGATGGAAGGGGTAGCCCATCTGTCCAAAATGTAGGCAATACATCGACTTTTGGTCCCACTCCAAACAGCCGAGTCCAGGACCCAGGTTTGCCGGTTACAAAGTCTGCAAATAGGGCTGCCCGCTCTTCGAAAGTGGGAGATCCCCCAGCGCAGTCTGTGGAGGGTCCCCCACTTCAGGGGCTGCCGGTGGTAGAACCCAATCCGGTTCTCTTAGTCCACTCCCAAAAGCGGGAAGTTTGCCAAGGGAGCTAGATCCGGTGAAGAACCCGTCGTTGGCTCGAAGAAGGCAAATAAACAAAGTAACTCAGGAGCAAATCCGTTCCTTAGGATTGCAATTATTGATAGAGCTGATCCTGATGGTAAGATCAGCCTACCAACTGGTTACAGATTGAAAGAAGGTTGATGGATGCAATGTTGGACGATAGTAGGAATATAGGTGGGATTAGCTTCTGTGGAGTTGACTGGCTGAAGAGAGTCAAAATCGTCGATTGCGTCAATAAGGAGTCTGTGTACTTCCTTAGAAACACAATCGCCTGTATTGGCGAAGCTTGGACAGGTTCGAGCCTGGAGGTTATTTCTCGGTCCGACCCATTATATCCGTCTGGATACTGCCGCCAGTCTTGTCAGCTGATAAGGTAGTTAAATTACTTGGCAAACAGAACCTGGGACTCAATACCCATGTCTGGGAGGTATTGTCCATTGGTTCTACTACCGACACGGATACCTCAGACGCCGATTTTAGAATCGCCCTTGACTCGGGGTCCACTCGAGAGGATTAAAGCTCGTGAGGGAAATATGCTTTTTGGACTTGGAACCGTCAGGTTCCGCCACTCCAGCTTCTCTGTACGGAGATAGACGACGTAGGCGTCTTCGTGTGGCGTAGATCAATCTCCGCCAATCTTCTACTCTCCCTCACGTACCATGAGATTGGCATTGCCCTAGTACAGGAGTCGTGGAGCACCCGTGCGTTTATGGTCAATTGATCATTTAAAATCGAAACCACACTGCCATATGAAATGCCTATAGCATCAACAATCTCACGCACTTTTACTCTTCGATGGGCCAACACCATACCCTGGATTTTTTCGACATTTTCAGGTGTATTGACCTCAAAAGTCAGTAAACCACTATTTTACCATTGAAATCGATGGTGCAGAGTCCCCATAGTATTAACAAGGCTTTCTTCATTGATTTGATTGACGGCTTTTTCACAAAAAATAAGGTTTAATGAGCCCTAAATTCACTTTTTCCATTTTTAAAAAAATGTACGAGGTTGTGTGTTTTGAACAGCTGTTAAACGCAAAGTAAATGACGGCACTTGCTCGAAATTTGACAGTAGTCTATTAACAGGTAGTACTTGATAGGATCAGTGTTGTATTTGATATAACTACGAGGGAAGTTCGAAAAGTCACGGACTTATTGATCCGCCCACGTATGTACAAAAACAGTTTTAATCAGTTCAATGATATTAAAGAGGCAAAATGGGTCGCCTGATCAGCTTTTGTGAGTCCATAATCAAGGTATATGATTTCAACGCGTGGTGTCCAAGGACCCTCGAGTCCTCGGCGACATTAAGAAATCCGATGGGTCATGGACCAATTCCGGAGCTGATACACTTGATCTTCTTATGGAAACTCACTTTTCATATTGTGTGGATATAGACTCCGCGGAGGGGTACCACCTGGCGATATCCCCTCCAGATATGTCGCAACTGGGAGTGATTGAGGACATAGTTGACGAATCGAGGTTGCTTTGGGCTATTCATAGCTTCAAACCCTTTCAATCTCCTTCTGCAGAAATGTGACGCTTTTGTCACCCCTCCTCTTCTGAGTATGTATAGGGCTTGTCTCAGACTTCTCTGCTACCAAACAAATGGAAGGAGGTACTAGTTGTTTCTATTACCAAGTCGGGAAAGACTAGTCATGTCTCTCCAAAGGACTACCAATCAGCCTCTCATTCTTTCTATTTCTATCTTTAGCCTCTCATTCTTTCTATTGAAAGTTTTGGAGAAAATGGTTGGACTGTACATTAGGAATCGGATTAACCAATGCTACTTTAGTGGTAGGCGACATGCCTACCTCAATGGTAAATCTGTGGAAACTGTTGTGGGTTATATTGAGCGCAACTTGGACTTTTGGGGACTTAACTTTAACTGCCTCCTTGGATACAGAAGGTGCTTTTAACAATGTGTCATCCAGCGCTATCAGGGAATCTCTAGAATCGGCTGGGGTGCCTCCACTTCTTGTCGAATGGATCGCGAACATGCTTAGAGATCGCATTGCAAATTCGAACCTTGGGGTGAGCTCAGTTCGGAAGCTGACTACAAGGGACGTAGAATAGTTGCCTATGCGGACTACGTTGTTATTCTTGTTGGTGGAAAATCTTTCCCTACGATCAGTGACCTCATGCAGGATGCCCTGGGTGAGTTGTCAGTTTGGGCCAGGCACTGTGGCCTGGGTGTTAACCCGACAAAGACGGAGCTGGTTCTTTTTACACGCAGGCGAAAGATTGCATTTTTTAGGAAAGCAAAGTTGGAGGGTGTGGAGCTATCTCTATCTTCTGAGGCGAACTATATCGGTATCGTTCTTAATGAAAAACTGGGGCCTAATTACGGCATACGATGTTGTCTTCAAAATCGAATGAAACTAAATTTCGACACTACCTAATGTTTAGATCACGGCATTCGATCGTAATTTTAAATTAGCTACTCCGACTTTTTGCAATGCTGCAAACATATGTTAAGCAGAAAATGTCAAAAGAAAAACATAACACAGTAAATTTATCATCCGAATGTTTAAAAAAAAAATGGAATTTGGTAAAAGACAAAGTTTTATATGGAATATAATGGGTCCCACGCTATTTTTTTTACTCGACATCGACCGAATCAGAGGACGAGTGCAACATAACTTTAATTAGAAGAAATATTCGCGATAAAAGTAATCCTCTGTCGCTGCCTGAGGTTGAGTAAGTTAATGTCTTCAAAAAGCAAATTATTTCTAATGTGCTTTATTCAAAATAGATTCAAAAGACGATTTAGGCACTCAAAAGAAGCATTCAGTTATGTCCTCTCGGCAATTCCTGGCCATATGTCGACATCGGTTACACCAATACTGCAACTCGCCGCAACATTAAATCTTTTGGCCAGCGGTAGCTTCACACAATGTAGGAAACGATTTTCTACTTGGACTAGCGCAAAGTACAGTTTGCAAAATAGTTAGAAACATTTCTAGTGAAATTGAAAATGATATTGTTGAAAATTTTGCCATTTATTTTATTTATATTTGGTCTTGAAACACTTTTTTCCTACATTTTGTTTAAATTCTCCCTGAAAATAAATAAATATTAAATATTTTGCAATAAAAAACACTAAAACTATTTACATTTTGCCGATCTACTCTTTTTTTTCTTTGGTGTCTGCAAAATTATTAATCTTTATTTTGTTTCGATGACATTGGAGCTATCGAATGTAATATCGCATAGTTGCATTACGATATCGACTGCCGTGATCCGAACTATCACCATTTCGATGCAATTATACTCGATATCGAATGCGGTGATTAGGCCCCTGAACTGGAAGCGAAATACTGAGCAGCGAATGAAGAATGGATTGAATGTACTCTACGCCTGTAGGAATTCGAGCTCGGGTCTTTGTCCGAAAATCGTGCATTGGCTTTTTCGGTTATCGTCCGCCCAATTATCTCTTATGGCGGCGTACTCTGGTGAAACGCATTGGGAAACACCTACCAGTTGAAAATTCTCAGTAAGGTTCAGCGCACTGCATCGATGTGTATTAGTGGGGCGAGGAGAAGCACTCCGCATGCTTCGCTGGATAAAATCATGAATTTGACTACTCTTGATGTATATGCGAGACGGTGTGCTGTCAGAAGCGCTCTTCGCATGAGAGAATTGGGTTCTGGGCACATGCCAACATTCTCCAGGAGTTGATTGAGAATCACCCGGACTAGTGTTTCAGCCAGGCCACTGACTACATGCTTTGGGTAATGCCCGGAGATCATGATGCCAGATAGGAGTGACTGGGTGGGAGGTATACCTTCCTCACTCTCTGGTCATTTGATCTTTACAGATGGCTCCAAAATGGAATCGGGCACAGGAGCGGGGATCTTCAGTGAGGACCTTCAACTCGGGCTTTCGATGAAATTGGGTGCGAATTGAATAATGGACTCATGCTCGTCATCTGCGTTGATAGTAAGGTAGCCCTCAGTGAGATCAGGTCACACATATGTAAATGCAAATTGGTTACCTAGGGATTGCAAGCGGATCTTGAACAGTGTATAAGTACTGCCAGGCAAGCTAAGACTCTGCCTCTGCAAATCCACCGATCTTTTACTTGTATGGCTTGATCGATCGCTGGTCGCTGGACGAGATCAACGCTGCCTGGCAGGCCTGAGTGGATTGCAGGATTTCGAGATGGCCGGCAGTTGACTCAGGAAGAACTAAGTCGCTTCTTCGACTGAACAAGGCTGACTGCGGCTCCTCACTGCAGTGATCACTGGTCTCTGTGATGCTGGAGGCTTCACTCGCAACTGGATTGTGAACGGTGTCGGTTACTGCCATCCTTGTGGTGATGAAGAAGAGGTGAAAACCATTGAGCACCGTCTAAGTCAGTGCCCAGCTGTTGCTTCGGTTGGTTTCAGGCCTCTTTGCACGATGTGGCCATTGAGAATTTGATGGAATTCTCGCGGGGTCTGCCATGGATCCAGGCAGGCAATACCATCATCTGATGATTTGTCTATTGGTTCTTTCTACCTCACTGGGAATCCGGAATGATACATGTGGATCCTCACCTTGGATAGTATTGCATGTATTGATCAGGGCTCGAATTCGTAACGGATTCATATGGCATATTGTGAGGTTTAAGAAATTGGATAATCTACCGTTGACTCTCGAGGATTCAATATGGGTTGATGGCAAACTCCCGGTAGCTATCCTGAAGCAACCCACAATCCAGTGTGTCACGCGTGCCGTGCCTACGGATAGTTTGCAGTCCGGGGTATTTGAATTTTAGCGGAGTCTCACTGGTACCTGGGCGACTCTTACAGTACTACTGAAGGCTATGGTGCGGTCGACCTCAAATCCCTAATACTCGTGGGACCGAAAATGAATTCTACAAACAAACAATAACGACAATTACATTCTACCGGACAATGATGACTACTACAGGGCTGATATTATCGCCCTATAGTCGTGCAATAAATGGTCGATGTTTAGCCGCCAGTTCTAGAGAAGTTGGGAAAGGTCAATCCTGCAAAACTCACGGAGAAGCAAATTCCTTCAATTAACTGGGTAAGGAATTTGACCAGTCCACGGTACGCCGATGACTTCGCCTCGATGATCCAAAGTCTAAACGACCCAAAGCAACCGGAAACCGCGGACCAGACGTTTAGTGAAGTCCTGAGGAAGAGCCCTATTATGGTGGTCATCGATACAGGGCATGTAGACGGAACCATCTTCCGGAATAGATGTTTGGGAGTTTTGGCTGCCCTTAACGCGGAATACTATGAGGTCTGTGGAGATTCTACACTGTCACCTCCATTCTACCATGTCACATTCGGTATCAAGGCCGAATTAAGCTAAGATATATTGAGATATAAGAGATATATTGATCTGAACAAAGAAGCCATAGCTGGCCAAGTACCAAACTATATGTCGTCAAACTATATATCGTCTCGTCCCGTCCAAGAGCTCGAGCTTGGATACAAGCGTGTGGAGTCTATTCTAAAGCGCTGGCACAAAGGCTACTAGACTACTGTAGTGTCCTTCAGGCAGAAGTCATGGCAATCGGGGAAGTAACCCTTTGACTGAAACCCTTTGACTTAACATCTACTGTGACAGTCAGACTGCTATAAAATTGTGCAATCTGTATTCCTGACTTCAAGAACTGCCCATAACTGCCGCGGATGTCTGAATGAGATGACCATGCAGTCCCATGCAAAGGCTCGCACCGCAACGTCTCCAAATTATTCAGTTGTATTACGAAAATCAGCGTTCTCTGAAAAATGTTTTTTCGTGCGCTTCGAGCAACATATGGTGTGCATCTGCCATTAACATCGGCGAATTCAATTCTCAGTATACTTTATTGGATGATAGACGGCCGAATAGACCACATCCTGCCCATAGTGAGGAAAATATTGCGACTGTAGCAGAGTGTGAGTGAAGACGTGACCAGTCGATTCGACACCGTGAGCAGCATCTTGGCCTCCCGTATGGAACTTGGCGAATATTACGCCAGGATATTATAAAATCCAACTCGCTGAAGAATTGAAGCCGCCAGACTTAAATTTATGGTTTAATTTCAGTTAATGGGCTCTGTAACAGCTCAATGAAGATTGACTGCTTTCGAGCCGAATTTTGTTGACGTGACGAGGCACATTTCTGGCAACTGAATACGTAAATAAACAAAATTGCAGCATTTGGTCTGATGAGCAACCTGAAGAGTTTGTCGAACTACTCTTACATCCACAAAAATACACTGTTTGGTGTGGTTTATGGGCTGTTGGAATTATCGGTTCGTATTTCTTCAAAAATGAGGCTGGGAAGAACATAATCGTCAATGACGAGCCCTACCGCACCATGACAACAAACTTTTTATTGACAGAAATTAAATTCCGTGATGCCGGCAACATTTGATTTCAGCGATACGGTGATATGGCACACAAAGCACGTGAACAATGTCTTTATTGAGAAATCATTTTGATGAGTAGCTAATTTCGCGTACCAGACCTGTCAACTGGCCTAGATCGTGTGATATCACACCTCTGAATTTTTTTGGGGTTATGTGAAATTAAGAGATAAACCAGCTACGATTCAATATTTGAAAGCAAACATTACTTGCGTAATTTCCGAGATACCGGTAGCAATGCTGGAGAGTGATCGAAAATTTGACTTTCCGAACGGACCATCTACAGCGAAGTCGTGGCCAACATTTGAATGAAATTATCTTTAAGAAGTAAATGTCAGGTATTGTTCTGTCGGGTCATAATAACGATGCCGACATCCAATTCTACTGTAAGTGTTTTATTTAAAATTAAAAAAGGTTTAAATGAATCACCCATATAAAACATTTTTCTGTCTGTTAAATCTCTACATATATAAAAATTACGTGTATGTTCGTGATCGCTAAACTCAAAAAATAATGGACCGATTTTGACCAAATTTTATATGCATGCTCTATGGGCCGTGAGTAGTGTTTCTGTGTAGTACGAAGTTCGTCCGACAGATGGCGCAATATTTAGTTTTTTTGTGTTTTGGCACCCTGATAAAATAGATGACGCCCACGTCGAGATATTAATCATTGTATACGATCTGATGTTATAAATACTTTTGAAGGCAGGACGAAGTCTGCCGGGTCAGCTAGTCTGTTATAAATAGCCAATATCTTCATTCCTATTACATATCACAATTTGTATATATTGCATTAGAAGTCTTCAATCAATTGCATGACCGAATGCGAAAATAATAAAGTAACTGCAAATGTATGCCAAGATTTAACTTTTGTTTTGTAATTTGTGTAAAAGATGTGAATTAAACTGTACATTAATAATTTAACATTATAAAGTGAATATTTTACATGTATAGCATATTAAATTATTAACATACAATTCATTCAACTTTTTTTTGCAAAACTTGTAAAAGAACTCGCACAACTTGTTTTCATTATAAATGTAATTCACTACAAATGAATGAATTCGTACATCACCGAAACCCCTAGACTAACGGTCTTATCACACAAATCACATTCACCTCACTTACCATTTTAGACATCACGTACTAAACAAACTAAATACGTGCCGTAAGATTTTCGTCAATCTTTGCGTTAAACTCAACACAAACAATAAATATTTGAACAAATATCATTCATCAGCTTCTTAATTTGGTCAAGAAATTATGTCTAAAAGTGATTTACATGATCAGGCTCTTAGTTAAATATTCTTTTGATTGCCTTGAAGTTATTCTTGATAACAATCTTAAATTTGAATTGCATGTCAAATCATTAACATCCAAGATTAATATCATATGAATAGTATTATGAATTTCTCATACATTAACCAAAAACTAACAAAATCGGTCAACAAAATTCAAATTCAAATAAATATCATATAAAGGAAATGGTATCGTACCATCTAGATCTATCTCTTCTAAGGTTTGTTATGCTACAGTTGGTTCATGCATTGATAGCGTCAGCCTTTTTGTATATTATGGAGCTTTTGTTATGTGTTGAGAAAGCTTAGTTTGATGTTTAATAGTATATACTCCGTTAGTCGGTATGAACATATTTCCAATTATGTCGAAAACTTTTTATGTTGTTCTTCTTCGAATTTTATTAACACATTTTTATAAGATTAGGTTAACTACAACTCATTTGTTGTTGTTGGACATGTTTGAATTTATACTTAATGTCATCTGGCTGGATCGTTGTTTTATTGTTAGGGTAGCCTGGTTGAACAACAGTTTGCCAAAGCTCACTCAATACATTAGAATGCTCTAGTAATACATTTGGCAGGAGGCTAGGGTAGTATTTATACCCAAACCTGGAAAAGCAAGCTATGCAATGGCAAAGCCTTATAGACCAATTAGCCTTACCTCGTTTCTACTCAAAACCCTGGAGAAAATAGTGGACAACATGGTGAAAAGTGGAATACTTTTCAGAGAGGCCGAGAGGGCACTGAGTAGAGCGTATGACTGGGCACAGCCAAGGGGCCTAAATGTAAACCCGGACAAAACGGAAATATGTCTATTCACAAGGAAGACGAAAATCTTAGAATATGAAGACGATTAAAATATTCGATAAGGTTAAATACTTAGGGGTAATCTTAGATCGGAAACTGAATTGGAAGCACCACATAGAGGACTGGTCCAATAAGGCCTGGTCCAATAAGGCCCTAACGCCAACTAGAGACGCCTGGCAGAATAGGACCCTGGCGCAAATGCCAAATGGGACTCGCTGCTACACGGATGGCTCAAAGCTAGGAGAAAGAACGGGTCTAGGATTCTTCATTGAAAATCCAGCAACCGAATCCCATCTACGCCTCCCGGATCATAATACAAGTTCGGGCGATTACGGAGTGTATCAAATGGCCCGGCGATAATACAAACCTAGCCGAGGCAAATATCTTCACGGATAGCCCAATGGCAATCAAGGCAATATCATCGGAAACTGTCAAATCTAGAACGGTTCTTGAATGTAAGAAGGTGATAAACGAGTATTCTATGCACGAAAGACTAAAGATCATCTGGGTGCCGGGGCACAGCGGAGTATTCGGCAACGAAAGAGCGAATCTCCTGGCAACGAAAGCCAGGAAACTCCAAACGGTGAGCCTAGATGGAGCGAAACCCTTTGGGCACATATAGTCCAGTAGAACCAGGAATCAGTAGGCAGGATGACAAAGATCCTATGGGGAGACCCAGATGAATTGAGGACAAACGGTTTGCTGAAACTGGGAAAATCTGAAATGAGCAAGATGATGGGAGTCTTAACGGGGCATTTCGGATTGCGGGCCCACCTGTGCCGTATTGGACTAGTGGCGAATAGTGAGTGCAGGGCATGCATGGAGGACGATGAGACGATGCAGCATTTCTTATGCCACTGCCCGGCCTTCCCACAGACTAGATCCAGATATCTTTCGGACAGTACGAAACCGGACATGACCAAACTTGTGGGTATGGAATGGAACAGCTTAAGGAATTAAGTAGGGTAAACTTAGAGCGCAGGGTAAACTTAGAGCGTGTATGTCTACTGACATGGGAAGGTTTAGAGTGCTCCTTTTGAACCACGAATTTTTGATTGCCGTATAGTTTTTCAAACAAAACAAACCGTTCTAAAGAAAATCATAATTTTTTGTTGGTAAATTGTACTGTTTATAAAACTTTGTGTATAAAATAATATTATTTATATAAAATAGAACCTAGTAGCCATGTTTTTGTCCTCAGATCAGCAACCTGTTGCTTCAATGGGCTATTGTTCCAAATGAAGGCATCGTGAGTAGAGCAGAATGTCTGGCGTCCACATACCTGATTTACATTTGGTAATTTGGTAATTATGAAAATATTTTTTATAATATAATAACTTACCAGCAAAACATTCAAACTAGAAATTGCGAACTTCTTCCTTCGGCCCCGTGATACGTGTGTCCCATATATACATCCGAAAACACCAATAAACTTCGCTTTTTGTTTTGGGGCTTTCTTCCTCTGTCGTTTTTTAAATAATCCAGAACATGTTTTTTTAGATGCACAACTTTCTTCAAAACCATCGACAATGTAAGTTGCCCAACGCCAAGGTTATAACACAAAAATACTATTCCGAAGCCGCGAAGACTCAGAGGAGAATATCCCTAAGACCGGCCACGCAGAAAGCTTTATAACAAAAACTTGATTATAACCTGCGGGTTAATTTTTTTCAACAAATATCAGGAAGTCTTAGTTATTAAACATTCAATATCTCGATAACTAAGCAAGTTAAAGAAATTTTCTATTTGTCAGTTGACAATGCAACTGAAGTTTGGTTGCCATCCATAATCGACCCATAACATGAGATTCAATTATATCTGACCGGAAGAGAGAGATTGCTCTTTTTTAAAGAAATATGAAAGAAATATGACTAAAATAACATTTAAAACTTAGTTTGACTGGAAAATGTAAGGGATTTTAGCCATGTCTTGCTATCTCCAAAAGGAACTGTGTTGCAACTTTTTTAGTCAAGATATTTAAAATTTTGAAAATAAAAACATTTTCAAAATCTGGAACATATTAAAAAGCAATATTTATATTCCCAATAAAATAATTAATTATAACTTTAGTCAATTAATATTGCATCAATTATGCTTGGGTTGCATTTAAGAAGTAACATTTTATCGAGATTTTCTGTTCTTAAATGTATTTCATGCATGGTCAAAACAACTAAAAGTGCACTGAAGGCTCATTGTCGCAGAAACAGCTATCGAAACTAGAGAAATTTCCACATTTCTAACTCTTGTTTTTCCAAACTGCACTACATCACAGTCGAATTCCAGATTTTATTGATAATGCAACTGCTCTAAATATATTGAGGTATAATCCATAAATATTGTGGTATAATCCCTTCATGGGATGTAACGAGAAACCATTTATTTTTTATTTTTATTAATTCGTAATCGTCAGTTGCTATAGCATCTTTATCTAGGATCTTACTTCATGTTGAATCTTCTAACAGACATTCAGGAAGTTAAGCTGAATGATCTTAGGACGTTTCTGCAGAGTACAAATTCGTTCGCCTGGGACTAATGCACGTCTTTTCTTCAGCCCCATAATCAAACCGGCTCTTTTTACTCGGTCAACTATGGGGGCGGAATATGACGTCCCGTAGTATCACAATGGTCCTCATTGGACTAAGTGTGTCAATTGTGACAGCCACTTCTACCTACCCAAACCTAAGACACTTTACATTATTTTCATTTGTGAAACCGAATACCAAAATACCAAGCAAATACATGAATTATTCACTGCAAAATGGTTTACGCGGCCCATATTGGAAACATCAAAAAATCTTATATCAGATACCTTGATAATACAAATTAAATTTATTAAAAATCGTATTTTGGTACTGTATATTTCGAATCAAAAGTATTTATCTATTTGGTACTTGAAAACGTTTTCTTTCAACAAAAGAAACCTTTTTTCATTTAAAGAACAAAAGAAACGTTTTTATTCATTTAAGTACAAGTTGAAAACCAAAATAAATTTTATGTTTTTCAACACTGATGAAAAGTATGAATATTTTGAACTTGAGCGATAATATTAATGCGAACATTGTTGAGAAAAATATTTATCGTTTGAGTTCAGAATTTATTTTCAACTTGTGTGATATTTATTTTTGTTGAAAATAAATAAAAAAAAAATACCGTCTTCCGACCACTGCCTTACTACGGTTATTGAAATAATAAATTTTTATTGCAATTGAATATTTAACATGTTATTTTTTATAACAATTTATATAATATATTTATCAAATTCATTTCATATTTTACGGCATTCCCTCCTTCCTTACAAATCAATGCAAAAACTGATGAAGTAACTTCTACTTATGGTATAAAAAAATAAGATTTGTATATGTATCTATTGAAGGAATTATGGCTTAAATTTTCTAACCATAAGCCTAAAGGCTCGGTTATGTATATGAAGAGAAATAAACATAAATAAAGCAAATTGTCTAAATATTTAATATCTCCTGAGCAGCGGACGAAGAACCAGATTGATCACTTGGTAATAGATGGCAGGCACTCTCCTAGTGTAATGGATGTACGTGTGATTCGAGGTGCCAATATGGACTCGGATCATTACCTGGTGGCTGCGAAAGTTCGCACAAGACTGAGCAGGGCGAAAAACGTACGAAGGCGAACACAGGAAAAGCTAGATATTGACAAGCTACAATACCGGAGATATCAATGTCCTATCGACAGAAACTCTCTTTCCTGCTAGGACAGAATACACCCCCTCCCGAAGAACCAGATGCGCAGTGGAAGCACATCTCCCGTTCTTTGGAAACAAGGACTGAACTTGGCTATAAAAAGCCGCAGAAGGATACGCCATGGTACGACGAAGAATGCCGCATTGTAACTGATGAGAAAGACGATGCACGTATGGCAACGAAACAGTCAGTTACAACGCGTGCTGCGAGTCAGCGGTACAAGAAGCTGAGAAGGGAAGAAAACCAACTATTTAGGCGGAAAAAATTGCAGTGGGAGCAGAGAGAGAGTGAAAGAACCGAAATGTGCAGGATGAATGGTGAATCCCGAAAGTTTTTCCAGAGGGTAAGACGATCGAATAACGGGCTGCCCTCCTGCAAGGACGAGAATGATAATCTGGTGACTGAGAAGCAGTGTGTGCTCAAAATGTGGAGAGACCACTTTTCAACACTACTCCACTCAGATTCTTCCACTGAAGATCAGGAGGTAATCATAGTGGAAGATAGTGTAGAGCTTAGAACGGCGATCTACCGGCTTAGGAATAAAAAAGTCGCTGGTGCGGATGGGCTACCTGCTGAACTGTGGCGAAGGACTGTTAGCCCACATGCATCGACTTATATGCAGTATATGACTGGGGAAATCTATGCCCGACGATTGGAGTCTCCGTGTATTATGTCCTGTATTCATAAAGGGTGATCCGTGTGTCTGTTTCAACTATCGCGGTATCAGTCTTTTATCCATCGAGTATAAGGTCTTGTCGAGCGTATTATGTGAAAGACTAAAGCCAATTATTGAAAACCTGATTGGACCTTAACAGTGTGGTTTTAGACCAGGCAAGTCCACGACTGACCTAATATTCACGCTGTGCCAAATCCTGGTAAAGACCCGCGAAGGCCAAGTCGATACATACCACCTTTTTGTCGATTGCAAAGCTGCTTTCGATAGCCCCATACGGGGAAAACTGTACGAAGCTATGTCTGAACTTGGGATTCCGGCAATACTGATTCGCCTCTGTAGAATGACGCTGACCAACACCAAACCCGCAGTGAAAGACCTCACTGAACCATTTTGTACCAAGCGAGGACTGAGACAAGGTGACACACTTTCGTGCAATCTCTTCAACATCTTAATGGACATAATAATAATGAGAAAAGCTGCAGTAAATACGAACAAGACCATTAGCACGAAAAGCCATATGTTGATGGCGTATGCTGACGACATTGACATCATTGGGCGAAATTTGCGAGAGGTTACTGCAGTATCTGGATCTAGCTTGTGTGAATGCCGGGCAGTGGCACAGGAAATCACATCGTCTCATCGTCCTCCATGCATGCCCTGCCCTCACTATTCGTCACTAGTCCAATACGGTACAGGTGGGCCCTTAATCCCGAATGTCCCGTTAAGACTTCCATAATCGATCTCATTTCAGGTTGTCCCAGTTTCAGCAAACCTGATCGGTTCTCTCAATAGGATCCATCGGTTCTCTCAATAGGATCTTTGTCATCCTGCCTACTGTTTCCTGGTTCCGCTGGACTATGTGTGCCGACTTCGGCCATTTACACAACACAACATTCGTCACCCCAAAAGGGGGGAGCCCTCTAGGCTCACCGTTTGGAGTTTCCTGGCTTTCGTTGCTAGGAGGTTCGCTCGTTCGTTGCCGAATATTCCACTGTGCCCCGGCACCCAGATGATGTTGAGTCTGCCGTGCATAGAAAAATCGTTTATTACATTCTTACAGTCAAAGACCGTTCTAGATTTGACATTTTCCGATGATATTGCCTTGACCAACATTTGCATGGTTTATGGATCTAGAGTACCACAGGAACTTATGGAATATAAAGTAAAGGTAGCAACTGAGAGGCAAAGGTGCACATAAATTTTGCCACAAAAGTTCTAATTGTAAGCTCTCAAAATAACATGAAAGTCGGAAATCACGATACATCAAATTTGCCTTTACTGTCCGATAGTACCAAAACCAGTGTTATTTTTTATTCATATATTTTCATGATATTTTCGATTTGAAATTTTTCTTTAAATCGAATATTAATTTAAGGAGTTGTTAATTTTCGTTGTTAAAGAATAACCGTTTTATCTCCCACAATGGAGTTTGTATAGCGCCATGTAACTATTTCAGTAGTAAATATAAAAATTATCATTTCAGTTAACCACTTACTTGCTGGCATCGGTGGCTCTAAAGTAAACGTCGTCTGGTGCGTCCATCCAACTAATGACCTGTTTTCGGCCATTTCCTGTGCGTGCCATTTGAGCAATTTTCGGTTTACCATTAAGCTGTAAACAAACAAGAATTATATGTTCTAGTAGTGAATTCCTGCCGTGTTTTTTTTTTTTGTTAACTTACATGATGCCTTGATAAGGGTTGCCCCGAGGCAGCCATCATAGCAGCAAACTGTTCCGGACTCGGACAGTGTGAGGGCATGGGATCTTTGTTTGGTCTTTTGGTAGGTGGTCCAGCCGGTACAATAGTTACTGAAACGGGGTAATATAAACATTATACAAATACAGTATAACGTTAAAACTTTAAAGGAATCCCTCTGTATTACCTTCCGTGCCATTTATTTGTTGTGGTTCTTCATGAGCTCTTTTGCGCAACGTCGAAGGCGCCGTTGCCGGTATAATTGTTAAATCCTTTTCAAGGTCTATTATTTTATTAGGTATACGATCATAAAGAAGGCTGCCATCTGGTCCTTTTGGTGGCTTAGGGAATGAAACCACATCTGGTTTTGGCATTTTATCTTTGGGTGTAAGAATCAGCCACTCGTGAGGACCAGATCCCGGTGAACCTAGACGATTAGCAATCTTCGTAACACTACCCCGATCCTTCTTTCGTAATAGCAGCAACTTCTTGATTTCCACAGGAGATTTTCCAGTCATACGGTTAGTAACTGTAATAACCGAAGTTTTATCGCAATGTTATCATAGTTAGGTTTTAAATTCAAGATATTTGAAAATGTAACTTACATTCTTGCTTAACTAGCTGCGTGTTAATAGCATATGAAGTTTGCCGGGCAGCTTTTTTCGGTTTTATAAAGCTTCTGCAAATTACGCGCGCTAGTCGCGTCATTGGATTCGCGTGTAAATAAAAGGCCGTACGTGTCTTCATTATAGGCCTTGGCGAACTAGAACTAATTGCAATACCATGTGCTTGGGCATAATGGCGAGCCAAATGTGTTTTCAATTTAAATTCTTTACCACAATTAACAATTGAACATCTTAGTAAGAAATAGATACAACAATTCATTTTGTAAATTTTAAAGAACATTTTTACCTGAATTAGATGTACTCACTTATGCATTTGACGATTAGATAAGTCACTAACTTTCTCTTCTTCTTCCACTGGTTTTTTCTTAATTTCATCAATGCTTCCGTCGTTTTTACTTTTAAGACCGCCGTATTTTTTCCAATAATCCCAACAATTTTGACATAAACGGGTGAGCAGATGACCACTAGTCCAGGGAAACCACTAAATTGGAAGGGATAAATACAGATTTAGAGCTTTGTGATTAAACATATCTCCTTAATGACACCAACATGTATAAGAATAATCTCACATTCATACATTTGTTCTGTTTTAAACTAAAATAATGAGGCTATTTTATCTCTATCATAGGCAAAAATCTATCGGTCTAAACTTGTTTCAGATCTTCACATTCCTCCCAATATTGTTTTGTTATCTCAAAAAATCACAAGATTCATCGATATACTGAAAATTACAAAATTACATTCTGCTACTTCTACTATCACTTTCTGATGCAGTCTTCGAAATCCCGTATATTACATTCAGAAATTAAGCCTAACATCCTCCTGCCAATTATAATGCGAAGCAGATCCATTAAATATAGTATAAACTTTCCACAATGACAAAATGCGAGTACGAACTCATTCAAAAATATAAGAGTTGCGTAAAAAAAATTACATTACTTTCTCCATACTACATTCTTTATTTTTTAAGAATTGTTTTCAATGAAATTTACTTAGTGTTTGTTCCTCGATTTCGAACGAAAGATATATTCCAGTCAAAATAAAATATATCTGGGTTCCACAATCTTGTCAAAACCTAAAACTTCCCTTTTAGTTAACGTATGAGAAGTTCATACTGCAAGCTTACATGGGCAGGAACAGTTTTCTTAATTTACTTTACTTTTATTGGATATTTTACAACCTCATGAGGTCAAATGTCTTGCACATATTAATTAAACAAACAAATTAAACAAATTTCAACATATTCCTCCAACTGACTTTATTCTTCGCCTTTTCTTGCTAGTTAGTAACACCAAGGATACAGATGGATTCTTCTGCCTGGTCTTTCCAGTGGAGTCTTGGTCGTCCTCTTTTCCTGCTTCCTTCGGTACGTTATCGAAAACTTTTCGCGCTGGCTCATTTTCATCCATTCTCATAACATAGCCTAGCCAACGCAATTGGACAATTTGATTCGCCTAGCTATGTCCACATCAGACTATAGATTGTATAGCTCTTGGTTCCAGCGACGTCGGTACTCGCCGTTTTCCCTAACAGGACCATATATTTTACGGAGAATTTTTCTCTCGAATACTCCCAGGTGTTTTTCATCCGCTTGCGATATGACCCAAGTTTCGGAACCATATGTCAAGGCAGGTAAAATGAGAGTCTGATATAGCTGGACTTTTGTCCGTCGAGAGAGGGCTTTGTTCCTAAACTGCTTGCTGAGCCCAAAATAGCATATATTTGCAAGCACAATTCTCCTATCTATCTCCAGGCTGGCGTTGTTGTCCTTGTTCACGGCGGATCCAAGGTAGACATAATCCACTATCATTACCTCCTGATCTTCAGTGGAAGAATCTGAGTGGAGTAGTGCTGAAAAGTGGTCTTTCCACATGTTGAGCACACGCTGCTTACCAGTCACCAGATTCCCATTCTCGTTCTTGCCGGAGGGCAGCCCATTATTAGGCCCGTTGTTCGATCTTCTTCCCCTCTGGAAAAACTTTCGGGATTCACCATTCATCCTGCACAAATCGGTTTTTCTCACTCTCACTCTCCCTCTGCTTCCACTGCCATTTTTGCCGCCTAAATAGTTGGTTTTCCTCCCTTCTCAACCTCTTGTACCGCTCACTCTCAGCACGCGTTATAACTGACTGTTTCGTTGCCATACGTGCAACGTCTTTTTCATCAGTTACAATGCGACATTATTCGTCGTACCATGGTTTATCCTTTTGCGGTTTTTGATAGCCGAGTTCAGTCTTTACAGCGGTCTCCAAAGAATGGGAGATGTGCTTCCACAGCGTTTCTGGGTTCTCGGAAGGGGGAGTATTCTGTTCTAGCAGGAGAGTGAGCTTTTGTTGATAGGCCTTTGATATCTCAGGTATTTGCAGCATGTCGATATCTAATTTTTCCTGTGTTTGGCTTCGTATTTTTTCGCCCTGCTCAGTCTTGTGCGAACTTTCGCAGCCACTAGGTAATGATATTGGTACCTCGAATCATTCGTACATCAATTACAATACAAGAGTGTCTGCCATCTATTACCTAGTGATCAATCTGGTTCTTCGTTCTCTGATTATCAGATAACCAAGCCACCTTATGTATGTCCTTATATTGGAATCGTGTTGTACTAACTACCATATTCTATGCACCGCCGAAGTCTATCAATCTTATTCCATTATCGGAAGTGGTATCATGTAGACTGTGATTACCGATAGTTGGTCCAAACACACTTTCCCAATTTGGCTTTAAAATCGCCTAGAATAATCCTAATGTCGTGGTCACAGCAGCGTTCGTATACTTCCTCCAGACGCTCATCAAATGATAATTTGACTTCATAGTCTTTATCCTCTGTCGGTGCGTGGACTCAAATTAACAAGATGTTGAAATAATTCTCTTTGATGCGAATTGTGACTATGCGTTGAACTATGAAACTAGGTGTCGCAGTCGCTTGCCAACTATAAATCCGCACTCGAATTCGTACTTTCGCTCATGGCAGTTGTAATAAATATCGTAGTTTTCATTCTGGTGCAACCACATCCTGTCCATCGCATTTCCTGGATAGCTGTGATGTCAGCTTTATATTTTTCGAGCACATCCGGCAGTTGGAAAGTGACATAGTGTTCCATATCCTTAAATCATGGTCCTTATAACATTTGCGAGAGTGGTCAACAGTTTGGGGGTTTGTTCGTTTATTATAATTGTTGTGTATTTTCATCGCCTATATAACGGTGGCGGGAGGCAAGCCCAGCCCCCCGTGGTTTAAATTTTACCTAATGCTAGGATGATAATGTTTCAGCCGCCCATTATGGACCAGAATGCAGTGAGCTTAAATTGGATTTTTGTTTCTTCAGTTTTGATCCGCCATTGGCTAGTGTTGTTGGGCCATCCGCCATCAAAGGACTGAAGAATATGTCCACTAGTTCGAAGAGCTTCAGTGACAGGGTCACTAATAACCCTGAGACGTAACCATTCAGGCTGCTCATTCGTTTCGCCTTCTCGTTCTAGCTAGATAACGATCACTTCAGATCACTTCATACTGCGCAGAAGTAGTGAGATGCTTGGACCGCCCAATCAAGGAATAATTCCTAGCTACTTCCAAGTGAATGGCTATCAGGAACTTTCCGCCTCCACGGACTGTTCCATGAAAAATTTCACTATTTCGAATATTCTATCATTTGCGATCAAAGATAAAGTCAGCCGAACGAAACCTTTTGACTTACAGGAACTCAATTTTAGTCGAGTTATTAGTAGCAACAACTTATGTGCATATATTTTCTATTATACTCACTTGAGATGATTTAAGGGCTGTGCAAGATTCACAAGGTTTACCAATATTTGAGATATCGGCAGATGCACCATTTGTTGTGCCATTGTAGATGTTGTTTCCACTTTTTGGAACACTTTTTGTTGATGCATTGTTATACTGCGGTATGTAAACTTGTTTCAGCTTCAACTCCGCCTCAACCGCCTTAACGCGCTTTTGTTGTACATAACGATCTGTTGTTTTCCACATATAATAATATTCTATAATTTGTTTTAACGTTTTCCAAGGAAGCTAATTAAATACAAAAATATAGTTTTCGATTAGCATATATGTAAATAAACTGGTAATCAATATACTTACGAAATCTTGTCGTATATCATTAAAATCTTTGCCATATTTATCTAAAGCTTCCTCAAAAAGATTCGCTTCGGAAGCACTCCAATCTTCAATTTCGTCGCGACATAAAACGGGGCCAGTGGAAGGAACTAGTGAACTCATTGCTTCTTCTATGGAATAATTATGTTTGTGCAAAGTGTCCATGGCATGAAACTGGAAAGATATATCATTGTTTTATATTTATTAATATAATAGTTTAAAAATGCAATTTAAACAATAAAGCATATAGTAAATGTACCAACCCAGGCACCCATTGGCAACGATACAACAAATACAATACCATCAAAGTATAGATTCTTTCCGTTAAACCATTGATTTGTCAGTACTTTTCAATCCAAATTTACATCTATTTACTTATGTATAACAAAAGTTTGAATTTATAGTCAACAGCGCCATGTTTGGCAAACCAACAGTTAAAAATTTCAAATTCCATAGAAACTGATATATATAAGTGTTGGTTTCCTCTAGCTTTAGGATAACCAGAGACAGTGATAATAGTGGTTAAAGTACAATATTAATAGCTACTGATTTGTTACTCAATAACACAAAAGAACATTTGAATTCTAAAAGTTTCAACACTATATCTTTGTCTAAATATTTAATATTATACAACCTGTTTAGCTTGATGGAAGTATAGTGGAGTCAGGATAATTAACATGCACTTTTCCCGAACAAATTTTTTATTGTTCCCGCTTTATTGTTGCTCTGGATTTCCTAATCGATACAATACGGCTGAATTTTTTTGTTAAATTAATAATTGCAGGCGGAGGGATTTATCTGTAGTGAGATTAAATGAAGATAACGAACAATGCAACGAATCTAAACGCCTCCCCCTTGATGTACATATTTGATATCCTTTTTATTCAGTTACTAAGACCAGATTAGGAATAATTTCTTTAAATCGATAAGGCATGAGCTTTCTCACTAATCGAAATATAAAGTGTACGAGTCTGCATCCGAATGGATAGTGTCGTCGTCACTAAGGGAAGTAGAAGGCAGAAAACATGTTGGGCTATATCCCAAAATTCGACAAGGTTAAACATCGCTCCACCGACGTGCATTTGTGGTAGGTCAGAAGTATATTGTTTCCGATTGAATAAGTTCCGTGGCTCAAATTCGAAATGTTATGGTTGAGTACATTATATTGTGGCATTCGGGTGCATTAATTTGGTAAGGAGTTTTCAAAATTGTTCTAGTACTTACCAATGTTATGTCGCGACTTGCAGCTGCCGCTGACATATGCAAAGAGGGTTGTTTGACGGAACTACTACAGTCCAAAGCTCGTGCAAATGTGCCGATGGAACGTGATACAACCAAAAATTGATCAATTTTACGATCGTTCAGCAAATGTGTTGGAGTCCATATCAACGTTTCTAATTCCTCTAATTTGCGTTCATCTGTGGCGATGTCTTTGAGTTTAGCGGGAATATCACTTTGATAACGGCTGCCCACACGTATTTCACCCTTATCGGCCAACAGGGTTTTTTGTGTGGGATCAAATACCAAGCAATAGAAAAAGGTATCCTGTTCAAGACAACACAGTTATAATATTTATATTCATTTATTTCCTTCTTCTACATTACAAATATCTTTGTTCTTACAAATATATTAGAACTTTGGAAATTTACAACTCACGTCTTTATTTAAATAACTTTGCAGCGATTCAGTTTCATTTAACAATGTCACCGAACATTTGCCTCGGATTTGTGTGGCGGGTAAGGACTCAACTTGACGCGATAAAAATAGCTCACGGTGCTTGACTTGATAACGTTGTTTAGCGGTTAATGGTTCACCTTTTTCGGAAGCAGATACATTATTGCCACCAGCAGCTTTATCACTGGCTGCACTAACAGGACTTGTACGTTCCTCATCTAGGGCAGCTGAAAACAATATACATTTTATATCAGCAAAACTACTTTATCTATTGATACATTTTGCCAAGCCTTTACAGTAACAGTTAACCAATTACAAAAGTAAAATATCTACAGTTGAAACTAATTAAACTTAAAACTTGCAAAAGAACCAATGACATTTATTAAATAAATAATTACGGAAACTAAAAAAAATTTACTATTATATTTGTAATAATATCTATAGTTGTAATTTGTATGATTGATACCTATCGAAGGATCTAGCACAGCTTGTGCAGCTTGTTCTTCTCCTACTGGTGTTCTAAGCCATGTTTTCTTCAGCTTCATTGCTAGTGGGGAGTCTTCAGCCGTGGCAACTACATAATTTAGAAAGAAATTCCATAATTATGTTTAGTTAATTTGTATACCAAAAACAAAAATAAATGTAGTCTTGCATAAAGTTTTTAAATAAAAAAGTTAATTACAAAATCCGATTGACGGATGTTTAATTATAGAAAATATATTTGTATATACTTGCAATTTGCAATTTCGTACAATGGTCTACAATTGTATATGGCTGTGGCAACACATCACACATGATCTAATGTAGTTAGGAAATATTAACTTTTTTAATAGACCGATACTTGAATAATTTTGTTACCTTTAGAAGTAAGCTTAAACGGCCTGATCCTTCTTAATAATATCGTCAGTTTAGATGAACTCATTTCCTACAGTTTTATTGTTTTCGAGAAAACTTAGATTTTCGGATTTTTTTCTGAAAACTTTGGAAACATTGCAAATTGTATAAATATCTACATAAACTTTGCGGCTCTAACTCGGTAACTCGGATATTTTTACGAGAACGAAGTTCGAAAGGTTTAGTGCATAACATTGAGAATATTATTCGACCTAAAACATTCCACATTGTTCCTCTACTGAAAGGTAGAATATATAATACGAAGGTCCAAACGTATAATGAGAAAAGTTTTAGGGAGATAGGAGATATGTAATTATTTCACCTTATCGAAGAAAATTTTTTATACATACCAACAAAAGAGAACTAAGGGTTTAGCTGTAGTAGTTAAGGGCATTGAGTCTGACGTGGAATCGAAAGAAATTAAGGATGCTCTAGAGGAACAGGGGTCCAGTGTTCGCTCCGTTGTGAATATTTTTAAGAGAAATAAGGTCTCCCAACCTATGTTTAAGGTCGAGCGAAAGGTGAAAAGAAATAAGGTCCACCTTATTTACAAGTTGCAATACTTGCTGCACCGACCGATTTCTATGGACGAGCCACATAAAAGATGGGCCCATTCAGTGTCAAAATTGTCAGGAATGCGGGCATACTAAGAAATATTGTGTATTTACAGACAGTTTGTGTAGTCTGTGGTGACCTTCACGAATCGCCTGACTGCCCGGTAAAAACACAAGAGGAGAAAAAGTGTAATAATTACAGAGGGTGCCCATTATATATGGGTCTTAAGATGAAAATTGATGAAAAGTTGAAAACAGTTCGTAGAAAATCCTTCTGTCCCTGAACTGCAACAGAATAACAATATATCAGTTCCTTTTGGAAAAATGTCATACGCTAGTGTTCTTAAGCCGCCCCTCAACAACCCTCTGAAGAAAACCCAGCAACTTACTCAGAGTATGAATATGTTCATGTCGACAATTCAGTCGATGATGCAGGACTTTATGAAGTCAGAATCTTAAAATCTCTGCATGGAACGCAAACGGTGTTAATAAACACAGACCTGAAATATTTAATTACCTTGCCCCGGAGGATATATGAGAAGATACAATGCTCTTTTCGGAGACACACCTTACAGATAGTTATAATTTCAGAATTCCCAATTACAAGTTTTACGGCACGAATTATCCTGATGGTAGGGCCCATGGAGGTACAGGTATTCTTATACGCAACAGAATGAGGCATGATGTCCTAGAGGTCACCTCAGAACTATATATGCAGGCAACTACAATTCGTGTCCCAATTTCATATGGTCCAATGACAATATCGGCAATATATTGCCCCCCACGATTTTCGATATCGAGTGATACATTTTTGAACTTTTTTCATAGTCCCGGACATACTTTTTTAGCTACCGGAGATTACAATGCGAAACATACTCATTGGGGCTCCCGTCTCGTGAATCCAAAAGGCAAACAGTTGTACAATTGCATCATGTCTCGACAAAACGGGCTCGATTACGTATCGCCCTGCCAGCCTACGTACTGGCCGCATGATCGCAACAAACAGCCTGATCTAATTGATTTCGGTATAATTAGGGGAATTGCAAGGCCAAACGTCTCCGCGACTATGTGCCTAGGACTATCTTCGGACCATTAAAAAAATGGTTGGCCGTTACATAACATGAAAGGACTAGGAAGAGCTTCCCACAACCCAGGTAGCTGTGAGCGTTCTAGTTTTACACTCACTGATTGGGACCTACAGTTTTACACCGGTTCCGAACGGTATTTTGAGAAGCTTTTTCATGGCTAAATACTCGATAGCGTCGCCCTCACTAAGCGAGGTGACCGCCGCGAAAGAAATTTAAGGTGGTCAGAGCAGGGATCGAACCCACGTTCTCATGCACAAGATAAGCGCACACTTCCATTGCACCACCGACGGCCATTCCCTAGTCATTTTTTCAATTAATGAACATCACGAGATAGAAGCCCCTGGGAGGCCAACATCCAAAAACAAAAATTGGTTGAAATATAAAAAAATTATAAGCAGTCATGGCCCAGTTTTGAGCAAAAGCATTGTGAACGAACTTGATAGAACTTGAGGAAGCAGCTTGCCACGCAACGTCATCTCCGAACGAGCGGCAAGTGCATGTGTACTCTCACACGAATAGGGAAATTGAACGTCTGGTAAATGAGAAGAGAAACGCTCGACGAGATTGTCAAAGATATAGATCACCAGCTGCAAGTCTTGGACTTACCGTCTGCGAGCTGCTCTCAGAAATGATGCTGACGATCAACATGCCAATTACGTTGGGGGGCTGGCTAACTTCGACAAAATCTACCAACTTTTCCTTATGGGTGTCCATAAGAAATATAAGTAAGCTAGTTGAGGCTATCTTTCCCTTACGGAATGAAAGTGGGAAGTGGGTGACAACAGTTGGGGAAAACGCCAAACTTTATGCGGATCACTTAAGTCAGGTTTTCCCCAGCAACCCATGTACAAACAGTTTTAATCTGTCTAAAATAGTATGTATTAAGGAGTCTTCTACAATACCACTGGACATAACGATTAAGGAAGTTGTTGCCATTATTAAGGAATTTGCTAACCCGAAAAAAGCACCAGGTTTCGATCTCATATCACAGAAAATGATCTCTGAGCTACCACCCGTGGGCGTAAAGTTTTTCGTAAATGTGTTCAATCACATAATAAAACTTGGTTACTTTCCTAAAGCGTGGAAAATTCCTTTAGTCAAAATGATATTGAAGCCTGGAAAAGATGGAACGCACCCTTCGTCTTATAGGCCTATAAGCTTATTACCTTGCTTGTCAAAACTCTTGAGAGAGTCATTCTATTGAAACTTAAAGGTTTTATCTCGTCCCATAAGTTCATCCCGGATCATCAAATTGGCTTCAGGGAGGGGCATAGTACACTACAACAGATAAACCGTCTTACCAACGAGATTAGGAAAACTTTTGAAAAAAGGCAGTATTGCTGTGCAATATTTTTGGATGTTGCTCAAGCATTTGACAACACTCATTGCCTCCTTGAAAGCTACTTGAAAAATAGAAGTTTTAGGATCAAACATGGAGTGTATTTCAGATAAACGCGAAATGGTGTTCCGCAAGGGAGTGTTCTCGGCCTTTTTCTTTATCTTATCTTTACAGCTGACATCCCAACTTGTACGGACTTGCCCATGTCGACTTTTGCAGATGATACTGCAATACTGAGTTGCCATAAAGATTCACTTTCAGTCGCAAAAATTCTTAGCGACCATCTGCAAACAATAGAAACTTGGATTGCTAACTGGAGAGTAAGGGTAACAAAGAGGAAACAAGTTACGTAATTTTTGGAAAATTGGTTTTCGATTTGTTAAAAAAAATATGTTTTCAAGAAACCGGTTTCAGTGTTTAATTTTGGCAAAAACCGGTGGACCCGGGTTTTTTCGGTTTTTTGTTTGCTTTAAATTCGCCCGTGTTGTCAATGCGTCAAATTGCACGCCAACAAAGGCAGTCACCGAATAAGACAAGGTTGATTTTGCCACGCCCATTTTCGTACATCCCATACAAAAGTTGTTCGGCCAGATAACTACCGTAAATTTTTGCCGATCATTTTTTGTTAGTGATTATTATTTGTCCAAGGTTAGTTTGGGATTGAAAATGGGCGTTTTGACCACTCCCCTTCTGGTACCTCTCATACAAATCAACACGTTTAGTACGAAATCATGTTTCTTCTAAAAACTTTTTCTGGTAGATGTGATTAGCTTCAACTCAAACATTGGTTAATAATCTGTAAATGTCCACTTAACTGGAAAAAAATTTACGAGGTTGCCATGCCCATTCTGGTTGTCAATGCGATAAGTCGCGTGAAACACTTAGGCTGATGACAGAGTGAGCTACAAAACTCTGCTTGTGTTTACTTATGTGCTCGCTCAAATGTTGTCAGAGTGAGAGCAGAGCTACAAAATAGTTTCAGTGCTTGGCCGCTATAAAGCAGGTAGTGAAATGATTTATAGCAGCGACATATTAAACTGAGAGAGAGTGAAAACAGAAAGAGTTAAAATAAAAAATTTGGCATGGACAATGTGTGGGTGCATGCGTGAGTTGGTTTTTTAAACGGTTTTTCGCATTGCTTTTTATTTTCTATTGCAACCACACGCGTCTATTATTCCTTTTGTTTGTGAAATCAAATTAAAAAATTGTGAATATAAATGGATTTTGATACCGAAACATTTATTACGGAATTTATTACATAAAAAAATTCTTCGTCCAAATCCATGTTAAACAAATGAGCTCAAACAAAAAACTACATCTCATTACAAAATAAGACACACAAAACATACACAAATGAAAAATAAATACACTAAAGAGCGTAAAAAAGTTTGCGCTCACATTCTCTCTCTCAAAAAACACACAATGTAGCGCTTACTCTGACACGTCAAAGATTGATATAGCAATAGCGGTTGTAGCTTCAAGCATAGCAACGCCTGTAGCGCTCACTCTGTCATCAGCCTTAGGATCTTAATCAAATTAGGTTATAGGCTTCATGTCATCAAACGCCAGTCACCAATTAAGACAAATATGATTTTGCCATGTCCATTTTGGTGCCTTCCATACATAAGTTATTCGGCCGGCTGGTTGATCGGCAAGATAACTCACGAAAAACCGAACCAATCTTTATGAAATTTGGTACTAGACAAAATTTTGTCAAATGCACACAAAAGTTGGTCGGATAACCTGTTGATCGACACGATAACTCTCGTAAACTACAATCGATCTTAATGTAATTCGGTACTCAGCAATGTTTTCCTAAAAATTAATGATTAACTACTGGACCACGCTCGTTTTCGTACCTCCCATACAAAATCTGGGCGGGTTTCCGGCTGGCCGACCCGATATCTCCCGTATACTACAACCGATCTTAAAAAACTTTGATACTGATCAATATTTTGTCAAAAGGTACTATGTAATAACAAATGAACCAAATTTGTGCCTCGAATACAAATATTGGGCGGACAATTGGCTGGTAGTTACGATAAATCCCCAATATCACCAAGGATCCTAATTAAGTTGGGTATGGAATAATATTTATATTGAATATTGGCACATTTGCCAACCTCATTCGTTCAACGTAAGGGTGAATATGTGTTTTTTTAATAGAACTCGGTCGCAATGAATGACTTAGGGTGAGGATATGTTTAAGTCGGTTCACCCGAGTGAAATTTCTGTACTGGTTTTTTCAAAGCTGCAGTCAACAATTGTCTGTTATGGTATTTGAAAGCCCCAAGTCCCAACACTTTTTAATAATTCAACTAATGGACTTTTGCCTGATATTCACCTTACGGGCTATGATTTTCTTAACTTGACGGCTTTAATGACTTGCAGCGATCGAGCTGTACGTGGATGGTCCATCCTCTTCAAACAATTTTATTCACCGGTAGACAAAGTAGCTACTAATCCGGTAACACCTTTTTCATTTCACACGTAAAAAGCGGTATATAAACGAAACGGTTCTCATTATCTGACCACTCCATGATGAAAGCTGAAGCAATTTTGAATTCCCGTAGCAGGCCAAAACTAGAGTGGTGATTTTCTTAAACCATGTGGTAATAACAGGGTATGTTCAATTCTACTATTGGAAGGGGTATTGAACACAGTGGGCCATTTAAACCTTCCGCATCTCCCGACTTAACCGCTCAGACTTCTTCCTGTGGGGTTATTTTTAGTCTACAATTTATGCCAACAAGCCTCGGACCTTGGAAGACATTATTCGACAAGAACAGCCCGAAATACTACGAAAAGTGATGGAAAATGCGGAAATACGAGCACACTGGTGCATTCGCTCTGGCGGCGACAATTTACCCGCCATAATATTTTCCACAAGTGATCAAAACAAATTTGCACGGTTCAAAATAAACGAAATATCATTTCACAGCAACTAATTTGTGTTAGAAAGGTTTAAATGGTTCATACTGTATCTCAATAAAAATTTTCTCCTAAGACAGGTATAAAATAGATTTAAAAGAAGGTTTCAAAAGTTTTCCGAAAAATCGGAGCCTGAGTGTCGTTTTGTCCGGTTTGATATGGAATGGGTCATATGTACAATTAGTGAAATTTTTAATTTTTATTAACATTTTCAATTATATTTTAGTTTGGCATTTATAAGTATATTTGAAATGGTTTTAATTTTAGGTTTTTATTTTGAATATGTTTTATGTTTAGCGGACTTTTTCATTATGTTTCCCAATTTTCAAGACTACACCCGTTCCATGACTGAAGTATACGTCATAATTGACACATTTTTCCTAAATTACATGATTCTACCTTCAAGTGTTTTATCAGTAGTCAGATTTGTCTGACGGTGTGCCTAGGTCGTTTCACGTAGACATTGGAAAGGAAAAATATGAAATTTAAGAAAAAATATGACGTATTAAAGACTTTAATTACTCGTTATCGTTAATCGTTATTACTTTTGCGATTGGTCGCAGCGTTTTTTAGCTATAACAATTTTTTTTATTTTAGGGATTTTGTTTATTGTGGCGATTTAAAAAAAATCTTCGATTCGAATTGGAACACTATATGGAACCCCTTGGAAACTCCCAATAATTCGTAATTTTTTCGATTGGACGGTCCGTTTCCGAGATGTAGACATTTTATCTAATTTTTGTCATGTCTTCTATGAAAAATGGTGATACGTTAACCTGGGTAACTCATTCCCCATCGCCGTGGATAATGTGTAAAGGCCTCCTATCCATTCCTCATGTGCAACAGGTATTGGAGATGTGTAATTCCCAATTGTCGTGGGTAACTACCCACTATTTTCCCCATACCCTATGGGTAATCGCGATGGGTAGTTCCTCATCGCTGTGGGTAACTACCCATTATTTACCCCATACCCTGTGGGTAATTGGTAAACAATCATTACCTATTCCCCACGGCGATGTGTATGGTTACACATGGGAGGGTAAATACGAACTCTGCTTCTACCTTATGCGTTAAGATATCAACAATTACATTTCTTCAACCAAAATGAGGTAACTTTGTGGTCAACTATGTATAGACTTAAAACAAAGGCTTAACATTTTTAAATTATCCACTTAAAGATTCCCTAAATAAAGCAAACTTTTGAATAAAATAATTTCTAGGAAACACAAAGAAACCCCAAATGCATTTAAGGATGTTGAATAATATGAAATGGCAAAAAATAACCTTAAAGGAGAGAAGAGATAAAAACTCAAAAAACTTGAGTGCGTTTTAATCAAAAGATATAAGAATGAGGTAAAAGGAACAGTATTGCGGAGTGAGGCATTATGGGCTGTAGCAACCAAATGTGGATTCAACATAAATATACAACACCATAACGTCTGAAGCGATGATACGGTCGCGTTACTCAAATGGTAAAACTACAAAGAGCACTACGATGCTTTGCTGTTGCTGGTGTGGGGGGGTGGAGGTGGGAAAAATGAGTCGAACCTTTAACCAAACGAGCTCATACAATTTTTAACCAAACCTATATACAATTTACAAAGTGTGGGAGAAGTAGAAGGATGTTGGTGGTGACTTTGCGTGAAAACATGGACATGGCAAGGCGGCAACAGGGCATTTTCCAAATAGGAACTGAAGAGAGAGGGATATATTGTAGGGTTACTTAAAGATAAAGGGCAGAAATAATTGTACTAATAGAACCTCGTGTGTACTTCTTTCTCTATTCTTTTGGGGAAATTATAAATACTATGATTTATTTAAAAACTAGACAATTCCACATAAATCCCAGTCATTGAAACCCATATATTATAAACTATCCATCCATCCTACCCTCAATTGCTCCGTCGTATATACAATTCAGGAATTCTGTACCACCTTTTTCATTAAATACAGCTGCATTTGTTTGTCGGTCTTGTGCTTAACAAGGAGTCAGTCATATGCACGAGCGTGCTGAGTCAAATCCTATTTTAGATTTTCGTTAATATTCATCTATACCAATAGAAGGGATCGTGCTAAATGTGTACGCAATGTCAAAAAAGTCAGGAATAATTAAAGTTGTCAACGTATGTACGTAACGAAGTTAGCGGGTTTTCCGAAAATATATCCCTGCGAATGATTGACAAGTCTGTCAAGATATATGTATGTTCATAAGATTGAATGAATAAAACAATAAAACGGCATCGCTTTAACTACTTTATCATCTACAAGCCCAGTAAACAAAAATTCGACTGTCCGGCAATCTAACAGTTTTTCGGTCATTGATTACACTGTTGTAGTCGAAAAATTTATCAGCGTTCTAGTAAATTGCATCGGTTAGAGGCAAGCCTACTGAGTTGATCGGTACCCCTAAAATGTCTGTATCACGTCAATTTTTTTTTCAAAAAATCAATTTTTACCAATTCTCATTTTCCTGGAGTTTTTTTTTTGAAAAAATTATTTTTTCAGCATAACTAGAAGGGACTCGAATTTTATCACTGACAACATTTAGGAGAATTGTAGCCACGCTAAAGCTAAACAACTTTTGTGAACATATTAATACAATCTGAACGTGTCTAGGCACTCTAAATAGCTCATAAGGACCACTTTGTATTTTGAAAATGTTAATTTGTGTGTAAAGTATACTATGTCATCATTACTTAAAAACGAGGTGTCCGATTTTGTCCGAATAAATTTAGAAAAGTTTAGAATTACAATACCTTTAATCTATTCCTATACTATTTCTCAATATAATCAACAGTTTCGCAGTTATAAAAGAAAGAATGGTGAAAAAAATATTTTGTTGCTTAAAAATTCAAAATTTAAAGTTTAAAGTTTTATTAGTTTAACCTAAAGTCACATGACCTATGAACAGAATGAGACATGGATCATAAACATCTATGGACGCGTTTCGCTCTTATCCTCAATTTAGTGAAGGTATCTCACTTTTTCAAGAATTGTATTACTCATCCTATGCAACCCAAACAACAAATCACAAATGCTACCATTTTGCTAAATATTGTGAGTGAAAAATTTAGAGTCCCTTGAAGTTATGCTGAAAAATCTTTGTTTTTCAAAAAAAGTGCAGGAAAATTTGAGAATTGGTAAAAATCGATTTTTTTTTTCAAAAATTTGACGTGATACAGACAATTCAGGGGTACCGATCAACTTACTAGGCTTGCCTCTAACCAATACAATTTACTAGAACGCTGATAAAAAAAATTTCATGTCAAAAACTACAACAGTGTTATTTGTAGTTCAATTTATTTGTATATCAGGATTTGACGCCAATAGAACTAATCCACAATCGATTCCGGCAAAATTTGTTGTTAGATAGATGTATTCTTCATGTTGACTTAAATGTTTATGGTACTATTTGAGCAAATGGAATGATTCGGGGAGAGATAATTGGAATACAACCTTTTTCCATTTGAAACAACTCGTACCCTCTCCTCAGTCTGCTATCGATTTACACTGTGATTTTTGGAGAATGAAAACATCTTTGATCAACGATCAAACATAATTTAACAACCAAATTTTACCATTTAACTACAGGGTGACTCAATTGATCCAATTTTAGTTGTTTGGTGCAAGTTATTTTTAAAGTTGTAATTCCTTTTAGGCTAACATTTTTACTTTTTTTTCAAACAATTGGTACCACATGCTTTGGTAAACTTAGGGCGAGTTTCACACTCGACATTTAACAGCTCACATACAATTTTCATATTAAATGACATTTAAATGACAAACATCGGGCATTTAAGGACCATTTAAATTGAGAATTTTCAACTGTGAAACTGGACATTAGTCATGGAGCGGCACTCAGTTAAGCAACGCGTAAAAATAATCCAAACCTTTTATGAAGATGGGTTCTGCAAGACGTGTATTTCGCGCATTACTTGATTTTTTTCCGTCAACATTTTTTTTAAAATTAAATTTATCTTTATTGTGTAATATATCATATTTACAATTTATATTAAGGCTGTTTTTTTTATTACATTAAGCTATCGCCACTTACGACTTTCCAAATAAAACGATCCACACTTAACACTAAGCAAACTGGCAATATTTGCTGTAATGGGTGAAAAAAATGCGATACGGCAACACATTTGTAGCCAGTGCCAACAAGCACATGGTAGCAGCAGATGTTGTTGTAATTGTAAGCAGCAACAACAAACATTGTATTTTCATTCCTTCGTTTCAGTTGTCAAACTCTACACAAATATATACTAACAATACAAGAATACAAAAAATATAAAAACAAAATACATAAGATTTTGAGAAGTGAAACGAAAAATGACATGGAAAAAATGTCATCACCTGTTTAAACGACTATACCTTGTAGATAATTCTACCATGATCAATATGTATAACATTTACCGAGCGTTGTTGTGAACAATTTAGTTCCAATTTTGTTTTCTATCGGAAATAAAAGTCTATCCTTTAAATTTAGAGATATAAAGTATACGTAGTTTTCCATTAAACAAAAGAACTCTAATGAACTTAAAATGTGTAAGCCATTTTGGAAATTTCTGCTTTTGAGTCTCTCCTTGCTATCATTTTCATTCGCAAGAAATGATAACAACATTTATCTAAGATAACTTTTTGTTGCCATTTCTTGAAATTTAACATGTGGCATCATTGTCATTGCTCAAGTCGGAATTTAAGTGGGAAACTGAAATGCAACTTAATATCGCTTAGCTGTCCCGTACAAATTAAGTTATAATTAAATTTAGCGGGGTAAAAAAAACACACTTATTGTTGGTAATCCCGCGAAGCCTTATAGTCTTGTCTTTCTTGTTATAAACAACCAATCAGCCGTTTGGTTCGAAGAAACTGGCTTGGTGCAACATGTGAAAATACTCGTGCGTCTTCGTTCAAGTCGATCGGCCGAAAATATTTCTGTCGTGCACATCAATTGAACCGTGCAAACAAGCACCGTTCTGCGGATTTTGACAAAAGACCTACTTTTACACGCCAACAACACTCAATTGACACTTGAACTGAAGCCTAGAGACCATTTGCAGAATACCAAATAGAAGCTTGAACAACAAGCAGTTGCTACCGAATTTTCAAAAAAAAAAAGGTGAGCGACGAGACACATTTTCACCAAAACGGATGCGTTAGCAAGCAAAACTGCCGTATTTCAAAAAAAAATTGGGGTACTGGAAATCCACATATCATTGAATAAAAAAAGCTATGCACCCATAACGAGTCACCGGTTGGTGTGGTTTTTGGGCTGGCGGAGTCATCGGACCGTACGTCTTCGAAATGAATGAGCGTTATCTGGTCTGAATATGAACTTGGACAATATGTGGTTTGAACAGGAATGCTCCATTTGCGACAGGGCATGAAGCAACGGTCATATTGCGAACACAGCTCCCAGGACTCATTATCTCACGAAAGAACGAGATAAAATTGACCGCCAATATCTTGCCATTTGACACCATTGGACTTCTTTCTCTGGGGCTATGTGAAAGTATGGTCTATGCCAATAAGACCGAGACGATTCCAGAGCTGAAGATCGAAAACATATGCGTTATGATTGATACACTGCCCGAACTATGCCAAAAGTCCTGTGTTTCCAGAGAAGTCGTTGTGGACATGTAACAGATATTGTGTTCCTCACATAAATGGCATAGACTAAAAAACATAATTAGTGACTTGTGTAAATACACACCGCAGTGGCTTAACGGGCTAGACGCTGCTGAAGATGATGCTTCACAAACATCGAAACGATCGTCCAGCGAATGTGAGTTCGAATCCCACCCGCGGCATTTATATTTTTTTCACTAACCGATCTCTTATAGCCTTAAATGAAATTACAACTTTAAACATAACGAGGATCTAAGACAACTAAATTTGAAAAAAAAAAAATTATTTTGATAAATTTGGTTTGTTTTATTTATAAAAGAAAATCTGGCGCCTTATTAAATCACCCTATTGACCATGGTTTTGGCAGGAAACAAAAAGAAGAACAAATACAAAGCTCCTTTAACTGCTAATGTCAACTATTATAATCATAACAATAACAATAAAAAGTCTGTCAAAAAATTTTTTAAACCTGTTTTTCACTCTCCGTTCGAACTAGAGGCGGGCACGGGCCGTGCTTTTTGTTGTGCCACGCGTGTGCACGATGTGTTCGTGCAGGAAATTGGACTTTCGTGCGTGCACCGTTTGTGTTTGTGCAGAGTAAAAAAATATCGTGCGTGAATAGTGCGTGCAAGTCGAGAGTAGTGTAACACGAAAAAGCACGAAAGTTTCGTTATCGCTTTATCACACACAATTAGATCAACAAATTCTGTCAGTGTAATGATTGTTATGCCATGTTCCCACTACAGCGCCAATTACTTAATTCGCTCTTTGAATTACTATTCCGAATTACCCTGTTTCGATCGGACAGTTGTTTACTTTTTTTTTTATTTTTGTTTCAATGGCAACAACAAAAAGTGAATAAATATCTAACAACCTTTCTATATTTAATATTATATATTTTCTATATTGTTACGAATTTCCTTACTCGTCCTTTTTGCGTTGTTTTATTCCCAATAATAAAACAAGGTTCGTTTTAAATTACGATAATTACAACGGCTTAACTTCCTTTTATTTTACTTATATAGTACAACAGTTTACTTTATTTATAACACTTTAACAAATCTTGTATTTTACTATCAAATCGCGTTGCTTACTTTACGGGGTTTAATCACAAACTAAACTCTCCATTCCAAAGACCTCCGCTATTTATACCAACTCACCATACACAAATGAAGGTACATATATCTAGCGAATTCAAGAACCTTCTAGAAAATAGATGTTGTTGTTGTTGTTTATCTTTGTAGAACATTCTCCTACACAGGAGAATTATCTTTACTGAGGTGAATTCATGCTACTGGTTTAGCGAGCTGGTACGTTGTTACAATGCATACTTTCAGGCGCAGCACTAACCGCCTGATGTTTACATACTGTTAGTAGAGTCATTAACAGTAAGCAAAAGCTTTTACTTATTCGTAACAATATTTAATTTTTTTAGTAGTTTATTTTTTAGCATCCATTGTGTATGTCAAATGGTTTAGATTTATTTTCTCTTTTTTTTTGTTTGTTTCTGACAACAGTTGCGATAAAATTTCGATAAATACCAGAGAAGGCAATGTTTTGTTTGTACGAAGGTTGAATTTTATGTTTCGGGATTTGGCAACCCTAGTGTTGCAATCAGGCAACTGACAGCTCTATCGTAAAGTTGGGCATTTTTGAGGTTATGCGTACTCAGAACGTTTTGACATACGAGCGCTATTTGTGTTGTTTACATTAACTTAAAAGATTTGTGTTGTTCACATTAAGATAAAATTTGTTCGCGTTGGATCCCACACAATTTGTCAATCGCTCAAAAAAAAGGCTCGTGTCGATTGATCGAAAGAAATGCTCCAAAAATACGATCTCGATGCTTCGAAACACGTCAATGACATCGTGACAGGTGCTGAATCCTGGATTTATGAGCCCGAAAGTAAACAGCAGTCAACTGTATGGGTGTTTCAAGATGAGCCAAATCCAACAAAAGTTGCTCGCGCTCGAAGCACTTCCAAGCAAATGGTCGCCTGTTTTTTCGGAAAAACCGGACATGTCGCAACCATACCACTAGAACAACGCAGAACAGTGAATTCTGAGTGGTACACAACCATTTGTTTGCCAGTTGTCTTCCAAGAAATCAGGAAAACCAACCGCCGAAGACGGATCACTCTTCACCACGACAATGCGAGCTCTCACACATCGGCTGAAACAACTGCATTTTTGAGCATCCAAAACATCGATTTGATGGGTCATTCGCCGTGTAGTCCTGACTTAGCACCGAATGACTTCTTTTTATTCCCGTACTTAAAAAACAAACTGGGAGGTCAACGTTTTTCGACACCTGAAGAAGCGGTTGTTGCATTCAGAATGCATGTTTTGGAGATACCTCAATCAGAGTGGCAAAAGTGTTTCGACAGTTGGTTCAAACGCATGCATAAGTGTATAAATCTTCATGGGGAATATTTTGAAAAACAATAAAGTGATTTTTGATGATTAATAACCGGAGGAAACATGATCTCTTAGCCTTAAAGGAAATTACAACTTTAAATATAACGAGGATCTAAGACAACTAAATTTGAACAACATGGTAGGGCCAAACCAAAACAGAACGAGACAACTACAATTAGAATGGTGCGTTCTATAAATAGAACTTTCAAAACTTCGGCATCAGTGCGTGTAAGTAGGAAAGCAATGTGTAAGTAGCGACAAACAATCACTCTGCACAATAAAATAAATATCTTCGGTGAGTGGTGTCAATACCGCAGTGGATTAACGGGCTAGACGCTGCTGAAGATGATGCTTCACAAACATCGAAACGATCGTCCAGCGAATGTGAGTTCGAATCCCACCCGCGGCATTTACATTTTTTTTCACTAACCGGAGAAAACATGATCTCTTAGCCTTAAAGGAAATTACAACTATTAATATTTCTTTTTGTTCTCTAATCCCGAAACATAAAATTCAACCCTCGTATACCCTTTTACTTAATGTTTTCAGAGTATACATTCTTTTTATATTTCCGTGTTAGACCGTGCTTTTTCGTGCATGCGCGTGCATGTTGCAATTACTAAGTTCGTGCTCGTGCGAGTCGTGGCTTTGCCAAAATTTAGTCTTGCGTGTTTGTTAATATCAACTTCGTGCTTGTGTCGGGTCGTGCCTAGAAAATTATGCACGCGCCCATCTCTAGTTCGATCCTTATGAGTGTAATCAGTAAAATCAACTTTCGACCAGATATACACCTACCAATCTTTGTAAATTATAAGGCTGCCTCCGATAGACCGATACGGGGAAAACTGTACCAAGTTATGTCGGAGGTAGGTATTCCTACTAAGCAGCCACGCCTTTGTAGAATGACACTGACTGATACGAAATCATCGGTAAAGATTTCACCGAACCATTTAGTACGAGGCGAGAGCGCAGGCAGGCCGACAACCTATCATGCGATCTCTTCAACATTTTAATAGTGATCATTGTGAGAAAAGCTGCTGTCAATACGAATAAAACTATCAGCAACAAAAGCTGCATGCTGCTCGAGTACGCTGATTGTGTAGACATCATAGGGCAAAATCCGCGAGAATCTAGAATGAATCAGCAAATGTTGGTTTGACAGTAAACGAGGCCAAGATAAAATTAATGGTTTCGATAAGCGGAACATGGATCTGATTGGAGGAAAGGGTGAAAGTTGATAACCGTTATAGGTTCGAGGTACTAGATCTATTCATTTACCTCGGATATGCTGTAAACAAAAGAAATAACGTCAGCCTAGAAAATGGCTTGCAAATAGATGCTATTTCAGACTAAGCAAGCACTTCAGAGATAAGACCCTCTCTCGCGAAACAAAGATCCAAATCTATCAGCTCTCATACATTCTTCTGTCTTGCTTTATGGCGCAGAATACTGGGTCATATCGCACGCCGATGAAACATCACTGGGAATCTTCGAGAGAAAAATGCTCGGAAAAATATATTGTCCTATAATAGAGAACGGCGAGTGTTAACGGCGTATGAACCACTGTATCCCGACATTTAAGCACAGTATCGTGAGCGTGTCCCAAAATGCTTGAACACCATGTTGCAAATGCTTACCCAATAATACATGATTGATGGAAAGCAGCTGGATTAGAACGCGTTTAAATTATTTTTTAGATGAATTATGTTGCTTCAGAGATATAGGGGTTTCGAAGTTGAAGATATTGGCCAGTGTTATCGCTTAAAATAATGAAATAATTTTCATGCTCTTGTACGCGTTAAAATTTAAATTTTTTTCAGCAATTTGATTTCAATGTGGCAACACTGGTTTAGGCACAAATGTTACCCATCAAGGGGTACCGATGAGACAGCTGTTCAAGTTAGTACTTGGAGAACAAATAGAGAATGCGCTATCAAAGAAGACTCGTTGATAGGGACTGGGTTGCGTGCTGTGATTTTCAACCTTCTGCCGCCGAGTGCCTAGCCAGAAGTACAAAACACATCAACTGGGAGTAAATTTTGCCAACTAAATCGATTAAAAAAAGGGATATTCAGTGAAAAAAATCAAAATGTAATGAAGTGTTAGAGTAAAGTTATTAATGTAGATCCCAATTAACACGAAAATTGTTAAAATTAAAGATTGCTCTCATTCTCTATATGTTTTCCTCGTAGGTCTCGGAGCTCGTTAGTACAAAAATCAACTAGTGCACACTCTTAAAGTATTACTCGGTGTTACCCATATTATGAAATGTCTTATTGGAGAATGTACCAGAATATACTAATGTTTTTGATGTGTTAACACAATTTGTCCGACTGTGCTCACACAGATTGTCCGACAGCGATCACACATTGTTTGCCGTTAAACTCCTCCGAAACGGCTGGACCGATTTGTATGAATTTTTGTGTGCATATCGGGTAGATCTCAGAATCGGCCAACATCTATTTTTCATACCCCTAAATAAGAAGGGTGACCCACCCCTATATAGAACACAGATTTGTCCGACTTCGAAACACAGTTTGTCAAACTGTGAAAAAATACACACACTGATGTAACGGCAGCGAATAGTTGTATTGTGTGAGAGCGAAGCACTCTCAGAGCAAAGAGAATAATGACGTGGTTATACGTATAGAAAGAGAGCAACGAAAATTGTGAAGTTTTGTAGCGTATGTATGAACATAACAATGTATGTATATACATGTGACTATTGCTTTGCATTCTCTTTGTTTTTTGTGGGTATAAAATAAAAGGTATTAAGCAAGAAAATAATGACACTTGTCTTTAAATATTTTTAAGTGTTATTAAGTATTAATATTATTTAAATGAAACGTCATCATATGATTGAACGCCTTTTTAAATTCTTTATATTAACTTCACCTGTCTGTATGCATGTATGCCGAAGAAATTTTGGATTGATTTTTAACCCTTTTCCTGTGATCCAATCGAGCTGAAACTTCGCAGGCAAACTAATGGCAACGACACTGCCAAAATATGGGCGGGATTGGCTAAAGGGGCGTGGTATCCCATACTAATCATAAATTAAAAATCCATTATTTCTGCTCCTGTTAACGGTATTTGAACAAAATTGGGTATGTTGGTTAGATGTACAACATACCATATATGCGCGGGATTGGACAAAGGGGCGTGGTCATATATAGAGAATTTATAGTCAAAAACTATATTTTTTACGGGTTGGTTTTTTATTATTGTGAAAGTCAAATAAAATGTGGGTGCGGAGCACTCTCAGAGCAAAACGAATAATGTCGTATTATACGTATATAAAAATGAGATAGCAAGAGAGCAACGAAAATTTTGTGAACTTGTGTAGCGTATGTACGAATATAACAATGTATATACAAGTGCCTGTTGCTTTGCATTCTTTGATTTTTGTGGGAATAAAACAAAAAGTATTGAGCAATAAAATAATGACACATGTGCTTACACTGGTCTTTAAATAATTTTAAGTATTAATATTATTTAAATGTAACGTCATCATATGATTGAACGCTGTTTTTTATTTTCCAATGTAACATTTACTAATGTATTCATAGAAATCGAACAGGTACCGTGTAGCAAAAAAAAAGTGTAGCAAAAAGTGTAGCAGAAGGAACCAGTGCGAAAGGCATTTGAAAACTTCGGACATCGAGAAATAGGACGACCAAGACTTCGCTGTAAAAGTAAGAAGATTGCCTTCGAGAGCTTGGTGTTACCAACTGGGTGAGAAAAGCCAAATATCGAGCTGGTTGGTGAAACATATTATCCTCATTTTGTAAGGACCCTGACCGATCTAGGTTATTTACGGCCACCTAAGTATGTAGGTTCCCGTTTTCAAAAACTAAGCAAAAAAATTGGACGCCAAAGCCGTCTATTCTGATTTGATCAGTGCAATTAAAATGGTCGTCGGTGATGCAATGATTAGTGTGCGCGGCTCTTGTACATTAGAACGTGGGTTCGACCGCTGCTCTGACCACCTTACATTTCTTTTGACGACGGTCACCTTGCTTAGTTATGGAGACACTATCGAAGGAAAATATTGTTCTTTTTCCATTTGAAATAAACTCAAAATTTATTAATGAAAACAACAAACAAAATTGTGAACAAAAATTAAGCATTCGAAAAAAACTAAACATTTGCTCAATATGCACTGATTTATTCACTCATAGTCAAGTCTAACGTTGATTCATAACAATTTCCTATCTACTGTCTAATTGTAATATGAACATGTCTGTTTTAGCCAAATTCAACCCTGCCAATAATGATTGTTGTTAGTAAAACAGCAAGTAAGCATTAGTCAGATGTTAGCCGGTGGCTCAGTTTTTTTTATGACTACTGGGGTTTGTCTTTATCCCCTTTTTCGTTGTTTTTGTTCATTTCATTCTAAATGCAACCCTGATCTCATAACTCGGTGAAGAATTTCAAAAAATTAGAGATATCTTAAATCTGTCACATTTTTTATTTATATTTTTTTTTATATTTGTGTTTTTTTTCAAATCGTAATCCTAAGGCTGCCGTCGGTGGTGCAATGGTTTAGTGTGTCCGAACTCATGTGACCGTGAGTTCGGTCCCTGCTCTAGCTTTATCTAATAGTGTAACACACGCTTTGTCAGACAATAGTTGAATTGAAATAAACAGGACTTCATGTACATAAATTGTAAATAAGACTTGTTGAGGCTTCATAAATAATGGATTTTGAAACCGAAATCTGAATTCGGATACACCACATCAAAAAAAAGCGTATTTATCTTGTGTTAGCCGTATTTTATGTACACTTGTACAAAATAAAATCCAAAGCATTTTACTACCATCATCCTCGTTAATGGCTACCCATCTACACCCACATTGTGCCTAGTGTTATGCCGCTCCTCTGCCCATTTTGTTGTCTGGTAAGAGTACTTTGTACACGACCATACCACTATGTTCCTTGTTACCCACATTCTTATCTGTTTGTCTGCGTTGTTCGTTGAAGCAGAGAAGTTATTTGAAATATTTGGCATAAATATTAAGCTTTTCATTATGGCTTTCAGAACTTAACACAATAAGCACGGACAGATGGGTCCGCAGGATATGGTCCTTTACTCTACATAAGGTGCAGATCGATGGTAATACTTTTACGGAAACAATCAACACAATCTTGTGTGAGTTTGATATTCCTTCTAGGTTAATTCGTCACTGAAATCCTCAAAATTGTCATTAGTCGGCAGTCAAAAAACAATTTGAAACTCGTCTACAGTGTCAAACAAGTTTCAAGTTGATTTTTTGCCTGCCGATTCAGATGATTACTCAGATAGTGTAAAGATAGCTTTATCTATTTGCCTTTCACAACTACAGGAACATGTTTTCGGTGGACTTTTTTTTAGTAGCCTTTGATTATTATTTTAGTAGCTGAAAATAGATTAAATTGGGTAAATTAAAAACAGGAATATCAATGGACATTCAGAAATCGCAATAACAGACTACATTTGTGCATCGCTAGTATATTTACTATAAGGTAAACATGTTACGATTCATTTCACGTTTGATACGAATGGTCGTTTAAATGAAACTAAGAAAACGAATTTCAGCGTTTCCTCTTTGCGCTATCTCGGAAACCAAGCGAGATTCCCAAAAAGTGTAGCAATTTATAAAATTTCATTTTGTCAAGAATTGTATTACTCATCATATGTAACTCAAAAAAAAAAAATCTTGACAAATTGTGAATAAGAGCGAAACGCGTCCATCGATTTTTATGATCCATGTCTCCTTTTGTTCATAGGTCAAGTGACTTTAAGATAAACCAATAAAACTTTACCCTTTTTGCCGTTTCTTATGTTTCTTGTTTTTTTTAATAATAAAAAATTTTAATTTTTTAAACAAAAAATATTTTTGTTCACCATTCATTTTTTCATAACTGCGAAACTGTTGATTACATTGAGAAATAGTATAGGAATAGATTAAAGGCATTGTAATTCTATATTTTTCTAAATTTATTCGGACAAAATCGAACACGTCGTTCTCGAGTAACGATGACTTATATATATGTAAATGGCAATTTTTAAGATACAAAGTGGTTTTCATGATCTATTTAGGGTGCCTAGACAGATTCAGATTGTAGTAATATGTTCAGAAAAGTTGTTCAGTTTTACCATGGCTACAATTTTGTTAAATATTGTGAGTGAAAAATTTGGAGTATCTTGAAGTTATGCTGAAAAAAGTGCAACAAAATCTCAAGAATTGGTAAAAATCGATTTTTTTTGAAAAAATTTGACTTGATACAGACGTTTCACGGTTACCTATCAACTCAGTAGACTTGACTCTAACCGATACAATTTACAAGAACGTCGATACAAAAATATCATGCCAAAAACAACAACAGTGATATCATACACCATCAACAAATCATCAATGTTACTACATGGATCTCAATAACTTTACGGTGTAGCCAGTTCTGATTTTCCACCATTCCACATAATAGCGGCATTCATGCAAACGTGAAAGCCGAGAACTTTTGCTCAGCGTAAGTTTCCATCGCTCCGTTGCATGAGGCACCAGGTAAAGTTGCTCAGCGTAGTTGTGTTCAAAACCATATCAGCTGACCAAGATGGATACATAAGGTGGTAGCAGTAGCAATTGCATGTATTATGTATGTGTACTTTTTCTACTGTTCTAGTGCTATCACCTTATTTATCCATCCTAGTCAGATGACAACGAAATGTCAAAAGTTTACACGTTTCTCCATCCCACGTTTGCGCAGCAAATTTGCCTCGAAAACTTTCCACTTTTGAGCAAGTCGTTTTGTATGGGAAATTTGTTTGTTTTGACGTTTGCTGTGCAAGTTTACGATGTTTTCGAGTTTACGAGGTTCTTTCGAGCTTTCATGAAGACCACTAATATGTATGTCTATCCACCTCCAACCAAAATGTTAAAATCTATCTAAAATATTTAATTTCGGTGATCGAGGTGGTGTTCCAATGACCCGTGGACAATTTTTGAACAACCATTCCACTACCACATGTACTGTGTGCCCTAGGCCATTGGAATAGAAATACACTCCGAACACTTTTGGCACTTTCCCCAACATCCTCCCACGAGAAGGTCGAGATAGATCCATTTCCCCTACTTCCCTCTATAAAATGAAAATTCGCAACTCCCGACGCTGGCATGCGCCACCAAACCATGACGAGCCATCCTCCGTGTTCAACCGTTGCCCTCCGGTCCTTCAAGTTAAGTTCATCGCCCAGTTTTATTCACATATTAACGCGTCCGTCACACCCAAATGTACTAAATTCGCTGTTGACAGTGAACAAAACATGCCCCAGTAGCCAAAATCTCACAGTCCTCACAGTCATCCGAGAATATTCCCCTTCGATAAGTATGGCCCACTATGGCAAATTCGTCCATTAAATCTATTTTCTCAGAGGATACGGTGAATTGAATCCGCATTAGCCTTCCTTAGCCCCAGCTGCCAATTTTGAGGCACTTAATCATGGGCCTGCCGCCACTTTTCGAACAATCCATCGTCCATCTGCATTATAAAACAATTCCCGGTTGCCCATCCTAAAGTTAGCCTTCACTGTGCCATAATTTTTATAGCGCTGAATAAGTCCTCAATAATAGCACGGCCCCGATTCAATAATCCGGCAATATCCCCATAACATTCCCCAGACTCGTGCCGAGGCATTGCAATTCCGCGCCCAGCGACAGCAGTCTGCCCCGCCCCCTGGGTCCATTCCCGCTGAGCACTATTTCCAAAATGCCAAAAAAAAAACACAGCAGATAACGAAATGCTCCAAACCAATGGTGAAATCACCTCCACAGTGGATACGCGTACATCCAATTAATCAAAATCAAATTTGATTTCCGATTTTCAATGAGATCTTCAAATAATGGTATCACTTTCTTTTAATTTAGTTTATTTTAAATAAATCCGTTTTTATATTTTTGTTGTTTATACATTTTAATGTTTATTTTGTTATTTTTGTTATTTTATTATAAATAAACTTAATATAAATTATAAATAAAACAAAATGTTAAGAAAACATTTGCTATTTAATTGTATAATCATCTTTGCAGCAAAATATTACAAGTGTATTATTTTCACCGTGACTCACTGTATATTGAAAAATATATTTTTATTCAACAACAACAAAAATAAGTAACGGGTCCGCCAAATACCTTTGTTTTTTTTTTGAAAATGCTATAAAAAAAAACTACTGAATATTTTCTCAAATTTCTTTGTTTATTTGAAAGTACAATCCTTCCGGTTAATAATGGAAAATAAATTCATTCAAATGGCTGCCTCGGCTGGCCATGCAGTAGCCTACACGATCGGTCCAATTTTTAAGCACATTATCGATTGTGTGCAGCTGTATTTCACCAATGGCTTCACGAATATTGTCCTTTAAAGCGTCAATTGTCTCTGGTTTGTCGGCGTAACACTTATCTTTGAGGGCACCCCACAAATAATAGTCCAACGGTGTCAAATCCCAGCTCCGAGGTGGCCAAACGACATCAGCTCTGCGGCTGATAATGCGATCTTCAAAAACAGGGCACAAAACATCGCGTGTAGCACACATTCTGCAACATTACCATGATTTTCAAAGTAATGTCGCAATATTTCCCAGCGTTGTTCAAGCGTATACACAACCATATTCGTTCAGCGGAAGGATACAACTAATTATCTGTCAAATCAGACATGAGCTAAGTGTTACCCTTCACGAAATAAGCACTAGTTGAAAAAAAACGTTAGATGGCGGACCCTTTATCTTAAAATTACTACAGTGTTTGACTTGCTGGCTTCAAAATAGCAACAACACAGAATTTTTTCAGCAAAATAAAAATCCGTTTTCAAAATTTTTGCTTATATTGTTTCCAAAGTGAAAAAATGTTTCCAAAGTGGGAAAAAGAGAAAGGACCCCATTTGCTTCATCTAACTGCGAAGTTGGTTTTCTAATTTTGGCGATTTTTTGGTAAAAAGTATGAATTATTTCACTTTTTCAGAAACCCTTAGAACAACGGACTATTTTTTTCATTGGATCTCCGTTTCCGAGATGTAGACCTATGAGCTTTTTTTATTTGAGCGGTGTTTATTTTTTTTAATGTTGATGCCATACGAAAAACATCGGAACACACTCTTTCGGTATTTCCTAATTTTGGAGATTTTAAAATAAAAACCAAAATTGGGCCACGTTATTCAAATCCCTTAAGGGGGGAATATACTACACGAAATGCTTGCACAAAATGGGCTTTGCGCAAGCCGTTGTGCTGTATGTGATGCTCGTTGTGCTATTTGCACAAATGTTGTGTAAAAATCACATTGATTTCATTTTTGGCCGTTTTTCGCAAGTACTTTGTGTGGTGTACCGGTTATTTTGCGCGAACTCGGCGTCATTCTATTTAAATTTTGATAAGAGAAGCATCGAGAAAAAGAAACATGGCGGACGAAGAAAAGTTTATGAGTGAATTTATAGAAACGTTTAGAAATTTGCCTTCACTTTGGAAAGTGAAAAGCAAAGACTATTGCAATAGGGTCCTAAAAAACACGGAATACGCGATTTTAATAGAAAAACTAAAAGAGAAGGACCCAATTGCTAACCGTGAATTGGTAGTAAAATATGAATGAAAATAAGTACAAAATGCAGAAATATTGAAAAATGACACAAAAACGAAAATGAAAAATCGACCAAAAACTTTTTATACAAATTTGGGTTTAACTGCATACGCAAAATAAATATTGAAATATTACAAAACCAACAATTTGCCCGCGGCGCTCCGATCCGTTCCGTATCCGTTTTGCCAAATTACATTCTTTCCTTCAACCACACACTTTTTATAGAGTAAAGTGTTACGATTATTTTAAGTACATACACCCCGCGAAATAAATATAAAGGCAACACCATTTTTTGGTTTTTCCAAATGTTGCGAGGAATTTTCAAGTTTTTATTTTAATTGTCCTTTCAAAATTAAATACTTTTCAGCAAAAATACTTTGACTATGACTTCTGCAAGGTGAACCAACAAAAATAAACTAATTACTAGTGCGAAATATTTATAAAGGCAAAAGATTTATTTAAATATTCTAAAAAGTTTCGTAAGACTTCTACTAAGCATCTTAGCATTGACTTTATCAACGAATGAATATGCTCAGGATCAGTTGTGTTCCATTTTCTGGTATTGCTACTCTTCGACCCTTGACATTCTTCAACTGGCGTCCTGAGTGGTAAACTTGGGTAGGTAAAATAGACCAGAGGTTCTCGATCGAATAGAGATCAGAACTACAGAACTACTAATTGTAGGCCAGTCGAGGGGTTGGTATTATTTCTGGACTCCAGAAACTTTGGAGTTTTCTTAGACCGATGTATTGCTGCGTTGTCCTGCTGGATGATAAATTCTGGGACACACATTTCCTCTCCAGAATTAACTAAGACGACACCCAAAGTCCATTTTTGTGGAAACGAAACATATTGGAGTGGTTCCTCTATAGCTCATACCTGCCCAAACCATAAGGGTGCCACCGCCAAAATTTCGCCGTTGACGCATAATTTTGGAAAAACCTCTGAAACGCCAATATTTGTCCAAGCCATCGGTCCATCCAAATTTAATTTTTCCCATCGGAAAATATCACCCCTCATCCAAAAATATGTATATTTCAGCGAACTTAAATCTGGCTAATTCATGTCTTGGCATGAAACCAAGTTTTGCATACTTTTTCCCATATGACAGTTTCAAGTCGCGTTTCATTATTTGTTGAACACGACGCAACCCTGCCAAGCTCAATTCAGCAATAATTTCCTTATCGCCGAAGTTTTTTTTAACAGTAGCCCTATTGATCTCACTTTTGGCGCTGCCACTGATCAGTGGTGGTCTTCTTGGTCGTTTTGTGTCCATCTTGGCCACCCTATTTTATATCACATGTCATGTTATGTCAATGACACAGCTAGATCTTTTTAATCGCCTCGAAGTTTCCCGATTGGACAGCCCTTCATCATGATAATCTTTAATTTTTTGCATTTATTCTTTACTTAGGAACTTACCACCAGGTATTCTATATATGTATTAATTTGTTTCAATTTGACCTACGTTAATTTTAAAACAATAAAATAACAACCAAAGAAAACTCACTTCTGTTTAAATTCCTACTTACTACTGTTCGAATTCGGGTTCTTTTCCATGTTGCCTTTATACAGGGTGATTCAGGAAGTTCCGGACAAATTTCTCCAGCGTATTCCTTGGCTCATTTCATGAAGAAAAGTCCACTAGGACCTTGTCCGAAAATGCAAGGGTGCGAAATGGCAGCGGGTTCAAAATTTTCGGATTGGCGGTCGGAGGGTAGTAGCGTAAAGTTGCTAACTTCTGAGCCAGTGGTCGGATTTGGACTTGTTGGAAAGGTCTTTAAGAGGCCTTTCAGAATCAAAGTAGAAAAAAGTCATGACATAATATACCTATTGACTCATATATGCATTAAAATTCTACACTAAAAACGCAGTCCATTGAGAGTACGGAGAAAAAATATATTGCCTTTATAATTATTTCGCTGGGTGTACAACACTTTATACTTCTATTGCTATTTACATCCAGCAGCTGAAACGATTTGTTCCTACTTGCAGATTTACCCATTCATATTTGTTTTATGGATAGAAGAACTAAAAGATGTTACGACCATTTATTTGAATACATCAACAAAAATATTTTTAACCTAGATAGACGAAACCCCGGCGGAATGCCTTGTATGTTTGGACTGTGCGCCCAACACTTGCCTTGGAGTCATTTGAAATGCAGCAACGAATGTGTTCTGAAAATACAGACACAAAGTTTGGCAGACGAACAATAGTTAAAGATACTGTGATTCTTTTCCTTTAAAGCTAATAAAGATCTGATTTTGTTTATAATTCGGTAAATTTTTTTTTTGCAACAGTTCGTTATAAGTTTTTGGGCAACTTTGCATTTTCATTTTGGGTGTTTTTTACTACTTTTGGGGCGTAATTTCGTATTGAACTTTTGGGCAAATTTGGATTTTTTCGGGCGATTCTTCATTTGGGCTATTTTTCATTTTTGGGTAATTTTTCTTTGGGAGATTTTTTCTTACACGCTGAAAAATTTGTCTTTTTTGTTGTTTGGATGCAAATATAAAGTGTGTTTGGAGCTTGTCGCAAATATAATATACTTGTGTCCAAACATATTGTGTTTGCTATTCAATATTACATATTTGAGACACAATGATTAATATGGTAGAATATATGTGTTTGCGACCCACATATATTTATGTTTGTGATACAAATACAGCTGTGTTTGTTGCACTGTATATGCTCTCTCGAGAGCAAGAGAAAAAAAGAGGAACATCGAGAGAGTCTATCTTGTGTGTGTATCTGTATTTTTGCAGTATTCTCTCAGTCAATGAGTCATAAATATTCCTGAATGTGCGTGGAAATAAATGATGAAGTCAGTGCTTCTTATTTTGGCTGATGTATTGCGTTTCAGTTTCATGTAGTTAGTCGTCAATGCTTCATCGGACAGATGATATCAAAAGCGCTTGATCAGTGAATAAAGAATAAACTAAGGCTCGGACGGTGAAATGGTTTGTGATGTTGCTTTATTTTTTGTATGTGTTTCATATAGTATATTATGTATGTGTGCTACCAAAGTGAGAAAAGATTTTGAGGAAAGAAACTGATGCTGTTTACATTTAAACACAAGTGAGTTTGGGACTTGCAAACATATTAATGTTTGAAGTGTGTTCCAAACATATACATGGTTCCGGCAGAATATGTTTGGGAGAACATGTTAGAGAGGCCGTTATTGATGTGTAAACATCTATACGCTGGGGGTAAAAATCTTTTTCACAATACAATCACAAATTTAGAGTAAGATGTGCGATGTAATCGTTAACCAATCGTAAAGCGTTATCAAATCGGTGTGAGCTATGTATGAGTGTATTAGCGTAATCATACGCTGCATACAATATACTCAGCACCATCTAGTGTGCAATAGTAGCGACTAGAGGCTAGCGCGAGATGAATTGATTGAGTTGTGATTTGTGTATTTTCTTAAAAAACATTCCTATTCCTTAATAATCAGCTTTTTACTTAATTGTTTCTTTTTTTATTTTTGAAATGAATTCCTTTTTTATGTTGCTAAAGTAAATCAACATACATAGATTGCTGGTAGTACAACACGTATCACAACACAGTTCAACCCAATCATGGGGTAGTAATAGCATCGTATGACTCGGCGGTTGCGTCGCAATGACTACTATGAGTGGGTTTACGTGTAGACATGGCATGGCTCGAACCGCTTCTGGCGTCGGCCACAGCATAACATTTTGCACGATGAATTAAATGAACCGAAACATGCACTTGTGCTAGCCCTTAGTAGCGACTAATTTTCACTAATTGTCGTACATTATGTTATCGTAGGCAAATGAAAACAAATAAATAAAATGAATACAAAAACATTTAATTTTAACAACTTTTAAAAAGATTTTTTGCACTTTTAATAAAAAATGTACTAAAACAAAGCAAAATAAGGAAAACTAAAAACTAAACTTGTCAAATATAAGGAAAACTAAAAACTAAAAGTTTTCTTCATCTTTGAGATTGTCATTCATACTTAACAGCTGCATATAAGCACCATCTAGTGTGCAATATTAGCTACTAATTTTCGAAAACCATTGCTGTAAAATAACATTACATTTCAGTAAACAGCTGATTAATAACTTGTCAACCGCAACAAATACAAAATAATAAAATATTTTACAAAACACCAAAAAAATTATAACTCAGAACATAAAACAACACAAAGTGTATCAAAGCTGAATGGAGGTAATGTTAATTCTAACAAAATTTCTATTAGATTCCAATATAAATTAAGAATATAACATATCTTCATTACGTACTGTTGCCTTTCACTGAAGCTGGTGCACGACAATTGGGTAACAATCTCCATCTCATGCCAATTATTATGGGTGTAGATTTTAATACAAATTTTGCAAACCCACAGTCGCAAGCTTTATCAAAATTTTTATTTGACGTTTTCCACTTGCATATGAGCAATTCTCCACAAACCCCCACAACTAACAATTCCACTACTATAGATGCAGTTTTCCATAGATTTTTAAATACAATCGAGTCAAAAATTTATATATCTTATTTTAGTTACCATAAGCCAATATTAACTATTTGTACTTAAGGCATTTACCATAGATGGGCACTTTGCAGTACTACTAAAATTTCAGTAAAAATAAATCTTTAACTAGTAAATTTTCACTGATTACTAAAATTTTTTTCAGCAATTTTTATAAAGTGCCTACATAATTATGATGAGGTGCATTGAATTTTCAGTAATCAGTACTGCTCGATTACTGATTATTATGAATACGGCCCTATAATTTGACTGGTAATGCAAATTAAATTTCACTATCAGTAAAAATTTACTGAATTTTTTCAGTAATCAGTAAATTTACTGCTTACTGTAATTTTTAATGCAGTACATATATACTGCAGTGTGCCCATTTACTAACCAAATAAGTTAAATAAAACAAACAAAAACCTGCAAATTCCTATGTATTTACAATATTGAAAGTTTTGACACTTTTAATTGATTAATTAAAAAAATATACTAAAAGCATAAGTACTTCCAACTTCATTACTAGATGTTTACACATCTCCCCTGTGATCGGACGCACAATAATTTTTTTTCAGCGTGTACAACCGCACAGTTAGCAAACTTTGCTTCTATGCTGCTTCGAATACTACACAGTAAGGAAGATATGCAAGCAAAGTAAGTAATATAAACAATAACTGACTGCTCGCAGCAACAGCAATTGTGTAAAAATCTATTGTTTCGCTTGACAGCGTAAGCAGAACCTAATTGCGCAGTTAGTTGAAGCAATGATTTCATTTTTGGCATTTGCCCCTTGTTCTTGCTTATTTATGTATGATTCGTAGTCGTAGCTAAGCAATTGCAAATGCATTGAAAATAATCAAACAATGTCAACCACTGTTTAGATTCTACTTTAAATAGAAATCGTCAATATTCGTGAATAATTCTATGCTCAGATTCTTTAAGTCCGAATCTTTTTTGTAATGTAAGGTAGACACAGTTAACGATACATTCCCCAAAATCAAAACAAAAGTATGTGTAGGGTGTCACGAAATAAATAAAAGTTTTTAGATGACATCATATTTTGCTACTTTTTACAGAAACGTGTTTTGAACGTCATTGACATGTTAGAGGAGATGATTTTCCATGTAATTCAAAGGATTTCTTCAAAAAAAAAAAATTCTTTCAATATAAACAGCGCAGTTTAGAAATCATAATGCGACAGAAAATAAGTATAAGCATAATCGCCTATGATTATTTCTATATTCATTCATTGTTTGGAGTTTTCCTAAAATGAGGAAAACTTCGACTCCAAGAACTGCAAATTCTGAACTTTGACGCCTACTCCGACTCCAACTGCACAAGTTGACCAAACGTATTTAAATGTTTTTTTTTTTGTTTGATAGTATAGAAATTATTCATTCTAATAAATTGGCAAATAATTTTTTACAATTTTTTTTTCTCTTTTTCTACTAAGAAACATTAAATGAAAAATCATCCTTCCCCCACAAAAATAATCAAATTAACTGATAGCAGTACCGACGGGTTTTAAAAGGTTCGAAATTCTGGATATTTGAAAGTCAATACTCTACGTTCCAAAGTTGGCGCCAAATTCCAGAAAAATGCTCGTACATTTGCTTCTTTCTCTAATGTGTTATAATGAAAACAAAATCAATTTCCGTACAAGTCTTCCAAGATATCTCTAGAGCTAGAACAAGGGAGTAAACAGCTTATATTCATAGTTAGCGTTGAAAAGTTAAAGTGTTACGGCCTTATTCATAAAAAAACAATAAATTAGCACTAAAACATTCTTATTGGGATTTTATGAAGGTTTCATTAGCTTTGTGTTTTTACTTTTTGGGTAAAGTTCGGGTAAAAGAGAGTAAAACCTAAATTCTCTCTCAAATACTCAATATTACCCAAAAGTAAAGAAACGCAAAAAATCAATTTTCTAGCCCGAAAACAAATTTCTAAACACAAAACATATGCTTGACAACAAATCTTGCATATCATGTTCATTTTCACTGTTCATTTGCATCTTCTTTAAAAAAGCACTCTCAAAGCAATCACCTTTCAAGTTAATAAAATTGTAAATTCAATAATTTTTTTCACTTGTGTTATTTGTTTCACAAATAATACATATGTTTTTATGTTAACGTGATTGTTTGACACTTTGCCCAAACTTACCCGAAGAAAATGTCTGGGTAAGTTCGGTAAAAAGGGAAACGCATTTTGACGTTAAGAGAAACAAAAAATTGCTCTCATTTGCCCAATTTGTGAGTAAAGAAACGCGTTTGGGTAAGTTTGGGTTCCCGCGTGATCCGCGGTAAAGTAAAGAAACAAACCTATTAGTAGAGTATGTATTCATAATGAGCATTTTAATTAGGGAAGAGATAATTGACTGACAACCCTGTTTTATGTATTCTGACAGTGCTTGTGATGTAAAAACAAAATAAGCAATAACCGATAGACCGAATTAAAATGGAAAGAACTATTCAACAAACAGAGCAATCTTCTTAAATTTGGAAGAGGTTTCGAAAAATCATATTGAATTTCATTTCATTTTGGGTAGTTGAATATAAAACTGGATAATAGGTTGTAGATTCAATGTTTTGATTTTATATACATCACTATTTAAACAAAAGTTCATTTTGGGTAGTTCTCGAATCGAATAAGTTTTCACATGAAACATGTGAATTGAACCAAAAACGTCACGAATCGATACAAAAAATCGCTTCTCACATGTGACTGTTTCTACATTTGTTTTGCGAGAACTTTCTGTCACGTACTGTTTTACTTTTATGTTATTGGAAAAATACGAGAAAAGATGTTTCTAAAACATAAGGAGTCAAAAAAAATTAAAAATTAAAACTGTGCGATATTTTGGAATTGTTTCTACAAAAAGGCTTTTTAAAAATTATATCTTTGTGCTATGTAAAGGGTTTTTCAACAGAGACGCTACAAAAGTAAATCGATAGGGACAGCAAACGATGCCATATTTTTCCCCGCTCTTTTGACATTTCTCTTCAGTAAGGTTTGCCATTTCATCATGGAAAGATATACGAGCCAACAACGAGTCGAAATTATTAAAATTTACTACCGAAATTTGGAGTCAGTGGCCTCAACTTTAAGAGCGCTACGTCCAATTTATGGTCTTCAGCGATGAGGCTCATTTCTGGCTGAATGGCTTCGTCAATAAGCAAAATATGCGTTATTGGTCAGACAGCAATCCACACGTCATCATTGCATCCCGAAAAAATTACGGTTTGGTGCGGTTTATGGGCCGGCGGCGTCATTGGGCCGTACTTCTTCCGTGATGATCAAGACCGGCACATTACTGTGAATGCGAATCGCTACCGTTCAATGATAACCGAATATTTTTGGCCCCAATTGGATAAAATATTGGACTTGGAGGACATGTGGTTCCAACAGGACGGCGCCACAAGCCACACAGCGAATGCCACAATCAATTTATTGGAAACCAAGTTTGGTGAACGTGTTATCTCACGAAATGGCCCTGTCGATTGGCCGCCTCGGTCGTGCGATTTGACTCCGTTAGATTATTTCCTGTGGGGCTACGTCAAGTCTATGGTCCATGCCAACAAGCCAGGGTCGATTGATGAACTTCGTACGAATATCGAACGTGAAATTGCAGCAGTATCGGCCGATTTATGCATGAAAACCGGCGAAAATTGGGTTAAGCGTCTGGACTTCTGCAAGCGTGCCCGTGGTGGCCATGCAAAAGAAATCGAGTTCCATACATAATGACATCGAACGTACTTTCACAGGACTAAAGAATTTCATTGGTATCTAAAACCGGTTTTGTTTTATTTAAAAAAAGTTTTGTAGCGCTCTTATTGAAAAACCCTTTATTTCAGTTATTTTCCCTAATTATTACAGAAAACTCAAAAAATATATATGTAGACTACTTGGATGGTTAAATTCCAACACAAATTGTAAGGAGCAATGGGAATCCCTTAAAACTTCTTCTGTTTTTGTGCTTTTTCGCATTAGCTTATTTTGTTTGGGACATTTTTGGGACATGGGACTGTCCTTGAAGGCGGAAAGTTTCTGATAGCCATTCACTAGGGAGTGGTCAGAAATGATTCCTTCATTGGGCAGTCCAAGCAGCTCACTACTTCCACGCAGTATGTTCTGAGCAATGGCTTATCGGAAACCTCCTTTAGCTAGCTAAAGTGAGAAGGCGAAACGAATGAGCAACCTGAGTAGTAATGCGATCACTGGTAGGTCTCAGGATTATTAGGTGACCCTGTCACTGAAGCTCGTCGAAGTAGTGAACATATTCCTCTGTCCTTTGAAGGCGGATGAGCGAGCGGCTGAAACATGATCATCCTGGCAGTAGGTAAAATTCAAACCACGGTGTGCTGAGTTTCCTTCCCGCCACCGTTATATTTGGCAATGAAACTACAGGATAAAAATAATGAACAAAAAAACCCATAACTGTTGACGGCCCTCGAAAACGTTATAAGGACCACGATTTAAGGATATATACCTGGAATGTGCGAACGCTATATAGGACGGGTGCCACTTTCCAACTGGGGATATACTCGGAAAATATAAAGCTGACATCACAGCGATCCAGGAAATGCGATGGACAGGATATGGTTGCACCAGAAAGAGAAATTGTGATATTTACTGCAGCTGCCATGAACGAAAGCACGAATTCGGCTGCGGTTTTATAGTTGGCAAGAGACTGCGACACCTAGTTTCATAGTTCAACCCATTGAGTGAACGCATAGCCACAATTCGCATCAATGCGAAATATTTCAACAACTCATTAATTTGTGTGCACGCACCGATAGAGGATGAAGATGATGAGGTCAAAGAAACATTTTATATGCTTCTGGAGGAAGTATACGAACGCTGCCCTGACCACGACATTAAGATTATTCTAGGCGATTTTAATGCCAAATTGGGAAAGTGTGTTTGGACCACAGTCACACTCACAGTCGACATGATACCACTTCCGATAATGGAATAAGACTGATAGACTTCGCCGGTGGACCATGGTAGTTAGCAGCACACGATTCCAATATAAGGACATACATAAGGCGACTTGGTTATCTGATAATCAGAGAACGGAGAACCAGATTGATCACTTAGTAATAGATGGCAGGCACTCTTGTGGTGTAATTGATGTACGAATGATTCGAGGTACCAATATCATTACCTAGTGGCTACGAAAGTTCGCACAAGACTGAGCAAGGCGAAAAAAATACGAAGCCAAACACGGGAAAAGCTAGATATCGACAAGCTGCAAATACCTGAGATATCAAAGGCCTATCAACAAAAGCTCACTCTCCTGCAAGAGCAGAAAAAACCCCCTTCCGATGACACAGATGCGCAGTGGAAGCACATCTCAAATTCTTTGGAAACCGCTGCAAGGACTGAACTTGGCTATCAACAGCCGCGGAAGGATAAGCCATGGTACGACGAAGAAAGTCGCATTGCAACTGATGAAAAAGAATCGCATGTATGGCAACGAAACAGTCAGTTACAACGAGTGCTGCGAATGAGCGGTACATGAGGCTGAGGAGGTATTTAGATGGACAAAAAATGGCGAGAGAGAGAGAGAAAAGACCGAAATGTGCAGGATGGATAATGAATCCCGAAAATGTTTCCAGAGGGAAGAGGATCGGATAACGGGCCTAATAACACTGTGCAACACCAATTTTGGGGGTGGACGATTCCTGCGCCAAATGATCACACTAGGTGAGTATAGTCATACCCCAAAAATTTAGGCCGTTATGTAGCTACAGTTTTATTTTATGGGTGTGACAAGTTTGAATTTTTCTATCCGATACTGTCCGAGATAAATTTAAAAATCGAGTATAAATATTGAATTGAGCGCATTCTTGTGATAACATGTCTTCAGTGAAATTTGACAGGGATTATTTTCGTAGAATATTCAACTGATCTATTTCAAAGTTTAAAGGGTCCTTTCGCCCTTTGTTCAAAAAGTACCAAAAATGTATTTCTCATTAAATTTTATTATGGGTCGTCATAGACAAAAATTCTCGATCTTTATTTCCAGACGTCCTTTTTGTCCTTTTTTGAAACAAGGTCAATAAAATTGCGCCAAAATAATTGGCACAATATACAAATGTTCTACTAATTTATTGTGGAATAGATTTTACTAGAGGATTTCGCAGACGAAAATCCTTCATCTTGAAATTGCATGTCCTTTTAGTCCTTTTTTTAAAAATTTAAATCTTGAAATAGTAATGATAGTGGAAGATAGTGTAGATTGTTGCTGTTAATAAGGGCAAGACAAAATTGATGGTGTCAACGACTAGAGAAACCTCTCGACTTGGTCCGCACTTGAACGTAGACAACCGATTTAATTTTGAAGTGGTAGATGAATTTGTCTACCTTGGATCCGCCGTGAACCAGGACAACAACGTCAGCCTGGAGATAAATAGGAGAATTGTACTTGCAAATAGATGATATTTTGGGCTCAGCAAGCAGTTTAGGAACGAAGCCCTCTCTCGACGGACAATAGTCCAGCTATAACAGACTCTCATTTTACCTGTCTTGACATATGGCCCCGAAACTTGGGTCATATTGCAAGCGGATGAAAAACACCTGGGAGTATCGAGAGAAAAATTCTCCATAAAATATATGGTCCTCTTAGGGAAAACGGCGAGAACCGACGTCGCTGGAACCAAGAGCTATATAATTTATATTCTGACGTGGACATAGCAAAATATGGGCGGGATTGAACAACGGGGCGTGGTCATATATAAACTAATATTCCGTCGGTGATCCAATGGTTAGTGTGCGCGCCTCTTGTACATGACACCATGGGTTCGATCCCTGCTCTGACCACCTTAAATTTCCTTCGGCGGCGGTCTTCTCGCATAGTAACGGCGACACTATCGAGTATTTTGCCATGAAAATGCTTCTCAAAATACCGTTCGGAATCGGTGTAAAAACTGTAGGTCCCAATCAGTGAGTATAAAACTAAAAAGCCCACAGCTCACTGGTTACGAGAAGCTCCCCCCAATTCCTTCATGGGAAGTAATGGGAAAACATATATTTTCTTTTAATATTAAAAACATTGTTAATTAGGTTATTATTTGTATTTAATGCCGTCATATTTTCACTTAGCTTGAATTGAAAACCCTTCAGTTAATTTACGTTTGTGTTGTAGCTGGGGTTTCAAAAACACATGGGTTTCAAACACACATTGACTATAAGTATATGTGATCTCATCTATGAATTAAACACATGGCCTATGTTTGATTTATGTTGATTTATTATAAATAATAAATCATTTAAAAAAAAACTGTGTTCACTTTTAACGGTGTTGATGCGCGGGGGCCGTACAAATTTGCATATCCCTTAAGGGAGACGTGCTGTGAAAGGGGATGGAAAAGCCCTGAACTATAGGTTTACGCCGTCGAGCCACGCCGCCGCCGTTTTTGAGTTTTTTGCTGCGCCGCCGCTTGACTACCTGGAAACTGGCGCGGCGGCGGCGGCGTGGTTCAGCGGCGTATAACATTTTATTTAATCTTTCATATAATCGATCAAATAATGGCATTGTCCTGATTTACAACACACAAACTATAAGCTACACACAACCACAATCAGAATATTTCCTAATAATAGTCAGCTTAATTTCCTTGCAATGCTGTACGTATTTGTGCGGCACGGCATGCTACATCAATATTATGTTTGATTCAAGTCAAACACAAACTGTGTTCGATCATGATATTGTCATACTTAACGTATTGCATGGCGCCCGCCTTTACTGGAAACGCCGGTCTTGCCGCCGCCGCCGGTTTGCCAAGGTCACTGCCGAAGCTGGAGCTGGAACAATCGGCGTAAACCTCTGCCCTGAACTAAACATTTGTAAATAGTGACGAAATAAAAGCTTTTATTGTCGTTTTCTTTGTTTTTGTTCGTTTCATTCAAAACGAAAATCTGACAGATCTGTAAAAATTTCGTCTGCAAATCGTTCTCAAGTTTACACTATTCCATCCGCTCTTACCAAATGGAAATTATGACGTATCCAACGATTTCTCCAACAGTCTAACACGGCCTTAACCAAGACCTCTGAATTCAGGAACTCTGTGATTTTTGCAGATGAGGCCAAGTTCAATATTTGTGGGTCTAATGGCATGACTTACGTCTGTCGGAAACCTAAAACAGAGAACATCTTGAAGGTACTGCATGACGTGGGGCGGTAGTGTGTTGGTTTGGGCCTATATGCCTGCAGACGGCGTAGGAAACTGGGTGTTGATAGATGGCATAACGGACAAAAAATAAGTACCTCGATATTCTACGAAACAATTTGCTGCAAAGTGCCGAAAAAATAGGTATACACGAAAATTTTCGATATTATGAAGACAACGATCCAAAGCACAAATCCGGAATAGTGCAAATTTGGTTTATATGGAACCGACACAATCGGCACAACCGACACCGGATATACTGGACCAGAATATTCGGAAACACCAAATTTCTATCAAGAATGAGCTAAAAATTGCTCTATAGTTGGAATGGGATAAAATCACCCCAGAAGTAATACAAAACCTTGTCAACTCTATGCCAAGCAGGCTGCAGGCACTTGAAAAAGCTAAGGGGAATCATACCAAATATTAAAAATTAATTTAAAAATAATATTGTTTGAGATTTTGAAATTATATTTACAGCCTGTTTCTCTATCTCGAACGAAAGCTTTCGTGCTCTAGACGAAAGAAAATTGATTTGGGTTCCACAATCTTGTCGTTTCAAGTCGAATGAAAACATAAATTTTTTTTAAACTTTTCAATACAAATTTTGATTTCCCTATTTCGAATGTGCTGTCAGTTGGGAACAAACATAGAATCAGCGAACGAAAATTTCAACTTAGAGGAACCCAATTTGAGTCGAATGCGAGTGACTGGCGAGGAAACAGGCTGTTAGTCTGTATGAAATAAGCTGTGATATGAAATGTATCAGTATTTTATTTCCTATTATTCTAAGTTTATGATGTTTACTCTATGTATTACCTTATGTTTAACTGGAAAATCTTGGCCCTTTACAAAATGCGAAATATTATAAAATAAACCTGATCTCAAAACCAGCATTCTAAGTCTAAACCAAGTTTAACCAACAAACAACGTTGAACTACATCCTAAATACTGGCTCTAAAGAACAAATTTTGAACGTTCAACTTCTTGTGGCGATGTTTAGCTTACATCATACTTACACATTCGATTAGTGAAACAAATGAAGCTCCTGGTGGAGTGGAAGAAGGTGTTACCTCACTTTATTTCAAAAACAACATTTTCCTCCATGGCACCTGATTTAAAAAAAAATTTAAAATTTAATTTTAACAATTTAAATATCAGATGTTGAGTAAGAAAGAAAATATTGTTTTTGAAAAAAGTGAGTTAACACCCTCTTCCACCAGGGGCTTCAAATGATAAATTAAATAGTAAATTGTAATAGTAAAACGAAACTCCAGAAATTAATGAAGTTAAAGATGCAATTAAATTAATTTCAATTGGTGACTTTCGAATTTAAATTATTGTTGTCTTTTAAGTTTTACTTAATGTATTTTTCAGTTTAATTGAAATATTTTTAAATTCAAATAACGTGTTTTTAATTTAATTGAAGTCCCTTGAGATTTAATGGATGTGTATTCAATTGCAGTTGATATCCCCTTGTCTTTTAAATTTCACTTCATCGTTTAAATTTGAAGTCATGTGTTTTCAATGTAAATTGATGTCTTCTAAATTTCCATTGATGTGTTTCCAACTTCAATGTATATCTTTTAAATTTCAATCGATGATGTATTTTAAATTTGAAATGACATTTTCTTAATAACAAATGGAATTTTTGAATTTCGATTAATGTATATTAAATTGCAATACGATTTTTTTCATTTTAATCGGAAATTTTGTAGTTCGAAACTATTCATACAAATATTTGCAATGAAATAACAAGTTCTTGATCTGGTTCTGTAGAAGGCAAACGGTCGCAAACGGTTCCCAGGAGTCGATTTCCAAGGTAACAAAAAGTTCGAACAAAAGTAATTGATGTTCACGCAGACTGAATGTATTCTGACCAAAATAATGCATTCTGAACCCTATTGAAGAATCAGTTCATATTTTCCTGAGTATGCATGTCTTACGAACTAAACGCGACCTAATTTTAAAAATGCACAAGCATAAAATAAATACTAAATATAATTACATGTTTAATACTTTGCTAACCCCTACTCTTTAGCGAGAGAAAGTTAATTTGCGCAGTTGTGTCTATATTGTGGCGATATCAGATATATTGGTGGTTTCGCTCTTAAACCTGTACACTTTACTTACGTTGATGTTTATCAGCTAATTGAACCAAGGGATTTGGAAGATCACGTCTCCTGTAGAAGCACATAACTTTTGCCTCAACATTGCCCGTTTGATTTTTATTTAACTCCTCTATGCGACGTATTAGATATGGACTGTTCGGAGATGTCTCTACATAGACATAATCTGAAAGGAAATAAAAGAAGACAAAAACAGAGATGATTAATTGGCATCAAACAAATAGAGAAAGGTGTATAATACATGTGTATGGAATATAGACACTTCCCAGCGGCGGAAGTCGCAAGGCCTTCCACAAATGAGGCATGCGGAATGGTTCTTTTGTAATGCTTTCCTAAAATAAGGCCTGCGGAATGCATGCATCTTTTCATCAGATATAACCAAGATTTTTACAATTTAATTGAAAAATTTCATACAAGTTTTCAAAGTATATTTTTTATTTAATATTTATTTTAAAATTTTTAAAATTTTCAATTTGAATTTGGGCGTGGTACAACTTTCTAAGATAGATACAAACATACTTATAGATAAATATGTAGAAGTGGATAATGATTTTGTGATAAAATAAATTATTTTAATTTTATTTTTGTTTAACTAAAATAAATTAAAGTAAATCCCTTCTAAGGCCTTACTCCTTTCATGCCTTCTAAAGGCCTTCTGTAGGCAATGGGCAAGGAAGGCCTTGCCTCCCAATCTCACGCAATGTTAAAAAGAAAGGAGGAGGTAATGTGTAGGGAAGGCCTTCCGTATTTTAAAGAAAGCCTGTTTGGTCATGATTTCAGGCCTTCCAGGTCATGAATTCCGCTGCTGGGTTACATCCAGTTTCTGACAGATGCATTTACGTACACATTTGTGTGTGTCGTTATGTTTTGCATTTAATAACTAGTACCAACACTTTGTATGTTTTACGTTCACATTATATGAAAGAAAGGGAGGGTTGGGGAGTTGCGGTACTGGTACATACGTGTAATTAACAAAATCACTGTCCACATGCAAGATATGTACAGGTAGGTGCATACAACGTTTGTGTTAACAATGTCCAAGTGTGTACAGACAACATAAAAGTTACCAATTGAGTGGTTATTTACTATACAGTAGGAAAAAAAATCGAATTCAATACTAGTATTTTGGTACCATAGAACTAGTTATCCTTCATACAAATAACTGTAGCAATTCCTAGGTTTTGGAGACATTATGTGTGACATGCATTAATAAACCATCACTAACGACAAAAGTATAATGAATTCGATATCGCTTCTAACATAATTAGCCCCCTATTTCTTCCCCTTTTGAACTATGTACATATGTAGTTGTCCACCAGTTAAAAAATTACAACTTCGAAGAGAATGTATTAAAGTTCTGATGCATTTCTTTTGAATTATTTCTGTACTACAGAACATAGAAATAGTCATGTATTAGCGGTTTAAAACTGGTACAGAACTGTCGCCATAAAATTAATTCCTGACTAGAAGTAATGGAAATAGTACTGCACCTGTCCTTTTTCAGGATATTTGTATTAACGCTGAAAAAATCTGTCGTTTATTGTTGTTTGGATGCAAACGTAACGTGTGTTTGGAGCTTGTGACAAGTATAGTATACTTGTGCCCAAACACAACGTGGAAGAGAAAAATTATTACATGTTAGAGACACAATGATTAATATGTTATAATATACATATGTGTTTGTGACCCAAGTTTAGCTGTGCTTGGAATACATATACAGTTGTGTTTGATGCCCTATTTACTCTCTATTGAGAGCAAGATAATAAAAGAGATACTTTACTTTACTTTTATTGACTATTTTACAACCTCATGAGGTCAGACAGACTTATACAAGGTGGCGCAAAAGTAAACTTCCGATGTTTTTTGGCTGTAATTTAAAAAAAAATTAAAAACTTTGATTCTTCTTGTGGATTATTTTTATTTGGTCTTTTAATTTTTTTTACATCAAGTCAAGAATATGATGTCATGTAAATGGCCGCCGCCACAGTTGATTGTCATTTGAGCCCTTTTTATGGCATTTCCCATCACTTTGGCCAAAACTTCCGGCGATACGTCCTCACTTTCTTGACGGATATTGTCTTTAAGAGCTGCAAGAGTCTGAGGCTTGTTGACATAAACCCGCGACTTCAAAAAGCCCCACAAAAAGAAGTCTGGAGCGGTCAAATCAGGCGATCTTGCTGGCCAGTGCAAATCGCCAAAACGGGAGATTAGGCGCCCGGGAAATGCATCCTTCAGCATATCGGTTGTAGCACGTGCAGTGTTTGCCGTTGCACCGTCCTGTTGGAACCACATGTTTTCCAATCCCAATTCATCAAGTTGCGGCAAAAAGAACTCGTTGATCATTGCTCTGTAGCGCTCACGGCGCTTCCATGACATTGACGGCGCTGCCATGACATGCTCGGCTACAGCAGCAATATTCTCTGCAGAACGGCTACTCCGGGGTCTGCCACGCCTGGCAGCATTTCGTGTTGTGCCAGTCTCTTCGAGGCGAGCGGCTAAACGTCGCAGTGTTTCACCAGTAGGCGTTGGACGGCCAGGAAATCTGCGACGAAATTCACGTTGTGCCAAAGTCACCGACCGATTATTGGTCAAATAAATAGTCAGCAATATTCCGCGTTCTGGAGCAGTGTAGCGTAACATTGTTTATTAACGAGTATTTCGCATGTGTTTACTACACAAATGTCAAAACAGAACTGACATTAGGGGCCAATCGCAAAATTTATAGCATTTTCTGATAGGAGGATTACTTTTGCGCCACCTTGTATATGTGGGCAGCATACGCCCGCAACATATGGCTTTCGTGTTAATGGTCTTGTTCGTATTTACTGCAGCCTTTCTCATTATTATCTCCATTAAGATGTTGAAGAGATTGCACGAAAGTGTGTCGCCTTGTATCTGTCCTCACTTGGTACAGAATAGTTCAGTGAGGTCTTTCCCCACTTTCACTGCTGATTTGGTTTTGGTCAGTGTCATTCTACAGAGGCGGATCAGTTTTTCCGGAATCCCAAGTTCAGACATAGCTTCGTACAGTTTTCCCCGTATGGGGCTATCGAAAGCAGCTTTGTAATCGACAAAAAGGTGGTATGTAATTTGCTTTTCGTGGGTCTTTTCCAGGATCTGGCGTAGCGTGAATATTTGGACAGTCGTGGACTTGCCTGGTCTAAAACCACACTGATAAAGTCCAATCAGGTTTTCAATAATTGGCTTTAGTCTTTCACATAATACGCTCGACAAGATCTTATACGCGATAGATAAAAGACTGATACCGCGATAGATAAAAGACTGATACCGCGATAGTTGGAACAGATACACGGATCAACCTTTTTGAATACAGGACATAATACACTGAGACTCCAATCGTCGGGCATAGATTCCCCCAGCCATATACAGAGATGCAAGGAGAGATTATTCACAGTCAAAGTTGTTGGTGTGTAGATGTATTTTGGTCATTACTTTTTAGTCAGTGATTCACAAAAATTCCTAATTGCGTGTGTAAGTTGAAGATGAAGTGCGTATTTCTTACATCTGTTGCGTTTAGTTTCATGTATTCAGTCGTCAATCGGACAGAGGATAGGAAATGCCCTTGGCTGATTATGCTGTGGAAATAATGTATATTACACGCTAAAAAATCTGTTTATTTGTTGTTAGGTTTTTGTGTTTTGGTGTTTGCTAGCCAATATTGCACGCTGGAGACACAATGATTGAAATGTTATAATATATATGTATGTTTATGAGCCAAATATATCTGTGTTTATGATACAAACACAGCTATGTTTGTTGCACTGTTTAACTATCTCAAGTAGGGTTTTTGTCCCGGGAATTCCCGTAATTTTTCGCTCTCGTTTTCCCGGGAAATTGCTCTCGGGATCCTGGGAATTTAACTTATCTAAAAAAAACGGTGTGCAATTAAAATTCAACTGAAATGTATGTGCCACCTATTTATAAGTAGTGTAAAATAACATTTAAGTCACCTTCGGAATGAAAGAAGTTATAATTTTGGACCACTCGTTCTCACTCATGGCATGTCACATAATGACCTTTCGTTTATTATACATACTTACATACATATGTATGTACATACACTGTCTCAAACAATTGTCCGTACACCAGCAACACATCAACATATTTTACTGTATCTCACAAAGTTCTTGTCTGATTTGAGTGAAATAATCTGTTTGTATAGTGTAATTTGTACTGTAAATGATTAGTAAAACTAAAAGTGTAACCAAGTTGAACTTTTTAGTACACACTGAATGGTCAAAAAGAAAGTAGTAAACATGAACTCAAAAAATTGTCCGTACAGCATCAAAAGAATCGAAAAAAACAACACCAATTGTAACGGTTGTTTACAGTTTTATTTTTATTCGTACAATTTGGTATTCTAGTTGTTTGGTTTCCGATATAATTATTTATTCTTTAACTAAAATGTGTTCAAAAAATAATAATCATTTAAAGATTTCAAAGAATTGATTGTTAAAATGAAAACTTACGGCAAAAGTTTAAGAGAAATTGCGGAATGTGTTTCTAGACCACGATCATCTGTTCAATATGTGATCCAACAGCACAAACTGGATCATTCAATATGATGCCGGGAAGAGGACATCCAAAAATCATAGATCCAAGACTTGGCACAAAAATCGAGCGTATGGTAAAGCTTGATCCTAAAATAAGTGCGGTACAACTTGCAGAAAACATTGAAAACACCGAATGTATATGTTTCTTGCAATCCACAAACCATCCGAAATTTTCTCTACCTAAACCAATATAAGGCATGTGTTCCTCGCAAAAAACCCTTTATATCCAAAAGGACTATATAACGATACGTTTAGAATATGCAAAAAAGAATATTAACCATTTGGATGATTTCTGGGAAAAAGTAATATTTACGGACGAGAGCAAGTTTAATATTTTTGGGTCAGATGGAATACGGTTTGTGTGGCGAAAAGAAAACACTGCCCTCTAATTAAAAAATCTTAAGGCTAAGGTGAAGCACGGTGGAGGCTGTGTAATGGTATGGGGTGCTATGTCAGCTGGTGGTGTCGGAAATCTTGTGTTTGTTGAAACCAAAATGGACAAAATGAACTATTGAAATATTTTGAAACAAAATTTAAAAGCTAGCGCAATGAAATTGGGCCTAGGAGATGACTTTCGGTTCCTCCACGACAATGATCCGAAGCACACGTCAATGGTTGTAAGAGAATGGTTACTCTACAATGTGAAAGAAGTGATTTCTCACCATCCTCAGAGCCCAGATCTCAACCCCATAGAGCATTTATGGGGAGTTCTAGAGAAAAAAATCCGACAACACACAACTACCAATAAGCAAATGCTGAAAGATGTCATTATAGAGGAATGGCAGAATATTGGGACAGAAATTACCCATAAGTTGGCGTTGTCTATGAAAAGTCGCTTAATGGATGTTATAGAGGCTAAAGGATGTCATACTTGATATTAATTTGTACCAAAATTCTTTTAAAAATACACTTTATTGAACTAAATTTCAAGTTACCGATGCTGTACGGACAATTTTTTACCTATATTTTAATTGTTTTTGTTTTAATTTTCTTCGTTTTACAAATATACGAAATAATTTTAGTTTTAAATACATGATTTGTTTAGAGTATTTATTAGGCTTTTTAAAAATGGTATACCTCATCAAAATCGGGTGGGTATTTTAGGATTAACACATACATAAATGACGTGAAAACAACAAGGTGTACGGACAATTTTTTGAGACAGTGTACATGTATTTTGTTCCGATCAAGAATACATAATCTGTTGAAGGTGCCATCTAATTACAAATGTAAGTACATTTACATTGCAGCATTTGCAACATTTACATAAGCATTTGAAATATGTATAAAATATATACATATTTAAAATTTTATTATTTACTATTTAAAACTATTCAAAGACTTCTGTGCTGCAGTTCGCCGGTAACCAATTTAATCGTTTATTTCAAAACTGTTTTCAATCTGACGAAAATAGCGATGCTGATTGCGATTTTGATTGTTCTTCTAATATATCTTTCGAAAAGGAACAAAAAAATGGAATTGATAATGCATCAATAAATGTAAGAGCTAAGAAAATCAATCATTCTAAAAACGGAATTTAAATAGTTTGAACCAACTAGTAAGAGAAGTTCAAATTTAGAACATTTATATAATGCACTTTTGACTATAAAACCAACTTCTGTGGAAAGTGAAAAATCGTTCCATTGGAAAATTGGCTGCAGCACGAACCAGAGCTGTCTTTAGAGAATCAATGTTGGGTTATCTTTTATGGCAGACCTTGTCCTCTAAAACGGTCCACAATTTGTAATCCAGAGGGTTCAGATCAGGACTGCCAGAGGGCCATTCTGCAGAGCATATAAAAGCTTGCAAATTGTTTCGAAGCCAGGTTTGTGTCGTTTTAGGCTTATGTGCTGATGCTGAATCTTGCTGGAAATTCCACAGAGGGTTCTGGAACATGAAATTGTAAAACGACTTCACAACTGCTTCCAAAACGGTTCCTTGGTAAACTTTGGCCGATGTTTTGAACCCTTGTTCACAGAAATGCAAGTCAGTTACCCCATCATAAGAGTCATCCCACCAAACCATGACTGCAGCTGAATGATGACCCTTTTCCAGCCGTGGGATGAGCTCAGATGCTTCATTAGATGATCGTGCATAAGCTCTATCATTTTTTTTGTTAAATTTTTCCTGTACGATAAAAATATTTTCATCCGAAAACAAGATTTTTCTATGCAAGTTATCAGCGTACTTCTCCAAAAGACGTTTGGATTTTTCTATCCTATTTTTTTTAAAGTTGCAGTCAACAAATGTCCTGTACGTCGTTTGAAAGCTCCCAAGTCTTTTTTTAATAATTCGACTCAGGGACTTTTGCGTAATTTTCATCTCACGGGTTATGATTTTCTGTTTCCGGACAGCATTTCGTTGAATTCTTGCTTTGACGGCTTGGATGACTTGCTGTGTACGAACGGTACGTGGGCGACCCGACCGGGGCGGTCTTTTATATCTCCAGTCTCCTCGAACAATTGTATGCACCTGTAGACGAACATGCGTCTAATGCCGAGCGGGCGGAGCGTTTTGTAAATATCGTTTTTTTTTCTTTCCCCTTAGAAAGTGCTATAACTGCGATACGGTTTTCCTTATCTGACAACTCAATGGTGAAAGTTGACACAATTTCAAATTCCCGTAACTGACTAGCGATAACGAGGTTAACTTTCAAAAACCATATAATAATAAAAGGGTATATTCAATTTTACTATTCTAATGGGTATGTTCAGTTTAGTAACAATATTTATATCCCTACAAAGTACATTGAAATAAAAAAATAATTTGTTTCTATTATGTTTGGAAGGAAATACGCACATGTTTACACGTAAGTATATGAAGTTGTTGTGGCCGTCGGTAGTGCAATGGTTAGTGTGCGCGGCTCTTGTACATGAGATCCTGGGTTCGAACCCGGCTCTGACCACCTTCAAATTTTTCTTTCGGCGGCGGTCACCTCGCATAGTGACGGCGACACTATGAAAAAGCTTCTCAAATTACCGTTCGGAATCGGTGTAAAACTGTAGGTCCCAATCAGTGAGTGAAAACTGGAAAGCGCACAGCTCAGTGATTGTGAGAAGTTCTCCCCAGTCCCTTCATGGGATGTAATGGGAAACCATTTACATATTTATATTTTTTATATATGGAGTTGTGGGAGGAAACACACGAATGCTTCCACAAAAGTATAGGGATGTTTGGGATGAAGCACGCATATCTTTCAACGTAAAAGCATACATATTTGCCTGTAAGGATTCGAATGTTTTCATTTAAATACAAGTGAATTTGGGACTTTCAAACATGTGAATATTTGGAGTGTTCCAAACATATACATATATGGTTCCCCCAGAATATGTTACAGACACCGTTTTTTCAGCGTGTAGTACTAAGTATCGAACAAAAATAGTACTAAGTAATAATTGTAGCACAAAAATAATTACTTTTCAAAATTTATTGTTTTACAATACGTTAAAAAAATTATTAATTCACGTTTAAAATAAAACAAAAAATTATATACAATGGCATTTTTAAATTTCAATTAGAATTTCAAATAAAAATTTTAAATTTCAAGTAATATATTATAAATTTCAAACAGAATTGTCCAATTTCATATTTTTCAAAAATAAAATGGTAGTTTTTGAATTTCAATTGGAAACGGTGTAGCACATTTTATAACTAGTTCAACCGTTTCGTAATGAGCGCATACTACACAACCATACACACTCCGTTAACATTATATAGTCTCACTTACATTTTACACCAACTTGTTGACAGTTCAACGTTCCTTTTGCTTCTACTAAATATTTGGCAAAAATCCAAGTGAATCAGTTAAATTGAACTGAACTGAAAAAGTCATTTTAGAGTAATAAGATCACGTCTTTCTTTAAATCACTGATACTGAAATGGCAGCGCAATAGTAGGATTTAGCGTGCAAGACCAATATGCTCCACTCTCTGGTAGGATAAAAATTCATCAATAAAATAGTTCGACCTTCCTGACGCTGAGCAAGTAGTAAATATAGTCCTGGAACGAAGCTATGGTGATCGATCGATCTGGGGCGAATGAAACCTTTCCCGCCTACGTGCTGTATTAACTTTTGGTGTTTCAGTAGTTTTCGATGCTTAGGGCCTTTGTGGTTTTAATAATATTGTGGATTGTAATATTGCTAACTCTAAACCCCCCACCATTTCCCGCAATCAAGCAATTTTAAAGCCGTTGGTCGTGTTAATTTTGCAATTTTCGGCGAAGTTTCATAGACATAATTACTCAAGTCTTTATCCAAAACCTGGTATACAAACAAAAATTTAAAAATCTCCACCGAGTCTAATTAAAGCTTACGCTGAGAAACACAGGCTTTTGATATTATTAGGGAAAACAATTGTAAAAATACCTTTACTCTGCGTGTACACAAGACAAGACAATTGGGAATATGTATTAGTTGTCACAGAAAAGAAAAATGTCTGCAACTTAGGCGTCCAGATAATTATAAAGACAATATACTTTTACGCAACCGCCGTCAGTGTAGTTCGAAACAACTTATACATCTTTTTTGATGTTTCGCTTATTTTTTTATTGCAAATTACAACGAATTACAACTTCACCTAATTATAATCATTTGCCGAATTTACTGTCTTCGAAAAATCAGAGACAGCACCGAAGACAATGGGCGAGGTATGAGTGAATTAGTAAAAAGTGTGAATTTGTTGCTATTGCCTCCGCACAACTGTCTCGTGTAAACGCCAGGATAGCTTTAACTGATTCATTTGAATTTATTGTCATTATACACCGCCGCTCACTTGAATAGCGCCGCCTCTGGAGTATGTATTTTCCCGTTTTTTTTTTTTATACACGGAGAAATTTATTAAAATATTCATGTCATGTTGTCTGCTTATATCTAACACAAAAAATTATTATTGTTTAATAAGAAGTGCTTCCGTCCTTATTTAGAAATGATTCATATATCCTGTTTACTAGGGAATCATATAAATTCTTAATTAGGTCCAGGGATGACTATGACCAGACCAGACGTGTGTAAAAGTATTAGAATAGTGCTTCCCTGGCTCGTACAACTTGTGAATAGAGAATGCTTGTCGCCCGGGATTTCCCGGGAATATCATTAATTTTCAATTCCCGCTTTCCCGGGAATTTTCTCCGGGAATCCCGGGAAATTTCCAAAAGAATTCAATGGAATATTTTAGTCAAAAAATGTAATCAGCCAGCTCTTCTTGGACTACGGTATTCTATATGCTTACATTTTTGTATTTTCGTACAATATTAGCATCAGTTCGCAGAAATAACAAAAACGATGTACAAATAGACAGTCAAAATTTCTCTTCACTCAAATGCCAACAAACAAAACGAGTGAAATCCTAGTACTTCTCTACTCTCTCTCTTACTCTCTTCATTGAATATTTCAATACACGAGCCGCTTTTTGATAGTGTTATTGTATATAACTATACAAATTCCAACCATGTTAAAGTAAAATTACATAAACTATGCAAAAAGTATGAAATAAGCAAGATATGACGCGAGAGAGAAATGCGTTTGAGTGAACTCCTAGTACTTTTTGGTTCTCTTTTACCAGGGTTGCCAAGTTGCGCGCATCTTCTGGTCGTCTAATTGTAAATCGTCTTTGGAAATAAAATCGACTGATCGTAAGGATGCGACATTTTCGTTAGTTTGTTCGCATTGCTACCATGAAAATTTGTATGCTCCCGAGAATATATCGTTGGTGCAATGAAGTATGTTCTACAAAATTTGTTGAGTGCTCATCATTGCGTTGCTCCAGCAACTCAATTTTTGTTGCTGCAACGAATACATCAACTGTGCATTTTGGAGAAAAGCAATTTTTTGATAATGTAAATCTTAAGTTTTTGAGGTTTAAACTTTTGTTATTTGGTCGTCTTATGCGTTTTCTCTATTTTATTTGTTATTCCTGTATTTAGTCAAACTTTCAAAGTTAACGAAACGAGTGCGTTACTGCAACGTATCAGTTATTAAAGCGACGAGACAAATTTGAATCAAACAATGGCAACTCTTTTTTTACACCAATTTTTACTACCCTTTTAGCAACACTGGCAAAGTGGTAAATATTATAAAATGGAAAAAAGAAGGGTGCTTCATGTTGACAAAGACGATCTAGAATTAGACGACCAGAAGATGTGCGCAATTTGGCAACCCTGGTAAAAGAGAACCAAAAAGTGCTACAAATTCACTGAAAGGCATTTCTCTCACGCGTCATATCTTGATTATTTCATACTTTTTGCATTGTTTACGTCATTTTACTTCAACATGGTTGAAATTTGTATAGTTATATACAATAACACTATCAAAAAGCTGCTCGTGTATTGAAATATTCAATGAAGAGTGTAAGAGAGAGAACAGAGAATGACTAGGGTTTCACTCGTTGTATTTGTTGGCATTTGAGTGAAGAGAAATTTTGACTGTCTACTTGTACATCGTTTTTGATTTTGACTTTTGTACACGGTGATAAAATTGATCAAATTGCCAACCCAGTTTTTTACATCAATGAGTTTTTTTACATCGCAACAGTGGACCATATTTATCACAGCAAAATAACATATTCGTCGCAGCGATGAAAGATTTCCGGTTAATGGAACAATTTTCGTTGCGGCGATGTATCTTGGTATATGTCTAAGCAATACTCTTAGATTTATATCAAAATTAAAGATATATTTTGCAAACGCAGAAATAATTTACAACAATCAGCCTCTTTTCAACACAATATTCTACACAGGAAAGACTCAAACATTTTCACAAAAGTTCACTCTATATTTATGCCTACTTTTTTTTAATATTCAATGTTCTTTAATTTTTAACTTTAATGTCTCTTATCATTGAAGGGTAAATCACTCATTTTATATCTTGGAAGAGGACTTATTTATTATCTGATCTTTGCAAATACTGACCCACAACATTGTGATTTTTTTAATTGAAATTTTAAACTGAACTTCAGTAGGTTAATATTTTTTTTTCAGAGATTTCCAAAAAGTTTCCATGATATACTTACATATGTACAGTGATGTGAAAAATAATAAGGACACAAATGTCCAGCAATAATATTTGACCAGAAAATAAGTAAAATGAGAGAATTGCTAAAAATAACTGTACATATTTTTAGGTAATATTTTAGGTAATATATTACAAAAACGAGTTCCATTATGTTTTTTAAAATTGTTGTTTTTATTTTAAATTTTTTTAATTAATTTAAATTAAAATACAAATTCACCCTGTGAAAAAAATAAGGACACTTCGTGTTATTGCCAAAAAAATTATATTACATTAAAAAAACAGAGATCCACAATTAATACTGTTTTCCAGTGGTTAATATGTATTTTGTTGAGGCACCGTTGTTTTTTAAAACTGCTTGGCATCGTCGGGGCATAGAGTCAACAAGGTTTTGACAGACTGAAATCGGTATATCATTCCACGCAGTCTGAATTAATTCCCATAGCTGATCGCAATTCGTGGGGCACATTCCTCTAATTGAAGTTTTCACTATGTTCCACAAATTCTCGATCGGATTTAGATCGGGAGACTGAGCGAGCAGGCCATTCTAATAAATTGATCTTATTATTCACAAACCACGTCTTGGTGCACTTTGCCGTATGTTTGGGGTCATTGTCCTGTTGGAACACCCATCGCAGTGGCATATTTTCTTCGGCATAAGCAAGCATACAACTTTGTAGAATACTTTGTAATATTTAAATTTCTCAAATGAAAATTGTTTAAACACATACACTCAAACATATGTGTGGTGTTTGGTTGAGTGTTTGAGTTTGTAGCGTGAACACAAACTATGCTGCTGTTTCAGTGTGGACACAAACCTTCGGCTGTTGATTTAATTGATGAAATATTGAAATTTCGTATATTTACTTATGTATTTAAGTGAAACAAAATGTTAAATGTGAATTTGAATTTAACATGGATATATAATTATAAAAAATACATGAAAAAATTAATTCATACATTTTTATGTTAAATGAAAGTGCTGCCAAGTAAGCAAAATAACGATGCTGCTTGATGCTGTTTGACAGCAGCTGACAGTTGACGTTTATCATTTATCATTTATTGTTATATATGTTTTCTGTCTTATCGGATGGCGTATTCTACGTTAAACTTAATGGCCGTGTCTCTGACACAGCCTGCAGGGACAGTCCGTGGCCGAAGGCCTCGGACAACTGTCTGCTGTTTTTTAAACATCGAATGATTCCACGTTTTACTGCAGGTGTAATTTTGGTTTTCTACCACGTGTTTCTCTAACAGGAATCCATTTGACTGCATTTTCTACCATTGTTTTTGAAATTCCAAGCAACCTTGACATTTTTCTATAAGAATTTCCATCTTTATGCAAATCTTTAATAGTTTTTCGTAGTACTGGGTCACAGTGCTTAGATTTTCCCATTTTTCCCTCAAAGACTGCGAAATTAAACTGTTTTTAAGTTTGAATTGAATTTAAAGTTTCACTAAAATCACTTTTCTTACCTATTGTACACAAAAAGTAACTTTCAAAAGCTTTGATATTAATTTATTTTAGTTAATCGACAAACTGTCCCTATTAATTCGCACAACCAAAATCAACTGATCTGTGCCTAACAACCTAATTTTATTAAATGTATACAAATTCTATGAATTTTTGTAACGGAACTTGTTTTTGTAATATATTAGCTGAAAATTAATAGTTATTTTTTAGCAATTCCCTCATTTTACTTATTTTCTGATCAAATGTTATAGCTGGACATTTGTGTCTTTATTATTTTTCACATCACTGTATATCATTTCGACAGCACATTAAGTGCCAGAGATGCGCCCGATTATATATTCAAGCTGTGAATAATTTAAACTAAAACTTTATGTACGAAATCGACACCAATAATTTGTCCTCAGATTGTGCCACAAAGTGGTCAGATTTCACAATGAGTTTGTCGGCGCTAGCATTTGCCGGTTGTATGAATATAAATACAGCGCCATTGGCAGATGAAGTGACAATGTACTTTAAAAAAAAATGCGCTGGTTTTATCAACATCACTTCTAAATTTTATCCACATCACTTATAAATTTCCATCTCGTTAGCTGCATCAAATATTAGATTTTGTAGCACATTGCAATACACATAAATACTTTTTTTTTTATCAAGTGTCCTAAAAAATCGAAAAAAGTTATAAAATAAGGGAGCCGCATTTCAAACGGGAATTCCCGGGATCCCGTGAAATTCATTTATTTTTCCCACTTTCCCGGGAAAGGAAAAAGTCCGGGAATTTGCATTCCCTACTTGTGAACAATCCATCCCCAGAAATTTTCGATAATGTTGAGGTCAGGCGAATATGGCGGCCAGTTCCGCACCTCAACGTCTTGACGTTCAGTCCACAATTTAACCGCTCTGGCGGTGTGGACAGGGAAGTTATCTTGCTGAAATTTCCACTACGAAATGACTGAGTAGGTGTTCTTCCTTTCGTAGGTCATGAAAGTAATAATTATAACCATAGAGACACTCTAAATTAAATTTTATTTTATCCGAAAAAATCACTCCATACCACTCTCTACTCCACGTCAGTTTGGAACGGCAAAAAATAAACCGACAATCCTTTCGGAGATCATCTAGGTGTGTTTTTTTTCATGCGTTTTATATGTGCAGCTTTGGAAACAATTATTTTTACTATAGATACGCTTGCACATAAGTACACCGGACTTTTCCTTTATTTTGGCAGCAGAGTCGTGTGAATTTGATGCATATTTCAGAATCGCTTTATTATCGGCAGCCTTAACAGCACTTGCGTTTAATTTTTAAATTAAATCGTGCACTGTTATTGGGCCACCCATTATATTAGTGCCATAGTTTATAGTATGGCGTAAAAAATTGTATACAACTTTCCGGCTTCTATTCGTTTTGTTTAGAAATGGAAATAGAATTAGAGGGCTAAATTTAATTTAATCGAAATATTTAAAATTTGATGTTGATCTGCAACAGACTTCCCCACTAAAACTGAAAATGATTTGAGGGGCACTATTCAAGTGTGCCTAAAAATTGACTTGAGATTTTGAATGTTTTGTTTTAATTTTTTTACGAGTCACGCTAATAAAATGAAAGCCATCGAATGTTATAGTTTTTGTAATTAAACGAACTATTTTGCAAAACAACAACCAATGCATTGATATTATAATTTTAGTCCGCCGTTTAATTTATGGTATTCGATCTTTAGTTATGTTCTTTAAGAATTGTATTATTTTAGGAGAAAGCTAACTGAATAAACATACTCACGAGGGGGCGCTATTCAATGAGCGGTGTAGAAGCAGATTATTAAGTGAGGCTACCCCATGATAATGGAGTATATGAACACATACATATAAACATCCAAATGCACCCGGTTAAAGTAGATAATTAGTCAAATACACCAAACAAGTTTATACTATGAAACGTAACAAATGATCTGGAGAAATATGCGCACATTTTGTAACTCGTACTTGTGTAAACAATTTGTAATAATACAAAACATAAGCATTAGGCTGAGTATGAGCTACATACGTACTTCATAAATTTTCATTGTTTCCGAAAATGAAGAACAACGATTCTTCATTTAAAAAACTCTATCTGTAGGTTGAATCAACGATTGAAAACCATATATTGCAAGCTTTAAAAAATGTTTAAATGTGTTTTTTTTTTGTGGAAATAAAAAAGTATTAAATTAACCCAAACCATGTTCATCAATATCCATTTTATGCAGATAAAAAAAATGTTTAATTGCTTATTTGTTCGAAATAAAAAAAAAATTGTCACCCTTTGCTTCCGTTCATTATGCGGTTTTATATTATCTGATTTTCTGGCATATACTCGTACGACCTAAATTACGTTCTATTTATGGATAAATTGGTTGTTTCTAATCATTAACAGGCAGAGCACATTTAACATTAACATCGCTAACTCGAAATTCTACTCTAATTGGTTCCACGCTGAAAAATCTGTCTCTTTTTGTTGTTTGTTTTGAGCTTGTCGCAAATATAATATACTTGTGTCCAAACACTTTGTGTTTGCTATTCAATATTACATGATAGAGACACACTGATTAATATGTTATAATATAACTGCCCTATTCATAAAAACACATTAATGTAGCTTTAAAGCATTCATCAGTTATTGCAAGATTTACAGCCAAAATCACGACCTCGAAAGAAAACCTAAGCAAACGAAAGCCAGTCACTCACTTTCGTTCTTATCCCAGGCTTTAAATGTTATTGTGTGGTTGCGAGTTTGCAAAATCGGAAGTCACTAACTATTTTCGCTGTCGGCTAGGCGAACGAAAATGTCAAAACCAGTCACTTGTCTTTTGGTTGTCGCATAGCTGGAAATCAAATAAAAGCTTGAAACAAAAACAATTTATATAGAATTCAATGGAAGAAACACAATGGACAGAAAATAATGTCATTATAATAAATTTGTTATTAAAATATATTTCCATTTCAGCACAAAAACGCCAACTTTGCGGCACCTGTAGATACTGGTTCCTCGTACTCTTCTCTCTCGCCAACTTTATGTTATTGCTTTGGACAACTACCACACAAACCCACGTAAAACCATGCGAACGACAAGTCGAAAATTAGTGACTCGCTTTTTGAAACGAAAGTGAGTGACTGGCATCGTTCGCTTGGATTTTGCGGGAGACGGTGTAAGTGGAGTCCGATTTTGTACTGAATTGTATATGTATTCGTTCGCTTGTTAGTGACTCCCAAATCAGCTGTTTGTCGCATAGAAAGAAAGCGAACGTTAACGTTCGACATCGTGACTTTGGCTGTTAAGATTTGGCGACGATTTTATTAGAACCGTATTCATAATGAGTATTTTAACTAGGGAACAGATAATTGACTGACAACCCTGTTTTATGTATTCTCACATTGCTTGTGATGTAAAAACAAGATGAGCAATAACCGATAGACTGAATTAAATTTCTCTTATTTAAATGCATCAATGTATTTATGCAAAACTTTAAACATTAATGGAAAGAACTATTCAACAAAAAGATCAATTAATATTTGCTATATTCATAAATTTGGAAGAAGTGTCAAAAAATCATATTGAATTGGATTTCAGTTTTGGGTAGTCGAATATAAAACCGGATAATAGGTTGTAGTTTCAATGTTTTGATTTTCTATACATGACTATGTAAACAAAAGTTCATTTTGGTTAAAAGTTTTAAAAACTGGAACGAAAATATTTGGTTCGTAGCAGGATAATGTGACACTATAAACGCTGCAAATATACACAAAGACTTTCACTTGTTTATAACGAATAAATATTTAAGTGCGGCACGCGTGAAATTTAAAAAATTATTTCATTTGCGTATTATAAATGGTTTCCCATTACATCCCATGAAGGGACTGGGGAGAACTTCTCACAATCACTGAGCTGTGCGCTTTCCCGTTTTCACTCACAGATTGGGACCTACAGTTTTACACGGATTCCGAACGGTAATTTGAGAAGCTTTTTCATGGCTAGATACTCGATAGTGTCGCCGCCACTATGCGAGGTGACCGCCGCCGAAAGAAAATTTGAAGGTGGTCAGAGCCGGGTTCGACCCCAGGATCTCATGTACAAGAGCCGCGCACACTAACCATTACACTAACCATTGCACCACCGACGGCGTATTAATGCGGATAAAATTGCCTTAAAGAAGGGTTTAACGTTCAACAAAAATGGCGACGTTAGAGAACTCTTAACAGAGGAATTTTTCGATTATCAATACAATTTTTGGATTCACCTTCTTAAACCTTTAACAAACCCATGACAACTTTTTATGAATAAGGCCGTATGTGTTTGCGGCCCACATATATTTATATTTGTGATACAAATAAAGCTGTGTTTGTTGCACTGTATATGCTCTCTCGAGAGCAAGAGAATAAAAGAGGGACAACGAGAAAGTCTATATTGTAAGTGTGTATCTGTTTTTTTTGCATTATTCTCTGTGGCCCAATTCACACGGGAGTAATTTTTAGTCCGAACAACTTTTGTTTTTTCCAAAACACACGAGACTAATTAATCTGTCTAAAATTGTATACGTATACACAGCTTTGTGTGTGTTAGTATTTTTTTTATTTATTTGACGTTTGTTTTTATTAGTTTTAATGTTTGTTGGCGCGACCAACCACCTTCTGCTTTCAAATTCATGTTTACACGACGATGGACAAATAAAGACTAAAAATCGCTCCGCAAAAAATAAAACACAGAACCTGTGTTTTCATAAGTGTGCATGTATTAGTTTTGTTCTGCTAATGCGGGGTTGGAGCTGGATGAAAAATTATTCCAACGAAAAACGACTCTCCTCACCGAAAATGCCTACAAGCTGCCATGTTAGACCAGAACAATTAATCCCGTGTGAATTGGGCCTGTCAGTGAGTCATATATATTCCTGAATGAGCGTGTAAATTGCAGATGATGTGTTTCTTATTTTGACGGATGTATTGCGTTTTAGTTTCATGTATTCAGTCGTCAATGGTTCATCGGACAGAGGATATCAGAAAGGCTTGATCAGTGAAAAAAGAATAAACGAAGGCTCGGACGGTTAAATGGTTTGTGATGTTACTTTGGTTTTTGTGTGTGTTTCGTATATATGTATGTATGAGTGCTACCAAAGTGAGAAACGGTTTTGAGGAAAGAAACTGGAAAGGGCAACAACGTGAAGCCCTTTGTCTGTCCGAGCCTTACTGAGAAAAATGGAACGGCGGCCCATTTGTGAAATAAGTGTAATAAAAAAAACACAAGTAATTAATCCACGCTTGGCTTGCACGAACTTGATTTGTATATAAATGTATTGTCTGTGATTCAACGCATAGCTGAAGCCTTCTGAAAACAAACACGTGAGAGACAACAAAGAAAGGAGACGCAAAAGAACAGCAGATTCTCATTTCATGAAAAAAAAAACAAATAATGCATTTAATGCAAATAAATGTAAAAGGGCCGTTTTAAATCTATTAATTTTTTGTATTAATTATTTATAAATGTGGATTTATATTGTTAAAATTAATTATAATAAATAATACATATATATTAAAATCGAAGAATAATTTGTTTCTAAATATTATTATATTTGGGAGGAAATTCGCATGTTTTCACGTAAGTATATGTAGGTTTGGGGGAAACACGCGAAGCTTCCACGTAAGTATATGGATGTTTGGGATGAAGAACGCCTATGTTTTCACGTAAAAGCATACATGTTTGTCAGTAAACATGATACTGTTTGCATTTAAATACAAGTAAGTTTGGGACTTGCAAACATATTAATGTTTGAATTGTGTTACAAACATATATGTACATGGTTCCTGCAGAATATGTTGTTGAAAATATGTTGGAGAGGCCGTTATTTTTCAGCGTGTAGTTCATACAAATATTTATTATGCAGTTATTTTGTTCTATAACTGGTTCTATAACCCATTAGAGTTACACAAAATTTCGTAAGTAATCGGTATTGTGGATGACAATCTATTTTGTTCTTTTTTTACTTTACAAAAAATAAATACTTTGTTATACATATATGTATGTAATTTTAAATAAAAGTATTTTTAATTAAATATACACTCCGGTTCACTTATTTAAAGGCACAAAAAATTCCATAGTCAGCAGCCTGTATCTTTTGCAATTTGTAACCGATTGCAGAATTTTAAAATGGAAATGGAAGCTAGACATCTTGAGATATAAAAAAAAATCATGATACTAGTGGTTTCTTAACTAAAGAACTTTTTTTTGAACAATTTATAAAAGAAAGTCCAAAAATGTGCTATTTTTGGAAGGTAAAGGCAATTTAACTAATTTTAATGAAAAACAGTTTTTCTTGTTTTTTTAATTTATTTTACTTTATTTAAAAACTATTAGTAATGGGTATAATAATAACTTCAAATATACGGGTTTTCATTGAGAGATAAAGAGAATTTATGTAATCCAACGAAATTTGATTCCCAGCATCTTTAATGGCCTAAATTAGTGACTGTTTGTCATCAAGTTGTCTACCTCCTTCATAGACCTTACGAGATAACCAACCCCAGACATTTTCTTTAATGTTTAGATCTGGCGAATAGGGTGGCCAGAATATTACCATTTTGGCTTGCAATGAACTCCTTTATTACTCTGGCGTTGTGTATAGGGGCATTATCCTGTTGCAATATCCAAAATATGGGACCAAATAGTTGGTTGAACTTCGGAAAAGCCGATTCCAATACGTTTTACAGCTTGCACCAGTCATTTTTGCACATAGTACGATGGTGCCATAGTACGTAATAGCACCCCACACCATAACGCCGCCCTCTCGGCTGTGATGTCGGTTCAAAAAACACTTTTCTTTGCGCAGATCATGGAAATAATAGTTGTAGCCATCAGGTCCATTCAAATTAAACTTCTTCTCGTCCGTAAATACAACGGTTTTCCAGTCATTTGCATGACCTCTTGGCTGCACATCCCATACCATATAGTCTCTTGCGAATTGAAGCCGCTTTTCCTTACGAGGAGCATTAAGTGGCGGCTTTTTTGTAATTTCAGGTATTTAAGATACTCATAACTCTCAATTACTCTGTGTACTGATGACTTGCTCGCTTTCACTCCAGCTTGAGCTCTTATTTTTGACAAGGATAAGGCAGAATTAGAAGCAATTCTGACGATTTTTCTTTTCTCATACGTTTTAAATTTTTTCCACACCCCTCGGGGTCGTTGATGTAATTGTCGACAACTGTTGGGCTCCGTCCAATTTTTTTAGCTATTGCGCGGTTAGAATATCCTTCAGAACGGTAATAATCGATTTTAGTTTTTCCGATAGATTTAAAATTTTTTGTTTTTCCATTTTGACTCGTGAAATGATTAAGATGTAATAAACAAACGCTCCCTACAAAAAATCATCGCTTACTTTAAAAATAATAAATAAATAATAAAGTGCCTTTATTCAAGTGAACCAAAAAAAATATCACATTTTTCGACGTTTTTTTATAAAATGCTCAAAAAAGTTCTTTAGTTAAGAACAGTGATGCCAACTCTGCAGGAACGAAACGCGCCGTCGAACTACCAAAAAAGTGCTAAAACGCGCCAAATAAAGAAAGCAACTAGAAAAATCCCGAAAGTGCTAAAACGCGGTTAATAAATAAGGTGGTTTCCAATAGGGACCGCTAGACTTTGAAAGTCCATGGCAGTTACGTTGTTTTATCTATTGTTAGTTATTGTTATTTATTTTTCAGACAATAGAGACAAATCAACATGGCAAGTTACAGCGCCGAGCAATACGTGCGCATAATAAAACATTATTATCAAAATGCGTGTTCCCTTGTGGCGACGACACCCATTTTTGAATAAACCGGTACATAAACAAACATTGCCGGATTTTGGACGATAACTGTTATTACCAATTGGTAATGCACACTGAGAATGCCATTTATTGGTCTGGATTGTGGTCCGGAGTCATCATCGCTCAGTACTTCTTCAAAGACGATGATGGCATTACTATTACCGTCAAATGAGAGCTCTACCGATCACGACACGTGGTTCCAACAGGATATCGCTACGTGATATACAGCTGGTGCTATAATGGACATTCAGAGGGTACGGGAAATGTCCATAGAATCCGTGCATTCTACTAAGTTAGACTTTATCTTGTGGGGTTTCTATACGTCGCAGATCTATGGGAATAAGCCAGAATTCAGCTTAATCTATGCGCCAGTTACCGAAAAATTTAACTCTCGGTGCCGCGCCAACCACCGAAGCCCCGCCGGTCATTTAAACGAGGTCATATTCGTTGATATCTCACAAGCAACTTGTATTTATTAAATTGTAACTTTCCCTTTTGGTCAAGCGAAGAAAAGCGATGTTTGGAGTGCAGATTTGACGGAACCAGCATTGTCAAACATTTTTGATTTTCTCTTGCGTCTACAGGATTAAAAGTGGGTTCTGCTTCCATACGTTGCGATATTTTTGGGCGATAACCAATACAAAAATATAGGCAAACTTTGCATGTTTGGTCGTCAATGAAGATAAAAAAAAAATACTTCGCTCGTCCTTCAAAGTAATGCATCAAGATAAAGTAACAGTTGTTCAAGGCAATTAGCAACAAAAATGTCATATTACAACGGGAATGCCCAAAATACAATAAAAAAAACAGTTATTTAGCAAAATCGGTGTTGTATACAAAACCAGCTAAAGGCCTAAGTAAAAACTCAAATCGCGTGCACATTACGCGTTTTTGCAAAAAAGCGCCATTAAAAGTCTTTTCGCGTTTTGCAAGGTCGAAAAGTGCTAAATATAGTCCCAAAAGAGCTAAATTGGCATCACTGGTTAAGAAACCACTATTGTCATTATTTTTTTTTTATATCTCAAGATGTCTAGCTTCCATTTCCATTTTAAAATTCTGCAATTGGTTACAAATTGCAAAAGATACAGGCTGCTGAATTTTCAGAGGATGATGCACATTTTCGGATATTTAGTTCGAAATGTATGGACAATAGTGGGAAAAATTTGGGATTATTTTAAGAAAAGGCATTTAATCAGATTTTTGCCAAAAATCGGTGGTAAAATAGGCAGATAAACGTCAGAAAAGTCAGATGTTTGTATATTTTTCCAGATTTGTCAGAAATCGGCGGTAAAATAATTAGATTATCGTCGGAAGTCTGATCATTTTCGAATATTTAAACACATTTTGGTCAGAAATTACACGTCCAAGAAAAAAAAATTATATACCTATCACCAGAATTTCCACCAGAACTACACATTAACAGTTACTGCAAATTTGGTTGCTACATCGTTGTCTGTTTAAATTGTGTTGGCCTTGGACGGCAGTATTCCTAATTTGGGCCCTTTTAAGCAGAATACAAGATTAGAGTTTCAGCACAAAAATAATGTACGACTAGAAACCGGCAGCAGATAAAGTTGCGAATTCCACCAAAGCCAAATTATTTTGCAATGTTTAGTTTAAATTTGCAGCCATTTTTTAAAAAGATTGGCAAATGTGACAAGTACAACGAACGAACATTTAGAATCTTACCACATAACTCTGAGTGAGTGAATCTAAGTCAGACGCACACTCAGTCATCGGAGGTGAAAAATGCTATCACACGAATCACTCTGCGTTCAACTTCGATTTTTTTACCGCCGATGCACAATCGAGTGGCTTTGGATTTTCATACTTTATGCGGAAACACGTGTTGCGGTGTCAACATTTGTAAACAACACGTAAACATACACATGAATACGTTAAATCCTCATCATCAGTTGAGTGGTTCTTCCGTTAGATTTGAATTGATGTGCTGTTGTTGGTTTTTATACCTAAATAAAACAGCAATTTACAAATACCTATGAACTGAACACTCAAAAAAAATTATGCTGGGAAATGCAATCAAATTTTATGCATATTTAAAAAATAAAAACATAAAAATACGTAATTGACATTATCACGAGGTTTTTATATATTTAAGTTTCCTTTAATATTTTAAAAAATAAAACAATTATTATATAAATATATATTAAGATATAAAAAGCAAAGAAAAGTTTGTATATGGCATAGTCCAAGGTAAAAAAATGTTTCCCAAGTGACATGTCACCGATTTTGATGAAATTCGGTGGAAAGTAAGCCTACGCCAAGAAAAGCTCAACCCCAAAATTGGAGCTTTTTATGAGCTTTTTTGTGGGTTTTATAAGTTTTCAAAGGAATCAGTATATCTTTTTTTATTTTCAAAAACTCGAGAACGGTAAAAGCTAGACTTTTAAAATTTTCCACGAATGTTCACAAGTAATTTGGAAGGCAGAATTGGCAACTTCTAAGCAAAAATATGAATTTTTCACAATTTAGGGCATTTTTCTTATATTGAAACGTGGGATATTGCCTCAAAAAAATGCCTATAACTCTACTCACTCTACCAACATGCCGAACCCCGAAAATGTTTGGAAAAAACTACGCTTTAACATATATATTTAAAAAAATAATCGAGGGATGGCTCTTTTTTGCTACACCAAGTTTTTTGAAAAAACCCATATTTTTTGCAAACAAAATTTTAAATTTTTCTTTCAAAAAAAATTTTTCAAAGACAATTTATGTGTGGAAAGTTTTGAAAGTCTAGCTTTTACCATTTTCGAGTTATTTGAAAATAAAAAAATGGATACCGATTCCTTTGAAAGCTTATAAAACCCATAAAAAAAGCTCAAAAAAATTTCAAATTTTTTGGGCTGAGCTTTTCTTGGCATAGGCTTACTTACCACCAAATTTCATCAAAATCGGTGACATGTCACTTGGGAAATATTTGTTTTACCTTGGACTACAATCCATATACTTCAGGGTGTTTCCTCTATTGGAAGGTGCTCTTATTTTTGCAAATGGCCGCCAATGTCAAATCTGTATTGACATTTGTGAACTAGACAGATTTAGAATGCAAGTAAACAAGACATGGAGCGATACACTCCCCAAAAACGCGGAATAATCGTGTCTATTTTTTTTTTTGCGTAACAATTCGTCTGTGGTGTTGGCGCAGCACGAATACCGTCGCCGATTCCCGGCCGTCCGACACCGACTGCGCAAACACTGCGCCGTTTGGCCACTAACCTTGAAGAGTATGGGACCACACGAGACGTTGCCAGGAGGATGTCAGCTGTCGCCGGAAACATCGACCAGACGCCGTGCCTCGCAATTAGCCATCAGCCGATCGTCGCTATGGCGAATTTTGGTCAAAGACCTGCGCATGTTCCGATACAAAGTCCAGTCCTTGCATCAGCTGCTGCCTGTCGACCGCCAAACGCGTGTAACCCACGCCCAAGCCATCCTCAATCTCGTGGACGAAGTGGACGATTTTTCCACCAAAATCATAATGAGCGATGAGGCTCATTTCGTACCTCAGGGTACGTGAAGAAGCAAAACTATCGCTTCTAGGGCACCGAAAATCCTCGAGTGATGCACGATGAGCCATTACACCCGCTCAAAGTGACTGCATGGTGCGCTGTTCACGCTGGAGTTCATCGGCCATTTTTTTCGAGAACGCCGCTGGACAAACAACAACAGTGGACGGTGCGCGCTATAGGGCCATGTTAACCGAGTTTTTTCTGCCGCATTTCGACGAATTAGGACTGGAGGACATGTGGTTACAACAGGACGGAGCAACTGCACACACTGCGCGAGCCACAACCGATATTCTAAAGGCGGCGTTCTCGTTTTGGCGATTTTTACTGGCCCGCATGATCGCCCGATTTAACCGTTCCAGACTTTTTTGTGTGGTTTTTTGAAGTCCCGTGTTTACGTGAACAAGCCTAACACCCTGGAAGCCCTCAAGGTCAACATTCGACACGAGTGCGAGAATCTGTCGCCCGAAGTTCTCGCCGAAGTGATGAAAAATGCCATAAAACGAGCCCATATGGTAATCAATTGTGACGGCGCCCATTTAATCGATATCATCTTCTCAACTTAACCAATACAATTCTAAAGGTTCAAATAAACGTAATCAAAAAACAGAATCGAAGTTTTTCATTTAGAAAAAAATGAGAGCCAAACAACATCGGATGACTTCTTTCGAAACACCTTATATAAATAATAATTTAGTTTTATGAAGAAACATTTGTTTCTTTAATACGTCAGAATATATTTGAATTTGTTTAACATGCAAACAGATTTCTTAAATGTCACTATTTTGCACAAAAAACCACAACGAAAAAATATAGATTTTATGTACTTTACAAAAGATTACAGGCCAACTTCACTCTGAACACTCGGACAAGGCTGGAAAATACTCGTGTTGTCATTTTGTGTTCATTGTGCAGACTACACGCATATAAAAGTATGGATTCTAGACAAAAGGGCTAGACTTGCATCGAAATCGGGTAATTGATTATTGGACATGCCGAAGGGGGCAAATCTGTGCTCGAAATCTCAAAAATTGCTTGCATTGGTTATTCATTCAACTGTACACAATATCAATTGGATGTTTTTTAGATTTCAAGGTCACTTTATAAAGCAATGTAAATAAAAGACGATTTATTTCATTTTTCTATCCGACGTTTCATTGCTAATTTCCAACTTCATCAGGGATGCATTTTATTAAATATGACGACGATACAACACAATAGATATTTTGTTTCTTATTTTCATCTGGTACACTATGTTAATATTTTCTTATTTATATATACATAATCTTTCTTTACATTTTACATTTATTAATTTATTTCTTTTTCGTCAAGTTTTACACTACAATTTACGGCACGACATAAAACACGAATAATCGAAAAAATAAATAAAATTCAAAAATAATCAACCAAATATATATCACAGTAGAAATACTAATCTAAATATCACAGATGTAGTACTAAACTAAACTATCGCTATGTTGTAGCATGTATTTGTGTTGTCCTTGTCCTGCAAAATAGAACGGGACAGGCCCATGGTGAAATGTTTTCCGAAGCTGGGGAACGTTTTCTTACGGGAAAAGGCTAATCTCTTTCTAAGTGCAAATCACTTTTCCGTGGATGAAAATGAATTGGATAAACACCCAAGTTTATATACGATACGAAATGTGTTTCACAGCGCGGGTCTAAATGGGGGAAGTGCAAGACAGGTGATACTTATTGCAGAGCGTGACTGAGAAATTCGATTGAACTTTTCATGGGAATGCGAATATACGGATATCTTTCTGGAGCATCATTTTTTACTGAAGAGGGCGAAGTTAATGTATTTGGATCAGATACCTGTTGCTTAAAATAAATAAATGGTTTCCCATTACATCACAAGAAAGAATTGGAGAGAGATTCTCAAAAACAGTGATCTGTGCGCTTTCTAGTTTTTATACTCACTGATTGGGATCTACAGTTTTACGCCGGTTGCGGACGGTATTTTGAAAACCTTTTTTCACGGCTAAATACTCGATAGTATCGCCGTCACTATGCGAGGTGACCACCGCCCAAAGAAATTTAAGGTGGTCAGAGCAGGGATCAAACACAGGATCTCATGTACAAGAGGCGCGCACACTACCATTGCACCACCAACGGATACCTGTTGCTTGGAGAGGTAAAAATAAGGAACATCGTTTGAAGGATCTAGAGGCGACTATTAAATATGGTGGCAGCAGGGCCGGGATCATTGCATTTCATTGATGCGATTATGGACCAAAACCTATCTAGACATTCTGAGGGAGAACGTGCCCAAAAGTGTCGACAAATTTGGTCTTACCGAAGGCTGGTACTTCTATCGGGATAATAACCCAAAGCACAAGGTCCATAAAATACGATCCTGGCTACTGTACAACGTACCCCATGTTATGGAAACTCATCCTCAGATCCAAGATATTAATCCTATGGAAATTTTTGTGATTATGTCTGCAGAAAAGTTCAAAGACGCATGGTTTGCAGCAGATTGGAGTTGAAAGGAGCATTGAAATGGTTGGAGATGACAAAGGTTTGCATATTTTACATTGGGGCGATACCTGGAACCGAAGATCATTGAAAGTGTTCGAGTTTGACTTAGCCCCTGGCTTTTTCAATCTGCCGGCACAATAGTAATTTATCGAATTTTCTATCTGGGAAAAACACCGAAGAATATTCGACTCACGTAATCTTTAAATTTTTTCCCATTACTTTTTGAAGATGCTATCGGCCAAATGTGTGCCACCATTGTTGATGACCATTTGTGCTCTTTCATCGCATTTTCAATCGTTCTGTCTACTTATATCGTTGGGCGATATGTTCTTGCTCTTTTGTCGGATATTCTCATTGAGAGCTTCCAAGTATGTATCTTGTTCCCACAAACTCGTGACATCAAAAACCGGAAAGAAGGATCAGAATTCTCGTCGGATCAAGCACTACGAGTACTTCCGGAGCATCTTATACTACGTGTTGCTCCAGTCTCTTCGAGGCGGGCGACTAAACGACTTAAGTGTTTGACCAGTTTTTGAAGGACGCCCTGGAAATACTCGCCGTAAGTTACGTTGTACCAAATTCACTGACATATTGTTCTGTAAAAAATATTCGCGAGTATTCCCCGTTCTTGAAAAGAAAAGCTAATAGGCTTGCCGACGTGTATTCTGTGTCAGTTTACTTCTACTTACTTACTTATTTATCCGGTCTCGGACACCCCCGGTGGTCAGGGACCTCACAAAACGAAGATAACATATTTCGCCAACCAGTTCGATCTTTTGCTTTATTTCTCCAGTTAGAAATACCAAGTGTACGCAGGGATTCGTCAACCTGATCCCTCCAGCGAAGTCTTGGTCTTCCTATTTTTCGTCTTCCTTCGAGTTCGAATTCTAAAACCCTTCGTGCTGGTTCGTCTCCATCCATTCAACTGACATGGCCTATCCAGCACAATCGCGTTATTTTGATCCGCTTAACTATGTCAATGTCAGGATAAATCTCATACAGCTCATGATTCATGCGTCGCCGATACTCGACGTTGTGCACTGTAGGGCCAACACAATATGAACCTTCCCCAACTTTTAACCTGCCGACAATAATACTTGTTTGAAAACTACAACTTTTTCAATAAATTTTCGTTAACGCAGGAGCTTTTAATTTTATTGTGTAAATGATTGGAATCTGGAATCAGCTATACCAAGAGATCAGGTACATCAAACGGAAATTTAATCAACAGTCACAATGTTAGTCATGTTCCGTATAAGGGACGAACACGCCCATACTCGTACATGAATAATTTTTCTTCGAATTCGATTTTGACAGGTATGGGTCGCAGGTCTAAAGTTATTTAAAATCTGACCCCTTCTCGAAAAATTTGGCCGACCTCTGATGTTATTGAAAGTGAAGTTAGGTTTTCTAGCAGAGTTCGTATTTACCCCCCCCCCCCCCCCCCATGTGTAACCCATACACATCGTCGTGGGGAATGTATAATAAACGTTTACCCATTACCCACAGGGTATGGGGAAATTAATGGGTAGTTACCCACGAAAATGAGGAATTACCCATTACGATTACCCATTACCCTCAGGGCAATGAGTAATGTGTTACCCAGGGTAACCCATCCTCATTTTTGATCGAAAATATCAAAAAATTAGGAAAAATCTCTATATCTCGGAAACGGAGCGTCCAATTGAAAAAATAACCAATTTTTGCGTGTTTCTTAAGAGGTTTTCATAAAGTGGTCCAATTCGTATGGAAAATTTTCAAAACATCCAGTAAATCTTGGGTATTGTTAAATTAAAGATGGATATCATCCGCAAACTAAAAAGGTTTAAACACTTGTAAATTTAGTATTTGAAACAGAAAGAATTACCCGAGCATCATATAAAAGGATATTGAAAGAAGCATTTCCGAAGTTCAGTAATTTATTTGAACCCATTGAATAAACTGTAAACCAGAATATTGGTTAACAGAATGTGGATCTTTTGAATTGGCCGCACTATTCTCCAGAATTGAATATAATGGAAAATGTATGGCGGTGGATGTCAAGAAAAGTACATGAGTAGGCAATCAATTTGAGTTAATAGAGGGTTTAAAAAAGCCTGGAGTTCGACATCCTTAACCTTCGCCGCCTTACCAACACCCATCCGGGTGACCATTTCGGTTGTAATTCATTAATATCTTTATTAATTTTGCTCCGATCTAGGGGAAATTTTGACTCACTGAACAAGTTGTTCAGAGTTGTGCAAAAATATGATAACATTTTTATTCTTTATTTTTGGGTTTTTAAATTTTATTTCGTGGGTAACCTTTGGTCGGTATTGGTAAACGATGCATATTAAATCCTTTAGTTATGCGAAGGTTAAATTATTTGAAGAAATTATGCTGGACTGGACTTCAACTGGTTGAGCAATTGAGTTGAATGGAAAATAAGTCGTTCTTCTCACACGGTTCAACTTTCGAACTTTTTATTCAACTTCACAAGGTATCTTGCGCCCAGAACTTATCTTGATTTTCATACAACCCACGTAAAACCATCGCCCACCTAGCCCCCCACACGATTCAACTTCTCAGTTAACTCGACAAAGTTGCCTAAAAATTTGGATATTATGAGAATTATACCGATCTATGGCCAACTATGAGAAGACATTTTCTTGTTTGTTATGAGCTTTGTATTTAATTTTCTATTTCAAATTGAATTGAAAATCATTGTTTACATGCATAATATAAATTTAATATTTATGAAACATTAAAAAATTAAACATTTTTAAATTAAAAAAAAAATATATCTTTTGATTGATAGTTTATAAACTAGTATTGATGATTATTATAGAAAATGTTTGTATTTCTCCTATCATCCTAATAGTTAGTTAGTTTGAAAATAGGGGTCCGATGATCCTTCCCATGTCAGGAGACATTAGGGTAACAATTCAATTATCATAATTCGGTTAATCGATTAATCGTGCTGTAAAATTAACCAAACATTTTAATAATTACATTTTTCGCTTAACGATTAACTCGAACAGATCATAGCGATTAATCGATTAATAAAATATATGTACGTGTTTATGGCAAGAAGTCCGCCTTGAAACACTTCTACAATGTGGCAACTAATATGACAACGATTTGCGAACAAATTTCATAACTTTACACACATTTTGAACAGATTTGATAGTTTGTTGAGAGAAAGCGTCGCACAGTGCTTTAGCTCATACACATACATAAAAAAAATTGTCTCAAAATTGATTCATTAAATTGGGTATAATAATCTGATGAAATTTCAAGACCCACTGGTCACTTTTTATGGGGGGTATCAAAATCCCTGGTCCGATTCTGCTCAAACTATATATCGGGTTTTTCAGTAAGAGCGCTACAAAAGTTTTTTTTAAATAAAACAAAACCGGTTTTAGATACCAATGAAATTCTTTATTCCTGTGAAAGTACGTTCGATGCCATTATGTATGGAACTCGATTTCTTTTGCATGGCCACCACGGGCACGCTTGCAGAAGTCCAGACGTTGAACCCAATTTTCGACGGTTTTCAACCATAAATCGGCCGATACTGCTGCAATTTCACGTTCGATATTCGTACGAAGTTCATCAATCGTCGCTGGCTTGTTGGCATAGACCATAGACTTAACGTAGCCCAACAGGAAATAATCTAACGGCGTCAAATCGCACGACCGAGGCGGCCAATCGACTGGGGCATTTCGTGAGATAACACGTTCACCAAACTTGGTTTCCAATAAGTTGATTGTGGCATTCGCTGTGTGGCTTGTGGCGCCGTCCTGTTGGAACCACATGTCCTCCAAGTCCATATTATCCAATTGGGGCCAAAAATATTCGGTTATCATTGAACGGTAGCGATTCGCATTCACAGTAATGTGCCGGTCTTCATCATCACGGAAGAAGTACGGCCCAATGACGCCGCCGGCCCATAAACCGCACCAAACCGTAATTTTTTCGGGATGCAATGATGACTCATGGATTACGTGTGGATTGCTGTCTGACGAATAACGCATATATTGCTTATTGACGAAACCATTCAGCCAGAAATGAGCCTCATCGCTGATTGTTGAGGCCTCTTAAAGTTGAGGCCACTGACTCCAAATTTCGGTAGTAAATTTTAATAATTTCGACTCGTTGTTGGCTCGTACATATTTCCATGATGAAATTGCAAATCTTACTGAAGAGAAATGTCAAAAGAGCGGGGAAAAATATGGCGTCGTTTGCTGTCCCTATCGATTTACTTTTGTAGCGTCTCTGTTGAAAAACCCTTTACAATAAGGATAAGAGTCAGAAAGTTACGTTTGCAAAATTTGTGTAAAAATTAATCAATTCAATAGGCTCGGTGCGCCTTAACTAAAATTAAATAAAAAGGTCTTACTCCTAGAAAATTAGTAGATATTCTAAATTTACAATGTTCATAGATGAGAAAAATCAAAAAACTAAAATAATCCGGTTTTAAATAGATTTTTAAATAAATCAACTTGGAACATTTTTGCGCACGAAGTACGATATTTCAAAAATGCTGGCATAATTTTTTTTTACTTATAAATAGAAAAAAAAACAAAATAATGTTGTTTAAATGTTTATATTCATGAATCAACATTTTGTTTACATTGTCTTGACGCCATTTTCTAAATCTGTAATCCACGTGAACGTTTCTTACGGCTGTGCAAGCAAGCAGAAGCTCAAAATCATACCAAATATACCAGATAATAGGAGAAATTATTGGAGCTTCCTCTTTGTGCACTTCGTCTTCTAAATATATTCTCACCGAAGAAGTTTTCAACTTGTAAGCTTGTAGGTGCAAGTAACACAGCTGTTACGCACTCTGATTACACATATCTATATGGCTCCACCGGAGAAATATGCACTTTAATACACTTTTGAACTGAGTACTACCAACTGCTGATCGTAAAACCGATTAATAACCTCAAAACTTTCTTATCGATGTCGACCGGTGTTACCTATCAATTACTGTTAAAACGTGTATTAGAATTGTTCAGTGAATGATGTCGTCTAATGCTTTGACTCACGATCAAAATCGGAGGAAAGTATGTTTCCTGCGTTTTCGAAAACAAAAACAAATGTATATTATAGATAATCAGTTAAAAGTTGACATGAAAAATCAGGTTGACAACTATGATGACGAGTGCAGTTTGCCGGCTGCTGTGTTGTACTTGCAGAAGAAAAGTGTTTCAAGCGGAGACTGAAACAAAGAAATTAGCATCTCCATATTTGTCTATTTTTAAGCCTGTGCAGGCTACGCGATCAAGATGCGAATGCAAAATTTGTGAAAAGTTCCAGGTAAGTTTTCAAAGTAAAAAATATATTTTTTTTTTAGTTTGTTCTGAAATTTAAGATTTTATTGTTTTTATTTTTATTTTAGGCAAGTCTAAACAATTGTCTGCGACAAAACGGTGCTTCAGTGAAATTACAAAAGGCAAACCACATACATAAATGTGATTTGAAATGTTGAGTAATAAATCTATCAAATCATATATCAGAGGGATCTTTAAACGCGAATGATCAAATCATGTCACATGTGATTAAAGAAAAACATAAATCCACGGCAAACCACTTCAAATCGCAATAGGCAATAATAAAAAACCTTTGTATACAAACTCATCTACATTATCGGTGGATGGTACGTTGAAAATCAAAAGCGATTTGAATTTAAGTGATCGTGATCGTCGCTGTCATCGGCAAAAGCTTGTCACGCTCAGCGTGAAATCAGACGAGGATGTTCTGGGTTTAAAGGAAATGCATGCAACACACTTTTGGATAAAGTAGACCTTCTGTGCCAGTTTGAAAATCTAGCAGTACCTAAGTATGTTAAAGTAGTTTCTGCATGTCTCAGAAATAATCTTGACCAAAATGTATAGAAAGCTTTCAACAGGAGCTACATGGACTTAGGTGTCAGCGTTACACCAAAGGTTCATGCAGTTTTTTTTCACATAGAACAGTTCTGTGAAAAAAACGGTGAAGCATTAGCATTTTTTGGGGAGCAGGCGATGAACTCCGTACATTTTGATATCTTAGTCTTCCTGGGAAATGAATAAGGTTGTTGCGAATCACCCGGATTATCCTAAACACCTTTTGAGCGCTGTTTGTAGATATAATGCTTCACATGTTTAAATTGATGTATTTATAATTAAATTATGTCACATTTTTATATTTTATTAGTACTAAAATATTGAAATAATAAAAGTTTAATAGAATTACCACTTCAAAATTATTATTATATAATTTTTTTTCCTTTCTATTCATATAAAACAATGCCATATTTTCCTAAATATCGTACTTCGTGCGCAAAATGTTCAAAGTGGATTTATTTAAAAATCTCTCCACAGATTATTCTAGTTTTTTGATTTTTCTCATCAAGGCGCACCGTGTAGGGTGTTACAAGGTCTCGTACATGTCCTATTGTCATATTGTCGTACTTTGGTACGACAGTCGTTGTACATTTTGTTGTTGGTTTCCACACAAAACTAATGTACGACAATACGACATCGAAAGGTATGTTTACTGCTTGTCGTACTTTTCTAGTGCTGTTCTTTTACCGAGTTTGTTAAGACAGAATACATTTCATAAGTAGCATCACTATCATAACAGCTGTTATTGTTATTTATTATTCCGCGTTTTTTAAAGCTTTTGTACATTTTTTTTGGCCGTCGGTGGTGCAAGGGGTAGTGTGCGCGCCTCTTGTACTGGAGATCCTGGGTTCGATCCCTGCTCTGAACACCTTAAAATTTGTTTCGACGTCGGTCATCTCGCATAGTGACGTCAACACTATCGAGTATTTAGCCATGAAAATGTTTCTCAAAAATACCGTTCGGAACCGGTGTAAAAGTGTAGGTCCCAATCAGTGAGTATAAAACTAGAAAGCGCACAGCTCCCTGGTTGTGAGAAGTTCTCCCCGATTCCTTCTAGGGATGTAATGGGAAACCATTTATTTATTTTTGTACATTTTTAAACACACCGAAAAATGTTTGCCGATGATACAGAGTTCCTGGATGGTTTTGACGTGGAAATTGTGGCAAATACTGAGGTAAGTTATAATGTAGATAAACAAATGTTTAAATGTTTAAAATTTTGCAAAATCGTTGTCATTGATGTTTGATTTGATTTGACGATTGATGTTTTTTTTAATCAGCTGTTTCTTGAATCAGCTTGAAAAATACGACGTACGACAAAAAATTTAATGATGGTGTGTTCACAACTGTCCTATTGTCGTACAAAAATAAAATACGACAATAGGAGACCTTGTGAATTGGCCAAGTGTGTTTCAGAGCCACCCTACCCTTTGTATGGGTGGTACTGGAAAGTGTGGCACTTTTGGATCCAAACTTTGTGTTTTGTTTTTTGTTTTTGGCTTGATACCAAAAGTCATTAATTTTCATGTTGCTGCAACTACGATTTGTGAATTGTACCTACATACATATATTTATATATATATTGAAGTTGATTTTGTTACGTTTTGTTTTAATAAATGTGCCTAGTACAATGTTTGAACACTGTTTTCTTTTTTTGTTTTATTTTATTCGAATAATCGAATAATTTGAGTGCGTTTTGTTCGGTTAATTGTAAGATACAAATTTACGATTAACGATTAACCGGTTAATCAAAATTGCCGATTAAATGGGTAACCTAGTAGACATACACTTAAGCCGCTAATTCGACCTGTTATGCGCTCCCAATTTACCCCACTAAGTCACTATACTTCTCATAACAATTCGGTGTTATTCACGAAATTCCTTAAGATCGTATTCCAGTAAATTCCCACAAGATTGGTCATGTCCGGTAGTATACTGTCCGAGAAATACCTGGATCTAGCTTGTGTGTAGACCGGGCATTGACACAGGAAATGCTCCATCGTCTTAACGCCCTCCTACATGCCCTGCACTCACTACTCTCCACTAGTCCAATACGTTACAGGTGGACCCGTAATCCCGAATGTCCGGTTAAGATTCCCACTATTTTTCTCATTTCAGGCTTTACCAGTTTCTGCAAACCTTTTGTCCTCGATCCATCTGGGTCTCCCCATAGGATCTTTGTCATCCTACCTACTGTTTCCTGGCTACACTGGGTTATATCAGCCGATTCCGCCTATTTACCTAACTCAGCCTTCGTCACCCCAAAAGGTTTCGCGCCCTCTAGGCTCACCGTTTGGAGTTTCCTGTCTTTCGTTGCCAGCACGTTCGCACGGTCGTTGCCGACTATTCCACTAAGTCCCGGCACCCAGATGATGTTGAGTCTGCTGTGCGTGGAATAATCGTTGATTAACATCTTACAGTTAGTTAAGGACCGTTCTAGATTTGACAATTTCCGACGATATTGCCCTAATTGACATTTGGCTATTCGTGAAGATATTCGCTTCAGCTGGGTTTGTATTATCGCCGAACCATTTGATACACTCCGTAATCGCCCGAACTTCCGCTTGAAAGTTCGTTTTGTGATCCGGGAGGCATAGGCGCGTTTCGGTTGCCGGATTTTCAATGAAAAATCGTACACCTGCGACACTCAAAAGACACATATCGGATCTTTGGAACGAACTATGGATGAATAATAATAATTCGAAATTATTTCAAATCCAAAGCAACGTTTCTCTCAAAATCAAAACATACAATCTGAATAAAACTGATACTATTAAATTAGTTAGGTTACAAATTGGTCATTGTCTTTTCACCCATAAACATATTATTGAAAAAACATCACCCCTCGAATGCCAGTGCAAACAAACACTAACAGTACATCATATTTTTAATGAATGTAATCTTTTACAAGAAAAAAGTAACAAGTATAAAATCAATGGTATTCAAAACCTAGTAAATGAAAATAATTTTGAAAATGTGAAGAAATTTCTTACAGAAATAAATTTATACAATTATATTTAAATAATGTATGTTAAATAAAAATATCTCAAAATTCTCACGTACTTACATATATAAACACTAAACTATAAATAATGAATAATGTAATGAAATATAATAATATGTAATATCCTTTATCTCGGTCCATATAACCTTTGTGTTGGGGCCGTTTAATAAAGCAAATATAATAATAATAATAATAATTGGAACCATCCGTGTAACAGCGGGTCCTATTTGGCGTTTGTGCCAGGGTCCCATCCTGTCAGGCGTCTCTAGATGGCGTTGTCACACAATTCGCCTTAACTCTGGTATTCGGTCGGATTCACTCGCATCTTGCGTGTAACCGGCCAAAGTCTCCATTATCCATTTATGTTTCGACTTAAGATCTCTGTTGATCCATACACTTATTGCCTGTAGGTGTTTTGCCGAATGGGCGGCTCCGTATTTGACCCTAATCTCGACTGTATGGATACATAAAATAGTCTCCATGGCCCTTGTAGAGGTTGTCTTGATTTCACCGCTAATACCAATGCAGCATATTCGTTGAACTCTCTGCAATATTGCGATATTACATTTCCTTCCTCTCAACTGCCGTCCACCATACTACAGAAGCATTTGGGCATATCCGAAAAGTGGTGAACCACAACAAAAATTTTAAAGTTGCTCCAATATTTGCTGTTAGTATATGTGACCTGCTCCACGAAAAGGGACCTCTGCGCCGAAAATATTTTTTTACTTTCTGAGTGATTCTTAAGCAAAAAAACGCTCTTTCAAATGCCGCAAACGGCAAGTTTCTATGTCTTTTAGTTTTTTTTACAAATCACCTGTAAAGATGAACATCATTAATGAAAAAATTGAAAAATGTGATATAAACAGATAATATATATGCGCAAAACACGGAAAAACGAAGCGCTTTTTTTAAAAGCGTTTTTCTCAATAACTTCTTTTCGGCGCAGAGGTCCCTTTTCGTGGAGCAAGTCACATATAGAATTATAAATTCCCGATTGAAAGATAATAAATTAAGTTGGAAAAGCTACATCCATGCGGTAGAACAGCCGCAACGGAAATTAAGGTTTTGTAAATATAAAGGATAAATTACAAACTTTTTTGGAAGCACACTAAACATTTTAAACAAAAATCTCGCTGTCTTTTAAATTTAGGGGAACAAACTATAAAATATAACGAAAATTTTTAAACGTCACAAGAAATAATATAAAGGGCACAACTCAATGTCTATCAAAGAATGGCCAACTTTAACAAATATTATTGGCGTAAAATCTCATCATCAGGTTTCTTCGCTAAATGAAAATGTTATCGTTATTTCACGCAGCGCAGTATCCAATATATGTACATAATATGCAGATGTAAAAACAAAATCGAATGTATGTATGTACATACATATGTATTAATTTGTTAAAAATCAAAACCAAAAATTGTTTTGTTGATATAAGACGGTTGTAAAAAGTGTAACGTCCGCAACGTAACGTCCGTAACAACTTCAAGATACAATTTTGAATGAACAGAGACCTATTTTGTTCCCTCGAAAGCGGTATTGATAGGTTCAAACACTCCTCTTTCGCTAAAATTTATGAGAATACACATAGACCTCCACAACGACGTGCGCAATGCCAATTTATGCATGATTATAACCTGAGCGATAAAAGTCAAATAGTATTTCTTTATGTTACTTGAAAGTATTCTCAAAAAGTAATTTACAGCTGTAGGAAACTTAAGATAATAGCATTCATAGCACCCACAGGATTACAACATATGCGTACGAACGTAACGTCTGCAACGCAGAATTTACCCATATGTTACGGGTCTTCTCAATTAAAATGTGTCTAATTATTATTTCTGTCTATGATTTCCGGGTTGAGACCCCATTTGGATCTTATAGCCTTCTACATAGCGACCAATATCTCTAGGCCTTTTTGGCTCTGTCCTCTATATGGCGCTTCCAATTCATTTTCCGATCCAAGATTACCCCTAAGTATTTAACCTTAGCGGATATTTGAATCGTCTTTTCCAGGAATCATGGCTCTTCAAACTCTAAGATTTTCGTTTTCCTTGTGAATAAGACATATTTCCGTTTTGTCCGGGTTGACATTTAAGTCTCTTGGCTGTGCCCAGTTGTACGCTATACTCAGTGCCTTCTCGGCCTCTCCGCATAATTGATTAGGTTTTTTCCCCCTAAGAAGTTTTAGAACGTTGTCTGCATAGCAGACTGGTTTAAGTCGTTCATGGACAAGCTTCCCTAGAAGACCCTCTTGTAGAGTTCCACGTTGTACCCTGTATCTAATATTTGGGTCGTGGGAACCATAGTTTATCCATCTATTCCTTAGCACATGATTGATCCAGTCTTTTAATGCCCGTTCCACCATAAAGTGGTCTAAGGATTATCATCCTAATAACTTATATACTCACCTATAATTTGAAGCTTTCGATTCCTTATTAAAGCGATTCACAGTATCTGCACTATTTATTAATTTAAAAAATTAGTTATGATATCCAAGGGAAGTAGTTGATTTTTGTTTTAATGTCGATGTATGTATAATAATTGGCCTTCGGTGGTGCAATGGTCTCTTGTACATGAGAACGTGGGTTCGACCATCATACATTTATTTCGACGACGCTCATCTCGATTAGCGTGAATAAGCTTCTCAAAATACCGTTCGGAAACGGCGTAAAACTGTAGGTTCCAATCAGTGAGAGTAAAACCATAAAACGCACAGCTGACTGATTGTGAGAAGCTCTCCTCAGTCCCTTAATGGGATGTAATGGGAAACTATTTATTTATTTATTTAATGTATAATCCCCTACCGCCGTTGAATTTTCGATTTTTATGTCCAGTTTCACAGTTCAAAATTCTCCATTTAAATGTAATTTAAATGCCCGATGGTTGTCATTTAAATGTCATTTAATATGAAAATTATGGAGCTTTTAAATGACGAGAGAGAAACTCGCCCTTAGTGTATTGTGTAAATGCCAGCAAGAACAGTCATTTTGATTTTGTTTGGTCTCTCCTTATGTCAAATTCAACACATCCTTAAAACAACAATAAATGTAAACAAAAATATTTCAGAAACATAACATTTTAATTTGCAGCCAAATAACCAAAATAAAAAAATAAATCCGCTTCTCTATGCGATTAAAAACCCATTCGAACCCGGGTTAAATCTGTATGTCCCAGTCAGTGAGTGTAAAATTAGAAACCGCACAGACCACTTTTGGTATGTTTTTGGTGAATTCTTCAAAAATATATATCCAGAAACACTCATCATATCGCTTATTTGCCGGAATGTTGTATTAACTCAAAAAACATAGTTTCGAGTAAATCGACTTTGAAAGTTTTATTTTGTATATGAATGTACACAAAATGCTAACTTCCAAATGCTCTCCTAACGAATTTAACACAGATTTAGATATAGGAATTAATCCATCTGAAAGAACTCGGTCAGGAGAATATTTTATAGTACTTAGTCCAAAAATGAAGAATTTTGAGTTAATACAACATTCCGGCAAATGAGCGATATTATTTTGAAGAATTCACCAAAAACATACCAAAAACGTCTGCTGATGAAGATCTTGGCAAGATCCGAAATAGCTATACAGACAGCCTTGGTATCATTGGAACATTTTTATGCTCGACTTTTTTGAAAGTAATATAAAGATAATAAGCTTTATATTATTTAAAAAGGTCTTGAGCCTGAATAAATTTGTAAATATTAGAAAACAGACCGAAAAAAATTCCCGTAAGGGAAATGATGAAAGATTTCTTGACAATCAATTGAAAAATTCAAAAGGAACAAAAATATATGCACTAAACAAGAATACAGCGGCACGTGAATTAAAATGGAAGTTTCCATCATTTCCCTCATCTGAGGATGTTGTTAATTATTGCTGCGTAGTTATTGACAACCATACACGAATCATCTCTCAAATCTCTAACTATTTACAAATAAGGCTGTAACAACTTAGTATAATAATAAGGCTGTGTAGTGTAACACACAAAAAGTTGTCGTTTAATTTACATTAAAGAACATTTTTATTGTAGGCTTTTTTTGTAAACATTTTGTGTTCCTACGCACATAAGTTGAAGTTTTTCTGTATTACATTGTGTGGGGAGTGGTGATCGTAATGCGCCAGCAGCTCATCGCTTTCCTGAAGAACAGAAGCCAACTACTGGTCTCCACGTCCATGGGCTGTTTTCCTCCGCCTCAGGTTACAAATTAATTTGATGTTAAAATTCCGTAACAACCATGGTCATGTCACCCAGATGGTCTGCAGTATGAACTTGAATTCGGAAAGAACTCCACAAGCTTCACTGAAAGCAGAATCTATTAAACGCATCTCATATTTTTCTGAGCCACATGATATTGTGCGTTCCGTGTATAATACACCCAATGCAAATACTAGATTGAGTGATAGAATCAATCACACACTTGTTTTATCATTCAAAACAATAATGGAAGATAGCATCATCAAAACATTCTTCTTTGGTTAGGTTCCACTCCGGTATCTCGATTGATTATAAAGCCATTCCTGTATATTCAGTATTTGACGGGGCTTACGGGATTTCTAGACTTGATGTGCTCAACGCCTTGAAATCGTTTTTGTTATAAATATATCCTTCTGCGTTGTAAAACAGAAGGCAAAACCAATAATAATTTTCGTTTTGCTTTTAATTGTCGACCAAAATTTGTCACAATTACTATTTCCCTTGTTTACTTATTTGGACACAAATTTCCCGCAGTGTTGAATAAACGTTTGTGAGGATTATGGGAAACTTTAGTGACAGTGGCAGTAGTACAAGACAGCACCTAGTGAAAAAAGTTGGCAATGGTCACGCTTTATATATTACTTTATTTATCTATGGTAGAAACTACGAAGACCATTCAATACTTTTAACAAGTTCCACTGTTGCTCCACTGTAAGTGTTAGACATACCCGACGGATTAAGGCTGTTGCTAAGATACTATATAAAACAAAGCTAAATTATCAAAAGCGTTGTCCCATAAATACCATACTTACTGTTACTATTTGTACAATTTTGTAAGATATGCAGTCGAAATAAGACATTCTCTCAAATTTCTCAAAAAATGTGTCTGAATTCTGATGACATTTATTTTTGTTTTTGTTCTTCACTTATATACTATAAGAAACTACAAACACTTTTATCAGTTATTCAACCAAATAAAAAATAAATAAATCGGAAATTATTACAACGTCCGATTTGTGTACAGCGTAAGGCTTGGTATATCTGGATTAAAACATACATAAATATTTTAAAAAACTGGGTAGTTATTGAGCTGAATTTATTTTCCTAATATTTAGTAGGACATGCCTGAATTCGTAGCACTTCACATGACAGAGTACGTAAGTGTTTTTGTATAACCTTCAGATATTACTTCCCATTCGGCCAAAATCAGTTGTTAAAGCTGATTTTTGTCGGAAATTTGATGATTGCAAAGCCTTTTTTCTATGAAATCGCCCAATTGATCAATGAGCTTAATATTGGGACTGTGCTTAACGTCAGCAGCAGTGGGCTTAGGATAACTAAAAGTAGTAATCATTCCGAATGTTCAATTATTCTGCACTATTGTTCAAATATTCTTGGAGGATGTTCTGATAAACAGTTTACTTCATTATTTCTTCAATAAATACTAACGTACCAACACCTCCTGCAGACATACAACCTAATATCTTGACACCACCACCTCCGTGCTTGAGTTTTTTTTTTCGCGTGGTCTTTGAATTTAGTTTCTTCATACTAAGCTGCAACCGTCTGATCCAAAAATATTAAATTCGGATTCGTCCGAGTATATGACTTTATCCCAAAAATCATTTAACTTACTTTTATATTCATTATCGAAATGTATTCGCTAATTTATAATTGTTTTGCTAGAAAAAGGCTTGTTTCGTTCAATACGGTCATGGTTCCCGACCTTTTCATGCACCTGCAAACTGAGTCTGCAGAAACACTTGTCATATGATTCCATTAACTCTGAAGCTATCTTCTAAGTGGCGTTCAATGGTTAGTGTGCGCGGCTCTTGTACATGAGATCCTGGGTTCGAACCCCGCTCTGACCACGGCGGCGGTCACCTCGCATAGTGACGGTGACACTATCGAGTATATAGCCATGAAAAAGCTTCTCAAAATACCGTTCGGAATCGGTGTAAAACTGTAGGTCCCAATCAGTGAGTGAAAACTGGAAAGCGCACAGCTCAGTGATTGTGAGAAGTTCTCCCCTGTTCCTTCATGGGATGTAATGGGAAACCATTTATTTATTTTTTTATCTTCTAAATAGATTTTTCTTAAAATATGACCTCTATTTTTCCTCCGTCTCTAAGATATAACTTTTGGGGACGACCTTTTTGCAGTTTATTTTCAACTCTTTTAGTTTTGAACCGAATTATAAGTTTTTGTATAACTGATTTTCGCTTATTTGTTATTTTAGCAATTTCAGTGTATGATTTTTCCATTTTCCATTTCCTTCCTCTACTGCTATTCTTTTCCAGGAGTTATTTCAAAAGAACTTCTTTCAATAATGCACTGATCTTTCTGCTGTTAAGTGAATTAAGAATAAAATGTAGGATCTCAAATATATTTGCACACATAAGGAAGTGACAAAATTAATATAACATTGGTTTTGTCCAGGGGTTGTTGTAATAATCTCAGATTTGTTTATATTATAGGCATAAAACTGTTTTAGCAGCAAAATCAGATCTGCACCTAAATTTCACCAACGGTAAAGGCTTTTGCGCTGAGTTGAAAAATAAATTTTGTCGTTTGCGCTAGGTCCAACTTCTTGAGAGATAGGCCTTTAAATCTTGAGTATATAATTGGTCATATCTCAGGTATTTATCATCGGATCTGCTTGAAATATGTATCATTACAAAGCCCTTATGAAACTCTATAACTCTGTATATAAATATATTTCCTTTTATTAACCCATTGAGGGCTTATTTAAAAAATGTTTTTTAATCTCAGTTTTTTGGTTTAACCAACTTGTTGTTCTTGTCCCTTTGTCGTTGTTGTTGTCTTTTATTTCTGTTGTCCTTTGTTTTATATTTTACACAAAAAAATAAAACAATTATTGCATAAATCTCGCTCGATTTTTATGATTTTGTCACACATCGACTTAAGGTACAGAGGGAATTTGATCCCCCTGCCTGAGCTAGTTGGAATATATATTTAAAGATTTTTGAAATTTATGTCATCAGGATCGGATAATAAATGGCAGAGCTATGCGCGATTATACAGTGGTGTGCGATGAAATAGAGTCAACACTAATCAACATTTTCAAAACAAAAACAAATGTAGAAAAATTAAATTTTGTTTAAAACTTTTATTTTTAATTGTTCAATTAAGAACTAGATATAACATTTAGGAACATTAATGTCGTAATTTAAAATTAAATCATTAGGTATAAATCAACATATTTCAAAATGCCCCGTTTTGCTTGTGAATTAAAATATGGTCACCGCGATTCATCATCTGAACTAGAATAAATAGCTGTGTCAAATAAAATGTACATATGTTTCATTAATCCTTTATATTATCTCAGTACTTTATGAAATAACTACAATTATTTTTTATCACAGCTAAGCAACGCCTTGACATTGAATCATCAAGTCTCCACAAGTCATGTTTTCCACGCCGATTGTACCAGTGTCATAAGCTCATCCTTATTAAATTGGTTTATTCCTTTGATAGACACTTTAATGTCCCGCCACAAATTCTGAATAGGATTTAAGCCCGGCGACTGCATAGACCCTCTTAAAACTATGACGCTATTATTTTCAAACGAAGCTTTTGCTCGCTTCGATGTGTGTTTGGGGTCGATATTATGTTGAAACACCCATCGAAGCGGCATTTCCCATTTAGCACAAGGCATCATGATGTTTTTTTAATACAGTGGTATAATATGCAGCGTCCATTGTCTGTTCAATTTGGACTAAAGGTTCTCTCCCAATGTAAGAGTAACAACCCCGTACCATTATGTTTCCGCTACCACGTTTAATTGTTTGGATTGTGTTCTGGGGCCTGAATTCGGTGTTGGAAGGTCTTCGTACAGGAAGATTACTCTTATCATAATTACCCAATCTCACTTTAGTTTCAGCTGTCCTCAAAATATTTCGCCATTTGCGTACGGACTATTTCGCATGCTCCTTGGCAAAATGCAACATTTTTTGAACGTTCCGTTTGGATAGAAATGGAACTTTTCGGACACTTTTTGCCTTTAAATTGTTTTTAGTTACCATTTTTCTTAATGTAGAGGTTTCAACATCCCGAACGTATTGCCTTTTAATGGCGGAAGAGGTAACAAAAGTCGAACTCTACGTGGCGCAATATTTTTGGTTCCAAATGTTCTGTAATTTAGAGGGTTTTACCGTCTGTTTCCTGGATTGGGGTTATATTTTATTCCGGTCTCCAACATTTTCTTTGAGCATCCAATTATGTCAGTAATTTGTATGTAGCTTCTTTTATCTTTTCTTTTATCGTCACTTTTGTTCTTTCTTGGCGCTCATGATTGCAATATTTACATCGGCCCATTTTGGAACGTCAATAATGACAATTTATTAATGCTACTAATAAACATTAATCATATTTAGAAGCTGCATTTGTTTTCAAATTCAAATCCAAACTACCATTAACCATTTCAAAAAAAAAAATATTTTTTTGTAATTGACTCTATTTTATAGCACACGTCATTACATAGCATTTACAATACTGGCACTGACCTGGAGAACAGTAGTGTACAAAATTTATTAAAAATGACTGCATTATATTCAGTAGAGGACCGGCCAATCAGGTTCAGAATTTCTTGACATGGAACATCTTGGGCCACTGATTTGCAGAGAATGAAAGTTTTGACGAGTGTGTGACTCTATTTCATCGCACACCACTGTACATGCAAGCTTTGCAGACGTATATTTCGGAAAATATGGACTTCCGCAAACTTTTTTTTTTTTAATCCGCATTTAATGCTCTACCAGGCAAAAAACGAAAAAAATCCAATTTTGCTGCTAAAATAAATTTGCTCCATATTGTATTTGGGTTAATTATTAAGAAATTTGTTATCTTATAGTGTGTAAATGAACCCATACTATTTGTTTGCTTACTTTTGAGAAATTTTATAATACACTAGCTGACCCGGCAGACGTTGTATTTCAAGCGAGCAGAAATAATGGATTTTTAATTTGTGGTTTGTATGGGAGGTACCGCGCTCCTTTGTCCAATTGGATCGAATAGTAAATCTAAACCACCCAGGGCGCCACCCAAACGCATACAAAAAAATTTATTCAAATCGGTCCAGAAGTTTAGGAGAAGTTCAGTCACAAACACACGTGCAGTAGAATTATGTATATAAAGATATGTATTAGTTCGACTGAGGTACCATGACCTTTGCTGCTCACTGCATATTGGTCGGCCATACAAAAAATAATAATCGTAAAAATAGTAGACATCCATAAAAAAAAGAAAATAGACCAGATATATTGAAATAAGATTACCTACCCATGGTGATTAAGTATTTCATCAAATTAATAGTTGGTACTTTTTGCGGCATAAATACACTTTAGTTATTATTCTCTGATCTACACCAAAATTTCACCGTTCAGAAAAGCTTCGGCGTTGAGTTCAAAAAATATTGATTTTTCTCCCGCTTGGTCCAACTTCTTGAGATATAGGTCTTTACAGCTTGAGTATGTAATCGCTCATATCTCAGGTATTTATAATCCGATATGGTTGAAATGGGTGTCATTACAAAGGACTTTGGAAACTCTATAAGACCCTATATAAAGATATTTTTTGTTAACCCATTGGGTGCCACTAAAAAAATAGTATTTTTAACCTCACTTTTTTGAAACTTCTTTTCCCTCAAAAAATGCTCTATATACTTATTCTTTCGATAGACTCCGATAATAGGCAAAACATTCACATTTCTTTTAAGGTATAATACTCGCCTGTAACCTTTTACAGACCGGAGATATTCAAAGTTTCGATAAACATTTGGCGCTTTTTCCCCTCTAAAAAATAAAAATATCACGCGATTTTTTTAAATTAATTTTTTGCCTGCGGGGCTTTCTGTTTTATAAAACAATAAAAAAATTATTTAAAAAAATACCACAAAATACTATGCCGAAGCCGGACCCACCCCAGAGGAGAAAATACTTAAGCCCGGTCACACAGAAAGCCTTATATAACATAAATACTATGAAGCTGGTGTTAAATTAAATAAATTTTTTCGATAACTGGAAAAAAAACTTGTAAAAAATAAAGGTTGATTTGAGCTGTAGGTTAATTCTTTACTTATTTATTTTTAAATTGAATATATTGAAGGCTTATAGATGAGTATGATAGCTTAAAAAAGGCTGAAGACTTTCCTAGTATGGGAGCCTAGTAGACCAAGAGGTATACTAGGGCATTTTTTGAAAAAAATACATATTTATCAAAAAAGTGAGGTTAAAAAATAGGTTTTTTATTGGTCCCCAATGGGTTACTAAAACAAATATCTTTATATAGGTACTTATAGAGTTTCCAAAGACCTTTCTACTGAATTTTATTTCAACACGATCGGATAATAAATGGCTGACTTACGCGGGATTATACATTCAAGCTTTGGCGGCCTATATTTCGGAAAATATGGGCTTGCGGCCAAATTTTTTATTTTTTTTCTCATCACCGTTTAATGCCCTATCAGGCTACAAAATACGAAAAAATAGGCGAATTGAAAGTGTATTCGTTCCCTTTTTGGACCATAAAGATAGAAAAATTAATTAAATCGTCGAAACAAAATTATTTTATTTAAAAAAAACAGCTGCAGATTTGAGAAGAACCGTAGATATGGCGAAATACTAGTACTAGAAAAACACTGTTTCATCCAAGAAACGATGTTTTGTATTTCCTTGGTCCATACAACTGTACAGCCGTACTACTAGTAACACTCGCACCCAAAAATAAATTACATATTTGAAATCGTAAGAATATAACCGCCATCTGTTTAACTTGCATGTCAACTAAGGTGGACCACCTGCTAAATAAATGCCTTATAATGTACGCGGTCTAGTCCAAAATTTGTTATGGCGTTTTTTTTTTGTATCATTGTGTCATTTTATATTGGGAGTTGTCGAAAAACATTGCTTAACTTAAATTTTTATAGGGAAAAAAGTTTCAGGCTAATATATAACTAACATAATTTTGTTACAAAATAAACATCATAATTCCCGACACTTTCACACTTAAACATTGACAAAGTATCCAACTAATCCCTTCCAAAAAACTCCAATTAGATAAATTAAAGGCCAAAAGGTTTAAAAGATTGAATGGGCTTCTTACTTCTCTTTGGTAGCGCACACACACAACAGCCCAAGAGTACATTCACTTGAATATTTGCATACTCATTCCAATCATTCAGACAGTCAGTCGACCAACGAACCAAATAGCAAAGGTAAAATGGGAGGAGGGGTTGGAGCATCAATTGGATTGGCTTATGTTAATAAAAAAAAAAAAACCTATGTCGTACAGCACCCAAATGTTGTGCCCAAATTAACAATATACCGATAATGGAGTTTCAAATTAGTTGGTCACATTGGATGAAGAGCAGCAAAAAAAAAACAAACACTTAACACAACATTGAGAAAAAGAGGTGCACTTGCTAAGAGATAACATTCACAAATATTAGGACAAATCTGTCTGGGAACTTCTCGCTTTTGTCTGTGATATTTATATTTTTGCACACATCAATGTACACACGCATATGGGGGCACTGGAGCCTCAAAAAAAAAGAAGCAACAGAAAGTGCAGCAGGCAAAGCAAATCAACGAGAAGAGCCATTCGAGTACCACATAAGATGAGGCCTCCGACAATCATAATGATGACGATGGAGATGCTGCTGCTGCTGCAGAAAGGCGACGCCGACGACGGCGCTGTGGCACCGAATAAAGCACAGTACAAGTGGCTGCTACCACAGGAGGAGGAAGCGAGGAGATATACACACATACACACACACATATAAGCAAACACACACATTTTCATATATGCAGCAGCAGCAGCAAGCAAACATATCAAAGCAAACCGACAAACGACGACGAAGCACAATACAAAAGATAGAGCGAAAAAATGGAAAATTTTTCTTCACACATCTCACCTCCGACACGATACATATTTGTTGCCATTTTCACCAGATTTTCATACACAATTTCATATGTATTTTATACACTTTATAATCTGTAATGTTTATTGACGAATTTTTCGCAATTTTAAACACATTTATTAATAAAAATCACAATTTGTTATGATTACATTCACACAAGACGCGTTTTTTTCGTCGCAAGCAATTTGAGTGACAGCGTTGCTGTACGAATGTACTAAAACACAAAACAGTGTGGCAATATGAATTCTACGTTTCGACCGAGCGATATGGTAGATTTTACACATGTTGTTTGCTTTGATAGGAAGATGTCGCTAATGTCTATAATAATCATTTAGTTGAAAGTACGATATGTGAGGCCCCTCCAACCGATAATGTTTTTCGAAGTCAGGCATACCCTAAAGTGAACCACAGACTTGCCATTGATGAGCATAAATATCAGCTAACGTTAATGTTTAATTTCGGTTTGCCGGTCTTCTTAATACTAAATAAGAATGTGATTGAAGCTGTTCGCATCACTATCATGTTTTTAAATTTTTTTGTTACTATTTTTTTTCAAATTCATCAGTCAGATAAAAGTCATGAATGACAAGTCGGTGGGTCCGCTAAAATAAGACGGAAAATAGATTATTCGATAACTCGTTTAGTTATCGAGATAGACAAATAGAACTGTGTTTTTTATAATTTCAGATATATAAAGAGACGAAAGTAGTCAGAAGCCGCGGTCGAGGCCGGTACATTGAAAAATTTAACCTGTGCCGAAGTCTCATAATCGGTGTTGAACCCACCCAAGAGGCTAAATCCCGAATGACCAGTTTTTCAGTTAGCGGTCATCTTCGATTCTTAATAAAATTGTGGTTAAACATCTAATTGTTTTTCAGTAAATGGTTAATAATGATTTAACCCCATGTAAGTTGGCTAACTTGTATTTAGAAACATATGTATGTTTCTAACAATTACATTACTGATTGTCAACATGAGAAATGTAAGATTTGATAAACTATATGTTTCTGGTTCAAATACTTTTACACATACTTTGACCCTATAGCATTAAATTTAATTTTTTTTTAATAATTTTTACATATTTTTTTATAATTTTTTTGTTAAAATATCATCAATTTATGCATTCATTTCATATTTTACACAATTCCATTTAGCCCAAAACAGAATTTTGCCCAATAAGAATACAAAGGTTGCCATTAGAGTATTCAAAACCCGAAACCGATCTACCGGTTTTTGACCCCCACCGAATGTGGCAATCAGCGTGCTAGAGATTATCGCTTGCTTGCTTGTAACTAAAACGCCAAACTAGCGACAATTTATCATAATATGTATAATCGTCGTGCTCTAACACGGCGTCTACACGAGAGATAAAACGTAAAATAATATGAGAGATAACGTCGGCAGAATAATGAAAAAATATTGCTTCTGTTAATGGTAATGGTAGATAAGGGGAACACGTATTTACGTTTATTTTATGAAATTTCACAATTTTCTGATTCTCATAGAGAACACATGTGTTCTTTGCTTGAAGAGTAAATTGCTTGTGTATTTTTGTATTTTCTTGTTTGTTATTTTTTTTGTTGTAAGGGTTCCAAAGACATGGAAATTGGCGGTACAAATTAAAACTTTAAAAATGTCCTCCACACTCCATTCCGCTTTCCTAAAGTATAAGGAATTTTATAACCAACAAATTCTTTTTTTACCATGCCGGATATTAAATACTTTTGTGACATTGTATTTTTATTTTTATTTTTAATTTTATTTCACTTAAACAAATTGTTATCACCTTGTCTATGTTTTTGTTCACAATGTTTACCTTTTTCGCGCTATTGTTTACCTTTTTGTATCGATTGACAGTTTTGATTTCATAAAATGATTGCCATTAAAAATTGCTTCCAAGAGTTTTCATAATATATATTATGAAATTTTTTTGGAGTCTACACGTAACATAATTCTCTCAGCAATTGAATTTGACGTTTGCTAACATAAAAATTTTACGTTTTATCTCTCGTGTAGACGCTGTGTAACGCATGGTGTGTAGTTATTCTTGCAAATATTTATAGTGTTGCCCTTATATTTTAACTCACAAAGACGATATCCAGCATTGTTTTCTGATTTTTTCATACTGGCAACTTTGTGCCTATTTAATCTGGAAATATTTTTATTTATTTATTATTCCATACAGTAATACTTAAGCCTTCAAGGCCCAAAAAAATGTATTAGAATGCAGTTTATACCTAAGCAAAATTAAAAATGTACCCAACCCAACCAAACCAAAATTACATTTGCAATATTAGTAACACACAAGACAATCAATAAGTTAGTATTAATATTAAATCCGCGGATTGGTTAGAAAATAATTAAATAATTTCATACGAAAACATTATTCGAAAAAAAATCTCATAATAATGTCAGCAGATCGCTTTTCAGTACCTTATGAAAAAGCACAATGTTTCTCAGACGAACATAATTATGAAAAGAAGAAGTACCCAAAAATAGCTGAACATAGTTTGAAATATGTTCCCGCCTCGTGATATTATGTACAAATCTAACCAACGTGTTCATCACCCGCTTCAATTTTTTTAAAGTTCAAAGCAGTTGTACCAGAAATATCCTCAAGACCATACAAGATTTGAGGCATCAGAAGTCCATGAGCTAGTGTTTTCCTAACCCAATGTGGTAAATAAATGCTTAATGAATAAAGTCTACGCAAAATGCCACAAACTCTGTGATGAACACGATCAATATGTGATCTAAGTTTTCTATTAATAATAATACCTAAACATCTATGATAATCAACAATCTCTATTAAATTATTACCCACTGAAATGTATATACTCGCCTTGCTCTAACGCATAGTTTGTAGTTATTCTTGCAAACTTATATATTATTTTCTTATCTTGGAACTCACATTAACGATATCCAACACTGTTTTTCTAATATTTTTCAGCCTGGTATCTTTATGCCTGCTTAAGCCCGGTGTTCAGTTTTTACGAAATTTTCGGTACCACAAGAAGTACATACGTGTGTAACAAATAATGAAAATTTCGTGAACCGAAAATTTCGCTCATTATTCATTTGCTTGGTACTCAGCTCTTTGCCAAAATTTCTTAGGCAAAATCAAGTACAAGGTTGTTACGCTAAACTTATTTCGTACGAACACAATTGTTTGATAATAGGTTGGGACCGGAATTTGTTAATATTAGTAAACAAATGTAGTACCTCATGCCTTAAAAATTAAATAGAGTGCAAATATGAATTATTAAATAAATATTTGCAAGGTAAATCAGAGACATGTATGTGGTAAGTCTCTTTTACAAAATTTTTCGTTTAGAGATAAAAGATGAAATTTCGCAAGAACTGGATACGGGGCTTTAGGACTGAAATGGAAGCGGTAAATGCAAGTGCCGCTTAATATCGCTTAACTATCTTTAAACGGTATTCAGGTGTACAGATATTTCGAAGTTTTTTGAGATTTCAACGATTTACAATGAAATGGCAACGAAATGCAGAGATTTGACAATGCCTGGAATCTCCACAAATTTTTTAGATTTCGCTAAAATGGGTCAGAATCTGTAATGCCGGTGTGACGCAACGCTGTTATTTTATATCAAAAACGATGTATATGTAGACAGTCAAAATTTCTCTTCACTCAAATGGCAACAAACAAAACGAGTGAAACCCTCGTACTTCTCTACTATCTCTCTTACTCTCTTCATTGAATATTTCAATTCACGAGCAGCCTTTTGATAGTGGTATTGTATATAACTATATAAATTTCAAGCATGCTGAAGTAAAATTACATAAACTATGCAGAAAGTATGAAATAACCAAGATATGACGCGTGAGAGAAATGCCTTTGAGCGAATTTCTAGCACTTTTTGGTTCTCTTTTACCTGCGTACATATTGCGTACATCTTCTGGTCGTTTAATTCTAGAAGATCGTCTTTGTTTATATCAAAGAGAATTGTACAAGTAGATAATAAACCCCCACCGCAATGTGGCAACCCTCGGTGAAGAGAACAAAAAACGAGTGAATCGTCTCATTTCTCTGCTCTTTCTCTTATTCTCTTCGTTAATTATTTCAATACACGAGCAGTTTTGTGATGATGTTACAGTACCTAACTATACAAATTCCACCCATGTTTATATAAAATTATATTAAAAAAATGGTTTCACGTTACATCCCATGAAGGGATTAGGGAGAGCTTCTCACAAACCAGTGAACTGTGCGCGTACTAGTTTTACACTCACTGATTGGGACTTACAGTTTTTCACCGGTTTCGAACGGTATTTTGAGAAGCATTTTCATGGCTAAATACTCGATAGTGTCACCGTCACTAAGCGAGGTGACCGCCGTCGAAAGAAATTTAAGGTGGTCAGAGCAGGGATCGAACTCACGTTCCCACTACCATTGCACCACCGACGGTATAAGTTAATCCATGTATAAGTATGTATAAGTTAATCTATGAGTTAGATACAATAACATTATCAAAAAACTGCTCATGTATTGAAATATTCAACAAAGAGTAAGATATAGGGCAGAAAAATGAGATGCTTTACTCGCTATCATTGTTGGCATTCCAACCATGATAAAAAAAAACAAGGTAGTAGCATTAGCATTGTTGTAATTTCCATACCCAGTTATTGACAAGATCAGCTGATAAAAATGTACACCTACATGTGCAATTGTGAACATTGATAGATGAAATCAAAAGACAACGCACTCACACAAACAACTTTGACATTTACTGGGTACGATGAAATGTAAACAAAGGAAATCACATGGGCTGGCGCTACTACCCTACTACCTTGTATTTGGATATTAATTATCAACACACTGGTGGCGTAAAAGACCAGAAAAATTTCCCCTGCGGATAAAAATTTTGGCTCAAAGACTTGAGTGGAAATATTAATTCGTTATAACATTAGCTAAGTTTTATTAATTACTTTTGTCAATATTGAGCTGATTTAAGATAAAGGAATGTAATTTTTTAATGCAAATGCGATGTTATTTTATTTTGCATGAAAATGGTTAAACAAAATTGAAAACAAGACCAAAATTTAAAAACGATGAATAATTCTAACATGACAATTTCTTCAATGGATATTGTATAAACGTTATATTCTGTAAATATTTTTAAATAACTGTTCACATCGTATTTATTTCGTTTATATTTTTTCAACCATGTTTCTTATTTACTTTCGACTTAAAGAAAAAATTTTGAAATGGAAAATCCTGCTTCTTTTGGGGACTTCTTAAATTACTACGTGATATATTGATCTAAGTACAGGCAAAAACCACAGCAATGTGGCAACCCTCGTAGAAGAGAACAAAAAACAAGTGAAACCACGGTTGACGCATGGATAATTTTGTAATTACCAGAATTTTCCAAAAATGTTACCAAAAATTACCAAATTTTAAAATTTTTTTTATTTAGAACATTAAACGTTTATTTAAAATAATTCATTATAGAAAATCATATTACATACATACATCAATATAAAGGTTAAACAGAAACCAAAAACAAACTACAAAATATGGCATAACAAAACATAAACCAAAAACCATAAACTCCATTTTCGTTGCATTTGAATTTTTTGCATAACCATTCAATTCTTCCAAATAGTGTTGCCAGATTTTCTTCTGTTTGTAAGTAACATTTTAGATCACATTTCGTCAAATTTTCTAATAGAGCATGAAATCAAATGGTTTTTCTTATACTAATTATTTAATTTGAAAAGGTTACCAAAATCAATAATATGTTACCATGTTACCAAGCCGTTTGAATGCTACCAATTTTGGTTGGATATTACCAACTGTGGCAACCGTGAGTGAAACGCTTCGTTTCTCTGCTCTCTATCTTACTCTCTGCGTTGATTATTTCAATACACAGGCATGTAACTATAAAAATTCCTCCCATGTTTAAGTAAAATTATATAAAGTACATAAAAATTATGAAATAATCAAGATATTACACGAGAGAGAAATGCGTTTGTGTGAATTGCGTCTACTTTTTGTTTCTCTTTTACGAGGGTCGCCAAATTGTGCTCACATCCTGGTCGTCTACTTTTATCAAAAACTACTGATAAAAATGTCACACAATCCTGTACTATTCTGAATATAGATAGATGAAATCAAAAAAAAAAACTCAAACATACAACTTTCAAGTTTGCTGCGTACGATCAAATGTAAACAAAGGAAATCGGCTGCGCTAACGGTACTACCTTGTATTTGTACCGTTGTACAGGCTGTGTTCAGTAGTTACTGAATTTGAGTGAAAATATTTTTTTTGCAATCGGCCTTGCCAGATGAGAAATTTTCTTAACCGCTTGGGGGCCCTCTAATCGTAATTTGTTTTTTGTAAATAAAATATTTTTTATTTGTTTATTCCAAAATATTACTTTAAAAAAATCCCTCGATTTACAGAAAATAAAAAAGAAAATGAAGAAAATAAAAATAAAGAAATTTAAAAGAAAAGTACCGAAATAAAAAATATTTTATTTTAAAAAAATTGAGGAAAAAAAAATTAGGTTAGCTGAATTAGTGTTCAAAAACCGGCATTTTTTAGAAACCGGTTTTCGGTTTGTTCGAAAAATCCAACAAACCGGTTTTTGGTTTTTAATTTTGGCAAAAACTGGTGGAACCGGTTTTTTAGCTTTAAATTAAATTACACATGTAGAACTTACAATACATTTGTTTAACGACCATTTCATATACTTACTATATGAAATAGACCTAAGGCTCGAACACTTTAATTTTAAATGTAATACGAATGCTCGAATAAATCATCACATTTTAAAAAGTATATATCATATTCCAATTTGGAATGCGTGTTTAATATAAATTTTAAAACTTTTATTCAAATTCGCATTAAAATGATTTAAAATCGAAAATCATACTCAAATTCGAAAAGGATTTTCATGTATGAAAATCTTATTAAGTTTAAATCATTTAGTTATCAAATAATTTTCATTTTGAAATTTGATACAAAAAAAATGTTTGGAAAGATTAATTAATTCTTAATTGATTCTCATTCCAATCATCAAATCATTTTGAAAAAAAAATTATTTGGATATGTCATTTAGATCAGATTTCAAAATGGAAATCATGTTTCTTAATTCCAAAATTTCACTAAAATTCGAAAATAATATCATTTATTATTATTTTTTTAAGGATATTAACACAAATTAAGTAAAATCCGATAACCGGTTAACCGACGTCAAAAAACCGGTTTCCGGTGTATTCGAAAATTACGTTTTTCAAAAAACCGGCACACGGTTAACAGCAAAATAACCGGTTAACCGGTTTTTCAGTTTTGGATACTCTATTTTAACATATTATACCGGGTCTAGTGAAATTAACAAAATACATACTCCAAATAAGAAATAAAATATAATGATTACGGGTCTTCATAAAGGGAAAAGATTCACAATTTTTTTTTAAAGTAAAATTTTTTTTTTAAAAATTTCCTTCATTTTGATGGGGTTTGTAATTTGTAATGCGAATTGCTCCGCAGGCAAAATTTTTCCCCTGATCATGGGTCTTCAGAAATGTTGACATTCTGATTCTGTCATCTACTTGTATATTTAATTTTTCAAAATTTTTAAAAAATTATAACAAAATTAAATTGTTGTTTTCCTTTTTTTTAAGAAATTAAAATAAAATAAAATTAAATTTTTAAAATAAAATGAAAATTTTGCCTAACACAATTACGTCTTTTCCCGATGATACTAATCTGAAAAAAACGGCGCGCAACATCCCCCGCAAATGTATTACGACAACTTTCGGCGGCTGCCGAAATGCGTCTGGCAGAATATTATTTTTCTATTCCTTGCTAACCATCAATTTTCTTACAAATTGAGTTAGAAATGATAAAAATTGAATGGCAACGATGTGAATATACGAGTGAAAATAATGTTTTGAGTGCGAACCTAATATTATTGAGTAAAAACGTGACGTCATTGAGTATGACCCTGTTATTTTGAGTGGTGCGGGAACACCGTTATAAGTCGTTATACACGTAATCCCCTAGCGACAAAGTTTGGCGCGCTTTTTTGACTGTCTAATGGCCAGTTTTTAAGTGGGTAGTTAACTATCGGATTACTTAATCTTAATTCTAAGTTAATTAGAGGTTAACTTTGCATTAATTTTTCAGTGGTGAGTTAATGTTAGTCGCCATATTGTCAACTAATATGGCAACCCTTGTATTCTTATTGGAAAAAACGTGTGTTTTGGATAAATACCAAAACAACAAAGGGGAACAAACAAAATGGAATTATGTAAAATAAGAAATAGATGCATAAAATCGAAGTCATTTTAACAAAAATGTGTAAAAAACTATATAGGCGCAACAATTTAACGATCTAGACTCAACGTATGTGTACAAATACGCAAATCTGGAACATGTATTTTATACAATCTTCATTTCTCCCTTTGACACTCAGTAATTTGATTGTCAAAATAATATGGTTCTCACTATAAGTTAACCAACCAACATTGGGTGGTTAAATCATAGTTAAACAATGACTAAAAAACTCAATTCGATGTTTAACCACAATTTAACTAAGAAACGAAGATCACCACTGACTGAAAAACTGGCCATAAGTATAATTGGTTTATGTATTAATTAAAACCGTGAGTAAATTTTCTTCTTTACCCTTTCATCCTTTTCGTAACAAGAAAAAATGATGTACTAAAGTAGACCATGGTACAATAATATCTTCATGGTAATAGCAGCGCGTGTTGTTGTTGTTGTAGGTAGCAACAACAGGCATTTTGTTTTTGTTCTATTCGCTTCAGCTGTCAAACTCTACACAAATACATACCAACAACACAAGAATGCAAAAGAGTACAAATACAAAATACATGTGAGTGTGACAGCCGAAGCGAAGAACCTCATGAAAAAAATTAAAACAGATGTTCTTACGACTTTACCATGAACATATTATTGTACCATGAAGTAGACCATAGAATAATACATACATAGATAAACTTATTCTCTCATCTGACGTTTTATTTCACACTCTTCATCGTGGGTTTTATGGAACTGAGAGCAATTAAATTTAAAATTAACTTACACCAGGTGGAGTTACAAAATATGATCACTTAACTTTTTCATGTCGTTTTGGTGTAGAACTGAAAAATTTAAATGTATTTTGCACTGTTTTGTTGATTTTTATCGTTAGTATACATTTGTATAGTATTTAACACAACTAGTTTGCCACAAAAACACGAAATTCGGTTGGTGTTCCTTTCTTGCTCGTTGTATACTATTGCCACTATCAGGTATTATTGAACCCATATTTTCCACCATCCAATGTTTACTTTCCATTGTACCTATGACGTTTAATTTATTGAGCGAATAAAAGCTTCTATGGTTCTTCTATTATTCTCTTCGGGGAATATTTCAATACACGAGCAGTTTTCTGATGATGTTATTCTATCTAACTATGGAAATTCCAACCATATTTAAATAAAATTTCATAAAGTATGCAAAAAGTATGAAATAATCAAGTTATGACGCGGGAAAGAAATGCGTTTGAGTGAATCGCGTCGACTTTTTTGGTTCTCTCAAAGACGATTTAGAATTAGAGGACCAGAAGATGTGTGCAACTTGGCCACCCTGGTAAAAGAGAACCAAAAGTGCTAGAAGTTCACTCAAACGCATTTGTCTCTCGCGTCATATATTGCTTATTTCATACTTTTTGAATAGTTTATGTAATTTTACTTCAACATGGTTGCAATTTGTATAGTTATATACAACAACACTATCAAAAAGCTGCTCGTGTTGTGAAATATTCAATGAAGAGAGTAAGAGAGAGAGAGAGTAGAGAAGTACTAGGGTTTCACTCGTTTTGTTTGTTCTCATTAAAGTGAAGAGAAATGTTGACTGTCTACTTGTACATCGTATTTGATTCTCTTCTACTAGGGTAGCCAAATTGCGGACATTTTTCTTCTCTACCTGTACATCCGTTTTATTTACATCCGGTTAGCATTAAGTACTATTTGTTACAATGCTGTCTGTAACTTTGTAACACCCAATAACAAAGACGATTTACAATTAGACGACCAGAAGATGTGCGCAACTTGGCAACCCTGGTAAAAGAGAACCAAAAAGTACTAGGAGTTCACGCAAACGCATTTCTCTCTCGCGTCATATCTTGCGTATTTCATACTTTTTGCATAGTTTATGTAATTTTACTTCAACATGGTTGGAGTTTGTATAGTTATATACAATAACACAATCAAAAAGCTGCTCGTGTATTGAAATATTCAATGAAGAGAGTAAGAGAGAGAGTAGAGAAGTACTAGAGTTTCACTCGTTTTGTTTGTTGGCATTTGAGTGAAGAGAAATTTTGACTGTCTACTTGTACATCGTTTTTGCCAATAACACCCAAAGACGATGTACAAATAGACAGTCAAAATTTCTCTTCACTCAAATGTCAACAAACAAAACGAGTGAAACCCTAGCACTCTCTGCCCTCTCTCTTACTCTCTTCATTGAATATTTGAATACACAAGCGGCTTTTTGATAGTGTTATTGTATATAACTATACAAATTCCAACCGTGTTGAAATAAAATTTCATAAACTATGCAAACAGTATGAAATAATCAAGATATGACACGAGAGAGAAATGCGTTTGAGTGAATATCTGGCACTTTTTGGTTCTCTTTTACCAGGGTTGCCAAATTGCGCTCATCTTCTGGTTGTCTAATTCTAAATCGTCTTTGTAACACCCAAACACGATGTACAAGTAGACAGTAAAAATTTATCTTCACTCAAATGCCAACAAACAAAACCAGTGAAACCCTAGTACTTCTCTACTCTCTCTATTACTCTCTTCATTGAATATTTCAATACACGAGCAGCTTTTTGATAGTGTTATTGTATATAACTATACAAATTCCAACCATGTTGAAGTAAAATTATATAAACTATGCAAAAAGTATGAAATAAGCAAGATAAGACGCGAGAGAGAAATGCGTTTGAGTGAACTCCTAGCACTTTTTGGTTCTGTTTTACCAGGGTTGCCAAGTCGCGCACATCTTCTGGTCGTCTAATTGTAAATCGTCTTTGTCCGTGATTGAAATGGTTGTAAACAAACGTACTATTCGTTAGTAGTGTGCGATAAAACAGCGTTGCATAAAGCAGATCAAGCATTTTTTTTCCTGATTTCTAGGAAAATAAGAAAAATACCTGACTTGTCGTCTGTCAAAACGTATGGGAAATCAAGCAAATTTTCTTGATTTCTGTTAAAATCGACAAAAGTGGCAAAATCGATGCCAGTGCGAATGCTGTATAAGGTGTGCCAAATCAAATAATGTTGACAAGAGAAATTATTTATACATAAAATGCCCATGAACACACTATGAAGATCTATGAGCGTGTGTGATTGCTATTTAAGCCATACACGCAATCATTTTATTTTGGATACATAAATGCAAAAAATATTCAACATGACGAAAATAAATATAAACAAAGTGATCAAACCAACAAGAAACAAATATCAAGGTATTCTCATGTTTTGCTAATTTCACCAACCCATACTTATATAAGGCTGTGGGCGGATTGGTTCAAATATTATTTTGTCAAAAATTAGACTAGCCCCAGGGCTACTACAAATTTTGACAACGAACCAAATAATGGCATTTGTTTGACAACAAGATGTATTTGGAAGGTGATAGCATCAACAATGCTGATTGGTTTTGTTTCATTCTTTTGGCCAACGAAAATTGTCAAATGTTGCAAAGACGATTTCCAATTAGACGACCAGAAGATGTGCGGAACTTGGCAACCCTGGTAAAAGAGAACCAAAAAGTGCTAGGAGTTCACTCAAACGCATTTCTCTCTCGCGTCATATCTTGCTTATTTCATACTTTTTGAATAGTTTATATAATTTTATTTGAACATGGTTGGAATTTGTATAGTTATATACAATAACACTATCAAAAAGGTGCTCGTGTATTGAAATATACAATGAAGAGAGTAAGGGAGAGTAGAGAAGTACTAGGGTTTCACTCGTTTTATTTGTTGGCATTTGAGTGAAGAGAAATTTTGACTGTCTACTTGTACATCGTTTTTGAATGTTGTTTACACAATTGTGTTTGCATTGTTTAAAATAAAAAATATAAATATATGCAATTTTTAGAGTTTTATTTTCATTTTAATCAGGTCATATTAAAACCAGAGTTTGTTATACAGTCAAGGAAAAAAGTCTACATACAACCTACGGTTTTGAAGTTTAAGAGAATTAGTAGCGACAATTGAAAATGATATTATTGCAATATTTTAGTCATTTAAAATAAAGATTATTTGAAGAAAAAAAAATATGAAAAAAATATAACATGGAAATTATTAGTGAAAAACACAATAATTAGCGGGAAAAAAGTCTGCATACAGCGTGGCAACTCCTAATATCAAATAGAAAATTGAAAACAAAGAAAGGCAAATTAATTACATTTACAAGCATAACAATTATTTAATTGGACAAAGTGACAAAAAAAGAAGGTATTATTCCAATTTGAATCCTTGAAAATGGAAAAACGAAAAGAGATCCATACATCAGTTCGGAATATGGTAGTAAATCTCCGCGAGGAAAATAAATCTTATGGAGAAATTGCTAAGACAGTAAAATTAAGTCGTGCTACTGTCCAGTCGATCATTAGAAATTATAATAATACCAATAGTCCCGAAACTAAGCTACGTTCTGGCAGACCTAAGAAGTTTTCGAGACAAGATGTTAGCAGTATTCTTAAAGTAGGCAACCAGGATCCGAAAATAAGTGCTCCAAAATTGGCGGAACACATCGCCAAATCTTCCAATATAATTGTTACTCCACGAACAATAATAAACGTTTTACACGTCAGTGGATTTAATAGCAGAGTAGCACGCAAAAAGCCGCTAATTTCAGCGAAGAATCGCAAACTTTGCCTTGACTTTCCTAAAGCACATCTAGACAAGGGTATGGACTTTTGGAAACGTGATTTATTTACTGACGAAAGTAAGTATAACATTTTCGGAAGTGATGGCCGATCCAAAGTTTGGAGAAAACCAAATACTGCACTTGATCCAAAGAACATAATACCTACAGTAAAACATGGTGGTGGCAACGTTATGGTTTGGGGCGCCATTGCGTTATCTGGAGTGGGTCGTTTGGTTTTTGTCGAGGGTAATATGGACCGATACCAATATAAAAATATATTGGAACAAAATCTGAAGGCATCTGTTGATAGTTTAGGCCTGGGAAATCAATGGATTTTCCAACAAGACAACGACCCTAAGCGTACTGCACACGTTGTTCGAGACTGGCTTCTTTACTATGCCCCAAGACAGCTGAATTCGCCACCCCAGTCACCAGACTTAAACCCAATAGAGAACATATGGGACGTTTTGGAAAAATTGGTACGACAATATGACATTAGTAGCCGTGAAACATTAAAAACCGCCCTTATTCGTGCATGGGCTAAAATAACACCCGATATTACGGAGAATTTGGTGACATCAATGCCCCGTCGTCTTCAAGCAGTTATTGATGCCCAAGGTGGACCGACCAAATACTAAAAGTTATCTTCTTTTTGTTTTTATACATAAAATTTTGAAATAATATATATTTTTTGTGGATGTATGTAGACTTTTTTCCTATGAATTTTCAGTGTTTTTGTTACTACTGTTTTTATTATGTAAATTAATTGTTTTTTTTATTTTATGAATAAACTTATTTATTAATGCCTTAAATATTGAAATAAACATTTTCTTAATTTTCTTCACAAACTTTCTAAAACCTCTAAAACAAGGGATGTATGTACAACATCAACATCTGTTGCTGCCACCACCTTATTGAATACATCTTGCTAAACATGGACATAAATGATTTATTTGTTTTGGTTTTGTCGTTTGTCTTGAACTGCAACTTCACCAATTCTTCCAAAGCCGCAAAAATAAGTGCAACATATTTTTGATTTATTTGTTTTTTCATTTCAATGCCACCACTCACTGACTTGTCCTGTTTTGTGCGGCGATTTATGTAAAAAGTATGCAATAATCAAGTTTTGACGCGGGAAAGAAATGCGTTTGAGTGAATCGTGTCGGCCTTTTTAGTTCTCTTCTACTAGGGTTGCCAAATTGCGGGTTTTTTTTATGAAATTTTGAAATTTTATTTAAATATGGATGGAATTTCTATAGTTAGATAGAATAACATCATCAGAAAACTACTCTTGTACTGAAATATCCCACGTTTCTCGATCAGAGAAACGAAACGCTTCACTGGTTTTCTTTGTTGGCATTCCACTCCATGAGTAAATTGGTTGTTTTGTGACCGATTCAAAAAGGATGTACAAGTAGAGAAGAAAAAACCGGTGCAATTTTGCAACCCTAGTAGAAGAGAACCAAAAAAGTCGACGTGATTCACTCAAACGCACTTCTATCCCGCGCCATAACTTGATTATTTCACATTTTAACATACTTTATGTAATTTTATTTAAATATGATTGGAATTTCTATAGTTAGATACAATAATATCATCAGAAAACTGCTCGTATATTGAAATATTCAAGGAAGAGAGTAAGAGAGAGAACAGAGAAGCGATGCGCTTCACTCGTTTCTTTGTTGGCATTCCACTCCATGAGTAAAATTTCTTCTCCCTACCTGTCAAATTTTTACATTCTGTCAATCCTTTGAGTAGTAAACTCACCACGCCTATGTCAAAATATAACAAAGTAATTTGTCGATTATCGACTCGATCTGCAAGATCTAGTGCCTGTAAACGCGCTATAAACCAATAAAATCTAAAATAAGAGAAGTGATGAAATGAGATTTAAATTTAAACGCCCACTATAGTTCAATAGCCAGATTTTGTTCATTGATGCTTTCGTTGATTTCGTCGCTTCATTTGGTTCAGTGTAGGCTTAAAATAGATTGACAAATGATATGTTATCATTTCGAATGAATGTAAGTATATGCACTTCTGCCCACTGCTCCGTCACAACTGTCAAAATTAGTGACGTGGCCGAGCCACAGCGGGCGAAAAAATCCATTTCTGATTGGATAAATTCTTCTTTATCTTCATTGCAAATTTTTGTGGAGCAAGATAATCGAAAGGATATAAAGATAAGTGTTTGAATTCAAAAGTGATATATTAAGCTCCCCACTTACAAATATGACCACCTACGAGGAGTTTATACAACAAAATGAAGACCGTGACGGTGTTCGACTGACGTGGAATGTTTGGCCTTCGAGTCGTATCGATGCCAGTCGCTTGGTTGTACCTTTGGCCTGTCTTTATCAGCCCCTGAAGGAGCGGCCCGATTTGCCACCCATTCAGTATGAGCCAGTATTGTGTGCTCGAGCCAATTGCCGCGCTATATTGAATCCATTGTGCCAAGTGGACTATAGAGCCAAGTTGTGGGTTTGCAACTTCTGCTTTCAACGAAATCCAGTGAGTAGTCGATTAAAATAATGTGGGTCGGGAATGTTACGTTGCCGGTTAGTTATAAAAATAGCTTTTACCCAATGGAATATGTAGGATTCTCCACATACTGTATTATATAGCGTGGATGATTCATTGTCTTAGTTTTAATTTGTCCTCAATTGCAAGACTATTTTACTGCATTCGACCTACATCAGTAATTTAATTATCCCTTTATATTTTTCTAGTTCCCACCTCAATATGCCGCCATTTCGGAACAACATCAACCAGCTGAGTTGATACCCGGCTTCAGTACTATTGAGTACACAATTTCGAGAGCACCCTGCATGCCCCCCGTTTTTATATTTCTTGTTGATACTTGCATGGACGAGGAAGAATTGGATGCTTTAAAGGACTCCTTACAAATGTCCCTAAGTTTATTACCGCCCAATGCTTTGGTGGGCCTTATCACCTTCGGCAAAATGATTCAAGTTCACGAGCTGGGTGCCGAGGGTTGCTCGAAGAGTTACGTGTTTCGCGGCACTAAAGATTTGACTGCGAAACAGGTTCAAGAAATGTTGGGTATTGGCCGCGCGTCCGGTGGTGCTGCTCCTGGCGGTGGTACCGTGGGCCCTGGTGGTCAACAAATACCGGGTCAGCAACAACGGATGCCAGGTGCTCCTGGCCAGCATCCGGCTGTACCCCCAGCCAATCGTTTTTTGCAACCTATTTCGAAGTGTGACATTGCACTTGGCGATTTGTTGAGTGAATTGCAGCGTGACCCTTGGCCGGTGCCTCAGGGCAAGCGCTACCTCCGTTCTACCGGAGCTGCTTTAGCCATAGCAGTGGGCTTGCTGGAGTGCACTTATCCAAACACTGGAGCCCGCATCTTGTCCTTCGTTGGTGGTCCCTGCTCTCAGGGCCCCGGCCAAGTGGTCGATGATGAGTTAAAGCATCCCATCCGTTCTCATCACGACATTCACAAGGACAATGTTAAATTCATGAAGAAAGCCATCAAACACTACGACACTCTAGCTCTTCGCGCAGCCACCAACGGTCATTGTATCGACATATACTCGTGCGCCTTGGATCAAACTGGTCTTATGGAAATGAAGCAATGCTGCAACTCCACCGGTGGCCATATGGTCATGGGTGACTCGTTCAACTCGTCACTTTTTAAGCAAACCTTCCAACGTGTATTCTCGCGTGACGCTCGCAGCGATTTAAAAATGGCATTTAATGGAACATTAGAGGTAAAGTGTTCACGGGAGTTGAAAATTTCTGGTGGTATCGGTTCATGTGTGTCATTGAATGTGAAGAGCCCATCGGTGGCGGATGCTGAGATCGGCATGGGCCAAACGGTTCAATGGAAATTGTGCACCCTTAACACCAGCACCACAATGGGATTTTTCTTCGAAGTTGTTAATCAGCATGCCGCACCAATGCCCCAAGGCGGCAGAGGTTGCATACAATTTATAACACAATATCAACATCCCAGTGGACAGAGGCGAATTAGGGTCACCACTTTGGCTAGAAAGTAAGTAAAATGTTGTCTTATATGAAATTAGGTGTCTGCACCTCGATTTCGAACGAAAGCTGTCGTTCGTATTCTAGTCGATACAAATTTATGGCCTGTTTTCATAAAACGAATTTGAACGAACGAATGAGTCGGCCATAACCAAAACGTAAATAAATAGGATCTCATGGGTCAAATGAGGTAATTCTTTTAGAAATATGTTAAAGGAACATGTGAAGATCGAATATTTTAAATAAATAACTCATCTGCTCTAAAGTATTCATATTAATTACGTTTTAATTGTGACCGATTCGTTCGTTGAAATTCGTTTTATGAAAACGGGCCATTAATTTGAGTTCCGCAATCTTGTTTTTTCAATTCGGACGAAAGCGTAAATCCGCATGTAGTGTCAGTTGCAATCAAATATAGTCAGTCGAACAAAATCTTTCGACTTAGAGGAACCCCATTTCAGTTGAATACGAGTGACTGGCTTTCGTTCGAGATAGATGAACGGGGTATACATACATATATACACTTTTATAACGTGCATAGAATTGTTTCCTATATGAAATTAACTATTTTACTAAACGCAATGAAAGTTATGTTTAGTTTTATATTCAAACAATTTATTAATCAAATAATGCCCAGATATTGGCCCCATTTTGGTAAAATTACAATTTATATGTAAGTTATGCTCACTATAAGGGTCATTATTACAATAAGCGTGTTTTGGTTACACCGTTTGCTTATATAATCGTTTGTTTTGTATGAAGCACTTGGCGAAGACAGCGAAAACTTGGCAACGCGAATCATTTTCGCTAAGTTTAAACAATTTTGTTGACATCTTTTACAGTTTTCAACCCTTTTTCATATTTTTCAATAAAATCAGGGCCCCTACTGTGTAATTCGATTCGGAAATTAAAATTATTCGAAAGTTCTTTCCGATCCGTATTTGAAATGGTACCATATACAACTTTCGGATTGAACAAAAAGTGTTACCAATACTTTCGGAAAATGTTTTTTTTTTTTTGGTTGGCAACGTTTCATGTCAAACTTATTTTTGGTTTGTTATTGTTCATAAATAAGTTGTAGAAATATCCTAGATAAAGCAAATTAGGGGTCCTGGGGTTAATTTTTTCATTGGAAGGGTAAGGAAAAAAATTACAATTTCTTATTATTCACTAGTTTTAACCATTTCGCACGTCCCTCGTCCCATACTGGACTATGTCTTTTCGCACCCTATTCATATACATTGAACATTATACAATAACAATAAGTTGAAAATACCATATAACATTGAATAATCAAATTTTTTAAAAGACATTTAGCCATAAAAATAAGTTTTTGCTACAAAAAATCATTCTTTTTCTTATTGTGCATAAAAATTCCTTAATAATATAAAATTTGTCTATTTTTTATAAAAATCAAATATTTTATACCTTTCCGCTATCTCAAGAGCAACCGAATAAGAATCTCAAAAATCGAGTTCATTTCTGTTCGAAAATCGAGATACATGGTTCAATCTTTCCGTAAATCGAAACTAGAATCCGACTTTCGGATATCGCTCATTCGAATTCGTGATCCATGATACCAAAAATTCGGTTCCGTTAAATTTTTCTTTCGAAGCGAGTTACATAGTTAGGGCCCAGTTATCGCTAAATAGCCGTTTTCTTTACAACTTAGCAAGCCATAATCGCTTGCTTGTTACCAAAACACGACTAATATCTAGTTAGAGCAAACTAAGTGTTATAATTTTTGAAATTCCATACAAAGGGGCAGCTATAGTATAACTGGAGATAACGATAACAAACTTTTTTTATAAAAAAAAAAAAATATCGAATTTATTATTGTACAAAACTAAATTTTATTGGGATTATCAGTGGGTATCTTAAACGAATAACATTTAAAATTATTGTTCAGTACTAGAGCAACAATAAAATGGCGTAGTACGGAGAGCGTCCTTTTTCCACTCTCTTGCCAATGAATAAATCGTTCACGATTTTACTTCAACCCGATCACGATTTTAAGAAGCCAAACTCGCGAGTGAGTTTTAAATTTAACCCCCTGGCCAAGTTCGAAAAACTCAATACACACACACTACACACTTTTTCAGTAACACGCACACATCTTGGTTACTTTCATCCCAACTTTCAACGAAAACTTCAGCAAGTAACGCAGAAGACACTCATGAAAGTAATCAGTTTCAAATCAATACGTATTATAATCGGAAAATTCGAAAATCTTCGAACAACTTCCTGAACTACACTTGCAAGTGAAATCTGTTTTTCACAATGTCATCGGAAGCAATGGTTGTCACTACAATTGCGGTTATCCTCGAATTAAAAAGTATAATTTACTAATTCCTAATCGTATTTAACATATTTCTTATTCAGTTATATTTTAGTATTAGTGGTATTCATGCAAACAAAAAAACCTATAACTTTTGCTCAGCGTAAATTTGCCCCGAAGCGTTTCATGAGGCACCAAATAAAGTTGCTCAGTGTACATATGTATCTATGCAGAAATTATCAAAAAAAAAGGAAGATAAAGTAAATAAATTGCGATATACACACTAATTTAGAGTTGCATATAGTCGATATGCTCTCCATTGCATATGGGGACAATTTCTGTTAATAAATTTTATTTGGAATCACTTATGAAACTTTATTTTTTTACTATCTAGTTATTAAGTGATATTATTTTGTTACTTCCTTAACAAATATGCACAAATCTGAGTATATTAATAATAATATTTTTAGAACAAACTTTGAAAAACACATCATCAATATTATTTCCCAATTTCCAACTATTGGGCAACACTGCCTCATCAGTTCCGACAGTTCACTTTAATGAAAGTGCCAAAATTTACTTGCATGACATTTTCGTTGAAAGATGGCTCTGCATGGGATTGTTTTAGGAGCGTTGAATCATATTTTTATTTTATTATCTTTGTAAAGAATAGAACAACTAAACCCGTTCACAAAGACATATTGGCTTCTCCGAAAAACAAATATGAAAACAAATAACAAATCAACCTACATGCGTTGTAATCAGAACCATATAATATACATAGTTTACGTATCAAGATGGCATGATCTACTTTATCGAATGCCTTTTCCAAGTCAAGGGACAGCAAAAGGCTCAAAAAGACCAACCAAGACAGCAGATGTATTTCTGTTGATACGGAGCACACATTGATAGTCGCTAAGCAAGGAATTACCCTGCACATAACCAAGGAGCTGCATCTTCAAAACATATTCTACAATTTTCGATAGAATAGGTAGTAAAGAAATTGGCCGTAGAGAGTTCTCATTGCCAGCTTTTTTAATGGGAATAATCTTTCCACTTTTCCACCCAGCTGGAAAAGTAGATGTTAAGAGGATGGCATTCATCAGATACAAAAAATAATCAGAAATGTGTGGAAAAACTACTTTGAAAAACTTCAATGAAAACCATCCACACCAGCTGCATTTGATTTGATTGCAGAAAATACAATATACAAATCATCATTGTCAATACATTGGAATGAAAAATTATTTGCAGCTTAAACTGATTACTCAGAAATGTTGTATTCAACTCATCAATATCCACAGTATTATCCTTACTAATATCTCGAGATTTACTACCCAACCCATTACCACTAATTCCACTAATTACCCTCTATAATTATTTACTACTAAAAGCTCTATCAAACAAAGAGGCCTGTGACATTCTCGTCACCCTTCTGATAACATTTTTCGCACGCTTCCTGGCCCGACAGAAAATTCGCCAATTAGTGTCCGTCCTGTCGTCTTGGAAAGCTTTAAAGGCCAAATCCCTGACAGATTGGTGGTACATATATGATTTGTCGTCACTTGATCCATAGTTAACCCTTCTCCTCTTCTTAGGGAAAATAGTGTGCATAAACCCTAAACCCGACATTAAAATTGATAGCTGGCATTCTACATCAGTTGTTAGAAATATACCATCGAAAATGTAATCATCAACCGTATTTCGTAAGGTTACTAAGTTAACATTATTATAGTCATAAAACTCCTCCACCCGGTGAAGTGATATATCCAAAGATAGATAAACAAATGCATGTTTGGAAATGCTCGGGCAAAAAAAACTGGTCTGAGAATTGTATGTCATTGGGACACGAGATCAAAAAATAATCAATAAGGGACGTAGATAGATGTACTACATCAATATGAGTTGGACAAACATTATGCCTTACTGTAACATTAAGTCCTCTGCAAGATCGTCTCACATTAATGGTCTTAGAACTATCAAAAAGGTTGTTGTTACAATCGCCCATTATAATAACCTTTGAAAAACGAAGGAGTAGTTCTGAAATGTCAATCTCAAATGCGTCCGTGCGGTAATTCAAACTCTGGCGCTCCCAGACATCAATTCTACGAATAATTTCTAATTCCGTTTTGGTAGAGACCTGTGAAATTTAAATGTATTTTGCAGTTTTTTGTTGATTTTTATTGTTATTGTGTTGAATTTACCCAGCAACCAACGGTATTCGCAAGGTGCTCCGTTAGGACTCCCAACACGGTGCGCTGACGCTCCTAGGAAGGCTCCGAAAGGAGTCCCAAAGGAGCATATCCGCCGGAGAAAACACCACTATCAATATATATGAAAAAAGTGCACCCTAGGGACTCCTTAATTGAGTGTTTTTGGAGTCCCTACACGCTTATTTAGATAATACACAACGACTCCGTGCGGACTCCTATAAATGAGTGCTTTTGTAGTCACAGAACGCTCATTCAGATAAACCGCAAATACTCCGCACGGACTCCTTTTTTCGCCTCTAATTTTAAAAAAAAGGTCTCCTAAAATCATTCGAAAACAACCCTAAACATCAACTCCTAAGTTTATAAATTATTAACAACATAAGGCATCAATGCAATCGTACATATTGCATACATATTACATATTTTTTAGAAAATTAAGTATCTGTATGTATATTTCCGGTAATTTGTAGGAGTTTCCCATGCGGAGCTCTTTCGGACGAACTTTAAAAGTGCACTCCGCAAACACTCCTTTGAGGAGCGCTGTGGTACTCCTTTCATGCTCTTTTTTTAGTACAGGAGTACAAAGATAATAAAATGACAATATTATTCAACGCTCCTAAAACAATCCCATTCGGAGCTCTTTCGGCGGCTGTTTATAGGTGCACTCCGCAAACACTCCTTTTAGGAGCGCTGTGGAATTCCCTACACGCTCCTTTTTTGGAGCGCTCCGAATTTGGTTGGCTGGGTAATGAACTAGTATTTTTGAACCATAGAACTAGTACTCGCCCATACAAACAACTGTATAAATTAACACTGCGATGTACTAGGAATGGGAGAAATTATCTCTCGAGTCTCGCTTTTGAACTAGTGGTGCACCAGTTTAACAGCACTAGTTCAGAGTCAAATTGTATGGTTCTAAAATTATAAATGGTTGGTTTTAAACTAGTTCTGTACCATAGAAAATAAATATAGTTAAGCACTAGTCATTAAAAGTTTCTACTTAACTAGAACTATAGAGATAGTACTTGTACTAGAACTATGGATTGAATTGCTGGACTTCGTGCGAAACAAAAGAAAAAGAATAGGCAAAAAAAAAAATGAAACAAAAAGGCAAAATTGTTGTCGCACAAACATTGGGTAAAAAAAATAGGAAAATCACGAAATTTCTGCTTTACGATTTGTACCCATGCTTGCCTTTTTCAGAGAAAAGCTAGGAGCAAGTGTTTAAGTTCAAAGGACTCAAGGAACGCCACTATTTTCACATAAAACATAATTAAGATTTTGTAAACTTAAGTTTAATAGTTTACAGTTTTTACATAAAATCAAATAACATTTGTATATAAATGCAGATTTATATTCTGTAGTTCATTTAAAATAGAAATCGACAATTTAATTTTTTTAAAAAAGAAAAATGAAATTGATTATTATGGTGGATGGATATATATGAGAATATAGCTATTTCAATGCCCACCAAAGCATATCATCAGCTCCCTTCTCCACAAGTATTTAGTTATAGTATCACACATTATAGGGATAAACAAATGTCAACTAAGCGAGAATTGCCTAAACTCCTACTTGTACGAAAATATCCACAACAATACTTTACCATAATGGTGCCCACACACGATGCAACATTGTTTGAAACATGGCCATGTTTCAAACCATGTTGCATCGTGTGTAGCAATGTTTCATGTTTACAATCGTGTTGCAAAAATATCAAAATTTTTTGATATTTTCTGTGTTTCAAACACAATGTTGCATCGTGTGTGGCGATGTTTACTGTTTTTGCTCTACCATTCGTTGCGAGCAGTTGTGCTGTGAGGTTGTTTTTTATAATTCGCGGAGTAAAGGAAAGCGAAGAGAGACCAAAATGACGACAATTGGAAATAATGAAACTGCCCACAGTCAGTTGTACGTAATTTTTTTCTGCAAAAGAAGATCCGCCCTTTTTCGCTCGCTCTCAAAATAAATTCGACGCGCGATCGAGCGCAATGAAGTAAAAGTATTTAAAGCTTTATAAAAGTTTTGGTTAATGTATGAGAAATTCATACTACAAGCTTACAAGCCATGAACATTTTTTTAATTGAAAAATGGTTGGTTTTTGTTGGAAATAATAGACAATTCACTGGCATGACTAGTTTCGAACTACGTGACAAGTTCATCATCAGATGCCTAACTACTGTGCCTGAATTGATACCATCGGTTGATCATCAATCGTATACATAAAATTAAAAAATCTTTGATAAAAATCGATTTTATGAGTTCCAATCTTTTTAACTCGGATTTCGAGTTTTAAAACGACCGAGTTATTGAAGATTCAGATCGCGAGTCGAGTTTTTCCGAACATTGTAAAACAGTCTGATTTGAAGCCAGAAAGAGTGAGACAAATATTTTTAAAATGGTTGACAGATGCCCAGCACATCTTAGCCCAGCCAACAGCAAAAGATCGTTCGAAAATCCTGCTAGTGAATAGTTTTATACGAACCAGAGAAACCTGTTTCTGTTTAAAAATGTATAACTGTTGGAAAGGTTCATGATGACGAAAAACAAATACAGGCATCTTAAATCAAGGAACTGAGTAAATAAGCGGCCCAGAAAATGTATCTCATATAATTGGCAATTTTGTACTCATTTAGTATCAACGTTCACAGTCGTCCAAACTTCCAACTCAACAGTTTTTGTACGAATATCAAGTGTCGGGACGAACACAAAATACAATAGTTAGGTAAACGAATAGCCACGACGCACGGAGTAATCGCAAACAAGCATTCTAAATCAAGTCAGTCATTGAACACACTCACGAACGATGTACCCCGCTCGTGCAACACGTAGTGGTATTTCAAATCACAGTATTTTTGTGAAATTATTCTAAAGATAATCGACAAAATTACAATAATACCTGGTTAACACAGTTTAATTTAACTGGCGCAAGTCTTGAGTTTATACGAGAGAAAGGGGAAGAGCTTCCTTTCTCTTCCCCTCTCTGTCCCGTCATCTAAAGACTTTTACTTCTTGTTGGCTAAAATAAAAGTCTTCTAAAGAGCTACCACACCATTATAGTGCCTTTCAAGCAGAAGTCATGGCAAATCGTCCCTTTGGCTGGGACGAACCGTTATCACCGCCTGAGATATCAACATTTGCTCTGACAGATCGAAATCATCGAGCGATAGAGAAAAACATTAACACCGAGCACGAATATTGAAAATAAAAGTTAAGAACTTGTAAGCGTTGTCGGGCGTTAGTTTTTCCATGATGAACACTGGTAATGCTAACTGAGCAGGTTTGACTTTGACACATGTCACTAAGTACAAGGGTCAAGAATTCTACACTGAAGAACCAAACGGCAATGAAGTCACTATCTATTATCTTGCACAAGTGTCTCTTCTATGGGAAATATACTTACTTTTACTTATCCGGTCTCGGGCAACCCTGGGGGGTCAGGGACCTTACAAAACGAAGATAACATATTTCGCCAACCTGTTCGATCTTTTGCTTTATTTCTCCAGTTGGCAATACCAAGTGTACGCACGGATTCGTCAACCTGGTCCCTCCAGCGGTGTCTTGGTCTTCCTATTTTTCGTCTTCCTTCAAGTTCGGTTTCGAAAACCCTTCGTGCTGGTTCGTCTTCATCCATTCTACTGACATGGCCTAGCCAGCGCAATCGCGTTATTTTGATCCGCTTAATTATGTCAATGTCAGAATAAAGCTCATACAGTTCATGATTCATGCGTCGCCGATACTCGCCGTTGTGCACTATAGGTCCATAAATTTTTCGGAGTATTTTTCTCTCGAGACTCCTACAGATTTTTCGTCTGCTTGCGATAGGGCCCAGGATTCTTCGCCATAAAGCAAGACAGGTTGAATGAGAGTCTGGTACAGCTGGACTTTTGTTACTCGAGAGAGGGCTCTCTCTCTAAAGTGTTTGCTTAGCCCAAAATAACATCTATTCGCAAGCACAATTCTCCGCTTGATCTCAAGGCTGAAGTTGATGTTTTTGTTTATGGCAGATCCGAGGTATATAAATTCGTCCACTAGCAGCTCGAAGTTATAATGGTTATCAACGTTCACGCTTTGGTCTAATCGCGTGTAGGTCCTGTTCGTTGAAACCATTAATTTTGTCTTGCCCTCATTTACCGTCAGACCCACTTTTGCTGACTCCTTCTCAATTCTCGAAAAAACCGCAGTAACTTCTCTAATTGTGCGCCCAATGATATCTATATCATCAGCATACGCGAGCAGCATGTGACTTTTGCTGCTGATGGTTTTATTCATGTTGACTTCAGCTTTTCTCATAATGATCTCCATTAAGATGTTAAAGAGATCGCACGATAGGGTGTCGCCTTGCCTGAGGCCTGGCTTAGTTTCGAAAGGTTCGGTAAGATCCTTACCAACTTTCACTTCGGATTTGGTGTTCGTCAATGTCATCCTGCAAAGGCGTATGAGTTTTGCAGGAATACCAAGCTCAGACATTGCTTCATAGAGTTTCTCCCGTATCGGACTATCGAAGGCCGCCTTGTAATCGATAAATAGAATATGATGAAGTATACGTATTGACTTTATACTTTTACTTGCTACTTGTGAAAAATATACATACAACCGACTTAAGAATATAGTATATATGTATATATCTTAGAGTTCAGTATTACAATATTTATAAAAAATAATGAATCTATTGCAATTTTGTGGTATTAGTTTTCTTAATTTGAGTGATTTTATTCTTATTTTCAGCTGGGCAGATGCTACCTCCAACATCCATCACATAAGTGCTGGTTTCGATCAGGAAGCTGCCGCAGTTATAATGGCTCGTATGGTTGTTTATCGCGCGGAAACCGATGAGGGTCCTGATATTTTAAGATGGGTTGACAGACAACTTATTCGATTGGTATGTTTATAAAATTATTGTTGCTGTCCACCTTAACATTGCAATTATTATGTTTGATTGATTTCATTTCAGTGTCAAAAATTCGGGGAGTATAGCAAAGATGATCCAAATAGTTTCCGATTGGCTCAGAATTTCTCTTTGTTCCCTCAATTTATGTATCACTTGCGACGCTCGCAATTTCTGCAGGTTTTCAATAATTCCCCCGATGAGACCACATTCTATAGACACATGCTAATGCGTGAGGATTTAACACAATCCCTGATTATGATACAGCCCATATTGTATTCATACTCTTTCAATGGTCCACCAGAACCAGTACTCCTCGATACCTCATCCATACAGCCCGATCGTATTTTATTGATGGATACCTTCTTCCAAATTCTCATTTATCATGGTGAAACTATTGCGCAATGGAGAGCACTTAAGTATCAAGACATGCCTGAATATGAAAATTTCAAGCAATTGCTGCAAGCTCCCGTAGATGATGCTCAAGAAATCTTGCAGACTCGTTTCCCAATGCCACGTTATATCGATACGGAACATGGTGGATCACAGGCACGTTTCTTGCTGTCGAAAGTCAATCCTTCGCAGACGCATAACAATATGTATGCCTATGGTCAGGTAAGTCAAAGAGTTTAGCTGTATTTCAGTTTTAATATTTTGTTTGTTTCATACATTTTTCCATTAATACTTTTATTTGTTTCTGAAATGTACGCGCTATTGTTTTGTCCGCCCGGTTTATACCTACAAAATTGTTTATCTGATCTGTTGTGTTCACCCACTTAACAGCCAACAATTGGGCAATCAATGGTATTTATACAAATATGTTTATATTAATTGGGATTTCATTCCCTTAAACGTTTTGTAGGGTGAAGGTTTTCTCTCTATCTTTCTGTCAGCAGTTACAGTTAAATGGTGTTGGTTTTATTGTCGAAGTATTTTGAATTTCTTATCTTTTCTTAGGCTGCGCACATCTGAAATAATGCTATAACCTGGAAAATATTTTAAAAATATCTCCTAAAAACCTTAAATAGCAATTAAATAGAAAAATTGTATTTTTTCTTTGAACAAAATTACTCTTTTTTCCATAAAAATTACATTTAGAAATACACAAAGTATAAAAATAAAAACGTTGGTTATTTTCATGCAGAGTAGTGAAAGTTGACAATGTGTTTGTTTTTGTCTTCAGTAGAAACAATGCTTACTATAAAATATTATTGGTTCAATCTTTGTCTATGAAAAATTGCCTCTTTTTCCCAGACGAATATTATCGGTTTTGAAAAAAAATTAAAAATTTTACAAAATGCTAAAATATCTTTTCATAAAGATATTATTAAGAATTTTATTATTACTCTAGAAAATATTAGACATTTGCTTTGGAGAGATATTTTTTCGTTAAAATAAAATCTTATTTTTTTATAAACAATTTCTTTCTGTTTTCAGAGTTAAAGTATTATTTCCAACTTATATTGCATTTGGGTTATTAAATGTTGCACAAATATTTCCGGTTCTTATACTAAATTATTGTTGTTTTTTTCATTCCCATTTCTAGGACGGTGGAGCCCCTGTACTCACAGACGATGTTTCTCTGCAATTGTTTATGGAACATTTGAAGAAACTGGCTGTCTCTTCAACAACATGAATTGTTACGAAATATTGGTGGTGGCATCGTCTAATTTCGAGTATACGCAATATTGTAACATTATGCTTAAACAAATTAAAACGATGCTGTTTTTCGTGGATATAGTTAAGTAATATCTAGTGATTGTTTCCTGCGTGTTTTTTCGTTTCGTATTTTGTAAGTTAAGGCTGGCGTTTAACGATTCATACTTGAATTATACACTTTTTCACACGTCTATAGTAATTTTAATTATTCCAAATAAACAATTAAATTTTAGAGGAAGTGAGAGTAGTAGTATCATTATATGGAGACTACGAATATTATAATTATACAATCAAATAAAAATCATAAACTAATTAAACATGAAGAAACAAGCATTACATTCAAAAATAGTTTTATTGAGGTGTTAACATCTATACGCACGGGTAGGACAATCTATCAAAGTGAACACATGCAAACATCACACAGCGTTAGCATCACATACGTGGTTGTTGTACAACAATAGTCTGCCTGAAAATAAGTGTGATGGTATTGATTCAGCGGCAGCGAACAAACAAGCATGTGCTTGTCACCAAAGAGTATTGAATAGTATAGAGAACTCATGGAACGAATTTTATGACTAACAAGCACTCGCGACATATGGCGAATGATTCAAAACGTATTACTGTCTTTTTGTCATAACTTGGTCCATTCATGATTTTAATGTGAAACATTGATGCCTTTTGAAACATTTACGCTTTTTGTATTGTTTTATGTAATAATAGTCGTGGTTTGGTTACAAGCAAGCGATTGTCGCTTGCTAAGTTGCAAAGAAAACGGGAATTTAGCGATAAGTCATTTTATTCAAAAATATGAATAAGGGTTGAAAACGGTAAAAGGTGTCAAAAAAAATTTTGTCTAAACTTAGCGAAAATAATTCTCGTCGCTAAGTTCTCGCTACAAAACAAGCGAATATATAAGCAGGCGGTGTAACCAAAACACGCTTAATATTGTTGAAATAAATGGTGCATTTATATTTATGCTCTTTTACTCAGACTCTCTACATGAGAGCGCAATAAGTTCTCTATACTATTATATACTTTTTGTCGTCGCTCTGTTTATTACAAAACAAAAACAATTATTTCAGTGAGCTAAATATTGCTTTATTTATTTTAACAATATTACATCTAATGTTAAAGCAAAAACTATTCTTTTTTTTATTTTCCAATGTAACATTTACTAATGTGTTCATAGAAATCGAACAAGTACCGTGTAACAAAAAGGTGTTAACACATCGCCCGTTAGTTCCAATACTCATTGATTTTTTTTAATAATTCGAATTTTTGTATAAATATGAATCTATTTGCGCTGTCTTTGTGTGAAGACGATCATTTCGTGTGCGAAGTCAACAAATTGCCAGCTTACGTGAAAGCGTCAAACTGTATATTGTTTTCCTATTACAATCGTGAATTGGATATTTAACTTTATACTTATCTTTTGTTAAAATAAAGTTATAAGGAAAAATTAAGCAAACAGTACGGCGTCGGTTGTGGAATCACGTCGATTGTTGATACCCATGAGGATGGTGATGACAGGGTAGCTACTTCGAAGTTGAAGGCAAAGAGAAAAGGAGAACCAACGCACAGTGCTTTGTCCCCATACATCAATACGGCAAAAATAGAAAGAGTAGACGCAGATAAATGAAACTTGATGTCAAAGTGTATTTGGTTATAGTTAAGAAAAATTGCAATTTTAGAGCTAATCGAATCACGTCTTCTGGTACCGCCCATACAAATGATTGGGGGGAGCCTCACTTTATAACACCCTATTGGATGCCCTGATTTTGACCAAACTTTTCACAAAGTAATTTCTTTTTTTATTGACTATTTTACAACCTAATGAGGTGAGACGTCTTACACATATTAATTAAACAAACAAATTAAATCAGTGGTAACCAGCCCATAGTCTCGCAAGGCAGACAATAATCGTATTTTTCTCGTATTTTTCACAAACACGATCGGCAACTCACATGTACACAACAACTATGTTTGATTCGAAGCATCAGTCTATGCCTGTGCGTTTGCGACCGCATATAATACGTTTGTGGACGTGCGTTCGGTTTTGCCTACCACTGAATAAAATGAATTTTAACATATGTATTTCTCCAACTCGTTCTATCCTTCGCCTTTTCACGCCAGTTGAAACACCAAGAATACGGAGAGATTCTTCGGCCTGGTTTTTCCATCGGAGTCTTGGTAGTCCTCTCCTCCTGCTTCCATCGGGTACGTTATCAAAAATCTTTCGCGCTGGTTCATCTTCATCAATTCTGATAACATGGCCTAGCCACCGCAACTGGCTTAATTTGATTCGCCTAGAGATGTCCACGTCATCTTTGCCGGAATCCCAAGTTCTGACAGGTGCGTACAATTTTCCTTGTATGGGGCTATCGAAAACAGCTTTGTAAACGACAAAAAGATGGTATGTATCGATTTGCTTTTCGTGGGTCTTTTCCAGGATTTGGCGTAGCGTGAATATTTGGTCAGTCGTGGACTTGCCTGGTCTAAAACCACACTGATAAGGTCCAATCAGTTTTTCAATAATTGGCTTTAGTCTTTCACATAATACGCACGACAAGACCTTATACGCGATGGATAAAAGATAGTTGGAACAGACACACGGATCACCCTTTTTGAATACTGGACATAATACACTAAGACTTCAACCGTCAGGCATAGATTCCCCCAACCATATACTGCATAATCTACACTGTCTTCTGCAATCATTACCTCCTGATATTCTGTGGAAGAATCTGAGGGGAGTAGTGTGGAAAAGTGGTCTTTCCATATTCTAAGTACACACTGCTTGTCGGTCACCAGATTCCCAGTCTCGGCTTTGCATCGTCTTACCCTCTGGAATATTTTTCGGGGTTCGTTGTTCATCCTGCACATTTCGGCCTTTTCACTCTCTGCTCCCACTGCCATTTTTTTTCTCCTAAATAGTTGACTTTCCTCCCTTCTCAGCCTCTTGTACCGCTTATTCGCAGCACACGTAACCGACTGTTTCGTTGCCGTACGTGCAGCGCCTTTTTCATCAGTTGCAATGCGACATTCCTCGGCGTACCATGGCTTATCCTTCTACGGTTTTTGATAGCCAAGTTCAGTTCTTGCAGCGGTTTCCAAAGAATGTGGGATGTGCGTTCAGTCACTGGGTTGAACCTTGAAACTCGGCGTCGCAGTCTCTTGCCAACTATAAATCCGCACCCGAATTAGTGATTGCGCTCAAGGCAGCTGTAGTAAATATCGCAGTTTCTCTTTCTGGTGCAACCATATCCTGTCCATCGCCAGCTTTATATTTTTCGAGGTCATCCACCAGTTGGAAAGTGGCACCCGTCCTTGATAGTTTTCGCACATTCCAGGTACATATCCTTAAATCGTGGTCCTTATAACGTTTGAGAGGGCCGTCAACAGTTAGGGAGTTCGTTCGTTTACTTTTCATGTGTATATTCATTGCCTATATAACGGTGGCGGGAGGCAAACCCAGCCCACCGTGGTTTAAATTTTACCTACTGCCAGGATGATCATATTTCAGCCGCCCATTATGGGTCAGACGCTGACCAGAATGCAGTGAGCCGAAACTGGATTTTGGTTTCTTCAATTTTGATCCGCCGTTGGCCAGGGGTGTTGGCTCATCCGCCTTCAAAGGACAGAAGAATATGTCTACTACTTCGAAGAGCTTCAGTGACTGGGTCACCTAATAATGATTAGACGCATCAATGAGCGCTTAACCAATCAGGTTGCTCATTCGTTTCGCCTTCTCACATTAGCTAGCTAACGGAGGTTTCCCATAAAGCTGCTTGGACTTCCCAATAAAGGAATCATTTCTGACCACTCCCAAGTGAATGGCTATCAGAAACTTTCCACCTTAAGGGACAGTCACATGTACTTATACTTATACAGTGACCACTTTTGTACGATGTTTCGGGTTCAATGGGCCTCGATAACTCATCGTACCATACCACCCTATTGTATTGTTGACTAAACTCAGCACGACATAACATTTTTACCATCGTGATACTTGTACAAACTTTGGGAGAAATCAAGAAAGGGTCAAATGAGATCTGAAAATTCATCACACTATAAAACCCTTCCTGATCGTATGATTTTCTCAGAACTGCAGAACTTAATAGTTGTATTACTGTCATCTTTGTGCGAAATTTGAATTCTAGGGACCTTTAAATATCATCACACTATAACACAATACCGGATAGCTTTATTGTGACCCACCACTGTCCCATACACTATTTTCACTATCGCCACGTTTGGCCGACACTTGAGAAATCGGATACCGGCTTCTAGTACCTCCCATACAAAGCTTTCGTTGGGACTTGAAAATTCATCACACAATAAAACCCTATTCCACCATATAATTTGCTCCAAACTTTGACATCTCTGTCAAGTTTATGCGAGATTTGAGCACACACACCTTCTGGCACCGGGACATGGGACTGTCCATGGAGGTGGAAAGTTTCTGATAGCCATTTACTTGAGCACACACACCTTCTGGCACCGGGACATGGGACTGTCCGTGGAGGTGGAAAGTTTCTGATAGCCATTTACTTGTGAGTGGCCAGAAATGATACCTTCATTGGGCAATCCAGGCAGCTCACTACTTTCCCGCAGTATGTCCTATATCTTTATCGGAAATCTCCGTTAGCTACCTAGAGTGAGAAGGCGAAACAAATGAGCAGCCTGATTGGTTATGAAATCACTGATGTGTCTCAGGCTTAGTAGGTGACTAATGTCACTGAAGCTCATCAAGATATCGGGCATATTCGTTTGTTCTGGATGAGCCAAACATATGGGCCAACGACGGATAGAAACCATAAGAAGAAAATCCAGGTTCGACATATTGCATTCTGGTCAGCGTCTGATCCACAATGGGCGGCTGCAATCAAATATCCTGGCAGTAGGTAAAATAATGGGTCTGCCTCCCGCCACCGTTTATAATGGCAGTGAAAATACAAGAAAAAAACATAAAAAACCCCTATTTGTTGACGACCCTCGCAAGCGTTATAAGGACCACGATTTACGGATATACACCTGGAATGTGAGAATTCTTTATAGATCCGGTGCAAATGTTCAACTGGCAGATGTCCTCGAAAGTTATAAGGCCGACAATACCGATATCCAGGAAATGCGATGGACAGGACATGGCTGCACAGGAAAAAGAAACTGCGACATATACTACAGTTTCCATGAGAAAAACCTGAATTTGGTTGCGGATTTGTAGTTGGCAAAAGACTGCGACATCTAGTCTCTAGGTTCAATCCTGTGAGTGAACGTATAGCCACAATCCGCAAAAAAGCGAAATATTTTTATATTTCCCTAATTTGCGTGCATGCCCAGGCAGAAGAGAAATGTGATGATCCCAAAGACATATTCAATGAGCTGCTAGAGGAAACGTATGACCGATGCCATGGTCATGATGCTAAATTAGGCAGGGAGAATGTGTTTCATCCAACTATTGGCAATTTCAGTCTACATGCTGACAGTTCCGACAACGGTATGAGACTTATTGACTTTGCCGCGGCAAAAAACATGGTCATTAGTGGCACAAGATTGCAATATAAAGACATCCACAAGGCTACTTGGGTATCCCCTGATCAAAGAACGAAGAACCAAATTGATCGCGTGGTAATTGATGGAAGGCACTCATCCAGTGTAATGGAAGTACGAGTGATCAGAGAAGCTAACATCGATTCTGATCACTACCTGGTAGCAGCAAAGATTCGCACAAGATTAAGTAGAGCGAAAATCGTACGAAACCAGACGCAGAGAAACTACCGCAACAACCGAACTTGGTTTTGAAAAACCGCTTCACAACAAACCATGGTACGATGAAAAGTGCCGCACTACAAATGATAAAACGAACGCTGCACGTATGGCAATGCTTCAGTCAATTGCAACGTGATCTGCGACTGAGCGGTATAGGGCAAAAAGAAAGAAGGTAAACCGTCTCTTTAGATAGAGAAAGCGCCAGAGTGAGAAAATTCAGATATATAGAAGGAAGAACGAAGCCCGAAAATTCTACCAAAAAGTAAAGACAAGGCCGGAAATCTCATCGCAGATGTGCAGAGTATGTTGGGAATATGGAGAGATAATTTCTCTGCGCTATTGGTACCTGAGATATCCAATGACGAGACAATCGATCATAATGTGGACGACGGTGTGGATTGCCCCATCCTAACCAAGACCAGGTCAGAACAGCTATTGCCTGGCTTAAACACAACAAAGCCGCAGTAGCCGATGGATTACCGGCGGAGTTATTTATGGCTGGCGGCGATGAGCTGATAAGGTGCATGCATCAGCTCATTAGGAAAATTTGGTTAGATGAAATCATGCCTGGCGATTGGAGTCTCAGTGTACTATGTCCCATATGCATATAAGGTTCTATCAAGTATAATGTGCGAGAGACTAAAACCAATTATCGCTGACCTGATTGGACCATACCAGTGCGGCTTTAGGCCTGGAAATCGACGACCGGCCAAGATTTCACGCTACGCCAAATCTTGGAGAAGACCCACGAAAAACAAATCGACACCTACCATCTGTTTATCGATTATAAGGCAGCCTTCGATAACCCGATACGGGAGAAACTCCACGAAGCAATGTCTGAGCTTGGTATTCCTGCAAAACTCATACGCCTTTGTAAGTCGGTAAGGATCTTACCGAACCTTTCGAAACTCAGCGAGGCCTCAGACAAGGCGACAGCCTATCGTGCGATCTCTTTAACATCTTAATGGAGATCATTATGAGAAAAGCTGCAGTTAATATGAATAAACCCATCAGCAACAAAAGTCACATGCTGCTCGCGTATGCTGATGATATCGATATCATTGGGCGCACAATTAGATAAGTTACTGCGGTATTTTCGAGAATTGAGAAGGAATCAGCAAAAGTGGGTCTGAAAGTAAATGAGGAGAAGGCTAAATTAATGATTTCAACGAGCAGGGCCTCCACGCGATTAGACCAAAGCGTGAAAGTTGATAACTGATATAATTTCGAGGTAGTGGATGAATTTATATACCTCGTATCTGCTGTAAACAAAAACAATAACGTCAGCCTTGAGATCAAGCGGAGAATTGTGCTGGCCATGAACTGTATATCCCGACATTGACATAGTTAAGCGGATCAAAATAACGGGATTGGGCTGGCGCGAAGGGGTTTCGAAACCGAACTTGAATGAAGGCGAAAAATAGGAAGACCAAGACTCCGCTGGAGGGATCAAGTTGACGAATCCCTGGATACACTTGGTATTACCAACAGGAGAGATAGGCAAAAGATCGAACTGGTTGGCGAAATATGTTATCTTCGTTTTGTAAGGTCCCTGACCCCCGGGGTTGTTCGCGACAGGATAAGTAAGTAAGTATGTTTGTGTAAAGTATACGAGTATTCCAACAGGTAGCTGGTTGCAAAGTGTGAACTTATTATCCTTGCTCTCCCATTATAGAAATAAATAAATAAATGGTTTCCCATTACATCCCATGAAGGGACCGGGGAGAACTTCTCACAATCACTGAGCTGTGCGCTTTCCAGTTTTCACTCACTGATTGGGACCTACAGTTTTACACCGATTCCGAACGGTATTTTGAGAAGCTTTATCATGGCTATATACTCGATAGTGTCGCCGTCACTATGCGAAGTGACCGCCGCCAAAAGAATTTTTTTTTGAAGGTGGTCAGAGCAGGGTTCGAACCCAGGATCTCATGTACAAGACCGCGCACACTAACCACTACATCACCGACGACCGTTCTATAATGGGTACGCTTTCCGCACGTTACGGGGACGTGGCCCTCTCGGTCGGTTGGGGCGGGTAATTGGTGGCGGCGATTAGTTCGCTCGATTAAAAAAATGCGCTTTTCCTCAGGCGTACAATCTTTTCTCCGCCCCATTTTTAGGAAATGTTTAGAGAAATTGCACAAAAATTTAAAAAATAATACCGTTGGACACCAAATACGCACCAAAAAACTGTTTAAACTGTGTTAAAGATGCTAATTGCACATTCCAGCAATCAGAAGAAAAAAGAATAGAGCTAACGGTAAAAAAATTGTTTCACGCAAGCATGTTACAATTATCTATCAGGTAAACACGTCAGCCCAGCTGATTTGTGGTTTTATCCATATTTTTCGTGGATAAGCTGTCAAATTTGATTTTATTTCTTCTTCTTTGTTAATTAAATTTAAATAATTTCAATCAAGATGCAATTTATAGCATTGACTATACTGCCAATCATAGCATTGAAAAATGTAGACAAGCTTACTACATTTTTCCCATTTTGTGTACATAGAGTTTTTCATTATTCAAATAATTTTGACAGCTAATACAACTAACTACCATGCAACCATGCATACAAGCTTGATGCTCTTCTGAAACAGTGCACACCATAATAATTGGTCTATATAGGTCTACGTCAAACTTAAGAGTAGTTTTGTGCTAATTTAGTGCCCATGGCTGTACGTATATTAAAGGTTATTGGCACTGCACGGTATCACAGGTATCCTAAAAATACGTTTTCATTTTAATTTATTTTAACAAGGTTTTTTAAATTTACGTTAAAATTAGTTTTAATTCAATTTCATCAGTTCAAAATATCCTTGTACGTATGTTACTCTGTTCCTTCTCAATATGTCAATATCTTTTCAAATATTACTTCACATACTCACACACAACACATGTATGGATATCACATTAATCCATACATACATACACGAACATCCTCAACATATCACTTTCCAAAAACAACGTCCGTACACACAATCATACATATACGAATCCAGCAGAGATGAGAAATTTAACTAAAATGGGCCGCACTAGCCTCTGTGTGAACTTAGTCTTAAGGCGAGCTACACAATCAAATTTACTTAACTAAAAAATATAGTACATCAAAGTCTGGCCAAATGTGACTTGCACTGCGTTCAGCATGTAATCGAAATCTCGATTTTCTAGATTTCATACACTCGAACAGCTGATTGGTGTATGTAAAAATCGATGTTTAGGTCACTATAGATATTTTTTATAAACTAGAAATTATAGCATTGTGTCATGTTGCAAGAAACCATCATAGCAGCTGTTATTTAATCCACAAATAGAAGTGTTGGATCAAAGTCAGGTTATACGGAATCGTGTTTGGATATACGTAAGTACTTAAAACATATGTGCAGTCTTATACAGCATTCGCACTGGCATCGATTTTCTCACTTTTGTTGATTTTAAGCAGAAATCAAGAAAACTTGCTTGATTTCCCATACGGTTTGACAGACTACAAATCGGGTATTTTTTCTTATTTTTCTAAAAATCAGGAAAAATTTCTTGATTTGCTTTATGCAACGCTGTTTTATCTCACACTACGCACGAATAGTACGTTTGTTTACAACCATTTCAATCAAGGCCAAAGACGATTTACAATTAGACGACCAGAAGATGTGCGCAACTTGGCAACCCTGGTAAAAGAGAACCAAAAAGTACTAGGAGTTCACTCAAACGCATTTCTCTCTCGCGTCATATCTTACTTATTTCATACTTTTTGCATAGTTTATGTAATTTTAAGGCTGTCAAGGCCAAAGTCAAGGCGCATTGATGTGGTGGTGCTCCTAGAATAGCCGAGTTATTTACTTTTGTCATTTCTTGTTTCTCAAACATATATTTTGTATACTTTTCTGTTTTCTTTTATTTTTGGAATACATTTGTGCTGAATTTGACTGTGGAGAAATACCAGACACAGCAAAATTCTTAATGTTGTAGGCTTGGTGTGTTTTATGTCGTAGTAACACTACCTCATTAATGCGCCTTAACTTTCAATCAAATCAGGAAAAATCCCAATGCGAACACTTCGGATTTTGTTAGGACATTTGATACGAAATCAGGAAAATATGAGCTATAACTAAAAAATATAGTACATCAAAATCTGGCCAAATGAGATTTATACTGCGTTCAGCCTGTAGTCGAAATCTCGATTTTCTAGATTTCACGTTTCGAATAAAGCTGGCATTACTGCTATCTATGATATTTGATGAACAGGCTATACAAAGATAACTACTCTGGGATATACTACAGCTGGCATGAGAAAAAGCGCGAATTTGGTAGCGGATTTGTAGTGGGCAAAAGTCTGCGACGTCTTGTCTCTAAGTTTAATCCCGTGAGTGAATATATAGCCACCATTCGTATAAAACCGAAACATTATAATACAGCGCTAATTTGTGCAAACCCTGATAGAATAAAAAGTCCACGACACCAAGAACATGTTCACTTAGACTTATTAGTCCATTGTGATACACCGAACTAACGATATTAAGGGTTAGCCCTATCGAAGAAGCATTTTCTATGTTCCAAGAAGCTCAAGATCTTGTTTACGCTTATCTGAGATAATTCGCATAGATAGGATTCCATAGTAGACATCCTCCTGCGGGTTAGTAACACGAAAAAATATATCCATATACGGACACCACTACGCGATAAAAGACCAAAAAAGACCCGTATCACCCAATTTTGCCCAAAGTCATGCTCTTTTTTTTATGGGCCTCCAAAAAATTGGGGCCTCGGTGTCATTTTTGTAAACAAGTGATCATTTTCTCAGGCTCATATCTTGCAAACCGTTCGGAATTTTGAGTTACTCTCTGAGGGAAAGTTGTAGCCCTTGTCATAAAGAATATAAAATCTTAAAAACTTAATCTTCAAGGTCTGAGCTTACTGCTTTGCCTGTTCTACTGCGGTCGGTGAGATAGCATAGTATCTCAATGTTGAAGTAAATGGTGTTAAGAATCATTCCTATGTTCTAGAAAGTTGTTTATTGAGATCTTAGGTACATTTTTGTAGTTGATTATTTCGTTGAATTTTGAACGGTTTGCTACCTATGGACCTGAACAGGGGAATTTTTTTTAAAGTTTATTGCTATTTCGACCTAGAAGATGAAGTTTTTTATATGTTCACAATTTTTGTTCTTGTGACAAGAGCTACAACTTTCCCTCAGAGAGTAAATGAAAATTCCGAAAGGGTTGTTAGATATGAGCCTGACAAAATGATCAATTTGTTGCAAAAATGACACCGAGGTTCCAAATTTTTGGAGGCCCATAAAAAAAAGTGCATGACTTTGGGAAAAACTGGGAGACACGGGTCTTTTTTTTTGGTGTTTTATCACGTAGTGGTGTCCGTATATGGTTATATGTCCATGAATTAAAAAATTACCCATGAATTAATTGTACCCTTCCGTCCTCAAGGGGCCTTGGATTAGGACGCAATTTGCCTCGCCTTTTGCTAGTCTTAGTGGTAGACATTACTCTATTATGATGCATAAGTATAATTTTATTTGTATTATGTATTTCTATGATTTATTTATTCAATTTAACAACAAACAATTTATTTACAAATTATTGATTTATTGAAACCCAAAAGTGTTTGAAATTATTTAGCACGATGAACATATTTTGAGGCCAAAATCACCTGGATTTTCATTTAAGATTTAAGTATAAACTCCAAAAGTAGGTCAGTCTTTGCACTGCAAATTTGTTCAAATTGTTACTGAATGTTACTGTTTACATTAAAAAGTCAGTAACGAAAGAGCAAGAGAGAGATTAGTTTGAAAGTTCGATATTTTGCCAGCAAGAATTAGCAAGTTCCAACCTATGTTTTGTGCATAAATTAATTTATACATAGATTTATCAACTCGCTCATCGGTTTAAAGATTGAAGGGAAGCGAACTTGTGTTTGAACGTCAAGAGAAGAATTCTGTCACTGAAGTTTGACAAACACGGCTGAACTTGTTACTGTGAATTTTCAAAATATGTATGTAAATATATGAACATCGTGATTGCACAAAACTAAAAATGGAGGACTTTGTTTGACGTTGCTGACAGAAGTTCGTTTCTCCCATAGTATAATAGCCTGTTCTGCGAACTTTTTTGTTTAAGCAGACGTGCGATTGCTACCCAGGCGATCAAGTTTATATTTGAGTTTTTGTTCCATTTTCGTCCAGCAGTGAAAGCTCATTTTACTAGCTGCCCTTATGTCAAAGTACAGTGTTGTCAATGTGTTATTTTTGGTGATTTCAAAAGCTTTTTGTATTGGAAAATACCAAAAATTTTGCAAAATGAAGGCAACCCTGTCTTATAAGCTGTTTTAGTGAATACAGTTGATTGCAGACAAAGAAAAAATAAACAAACAAAAATGCAAATTTGTAACGATGAATTAATGGACCAAATTCACTTTAGCACCAATTGCCCTATTGTTTTCGTATTTTTTTTACCTGATAGGGCATTAAACGGTGATAAGAAGAAACAAAAAACCAAACAGCGCTGGTCCATATTTTCGGAAATATAGGCCTCCAAAGCTGGACTGTATAATCGGGCGTAAGACCGCCATTTATTATCCGATCTTGTTTAAATGGGTATCATTACAAAGGCATTTCTTAAATATGTAAACATGTGTATACATATATTTATTTCTATTAATCCATTGGGGTGCTAATTAGAAAAAACCATTTTTTAACTTCTCTTTCTGATTTCTTTTCTTGTGAAGACAACTTCTCTGAAGATGTGGGGGTCACAATAGCCACGTTGGTTGAACTTCTGGCTGGTGTAACTTCCAGTACAATCGGATTTGATTTTCTACAAAGACATTCCTGGTGGGCCAGCAGCTGAAAAAACATATATTCATTAACTTACCTTTTTCCAATCAGATCTGTTTCTCATTGTACCACTTGCCTTCAATATCGGCTTTTGAATTCCCAAAGATTGGGCGAGAAGTGGCTAGCTCTGGGAACCAAGATCTGAAACTGACCAGGCGTCGTTTTTTGGGCAGACATGAAATGCCGAACAAAGGCTACAATATCCGAAAACGCAAAACATATGAAAGGCACAGGTGGGGGACCTTCCTACAAAAACGCTCTAACTGATTTGGAAAAAGATATCAACAGAATATGCCAACTTTCTGTAGCTGCAACCTCCGATGGGCAATCATTCGGTAGAAAGTCTTGCGCAAATAGGAAGGAGCCGCTTGTTTTGGAGCTAACGCCACCCAGGCGTTCAAATATCATGGCTGTTATGACTCCCACATATTCGTCACAAAATATATCATCACTTTCAGCAGTACAACTGTCGCCTGATGTACCAAGTACCACACAAGGGACATCAACCCCTATTACAATTATGTCCAAAGCATACAATTGCAGAAAAGTCTCTTCTCAAAAAAAAATTGTTGCCTGTAAAGTCGGTTTTACGGGCGAAGATTTTACGTGACAACGTCTTTTTCTCGGTAGAATATTTATTGATATGAATATAATTAAATTGCACAATAGGAGTGCAATGAACTCACTTGCCCAATGAGTGTTAGAACTCACGGGCGATGTTTTAACATTTATTGAAACTTATGGTTTAGGAAAATAGAAGTAATTTCAACACCATCTAGGTACCTGTGCGATTTCTATGAACACATTATCAAATGTGACATTATAAACAATAAACATATCCTTTATTATAAAATATAAACATTTCTTTTATTATAAAAAATAAACATTTCTTTTATTAAAAACAAAAGAAAATAATTTACTAACCAAAAAGTATTTCAATTCATCATATTCGCATATCGTTTTTAAAGCCGACCGCAGCTCTCTGTTTCGTTTTGGCTACCTAATTCATATGAAAATTTCTACACACAAACATACACTACACATATCATAAAGCCAAAAAACAAAAAACAAAAAAAAACAAAAAATAATACCTTATCCAATGCAGACTGATCTAAATCAATATTCATACACACGCACATATATACGCACATACATACTTGCTCAGTCGTCATATATATGATGTGCCAAAAAACAAAAACACTCACACCACCGACCAACAGCCACTAGAAGCCAGCAAAGCAAATCGTTTCTGGCACACAAGTAAACACATTGCGTTTACTTGTGTTCGGTGACTCATCGTAACGTTACCGGGCGTTACACTTTTTCATAAGTGACTCCCAGCCGCAACCTAATTTAAGACGTTGTCACGTCAAAACACATAAAAAACGAAAGATGAATGAAAATGTCGTGGAAGAAAGCGAGGGAGTGAAACTTTTAAAACTTCAAGTGGAGCAGAACAATTCATTGGTGGACGAGATGAAGGCCCAAACAAAAACACTTGAATCAATGGCTGATTCTCTCCGAGGCATTGAACATGTCCTGAAAGAAATGTTGCTATTTTTGAAAGATGATTGAAAATTGTGTCTTTGTATGGTGATGCATTTTTAAATGAATTTATTATTTTTATTTTTTATTTGAATTTATTCTTAACCAAGTTTTTTTTACCAACTATTTCCTTTAGCACTATTAAAAAATTAAAAAAGACTGAATTAAAAAAAATGTTGTTTTATTTTTGAATTTAAATTATTAACCTAAAAGGTTGAAAGCTATTTCGTCTCTAATTGCAACAGCCACCGTCTCAGCGCCCGAAGAACTGTAATCGAAGTCTTCATTTTCACTGCTACTTAAAGCGTCGATTGGAAGCAAATTGATTTTATAAAATATGCATATGTTATGTAAAGCACAACATGCATTTATAATTTGCGTTGCTTTCAGTGGACTGTAATGCAATCCTCTCGATCCTATGATGCACCTAAACCGGTTCTTAAGAACGCCAAAGCAACGTTCTATAACATTCCTAATTTTGCAGTGTTTCGTGTTATAGGTCTTTTCAGCGGCGGTTGTTGGATTCCGATATGGTGTCATCATATAGGGTTGTAGTTTGTATCCAGAATCCCCTGTAATAAAGTTGTTAAAGAAGAAAACTATTCTGTATCGGTTCTCAAATAAACATATGTATGTATGTACATACATACCTAACAGCCATGTATTTCTTTTGCCTCTCATGTAATTGCTTTTAAAAAAATCATGAGCGTCACTCTGGTCCCACACAAAGGCATCGTGATTAGCGCCAGGATGTCTTGCATCAACATAGTTAATCACCATGTTGTAATCGCATATCTGTAATAAATAATATACATAATTTAATAATATTCTTTATACATATTTTCATAATTTTGCTAATACTTACCGCCATTACATTTATGCTGTAATAACCTTTATGGTTATAATACAAATGCTGTTGTTGCTGTCCAGGTGACTTTATTCGGACGTGGGTTCCGTCTATACATCCTGCAACTCCAGGCACACCAGCACTGTTGTAAAACATTTGCTTGGTTTTATCTTCCTCTTCTACAGTTTTTTTTAGGCCGATCCATTTGGGACATATGCACTGCTCGACAATGTCTAAGCATTCACTTATGACCTCTGACACTTTTGATTTGGACATATATGATACACACTCATTTCCGACACAAAATTGATAGCCACCACTTGCCAAAAATTTTAAAAAAGTAGAAACCTTTATGATGGCTGGAACGCTGCTACTTCTGGTGTTCCTTTTCATTTGTGGCTCCATTTCTCCTAACAGCATCACAAAAACCTCTTTAGTGACTCGGAAGTTGGCAATGAATCTAAAGAAAACAAATTTTTTTAACAATATCAAAGTAATTTCAATTCATACACTTACCGGTTCCCTGGAAGCTCCAAAACATTTGTTGCATCACGCAACCTTCTGCGGTTAAGGTTGCTATTTCTGTTTTCCGTATTATTTATAATGGAAAACCAAAACGCTACGGACGCAATCATTTTCACAAATCACTATCAAATTAATACAACTTTACCACTTTTTACACTTTGAATTTTGTTTGTTTATTTTTGTTGTGTCTGCAATCAGCTGTATTCACTAAAACAGCTGATAAGGCAGAGTTGCCTCATTTTGATAAAATTTGGTATTTTCCAATAGCAAAAGCTTTTGAAATCATCAAAAATAATACATTGACAACAATGTACTTTGACATAAGGGCAGTGAGTAAAATGAGCTTTTAAGGTTCAATTATACGTGACTTAACATAAGAAAACTTAACATAAACGAAACAGCTGATCGAACCAAACGTATGGGCAACAATGTAATTGATTAGTGGTGACTTAACATAATGCCAGCGACACAGGGTAAAACGTAGAAACCAATTGGTTTTTGGTATTTTGACATAGCATAGCGAGACAGCTGATTGGTGTTTTCATTTCTTTGCTGTTTTCTTTTGTGTTTTGATTTGCTTGAGTACGGACGTAAAATATTGGTAAGTTTTAGTTTATTGTTTTGGCTTCTTTTATTGGTTTATAATACATAATATTTTATTATTTTTAGATAATGGATGACGAAATTTTAATAGAGAGTGTTAGGAGCTCTTCGTGCCTTTACGACAAAAGCAATCCCGATTTTAAGGATCGCGAAAAAAAGGCCCGCATGGATAGATGTTGCCAAAAATTTGGGAGTAGATGGTAAGTATGAAGTGTGTTTATTGTATTATGTCATTATAATAATATATTGTCGTTATATTCTCAACAGAAACTATAGCTATGAAGCGCTGGGCAGCTCTGAGGGAGCTCATTATACCAAGAAATAAATTCTCAATTTCTTCACCACTGCTCATATTTCTTTATTTTGTATTTGTTTGTTAAGCACTTTGAAGTAAATAAACAACGACAACATACATACCAGCTGTTTATTGTTATGGCACCACTAATCGATGACAAAAAGCTAAGTTACGGTTTTTGCTATGTTAGGCGTAAAAGTTTATGTTAAGTCACGTCTAATTGAACCTTTACTCCCAGGCGAAAAAGAAAAAAAAACTCAAATATCAACTTGATCACCTGGGTAGCCATAGAATAACACGCGCACGGGAAGTTAACAAACCAAAGTTAACAAACTAAATTATTGGGGAGAGAAAAAGAGACTAAATTGTGAGAGATGTTAAACCCTCTCTGAGTATTTATGATTATTGTCTCTTAGGTACTGCCAGGCCATAATGATGTTTTGTTAACTTAATTAGGTGGTATCACTGTGGTTCTATAAGGAATTGCCATTTAAATACATTTTTTCCGTAAAATTAATACATATGGTAGCACAATTACATTTTGACATTTCTTTGCCAATAATTCCGAATTTCTTTTTTGAGCCAAAGCGTGAAGTTAACAAACCAAAAAGGTAAACAAATGTGGAATTATTTAAAAAAAGTGAATAAAATGGTTAATAAAACCAAAATAAATAAGCATATGATAATAAAAACGTGTTGAATGTGTTTTATTTATTGGGAGACATACATATACTCTCTGTGTTTCAGGTGTTCAGTGCATTGGACAAAATTTTTGTGGACTGACTTTGAAAATTCCTGGACACTTGTTTCCCAGACCTGAGAGAAAGGTAATGATATCGATTGATAGCGCCAGGTCTGGGCTACATTTGGGTATACTCCATGTAGTGTCCGGAGAACTAGGGAAAAAGTTTCTAGAACAAAAACTTTTTCCCTATAGTGAAAAAAAATTTTTGAATGAGTTTGGAAATTCCTGGACACTTGTTTCCCAGACCTGAGAGAAAGATAATTATATCGATTGATAGCACCAGGTCTGGGCTACATTTGGGTATACTCCATGTAGTGTCCGGAGAACTAGGGAAAAAGTTTCTAGAACAAAAACTTTTTCCCTATAGTGAAAAAAAATTTGACACAAACGAAAATGCATCTCAATTGAGAATTTTCCACTACGCAAGTGCTCGAAATATATCACAAGCAAAGTTATTTATTAAAAAAAACTTCTTTATCAAAAAAACTATCGGCCCTATTCTGTAAACAGAATCGAGACAAACATAAAACGTTTCAGAATATTTGCGTTTCTATAAAACAATTCAGAAGAAAAATATCAGTTTTGAATTACAAAACAAAAATAGTTCATGTTTTAAGAACATCGAAATTGGAAACTTTTTATTCTGAAAGAAAATTCTGAATTCTGATTCTGCATGCAGAACAGGGCCGTATATCTCTATTAATAGATATAGAATGGTCTTGAGCTTCAATAAAATAAAAAAATACCAATTTTATATAATTACATTTATGTATTTTAAAATCTGTAATTACAAAAATGTTTATTAATAATCAATATTCTTCGAGCTTGAGGTCTGATTTGCTGTTCTTGTATTTATTTTCTTCGATATTTCGCTGCTCCATTGTGTAGTGTCATCAGGAGATATAAACAATATTTAACTGTCAATTGTTATATCTCCTGATGATGCTACACAATGGAGCAGCGAAATATCGAAGAAAATAAATACAAGAACAGCAAATCTGACCTTAAGCTCGAAGAATATTGATTATTTATTAATAAACATTTTTGTAATTACTAATTTTTAAATAAAATTAATGTAATTATATAAAATTGGTATTTTATTGAAGCTCAAGACCATTCTATCGGTCATGTTCTGTAAACAGAATCCAGATAAACAGAAAACGTTTCCGAATATTTGGGTTTCTGTGAAACAATTTCCAAACTCATTCGAAATTTTTTTTTTCACTGTAGGGAAAAAGTTTTTGTTCTAGAAACTTTTTCCCTAGTTCTCCGGACACTACATGGAGTATACCCAAATGTAGCCCAGACCTGGCGCTATCAATACATATAATTATCTTACTCTCAGGTCTGGGAAACAAGTGTCCAGGAATTTCCAAACTCATTCGAAATTTTTTTTTTCACTATAGGGAAAAAGTTTTTGTTCTAGAAACTTTTTCCCTAGTTCTCCGGACACTACATGGAGTATACCCAAATGTAGCCCAGACCTGGCGCTATCAATACATATAATTATCTTACTCTCAGGTCTGGGAAACAAGTGTCCAGGAATTTCCAAACTCATTCGAAATTTTTTTTTCACTATATTGAAAAAGTTTTTGTTCTAGAAACTTTTTCCCTAGTTCTCCGGACACTACATGGAGTATACCCAAATGTAGCCCAGACCTGGCGCTATCAATACATATAATTATCTTACTCTCAGGTCTGGGAAACAAGTGTCCAGGAATTTCCAAACTCATTCGAAATTTTTTTTTTCACAATAGGGAAAAAGTTTTTGTTCTAGAAACTTTTTCCCTAGTTCTCCGGACACTACATGGAGTATACCCAAATGTAGCCCAGACCTGGCGCTATCAATACATATAATTATCTTACTCTCAGGTCTGGGAAACAAGTGTCCAGGAATTTCCAAACTCATTCGAAATTTTTTTTTTCACTATAGGGAAAAAGTTTTTGTTCTAGAAACTTTTTCCCTAGTTCTCCGGACACTACATGGAGTATACCCAAATGTAGCCCAGACCTGGCGCTATCAATACATATAATTATCTTACTCTCAGGTCTGGGAAACAAGTGTCCAGGAATTTCCAAACTCATTCGAAATTTTTTTTTTCACTATAGGGGAAAAGTTTTTGTTCTAGAAACTTTTTCCCTAGTTCTCCGGACACTACATGGAGTATACCCAAATGTAGCCCAGACCTGGCGCTATCAATACATATAATTATCTTACTCTCAGGTCTGGGAAACAAGTGTCCAGGAATTTCCAAACTCATTCGAAATTTTTTTTTTTCACTATAGGGAAAAAGTTTTGTTCTAGAAACTTTTTTCCCTAGTTCTCCGGACACTACATGGAGTACTACCCAAATGTAGCCCAGACCTGGCGCTATCAATACATATAATTATCTTACTCTCAGGTCTGGGGAAACAAGTGTCCAGGAATTTCCAAACTCATTCGAAATTTTTTTTTTCACTATAGGGAAAAGTTTTGTTCTAGAAACTTTTTCCCCTAGTTCTCCGGACACTACATGGAGTATACCCAAATGTAGCCCAGACCTGGCGCTATCAATACATATAATTATCTTACTCTCAGCTCTGGGAAACAAGTGTCCAGGAATTTCCAAACTCATTCGAAATTTTTTTTTTCACAATAGGGAAAAAGTTTTTGTTCTAGAAACTTTTTCCCTAGTTCTCCGGACACTACAGGAGTATACCCAAATGTAGCCCAGACCTGGCGCTATCAATACATATAATTATCTTACTCTCAGGTCTGGGAAACAAGTGTCCCAGGAATTTCCAAACTCATTCGAAATTTTTTTTTTCACTATAGGGAAAAAGTTTTTGTTCTAGAAACTTTTTCCCTAGTTCTCCGGACACTACATGGAGTATACCCAAATGTAGCCCAGACCTGGCGCTATCAATACATATAATTATCTTACTCTCAGGTCTGGGAAACAAGTGTCCAGGAATTTCCAAACTCATTCGAAATTTTTTTTTTCACTATAGGGAAAAAGTTTTTGTTCTAGAAACTTTTTCACTAGTTCTCCGGACACTACATGGAGTATACCCCAAATGTAGCCCAGACCTGGCGCTATCAATCGATATCATTACCTTTCTCTCAGGTCTGGGAAACAAGTGTCCAGGAATTTTCAAAGTCAGTCCACAAAAATTTTGTCCAATGCACTGAACACCTGAAACACAGAGAGTATATGTATGTCTCCCAATAAATAAAACACATTCAACACGTTTTTATTATCATATGCTTATTTATTTTGGTTTTATTAACCATTTTATTCACTTTTTTTAAATAATTCCACATTTGTTTACCTTTTTGGTTTGTTAACTTTGGTTTGTTAACTTCACGCTTTGGCTCAAAAAAGAAATTCGGAATTATTGGCAAAGAAATGTCAAAATGTAATTGTGCTACCATATGTATTAATTTTACGGAAAAAATGTATTTAAATGGCAATTCCTTATAGAACCACAGTGATACCACCTAATTAAGTTAACAAAACATCATTATGGCCTGGCAGTACCTAAGAGACAATAATCATAAATACTCAGAGAGGGTTAACATCTCTCACAATTTAGTCTCTTTTTCTCTCTCAAATAATTTAGTTTGTTAACTTTGGTTTGTTAACTTCACGCCGATGAATAACACATACTATAGAAGAACTTATTCTCTCATCTGACGTTTCATTTCACACTCTCTCGGTAGGTCTGTGGAAATGTTTACATACACCAGGTGGAGGTACAAAATATGTTCACTTAACTATTTCCTGTCGTTTTGGTGTAGAACTGAAAAATTTAAATGTATTTTGCACTTTTTTGTTGACTTTTAACGTTGGTATTCATTTGTATTGTATTTAACACAACTAGTTTGCCACAAAAACACGAAATTCGGGTGTAGTTCCTTTGTGGATCGCTGTATACTATTGCCACCATCTGGTATTATTGAACCCATATTTTCCACCCTCCACTGTGTAATTTCCATCGTACCTATGACGTTTAATTTATTGAGCGAATAAAACCTTCTACGTATGTGTTATTCTATGTGGGTAGCAATCGCACGCCTGCATAGACAAAAAGTTCGCTGAACAGGCTGTAAGTGAACATATTTTGTAACTCCACCTGGTGTAAGGTAATTTTAAATTTAATTGCTCTCATTTCCACAAACCTACGATGAAGAGTGTGAAATGAAACGTCAGATGAGGGAATAAGTTTATCTATGTACGTATTATTCTATGGTTTCCTCATTGAAGAAGCGCAAAGAGAAACGTCAGATGAGACGGATAACAAATCTATGTATAATTATAGCCTGTTCAGCGAACCTTTTTCTTTAAGCAGACGTGCGATTGCTACCCAGACGATCAAGTTTATATTTGAGTTTTTGTTCCATTTTCGTTCGGGAGTGAAAGCCCATTTTATTAGCTGCCCTTATGTCAAAGTACATTGTTGCCAATGTGTTATTCTTGTTGATTTTAAAAGCTCTTTCTATTGGAAAATATCACAATTTAGCAAACTGCAGGCAACACTGCTCTATCAGCTGTTTAATTGGAAGCAGCTGATTACAGACAAAATAAAATTAACAAACAACGAAATGCAAGAAGAAAAGTGAGAAAAATTAAAGTTAGTGAAGTGAGATAATTAAAGTGTTTTTAAAATGATTGCATGCGTGGCATTTGGGGTGACATGTAGCGACTTTTTTTTATCCATATCCATATTAAAACAGCAATTTTAATTAATTTTCTTGTAAATGCGTAAAGAAACACATTTTTAAACAAACTAAACGATTGATATTTTCTGATTGTCTAATCTGACGTTTTGTTTCGTTCGTGTTTGATTTCGCTGAACCAAATTTTTTAAGCAAAACGAAAGCTCTTTTCGTTTCACCCAAAACAAATCGTACAAAAACCAAAAGTTATCTTCGCTAGTCATTTGGCGTACGAATGATCAAAAATTATGTTACAAAAACAGGCTATTAATCTATGTTTTGTGCAACACAAAACAAAATTAGAAATTATAAAGAATATAAAAAACCAAATTAATCAATGAAAGTTTATTTTTTAAGCGGAATGCTCTGCTATTAACCTTTAATTATTTCTTTTAAAATATCGGACAATTTTGGGGATTTGTAATATATAAGTAAATTGAAAATCAGGTGTTTACATACAAAAGTTCTTATTTCTTGCAAGTTTTTACTGGATGCCGTCTGTGTACTTTTGTGATATTTTCTCTCAAAAATAGTTACTGGATATATTTTACGGGAAAAGTAATGTATGGAAAATGGTTGGCAGTTCATAAATATCTGAGCATTACGAGTTTCCGATAAGAAAAAACACGGTAATAATATCACAACTTCTAAAGTATTGTTCTGATCAGTTTGGATTACTAGACATTTGTAGTGATAATAATATTGTACTTAGAGGCATCATGTGTCAACACAGTTATTGCTACATGGTGTCAAAGTTGACCACTTTGGGGATGTTGAAACTTTCAAAGCCTGGTACTTCTACACTAATAGGCCAATTTCAAAGATTTTTTTTTCGTTTGAGAATCTACTATGCAGGACAAATGAAAACTACGCTAAGTGTTCCGGAATACCTTTTATCATTATTAAGATATTCTCTATCAAAGTTTAAAATTGCAAATTTTTTCATTCACTTTTTTCAGTTTTTTGTTAATTACTCGGCCACTTGAGGGAAAAGAATATTTCTGAAAACACCATTAAATTGAGAGTACTTCAATAAAGAACGATATGAAAAACTTTTAAGTTATCTCAAGGCCGACTTTTCAAAATTGGATTTTTTTTAAACTTGTAAAAAATACAATATTTTCCCGAAATAGTACCATGATTCATTCAGTATTTGCTTAGGTTTTTATTCTAAGAAACCTGTACAAATTTTTAAATTAAGTACATACCATGCTACAAATATAATGGTAGATGCAGTACAATAACAAATACAACAATCCAAAAACAACAGCAATTTTGTTTTTGCTCAGTGCCTGTATTGTGTCAACTCAGCTGATTGAAATATAATGAAAATGTAAACAAAATTGGAAAAAGTGCCATTTGGAAAGTGGGTGTGTTTTATATGATATTTTGAAAGTGTTTCAGTGTGAAAATATTTCTAAAACAGCAGTTGTAGGTGAACGGTGGTTGCAGACAAACAAATGTAAACAAACTTTGACACAAGAGAAAAACTTACTCAAAAAAAAAAGTTCAAATCAGCTGGGTTAGTGCTTCTACCATTTGTTTGTACCATGGTAGATACTTTCAAATAAACTACGTTCACGTTATTTGTTACCATAGAATTGGTTATTTTATTTATTTCAAAACATTTTTATTTGCAGCTTTCCCATGTCCGATAGCTTTGTGCCTGGTCGTAAAAATTTCGCTCTGCTTATTATTGTGAGAACATTTGTTGCAATCATGTTAATCCAATACACTAGAAGAGTGCCTTCCATTAATTGCCAAGTGATCGATCTGGTTCTTTGTTTTTCGATCAGCTAGTAAACTTGGGGGTGTCTTTATGTTGGAATCTCGTACCAGTGCCAACCGTGTTATATACAGCGGCAGAGTTTTCAGTCTCATTTCGCTGTTGGAAATGCTGGCGTATAGACTGAATTTACCGAGGTTGGTTGAAAGACATTTTCTTTGCCAATTTTGGCATTAAAATGACCTACAAAAATCGTAATGTCATAGCCAGGACACCGGTTATTGGTTAGTTCTAGGCGGTCATAGATAATGGGTGTTATTCTATAAGTCGTGAATCAGTCACTGCGTTATTTTCACCGACTTATATTATTAAGAGTGTGCACTTAGTCCTGTTTGTACTAACGAGTTCCGTGGAATACTTGGGAAACATATAGAGTATACTGTATTAAAAGAAAATGTGTTTTGTTCACTTTTGTTTTGGGCTATGTTTCGCTGTTTTTTGAAGATTGATTTCCAGGAGTTCTTTTTTATTCATTACTTCTTAATGTTTTTTTTTTTTAATTTGCTTTGTTTCTTGTTAATAACGTTTTTTTTTAAAATTAAAAATATTAAACTTTAATTTTTTAAATTTATTCAAGCTCAACACATTTTAAATATTAAGCATATTTATTAGCTTTATATTATTTTCAAACAAGTTTATTTATTAGATTCTAAAACCGTAACTGCTGAAAACTGGGGGTTTTCTTCAAAACTGACGTTTGATACTTTTGATATTTTTTGTAATAACCATTTTTTAGTTGGGCCGTGACTTTTAATACTTTATAAGTAATTAGACATCGAAAGTACGATAAATAAACAAACATTTTCCCACTAGTACATCCCATGAAGAGATAATCTTCTACCAATCAGTGAACTGTGGTCTTTCTGGTTTTACAATCACTGATTGGGACCTACAGTTTCAAACTGATTCCGTACGGTATTTTGAAAATGGCTAATAACTCGACAGTAGTTGGGGTTTTTTTTGTAACTTATGTATATGCATATGCTATCCTGTACATGCTATCGGGGAAAATTATACCTGTTAAGCTTATCGGGGATATGTTGTAAAAAACTGTAGTGAAAAGCTAACAAAAGATACAAATTTTACCAAGTTAATGCTTTATATTGAGAAATGTCTACTAAATTATGTATAATTGACAAATGCCTACTGACATGACAAGTAATAAATAAAAAAAAATAATTAGTGGAATATTATGATTGGCATAAATTTACTTTAAGAGCAATTGTCTGATCTACACCAAAATTTCAACACCTGCGCTGAGTTCAAAATGTTTTTCTTTCCGCTCGGCCCAACTTCTTGATATATACACTAGGGTGATGACTTTTTGATTTTTTTTCTCAAAAAAAATGAATGAAATTTTGCCTATTAATGACTAAAATAACGTTTATTCCATTTAAATATTGAAAAAGGTCACGCACACACCACTTTGAAATGATATTTTTGTGAAAAAATTTAAATTTTTTCTTTTTTTTAAATCATATAAATCCAAAACGGAAAAAAGTGTCAAGTCTTATAACTTTCGCGAAAAGCCACATAACCTATGAACAAAATGAGACATTGATCATATAAATCGATGAACATCTTTCGTGTTTATTTACAATTAAGTGAAGATATCTCATTTTGAATCGAATGTATCTCTTAGGAAAAAACGTTGACAAATTTTTATGATTCACAGAATTAAAGAAAATTAGTGAGAAACAAAAGGTTATGCCATTTTTATGATTGTGGTAGGAAACTACTAAACTCACATAAATTTATGCTGAATTGCTTTTTGGGTTCTTTTATGGTAGCTACTCCGTTTACATTAAATTTAAGGGGGGAAAAGGAAAGTGAATTTTTTTTATTGATGTGTGTTTTTCCGTTGGCTACCTGTTAGGGATGATTTTTTTACAGAAACCACATTTATGAGTGGTCATTATTTTGAAAGTTTTGAAAATTTTACAACGCACACGTGCTGAATAAGGTATATAGCCAGTAAAATATTGAAAAATACGTAGTAGGTGTAGGTGTTCATTGGTCGATGTGTGTCATTCGAGAAGTGGCGGCGAACACGAAGAGTACAAGTAGTTTAGTTCTTTTAAAAGTGAATAGTGAATTATAATTAAGGCCTTTAATAACGGCGAGGCCTTTTCCATTCAAATTGTTGAGTAGAATACAACATGTCATTCAAGAAGAGATCTTCTAACACGGAGAAGAACAAGGAAACCTGGAGAAAGAACCTAGTCCAGTTTCAAGCGCCATCAAGAAGAGGCAACGTGGCAATTGTTAAAGCACCATTCAGTGAACGGAGTCACATGCCCCTGAAAAACCACGTCATTGGACGCTTCAAATTTCTTGAGTCCACTGCCTAAGGACGGAGAGAGAGGATCGGTCTAATTGCTATAGAGCTTAAAGCTCTATGGAGCAAAACATTGAAGTTCCCGCATATATCTGATCAAGTCATTTGTGCAAAACTAACAAAACTATGAGCGCTGCAGAAAAAACAAAACTTTGATTCATTGAAGGAACTGTTTGACATAACCAAGGTAAAAGGCGAATGGAAGTGCAAAGAGGATGAGAACCTCTACAAACTGCAAATTGAGAGCAAAGGCCACGTTGGTTATTCTAGCGGCAAACCTGGTGGTGCCAATACCATCCACCCATCCAAGCGAAAGAGGGCAATTGAAGCGACTGTAGCCACACTTACCAGTTCAGCGATACCTGATGGTTCCGTAAGTATCACGCACTCATTCGACAACAGTACAAATAGTCCTTGGGAGGATGACAATGCAGCATCAACGAGCAAAAGGAAGCATAACCCAACAGACATTGCAAGACACCTTGTTACAAGCTCAAAGCTGTCGTCCCACGGAGCAGCAACGGTGTGCCACTACCTTTCCGCTTAGGGCATTGAAATCTCAACCCCATGTCAGTCAGGAATCCATAAGGCTATCTACAAGGAAGCTGCTCGGGTACAGAAGAAGTACTTGGTAAGCACGCTTTATCTGGAGAAGTGGAGCATGCACTTTGACGGCAAACACATTGAGAGCTTTGAATATCAGGCCGTGGTCCTCAAGAATGAATCTAAAGAAATTAAGTTGACTGCGCTCAAATTGAAAGATGGGAAAGCTCAAACAATCGCAGAAGGACTCCAGGATCTATTAGATGAGTTCAACCTGTGGGGATCAATTGTGATGATTGTTGCCGATACAACAAGCTTGAATACCGGCAAAAATACTGGCGTTGTAGTTCGACTTCAGCAAATGTTCGAAGAGAAAGGTCACAATAAACCCAAGTTCATCAGTTGCCAGCACCATGTGCTGGATCGCGTTCTTCGCGTTGTCATGGACGATGAGCTCCATGGGTCGACTAAATCACCAAACATCGATTACTTCTTTGTGCATGATTTGATGAGCAATTATGATTAATAGAAAGCAGCCTTCAGTAATGGTAAAACTGAGATTAAGGAAACAGGCGTCTGGAGAGACGATGTGAAGTTTCTCTTCCACCTCACTCGTGTCTTCCGTCACTTCACTGAGAGGAGTGAGATCCCTTTTGTAAAGTTTAAGCGCATCCCAAACATCTTCAATGCACCCTGGAACTCTCGTGCCATTCTAGCTCTTCTTGCGTTTATTCTGATGCCTGAAACCCGGAACAGGTTGAGTAAAATCTGTTCATTCATTTCTTACTCATGTGCTGATCATTGGTTCAGTAGTCAATTGTTCCGCCCTGAAGATTTTGAAGAACTATCTGTAGCTCTGAATAACTACCCAACAGCTCTCAAATGCTTGAAGACCCACTGGAAAACAGATGAATCTCCAATCAACATTGCCCGAAGCAACCAGTGCTGTGAGCGTGCGATCAAAGTTATGCAAAACATACATATACAACTCCTGCCGCAACAAGGACAACCTCCCACTGAGATTCATCCTCTCCAATGACAACGTGAATATTTAACTTCCTTGTGTGTTTGATGATCCTATGTAATGTTACATATATGTGGCTCTAAAGCTTGTGTTCAATTATATATCTGCTTACAGTGACTTCAAAAAATTGCACAAAGTGCTGATAAATAAAAATTTTAAAATCATTTTGTGCGTGAGGTTTTTTTTTCGAATCACCTTATATGGAAGATTTTATCTAATCTTAAATAAATATTCATCTAAATATGATACAGGGAAACGAGGTTGTATAAAAGTCATCACCCTAATATACACCTTTAAAGTTTGAGCATATAATCGGTCATATCTCAAGAATTTATAACCCGAAATGGATTTCAGTACAAAGGACTTTTTATACTCTGTAAATATATTTCGTTTAATTAACCCATTGAACCTCACTTTTTTTTAAAACTACTATTTTCAAAAAAAATAGACAATACTTCATGCCTTTTTTTTAAGTTGTAATACTACATATTAACCCCTCAAATACCGGAGATATTAATCGCGCGATTACATTTAAAGCTATATAAACAAAAATACTATGCCGAAGCAGCGTAGCTGGTCTTGGGCCCACCCCAGAGGAGAAAATTCCTAAGCCCGGGCGAGACCGGCCACACAGAAGCTTTATAACACAAAAATGGTATGAACTTTAATACCTCCGGTCTTTGAAGGGTTATTGGCGAATATGAAACCTGAAAAACGAGGTTAAGGTCTTGTCTCTTATCGAAGCCTACCAAAAAATAAGTATAATGGGACATTTTTTGGGGAAAAATAAATTTTTATCAAGAAACTGGGGTTAAAAAATCATTTGTTTTAATTAGCCCCCAATGGGTTAATACAAATAAATATGTTTATAGGCAGGGTTATATAGTTTAGTTTAGTTTTGTAATGATGCCAATTTTAACCAGATTGGATAATAAATGGCTGATGACTGTTATCCAAGACGATTTCGTCCATCAAACTGCTCCTATCGTTGGATGAGGTGGAACAACTGTGCCTACATACTCTGCAGTGGTACACCCAAATAAGAATGACGCTCCTTGTTGAACATCCAACTCATTCAGAAGCAACTCTTCAGTCGTGCAGGCGCCATACAAAATTGCTCATCTACAACCATGGTTTCCTCAATGAATAGTGTACTCGATATTTTTCTTAATGGACCCAAAACTGTCATATGGGCACAGACTGCAATTAGGCTAAGTTGATCAAAGAGTTTAGGTGCTGGACTAGTGGGGCGCTCAGTATGCCATGCGTTTAAGCCGGGCTGGTAACTCGCCGGACGGGGGGGATCTTTCCACTTCCCAAGCACATCAACAGTCTGCCACAGAACAATAAATACATACTGAGGCTTACTCAAGCATTCTCGCGACATAAAATTAAATAAAAGGAGCCCAAAGATAATCATCGTTAGTAGAGGCAAACAAAACGAACAAACCGAAAACTGAACATGTACCAAAAATAGTTCTGTTCTAGAGAAGTTTCAAGGGTCCCAGTGTCCCAATAACAATATGTGTCACTCACCAATTACCCTAACATACCCTCTACTTTACCATAAAATTTGGCTTAATTAACCATTTCGAAAACGCACAAGAATTCCAATTTCAATAACAATTTATTCATAATTTTAAACTAAACTAAAATTAACTTGATACAAAAAATTTTAAAACAAATGGGTGCCACAAGGGCAAAGCGCTCTCTCAGTGGTTACAATATCTCCACGGAGCAAAACAATGAGCCTCAAAAGGCTAAATGACTTAATCATATTATACTAATTCTTTTTCTTTTTTAAATGTTAACAATTTACTTAATAAGGGTGATCAAATTCAAAAAAAAAAACATGCAAAATTAATCTTAACATTATGCAGAGCGACACCTTAAAACCACAGGGGTATCCCAACTAATATGGGCATATGCCCTAGTGACACTGCCCAGGAATTCACCGAACGCGACAATCCCCGAAGGTTGAGACCGTAACGACTATGGTGCCCGAGCACTGATGCCGCGACGCCTAACTTATTTAGACCCCGATGGTCTATAAATAAAAACAACGAACACTACTAGGCCGACCTAGTTTATCGCGCACGAAATTATATACCCAGAGGCAATTCGCATGGGTGTAAATATATAAATAAAAAAAACACAAAGTAAATTAAAAGAAGAAAAATATATAGATATATAGTCACAGTCAAGGTCCGCAGGTCATTCTGTCTGTTAAATATGGTAGACCTGAACGCCAACCCTGGCCACTAGGGAGTATGCGGGTCCCCAACAGCCTAAGACAGCCGCTCTTTTCACAATTGTCTTATTCTAAATTCTTAATATTACGATATTTCACAATTTTAACCTTGACTATTTCCTACTTCTTCATTATTTCATTTTTGACAATTATTATTTCGGTTTATTTATTTCTGTTGCTCTAGGTTTTACTTTCCTCCTTAGTTTTTCTTATTTTTCAAATTCTTACTTCTTAATGACTGTTCGACCAGTTTTATATTTTCAAGATTTTCATTTTGTTTCTTTTATTACTTTTAGTTTTCAAAATTTCTTTTTATTTCTTAATTACTGTTCGACCAGTTTTATATTTTCAAGATTTGCATTTTGTTTCTTTTATTATTATTTTTTTTTTTTTTTAAATTTCCGTAATCCTTTTGTTTTTTTTTTGTTCTTTGGCTGTTTTATTGCATTTCGACTGCTTTATGAGTCTATATTTGCAAAGTTTTTATTTCGTACATTTTCTTATTCACTACACCTTTTCAATTATAAATTTACCCTACTCTTCCTAAGGGTTTAACGTCCATACTTAGGTGGACGGGTCCGGGCTGTCCGTAAAAGGGAATAAAATGCACAGATTTACCTTTACTCTGCAGGGATAGAATGTGGGACTGACTATGGGGGTGAGGTGATAACTGGACCGTAGATGTTGTGGCTGATGATGAAAGCTGGCTATGGCTGATGTGGTTGACTATGAACGGGTGGACAGAACGGGCCCTGGATTCTTGCTTCTGGGTGCCCCTGTCTTGTTGAAGTCCTCCGGCTGGACAGAACGGACACGGATTTTGCTTAGTTGTCCCTGTCGCTGGATAAAAGCAGCAAAAACACACACGCTGCCGGCACGGTATCGACACCCGACACGTAACACAGCACTGAATCTGGCGCGGAATACGAAACACTTCTTGACACCGACTTTCGGCACAGAGGGTTCTTAATGGCGCAGATTTTATGGCGCAGATGGTAGGACGCTTGATGATGGGGCGTGATTTTTCTGGCGCAAATAGTATGGCGCCGATTTTTAAGGCGCAAATGAGGCGGCGCTGATCTTCTTGGTGCAACTAATATGGCGCAAAATTTTAAGGCGCAATGGATGTGGCGCTGATTAGGTGGCGAGGGCGTTGAGGGCTCGCTGGTGCTCCACTTCCGGCGGTAACTGCGGGGTACAGGCACAGATTGGCCTGCCTCTGGGAGTGGAAGCAAACCTAGGGGGGCTCTCGGCTATAACTCGGCGTACGCTGCGGCTTTTAACCGTTGGATATTAGGTCGGCTGTCGGCCGAAGAAACTTTAAGGCCGTTTGCGTGAACTGGAGTTTCCAGAAACACCTGCTGACAGATTTACCGGCTGCCGGGGGAACAAAAATAGAAAAATTGTGAGACACCGCCGACAATCTAACCTCACAACTTACCTAGCTGCCGCTGTCTCACTTTCGGGATTCTTCGCGGTTACCTGATAATTCCCTGTGGGACTTGATAGGCAAGAATTTTTCCTTCCTTGCTTCAGGGTAACTTTCACCGTTCCTGGCGTTGGTGGCTGGATGAGTTGCTGTTACTTTTTGGTCACTTGATTGAGGTTACTTGCCAAACTTTCCGGGCGATGTTCGCTGGTTCGCTGACGAAATTGAATTATCTCGAAAAAGAAAAAATGGCGTTATTCAATGACGCCTGCGCCAAATTCAATTTTTCACCGGTATTGGTGATTCATCAAGTTCTGCAATGGTGTTGTCTGGAAATTCGCCGTTTGTGTATATACAATTGACACGGCTGACAACCATGAATTTCACAATTTCTCATGGTGTAATTAATGAGGGTGTGGTGAGCATGTCGGGTCGCGGTCATCTGATGTTATGATGACAGTTGAAGTGGGCGACTTTAGCGGCGTTATGGCGCCGCCACAACTCGTAATTCCGCGTGCCTTTGCAAAACACTTTTTCCTATAGAAACACGTCCGTTTTGTAAATACTACTGTCTCAAAGAAATGTGAAGTAAAAATTTAAAATAAAGATAAAAAAGTAAATATGTTTCTTGTATTGAGGAATAAATTTATTTAGCAAAAGATAGTGAGGGTGAGTCACAAAAAATGCGATATCACAGTGTTTTTCAAATATGACAAAGTACAAATTCCAACAATTGTAAAGAGCAAAGCCTTTGCGATGCTCTTGTTGAAGGATTTTCGGCCGAATCCTCCTAGCTTAAACCTAAATTGACATGTTCCTCAGAGCTTCGCCAAATCAAAAGCGAAAATGGTTTCTGCCAGACTACATGTATGTCAAACGTACATGTATGTCAAGAAATGTTTTAAATTTTTATTTATTTCAATTTTGTTTCCAAATGAATTCTGACAGGAAAATAGATAAACAACAAATTCCTCAAATTAAAGTGCTGCCTAGTCATGTATGTTTCAGCGGAATGCGTTTCTTTTGTATCCTATATACTTTACTTTTATTGACTATTTTACCTCATGAGGTCAGACGCCTTACACATATTAACTAAACAAACAAATTAAACAAATTTCAACATATTCTTCCAACTGGCTCAATCCTTCGCCTTTTCTCGCCAGTTGGTAACACCAAGGATACGGAGGGATACTTCTCCCTGGTCTTTCCAGCGGAGTCTTGGTCGTCCTCTTTTCCTGCTTCCATCGGGTACGTTATCAAGAACCTTTCGCGCTGGCTCATCTTCATCCATTCTGATAACATGGCCTAGCCAACGCAATTGGCCCACTTTGATTCGTCTAGCTATGTCCATGTCAGAATAGAGATTATATAGCTCTGCGTTCTAGCGACGTCGGTACTCGCCGTTTTCCATAACAGGACCATATATTTTACGAAGAATTTTTCTCTCGCAAACTCCCAGGTGTTTTTTCATCCGCTTGCGATATGACCCAAGTTTAGGAGCTATATGTCAAGATAGGTAAAATGAGAGTCTGATATAGGTGGATTTTTGTCCGTCGAGAGAGGGCTTTGTTCCTAAACTGCTTGCTGTGCCCAAAATAACATCTATTTGCAAGCACAATTCTCCTATCTATCTCCAGGCTGACGTTGTTTTCCTTGTTCACGGCGGATCCAAGGCAGACAAATTCATCTACCACTTCAAAATTAAATCGGTTGTCAAAGTTCAAGTGCGGACCAAGTCGAGAGGTTTCTCTAGTCGTTGATACCATCAATTTTGTATTGCCCTTCGCTGATTCCTTTTCGATTCTTGAAAATTCTTGAAAATCTACGTCGTCAGTATACGCCAGCAACGTATGGATTTCTATACTATCTACACTACCTTCCACTATCATTACCCCCTGATCTTCAGTGGAAGAATCTGAGTGGAGTAGTGCTGAAAAGTGGTCTCTCACACACTGCTTCTCAGTCACCAGATTACCATTCTCGTCCTTGCAGGAGGGCAGCCCGTTATTCGATCGTCTTACCCTCTGGAAAAACTTTCGGGATTCACCATTCATCCTGCACACTTATGTTCTTTCACTCTCTCTCTGCTCCCACTGCCATTTTTCCGCCTAAATAGTTGGTTTTCCTCCCTTCTCAGCTTCTTGTACCGCTCACTCGCAGCACACGTTGTAACTGACTGTTTCGTTACCATACGTGCAACGTCTTTTTCATCAGGTACAATGCGACATTCTTCGTCGTACCATGGCGTATCCTTCTGCGGTTTTTGATAGCCAAGTTCAGTCATTACAGCGATCAAAGAATGGGAGATGCGCTTCCACTGCGCACCTGCGTCTTCGGGAGGGGGGTGTATTCTGCTCTAGCAGGAGAGAGAGTTTCTGTCGATAGGACATTGATATATCCGGTATTTGTAGCTTGTCAACATCCAGCTTTTTCTGTGATCGGCTTCGTACGTTTTTCACCCTGCTCAATCTCGTGCGAACTTTCGCAGCCACCAGGTAATGATCCGAGTCGATATTTGCACCTCGAATCACACGTACATCCATTACACTAGAAGAGTCCCTGCCATCTATTACCAAGTGACCAATCTGGTTCTTCGTCCGTTGATCAGGAGATATCCAGGTCGCCTTATGAATGTCCTTATGCGACAATCGTGTGCTACTAACTACCATATTCTTTGCAGCGGCGAAGTCTATCAGTCTTATTCCATTATCGGAAGTGGTATCATGTAGACTGTGATTACCGATGGTTGGTCGAAAGACACCTTCCTTTCCTAATTTGGTATTAAAATCGCCTAGAATGATCTTAATGCCGTGGTCAGGGCAGCGTTCATATACTTCCTCTTATATACGTGTCCTATATATGTTACAAAAAAACACAACCAGTAATTACAGATGGACTAGGAATTAGTCTTTTTAGGCCATAGAGTTTTCCATCTTTATATTTAGTACCAAAAAAGTACAAATATACCATCTCTACAATGGAGTAAATAAACAGTCAATTGTTGCTCAGGATATTTCTACACACATACTCACTCATAAACTTTTTCGCTCATACACACAGGAACAGGAACATGAACCCAGCAGCGTACACGACGAGGCATTCTCAAAATAGGCATGCAAACATGCCTTCTGGAACACTTTGTTGAATTTTAGCAGGCCTGTTAGAGGGAGAATATGTAGCACATTCGGTTTTAAATACTGAATGTGTGTGATCGATAGCTTAAACTGCAGATTTTCTAGAAAATCTTACTCTTCTTTGAGTAACCACATTTAGTGTGTTTTTTAAACACTTTAAAAAATGCTAGCGGCACATAAAAGTGTATCCGCACATATAGATGTCGCTTATGTCGCATTGTGATTAGAGCCATAGAGTGAAACAGAGTACAGCATTTTATTCTCTCAATAATTTTAACTTCATAGGTACATATGGTTGAATGTAAAAGTTAGATGGTGGAATGCATGGGGTCAATAATACCAGATAGAGGGCATTAGTACCATCCATAGCACATTATCATTAGCATCATTAGCACCATCGACATTTCTTGTGTGTATGGTAAAATAGTTGTGTTAAATACTATTAAATACTGTTAAAGTATGCATTTACCAACAACAAAAGTCAACAAAAAAATTAAAGAATACATTTCAATTTCATAGTTCTATACCAACGACATGAAAAAGTTAAGTCAACAGTTCTTGTAACTACCCATGGTATAAGTCAATTGCAGTCGAACATCTCTCATTTGCACAAACCCATGCAATGAAGCGTTAAATGAGAGAAATGGCTTTTCCACTATAAAATATTAAAAAATCAAAATTTTCTGAAAATTTAAATTTTTACCGGTTTTTGTTCTTAATGTACTTTTTTCATTAGAATCTTAGTTCTATGTTGATTTAATTCTACACGCTGAAATAAAACGGCCTCTGTAATATATTCTCCCAAACATATTCTGCAGGAACCATTTATAAGTTTGGAACACTCTTCAAACATTTATATGTTTGCAAGTCCCAAACTCGGGTGTATTTAAATGCAAACATTAGCATGTTTACTGACAAATAAGTATGCTTTTACGTGGAAACATATGCGTGCTTCATCCCAAACATCCATATACTTACGTGGAAGCAATCGCGTGTTTCCCCCTAACCTCCATATAGTTACGTGGAAACATATGCGTATTTCCTCCAAAATATAATAATAAGCTTGTTTTTTTATTCCCTGCAAAACTAATTTTTCGACGACTTTGTATGGAGTGCCGCTTAAAATCGCTTAATATCGCTTAGTTCCCCATACAAAGTCGTCGAAAAATTAGTTTAGCAGAGAATAAAAAAAAACAGGCTTAATATTTAGAAACGAATTATTCTTTCTTTCTTTATTTATTATAATTAATTTTATCAATATATATTCACATTTATAAATAATTAATACAAAAAATTTAAATAATTAAAATGACACTTTTTACATTTACTTGCATTGAATGCATTACTGTTTTTATGAAATGAAAATCTGCTGCTCTTTTGCTTCTTCTTTGTTTGTTGCCTCTCACGTCTTTGTTTTCAGAAGGTTTCAACTATGTCTTGGTTATCACTATGCGTTGGTACACAAACAATATACTTATATACAAATCTAGTTCATGCAAGATAAACGTGTATTAAAAACACATACACAAAAACCAAAGCAACATCACAAACCATTTAACCGTCCGAGCGATTGTTTATTCTTTTTTCACTGATCAAGCGCTTTCGATAACCTATTGTATTGTTACGAATAAGTAAAAGCTTTTGCTTGCTGTTAATGACTCTACTAACAGTATGTAAATAACAGGCGGTTAGTGCTGCGCCTGAAAGTATGCATTGTAACAACGTACCAGCTCGCTAAACCAGGTCTTTGGAATGGAGCGTTCAGTTTGTGATTAACCGCCGTAAAGTAAGCAACGCAATTTGATAGTAAAACATAAGACTTATTAAAGTGGTGTAAATAAAGTAAACTGTTGTACTATATAAGTAAAATAAAAGGAAGTTAAACCGTTGTAATTATCGTAATTTAAAACGAACCTTGTTTTATTATTGGAAATAAAACAACGCAAAAATTACGAATAAGGGAATTCGTAACAGTATTAATAATGTAGCTAAGTGGTCAAATGTTCCTTCAGCAGGCCTGGCAGAAGGCATATCCAAACCTCGAGTTCCCATTATGGAAGTCCTGCTATGTAATAGAAGATGTGCAGGACTCATCTTGTGTCAATTTTAAATGAGGATTTCATTGGTGGAGTGGACCTTCTGACTACCTTTGCAGGCCTGCTAGAAGGCATTCAAACCCCCTTTTTTCCTGCTGTTAACCCAACAATCTGTTGTAAATCTCATACATACATACATAGATCCATACAAACAATACATTAATGTCAGCTTGTTGCCATAAAAGAGCATCATGTACAACCATAATGTTCCTTTCAATATTTGATTCGTATAAAATGAAGCATCGATATATTGAAGCTTTTCAATACAACCTCAGGCATCGTGGCGCTAACACCTGTTGAACACTCGGTTAACATAACGCGTCGGCATTGTATTTAACAGTGACACACATCACTACTGTAACATATCCCTTCAAAATTGATACAGTCCAAAGACATTTGTGAATGTGGTTTCAAGTTGAAGCATAATTTTAGGCTGTAATTGCGGGTGTGTGTGCGTGTGTGTGCTGGATTGTTCGTTCGGGTGTGCCATTGTGTTTGGACGTGCGAAATTCAACATTTCAGTAACCATATGTTGATATTAAAATTTAATTAAAGAATGTTGTAAATGCTATTAATTGCCATATTCCAAAGATCATTGATAAATCGATTCGAAAAAAAACTAAAGCAATATGTCCGAGCAACAGTCACCGCCGACTCAGCAGCCACAGCAACAGGATACAAATACCGCCAATAAATTGGATTTGAATGAATCGCAGTACCAGAACCGTAATATAAATGAAACCTACAAAGAGGGCCACACCTCGAGTTCCCATTATGGCTCGGCGAATCGCAGCATGATTGCATTGATTGTGTACTTGGCTTTATTATTGGATAATGTTCTACTTACAGTGATTGGTACGATGAATTGCGAGTACTTTATACTAGAGTATACATTTTAAATTATTATACATTGTTCAACAAAATAATTACCAGCAAAGAAACCAAAAATATGTCGGGTGGAAAAATTATAATTTTTGGTTGATAAGGAATATATTCTAACCTCCAATAGCATCAACCGCAGTTATCATACAATTCAAGCTAACTTAAAGTTGTATCTGCCAGTTTGTATGGAATTTAAATATTATATAACTCTAACTATTAGATATTTTGATATATTTTTTAACATGTTTAGTTTATAATTTTATTTAATTTTCATCATCATCTTGGCACTACTGGTGTTTCGACAAGATGTCACCTAAACTCAAAAAAAATCCATCGATGAAACAATCAACATTTCAACCATTTAGTAGCTGAATTTCCTCGTCTATTGTTGCCAATGATGCAATCAATTGATTTTAAATTAAACATTTTCAAATAACCAAATATGTATGTGAACGTAGTCAATTTTGAGTTAACCATGCTGTGGTTAATAGTGCTAGCTCAACACTACTACGTGCTTAGTTAAAATTAGCTGGCACGTTGGGTTAGTATTTACCAGGTGCTTAATAAAATCACCAAATATTATGTTATTAAGATTTTATTAAAATTATACTATTTCGGAGCTGATGTGTCATGCGCAGAGCTGTAAACGAATCATTCATTTTTCAATTAATTCGCGAATCGTTCATGCACTGAATTAGCAAAAATTTGGATTGGAAATGAATTGCAATTCATTTTGCCAATTCAAATTTGAATTGGAAATTAATTGCAATTCATCTTGCAAATTCATTTGAATTGGAATTGAATTCCAATTCATTCTTGCCTAATTCATTTGAATTGATTCCAATTCCATTCAATTCATTTTTTTGGTGAAAAGAATTAATTCAAAATTTTGCTAATTCATAATGAATTGAAATCACAAATGAATGATTCTTTTACAGCGAATACTATTTTGCGACTAAATAACGGGGTTTTCAATAAGAGCGCCACAAAAGTTTTTTTTTAAATAAAACAAATACGGTTTTAGATACCAATGAAATTCTTTATTCCTGTGCAAGTACGTTCGATGCCATTATGTATGGAACTTGATTTCTTTTGCATGGTCACCACGTTCACGCTTGCAGAAGTCCAGACCCAATTTTCGACGGTTTTCAAGCATAAATCGGCCGATACTGCTGCAATTTCACGTTCGATATTCGTACGAAGTTCATCAATCTTCGCTGGCGTGATGGCATAGACCATAGACTTGACGAGCCCCACAGGAAATAATCTAACGGCGTCAAATCGCACGACCGAGGCGGCCAATCGACTGGGGCATTTCGTGAGATAACACGTTCACCAAACTTGGTTTCCCATAAGTTGATTGTGGCATTCGCTGTGTGGCTTGTGGCGCCGTCCTGTTGGAACCACATGTCCTCCAAGTCCATATTATCCAATATTCGGTTATCATTGAACGGTAGCGATTCGCATTCACAGTAATGTGCCGGTCTTGATCATCACGGAAGAAGTACGGCCCAATGACGCCGCCGGCCTATAAACCGCACCAAACCGTAATTTTATCGGGATGCAATGATGACACATGGGTTACGTGTGGATTGCTGTCTGACCAATAACGCATATTTTGCTTATTGACGAAGCCATTCAGCCAGAAATGAGCCTCATCGCTGTTTGTTGAGGCTTCTTAAAGTTGAGGCCACTGACTCCAAATTTCGGTTGTAAATTTTAATAATTTCGACTCGTTGTTGGCTCGTATATCTTTCCATGATGAAATGGCAAACCTTACTGAGGTGAAATGTCAAAAGAGCGGGAAAAAATATGGCGTCGTTTCCTGTCCCTATCGATTTACTTTTGTAGCGTCTCTGTTGAAAACCCCTTATAAGTTGCAGTAAAATAAACTACACTAGGCCTAGAGGAACAACTTACCCGGAATAATTGACATACTATTTGGAATCGTACTTTCAGTTGCTCGTTTCTAAAGCCAAGTTTCATGGTACCGATTGCCAAACTCTATACACGTAAAAAAACTGAATTGGTAAAATCAAATAATTACAATTCTATGAATAAAATTTCTGGAATTCAAACATTCATTTCTTTAAATTGAAGAAAAAATTTTTAAAATCAAAATACTTTGTTTTCTATATTTTCAAATTTAAATTATTTGATTTTACTACAAAATATTTTTGCTTAATCAGCTAAATGTTTCACAGTTAGTTCAAATAAAAAACTACGATAATGAATTAGTAAAATCAATTCGAACTTTAGAATTTTTAACCAGCTCTTATTTGTTGAAATTTTATCTCGAAGTATATAATTTTCAAAACATTAATACGAGAGAATTATGTTTTTGATGATACTTAGGGATCTTCGATCGATACTAATTCGCATATGTAAATTGCATAATTCAGTTTGCGAATATATACGATTGATGATCAACCGATGGTATCAATTAAGGAACAGTAGTTAGGCGTCTGATGATGAACTTGTCATGCCACTGAGTGTGTCTAACAAAATTGTCTATTATTCCAACGAACCCCAACCATTTTTCATTTAGAGAAATGTTCCTGACCTTGTAAGCTTGTAGTATGAATTTCTCATACATTAACTGAAAACTAACGCAATCGGTCATAAAATTCAATTTAAAAACGGCAATATTTCCACAAAAATATTCCAGAAAGAAAATTAAGTTCTACCAAAAACACTTGAAAATTGCAGAAATTAATTGAACAATTTACCAATTCTTTTCTTGAATAATAAGAAAAATTTTTCTAAAAGCTAGAAATATTTCTTTAATTTGACTAATTTTAATTTTTGTTATTTGTTGAATTTTCAAAATTTGTGAATAATATTTCTAATTGTAATTCGTTAATCAATACATAAAATTAATTAAAGCAAGGAATGTTTTTGTTGGATCAAAGATTGACAGAAAGAATTCTTGGAAATTAAGAATTAAAGATTTGTAATATTTACAAATGTTTTCTTGAAACTAATGAATTAATTTTAAGTTTTAACAAAAACTGTAGGATGAAAAAGAAAAAATCTTGTTTTGTTACATCAGATAAACTATTTCTATGACTGAAAATCGAAATCAAAATCGGACGCAACATTGTTCGATATCATAGATTTTTTTTTGGGTACGGGGTTTTCCTATGTTTGTGTCATTTAGCCCAGTTGGCTCGTTTTAATTTCACTATTTATTTATTTCGGCCTGTAGTTTTAACGATTTCAACCAGTCCTCTAAAATTGGAATATAACACAAAAAGACGAACAATTAAAATATTTGTGGCAATTGTATTTTGGTAGTTCAAATAAGATAATTGCTATTATCAGTACAATTTACAAAGGGGTGCTAACCACTAAACCAATAGTTTCAAATAAAAATAGTAATTAATTTACATATTTTGGAAGTCAACCACGTACGAGGCGGTCCTAAAACTAGCAGACCTAACAAAGAAGACACAAAAAAGTTGGGAAACATTTTCCTTATTTTTCAACATAATCTCCGTTTAGGTCGATACATTTTCGATACCCTGTTTATAGTAAGAACTGTTAAACTCCTTAAAATAGCCCTCAACCGCAGACACGACCTCTTCATTGTTGGCAAATCCTTTACCACCGAGCTTTTTTTTCAAATCTGGCAAATAAAGGTTGATGGTTTTTCCTTCTGAAGATAATCAATAAAAATTATCCCATGCCCATCCCAACTGAGTCTGGCGTGGACATCACAATTGGTTGACCAATACCCAATATTTTACAGTCGTAAACGAAGGAATCTGCCCCAGAGTATAATCTAGCTCCGCTTTAATATTTCTTGGACTGAGACCTTTCAAATGGAAATATTGAATTATATAACGTTGACCAATTTTTTACATGTTTACGAATTCTCTGAGATCGTTTACTTTTGATGGCTCAAATAATCAAAATTACATGAGGTGTCAGGGGACACCCGGTTTGGACGAAGTTCCTTTCGCTATATATTATGTACTAGATAGTTCCAACACGCCTAAGGCGCCGTTTTAAAAATACGGTAATTTAAATGGATCTTTCAGAAAAAATTCTTTTTGTAAAATGATACAATTTTTTAAAGATTTCTTTTATAGAATGTATTTTTTTTCAAAAAAAAAGGATATTTTTAGGTCCTCTTTGCAAGAATATGTATTATATTTTGCCGAGAATATGAATTTTTTATAGAAATGTACTTCTTTTATTAAAAGCTAATGTTTTTTTTAAGAAAAGGTACTCTTTTTAAGAAGAAGTACTTTCTGTAAAAAAAATCCATTAGGGTACGAATTTTTGTTACCAAGAAGTAATTTTTTTAAGACTAAAAAAAGTGTTAAATTCGGCTGTGCCGAATCTTTGATACCCTCCACCTTAGTGTTAACCAGCAAAATATTAAATTTTAAAAAGAACCGTTTTTAAGAAAATGTACTTTTTAAAAAAAATAAAAATAAGTTACTTGTTCACAAATGCAATTACTTGTTCACAAATGCAGGATGCTCACAAATGCTCACAATGCTCACAAATGCATTGCTCACACTGCTCAAATGCTCACATTGAAAATGTACTTAAGAAAATGTACTTTGAAATGTACTTTGAAATGTACTTAATGTACTTTGAAATGTACTTTGAAATGTACTTAAGAAATGTACTTAAGAAATGTACTTAAGACATGTACTTAAGAAATGTACATGTACAGAAATGTACATTTCTTAAGTACTTAAGAAGAAATGTACTTAAGAAATGTACTTAAGAAGAAATGTACTTAAGAAATGTACTTAAGAAAGAAATGTACTTAAGAAATGTACTTAAGAAATGTACTTAAGAAATGTACTTAATGAAATGTACTTAAGAAATGTACTTTTTTTTAAGAAAATGTACTTTTTTAAAAAAAAATAAAAAAAAGTTACTTGTTCACAAGTAAAATAAAAAAGCATTATTGAAAAATAAAAAAGCATTTTTTGAAGAACTGTTAAAAAAACAAGCTGCAAAGCATTTTTTAAAAATAAAAAAGCATTTTTTGAAGAACTGTTAAAAAAAAAAACAAGCTGGGGACGAGAGTTGAACCAACAACCCTCAGACTCCAACGGGCAAGCCTTTACCCATCAGGCCACAGCGACCTTAGATGAAGTGTGACAAAATTCATATAAATGTATGAACACATGAAAGTACATCTAAACATTCTAAAGTACTTACCTATTATAAAGAACAACAAAGATTTTCAACATGGAAATTCACCACACGGCAAAACGAGTAGTTTAGTATAAAACTACAAAAATTAATGTGAAAATTTTATGAGTTTTTTTACGTTTCCAATCATAAAATTTTTTCCAATGGACCAATTTCGCTGATTTTCAATACCAAACTGCTCAGGAATTCTGGCCAATAACCAAACCGCGTTATCGCCGATTGAAGTCGTGAGAATGTTTTCAACAGACGGACAGACGGACATGTCTATATCGACTCCGGTTGTTATAAGGATCAAGAATATATTTACTTTATGGGGTCGCAAAGCCTTATTTCTATATGTTACAATCAGAATGACAAACTGATGTATACCCTCTATCACTTACAGTGGAGGGTATAAAAAATGGTTTCCCATAACATCCCATGAAGGGATTGGGGAGAGCTTCTCACATTCAGACTAGGTACATTTTAAAGAAGTGTTACTCTTTTTAGGAAAAGGTTATTTTTTTTAAGAAAATTTACTTAGAAAAGGTATTATTGTATTTTTACGAAAAGGAAATTTTGAAAGAAAAAGTATATTTTTTTAAGATGGTATTTTTTTTTTGTGAAGAAAAGGGGTTTTTTAAGAGATGGTATTTTTTTAGAATTGGATTTTTTTTCAAGAATAGGTACATTTTTAAGAGTAGGTACTTATATCAAGACAAGTTATTTTGTTTCACAAAAAAGGTACTCTGTTAAGAAAAGACAATTTGTTGTAAGAAAATGTTCTTTTTTTTTGTCCAAAACAAATTTTGGTCTGCCTTTAGAAGTTTTATTTAAACTTATTTCTCAATTATTAGTCGACCTCTAGACCCAATCATTCCGTACTAATGGTCTCGTTATTTGTAGTTTTTCACCACATATACTATTTACTTACCATAGTACATTCCCCATTGTCCCATTTGATTTTTAGTCTTTTTATAAATCTGCTCTTTCTGGTAGACGTTTATTATTTTCTGCATCTTCCACAACATTTCAATCGAGTTTGTCGCAGTTGCCTCTTCGCAGTTGCCTCTTTTATGTATATCCAAATTCAAAAAAAAATCCACTCGCGAGTTGAAAAATTCGGCTCCTCTTCACTATAAAGCTCTCACTCCCAGTAAAATAAAAAGTAAACTCCGGATCGAATTTTTATTTTTGGAACGAAGTTTCTTATCGCACGTTGCGGGATGGGGGCTAAATGAAAAAATTTTTAAACAACTTTTTTTTAACCGTATTATGCTGTAACCCTGTATACAACCCAATATTATTTTGCATACTTTTAGGATTTAGGATTTGTACAGTCAGGGACATATATGAGGGTTGATTTGTTCAACGTTGGCTTTGTGATAGTCATGCCTATGTGAAGTGTGCTGGCTTCAATGGAAGGCATTGTGATATAATTACGGCTAAGGAAAGCGGGTTTCGCTGGAGCTAAGCTATTTTAGGAGGCAAAGAACGGATTTCAAACTTTAAATACTGATTTTGTCTCTATTAGTTTGAAACTTAAATCGTTGGAGGATATGTTTGATATGTTTAAATGGCCTGAAGACATCTCGTCCTCTCCAAGACGGGAAAAAAGCTTTTAGTGACGTAATTTAATTGTGCCAGTAACTCCTAACTTGGATAATTTGGACAGTCTTCTCTTATCTCCGAAACCGTCGTCGTCTGTTGTTCCTTCAACCACTGAAGTCAGGGGCCGTAATCATATCAGTTTTATTATAAAAATGATATACTAATGATTATATTATTAGTTTTAAAGATTTGTTTTCAATGGTAGTGATTCAATTTGAGTAATATGTATTACAAAAATCAGATGTTGTGTTTGTTTTGTTTGTTTGCATTTTTTAGTACCGTATAGCTTCGAAAGCGGTTGGACTGATAATTTTCACAGAATGTAGCTGTGTGGTCGGTGATGAAAATAGGTTTACTTAAATTTTTGATATATCAAGTATGCGTGGCCGCGCCCATTGGACTCTATTTTTGAAAACGCAATATATGAAGGACTGTTTCACCAATCGCCTTGAAAATTTGCGTGGATGCATTAGGCAGAAAAATTCGTGATCCAACAAAAAATAGGCGGCATCGCAATAGTGGGCGTTGCATACATCTTGAAACATTGTACAGCTGTACCTCATGAACTATCAGAGGTATGAAGATGAGATTTGGCATATAAGTTGTTCGTACAGTTCGAATTACAGCTAGGGTGAAAGTGGGATGTGCCACGCCTCCTTTTTAAAAATCGCTCTGACGACTTTTCTACTAGACCGATTGTTATGGAAATTTTACAATGTGATACTGATGACCTACTGATATTCTTTAGTTATACTTGGTAGTGATTGGATAAAGGAGGTGGCACCGCCATACAACTTGAAATTTAAAAGGGCTATATCTCATGAGCTATCAGAGGTATGAAGATACAATTTGGTATATATGTTGTTGTACAGTATGAATTACTGCCAGGGTGGAAGTGGGATGTGCCACGCCCCTTTTAAAAGAAACCATTATATCAGTCATAATAATAGTTTGATCGTCCTATAAATTTCACATTATGTTACAGTTGGTCTACAGATACGAACAGGCTATTTGGAAGAAAGTTGCCACAAAGGGACGAGGCGCCGACCACACACGTCAATATTTGACTATTATATATACCATAACAAACAATTATCCCTACACCAGGCACTTGAGAACATATTTCAATGTATCGCAAAAAATATATGGCCGATTTAAAAAAAATGTATATATTTTGAGATACATTTAAAAATGTTCACAATTGGCTGGTGTACGGACAATTGTTTGATACAGTGTAGGAATGTGCTTTTCGGTACATATACTACTGATATGATGCAAATTACTTTTTGGGGAAAACCAATAAAAATATGGTTATTAAAAAGGTTGGACTACGAAGCTAAAAAAGTGACCACAGGTACGAATGAATATGAATATCATTGAGGTCAGTTTCGAGAGCATCCTAAATATCTTTATCCCGATAATGCATTTTGTAAAAAAAAAATCTATGAGTGTTCGAACTCACGGATGATGTGTTAACAGCTTTTTGTAACACGGTACCTGTTAGATTTCTATGAACACATTAGTAAATGTTACATTGGAAAATAAAAAATAATAGTTTTTTTTGTATACACCGGGCAATGCTGAACATCAAATGACTCGCTTTGTTCGGCCATAACAACAACAACGAAACAACCAAACACACAACATCACACATACTTTGGCCGAAGTAGCTGACGTATACGTGTGTCACATAACCACATGTTTGCCATATCAACAGCAACGAAACAGCCAAACACACAACATCACACATATTTTGTACGAAGTAGCTGACGTATTAGGATGTCACCATACCGTCGACTGCGCAAGCCATACCGGCTTGCAAATGAAATTTTGCGTGGCTATGCTTTATATCTCCGTTCAACAACAGCAACAGACGTATGTACATACATACATTATTATGTTAATACATACGCTATAGACACAATTTCGTTTGCCTCACCCCTGCCACACCCCTGCCACACCACTCTTTCATTGCTCTCTTGCTCGCTCATTTTTGTTTAACACGTCATTATTCTCTTTCGCAGTCGCAGAAAATCTGGTTTTAGCAGCAGCATAAAATCTGGTTTTAGCAGCAGCATAAAATCTGACTTTGATAGATTTAGTCCCTATACGCCGTTATAGATGTTAACACATCAAAAAAATTTAGAATAATCTTACAGAGGCTACCATAATCACGGGAAATTATAATGGAACCGGTGCACTGATTTGACGCTTTCCCATGATACCTGCAGACATGCCCATCGATTTCAAAAGATGTCACTTTCCGATTCGGTGGCCATTTGCGATGACAATTAATAAAGCGCAAGGGCAGTCGCTTCAAGTCTGGCTTAAATTTAACAAATCCGTGTTTCTTAAAAAAACATTTCTAAAAAAAATACATTTTCTTATAAAAAATTCATACTCATGGCTTTTTCTTACAAAAATTACATTTTCTTAAAAAAAATTAGCTTTTAATAAAAGAAGTACTTCTCTTTAAAAAATTACCTTTTCGGGAAAATATAATACAGATTCTTACAAACAGTACCTAAAAATATACTGTAAAAAAATACATTTTTACATTTTAATTCGCTCGATATTTTAATTTTATTTTTAGGAGGAGCTGAATTTTTCGGCTCGCGAGAGGAATGTTTACTTACTCTGTGTATAAGTAATTTTTCTTTTTTATTTTACACGTCATGCTTGAATTACATATTATTATGTTGTGGTAACCGATTTAAAAGTTCATTCGGTTGTACCTACAGAATTCATGAGAAATTCGGTTACAGCAACCGAAATTACTCCAAATTCGGTCGTTGCAACCGACTTAAGGCTAAATACCGTCATTGCGACCGAATCGATACCAACCGATTTGATGCAAAATTCGGTTGGTGCAACTGAATTGATGCCACATTCGGTTACTCCAACCGAATTTGGTATGAAATTCGAACTAATTCCAAATTCGGTTGCTTCAACCAAAATTTTAGAAAAATTAGTTGGCAGAACGAATATAATTGAATATCCAGTTGTCAGAACCGAATCAATTATGAAATGAGGTTGTTTCAACCGAATTTCAGTTATGGGGACTAAATTCGGTCGTGACAACCTCAATTCGGTTGTGACAACCCCAATTCGTTGATATCAGCCGAATTTACGGTTGCTAGAATCTCTTCTCCAACAATTAATTCTCTGGGTGCGGGATGATATTCATTCAGGTCATCGAATTACATCCCATCAATTAAGAACCGTCAAAACTATAAACTAAAATCAAAAATTTATTTTCAGTTTGTGACAACTAGTTTGGTATTATGAGAATTCATTTCAAACAGGTGCTGGCACGTAAACAAATAGTTAAAAATGATTACCGTAGTTAATTAAATTTTCTTTCGAATTTTACTACGTATTTCATTAACTACGAAAGTACGGAATTTCGTCGGTGTAGAATCATATATATCTCTGCCTGGTCGCCCAATGATGTCTATGTCGTCAGCATACGCCAGCAACATATGGCTTTTCGTGTTAATTGTCTTGTTCGTATTTACTGCAGCCTTTCTCATTATTATCTCCATTAAGATGTTGAAGAGATTGCACGAAAGTGTGTCGCCTTGTCTCAGTCCTCGCTAGGTACAGAATGGTTCAGTGCGGTCTTTCCCCACTTACACTGCTGATTTGGTGTTGATCAGCGTCGTTCTACAGAGCCGGATCAGTTTTGCCGGAATCCCAAGTTCAGACATAACGTCGTACAGTTTTCCCCGTATGAGACTATCGAAAGCAGCTTTGTAATCGAAAAAAATGTGGTATGCATCGATTTGCTTTTCGTGGGTCTTTTCCAGGATTTGGCGTAGCGTAAATATTTGGTCAGTCGTGGATCTATACTATCTTCCACTATAATTACCTCCTGATCTTCAGTGGAAGAATCTGAGTGGAGTAGTGCTGAAAAGTGGTCTCTCCACATTTTGAGCACACACTGCTTCTCAGTCACCAGATTCCCATTCTCGTCCTTGCAGGAGGGCAGCCCATTATTAGGCCCATTATTCAATATTCTTACCCTCTGGAAAAACTTTCGGGATTCAGCATTCATCCTGCACATTTCGGTTCTTTCACTCTCTCTCTGCTCCCACTGCCATTTTTCCGCCTAAATAGTTGGTTTTCCTCCCTTTTCAGCTTCTTGTACCGTTCACTTGCAGCACGCGTTGTAACTGACTGTTTCGTTGCCATAGGTGCAGCGTCTTTTTCATCAGTTGCAATGCGACATTCTTCGTTGTACCATGGCTTATCCTTCTGCGGTTGTTGATAACCAAGTTCAGTCCTTGCAGCGGTTTCCAAAGAATGGGAGCTGTGCTGCCAATGCGCATCTGGGTCTTCGGGAGGGGGGGAGGGTATTCTGCTCTAGCAGGAGAGAGAGAGAGAGCTTCTGTCGATCCGGTATTTGTAGCTTGTCAATAACGCCCTGCTCAGTCTTGTGCGAACTTTCGCAGCCACCAGGTAATGATCCGAGTCGCACCTCGAATCACCAAGTGATCAATCTGGTTCTTCGTCCACTGGTCAGGAGATATCCAGGTCGCCTTGTGTATGTCCTTATGCTGGAATCGTGTGCTACTAACTACCATGTTCTTTGCAGCGCCGAAGTCTATCAGTCTTATTCCATTATCGGAGGTGGTATCATGTAGATTCTGATTACCGATGGTTGGTCGAAAGACACTTTCTTTTCCTAATTTGACATTAAAATCGCCTAGAATAATCTTAATGACGTGGTCAGGGCAGCGTTCATATACTTCCTCCAGACGCTCATAAAATGTTTCTTTGACCTCATCATCGTTATCCTCTGTCGGTGCGTGCACACAAATTAACGAGATGTTGAAATATTTCGCTTTGATACGAATTGTGGCTATACGGTCACTCACTGGGTTGAACCTTGAAACTAGATGTCGCAGTCTCTTGCCAACTATAAATCCGCACCCAAATTCGTGCTTTCGATCATGGCAGCTGTAGTAAATATCGAAGTTTTTCTTTCTGGTGCAACCATATCCTGTCCGTCGCATTTCCTGGATCGCTGTGATGTCAGCTTTATATTTTCTGAGGACATACGTCAGATGGAAAGTGGCACCAGTCCTGTATAGCGTTCGCACATTCCAGGTACATATCCTTAAATCATGGTCCTTATAACGTTTGCGAGGGTCGTCAACAGTTTCTTTGTTCATTATATTCTTCGTATTTTCAAACCCAGCCCACCGTGGTTTGCATTTTACCTACTGCCAGGATGATTATGGATCAGACGCTGACCAGAATGCAGTGTGTCGAAACTGGATTTTGGTTTCTTCAATTTTAATCCGCCTTTGGCAAGGGGTGTTGGCTCATCCGCCTTCAAAGGACAGAAGAATATGTCTACTACTTCGAAGAGCTTCAGTGACAGGGTCACCTAATAATCTTGGACTGCCCAATGAAGGAATAATTTCTAGCCACTCCCAGGTGAATGGCTATCAGAAACTTTCCACCTCCAAGGACATGGTTTATAAATACATTGTTTAAAAATCGTTGTAAAATATCAGTAGACGGATCTGATAGTATTAAAGAATTTGGGCTACTGCTTATGATATTATGATAATTAACAAACAATAAAGTTTTAGCTATTTTTGGTAAATAATGAACTCGATTTTTTTACATTTTTCTACTAATTTATGTGTACGATAGTAAGGCGGTCGCTCACGTACTCCTAATCGTACTCCTGATATCATGGCCCAATCGGCAGCCGCTACATCCCTGGTGAGAATCAGAGATTGTGGCGTCATGATAGCGGTGCATTCCGGACACGCTCAATTGCTACACCGGATCAACTCTATTCCCGCATAAAACGGACTACTGTATCCCCTACCTTCTACCAGCGACAAATCTAAGGACTTCTATTCCGAACAGGAATACTTGGGAACAGTCACTGGAAGGGGACACCAGTAGTATCAGATTTTTCACGGATGGATCAAAGTTGGACGAGCAAGTAGGCTATGGGTTCCATTCAACGGACCTAAATATAAATATCTCCTTCAAGCTGCCTGATCACTGTAGTGTATTTCAGGCGGAAATTACCGCCATACTGGAGGTTGCTGAACTACTGAAAAGTAGTGTCACAACCCTCCGGAGAATATGTATCTACACAAACAGCCAGGCTGCCATAAAATCCCTGGAAGCCATGTTTGCTACGTCTCTGACGGTAAAAGAATGCCACTCATCACTTAGGGTGATGGCAGAGTATTTTGACATCAGGCTCATCTGGGTACCAGGACACAGCGACATTCCAGGCAATTGCGTAGCGGATGCGTTAGCGAGACAGGGTACTACGGCACAGGTTCTTCCGGCATAATAAGGTGTTAGTATGCCAATCTATACCTGCAGTTTACAGATCAGGCAGTGGACCGATAATATGTTCAAGGACAAGTGGAGACTTACTTCAACTTGCAAACAAGCTAGGGACTAGGCAACTACTTAACTTGCCGAGAGGCAGGTTATCCACAATGATAGGAACACTTACGGGACATTGCCTTGTAGGAAAACACGCCCTAAGATTGGGACATAGAAACTCTACTCTCTGTAGATGCTGCATGGAAGAGGACGAGGAAACGGCGAAACACCTTCTCTTGGATTGCCCTGCTCTGGCAGGACTGAGAAGTAGGATATTCGGTACACATTTAGTTAGCACCGTGCCCTACAGGATATTCCTGTAGGTCTCATAGACAAATTTATTACAAGGGCAAATTGGCTAGACTACTAGTCAATAGTTGCTATGGAGGAAACTGCAGGTATCACAATGGGTTTCTTTAGCCTAAGTGTGCTAGACAGCGTGCTGTCTTGAAGCCTTTTCATCCAACCAACGTGGTATACTTCAAGCTTTACTAGGTAAGAAACATTAGTGGTATTCATGTAAACGTGCAAATTCGAAAACTTGCACAGCAAACGTCAAAGCAACACAAAAATGCTCTCATACAAAATGACTTGCACAAATGTCTGCCGTTTCGTTTTCGAGGTTTGCTCAGCAAAATTGACTCGAAACGTTACTACATGTCGTCAGCTGAAATGTAAAACAACGTTACTACAATTTAAATTTTTTACTGAAGATGAGAAAAACCATATAAAATGACAAATAATACAGGTTTGGCAGCTACATTTTAGACCTCCAAAACTGCATTCTTTACCATTTTACCAGCATTCCGTTTCTGCTCCCGTATATAAGTGATAATTGTAGTTACGTTGTTTTGCATTTCAAATAACGATTTGTGCAAGTCGTTTTGTATGTGAAAAATTTTTGATTTGATTCTTTGCTGTGCAAGATTTTGAGGTTTTCGAGGCTCTTGCATTTACATGAATACCAATTTTATTTTGAATACCAAGTTTTTGTTTTCTAAAACATTTGCTTTATTTGCAAACCAATAATAAACAAAACAATAAATCGAAAATCAATAATAAACAATAAAAGAAAAAAATTCAATAAACTTCAAGTTCTTGGAAAGAAAGCAAATCAAACTGACGTATGGTTTTTAGCAAGGATGTGGAGTCGAAGTTAGAGTTTAGGAGTCGGAGTTCGGGAAATCGGACCGGAGTCGGAGTAGGAGTTGAAGCCGATATATTTCAGCCCTTCTCGAAAATTTTGAGAAAGAAATTAGATTAGGGAATACAATATTACCTCTAAGATTATGGTTGCCAAATTTATTAAATGGTTGCCAAATTTATTGACAGAAATGTTATAGGCTTTGGTTAGCGCGGTATTACCGACACTACTCAATACAATTTTTTCCAGCGATAAGCCAATAATTCGATAGTTTATAGTTGAGTTACCTAAAATTTGAATCCTCTCGGTACTGCTATCATTTTCTTATACTGCATTCACACTGCTGCAGGATTCTCTCATTTCGAGTAAATTAACACAATGCAATCGAAATCTCTTGTTTGGAGATTTCGTTTAACCAAACATCTGCTATTCAATACAATAACCAGCTCTTAAGTTCCTCGAAATCTCCAACTGCTGCAGTATAAGTATTTTTAAGCAGGAACAATATTTTATTAACTTTATCTCCAAGAAGTGTACTTCTTCTTTCTCTTAGTATTCTTACAGACGTGGAAAATACTCCTCCGCTTCTTGCCGAACTGCTTGGAATACATACTTTTTTTCAAAACCAATATTCCTTTTTCTTTTTACGTTTCCATGGTATCTGATTTTATTTTAGATAAGAAAAAAGAGATATGCTAGCAGACCTTATTGCCTTCCAGAATACAATACTTATTCGTGACCCGCCTCTGTAAGAAGTCATTCTAGTATACCTTCATATTCCCTAGCTTAGAAATGTCTAATTCTAATTCGAACACATTCTTTTGATTGAGGCTAGAGTGGCCAAAAACCGGTGTTTTTTTTTAAACCCGGTTTCGCTTTGCTCGAAGTCCGAGTTAGACCGGGTTTTTCGTGTTTTTAAATTGAATTTCATGTGTACCACTTACAATGAATTTTATTATTTTCATTCGTGTTCAAATCTCATAACTGTATTAAATGTTGACAAACACGTTTAAATTTTAAATTAAATTTACCCGGTATGCGATGGAGATCGATCGATTTAAATCTAATACTATTTGACATAATAATGATGATTTGTTCAAATAATGGATATCAATTAAATAATTCCTCTTTTTTGACATTAAATAATGTATATGTGGCAGCGCATAGAGAAAGGGACCTAAGGGTAAAAAAATCAATTTTCACTTATTTTTTTGTTGATGTGGACAACATCTGAGCATCGAATGAGACCTATCCCAAGCCCCAAAGGTGTTCCCTCCCAGAGATATGCGCGTTTTATGAAAGTGAAGTCGACGAAAGTGAGGTTATGTGAAAAAATTTTCGTACTAACAGAGTGATATTCACGATTTAAAAGAATTATAAATGAGTATTTATTATAATTCACAATTAATAATTTCAGAAAATAAAGCTGGATTCGAAAAAACGCGAGCAAAATTGATATCAAACTCATGGAAACAGCGCGCTAGGTAGAAAACAGTAAAAACCAACTATCAAAACAAGAGGTAGGGACGACCTACGCGCGTTTCCAAGGTTGACCAACACGTTCCTGACGTCATGAGATGTGTCGCTTTCAAATGAGACCAATACCAACACGCTCAGTGATGGTACACCAAAGACACACGTATTTAAATCTTTAAAATGGCTCTCCTGAACAAACCCGGCTTTTACCCTTAGGTCCCTTTCTATTTTGCGCGTCACATATATAAAATGTTTGTTCCCCAATATTAGTAATTAAATAAATAGTTTCCCATTACATTCCATGAAGGAATCGGGGAGAGCTTCTCACAACCAGTAAGCGGTGCGCTTTCTAGATTTATACTCACTGATTGGGACCTACAGTTTTACACCGGTTCCGAACGGTATTTTGAGAAGCCTTTTCATGGCTAAATACTCGATAGTGTCACTATGCGAGGTGACCGCCGTCGAAAGGAATTTAAGGTGGTCAGAGCAGGGATCGAACCCAGGATCTCAAGTACAAGAGGCGCGCACACTAACCATTGCACCAATTATGTTAATAAAATGCATCTGAAAAAGTAGGTTGTTAAATACAGGGTGTTTTTTATATTCCAGGCCGATATTTTTTACCGCCTTTCTGTTTCGTTGGCATTTGTCAGTTTTGATTTGGCAGTTGTGCTGAGCAGTCGATAACAATTTATTATGGATCATCTAACACCCCAACTTTACTTTTATTGACTATTTTACAACCTCATGAGGTCCGACGTCTTACACATCTTAATTAAACAAAAAAATTATAGAAATTTCAACATATTCTTCCAACTGGCTCTATCCTTCGCCTTTTCTCGCCAATTGGTAACACCAAGGATACGGAGGGATTCTTCTGCCTGGTCTCTCCAGCGGAGTCTTGGTTCCAATGGATTCTTGCTTCCATCGGGTACGTTATCGATAACCTTTCGTGCTGACCCATCTTCATTCATTCTGATAACATGGCCTAGCCAACGCAATTGGCCTAATTTGATTCGCCTAGCTATATCCACGTCAGAATATATAGAATATCCAGCGACGTCGCTGCTCGCCGTTTTGCCTAACAGGACCATATATTTTACGGATAATTTTTCTCTCGAAAACTCCCAGGTGTTCTTCAACCGCTTGCGATATGACCCAAGTATCGGAGCCGTATGTCAAGACAGGTAAAATGAGAGTCTGATATAGTTGGACTTTTGTCCGTCGAGAGAGGGCTTTGTTCCTCAACTGCTTGCTGAGCCCAAAATAACATCTATTTGCAAGCACAATTCTCCTATCTATCTCCAGGCTGACGTTGTTGTCCTTTTTCACGGGGGATCCAAGGTAGACAAATTCATCTACCACTTCAAAATTAAATCGGTTGTCAACGTTCAAGTGCGGACCAAGTCGAGAGGTTTCTCTAGTCGTTGACACCATCAATTTTGTCTTGCCCTCATTAACAGCAAGACCCTTCGCTGATTCTTGAAAATACTGCAGTAATGTAACGATCCGTCTATACGAGGTGTACTACCTTGGGAACGGGGCTACCTACTGAATCGGCCGTGCTCGTCGGTGGGGGGGTTGTGATAAGTTCCCAGACATGCTCGATCGTACAAGATTTTAATTCAATTTAGATGAATGGAAGTAAAAACAAAAAAATTGGACAGATTTAGCCGTTCATGATTGAAATGTAGCTTAAGCTGTTGTACGCTACACTGATCCAAAGCCCACCCTCCGTACTGACTACTAATGACGTTAAGTTAGTCAGCCCACTTAAGAAAAAGAAAAAAATAAAATAAAATATATATATTAAATTTTACCTACTATCCCATACCTCAAACTTCACTTTTTGTAATAACATACAAAAAAAAAATTAAAATTCCATGTTTAAACCAGAAACGTTACAAACTCCATTTATTAACAGATTTGAACTAATATTTGAACTAATTTTTCTTTATATTCTGTTATATCTTGTTACATCAATGAAATGTTACGTTTAACAAAAAAAAAAATAAAAAAATTAATTTGAAATTATATTGAAATTATTGTATTCTCGTAACACATAGAAGATAATTTGTGTTATTTTCGGTATGGATTGGGCATAACAAATAAAGTATATGTGCAAAAGTCTGATGTAGGCAGTGAATATTTCGATATTTACAACATAATTTGTACTCACCACTTAATGATTTCCCACGTAGACAACAGGCCTGTTGTCGCAATAGGGTGATAGGTGTTTTAAAAAGAGTTGTTAAGTGATATTCACTGACGTAAAGTTAAAATTGTCGGTGTATTGTTCTGATGTATCGTGATGTAATTTTACACATATGCTATTTTACATAAAAACTCTTGGGAATTGATCCAATTATTCTGAGATTTAGTTCATCAAAGTGATTGTGCAAAATGGGTCCTCTGTATTCATTGATGGATTTGATGATACAACGACAAATAACAGAAATAGATGACCCTCGTTGCAATCTGCGACAGATGATGACAGACAACCAAATTTTTACGTCACTTGCTTGCAACAGATCTACGACCGAAATTTGGAGTTGTTCCGTTGTTCCGTTTCCTGGAGGTTCATTGGCCTCTTTTCCGTATGTGGCAATTGAAGATATATTACGTCCAGAAATTCGAAATTTACGATCTTTGTTACAGACGACAATAATATAAAATCTGGAACTTGGCTATCCACAAGTTTGCCCAGGTTTCCTCCAGGGTCGATCAAAACAAATTGGATTTGCAGAATTAAAGGGCAAATTTGTAAACTTTAATTCTTTGCCAAGGGTTCACAGTTTTTCGTTTTTTCAACTCCCCAATCCTTCAGTCTCGAAATCAATAAATTTTTTCACAAAAAATCTGACAACCAAAAATAAATTTAAAAATCAAAAGTCATTTGATTTCCATATCAAAAATTCGAAAACTATAAGCAATTCAACGAAGTCAAAGTAACTTACACCCAAAGTAAAATGTACTTACAAGAGTAAGAAAAGGTCCACGAATTTAGGTGAGTTATATTACACATTAAACTAAGAATCTACAGTAAAGAAATTGAATCGACACCGAATATTCAAAAAAAAAATCCGTCGCCATCACACCCCACAGAGTAAGAACCAAGCCCGCTGCCGGACTTAATCTGAAAACACGCGAACATCAGCGAATAGTCCACCCGGAATGTACGCTACGTCCATATATCCTTGACATGATATACAGTAATATGGCCACCATCCAAATCCTCCAGCTCATAGTTTACGTTACCACACTTCCTTCTCACCACTGCTTTTACTCCAGTAGGCGCCAATTTCGCGTTAAAATTTCCCGCTAAAGAGCTTTGAACGAAATTTCGACGTATTACCATCTGTCCGACGTTGAATTCTCTCTGACGTGATCTTAGATTATATGATTTGACATTGCGGTCATATGCCTCTTTAACCTTTGTCCGAATAGAGTCTCGTAGAAGTGTAAAATTGTCTTGTCTTTCTATTTTCGTATCAGATTCCGATAGAAGTTTCAAATTCCGTAAAATTTTGTAGTCCTTACCATGGTTAATCATAGTCTGTCCGAATAAAAGTTCGTATGGAGTCAACCCTGTTGTCTGATGTAAGCCGCTCCGTAACGCACAAATAAGAACGGAGGGCTTCGTTAATGGATCTATGTATTGCAGTGAATCTGTGTTCAACCCCGAACTCAAGCACCAGCCTCTCAAATTCCGTCGATTTAAATTGGCTTCCGTTGTCGTAAAAGATGACTTCCGGAACCCCATAGCAGGTAAAGATCTCATTTTTGAGATATTCTACGATTGGTTTGGTTACAAATTTCCTCAATGATTTCATAAACGTGAATTTTGTGAAGTGATCCATGATAATTAAAATTCCGATCTTCCCAGTCCTCGTTCGCGGGAAAGGTCCAATGAGGTCGATATATAACCGCTGAAATGGCCTCTGGGATAAAACCATTTGGCCCATAGGTGGTTTAAGTGTAGAGGTTGGAACTTTGGAAGTTTTGCACGAGTCACAGCTAAAGACGTAATCCTTTACGTCGGCCACTAATCTGGGCCAAAAGAAAAATTCCCGTACTCGGTGAACCGGTTTTGCCACACCTCCATGCGCCGCGGTTGGAACATCATGGGCAGCATATAATACATCCTTACGCAACTCTTCTGGAACAAACAGCTTCCAAGATTCCGATTCGTCCCAGTTTCCCGATGTAAAATTGGTTCTTTTATAAACGAACTTATCAACGACTTTAAAATCCGGTAGCTCAGCCTCCAAGAATTCATTCCTGAGCCAGGTATATTCCGGACTGTCAAATGCTGGTGAATTGAGGTTAATTGACGGCAAAGCTTGTAGTTCCACCTCTGCCACCGTCAAATTATCGTCAAACGCTCGGGATAACGCGTCTGTCACTTCGTTGTCCTTGCCCTTTCGATGCTCAATTGTAAAGTCATAACCTAGGAGTTTCAAGGCCCATCTTGCCAAACGTCCGGACAGGTCCTTCTGTCTCATCAACCACTTGAGACTCGCATGGTCTGTGACGACTTTAAACTCGTGCCCCTCGATATATGCTCTAAATTTTTTAATGGCCAATATGACTGCCAGACATTCCAATTCGGTAATCGAGTAGTTTCTCTGAGCTTTATTTAATTTTCGAGACATAAAGGCGATGAGTCGCTCATTCCCATCATCGTCCAATTGAGCCAACACAGCACCTATGCCAACTGTACTCGCATCACATTGGAGTATAAATGATTTGTCAAAATTTGCATGCACCAAAACTGGAGCTGACGTCAACTTACTTTTGATGGCCTCAAAGGATTTCTGCGCATCGTCCGTCCATACAAAAGTTTTCTTCGACGACAACAACTCTGTCATCGGAAACGTGGCTGTGGCATACTCATCAATAAACCTGCGGTACCAGCCAGCCATACCGAGGAATTTCTATTCTATTTTCAATCTTCCTTCGCCTGCAATGTATCCTAGATACTGCACCTGCCGAATTGCAAAATTGCTTTTCTTCACGTTGATACTCAGATTAGCCATTCGAAGTTTTGTGGCAACCTCATTTAAGGGCCGTAAGTGTTCGTCAAAGTTCTCCGAAATTATAAGTAGGTCGTCAAGGTAAACAAATACGTTCGTCTTCAAATTGTACGGAATGACTTGGTCCATCAGTCTACACATTGTCTGTGGGGCGTTACACAATCCAATCGGCATTCTCGTAAATTGATATAATGGCCGATTAGGGATTGTGAACGCGGTCTTTGGTCGCGAGTCTTCCTCCAGTTTAATTTGCCAGAATGCATCTTACAGATCCACCTTGGAAATGTAATAAACTGGAGGCAGTCTCGATAGTAATCCTTCTATGTTCGGTATAGGGTACGAGTCTTTTATCGTCACGGAGTTCAATCTCCGACTGTCCAAACAAAAACGCACCTTTCCCGGCTTTACAATTAAAACACCAGGAGATGACCAGGGAGATGTTGGACATTCCTCTATAACTCCTAGTTTCAGCATACGGTCGATTTCAGTACATAAAAGCTTTTCCCTCGCTGGAGAAATAGGGTAATATCTCTGCTTAATCGGTACTGCCCCACTCGTATCGATCTTGTGTTCCAGTAAACTAGTACATCCCAGTCCATCACGATCAGAATTTGGAAAGACGTCGATGATCTTCTGCAGTTGTTGCTTTTGTACTGCCGTCATGGGAATTTTTTCATCGTCTTCCGCTGCACTTATTTCACATATTGAGTTTTCAATTAAAATTCGGATACCAAATTCTTCCCAAAAATCCATGCCACAAATAACATCCTGTGTAATCGAAGGTATTAACAAGAACGTAATAGATTTAGTCCGTGAGTTACATGAAATTTCCAAAGCAACTGTTCCTAGTACACGCTGTAGTTGGCCGTCCGCTGTTCTAACTTTCCCAACACCGCGATCGTATTTATTCGATTCCACGATTTCAGCACACAACTCACCTCCTATCACGTTTATATTTGCCCCACTGTCCAACAAGGCATATCGTTTTTTACTCAGTAATCTCAGCACGATGTACGGTCTGTTGTCATCTTCCTTACTAACCAATGAGGAAATAATGTATTTCCCGAATTGCTTTCTTCTTTGGTGGAATTCCCGAATTCTTCGCGATGATCTGTTGGGCAGGTGTTTAATAATCGGTTCATTAAAAATTCGCTCCCTACCACGTTGATATTCCTCGAGCCGAACATGGTATGGTCGTTGCAAAGGATGAATTGAAGTAAAATCGGGTTTAATAGTGTCATTTCGTAATTGTGTCACATCAGGTTGAGTAGCCACAGTCGGTAAAACATTATCATTGGGATCACATCTTTCTAATTTCTTTTCGGATGTTCGACCTTCCCTCGGCGAACATCCTTCAAGGCGTTTCCCTGCTGCTGGCAACATTTCGGGCATTGAGGTTTATAAACGTCCTTAGCTCCGCACCCGTAACAGAACACCGTACGCGGTTCCAAACAATCGATGAAAGCGTGATCAATTTTATGACAGTTCCAACATTTACCAGTATGCACCATGAGACACACTTCCGAGCAGTTTTCCAACTCCTCGTCTTCCAGGTCTGTACGAACATTTGTGACCACGACCTCCGACAAATGTCCCTTCAGGTATAGCCGCTTGTTTGAATTCGATACCGCCATATCCTTAATAAATTTTTCATGTCGTCTAACAGCACGTCTTAACTGCGATACATGCGTGATCTCCAGATGCAGAAGTTCGTGTCGGACTTCTGAACGTAAATTCCGGTGAATGGTCTCGCAGAGCTCGTAATCTGACATCGGTGTTCTCAGCCTGTCACATAAACTCATAACCGCATCGTAATATTCGTCGAATGTCTCATTCTGTCTCTGTTTTCTACGTCTGATGTCGTCTCTAATGTCAAAATCAGTTTGATAATCCTTATATTGTCTCTTCAAAGCGGCGCACAGTTCGTCCCAGTCCATGACTTCGCGACTCCGATGAAATGTCCAAAACCACTTCAGAGACTTCCCCTCAAAGAGTATATGAGCGTGTTGACAAAGCAGTTCGAAATCGCCCCGCAAGTTTGTATTAGTCATCAACGGTAATCTCCGACGTCTCGCCAGTAAATCGGATTCTCCAATTCCGTATCAAGTTAAGTACTCTTTCCGAGTTTCGATCAAAGTCAGCATCGAGAGGTCGACGTCCACGGCTCGGCAGATTATTACATCCGTTCCGTGAAGATACACTCTGATTATCCTGTTCTTCATGTTGAGACTGGCCACGAACTTCTCTTTCCGTTTGCATGTTTCGTACTTCTTGTGGAACCGGCCTAGAATTGGTTAATGTTAACTCCCTAAATCTTTCAGCAATCAAATCCCCAATTTCTTCCCTAAAACCTCGAAGTGAATCATTAACCAGTCGACGTAATCGGCCTTCATCCCTAATATCTTGACGTACAGCTGCTTTACGTTTCTGCAATCGAGTAATCGGACGACCCGCTCGATTAACAGGGGTTCCTGCATCCCCGCAAGCTCCCTGATCCTCCGTATAAGTGGTCTGCACCAACCTCAACCTGAGAAGATTGTTCGTCATCGCTCCGAACCACCGGCATTATAAGACAAGTTTAGGATCGCACTCAGTAAAAAACTAATATCAACGATATTTTCCAAACAGCAGACTAACACTGCGAACTTACCACAAACGAACACTGAGATGATTCAGATTCGGAATAGTATAGAAAAGGTGTCAACTGAAATTACAATCTTCCAAAAGCAATATTCAATCAAAGTTACAACCAAACCAGCATATAGGTCATAAATTTCAATAATAAACAAATGTCGCTGTTAAAACCACTAATAATAAACACGATAAAATAAGTTATTACTACTCAGTGAAGTATCGCGGTATGGGAAGGTACAAAAGAAAATAAAAAAAACAACATTTTAAAAACACCAAAACATAAAAACTCCATCTAAAAACCTAATGAAAATTGAATGAAAGAAAACTAAATTAATACGAACTAAAAATAATCGAATAAAACTCAATACTAATTTTTACCGAACAATCATGACGACTAACAGTATATGAACTGAACCCTCAATATCGACTAGACAAAAATCAAAAAAGTAATCCGAACAAAAAGGGGAGAAGCGAAAAAGATCCCCATCATCTATTGTAGGAAAGTAATCGACTACGATCAAAACTTTGAATTCATCTACAAAGACGACTAGGTCAAGAAGCAAGAAAGGACAATTTCTAAGAAGACGGAAAAGCCAAATGTAAGTTTAGTATGAGGTGAGTAAGAGTCAAACGAACGCCAAACCAATATAAACTAGAATGACTTCTCGAGTTCGAACCCAAACCCTGATAAACGATGCTCCATAAAATGTCAATCCTGGAACTGAAAATCATATCAATAATTGACAGTTGAATCCAAGTTTACAAATTACCGGAACAAAAACTAAATAAAATGAAATTAAAGAGAACAGATGCTCATATGTACGCGCCACCCACAAAGGATTCAATAGACCCCAGCCTCTAGATGGAAGTCGCACCAAACAAAACTCTAAAATTCACGATGACTGAGGCCCCACGTTGGGCGCCAAAAATCCCTGTAACGATCCGTCTGTACGAGGTGTAGTACCTTGGGAACGGGGCTACCTACTGGATCGGCCGTGCTCGTCGGTGGGGGGGTTGTGATAAGTTCCCAGACATGCTCGATCGTACAAGATTTTAATTCAATTTAGATGAATGGAAGTAAAAACAAAAAAATTGGACAGATTTAGCCGTTCATGATTGAAATGTAGCTTAAGCTGTTGTACGCTACACTGATCCAAAGCCCACCCTCCGTACTGACTACTAATGACGTTAAGTTAGTCAGCCCACTTAAGAAAAAGAAAAAAAGAAAATAAAATATATATATTAAATTTTACCTACTATCCCATACCTCCAACTTCACTTTTCGTAATAACATACAAAAAAAAAATTAAAATTCCATGTTTAAACCAGAAACGTTACAAACTCCATTTATTAACAGATTTCAGGACACGATAATATATGATCATAAAAATTAAGCTATATTCTGGTATTTGATTACAATTAAAATTGGGTCACCGTTTAGCAGATGAAAATTATTAACATTTTAAAAAACAAAAAACAAATCGGTCAAATATGTAATAATTGAATTGAGAAAATATTTGAACTAATTTTTCTTTATATGCTGTTATATCTTGTTACATCAATGAAATGTTACGTTTAACAAAAAAAAAATAAAAAAATTAATTTGAAATTATATTGAAATTATTGTATTCTCGTAACACATAGAAGATAATTTGTGTTATTTTCGGTATGGATTGGGCATAACAAATAAAGTATATGTGCAAAAGTCTGATGTAGGCAGTGAATATTTCGATATTTACAACATAATTTGTACTCACCACTTAATGATTTCCCACGTAGACAACAGGCCTGTTGTCGCAATAGGGTGATAGGTGTTTTAAAAAGAGTTGTTAAGTGATATTCACTGACGTAAAGTTAAAATTGTCGGTGTATTGTTCTGATGTATCGTGATGTAATTTTACACATATGCTATTTTACATAAAAACTCTTGGGAATTGATCCAATTATTCTGAGATTTAGTTCCTCAAAGTGATTGTGCAAAATGGGTCCTCTGTATTCATTGATGGATTTGATGATACAACGACAAATAACAGAAATAGATGACCCTCGTTGCAATCTGCGACAGATTATGACAGACAACCAAATTTTTACGTCACTTGCTTGCAAGAGATCTACGACCGAAATTTGGAGTTGTTCCGCTGTTCCGTTTCCTGGAGGTTCATTGGCCTCTTTTCCGTATGTGGCAATTGAAGATATATTACGTCCAGAAATTCGAAATTTACGATCTTTGTTACAGACGACAATAATATAAAATCTGGAACTTGGCTATCCACAAGTTTGCCCAGGTTTCCTCCAGGGTCGATCAAAACAAATTGGATTTGCAGAATTAAATGGCAAATTTGTAAACTTTAATTCTTTGCTAAGGGTTCACAGTTTTTCATTTTTTCAACTCCCCAATCCTTCAGTCTCGAAATCAATAAATTTTTTCACAAAAAATCTGACAACCAAAATAAATTTAAAAATCAAAAGTCATTTGATTTCCATATCAAAAATTCGAAAACTATAAGCAATTCAACGAAGTCAAAGTAACTTACACCCAAAGTAAAATGTGCATACAAGAGTAAGAAAAGGTCCACGAGTTTAGGTGAGTTATATTAGACATTAAACTAAGAATCTACAGTAAAGAAATTGAAACGACACCGAATATTCAAAAAAAAATCCGTCGCCATCACAGTAACCTCTCGCAAATTTTGCCCAATGATGTCCATATCGTCAGCATACGCCATCAACATATGGCTTTTCGTGTTAATGGTGTTGTTCGTATTTACTGCAGCCTTTCTCATTATTAGCTCCATTACGATGTTGAAGAGATTGCACGAATGTATGTCGCCTTGTCTCAGTCCTCGCTAGGTACAGAATAGTTCGGTGAGGTCTTTCCCCACTTTCACTGCTGATTTGGTGTTGGTCAGCGTCATTCTACAGAGGCGAATCAGTTTTGCCGGAATCCCAAGTTCAGACATAGCTTCGTACAGTTTTCCCCATGTGTGGCTATCGAAAGCAGCTTTGTAATCGACAAAAAGGTGGTATGTATCGATTTTCTTTTCGTGGGTCTTTTCCAGGATTTGGCGTAGCGAGAGTATTTGGTCAGTCGTGGACTTGCCTGGTCTAAAATCACACTGATAAGGTCCAATCAGGTTTTCAATAATTGGCTTTAGTCGTTCACATAATACGCTCGACAAGACCTTATACGCGATGGATAAAAGACTGATACCGCGATGGTTGGAACAGACACACGGATCGGATCACCCTTTATGAATACAGGACATCGTGTTGAAGTTATTAAATCATTTAATTGTAAAAACGGGAAGAATTTTGCCGGATTTCGTGGTTTAAATAATGTGCCCAGCAAGTCAACCCTTCGCCGATTTGTACAGAATTTTGAAACTTTGTACTTTATACACTGGGAGATAAAGTGAAGTCCGGCCGAACTCGTAGTGTACGTACGGTAAAAAATATTGCTGCAGTGAGAGACAGTGTTGATGAAGTTAGACATCGTGCACAAGAATTTCAAATGTCATAATCAACTTTGTTGAAAATACTGAATACGCAAATCACGTGACTCGTGCACATCTCTATTTTCAAGACATGACTTTTCGCACTGGGTACGTATGAGTAACTCAAACATTTCATGGATAACATGAATAATACGTAGCATGGGTGAGTCCAATCATTACGTGAGTGAGTTTGCGTGAGTCACGCATATTTCCGAATGTTTGGTTTTGTTTAATTTTGATTTTTTACCTTTTCCAAACATCACTACAATTGTTTTATGTATTCCAAGCAGTTCGGCAAGAAGAGTATAGAATACTAAGAGAAAGAAGAAGTACACTTCTTGGAGATAAAGTTAATAAAATATTGTTCCTGCTTAAAAATACTTATACTGCAGCAGTTGGAGATTTCGAGGAACTTAAGAGCTGGTTATTGTATTGAATAGCAGATGTTTGGTTAAACGAAATCTCCAAAGACGAGATTTCGATTGCATTGTGTTAAGTATAAGAAAATGATAGCAGTACCGAGAGGATTAAAATTTTAGGTAACTCAACTATAAAAAAAATAAATGGTTTCCCATTACATGCCATGAAGGGACTGGGGAGAACTTCTCACAATCACTGAGCTGTGCGCTTTCCAGTTTTCACTCACTGATTGGGACCTACAGTTTTACACCGATTCCGAACGGTAATTTGTGAAGCTTTTTCATGGCTAGATACTCGATAGTGTCGCCGTCACTATGCGAGGTGACCGCCGCCGAAAGAAAATTTGAAGGTGGTCAGAGCCGGGTTCGAACCCAGGATCTCATGTACAAGAGCCGCGCACACTCCCCATTGCACCACCGACGGCCACCACTCAACTATAAACTATCGAATTATTGGCTTATCGCTGGGAAAAATTGTATTGAGTAGTGTCGGTAATATCGCGCTAACCAAAGCCTATAACATTTCTGTCAATAAATTTGGCAACCATTTAATAAATTTGGCAACCATAATCTTCGAGGTAATATTGTATTCCCTAATCTAATTTCTTTCTCAAAATTTTCGAGAAGGGCTGAAATATATCGGCTTCAACTCCTACTCCGACTCCGGTCCGATTTCCCGAACTCCGACTCCTAAACTCTAACTTCGACTCCACATCCTTGCTAAAAACCATACGTCAGTTTGATTTGCTTTCTTTCCAAGAACTTGCATTTTATTGAATTTTTTTCTTTTATTGTTTATTATTGATTTTCGATTTATTGTTTTGTTTATTATTGGTTTGCAAATAAAGCAAATGTTTTAGAAAACAAAAACTTAGAAAAATATTGGTATTCATGTAAATGCAAGAGCCTCGAAAACCTCAAAATCTTGCACAGCAAAGAATCAAATCAAAAATTTTTCACATACAAAACGACTTGCACAAATCGTTATTTGAAATGCAAAACAACGTAACTACAATTATCACTTATATACGGGAGCAGAAACGGAATGCTGGTAAAATGGTAAAGAATGCAGTTTTGGAGGTCTAAAATATAGCTGTCAAACCTGTATTATTTGTCATTTTATATGGTTTTTCTCATCTTCAGTAAAAAATTTAAATTGTAGTAACGTTGTTTTACATTCCAGCTGACGACATGTAGTAACGTTTCGAGTCAATTTTGCTGAGCAAACCTCGAAAACGAAACGGCAGACATTTGTGCAAGTCGTTTTGTATGAGAGCATTTTTGTGTTGCGTTGACGTTTGCGGTGCAAGTTTTCGAATTTTCACGTTTACATGAATACCACTAATGTTTCTTACCTAGTAAAGCTTATAGTATGAACTCTCATACCACGTTGGTTGGATGAAAAGGCTTCAAGACAGCACGCTGTCTAGCACACTTAGGCTAAAGAAACCCATTGTGATACCTGCAGTTTCCTCCATAGCAACTATTGACTAGTTGTCTAGCCAATTTGCCCTTGTAATAAATTTGTCTATGAGACCTACAGGAATATCCTGTAGGGCTACGGTGCTAACTAAATGTGTACCGAATATCCTACTTCTCAGTCCTGCCTGAGCAGGGCAATCCAAGAGAAGGTGTTTCGCCGTTTCCTCGTCCTCTTCCATGCAGCATCTACAGAGAGTGGAGTTTCTATGTCCCAATCTTAGGGCGTGTTTTCCTACAAGGCAATGTCCCGTAAGTGTTCCAGCCTCTCGGCAAGTTAAGTAGTTGCCTAGTCCCTAGCTTGTTTGCAAGTTGAAGTAAGTCTCCACTTGTCCTTGAACATATTATCGGTCCACTGCCTGATCTGTAAACGGCAGGTATAGATTGGCATACTAACACCTTATTTTGCCGGAAGAACCTGTGCCGTAGTACCCTGTCTCGCTAACGCATCCGCTACGCAATTGCCTGGAATGTCGCTGTGTCCTGGTACCCAGATGAGCCTGATGTCAAAATACTCTGCCATCACCCTAAGTGATGAGTGGCATTCTTTCACCGTCAGGGACGTAGGCTTGTCTGTGTAGGTACATATTTTCCGGAGGGTTGTGACACTACTTTTCAGTAGTTCAGCAACCTCCAGTATGGAGGTAATTTCCGCCTGAAATACACTACAGTGATCAGGCAGCTTGAAGGAGATATTTACATTTCGGTTCGGTGAATGGATCCCATAGCCTAATTGCTCGTCCAGCTTTGATCCATCCGTGAAAAATGTGATACTACTGGTGTCCCCTTCTAGTGACTTTTCCGTCTACCATACAGTTAAAGAACTCCCATAATAGGGCATGTTCGATGTCGGTCATAGTATAGTCTGATAGGTACTCCCAACATTCCTGTATTTATGGACTACACGAAAGCGGAACTTCCGATATAGATGGATATGTGTAATTCTCCACGGATGGGTCGAAAATTAATGATCTGATAGGCTACACGGTCTTCTCTAGGGAACTATTTTTGGCCCTTTCTCGTAGACTACCTGATCATTGTATCGTGTATCAGGTGGAAATTTTGGCAGTTAGAAAGGTGACAGACTAGCTGATGGATAATAGTCCGTTAGTTATTGGGATCAATTTTTTCTCGGACACTCAGGCGGCCATAAAGTCTATATAATCAGTATTCCTGAATTCAACATCTGCTCAGGACTGCCGCAGATCTCTTAACGCCGCAGATCTCTTATTCCGGAGAACTGTACAGCGGATGAGTTGTCCAGATTACGGACTAATTTACAAGGTCCAAAGGAATTGAAACGTGTTGGCATGTCCCTAGTGAGCGGTGGACGAAGGGCAATGGATACAAGGCCCGAGATATCAATGCTTGTTTCAGTTTAGGCTGGACACTGTCTGATTGGTACGCATGCGGTGAGACTAAAGGTCAGGGGAAATAACTTCTGTAGAACTGTAATGATGAGGAAGAGGAGGAATTAACTGACTGGAGGATGTTTACTATGGGATCCTACCTATTTAGGGACCTGGGATAGGCAAGATAGATAAGATCTTGAGCGTCTTGAAGTAAACTAAATGGTTCTCCGTTTAATCTCGTTAGCCCGTGGTATCGAAATGGACTAACAAGTCTAAGTGAGTCGTTTATAGATTGCCATCAACTTATATACGACTTTAGTATGGACACATTAATTGTCTCAATAAATTACACGTCATAGGTATGGTTGCAAGTAAACATTGGATGGTAGAAATCATAGGTTCAATAATACCAGATAGAGGCAATAGTACAAAACGTCCCACAAAGGAACAACAACCGCATTTCATGTTTTTGTGACAAAATAGTTGTGTTAAGTACAATACAAATGTATACCGAAGATAAAAGTCAACAAAAAGTGCAAAATACATTCAAATTTCGCAGTTCTATACGAAAACGAAATGAAAAAGTTAAGTAAACAGTTCTTGTGCAGGGTGGCTGATGAATATTGCTACGTTAAGAAACTCAAATAACTTTTTTTTTAGTGTATGGAATTCATTTTTCATGTTAAATCTCATTCAATTTTGTTAAATATAGCTTAATTAGTTTTAAAAATAATGGAATTTAAATGCCCCCTCCCCCTCCTGTTCGTTGATGCATGTGTGGCATCTTACCAAAAAGTTGCTCATTACATCGTGGAGAGTTGAGACAGGAATAGCCGCAATTGTGTCTCGAATGGATTGCTTTAGTTCAGTCAAATTCGTTGGTTTTGCTTTGCAGACTTCCTGTTTGCAATAACCCCACAAGAAAAAGTCAGGTGCAGTAAGGTTAGGCGACCTGGGGGCCAACGGAATGTGGAGTTTCTGGATATCAGCTTATTGTGAAATTTTGCTGAAACCACACAGAGTTGAAAGAAATTCTCATTCGGCGTAATTCTGGATAGAAAAACTCTCTCAACATGCTAAAGTAACGGTCTCCAGTAACCGTAATGGTGTTACCGTTTTCTTCGCAGAAGTAGGGCCCGACAATGCAGCGTGATGAAACTGCACACCACACTGTGACACGAAGTGTATGCAATTCCGTCTCATGGAGTATCTGTGGGTTGGAAGTACTCCATATTCGACAATTTTGTTTGTTGATGTTGCCGTTTAAATCGAAATGGGCCTCGTCAGACATGAAAAGACAGTTCAACATGTTTCCGTCCTCTTCACCATTTGAAGTAACTTCTGGCAAAATTCCAAGCGAATCGGGAAGTCTGCTGTATTCAGTTTGTTGGCCATTTGAATTTTATATGGGAATAAGTCCAAATCTTTGTGCATAATTGTCTGAAATAACTGTCTGCTTATACCCATTTGAGCAGTTAAGCTTCTTGTCGAAACTCTTGGATTGTTTTGTATGGCAGCAGCTACAGCAGCGATTGTTTCCTCCGTCCGAACTGAAGGGTTTCGATGGTAAGGTCTTCTGTTGACTGTCTCATGCTAGGCAAAATTGTTAACAAGTCTCATTATGGTCCATCTGCTCGGAGTATTGCCGCCAAATGTGCGCCTATACTCTCTTTGGACCGAAACTACGGACAATCCAAATTTTCTTGTTTCAGTGTTCCAGTCAACCATTTTTGTTACATCTAAAATTCAATCTGCAAAATAAACAGATTCATTGAATAGAAAAAAATTATTAATTTTTTTTTGGTAGCGGCTTTCATCAGCCACCCTGTACCTCCACCTGCTGTAGGTTAATTTTTTTAGAATTTCTCTCATTTCCACAAACCTTGGACGAAGAGTGTGAAATGAAACGTCAGATGAGAGAATTAATGTGTCTATACAAAATTCGTCTATGCACCAACATCTAACTTCACCTCAACAAAGAAGTTAAACATTTTGTACATCATAATCTTAACGGTAAATCTTAACCCAAAGTTGGAAATGATCACACTAAATTAGTCAATTTTTCCCCCCTCTTGCGTCACAGGCTGTCAGATGAGATCGACACCCCCGTCTAAAATGATGTCACATTCAAGCGAACCCCCTAAAAAAACACTATAAACAAAACATTGAATAAAATACTCTATTTTATTTTAACAAAAAATAATCTTCGATTAAATTATATGAAACAAATGTACGCAGAGAACAAATTGAGATCACAACTAAGATGTCCAGGGTGACGTCAGCCAGGTTCTTATATTTACAATCGGTGGGAAGGTGTCTATAGTTGCGATTCTGTACTCATCAATGGCTCGCGGGTCTAATTCTTCGACATCTATCCACTCCACATCTTCCTCTTCAGTATCATTGCGAGTAATACACAACGCTTCTGAATCTCGTCGAGTCAAAATAGTAACAGGATGTAGACGAATGGCACTTTCGTGGTGTTTTTGGTGGATAACTCGTTTGTGCAAAATTGCAGATTGTTGTGTGGCGAAATAAGCTCCGCACGTTTGACAGGCACGACTCAAAAGCTGCGATTGGATGGACGGGCACATCAAATCGTATGGCACCTAAAAACAAATCGAAAAGAGCCAAAGTGGCGATGACTGTTCGCTTTGAGAACATTGTAAAAATTAACTTGCACTGGTCTGTGTGGACACTGCTCTTTTGTTGTTTGTGTTTTACGTTTTTTCGAACTTTTCGAAGATAATACGTATTCTCTACTTGCAGCTCACAACTATCATGTCTAAACGCACCGTTACTTGTGTTTTGCCAACTTGTATTGAGCATATTTTGCGAGCTCTGATATTAAGCAAAATTAATTGAAAAATTGTGACATCACAAGTTTCTGTAAGCCTCCGCCCCCATGTCACAAGTTGTCATGGATAGTTGCACCCCCTCCCCCCCCCTTTGAGTGTGACATCATTTATGGATGGCCCCTTATCAGCGTCATGGTTTTCAAAGCATGACTTAATATTTCTATCATACGATTTATTTGTAAAGACAGATGAACATAAGTATCATTTCCGTGATTTTGATAATATTGATTATGATGGTGTTCGGCATAATTTCGAGAATTCGGAATGGAATAGGATTTTCTACATGTCTTCAGTGGATGATCAGGTAGTATTCATTGAGAACAATATGATCAAGCTCTATGATCTGGCCGTACTGGCCAAGATTGGGCATCGACAAATGAAAACTAGTTTACAACGTCTCAAATCGAGACCATGGTTTAACGCACACATAAAACATTTAATTCATGAAAGGAACTACGCATGCCAACTCTGGAAAAGATTTAAAACCGAACCGTTTAGAGAAAACTTCAGACAAGCAAGAAAACAGGTTAATGCGGAAATTAAGGGGGTAAAGGCGAGTACTTCTCTAATCGCTTCAGTCGCTCTTTTAGTACAAAGGATACATGGCAAACTATTAGGGAAATTGGACATACAAAAAGTGCTAGAACACTTCAGCGCCAATGAAATGAATGAGTCATTCATTAATATACCTATTGCTACCCAAGACCATTCGCTATGAAAGCAAATTTGCAAATACGGTACAAAGTTCGACCACTTTTGAATTCTCATGTGTGAGTTAATATGACGTCTTTTCTTGTTGTTTGGCTGTAAAGTCTAGTGCAGTAGGTTACGATAACGTTGACCCGAAATTTGTGAAAATAATTCTACCCCAGTTACTGCCATTTATCACACATTTGTTTACGAATAATAGCGTTTAATGTCTAGCTGTTTTACGAAAAGTTGGTTACATGCAAAAATAATACCGATCCCTAAATCTAGGACTAGGAAACATCAATCCGGGTTTAGGCCTAAACATAGCTGCATCACAGCACTAATTGATGTCGCTGAGAACATAAGGCAAGATGTTGTGTGGGAAATGTCGGATTATTGGTACTGCTCGACCACTCGAAGGCCTTTGGTACAGTTGACCACTCTATTTTAAGTTTGAAACTCCGACACCTATTTAATTATGGAGATACGGCTATACAGCTTCTACAATCATACTTACGAGGTCGAAGTCAGAAAGTTTTATTGAGAAATGAAATTTCAGACCCAATTTCATTAACTAGGGGTGTTCCCCAGAGGTGAATTCTGGGGCCATTGTTATTCTCGTGTTACGTTAATGATCTCCCTGAGCAGTTAGAATATTGCAAAATTCATATGTACGCTGACGATGTGAAGATATATCTCGGGACAAAATTAGATTCCCTTGATGATGCAGTGTGCAAAGTTAATTATGATCTACAGAATATCCTAGATTGGGCATCGACAAATGGTCTTTGTCTTAATCCATACCATATAAAATATAAATATAATATTTATACCATATAAATTCCGTGTGGGGACAACATACAATAAATTAAGGGCATAGATATGTTTATGGCGTTCGAAAATATGATCGCATAACAACCTTCAGCTCTTTGTTATACGGTGTAACACTTGACAATATTTTCAAGACTCGAGCGTTACTACTATTGCAGAAAATAATATATCTGAGATGTCCACCATACCTTTTTGATCGCATTAGACGGACACGATCAAACAGAGGAAATATTCTAATCGCTACTCGTTTTAAAAAATTATTACATGACTATTTTGCAAATTTACCGTAAATTATAAAACTAAATTATTATTGTGGTGCTACTAATTATTTATATATATTTATTTCTTTTTCCTTTTTTCTCCTTCCTTTTCCCCCTTTTTCTTATTTTAATATTAATAAATTTCTGTATATTAAATTTTAAATTATTTTTGAATTTTATTTGTAAATTCTTTTTTCTTTCATCTTCTTTTTAAAAAATTTTAATATGTATTTATATCTCTAGTAAATATTATTTATTTCGATAATTTTATTTTGTTTTTTTGTTTTATATATATATTTCGTAATATTATTGTCAATTAAACATTTTAATCTTGTATACTGTAACTTTAAGATGTATATCTTGTTGTATAGAAGAGTCAAATAAATAAATAAATAGTTTCCCATTACATACCATGAATCAATTGGGAAGAGCGTCTCACTATCAGTGAGCTGTGCGCTTTCTAGTTTTACACTCACTGTTTGGCACCTACATACTGCAACTACATAAGTGTAGAAGGTCATCGAAACCGTAACCCTCAACTATTGAATATTTAACTTATTGTTAGAAGCTCTCCCCTGTCCCTTTATGGGATGTAATAAGGAAATATGTATGTATTTATTAATTTTTTGTTTTAAATCAAATTGACTCATGGGAGCAACAACTGGCTATTTATATTCAGTTTAACTGTCAAAACGTGTCATCAGCAACTTCCATTTCGAATAAAGCGTCATCTGTTTTCTCGATTTTTTCTAGAATTTTCTCGCGAGATCGCATGGTAGCGCCATCTGTTCTCGATTGTTCCAGACTTCTAGCTAATTCATCAACCGTTCACGGTGAGATCGTACATGGTAGCTAGGGTGGACCTTGTGTCGATATTTTGGTAGATGAGGCTCTATTCCGTGCCTTTTTGAAAAAAAATGACAATGCCGAAAAAAAAAATTAAAAAAAAAAAACATTAGGGGTTGCGCACGAGCCGAGAAAAAGGTCCACTTTGCCAAAATTAGGGGGGAAATTGCCATAGGTCATCAGGGGTCACCCGTAGGGGGGAAGAATGTATGGCCGACCCCCATTAACTTTTTACCGCCAACATTTTCCCCCAAGACACCCACCCCCTATCTCCTCCCCTTAGGGGGGTCACCATACAAAAATGGAGGTTGCTCAGTATTTTCGAAAAACACCATAGGTCATCAGGGGTCACCCCTAGGGGGGCAAAATATATGACCGACCCCCATTAACTTTTCATCCCCAACATCTTTTCCGAACAAACTTACCCTCTATCTCCACTCCTTGAGGGACTCCCCATACAAAAATAAAAGAAGCTGTAATTGAGTAGTACTACTAAGCACTCTTAATATAATATAGTCAAATTAACATATTTTTGTTCGCTGATGGGTATTTCTTGCGGTAAGAATCGATAACATGTAGTAAATACTGTTTCTCTTCTTCGCCTTGACACAGTATTCTATTATAATCTTGTATCATTTTTACTCCTCTTTCGGCAGTGTCGTTCACAACGCGCAAGTTATTTACAATTCTACGACCTTCTTGATAGTCTGCGCGAGATTTCCAGGTTGCTGGATTTGCAAGAATGAAATCTTGCGATATTCCAAATCGTACAAATAAATTTTTGGTATTATGAGAGACGAAGTTGCTCAAGTCTTTAGCCAAGAATTCCTCATTCACATCTTTGAATTTCACCTAGATTTTTTTTAACGCTGGTGCTTTAGATTACGACGCGAGGAGCTGGGGGAACCGGGTCGTCTTCTTCATCTTCTTCACCTTCTTCGTCTTCTTCATCTTCTTCACCTTCTTTGTCTTCTTCATCTTCTTCACCTTTTTCGTCTTCTTCATCTTCTTCACCTTCGTCATTCTCATTTTCTAGCAATGCTTGGGCCATTTTGGCCTTCAACTCATTTGAAACCTTGTCATCGAAAAGGCAAGGGCTATGTGCTCATCGGCGAGATACCATAGGTGACCGATAAATTTCTTTATCATTACCCGAGATAAATCCTGGTCGACGGACTTGTACTCGACGATGTCCTTCAAAAACTTCCAATCTTGATTCGGCGCCTCAGCTGCTCGAGAAGAACCAAACCATAAGTCGCACCACAAAAATACAAACGTGTCGAATACCATTCAATTCACATACAGATAAGTGAAAAGTTCTCCGAAACAAAAACATCTTGAGGCTGTAAATGGCTTTTGCCATCCATCGAGCATGGGAAACGGGTCCTGGAGGTCGGAAATGGTAATTCTCAAGTTTTTCACCCAGAAACAAAAGAATTAATTGTAGCATTTCTTTGTAGTCATCGCGAGGGTGTTTCTCCTTCAATTGATCTAAGCAAAACGTCTTTATGCCGACTTGCATTGCCACAGGAATTTTTCTGACGACTTGATCGTCTATCAAGCCAGAATGGAATGGTTTAACCTTTACAGCGTCCCATTCCTGTTTGAAACGGTCAAAGCAAGGAACGCCTGGTGCACTGGTCTTTCCCATTTTTGTCTCAAAAACTTCCCTTAGCACCAGTTCGTATACGTGGTGTCTGCAAGGTAAATATAAGATTTCTCTCTCCAACAGCCGCTCAAGAGCAACTGCGGCTCCGGAGAATGGGCCACTGTTCGTTGATGTCGTGTCGAAAGAAAGTCCTTGTATTCGATGTGTCATATGCCAAGATGCCAACAGTTGATAAACGGCATGTGCTATTCTCCGGCCTTTTCCTTTCCCATCTTCTACTTTGGGAACTCCAAGAAGTTGTTCTTTTTCTCCGTACGAGACAATTACCGGTAGACGGTCCACCTTCTTTGTACCCACAAAATCCAAAAGCATTTTGCCATCCCAATGGACTACGAAGGATTTAGCTGCGACAAGCTGGAGATGAATGAAACGCGTTGAAGAATAAGAATTCTGAATGAGAGCAAATAAATCTATGCGATCTTACTTCTGGATTGTCTTTCACATAACTCAGCATGTTCTCTCGATTTGAACGCCGACATCTCCGAAGCGACGTACGGTTTATTGTGTATTGTTGAGGATCGCGTCCAAATGCTTCTGCCGCCGCTATCATAATGCCGACCGCGTCTCGGTCAGTCACTTTGCACTTGTCCAAAGCTGATAGGACTCGTTCAGTAAAACATTGTTTGTAACCTCTTCTGTCACCAACATTTGACGGGCCAGCTTCTGCCGGGAAGTTTTCGTCCTGTCTCCCATTATCATCGCTTGAATCACTGCTTGAAAATTTAACCACTGCAATTGAACGAATTTCATTTGAATATAAACATTGGACGAACACACAAAGCGCGAAATAGCTTACCGCCTTTAGCGAACCGATCTCTACTAGATTCCGTTGCACGTTTGCGTCGCAACTCTTCTTGTTCTTCGCGCTCAGCTTTTCTTTTCCTCGTTCGAGTATCAGTAGCGTCCACACCTCCCATAGTTCCTGGCCGGCCATCTTCTCTTTGCTTTAGCAGAAACTCAATGTCTTCGGTATTTGTCATTTTCTCAAGGGCGTTGGCGTGTGCGATGTCGAAAAGATTATCCAAGCTATCAGAAAACGTATTCTCTTTTTCTCTAGTTTACTCAGTCTTTCTGTGAGATGACTTTCTTAAAGCATCCCACTCATCGTACAGCGCAGCTATTTTTCTTGTAACATCTCCTCTGGCTTTCGTCGGAATAGCTGCTTGGCGCCAAAAAATCATCACTGCGTCCGCGACTATAACCGCACTATTTTTCTTCGACATGTTTCGTTTGCGAATGTTGAAGAAATGCATTCTTAGCACTTGCTTCTTCGACGGTAATTTGTTCCCCGTAATATTCATGCTTGGATAACCAATCAAAAAAATATCGTCGCGCGATCTAAGTCGTGTTGTCATCTTAACTTTTAAAAAACGGGAGAAAAATCAATTGACTTTTCGCGGTCGTCGGCACTTGTTGAATGACAACAATCGATGAATGAACTGCTATTTATAACTACTACGTATTTTGCAATATTTTACTGCCAGGTACTGATGAATGGGGGCATCTGCTAAGGGTGCCTATGTACCTGATTCAGCACGTGTGCGTTTCAAATTTTTTAAGACTTTTCAAACAATGACCACTCTTGAATATTGGTGGAATTTCTGTAAAAAAATCAAAAAAATCTCGATATTGTGCAACTGTAAATACATAGATTTTCAGTATTTTTGTATGGGGAGTCCCTCAAGGAGTGGAGATAGAGGGTAAGTTTGTTCGGAAAAGATGTTGGGGATGAAAAGTTAATGGGGGTCGGTCATATATTTTGCCCCCCTAGGGGTGACCCCTGATGACCTATGGTGTTTTTCGAAAATACTGAGCAACCTCCATTTTTGTATGGTGACCCCCCTAAGGGGAGGAGATAGGGGGTGGGTCTTGGGGGAAAATGTTGGCGGTAAAAAGTTAATGGGGGTCGGCCATACATTCTTCCCCCCTACGGGTGACCCCTGATGACCTATGGCAATTTCCCCCCTAATTTTGGCAAAGTGGACCTTTTTCTCGGCTCGTGCTCAACCCCTAATGTTTTTTTTTTTAATTTTTTTTTTCGGCATTGTCATTTTTTTTCAAAAAGGCACGGAATAGAGCCCTCATCTACCAAAATATCGCAAAAATGTCATTTCAAGGTCCACCTTAATGGTAGCTTCCAACTTGAAATTACCACTTAATACTTAACGGTATTAAGCGTTTTTAATCAGCCAAACTGTTAGCAATATCACACCGTTGCTACTTTTACAGACTTTGGATTGGACTATCGTAGCAATATTAAACGACAGCTCCTATATACATATCTCCCAAGGACTCTGAATTTGACTCGTTAGATTTCATCATCTTCCTTTTAATAAGTTACCAAAGAGAACTCCCTCCGAAAAACTCAGTGTGCAAGGTAGGGAAATTGATTTTTCGGCTACAATAAAGTATCTCGGTATAACCCTTGACCAGAAACTTACATTTTAGAACCACATATACAATGCGTGTATAAACACCATAAGATGTGGTCGAGGATTGTATCCGCTCTTAAATAGGAGATCGAAATTGAACGTCAAAAATAAACTTCTTTTTGTATAAAATGTGCATAAGGCCGATCCTTACTTATGGATGCTAAATTTGGAAGGACTGTGCCAAGACGCACAAAAAGCGGATTCAAATTATACAGAATAAAAATTTTAAAATAATTTACAATCTTCCAAGAAGATTCTCCACCGCCGAACTGCACAGAAAATCTAAATAAAAACCGATTCAGACTTTAATAAATGACTTGACCCTGACATTCACCGACAAATGCAGAAGGTCAAACTACGCCCATCTGAGAAGTTAAATTTAGTAGTCGTTAATCCACTCTATATTCTTATATATATTAGATTGAATTATCTATTGCTCCCAAAACTTGATCAAATATAAATATTGTCATACTAAATATAGGGGTTTTCAACATACATGGGTTTTTTTAATTTGAATTGGATTTTAATTTGCATCTAATGCAATTGCAAAAGAATTATCATTGTTCGCAATGGCAATTAAAAAGTTTTGAATTTGTATTTGCTCAGGCAATGCAAATGCAGGTTGTAGAATCGGATGCCAATTGTAATGAAATGTGGGAATGCTTTTAATTGTTTAGAATATAAAATATTTGAAAACCATTACTGCCAGATGTGAAGGAAATGATTTGAAAATAAGTACAATTGCCAATGGTATTGACATTTTTTTGAATTTGCATTTCGAAAGGTAATTCAAAGTAAATTACAAATTATAATCTTCATATATATAATTCTACTGCACGTGTGTTTGTAACTGAACTCCTCCTAAACTTCTGGACCGATTTGAATAATTTTTTGACGTAGAATACGTCTTACCTTACGGTATGAGGAGTCATGTCAGGTTTTTATTGTTGTAATCTTTATTTCATTGAATTTGAGGAAACGGCTAGATGAATTTTTTTAAAATTTTTTTTGTAGGTAAATGAAGATGTTATCTTTCGTTTGATATACATTTCATATTGGTTGATATCTTCCTAATATTTAAATTTCTCAAATGAAAATTGTTTAATCACATACACTCAAACATATGTGTGGTGTTTGGTTGAGTGTTTTTGGTTGCTCAACATTGCTTAGGAACATGGCAACATGTATCTAGTAAAAAGTGAAACAAACAGTAAGCTAACGTAATAAAGCTTTTTTGCGAAAGCTTCAATAAAGCTGTTGTAACATTAATTTTGAATTGTAAAGCGTAAAGCTTTCACACAACGCTCGAATGCTAATGCGAAGACTCGATAAGGTAAACCTTTTTTAATATTAGGGCGGCCCTCTCAACATTCGCAGAACTTATTTTAATAAAAATATTAATTAAAATACATAAATTAAATTAAGTTTAAAAAAATTGAACAAATTATTTTTTTTTGATGTGTTAACATCTATCTATACGCGCGCCTCTAGGGCAGTAAACTATAAATTTAATACATACGCAAGTGTTAGGTTTGTAAGAGTAAATCATCGTTTGTTTGTTCGTTGCTTGGCAGTCTGTATTGAAAGTGATTATTGGACGATTTTCACATAATTTTCCCACGCGATTTTCTCCGGAAATTCATAGCCGATTTTATTAATTTTTGGATTAAAAAGCTAGTGCGGGGGTCGACGAAGAGTTTAGGCCAAAAATTAAGGCGATCCGATATCGGCGAGCCGAGATTGAAGTGTTTTAATTTGGAGTAATATTAAAAAAGTATTTTATGTTGATCTTCGGTTATATCGTACGAATATAACAATGTATGTATGTATGTACAAGTGTCTGTTGCTTTGCATTCTTTGACTTTTGTGGGAATAAAAAAAAAGTATTGAGCAAGAATATAATGACACATGTGCTTGCACTGGGTCTTTAAATAATTTTAAGTATTAATATTATTTAACTGTAACGTCATCATATGATTGAACGCTGTTTTTTATTTTCCAATGTAACATTTACGAATGTGTTCATAGAAATCGAACAGGTACCGTGTAGCAAAAAGGTGTTAACACATCGCCCGTGAGTTCGAACACTCATTGGATTTTTTAAAACGGACTTAATATAAGCAAATGAATTTATTGTTATATATGTTTTCTGTCTTATCGGATGGCGTATTCTACGTTAAACTTAATGGCCGTGTCTCTGACACAGCCTGCAGGGACAGTCCGTGGCCGAAGGCCTCGGACAACTGTCTGCTGTAATTTTTGAAGTAAAACTTCTATACGGAGGGGTAAACATTTTTTAATGCAACGGAACCGGAAGTTTGTAATGTAGCGGAAGCTGTTACGAAGTTCCCCAAAAGTATGCAACGTAAATCATGACAAGGGAGGTGAAGAGTAGAGTTTGACGATTAAAACAAAAAAAGAGAGTGTGCTTTAAGACCACACAACTGAAGTAAAACTTCTTTAGCTCCATCTACATGTTTATATATATGTTTGTATATGTCTATATGTATAATGTATACAGACATATAATAATTTTCTACAAATGTTTAAATTTAAATTCCGTTTCCATTGATAAATAAACATATTTGAGTTGAATTTTTATTTATTATTTGTTTTATTATTTTTAATCATTATTTATATTATTTTCATTATCGGATACATGAGTAGTTACTGTGGTTGATTGTAAGACTGAGACAATAGGCTTATGGTATGAAAAATATGATACATATGTTTTCGAATGAAAATTAGAAAGAAATCTAGAGAAAACTGCATCGATTGTTGTTCCATGTCGTGTGGTAGGCTCATTTCGGTTATTATTGATTTCAAGTTCTAATTTATCTCGAAGAAAGTTTATGAAGAGTTGTCCATCTTCGGATGCGAAATTAACATTGAAATCTCCTGCTAAAATGAGTGGCAACGTATGATAATTTTCTCCTAATTCTTCAGAGCCTACTCGACCGTAAATCATAAGTCTTTTATATATAAACTTTATAATGTTATTGACTGTGTTATTGGGCGAAATGTAAACAACTACCATTATGATGTTTGTTCCATCGTCCAAATCACAGTGAGCAGCACATATATCACCAATTGATGACTGGCCAATATCGAGTTCAGTAATATGTCTTAATAAAATGTCCATGTTCGAAGTTACAATGTTTGAAGTATCATTTGATTTCTGATAAATTGCCACTCCTGCTGATCTAACATTTTTACGTTTAAATTTTGCAATACAATCAAAATTCGGGATGCCAACATTATCATCGTCATTTGACCAAGTTTCTGATAGAAACAAAATATTGCTTGAACCAATTACGGGATCGCTCAAGTCCGCCACGTGTTTTCTGAGACTTTGGCAATTGAAAGTAACCATGGACAACTTTTTCCTGTCATGCATGAAATCAAGAATCGTTCTTCCTAATGTTGACAATGTATTCAACGATAATCGGCGAAATTCATCTTGTAAAGATATGACCGATGTATCATTTTTTCGACCATGATAAAATCTATTATCATTATCTTTTGGCACTATGTACAATCCTTCAATGCTGGTTACTCTTGATAGAGCAACATATAGTAGTGGCAGAGAATGAGTCCTTTGGTATTCATAAACCACTTCATTGAAGGTTCCACCTTGAGATTTGTGAATTGTCATGGCACATCCTGATACTAAAGGAAAATGATTTCGTTTTGCAATAATTGTTTTATTATTATTCATGGCAATGGCAGATGTTCTGCGTTCTATTGGGACGGCATGCTATAATTTTCATTCGAAAACATATGTATCATATTTTTCATACCATAAGCCTATTGTCTCAGTCTTACAATCAACCACAGTAACTACTCATGTATCCGATAATGAAAATAATATAAATAATGATTAAAAATAATAAAACAAATAATAAATAAAAATTCAACTCAAATATGTTTATTTATCAATGGAAACGGAATTTAAATTTAAACATTTGTAGAAAATTATTATATGTCTGTATACATTATACATATAGACATATACAAACATATATATAAACATGTAGATGGAGCTAAAGAAGTTTTACTTCAGTTGTGTGGTCTTAAAGCACACTCTCTTTTTTTTTGTATGCGTTTGGGTGGCACCCTGGGTGGTTTAGATTTACTATTCGGTCCAATTGGACAAAGGGGCGTGGCACCTCCCATACAAATATTATGCAGGACAACGTCTGCCGAGTCAGCTAGTTGTCATTAATTAATTTGCCCCATGTATGGTATTCAACTATCTTTTTCCTATATATTTTGTAATATTTTTAACTGCTAATATTTAAATTATAATCGTAAGCATTTGTTGAAGTATCCCTGTAGGAAGTCAAACATATTTTTAAGCGATAGTCAATTGGTCATCTCTGCATGACTTTTTAATTGGCTACTAATTACTTAGTTTTCAACCAATTTATGGTTAATTAGTAAATTATTATTTAAAAACCACAATTTTTAATTCATTAATCAACAGTTTTCATGCAGTCAAATTCATTTTTGTCCAAAAATATATACAAATAAATCTACATATATTATTCATATTTCCATGTAAATTTAAAAAATAACCAAAAATGTAATGTAATATAAAAATACAAAAATTAATATGAAATCTTAACTATTATTTTGTGTTAAAAATAACATTCCATCTTTGGTTATTTTTTAACTTTACATGAAAATAAAAGCGCCATCTAGCGGAGAGAAAAAAATTGTTTTTTAATAAAAAAATCCAAATTTAATTCCCTTTTCAAAACTGGCTCAAGCATTAAATTCGGTTCATCCATTCTGTTTTTATATAACTTTTTATAATAGTATTACATTACAAGTGAACCTCCACGGTCCTTCGAAGCTTAAAAATCAATTTTCTCAAAATTCGGACGTGCTACAGCAAAACGCCGAGACACGTATTTCTTTATTTTAAGCCTATTTTCATATTCTGTTAACATTTCTCATGTGTACCAATCAATACCAATATCACTTTGGCATAAAACTATTTTAGCAGCAAAATCAGATCTACACCCACATTTCACCAATGGTAAAGGCTTGTGCGCTGAGTTGAAAAATATGTTTTGTTGTTTGCGCTAGGCCCAACTTCTTGAGATATAGGCCTTTAAAGCTTGAGTATATAATCAGGTATTTATATCTCAGGTATTTATCATCGGATCTGCTTGAAATATGTATCATTACAAAGCCCTTGTGAAACTCTAAAACTCTGTATATAAATATATTTTCTTTTATTAACCCATTAAGGGCTCATTTAAAAAATGTTTTTTAACCTCACTTTTTTGGTTTAATCAACTTGTAGTTCTTGTCTTTTGGTGTTGTTGTCTTTTGTCGTTGTTGCTGTTGTCTTTTATTTCTGTTGTCCTTTGTTGTAGTTTTTACACACCAAAATAAAAAAATGATTTCTAAAAACTCGCGCGATTTTTCGGATTTTGTCACACATCGACTTAAGCTACAGAGGGAATTTTGTCCCCCCTGCCTGAGCCAGGCCGGACGGCCGGGCGACTTGTTGGAATATAAATTTAACGATTTATGAAATTTATTTCATCAGGATCGGATAATAAATGACAGAGTTATGCGCGATTATACATTCAAGCTTTGGAGACCTATATTTCGGAAAATATGGACTTCCGCAAACTTTTTTCTTTTTTTTTAAATCCACATTTAATGCTCTACCAGTCAAAAAAAAACCGAAAAAAATCCAATTTTGCTGCTAAAAGAAATTTGCTCCATCACTTTTATTAATTTTATTATAATCTTTCAATATTTAATTGGTTTTTTCACTTGATTAATATTGAGGACTGTTTACCTCTAAGTCCTCGTTTGCTTTGATTGACAGGTGACATTTGACTTGATGATATGCTTTTTTTGTTTTCTTATTTTCTTTTCATTTACTTATTTTGCTTTTATTTATTTCTTACGTGTGTTTCTATGCAATATGTTTGGTTGATATCTGCATGAGTTTTAAACCAATTTGTAGTCATTTGCAAAATAGTTAATTTATAGTTAGTGTCTAAACGCCAATTGTTTAGACTTAATAACACCCTTTTAGGCCAAAAAAAAATTGGCCTATGGCCGGTAAAATTTGTTTAAATAGCGCAGACTTACCTATATCCATATATACCGATTTCTCAAAAACTGGAGCCAATCTGACACTTCCAAATGTACTTTCGCACTCAGGGGACTCCCCCCTAATAGTTCGAAAAGGATTCATCAAAGTTCATTTTTTCGACTATCACAGTATAATTTGTTATTTTATAAGTAGAATAGTTTGAAATGAATTGTAACTTAGTGTAAGCTTAGTCAGAGTTTACACGAGCAATTTTCATTGCAGCAATTCTTGTCGATTCTCTTTTGGAGTTGCCATTTGTGTTTACACGAGCAATTCGTTCGCTATTGAATTGCTGCAATTCTTGTTTTTTATTTTGTTGCTTCTGACATTCTTATAAATTTGAGACGCACGTAAAATTGTTGTGGGAATAAATAAACAATTTTAAAATGTCTTCTCTTGACCATTTTGCACTCATATTTATTATATTATTTTTTATTCAATTTTTTTTTAACAATTCACTCTTTAACACACAGCTTTTTTTTAATTTTTCTTTACCGCGATGTTTCAACCATCAAAAACAAACAAACGATTAAAATGAAACGTCAAATTATTTTGCATCCAACTTCATTGCGAATGAAAACAAAAGGAATTGCAGAGCACTCGATAGTTTTTTCCCCGTTCCGTTCTTCTTCCCTCTCTATCCTAACAACGTAAGAATTGCAGCAGAATTGCATTCTCAAAATTGCACGTGTAAACTCTGACTTAACCATTGTAGATTATTATAACACTTTAGACTAAGTCACCATTGTGAATTGGTTTATGAGCAAGCAGTTGGCTCTCCTTAAGTGCGCGAAGCAGAGGTCGGTCGTTCAACTGCACTCAACCGCGTCGGTTTAAACTTTTACAACAGTTAAATTACATTTACATACATCAAAATCAACACTTAAATTACAGTTACAGACATCAAAAGCAACACTTAAATTACATTTACATACATTGAATTCAACATTTAAATTACATTCACATACATCGAATTAAACATTTAAGTGGATTAAACCAATAAACGCCATACGGTTTATAACGTTTATTGAAGCTACTGGTGTGTTTTACTTGGCGCTTATAAGGTGAGAATCCTCCCTCCACAACTTTACTCTAACTCATATACTCGCTAATACTTCTCGTATTGTTCTTTTCTTTCTGCGGTTTATACAATTTCTCTCCCTTTGAGAAATTGTATAAACCCCAAACTCTTAGCTAAACCATCCATATACAGTCCACTCTAAGCCATTCCACGAGCTCATATTACCGATCATTTATAATAAGCCGAGACAGGCTTATTCATGGTCCTACGAGCCGGATATGAACCAGCGACCTATGGATTTACAGTATTTACAGTATCTGCAGTATTTATTTACAATAAGCAGAGACAGGCTTATTCAGTTAGTGTTTTTTATCAACCGATTATTTTATTTACTACAGGGATCTTAAGATAAAAACTCAAAACCCGTTAAGAATGAATATAGCACACTTTGTATTAATTATAGTAAATAAAAACATTACCTTACATTTAGTGTTCAATTCATATTTAAAAATAGGTTACAAAAGATTTAAAACCCTCTTCTACTAAGGAGTTCAATATCCTTGATATTCAAAACTCAATATTATTTTTATGTGACATTCAATTTTGAAATCCAATAAATACTTATACATAATTTATACATTTTGTAGAAGTGTAATGGCCAGTTTCACAGTTGAAAATTCTCGATTTAAATGTCCGATGTTTGTCATTTAAATGTCATTTAATATGAAAATTTTCTATGAGCTTTAAAATTGAGCTTTTAAATTATGAGTTTGAAACTCTCCCTAAGAGTTGGAAATTAAATTATTTCTTTCTTTTTGCTTTGAAACACATCTTTTTCATTTAATTTTGGTTACTATATTAACAATAGATGTACATACATACATACCTACATATGTGTGTGTGTGTATTGGGGGTATTTTTAAAACCAACCCTTCTCTGTGTTTTGCCTGCTTCACCACATTTCTTTATTTGTATCACTCCTCCTCTAACTCTCTCACTCTATTTTTTCTCCCCAACGTTTGCAACATATTCTTATAAATTGATTTCGACGACACGCAGTGCCCATTTTACCCGATTATCTTGCCACCATAAATAATAGAACATTAAGGGCAACAACATTGGCAGCAGCAGCAGCAGCAACACCACATTACAGTTCAATGAGTGCAGTGGCGGCGGCAACTGGCTTAAATGCCAGCAGCGGTGGCCTTGGCATCCTTGGTGCTGCGGCGACAGCCCAGCATATGGCTTATCGTAATCTGGACGGTACAGCACAGCAACTACAGCAGCAACATGTTATGACAAAGCATCCGATACCCGGCAAATCGATGGTTAATTTTTCACTAATCCATTTGGTAAGCGATGATAACAACAACAATAAATTGCTCATATCATCGCCCATAAACGAACAGAGCGAGGGAAAGGGAGGCCAGCACCTTAGAAACTCCCTAGCGTCAAGTGAGAAAGCCAATGATCACAAACAGCAGAACCATTTAAAGACGGCCGTCAGCAATGCCACGTCAAGTGGCAATGACGAGTTGCTAGCAAGCGAGAATGGTTCAATTGGCATTCTATTGGCCATGAAGGCGTTAGTGCAATTGATTTTCAATCCAATTGTGGGAAATGTATCCGTCAGATATGGCTATCGCCTACCCATCGTATTGGGTACATTTTGTCTACTCCTGTCGTCCTTGGGTGAGTTGATGACATTTTAGTGACGTTTGTGTTAATTTTGGTTGTAGACCATTGGGATTATTAAAGAACGATTTGTATCTATTTTTAGTATTTGCCGTGGGTGAAACCTATTCCACACTATTAATAGCTCGTGCGATACAAGGTATAGGGTCAGCGTGTATCGGTGTCTGTGGCATGAGTTTAGTGGCTCAGGTAAGTTGGAATTTGGATGAATGGGGATATTTTTAATTGTTCGTCATCTTTTGGATTTTAGCATTATCCCGAAGAAGAGCGCCGCTCAAAGGTGATGGGTATTATTTTGGGCAGCATTGCTTTGGGAGTTCTATTGGGTTATCCCTTTGGAGGAATTTTGTACGATTTATTCGGAAAATCTGCACCATTTATTATACTGTCAACTATAATTTTTGTGAATTTGGGTAAGTAGTGATAAAGAATGGTAAACACTAAATTGTATGCTGTGATTCGATTTACTTACATAACTACTTTTTTTTATATGACCAATTTCACTATGCAATAAAATCATTTCATCCAGTACTGCCTCTACCATTTTTAATGTGTTAACATCTACAGGCACGGGTAGGGCAATCTATCAAAGTGAACATACGCAAACAACACACAGCGTTAGCATCACATACGTGGTTGTTGTACAACTATAGTCTCTGCCTGAAAATAAGTGTGATGGTATTGATGTAGCGGTAGCGAACAAACAGGCAGGTCGTCGTCGCCAAAGAGTATTGAATAGTATAGAGAACTCATTGAACGAATTGTATGGCTCAAAAGCACTTACGACATCTAGCGAATGATTCACAACGTATTACTCTCTTTTTGTCATAACTTGGTCCATTCATAATTTTGTTGTGAAACATTGATTCCTTTTGAAACATTTATGCTTTTTGTATTGTTTTATGTTATAACATTGAAATATTCTATAAAGAGAATAAGACTCGATTATGCTCTTTTACTCAGACTCTCTACATGAGAGCGGAAAATGAGTGCAATATGCTGTCTATACTATTCAATACTTTTTGTCGTCGCTCTGTTGATGACAAAACAAAAACAATTATTTCACTGAGCTAAATATTGCTTTATTTATTTTAACAATATTACATCTAATGTTAAAGCAGATTTAAGAAAAAAGTAGTAATGGCAAAAAAGAGCCTTCAGCACAAAAACTATTCTTTTTTTATTTTTCAATGTAACATTTGCTAATGTGTTCATACAAATCGAACAGGTACCGTGTAACAAAAAGGTGTTAACACATCGCCCGCGAGTTCGAACACTCAATGATTTTTTAATGTAGTTTTTCCTCCTCCTGTTTTGCGTTTTTTCAGGTTTTGTTTCATGTACTTTACATTTACCCCCGTTATCACCATCTCCAGTTATTATGCAGTTAAAGCTAACTCTTAGTTTAGGCTGTCAGTTTGTATGGTATTTAAAAATTATAACTGTTAGTTTGCTCTAACTAGATATTGTGATAATGGAATGTTGCGCATCGAGGTCACAGATGGGGGTGAAATTAGAAAAATTACCAATCCCTATAACTGCCCCGGAGTTGCCTCTAGAGGAGCAAAATTATGACCACCCACCCCTAATTTTTACCACCAAACAATTTTTCCAAGCATGTCTCCTCCCTATCTTCGCCCATTAAGGGGGCTCCCGTGCAAAAATTAAATTTTTATAAAATTTGCTCCCGCCGCTCTAACTGCCCCATGGGTTCCCTTAGAGGAGTCAAGTGTATGAAATATACATTTCTCACCTAACATATTTTCCGAACATTTGTATATATTTCTAATCCATGAGGAGGGTTCAATAAAAAATGCACTTAAAAACGAGTGTAAAAATATATGTTTATGTAATTCGAAAGCGTTTATAATTTGAAAATGTGATTCAAATTAATTTATTTTATCAGGTGGTGGATATTTCTTCCGATTTTCAGCGACGACCTGAAGCAAACATAGTTGTTCCTCCTCGTGACGGCACATCTTGATATAAAAAATGGTGTCCATTACATCCCATGAAGGGATTAGGGGGAGCTTCTCACAACCAGTGAGCTGTGCGCTTTCTAGTGTTATACTCACTGATTGGGACCTACAGTTTTACGCCGGTTCCGAACGGTATTTTGAGAAGCTTTTACTCGATAGTGTCGCCTTCACTATGCGAAATTTAAGGTGTCCGATTTACCTCAGTTAAATAAATTTACCAGTTAAATAAATATAAATATTGTGAGTGAATTCCTAGAAGGTTTTCCTAAAATACGAACATTGATCTCGATGCGCCACCTGTGACTGTTGTCTGGTTTACTCTACATTTCCACTACACACAGAGAAGAGATTCGTTGTCACAACTTTATTTACAGCCAACTACAATTTGGCGGTTCCTTGGACTATCACATTATTCAGTGGGGTTCCGTATCACAAAATGTTGTCCATATCAATTGATTTGTAATTCAGTTTTGGTGCAAGAACTGAAGTATTTAGTTGGAGCCACAGCAACCAGAAATAAATGTGATCTGTCAATTGAGATTGAGTTCTAGTAATCAAATCATTCTCTAGTGGTGAATATTCTATTTGATGTTCTTCTATACTACTTTATGAAATCTCCTTAGAAACCTTTAAAAATTAGTTGTTTTTTTTTCGATTGGACGCTCCGTTTCCGAGATATTGGTATAAGGGCGTTTTAGCGATTTTTGATTCGAGAAATTTTAGTTTTAGCGGTTTAAAAAAAACGATGCCGTATTCAAGCCATCCATAGATTACACCCTCCTAGGGAGATAACAAATTAATTTGTTTTTGCTATTGGACGCACCGTTTCCGAGTTATAGACATTTTTTATTTTAGCGATTTTCATATTTTGGCGATTTTTAGAAAAAAAAATTCTTCCATATGAATTGGACCACTATATGAAAAACCCGCAGAAAACCCAAACACTCTGTTATTTTTCGATTGGGCATTCCGTTTCCGAAATATAGAAATTTTTTTCTAAATTTCTCACTTTTTCGATCAAAAATGGGGGGGACAACAAGTGTTTTTGTAACAGCAACTAAATTATAGCTACAGTGACTAATATTTGGACACGAATTCTAATATTGTACTTTTTATGAATTGTGTCTTCTATTTCAGTTGAATGAGGTGTTTGAAACACTCAAATTGGTTAATACAACTTAATTTCTGTAGTAGCAACTTCTATTTACCTACCTACTTTTCATTTATCAATAACATCAACAAATAATTCTGATGTTTGACAATTATGAATTCTAATCTAAATATAGACTTTATCATGGAATTTTCAATGCCTGAATTGATTTCCAACTAATATTTTCCATGTGTGTTGCTTCAGGTAGAACCCCACTAGGCAAAATCCGCATAATCCTATTATGTCCATACCTCCGTTGAGCACTTTTGGCCGCTACACTCTTAGCAAATTGCCCAATCAGAAGTATGAAAATATTCAGTAGTTTTTTTTTTAAAGCATTTTCAAAAAAAGTTATATAGTAGATAGTTTCTAGATAGTATATATACATAGTTTTCTATCTTCTCCATAGACGACCACCATACCGATACTACATAGGTCAGAACGGGTCTAACCACCGCAGTGTACACTCAAAATGCCATCCTTGGGTTTAGACCCCGTGTTCTCCCAAATATTTTCTTGCAAGTGTAAAAGGCAGCTTGCGTCTTCTTAACTCTGTGTTCAATGTTAATTTTCCAGCCGAGTTTCGGATCCAGAATTACACCCAGATACTTCGCCCTAAATGACAAATCCAGTTGTTTAGCATTGAGTGAGGGTAGGCGATATTGGAGAATACCTCGCCTATCAGTGAATAGTAGCAGATCAGATTTATCTGGGTTCACACCTAACCCAGGACCTGGGGGCAAAGTGCTGATCTATCTCCAGATATTATCCATGACTTCACTTACCACAGAGGCATAGGGACCTCTTACCATCGCCACGTCATCATCCGCATATGCGACTACCCTTACCTTTCTGTTATCCACGTTCACAAGTAGTGTTTACAACCACTAGCTTGGTAGTGGTGATATCACCCCATCCTGGAGTGTACCCATACGGACGGACCTAGTGATCATTATCTCACACCACTGAGCATTTATCTGTCTGGTCCGCAGCTTTGAGTCTATCCAATGTTGACATTCAGATTTGCTAGGGGTTATATTATAAAGGGTTTTTCAATAAGAGCGCTACAAAAGTTTTTTTAAATTAAAACAAAACCGGTTTTAGATACCAATGAAATTCTTTATACTTGTGAAAGTACGTTCGGTGCCATTATGTATGGAACTCGATTTCTTTTGCATGGCCACCACGGGCACGCTTGCAGAAGTCCAGACGCTGAACCCAATTTTCGACGGTTTTCAAGCATAGATCGGCCGATACTGCTGCAATTTCACGTTCGATATTCGTACGAAGTTCATCAATCGTCGCTGGCTTGTTGGCATAGACCATAGACTTGACGTAGCCCCACAGAAAATAATCTATCGGCGTCAAATCGCATGACCGAGGCGGCCAATCGACTGGGCCATTTCGTGAGATAACACGTTCACCAAACTTGGTATCCAATAAATTGATTGTGGCATTCGCTGTGTGGCTTGTGGCGCCGTCCTGTTGGAACCACATGTCCTCCAAGTCCATATTATCCAATTGGGGCCAAAAATATTCGGTTATCATTGAACGGTACCGATTCGCATTCACAGTAATGTGCCGGTCTTGATCATCACGGAAGAAGTACGGCCCAATGACGCCGCCGGCCCATAAACCGCACCAAACCGTAATTTTTTCGGGATGCAATGATGACTCATGGATTACGTGTGGATTGCTGTCTGACCAATGACGCATATTTTGCTTATTGACGAAGCCATTCAGCCAGAAATGAGCCTCATCGCTGACGACCTTAAATTGGTCGTAGCGCTCTTAAAGTTGAGGCCACTGACTCCAAATTTCGGTAGTAAATTTTAATAATTTCGACTCGTTGTTGGCTCGTATATCTTTCCATGATGAAATGGAAAACCTTACTGAAGAGAAATGTCAAAAGAGCGGGAAAAAATATGGCGTCGTTTGCTGTCCCTATCGATTTACTTTTGTAGCGTCTCTGTTGAAAAACCCGTTACTTTCAGTGTCGACGTTGTAAAAGGCGCACTCTATATCCAGGAAGGCTGCCAATGTATGTATAATACAGTAATAACATTTAGAGTAGCGATTTCACTCAGTAAATTGATGATATTTGGTTTGGTGCGGATGGGCGGTTGGATGTTGGAAAGTATTACTTTAATAAATCCAGATAGTTCAAACCAACGATCACGAAAACTGCAACGGCATTTCGTTTTGTGCATTACAATTTTTGTGTAAATACATCACAAATATATACTAACAATAAAATATATCAAAAAGCTCCAAAATACGTTTAAATTTCACAGGTTTTCATCAAAACGACAGGAACAATTTAAGTCAACAATTTTTGTAATTCCACCTGGTGTAAGTCAATTTACGTCAAGTAATTCTATATCGTACCCACCGCATTACGAATAATGTGAAATGAAATGTCAGATGAGAAGAATGGCAGCTCTATATGACATAACTCTATGGTATGTATATTGTTTATAGAAAAGTGATCCTTCGTTCTTGCTAACTATTTCATGTATCACTATTTTCGTCGACTTTCTCTTCATATAGGCATGCTGGCTGTTTGATAGACCGCTCTTAGTCATTAGCGATCTAATATGTTCATCCAAAATCTTTTTCGTTTAAATTATGAGAGGCTTGTTGGTCTGATATCCTTCACAGATTCATCGCTGTTCTTCACAGCCTTGGGGAAGAATATGACTTTCACCTTTCTCCACCTTTCTGGGACGTGATTATCGCATTATCATCGTCGCACCGATATTTGGAAAGTGTGTAGCCAGCAGTGAAATTAGGGATTGCTCTGGTGACTCAGTCCATGACCCATTCGTACGAGCAATGAATTTGTGTGATCTTTAGACAGAATCTTGGTCAATCTGCGGGATTCCTTGAGGCTGTCTACTGACTCGCAATCGGATCTCTATTCTGTCCTCTTGGCCGGTCTCATGGCCATTTTGTACTTTCGCTGTGTGTTCTTGAAGGGCTTCCAGTCCTTGTTGATGTAACACAGGTTAAAAGCACATCTTGCCTTTTTCGTCAGCTGATTTAATTATTTACTCGACAATTGAGGGCGTTCATTCTACAGACTGGACATAACTTAATGAAGTCGCATATCATAGGCGACATGTCTTGTTTCGAACTTCAGTTTGTTTCCCAACTTCTACATCTATTCTATACTCTCCTATAGCTCATGCTGTTGATTGGCGTAATACCTGTCAATCATTCATCCTGGCCAGAGTATTCTTCATTTTAATCACCTGTATAAACTTATTTCTCATCATACTATCGGGCATAATATTTTGACTTTAGAAGGCGGATGAGCCAAATATATGGGCCAACGGCGGATAGAAACCAAAAGAAAAGAATCCAGTTTTGACATATTGCATCGTGGTCAGCGTCTGATCCATAATGGGCGAATGCAATCAAATTTCCTGGCAGTAGGTAAAATGCAAAAACCTGGTGGACTGGGTTTGCTTCCCGCCACCGTTCATAATGGCAGTTAATATACAAAGACAACCCCCGCCTGGAATGTGAGAACTCCATATAGATCAGGTGCAAGCATCCAATTGGCAGATGTCCTCGAAAGTTATAAGACTGACATTACCGCAATCCAGGCAATGAGATGGACAGGGCATGGCTGCACAAGAAAAAGAAACTGCGACATATACAACAGTTGCCATGAGAAAAAAAAATGAATTTGGTTGCGGATTTGTAGTTGGCAAAAGACTGCGAGGTTTAATCCTGTGAGTGAACATATAGCCACAATCCGCACAAAAGCGAAATATTTTTATATTTCCCTAATTTGTGTGCATGCCCCGACAGAAGAGAAACATGATGATACCAAAGACAAATTCTACTAGCGCCTAGAGGAAACGTATGACCGCTGCCCTACTAGGAGAATGTAGGCAGGGAGAATGTGTTTCATCCAACTATTGGCAATTTCAGTCTACATGCTGACAGTTCCGACAACGGTTCGAGACTGATTGACTTTTCCGCGGCAAGAAACATGGTCATTAGTGGTACAAGATTCCAGCATAAAGACATCCACAAGGCTACTTGGGTATCCCCTGATCAAAGAACGAAGAACCAAATTAATAACGTGGTAATTAACGGAAGACACTCATCCAGTGTAATGGGCGTACGATTGATCAGAGGAGCTAACATCGATTCTGATCACAACTTGGTAGCAGCAAAGGTTCGCGCAAGATTAAGTAGTGTGAAACCCGTACGAAACCAGACCCAGAGAAAGCTAGATTTACCAGCTGCAATTGCCAGAGGTAGCCAAAGCCTAATCAAGGAACCTCTCGCAACTTTTGGCACAGAACTCTACAAGGCAATGTCTGAGCTTGGAATTCCTGCAAAACTCATACGTCTTTGCAGGATGACCTTGACGGGCACCAAATCCGCAGTGAAAGTTGGTAAGGATCTTATCGAACCTTTCGAAATTAAGCGAGGCCTCAGCCAAGGCGACACCCTATCATGGGATCTCTTTAACATCTTAATGGAGATCATTATGAGAAAAAACTGCAGTCAATATGAATAAAACCATCAGCAGAACGAGTTACGTGCTGCTCGCGTATGTTGATGATGCAGATATCATTGGGCGCACAATTAGAGAAGTTACTGCGGTTGTTTTCGAGAATTGAGAAGGAGTCAGCAAGTGGGTCTGACAGTAAATGAAGGCAAGACAAAATTAATGGTTTCACCGAGCAGGGCCTCCACGCGATTAGACCAAAGCGTGACCGTGAATAACCGTTATAATTTCGAGGTGGTGGACGAATTTATATACCTCGGATCTGCCGTAAACAAAAACAACAACGTCAGCCTTGAGATCAAGCGGAGAATTGTGCTGGCGCATAGATGATATTTTGGGCTAAGCAAGCACTTTAGAGATAAAGCCCTCTCGCGAGTAACAAAAGTCCAACTATACCGGACTCTCATACAACCTGTCTTGCTTTCTGGCGCAGAATCCTGGGTCTTATCGCAAGCAGACGAAACATCTGTAGAAGTCTTCGAGAGGAAAATACTCCGAAAAATGTATGGCCCTATAGTGCACAACGGCAAGTATCGGCGACGCATGAACCATGAACTGTATGAGCTATATCCCGACATTGACATAATTAAGCAGATCAAAATAACGCGATTGCGCTGGCTAGGCCATGTTAGTAGAATGTATGAAGACGAACCAGCCCGAAGGGTTATCGAAACCGAACTCGAAGGAAGACAAAAACTAGGAAGGAAAAGACTTCGCTGAGGAATCAGGTTGACGAATCCCAGAGTACACTTGGTATTGCCAACTAGAGAGATAAGGCAAAAGATCGAACTGGTTGGAGAAATATGTTATCTTCGTTTTGTAAGGTCACTGACCCCTCGGGGTTGTTGGAGACAGGATAAGTAAGTATTAACTTATTGCTTACACCAGGTAGGGATTGGTAAATTTGGCCTCGATTTCTCCCCACAACTCCCCGACCTGGAGAATTTTTTTTGCCTGTTCTCATCATCCAAGCCCAGGGAAAACGTTATTCTTGACATTTTTGGGGACGTGCCTCGCTACCATGGAGACGTACCTCATCCCATGTTGTTATATTCCTTTTGTTTTTCGTGTAAATTGTTCATATTTTTCTTTCGACTTCGCCTCCACCGGATCAGATCAGAAGTTTTTCATCGGCTTACCAGTCTAGATCCGTAGTGGTTAGTTAACAGCTGAAGCACCTTGACCAGGATGTGGTTCTTGATCACGTACTACGTCTTGACACAGAAGCTAAGTAGGTTTCTGGCCCTGTGCACTACTAACGTTGCCCCCTGACATTACAAGTATCGTACATGTAATCCGGAGTAGTTGGGAAATGAAAGGGCAGATTAGCTGGCAAGATTAGGGTCCAACTAGAGGATTGTGAATATGGAAAACGGGAAATTATAGGAAATAATATGCAGTACATTATGTTACATTACATTAATCACACTACACTTCATTAATTAATGTACATAGAATAAATGTGGAGCTAGATGTTGTACGAGTATTCCTACATTTGTAAAAATATAGTACATAAGATTAGGATACGAGCACCTAAGCTATTTGTGTGTCCCTCGACTCATTTAATGTTTTGTGACAATAAGCCACAGTAGAAACAAAGTTTAAGAAGCAAACCCATATTTTATCCCACAATAATATCTACAAAATCATGTGTTCTTGTATTGATTAATTACTTTTTTTAAAATCAGAAGGTGTAAAAACAATAAATTTTAACCATATTTTTTTAATATTTTTATTCAACACAGGTATGCAACTAGTGACCATGGATTTATCAATACAGCCAGAGGTAATAAATGTAACACTTGACAACATTTTCACATACTATCACAGACTGTACTATATGTTCTAACATAATAGTTCTACCTAAAGCCCGGTATTCAGTTTATATGAAATTTTCGTTGCCATAAGAAGTACGTGTATAAAAAAATAACGAAAATTTCATGAACCGAAAATTCCGCTCACTTTTCATTTGCTTAGTACTCAGCTCTTTGCCAAAATTTCGTAGCCAAAATCAAGCACAGGGTTGTTACGCTAAACTTATTTCGTACGAAAACAATTGTTTGATAATTGTTTGGGACCGGAATTTTGACATTTCGTTTAGTTTAGTAATCAAAAGTAACACCACATGCGTTGAAAATAAAATGGAGTGCAAAAATTAATTATTAATGAAATATTTTCAAGGTAAATCAGAGATATGTGGTAACTCTCTGTAACAAAATTTTCCGTTTAGAGACAAATGACAAAATTTCTTACAAAAATTTCGCAAGAACTGAATATTTGGCTTAAACAAGGACGGAAAGCGTAAAGTCATTCACAACAGGTTTCGTTTTAAGAACTCCCGAAATAGCTCTTAGAGATGCCAACTGTAAAAATCGCTACGGTTAAAATATGCAAATATGCTACAACAATCACTACTATGTAAACACACCAAAAATACAAACAACTTTAAGTTCAAAACGATTGAAAATTCAATAACTCTATACATATATGTAATAACTTAATATACATATGTATGTACGTAAAAGTGGGGATGGGGTTTCCATGCAAATGCATGTTTTTCCCCAAAAGTCTAGAAGTAATACACACAAATTATCGCGACGACATCGTCTTGTTAGTGCATATTTTTGAATTTTTTATGATAAATGCATATTTCACATGCTTTGCATATTTCAAAAAAAAATATGTCTATGTATAACAAAATTACGCCAAATTGCCGGACTTCAGGTGGGACTCAAAATTAGACCAAGAAATTAGTCTAAAATACTTTGTTATTATTTTTTTATACTGAATAAGTGATGATTTATCCGACCTTTCGTATTGTATTTAAATATTTTTTTATATTTTCATTATTAGTGTCTGTCACGTTTTTGTTTTGTATATATTATTTACTTATCCGGTCACGAACAACCCCGAGGGGTCAGGTACCTTACAAAACGAAGATAACATAGTTCGATCTTTTGCCTTATCTCTCTAGTTATATATACGAAGTGTACGCGGGGATTCGTCAACCTGATCCTTCCAGCGGAGTCTTGGTCTTCCTATTTTTCGTCTTCCTTCGAGTTCGGTTTCGAAAACCCTTCGTGCTGGTTCGTCTTCATCCATTCTACTGACATAGCCCAGCCAGCTCAATCGCGTTATTTTGATCCGCTTAACTATGTCAATGTCGGGATATAGCTCATACAGCTCATGGTTCATGCGTCGCCGATACTCGCCGTTGTGCACTTAGGGCCATACGTTTTTCGGAGTATTTTTCTCTCGAAGACTCCTACAGATGTTTCGTCTGCTTGCGATAAGACCCAGGATTCTGCGCCATAAAGCAAGACAGGTTATATGAGAGTCCGGTATAGTTGGACTTTTGTTACTCGAGAGAGGGCTTTATCTCTAAAGTGCTTGCTTAGCCCAAACTAACATCTACTCGCAAGCACAATTCTCAGCTTGATCTCAAGGCTGACGTTGTTGTTTTTGTTTACGGCAGATCCGAGGTATATAAATTCGTCTACCACCTCGAAATTATAACGGTTATCAACGTTCACGCTTTGGTCTAATCGCGTGGAGGCCCTATTCGTTGAAACCATTAATTTCGTCTTGTCCTACTTTACCGTTAGACCCATTTTTCCTGATTCCTTCTTAATTCTCGAAAACACCGCGATAACTTCTCTAACTGTGCGTCCAATGATATCTATATCATCTGCATACGCGAGCAGCATGTGACTTTTGCTGCTGATGGTTTTATTCATGTTGACAGCAGCTTTTCTCAGAATAATCTCTATTAAGATGTTAAAGAGATCGCACAATAGGTCGTCACCTTGTCTGAGGCCTCGCTTAGCTTCGAAATGTTCGGTAAGATCCTTACCAACTTTCACTGCGGATTTGGTGTCCGTCAAGGTCATCCTGCAAAGGCGTATGAGTTTTGCAGAAATACCAAGCTTCATAGAGTTTCCCCCGTATCGGGCTATCGAAGACAAATAGATGATAGGTGTCGATTTGTTTTTCGTGGGTCTTCTCCAAGATTTGGCGTAGCGTGAAAATCTGGTCGGTTGTCGATTTTCCAGGCCTAAAGCCACACTGGTATGGTCCAATCAGGTCAGCGATAATCGGTTTTAGTCTTTCGCACATTATGCTTGATAGAACCGTATATTCCACGGCTTATTCCACGGTAGTTGGCATATAGATTCGGGTCACCTTTTTTAAATATGGGACATAGTACACTGAGACTCCAATCGCCGGGCATGCATTCATCTGACCAAATTTTGCTAATGAGCTGGTGCGATGAGATTTCCGCCCTTGTCTTTACAGAAGGGGGTCCCTGAACCATGTCCTAACCATGTTGGTTTTTGACTTTTTGGTAAAATTTTCAGGCTTCGTTCATCCTTCTGTATGTCTCAATTTTCTCACTCTCGCGCTTTCTCCACTGCCGTTTCTTACACCTAATGTGACGGTTTACCTCCTTTCTTTTCTCCCTATACCGCTCAGTTGTAGTTCGCGTTGCAATTGACTGAAGCATTGCCATACGTGCAGCGTTCTTGTTATCATTTGCAATGCGACACTCTTCATCGTACCATGGTTTATTGCGAAGCGATTTTTCGAAACCAAGTACGGTTGTTGCGGCAGTTTTTATAGAGTCGGAAATGGGTTTCCACTGCGCACCAGGATCGTCATCGGGAGGGGGTGGGTTCTGTGCCAAAAGTTGCGAGAGCTTCCTAGAGTAGGCTGTGGCTACCTCTGGTAATTGCAGCTTTCCGATATCCAGCTTCCTCTGCGTGTGGTTTCGTACGATTTTCGCTCTACTTAATCTTGTGCGAGTGGTCAGAATCGATGTCGTACGTTTTCTCTAGGAGCACATAGAATATGTCTTTGGCATCATCATCTTTCTCTCTGTCGGGGCATGCATACAAATTAGGGAAATATAAAAATATTTCGCTTTTATGCGGATTGTGGCTATACGTTCACTCACAGGATTGAACCTAGAGACTAGATGTCGCAGTCTTTTGCCAACTACAAATCCGCAACCAAACTCATGTTGTTTTTCATGGCAAGTGTAGTATATGTTGCAGTTTATTTTTCTTATGTAGCCATGTCCTGTTCATCGCATGTCCTGGACAGCGGTAATGTCAGCCTTATAACTTTCGAGGACATCTCCCAGTTGGATACTTGCTCCGGATCTATATAGAGTTCTTACATTCCAAGTGAATATCCGTATATCGTGGTCCTTATAACGTTTGCGTGGGTCGCCAACAATTAGGGGTTGTTTATGTTTTCTTGTTCGTTTATGTATTTTCACTGCCATTATGAACGGTGGCGGGAGGCAAATTTGATTGATATTTGATTATTGATTGCAGCCGCCCATTATGGATCAGACGCTGACCAGGATGCAATATGTCGAACCTGGATTTTCTTCTTTTAGTTTCTATCCGCCTTTGGCCCGTGTGTTTGGCTCATCCGCCTCCTAAGGACAAAAGAAGCTTCAGTGATATCAGTCACCAACTAAACCTGATTTGCAGCTCAGTTGTTTCGCCTTCTCACTCTAGCTAGCTAACGGAGGTTTCCGAAAATCCATTGCCCAGGACATACTGCGTGAAAGTGGTGAGTGAGCTGCTTGGACTGCCCAATGAAGGAATCAGTTATAGCTACTCCCAAGTGAATGGCTATCAGAAACTTTCCTTCTCCACGGACAGTTCCATGTCCCGTGGAATGGCATTACTAGCACCAAAAGTTTCCTTTGGAAACAGATAACTCTGAATCTATGTTGTAATATTTATTCGGTAAAAGTTTATCAACAAATTCCTAGCGCAGGTGAATTTATTCTGTCAATTTCATGTTTTTTGAAACTCAAGACCATTCTAAAGGATGTCCCAAAATTCACGCAACATTTGAATTGAATAGAAAACAAAGTTTTTATTCTTCATATGGTAATATTTTTATTGAATCGTAAAGTACATAGCATAGGGATATTTATGGAATAAAACATCTGGCAAATGGCATCCACGGCTTTCCATACACATACGTATTCGTTTGTCGAAATTTTCCATGACTTTTCTGCATAAATCTGGTTGAATTTCGTTGATGCAACGATGAATCTCCTCCTTTAAAGCACGAGTGGTTGTGGGCTTGTTAACATAGACCTGTGATTTTAAAAAACCCCATAAAAAAATCGAATGGTGTTAGATCACACGATCTTGGGGGCCAGTTCTGGTCACCAAATCGAGAAATCACGCGACCTGGAAATGTCTCTTGCAGTAATTGAAGAGTTTCACGAGCTGTATGACATGTGGCACCGTCTTTTTGAAACCAAATATTGGCCACATCAATTTCATTCAATTTCGGAAAAAAACTGTGTTATCATGTCGCGAATTCATATCGAATACCGACCGCAAAACTTTCATTACGTTTGAAATATTGTTCAATAATGAAGACACGCTGTTCTATCGTTTAATTTGCCATTTTTATTAACCCTGAACTGTTAGCTGTTTTTTTTTAGGGTTGCTAAATCTTTTCTACGTCGATAGCAGCACATTTTAATGTTGTGTAAACTTAGGGACACCCTATATATCTCTATTAAATAGATATGTATATGTATGTATAATTTTCAAAAACTTTTTGGAAAAGTTTTCCTCATGATACCTAGTAAACCGTTTACATACATATTCCAGGTCTAGCCACAGCGTGTCAGACAACAATCATGTATATTGGAAGCCGATTGGTCTTTAGACATGTTTCTTGTGTTGATGCATGTGATGTTTGTCGAGCAATTGCATGCAAAAGAATTCTCAATTCATTTGAGTTTTCGTTTGCATTTAATTTTATGAATTTTTGAATATCATCATTTCAAGCAACTGCTGATGAAATTCTGTGGCTAGATCTGTAATACTTAAACGGAATCATTAGGATACAATTTTCCAAATTCCGTTTTTAAAAAACTGTTTCTAATTTACATATTTGTTTTGGTAACCGAAGAATGAAGAAATTGCATTAATGTGAATTAACAATAATAAAATGTTTGATAACACAACTCCTTATGTCTTTAGTTAACTCTTATCCCTATCATTCTCTCTCTTTCTATCTCTCTTTTAAAGGTAATTGTCAATCTGGACCATCAACAACCAAAATGGAAGCCATTACTGCAAAGCAAAATGATTATAGCCATTGTTATTGCTATTTGGTTTTCCACGTCCACCATGGCCATATTGGAACCATGTCTACCCATATGGCTAATGCAGTATATTAAACCAAACAAATGGCAATTGGGCACAGTGTTTATACCAGACTCTCTTGGATATTTTGTTGGCACGAATTTCTTTGCAACAATAGCCTACAAATATGGGCAAATTAAAATTTCCTGCTTGTCCCTAATGCTAGTGGGGATATCTTCGATTTTGGTAAGGACCAATAATATATGTATTTACACATTTTTGTCCATGTTCTATATAACGAATCCGAGAGAACTACTCTGAAATACTTTCACGTAATTGTTGTTTTGCAATCCATTTTCATAAGAAACTTTATCAAAACATGTGATTTTATTATTTTCATAATTATTGCTAGATCTGAAAATGTGGCAACTTATATATTCGTTTTTAAATAAATGGCAACGCTCTTTCTGCAAAATAATGCACACATACATACACTCCAGTTCACTTATTTAAAGGCACTAAAAATTCCATATTCAGCAGCCTGTATCTTTTGCAATTTGTAACCGATTGCAGAATTTTAAAATGGAAATGGATGCTAGACATCTTGAGATATTAAAAAAATCATGACAATAGTGGTTTCTTTACTAAAGAACTTTTTTTGAGCAATTTATAAAAAAAGCCAAAAATGTGCTATTTTTGTTGGTTCACTTGAATAAAGGCACTTTAACTAATTTTAATGAAAACAGTTTTTCTTGTATTTTTTTTAAATTTATTTTACTTTATTTAAGAACTATTAGTATAGGGTATAACCCCCTTTGTTGTTAATAACTTTCATTGAGAGATAAAGAGAATTTATGTAAACCAACGAAATTTGATTCCAAGCACCCTTAATGGCCTGAATTTAGTGACTGCTTGTCATCAAATTGTATACCTCATTCATAGACCTTACGAGATAACCAACCCCAGACATTTTCGATAATGTTTAGATCTGGCGAATAGGGTGGCCAGTAAAGAATATTAACATTTTGTCTTGCAATGAAGTCCTTTACTACTCTTGCGTTGTGTATAGGGGCATTATCCTGTTGCAATATCCAAGATATGGGACCAAATAATTCACTGAACTTTGGAAAAGCCGATTCCAATAACGTTTTATAGTTTGCACCAGTAATTTTTGCACTTTGAAATTCAAGATCGATGGGGCCATAGTACGTAATAGCACCCCACACCATAACGCCGCCAATCCAAATTAAAATTCTACTCATCCGCAAATACAACAGTTCTCCAGTCATTTACATGACCTCTTGGCTGCACATCCCAAACCATATGGTCTCTTGCGAATTGAAGAAGATTTTCCTTACGAGGAGCATTAAGTGGCGGAACTAAAAAAATTGCACATTTTTGGACTTTTTTTCCATGAATTGCTCAAAAAATGTTCTTTAGTGAAGAAACCACTATTGTCATGATTTTTTTATATCTCAAGACGTCTAGCTTCCATTTCCATTTTAAAATTCTGCAATCGGTTACAAATTGGAAAAGATACAGGCTGCTGAATATGGAATTTTTAGTGCCTTTAAATAAGTGAACCGGAGTGTGTGTATATTAAAAAGTTTGAAGGATTTGAACAATCCCTTTATTTTGGTCGATCTCTTATGATACACTTGAACACTTATGGTAACCAAAACCATAGAGTAATACACTAGAGTGTGCAACAGCTGCTTTTATACTCTCACCCATAGGAATGGGGGGTGGGTATATATCATATAACACGGGAAAAAATTAACACATCAGAGGAACCATTATATACCCTTACAGGCCTATTCTGGCAGGGTTACAAAAGTCAACTCGGTTATATTTGACAGCAATGTGACAATTGTCACAAATCGGTATTCTGACACATTTTTTTGGAAAATGGATCAGAAAGAAGAAAGGATTTGCTTTTGTTTTTAACGTAAATATCTCCGGTCCTTGAAGAGATATTGGTGAGTATTATACCTTAAGAAAAGGCTAAGGTCTTGTCTATTATCGGAGCCTACCAAAAAATAAGTATAATTGAACATTTTGTTAAAAAAAATTAAATTTTATCAGAAAAGTGAGGTTAAAAACAGTTTTTTAATTAGCTTCCCAATGGGTTAATAAAAATAAATATGTTCATGCACTGATTTAGAGAATTTCGAAAGATCTTTGATACCCATTTCAACCAGACCGGATTATAAATACCTGAGATATGAGCGATTATATACCCAAGCTTTAAAGGCCTATATCTCAAAACCTTGGGACGATCGCGGGCGGAAAAAAAATTTGGAACTCAGCGCAGAAGCTTTTATCACTTGTGCAGATCAGAGGTATACGCTTAGCATCTGTGGATGTTCCTTGAGGAAGGCAATATAACATTCCAGCTGTGCCTTTGCGGTGCGCTCAAATTTCCTAATTAATAATGTATTAATTTTAATTCAATAAGACATAAATATTTTAAATACTTACTTTTCCTTTTTTTTCGCTTTCATTTTATGCAGAAGACCATTAGTTTTTGTTTTGTTTTCTCTGCTTTTGACAACCTATTATTGTGAGGTGAATTATTTGTTACGTGGTGAATTTTTCGTTGTCACCGTGTTGCAAGAATACCAGATAAAAACAATGGTGTCAACTTTGTAACAATTTTGTGGTTACAATTACACAGGATAGGGCTGTTAGTATCTTTGCACGAAATTCGTTTCACGACTTTTTAAGACGATTGAGCCATGTCTGTCTGTCTGTCTGACTGGTGAACAAATAACTGCCGTAAATATTTACCGATCACAATTAAATTGTGTCAGTGACTGTTATTTGTCCAAACTTAGTTTGGGATTGAAAATGTGCGTTATGATCCTCCCATACAAATCGACACATTTAGGACAAAATCATATTTCTTCCAAACCTTTTTCTGGTAGATGTGAATATCTTCAACTCACACATTGATCATTAATCTATAATTGTCGGTGGAGCAATGGCTAGTGTGTGCGGTTCTTGTGCATGAGAATGTGGGTTCGATGCCTGCTTTGACCACCTTACATTTCCTTCGACGACGGCCACCTCGCTTACTGATGACTGATATCGAGTACTTAGCCATGAAAAAGGTTTTCAAAATACCGTTCGGAACCGGTGTAAAACTGTAGGTTCCAACCAGTGAGTGAAAAATTCGAAAGCGCACAGCTCACTGGTTGTGAGAAGCTCTCCCCAATACTTTCATGGGATATAATGGGAAACGGTTGTTTTTAAATTACTACTTAACTGGAGAAATTGAGAGAGATTGCCACGCCCATTCTGGTACCTCCCATACAAACGCTTGGTGGTCGTCGGGGTTGTCAATCCGATAAATCGCGTGAAACACTTCCGACTTTATTGAAATCATCATCAAACGCCAATCACCGATTAAAATAAGGTTGATTTTGCCACTCCCATTTTGGTACCTCCCATACAAAAGGTTGTTTGGCCGTCTGGTTGTTCGGCACGAGAAGTCCCGTAAAACCGAACCAATCTTTATGCAATTTTGTACTAGACAATATTTAGTCAAATGCCGCTCTCCTATAGAAAATGAGCGCTTTTACCACATCCATTCTGATACCTCCCATACAAAAGTTGGGCGGATGACCTGTTGATCGGTCTTAATGAAATTCGGAACTAGGCAATATTTTGCTAAAATCTACTGTGTAATTAATTACACTGTGAGACAAATGAAAGGAATTTGTTTCGGGCCTCAACCAAACCAATAACTTGTGAAAGTACTTGGACGTGGTATCACAAAACCCCACACGGTTTTGCCGCTAAACGTAAAAATTTTTTTTACAGGCCGAAGAAATTTTTGGAGCTGGTCAGGGCCCTATTTCAGATTTTACTTCAATAAATCCTAAACAGCTTCAGATATTGGATTACAACCTTTGACAATATTGTAGCTATTATCCTATTTCACAATTACCTCTAATATATTTCTAAGGAAAAGTACACGGTTAATCGATTATTTAACGAAACGTCATGAAAAATTGCATATATTTTATATGTTTTGACATTTCTTGCCTAACGGTGAATAACTTGCGGTAGCTGTTTCAAAAGAATTGTAGCTTATAACCGGAAACCTTTGGAAGTCACTGGAATAGTTGGAGTTATCATGGAGTTCGATTTTTAGACGGCAAAACAACTATCAAACATAATTTAAAAGACATCATCATAGATCGATCGTAATTTAAAATGCATTATCATTTAGTAAACGTCAATTAATATAATTTAAAACATGGTTTAATTGCAGTTACTTGTCGCTTATTCCTCACTTGTCTCTCTATTCTCTACTATCGTAGTACTCCAAGTACCAAGTCGAACAGCTGTTTCGAAATCCCCTAACTAAATATTTAGCCGTCAATTTTAAGCATTTATTTATTTTTGTCACATTTGTTATAGTTGTACAGTGTTTTCGGATTGTAGAACAATTAAAAACAGAGCACATAAATTTAAAACGTTTTTGTGAAATGAAAAGTATTCGGAATGTAAAACATGGTTGAATATAATAATAACTAAATTTCTACCTCCTTAGATACCTAATGCAACTACAGTAGCTCAATTGCTGATGCCTCACTTTGGTTTGGGTTTGGGCATTGGTATAATTGATGCGGCCCTAGTACCGCTATTGGCCACATTTGTGGATGCCATTTTGGCTCAGCAGGACCACATGGATACTGATGGCAAAACTAACAAAAAGGCGAGTTCCATGAGCAGCTATGGCAGCGTCTATGCCATACAACAGACATCGGTTAGCTTAGCCTATTGCTTAGCTCCTCTTATTGGTGGCGAATTGGCACAAGCCTTTGGTTTCGCTTGGCTTATGCGTATTGTGGGCTTTTTCAATATAATCTATGGACCCATATTGGTTTATTTGTACTACAAATATGATCCAAAGGTAATTAAATTAATTAAAATTTTTACATTTCGTATTTACATTTATTTTTCACTTCGATTTTTTCCATAGATTTTGCGAGAGAAACAACATGAAATGCTATTGAGCTCAAGTGGCGGCAGTGGTGGTAGCGGTGGGCGTGGCAGCAAGTATAAACAACTCTACAATTCCGTCGATAGAGAATAATTTCATTTCATCTTGAATTGAATTTATATATATTTACATGAAACGTTTCACAGCAATATTTATAATTCCTGTCAATGTTTAGTTTGATGTTATAAAAATATTAAAACAAGACAAATTTTTGATCTTATAAAGTTGTATAGAAAAGAATTTTTTAAAAACAAAGCACCTGTCCGCATAGTTCGTTTCACTGTGGGACTTGGAACGCAAGTTGCACAGTGGGCATAAACCCCACTTTTTTGTTTAAAGTTTTCTACATACCGTAACTTTTACTATATTTTTTCCGAAAATAAATTTTCCCCTAGGGTAACATAGGCTAGGTATACAAGCAAAAACTCCATTGCGATTATGCTTGGAAGATAGGTAAATAATAGCTTTCCTCTGGCTCGGCCTCGTAGGGTAGTAAGAAAAGAGAGAGAGAATTTAAATTTCAGGGACAGCAATAAAAAAATCTTCGAGGGCACAAATCAGGTAATGTATGAAGCCATTTAATGTCATAGGCAAATAGCACAGTAGTCCTTAATCTCAATACAGCGTAATTCTCTTATCATGTTGCAATTTCCCGGCTTAAGCACAACAAAGCCGCTGGTGCTGGTGAACTACCGGCAGAGCTGTTTAAGGCTGGCGGCTATGAGTTGGAGAGGTGCATGCTTCAGCTGATATGCAAAATCTGGCTAGACGAATGCATGCCCGACGATTGGAGTCTTAGTAGACAGTAGCATGTTATCAATAAAGGCGACACTAGCACTTGCATAAATTGTAGTGGAATAAACCTTTTATCCATCGCATACAAGGTCCTCTCAAGCGTAATGTCAGAGAGCCTAAAGCCGTTTGTTCCAGACTGGATCGGACCTTATCAGTGCGGCTTTAGGCCTGGAAAGTAAACTAAAAAAAAATGGTTCCCATTACAGCCCATGAAGGGATTGGAGACTACTACTATCGACTCGATATTCATATTACGATAAATCCTGGAGAAAACTCATGAAAAAAAATCGACATCTACCACCTCTTTTTAGATTACACGGCTGCCTGCGATAGCCCGATACGGGGAAAACTGTACCAAGCTATGTCGAAGCTTGGTATCATGCGATCTCTTCAACATATTAATTGACATCATCGTGAGAAAACCTGCAGTCAACACGAATAAAACTATCAGCAGCAAAAGTCACATGCTGCTCGCGTATGCTGATGAATTAGACATCATTGGGCGAAATCTGTAAGAAGTTACAGCTGTATTTTAGTGAATTAAGAAGGAGTCAGCAAAATTGGGTTTAGAAGTAAACGAGGACCAAACAAAATTATTGGTTTCGACAAGCATAACATCCACCCGATTGGATGAAAGGGTGAACGTTGACAACCGTTATAATTCCGAAGTAGTGGACGAATTACTTTACCTCGGATCTGCCGTAAACAGAAGCAATAACCCAATGGCCTCTTGTACATGAGATCCTGGGTTCGATCCCTGCTATGACCACCTTAAATTTCTTTCGGCGGTGGTCACCTCGCATAGTGACGGCGACACTATCGAGTATTTAGCCATGAAAAAGCTTCTCAAAATACCGTTCGGAACCGGTTTGAAAATGTAGGTCTCAACCAGTGAGAATAAAACTAGAAAGCGCACAGCTCACTGGTTGTGAGAAGCTCTCCCAAATTCCTTCATGGGATGTAATGGGAAACGATTTATTGTATTTATTATTTAAAAATCAAACGGGCTAAGCAAGCACTTCAGAGATAAGACCCTCACTCGGGCAACGAAAATTCAACTATATCAGTAACCATGCAACCTATCTTGCTTTATAGCGCATAATCCTGGGTCATAACTGATGAAACATCACTGGGAGACTTCGAGAGAAAAATAGTTCGAAAAATATATCGTCCTATAATAAAAAACAGCGAGTAAAGACGACGGATAAACCATGAACTGTATAATCTGTATCCCGACATCGACGTAAAATAGCGCGTTTATGCTGGCTAGGCCATCCATCTAGTAGAATGGATCAGAGTCAACTAGTGCGAAAGGTATTCGAATACGAACTCGAAGGACATCGAAAGTTACGACGACCAAGACTTCGCTGGAAAGACCAGGTTGAAGATTGCCTGCGAGAGCTTGGAGTTACCAACTGGAGGAGGTTCTTGACCGCTCTGTGATGCTTGAGGCCACCTACACTGAAAGAAAAACGCTTCATCGCCTGGATCATTCATCATTTTCGTTAATGTTTTTACGTTGTTATAGTGAAAAGTGTCCTATATCCGACAATTTGGTAGTCGCTGCAACGAAAAATTTCATACTTTACTTCTTTGAAAATTTTTAATTTCGTTGCTGCAACAACTTACTTTTTGTTCCTGCAACAATTTTATTTAATTTGAATTTTGTAGAAATGAGTTAAAAATTAAAAAAAAGTAAAGGCAATAAGATTTAGACTACTGATATTTTGATTATCTCTTACCTTTTATAGTTTATATCTATTATTTATTTATTTTGGAGGTTTGCCAACATTTTTAGTTGACGAAACAATTTCGTTATGGTGACGAAACTGATTTTTATGAAGGTATAGAGAGAGAAGCAGTCGAAAAAGTGAGCGAGCGGAAAATAAATGCTAGAAATAGAAAATGTGAGTGTGAGTGGTTGGTCACGTACACATCTTAAATCAGTTCCATTGCCGCAACTGAAAGTGGTAGACATCCGCCAGAATAATTTAAATACATTTTTTAAAACAGACTAATTAGTTATATTTAGTTATATTCAGAAGTTAGAACTTATTGTCGGGGAGATTTGGCGCTAGAATTGAATGACAGAACCCTCAACACAATAACAATTGCATGATTTAAGAAAACAATGATGTGGTTCTATGTTAAAGGAGTAGAGCATAGGGGAGTAGTGCTTATGTTCATAAATTCCTCATATTCGTTTTAATTGCAGGGCCTGAATACGACGGAATGAATGTAATCTATTTACCAAATTGAGACAATATTCGAAATAAAAATTAAAAAATTGTTATCAAAATACTTGCAATGTAATACTAACAGTGTATTTATGTACAATTGTCAATAAATAATTTCAAACACACTTCAAAACATTCATTGGAGCAATGAAACAAAATCATTGTAGTAATGAAACAAATTCATTGCAACAATGACTCAAATTCATTGCACCAATGAAACAAATTCATAGTTGTAATGAAATAAATTCATTGCAGCAATGAAATAAATTCATTGCAAGACCGATACTTATTTATTGCAACAATGAAACAAATTCATTGCAGCAATGAAACAAATTCGTTGCAAAAATGAAGCAAATTCATTGCAGCAACAACTATCAGGTTACCACAGTAACGAACAATTTGCAGTTGATGAACACATTTTCATAGCGGGAATGAAACTGAACGTTAGCTCACTTTCGATGACAAAAGTTGTTGGGGAGATGAACATTTTCATCCCTGTGACGATTCTTTTCCGTTCAGTGTAAGTAATTAAGTAACTAAACCATTAGCTGATCCAAACGATTAATTGTTAAATAATCAATATAACCAATTATGTGGTAACCAATACCTTGAATGTACTTGATTTGCAATTAAATATAATTAGTTGACATTATGCGTGTTTTGGTTACACCGGTTGCTTAGGTTATCACTTATTTTGTATGGAGAGCTAAGCGATATTAAACGTCACTTGAAATTAACGCTTCCATTTCAGTCTTAAGTAGGCATAAAGTTGCTAGTCTAAAAACAGTCAGGAAAACAGTGTTGGATATGGTTATTGTGACAAAACTAAGTACTGAAGTGGACAGTCAAAATTTCGCTTATCTTGGATGCGAACAAACAACATAAGTGAAGCGTTAATCATTCTCTGCTCTCTCTCTTACACTCTTCATTGAATATTTCAATACACGAGGAGCTTTTTGATAGTGCTATTGTGTATAACAATACAAATTCCAACCATGATGAAGTAAAATTACATAACCTATGCAAAAAGTATGAAATAATCAAGATAGGACGGATAGAGAAATGCGATTTAGTGAATTGTTACCACTTTTTGGTTCTCTTTTACGAGGGTTGCCAAATTGCGCGCATCTTCTGGTCGTCTACTTCGTGATCGTCTTTGAATGTGAGTTCAAAGACAAGGAAAAGAATATACACATAAGCAAGAGTAACGACCGAGGTTGCAGTATTGGAATATGTTTTGAACATTTTTGCACATATAGATTTCACGAAAGGGGAACCAATATTCGTACGAAAATACAACACACTCATACCGGAAAAGAATTCCTGAAACAAATGAGTACGTGGCATAAAGGGATATGTGCATTTTTTATACGTATAAGTCGAAATGGATGATCTAGGAAACCAGGGTTATCTGTCTCTCTTAGACTACCTGATCACTGTAGCGTGTATCAGGCAGATATTTTGGCGATTATTCTAGAGACCAAATAACGGACATTAGGTAGGAAGATAACTATAAACCTTCTGTTGTATCCACCTCAATGATTCTGTCAGAATTGACGAGACACAGTCTGATTGGTAGGCATTCGGCGGGATTGTAGGTCATGGCAAATAACTTGCAGAAGAATAGCCAGCCAGAATGGTATCATTTAGGTGTTGACAGAATTTTGAGCTTGATGGAGCAGACTAAGTAGTTCTTTGGTGGAGCTAGCATTGTGTGGTATCACAATGGACAAGAATGTGCCACCAACATCTAACCTAATCAATGAGAATACAGCAACGTACAGTGCAGCCGATTGCACAAAAAGAGCCAATAATATCAGAACTTCTAATGTATTGGTGCTATAGATTGTACTCGGTTGACCCTACAGCTCCCGAAAAACAACCGATCTTAACGAAAAATTTCAGTTATAGAGTAAAATTTGACAACAAATTGGACGGTATCGAATTTCATTAATATAGATTGGGGTCTATATCATCGACATATCAGACGCCCGCAAAACTTTTGTATGCGAGATACCAGAATCAGAGTGGGAAAATCGCCCGTTTTTAGTAGCAGAGTGTTGTTTGCTGAAATTTTTTCTTTTAAAAAGATAAGTTTATCTTTTTTAAATTGCATTAGGAACGCTTTTGTTGTACAGCAGTTATTGTGCCGACCAACCAACCGCCCACCTAGCCTTTGTATGGGAGGTACCAAAATGGGCGTGGCAAAATCAATGTTTTTAGTAAATGATTGGTGTTTGACGTAATATAGCTTAATACCGAATTTCACTCAGATCGGCTGTGTTTTACGGGAGGTTACACATATTGGTCAGCATACCAGGTAGGGTACAGAATCGGCAAATCTTGTTGAAATACCGTAGGTATATTTTATATATAGTTATATGCAATGCAATAGACTATTGTCAAATTTTGAGCAAGTTCCGTCAAGTACTTTGCGTTTAACAGCTGTTCAAAACATACAACCTCGTACAATTTTTTTTTATATGGAAAAAGTGAATTTCGAGTGCTCATTAAATATTGTTTTTTGCGAAAAAAAAACGTCAATCAAACCAAGGAAAAGTTTGATAAATACTGCACCATCGAGATCAATGGTAAAAAAGTGGTTTACTGACTTTCGTTGTGGTCGCACAACTTCAAACGACGCTGAACGTTTTGGACGGCCAATTGAGGTCAATACACCCGAAAATGTCGAAAAAATCCACGATATGGTGTTGGCCGAACGAAGACGAAATTATTGATCAAGCAAATGCCTATTTTATTGACCTCGAAAAATCCTATTCTTTGGAAGGGATACATTAATTAGAGAAACGTTTGACTAAGTGTATTGAGCTAAAATGAGATTATGTTGAAAAATATTTTTTTTTTGTCACGGACTTATTGATCCGCAAAGGATATTTCTTCTTCTACTAAGCTGTGTCTAAATCAGAGTCCGTATTTAATTAGGAAAAATTAGGAATTCAAAAAATGTCTATAACTAGGAAACTCAAAACGGAAACGGAGCGTCGAATCGAAAAAAGAATTAATTTTTACGGGTTTCTAAGTATTTTTCATAAAGTGGTCCAGTTCGTGCGGAAGAATTTTTTTTCCAAAAAATCGCCAAAATAAGAAAATCACTAAAATTAAGAAATGGCTATAAGTCGAAAACGGTGCGTCCAAACGCTAAAATAATAATTTGTTTACCTCCATAGGAGGCTTTAACCAATGGATGTCTTGAATAAGTTCAAATAAAAATCGCTAAATTGAAAATGTGTTAGCGATTTTTGTTAAAAAAAAGTTATGACGTATTCAAAACATTCACTGGTTAAAGCCTCTCATGGAGGTAAGAAATTTTTTATTTTTGCGATTGACGCACCGTTTCTGAGTTATAGCCATTTTTGATTTTAGTGATTTTCTTATTTTAGCGATATTTTGGAAAAAAAAATGTATTTCATATGAATTGGACCCTACGAAAAACTTTAGAAACCGGTAAAAATGTGTTATTTTTCCGATTGGACGCTCCATTCCAAAAATAAAGACATAAGGGCGTTTTAGCTTTTTATTCGAAAAATTTTAGTTTTAGCGATGGGGACTGTCCGCGATGAGACTGTCCATGGAGGGGGAAAGGTTCTGATAGCTATTCACTTGGAAGTGGCCAGAAATGATTCCTTCGTTGGGCAGTTCAAGCAGCTCACTACTTCCACGCAGTATATCCTGGGCAATTGCTTTATCGGAAACCTCCGTTAGCTAGCTAGAGTAAGAAGGCGAAACAAATGAGCAGCAAATCAGGTTTAGTAGGTGACTGATGTCACTGAATATCATCAATCAATCGTGTATATTCTTTTGTCCTTAGAAGGCGGATGAGCCACACATACGGGCCAACGGTGGATAGAAACCAAAAGAAGTAAATCCAGGTTCGACATATTGCATCCTGGCCATCGTCTGATAATAATGGTCGGCTGCAATCAAATATCCTGGCAGTAGGTAAAATGTAAAAACCCGGTGGACTGGGTTTGCCTCCCGCCACCGTTCATAATGGCAGTGATTATACAACAACCCCCCGCAAACGTTATAGGGACCACGATTTACGGATACGCACTTGGAATATAAGTACTCTATATAGATCAGGTGCAAGTATCCAATTGACAGATGTCCTCGAAAGTTATAAGGCTGACATTACCGCTATCCAGGTAATACGATGGCTGTACCAGAAAAAGAAACTGCAACATATACTACACTTGCCATGAAAAAAAAAACATGAATTTGGTTGTGGATTTGTAGTTGACAAAAGACTGCGACATCTAGTCTCTAGGTTCAATCCTGTGAGTGACCGAATAGCTACTGATGATTCCAAAGACATATTCTATGAACTGCTAGAGGAAACGTATGACCGATGCCATGGCCATGACATTAAAATTGTACAAGGAAATTTTAATACTAAAGTAGGCAGGGAGAATGTGTTTCATCCAACTATGAGACTAATTGCACGCAAAGAAAAAAAACGTTTATAGCTCGTTTGCCGTAACCGTATTTCGTTTGATTTGCATACGAAACAATTGTCGCAACTGTTTATGTAGTTCTTTTAACTAAACTCGTTTATCGCAACTGTGTACCCGGTTATTGCAAACGAGCACTCATTTGAATCAAACGAGCACAAAATTTAAATTGCCGCAAACGAAAAGCGTTTCCGATAACTTAAATTAGCCATACTGTTAATGAGAGGAAAGATACGATGAACTTAAATTTTTCTCAATTACTCCAGACCAACAACAATTTCGTGCTTAAAGATTCTTCATTTGATATTCGCAACGAGCAAGAGTAGCAATTTGTCTTCTGTACACATTACCCACACATGTCCCACACATTACACAAAACTCGTTTGAAATAAACGTTTTTCGGTTATCGCAAACGTTTTTTCGGTTTAAATTTCACAAAACTCGTTTAACGTTAACGTGTTTTGGTTATCACAAACGTTTTTTCGGTTTAAATTTCACAAAACTCGTTTGATGTAAACGTTTTTCGGTTATCATAAACGTTTTTCGGTTTAAATTTCACAAAACTCGTTTAACGTTAACGTTTTTTTGGTTATCACAAACGTTTTTTCGGTTTAAATTTCACAAAACTCGTTTGACGTAAACGTTTTTCTATTATCGCAAACGTTTTCTCGGTTAAAATTTGACAAAACTCGTTTGACGTTAACGTTTTTCGGGTATCAGAAACATTTTTTCGGTTTGATTTATACAAACTCGTTTAACGCAAACGTTTTTCAGTTACACAGTGCAACACGAAAAAAAAATAACCATATACGGACACCACTACGTGATAAAAGACTAAAAAAAAAAGACCCGTGTCTCCTAATTTTTCCCAAAGTCATGCACTTTTTTTTATGGGCCGCCAAAGATTTGGGGCCTCGGTATCATTTTCGTAAAAATGTGATCATTTTCTCAGGCTCATATCTTGCAAACCGTTCAGAATTTCGATTTACTCTCTGAGGCAAAGTTGTAGCTCTTGTCATAAAGAACAAAAGGTAAAAAAGGTAAAAAAAATGAAATTAAAAAATTTTCGGCAAATTTTTCACTTTTGCGTGCTACCTAAACAGTGTTAAGAATCATCTCTAGGAAGTTTATATGTTCTAGAAATTTGTTTATTGAGATCTTAGGTAAATTTTTGTAGTTGATTGTTTCCTTGAATTTTGAACGGTTTGCTACCTATGGACCTGAACACGGGAAAAAAGGTAAAAAAAAAATCGAATTTTTTTAAGTTTTTTTGCGATTTTGATCTGGAAGGTTAAGTTTTTTTGATTTTATATGTTCGCAATTTTTGTTCTTTATGACAAGAGCTACAACTTTGCCTCAAAGAGTAAATCGAAATTCTGAACGGTTTGCAAGATATGAGCCTGAGAAAATGATCACATTTTTACGAAAATGATACCGAGGCCCCAAATCTTTGGCGACCCATAAAAAAAAAGTGCATGACTTTGGGAAAAATTGGGAGACACGGGCCTTTTTTTTTTAGTCTTTTGTCACGTAGTGGTGTCCGTATATGGTTATTTTTCCATGACTTAAAAAAAATTACACACAGTGTTATCGTAAACTTTTTTTCGGTTTGAATTTCACAAAACTCGTTTGATCTAAACGCTTTTCGGTCTCGTAAAGGTTTTTTCGGTTTGAATTTCAGAAAACTCGTTTATTGTAAACGTTTTTCGGTTCTCGTAAACGTTTTTTCGGTTTGAATTTCACAAAACTCGTTTGTTGTAATCGTTTTTCGGTTATCTCAAACGAAATCCCGTGTATGATTCAACAGAAGTTCGTTTCCCGCAATTACGTTCCCCAAACGAAGTTCTTTTATCTGAGAACTCGTTTGGGACAAACGAGTTTTTTCTCTGCGTGTGACTTTGCCGCGGCAAAAAACATGGTCATTAGTGGTACAAGATTCCAGCATAAAGACATCCACAAGTCTACTTGGGTATCCCCTGATCAAAGAACGAAGAACCAAATTGATCACATGGTAATTTATGGAAGGCAGTCATCCAGTGTAATGTACGTACGAGTTATCAGAGGAGCCAACATCGATTCTGATCACTACCTGGTAGCAGAAAAGGTTCGCACAAGATTAAGTAGAACGAAAATCGTACGAAAGCTGCAATTACAGAGGTGGCCAAAGCCTACACACACAAAATAAGCACCGGTAATATTGCCCAGTTAGGGTTTGGTGATTTATTTTTTGTATGAAGACAAGAAATGATGGTATTATTGCCTAAATCAAAAGTGCAAAACATACTATCAATAACAATGTGAATTTGCATATGATTGTTGGCAAATTCCCTATTTCTTATTTGAATTTCAAGGTCTGTGGTGAGGCAGCAACATCCCGACTAGACACAGTCCGTTAGAGCGAGACGAATATAAACCTCAAAGAATTTGTATTACTACTGTTTCGCTGCGTATGTGTGTAACCATTAATTTGTGGAAAGAAAAACAAAACAAAAATGTTGCCAAAGTTTCTAAGCGTCCGTTTTAATAAATTTCTTAAAAAAGGGTGAATTTACAAATTTCATAAAGAAATGTAAGTAAAAATGTAATCTGTATGTGTTGTTTTTAACAAAGAATACATTTCTACTAGCTAAAAGTCTGTATTGTAGAACTTTTGTAAATGGAAAAGTGAGTTGTGTTGCTTGTGTCTCTTACATACATATAGGTATATTGATCAACGGAAAAGTGTCGAACATGGTTTAATAAGCAACAGGAAAATGTACATCTCTTAGCCATTTGCAGAATAGAAATGTGTATCCTTTGTAGAAACGAACAAATTTGATACCCAAGAGTTTGATACTTTTATCTATTCATTAATAAATTTATCCGCAGGGAACATGGTTGGAGTCATAGACGAATATAGGTATAATACATTTATTCACTCATCTGACGTTTCATTTCACACTCTTCGTCGTAGATTTGTGGAAATGAGAGAAATTATATTTAAAATTAACTTACACCAGGTGGAGTTACAAAATATGTTCACTTAACTTTTTCTTGTCTGCTGTAACCTGTTCATAATTCACTTTCCGTTTCATTTAAAATATTTGATCGTGTTGTTTTTATATTGCTGTCTTCGAACTATCAATATATTTCTTTTAATTTACTATGTTCTAGTCAAGCTTTCGTTTAATAATGCGAACGGTCGCATCTTTTGTAAAATCGCACTTCTTTTGTTGACAAAATTTTTGGCGACGAGGACGTTTACATATATGAAATCCACGAAAAATGGAGGCTGAAGCGATAGCACAATTTCTTCAACAACTGCCAGTAGCCAATGAACAATTTATGAGTCATATTTTGGATGAAATACATCAAAGAGGATCATCATCTGCGCCACAGCAATCGAGCGTTTCTTCTTTTCGAAGTTTTTCTAGGTCCACAGAAAGTTGGTCAACTTATTTCCTACAATTAGAACAACATTTTATAGCAAATAATGTACAGTCCGAGGATACTAAACGAGCGTGCCTGCTTAGTCGGTTCGGAAGTGAGTCCTTGGAATTACTTCAGAAAAATGTTGACGGTAATGTCGGAGAACAGAATTACAAGGACCTAATATTAAAACTAAACGAATACTTTATCAAGAAGCAACACATTCTAGCAGCCAGATTTAAGTTCTACAAAACCTTTATGAAACCAAATCAATCATATGCTGAGTGGGTAACCGAGCTCAGAGGCGCGGCGCGTACGTGGACAATAGAATTCGGGATATGTTGGTAATACATACACACCCTGATAAGGTTCGTTCAGAAGCACTTCAGAAAACGAACCCTTCATTAGAAGAAGTATTGCAAATAGCGTATGTCTATGAATCGACCTTAAGTACTTGTCTAGAAATGATAGGTGAGGAAAACTCGTTAAACATAACCAGTACACAAATAAAATTCAAAACGCAAATCCTGGATTGTACAAGTTGAGGTCATGTCCTGGTTGTGGGAAGTCACACGAAAGATTCAAAAACAAATCGGTATGCAATGTTTGTTCAAAGCAAGGACACATTGCAAGTGTCTGTCAACATAAAAGTACAAGCTGCGCCAATACGAACAATTCAAAATATAAGCATGAGGAAAATGTTAAAACAGTATCCCTTAATGAGGAGTCGTTTGAATCAATTGGCTAAGTGAATTGTTCGATCCTCCCCATATGGATGTTTTCAAGTCAAACGTGTATTCCAACGATAAAATTATAGTTACTGTTAATATCAATGGTAACGAATGCTCAACCAAAATTTCATAAACCCTACAATATATCTTTTGGACAGCATGAAGCGATTCGTGCGGAATTGGATCGACTTGCATCTTTAGGAGTTCTAAAGCCAATAAAAGCAAGCGATCGGGCAGCTCCTATTGTGGTAATTAAAAGGCCTGATGGACGATTGAGCATATGTGCTGACTTTAAGGTAACTCTTAATCCACAAATAGAAGTTGAAAGATATCCAATTCCCAGGATAGAAAAGCTATTTCACAAACTGCAGGAAGGTCAACATTTAAGCAAAATTGATTTAAGTGAAGCATACTTGCAAATTGAGTTATCGGATGCAGCTAAAGAGATAATGCCATTCGGAGTTTCAAGTGCTCCTGGAATTTTTCAATGATTTATGGAGGAAGTCATTTCAGGCATACCTGGGAGTGTTGTTTACCTCGACGACATTATAGTCACTGGACGAAATAATCAGGAACATATCGAAAACTTTAAGAAAATATTTGAACGCCTAGAATATCATGGTTTACGATGTAGAAAGCATAGAACTGAAAAATTTAAATGTATTTTGCACTTTTTTGTTGACTTTTATCGTTGGTATACATTTGTATTGTATTTAACACCACTAGTTTGCCACAAAAACACGAAATTCGGTTGTTTTTCCTTTGTTGGACGTTGTTTACTAGTGATTCTATCTGGTATTATTGAACCCATGTTTTCCACCATCCAATGTTTACTTTGCACCGTACCTATGACGTTTAATTTTTTGAGAGAATAAATTTATCTATACCTATATTCGTCTATGGTTGGAGTCTTCGGCAGTGACAAACGAGAAGTGCGACTACAGTTGAGGAGCCTGATAATTGGTGATTATAATATTATAATTTATTTAAATGTTACTATTGTAAGCAACAATGCAATAAATACATCTTTAATTAAAAACAAAATTTGTTTACATAAATATGAAAAAGCTGGGCTGAACATTTGGTAAGATTGCAAATTGAAATTAATCTAATTCACCTACAATAAATTCTGTACATTGCTCGTTTTGAATTGGGTAAATCTACAAATATGCAAGGCAAATTTTTATGTTGTTGGTGATCGTAAAATTGGCTACGTTTATTGGTAATACTGCCCAATTAAATAGCTGACCCTATGTTGCCAGTGCATTGGCTGAAATCAGACCATGAATATGGGTAATATTACACTAGTTTTTTTTCTGTGTACTCAAGGACGCTCGCCCAACTTTTGGCACAGAATCCACCCCCTCCCGATGACGATCCTGAAGCGAAGGATAAACCCATTTCCGACTCTATAAAAACTGCCGCAACAAGCGTTTTTTCATTGAAAACCCGCTTCGCAGCAAACCATGGTACGATGAAGAGTGGCGCACTGCAAATGATGAAAAGAACGCTGCACGCATGGCAATGCCTCAGTCAATTTCAACGCGAGCTGCGACTGAGCGGTATATGGAGAGATCATTTTTCTGCGCTATTGGTACCTGAGATATCCAATGACGAGACAATCGATCACAATTTGGACGACGGCGTCGATTGTCCCCCTCCTAACTAAGACGAGGTCAGAACAGCTATTGCCCGGCTTAAAAACAACAAAGACGCAGGAGCCGATGGATTACCGGCGGAGGTGTTTAAGACTGGCGGCGACGAGCTGATAAGGTGCATGCATCAGCTCAGGAAAATTTAGTTAGATGAATTCATGCCCGGCGATTGGAGTCTCAGTGTACTATTTCACATATTTAAAAAAGGTGACCCGAGTCTCTGTGCTAATTACCGTGGAATAAGCCTTTTATCCATAGCTTATAAGGTACTATCAAGTATAATGTGTGAAAGACTAAAACCAATTATCGCTGACCAAATTGGACCATACCAGTTCCGCTTTAGGCCTGGAAAATCGACAACTGACCAGATTTTCACGCTACGCCAAATCCTGGAGAAGACCCACGAAAAACAAATCGACACCTATCATCTATTTGTCGATTACAAGGCAGCCTTTTATAGCCCGATACGGGAAAAACTCTACGAAGCAATGTCTGAGCTTGGTATTTCTGCAATACTCATATGCCTTTGCAGGATGACGTTGACGAACACCAAATCCGCAGTGAAAGTTGGTAAGGATCTTACCGAACGTTGCAACCACGCGAGGCCTCAGGCAAGGCGACTGCCTATTGGACTGAAATGTAAAAAATTTAATTTTTTTATTTTTCGCATTTTTGAACTTCAAATAGTCATATCTTTGGCACGGTAAGACCTCTGGGCTTCGTTTAGGTAATTTTGGAAAGGTAAGAGGTAGGGCTATCTTTAAGAGTTGTTACCTGCCATATGGATGAGAAAATTGAGCTTAGGTGCACGTTCTTATGTCTTTTTTTCCAAATTTTTTTTTGAAAGATCCGTATTTCGTCGATTTCACTTTTTTTATTTTAAGGTCTTTCCAACAAGCCAAAAAACAAAAAATCCAACTTCTGGCTCAGAACTTAGCAATTTTACTCTAGTACCCCCCGACCACCAATCCGAAAATTTTCAAACCGCCGCCATTTCGCCCCCTTTCGTTTTCGGCGGTGGTCGTAGATGGACATACATATTTTCATGAAATGAGCCAAGGAATACGCTGGTGAAATTTGTCCAGTCGTGACTGACTATATTGTCTTTAGTTAATCTACAAAATTCTTTGAAAAACTAAAAAAATATGTTTTATAAAAACGGTCTAGCGCACGGGATGTTAATGCTAGACACGAAATATTTTGGGAATCATCATAAAACAAACCACGGTACATTTTCAGGGGTGGACAAAATTAACTTTTTTTGCGAGTCGGTCTAATGTAGTACAGCGCAAAAATTGTATTTAGCACTATATTACGTGTGCAAAATTTCATCAAAATCAAAAAGGTCGTGTTGTAAAAGTACGATATTGCATTGGATTTTTTTTGGGAAAGCCACAAAGCACTTGCCTAAAACTATTACCAAAATCAAAATAAAAAAAAAACGAGCAATTACTTTTCAATCAAAATGTAAATTTTTCATTCATTTGGTTTCTCCTTTCGTCTCAACTTGCATAATTTTTTTTCCTCCTTCTAAATTCTAAATTTAAAATTGCAAATATATCACATATTGCAATTAACTAACACAATTGGCAAAATGGTTTCAGGTAAAATTGGACAAACTATTTTAAAACAAAATCTTTTCACTGAATTTTAATCAATTGTGTGCGTCCTCATGTAGGTCCAGCTGATTTGTATCCCTTGCCCCCAACGGTGGGCTACCAGAATCACGATGTACGCAAACAACGTTTACCGCAATATTCGTTTGGCGGACGTTCGGAACTGAAAGATAACAGCGTTGGACCTGGACCAGCCAGATATAATGTAGCAAAACTTGTACGATATGGTATCAGTAAAGCGAATCAGTATTCGATGACTCCGAAAAATTTCGTCATAGGTAAAAATACATACAAAAAGACGTTGATTTTAAATGGTTCCACACAAGGTAAACAAAATTATTTTTATAACAGAGAAGTCGAAGAGTCCAGGACCTCACGCCTATCAACTGCGAAATTCGCCTATATACAAGGGTTCAGAGGCTCCGGCATATTCCATGTCAAAGGTGAATACATTTTTCTATAAAAATTGTGCTCCAGGGCCTAATATTTATAAAATCAATGATTCACTAACAAAACAAGGTGCTCCACAATATAGCATGTAAGTCTAATATTCTAGAACATAAACAAATGTTGATTGGAACTCTACTTTTTTCACTTTAAATTGTTTCTTGCATTTTAGTGGCGTAAAGAAATATCTTTCGGAGCTGGTACGTTCGCCTGGTCCAGCTAAATACGCTGGTGGGGATCTCAAGGTAATAAAAACAGCCAGTCCAGTTTACACAATTGCCCCACGAACACAGTATGTTTTCAAATTATATGGGCCTGGGTCGAACTATTACAATCGAATGGAATACAAGCCGGGTAAACGTATGCCTCAATATTCCTTCGGTGTCCGGCATTCACTTCGTTCCGGTACTATGATTGTTCCCTGTGATAATATGTGAATTGCAATATTTTGATATTATTTGCTTTGTTTCAATTATTCCTGTGTTTAAATTGGCGATTGTGTTTATAAATTCAAAATCAAACCTTTAAATGCAGAAACGATTTTATTCAAAGCATTCCTATTCTGTGTTTTATTATAAATTATGGAGCAGAGCATTAAATGCGGATTCAAAAAAAAAGTTTGCGGAAGTCATATTTTCCGAAATATAGGTCTCCAAAGCTTCAATGTATAATCGCACATTACTCTGTCATTTATTGTCCGATTCTGATGAAATAAATTCCCTCCAAATTCCCTCTGTACTTTAAGTTGATGTGTGACAAAATCTGAAAAATCGCGCGAGTTTTTAGAAATAATTTTTTTATTTTGGTGTGTAAAAACTACAACACAGTACAACAGAAATAAAAGACAACAACAACAACGACAAAAGACAAGAATAACAAGTTGATTATAGCAAAAAAGTGAGGTTAAAAACATTTTTTAAATGAGCCCTCAATGGGTTAATAAAAGGAAATATATTTATATACAGAGTTATAGAGTTTCACAAGGGCTTTGTAATGATACATATTTCAAGCAGATCCGATGATAAACACCTGAGATATGACCGATTATATACTCAAGCTTTAAAGGCCTATATCTCAAGAAGTTCGACCTAACGTAAAAAAAACTTATTTTTCAACTCAGCGCAAAAGACTTTACCGTTGGTGAAATTTTGGTGCAGGTATGATTTTGCTGCTAAAATAGTTTTATGCCTAAATTATTTAAACTCAAGGATTTGAAAATTATTATTAGGTCTTATGTGATAAGACCCTAAATTTCACTTCGGCACGCGTACGAAATCGAGAAAAGCATGAAATTAATATTTTTATTTTTATTATTTTTTGTCAAAAAAAGTGGGAAATTATTGTTTTCATCGATGTAATCCCCACACATCTTTACTTCTCTGATTTAAAATTCCCAAGCTGTTTATTCAGTTCTTGCATTCCCCAAAATCCCCATTTCTCACCTGCACGGAACATAGAGTAAATATGGTATACTCGTAGAGCTTGGCTCTCAAATACGTTGATCGCATGCGCAAGGCTGTTACTAAAGCATGAAACACATAGACGACGACAGGCTACATGAAAACACGACTACAAATGCCGCTGACTGCAAATGTAGACGTGTGGCAGCTTCTGAATTATTTTCAAGACGGCAACTGCAAAGTAAACAGCTGATCTGTAATGTTGACGTTTGTGTTATTGTGTTATTTGTGTTAGAAGAAAATAAAATGTCTGGAGAATATTTAATAAATATTATTACAAACATAACAAAAATTGTGAAAACAGTTGATTATTCTGTCAGTGGTGCCACTTCAGGCATTGACAGCTCTAACCCATAGAATAACACATACGTAGAAGGTTTTATTCGCTCAATAAATTAAACGTCATAGGTACGATGGAAATTACACAGTGGAGGGTGGAAAATATGGGTTCAATAATACCAGATGGTGGCAATAGTATACAGCGATCCACAAAGGAACTACACCCGAATTTCGTGTTTTTGTGGCAAACTAGTTGTGTTAAGTACAATACAAATGAATACCAACGTTAAAAGTCAACAAAAAAGTGCAAAATACATTTAAATTTTTCAGTTCTACACCAAAACGACAGGAAATAGTTAAGTGAACATATTTTGTAACTCCACCTGGTGTATGTAAATTTTAAATTTAATTTGCTCTCATTTCCACAGACCTACCGAGAGAGTGTGAAATGAAACGTCAGATGAGAGAATAAGTTCTTCTATAGTATGTGTTATTCTATGCTCTAACCTGTTGATTGTCGCCCACACAAATAGAAATTAGTTTAATTCAACTACAGCTACATAAGTAGCATAGACAACAACCTGCAGTCGTGTCGCCTTGCCGTCGTTAAAATATTCACTTGCATATAAACGCATGTATTTTATTTTTGACAGGTTGTGGTCGGTAGCCTGTCGTCGTCTATGTGTTTCATGCTTAATACGGCCGGAAAATATTTAAAGTTACCGAAGCATGTACAATATGCTGGGAAATGATTTGTGTTACGTGCGAAAGCTGCCAAGTGACAAACAACAGAATCAGGAACAGAAAGCTCTCGATTTGTAATACTCGAAAATTCTCTTTGTTTGCGTTGCTCGCTCAGCTACACTTTTCTGGTTTGTCGTTTGGCGGCTTAAGGGATATTTGTATGTATCAATATACATAATCAATCGTTACCACGTCAATTCCTTTATCTATAATTCGTAGAGTTCATGGTGGGTAAAAAAGTGTTTTGTCCACCCCTCAAAATGTACCTTGGTTTGTTTCCTGATGATTCTCAAAATATTTCGTGCCTAGCATTAAGATTCCGTGAGCTGGACCGTTTTTAAAAAAGGTATTTTTTTAGTTTTTCAGAGAAGTTTGTAATTATACTCAAGACAATGTCAATACATTAGTATCATATGAAGAATTCGTTTAGCGGTCTATAAAACCTGTCAAAACATGTCCTGACACATCGTTTTTGCTGGGATATTATGGAAAAAATTAAATTTTTAAGTTTTTACTACGGAGGTTTCTCCGATTTAAATGTCAGATTGACATATTTTAATCTTTAGTCGATTTAAGGTGCCCACACACTAGAGGTTTACGCCGATTGTTTCTGCTTCAGCGGAAGAGTAAGGAGTAAAGGCTAGCGCGAGATGAATTGATTGAAAGGACCTAACAGAGCCGGCGGCTTGGTCGGCTAACCTGGTGGCGGCGGCAGCAAGGCATTTAATATTACAGCCGGTTTCAATGGGGACCAAATATAATGTGATTATCTCGTTGAAAATATTTACATATATTGATGCCTTGTTTTGGGTTGATATTAGTGTTAAACGAATTTTGGCCGGTTAACCGTGCTTCGGTTATGTGAAAATTGCTATTATCAAAGAACCGGTCACTCCGGTTATTTTGAATCGGTTAACCCGTTTTCGGTTTTTAAAGATCTTTAACGCAACTGATATTACAACACAGAACAACAAACCTAAAGCCTGTGCAATTGCTCACATAGTTACTAAACCAATCAGCCAGACAGAAAATACTTTGCGAACGAACTATTTAAACGACTAGACTGGAATATGTAATAAATTCGACATAAATAATATAAGAAAGAGTTAAGATCTTCAAAGAGTAGTTCTTGGAAACGTTTCTGCGAAGGCATTGAAAACATGGCTGAGACTTCCGGACTGAGCAAAGTCCTCTCGACGACTCTCACATCTCAAGGATATCTGAAGGAACAATCCGGGCAAAGAACGTCATATCTCAGGTTGCAGGAAACATCGTGACAAAATAAACACTACAATAGGCAATAGTAAGTTTTAAGCCCTACAAATTACCCGGCTTCTGAAACTTTCTATGAACTGTATCAAGCTATCCAATATTTGGAGAGAATCCAAATTCCGAAGAAACCATCGCATATTAGTCCAAAAGTCGTTAAACCAATCAGTCTCTCATATTTTCTTCTGAATGCATTGGAAAGGATGATTGACTCATCTGTGAACGATCATGTCATGCCAACACTTTTACAATAAAAGAAAATTTACGGAAAGAGCCTGCACGCTTTAGTGAGTTTCCTAGATTAACCTATTTACCTGAAGGAATACACTCTTGCCGCATTTGTCGACATAGAAGATGTCTTTCACAACGTCTTTCCGGAGTCGATAAAATCAGCTGCATCGGATCTGGGAATCATTAGTTTGATATATGGATTGCCTACGCAAAGGCGCATATCCTCGTTCCTGTGTCACCATCATACATGGGCAAATTAATTATATGACAATTATAATTTATTGTTTAATTTGAATTTCCTGTCCAAATGCAAATTGAAGAAACTTGCAATACCATTGGCAACTGTACTTATTTTCAAATCATTTCCTTCATATTTGGCAAGTTTGGTTTTCAAATATTTTATACTGTACAGGTTAAGAAACTACAAACCTCTGCATATAAAATACAACGAAATTGCCAGCAGTCAAACAAATTCAAAATAAATAAAAGCATTCCCATATTTCATTACAATTGGCATCTGATTCCACAACCAGCATTTGCATTGCCTGAGCAAATGCAAATTTAAAATTGTTTAGTTGCCACTGCGAACAATGGTAATTCTTTTGCATTTGCATTAGATAAAGTAATGCAACTTAAAAAGACCCATGTATGATATTAACCGATTAAACAATAAATTTTAACTAGAGAAGAAAATTTACTCGTGGAGTGGAATGCCAGCAAAGAAAACGAGTGAAGCGCCTCGTTTTCTGCTCTCTTTCTCTTACACTCTTCGTTGAATATTTCAATAAACGAGCAGTTTTCTGATGATGTTGCTATCTAACTATTGAAATTCCAACCATATTTAAATAAAATTACATAAAGTATGTAAAAAGTGTGAAATAATCAAGTTATGACGCAGGAAAGAAATGCGTTTGAGTGAATCGCGTCGACTTTTTGGTTCTCTTCTACTAGGGTTACCAAATTGCGGGGTTTTTTTCTTCTCTACCTGTACATCCTTTTTGTAATAGCCAAAGTGAGCGAAATTTTCGGTTCATGAAATTTTCGTTATTTTTTATACACGTACTTCTTATGGCAACGAAAATTTCATAAAAACTGAACACGGGCTTAATTAGGAATAGCCGCCGCCACCGGTTCTCCCAGGTCCCAACGCCGCCGCCGAAGCAGAAACATTCGGCGTAAGCCTCTAGTACAAACCCAATTGTGAGTAATAGGAGAAATGGCGTACGTTTGGTTTCAATTTGATAATCAATTGTTTACCTTTCAAAATTTTATATAGAAAGAAAACTAAAATAATTTATTTTAAACGTTTTTAAGCATTCATAAAAATTTATTCTCATAAAATTGTGTGTATATGAAAATATCCTGTAATTATTGCATCATGGGTGAGTCTAAGAGTGGGAATCGCTTGACTAAAATGCAATACAAACCGATTTTAAAATATCTTTCTATCCTCAGGATCGAGAACTCAATTATCAATAATGAAGTCTAGCCGGTACTCATTATTAACACCATCTATAGAAAAATCCTGTTCTCCAGGGCCTGCTTTGTATGGTCCTAGCAATTATTGGCTTGTGACAAAATCTAGTCCGCAATATAGCATAGCGTCACGTTTTAAATCCAGGACATCAACAAGTTCTGTTACTCCAGCTGCAAATTTTTACGATCGCAGCAATTATAAACCTGGCAAACGAGCACCTTCATATTCGTTTGGATTACGGTAATCGACACAACTGCTGGCAATAATTTCTTCAATTTCAAAAGATAAATACGACAGTTTAAAGCAATATGTAATTGGAAATGATTGTATACACGTGTAATTAAATAAAAAAGCATAACGATTGTAAATGATTATTAACATTAAGATTTACATTAAATTGTCGTAAAATTCGCCAAACTTCAGTCTAAAATCTTTCATACTGTCAACCAGCGTTCGGAATGGCACCAAAACACTCGACACCGCACATTCTACGTGGTGATACAGTATTGCTTATGGACACATAACACAAGTGTTTCAAAAACGAAAACATTTGCACACAGAGAACACAAAAACAAAACACTTTTGTGAGCACACATATCGGTGCAGCACACATAATAGAACTCTCATCAGCGTGCAACACTAATTTCAAACACCAAACCGTGCACAACTTTGTGACAGACACGGTCGCTTGTGTTCCGTAGACGGTTCGGACACACTGATGAATAGTTGTCCTGTTGTGGGTGCGGAGCACTCTCAGAGCAAAGAGAATAATGACGTGGTTATACGTATATAAAAATGAGAAAGCAGGAGAAGAACTTGTGTAGCGAACATAACAATAGTCGTGTTTTGGTTACGAGCAAGCGATTATCGCTTGCTAAGTTGCAAAGAAACGATTTTTTAGCGATAAGCAATTTTATTGAAAAATGTGAAAAAGGGTTGACAACGGTAAAAGATGTCAAAAAAATATTTGTTTAAACTCAGCGAAAATGATTCGCGTCGCTAAGTTCTCGCTAAGGGCTTCATACAAAACAAGCGATTATATAAGCAAGTGGTGTAACCAAAACACGCTTAATGTATGTATGTTCATGCGTCTGTTGCTTTGCATTCTCTTTGTGTTTTTGTGGGAATAAAACAGAAAGTAAAGGTCTTTAAATAATTTTAAGTATTCATATTATTTATTGAACGTTGTTTTTTTGTTTCCAATGTAACATTTACTAATGTGTTCATAGAAATCGAATAGGTACCGTGTAACAAAAAGGTGTTAACACATCGCCCGTGAGTTCGAACACTCATTGGATATTTTGTTTATGATAACACTTTTCGGTTGGTTGCATATTTTTGAGAAATTAACTAAATATTAATTGGGCAGCAGCTTATAATCTCATAATTAATTCTATTGAATATAGAGGGAAATCCCCTAAACTGGCAACACTGATGGTAACGGATGTTCTATTATTCGCGAGATTTCTGCAAATGTCTTGCTTATGATTACATACCAAATGACTTGAGAATAATATTATAATAAGCTTACCAACACAAGCCTCAAGCTTGAAAAAGAGTTGAGAATTTATTGTAAAATGTTTGTGTAACAATTATAGAAAAATCGAAACGGAACCCTTATTGATAATATTAAATGTACACCCTTACTATAAGCTATCCTTGTAATTGTAGAATAAGCTTACGAAAATAATATTGTCTTAAGCTTATACTTGTAATTGTAGAATAAGCGTAAGAAAATAATATTGTCTAACAATCCATTTTTAATCTTTATATTTAAATTTTTGTAATTTTCTGGTAATTGTTATTATTATACATTAAATTTATTAATTCAGTTCTTTTTTGTAATTTCAGTTATAATTAATTAGTTAATTTTTTTTGGTAATTTCAGTTTTGTTTTTATAATTGTTTCGCAGCTTAATACGATTTTTAGCGAACTGAAAGAACGTTCGCGTGTCCTTTATGAAGTGGTCCTCCGTGTTGTCCACTGATAAAGCTGCATCTATGAAATGAATAAATGCAATGAATATTTTTTTTCAGTTAATATTTTTAATTGAATTTACACACTTTTTTTGTCTCCGTACCTTTCTAACATAGCTGTTCTCCTAACTCATCCGTAACTAGTTTCTTCCACAAATTCCTTGCAAAGTTTGGTGACTTGTCAACCAGTGTCAGTTCATTTTCCTGAAAAAATGGATAACAACGTCATTTGGGAGGCTTGGTTGTATTTTCTTTATAATGGCTTACAGTTCATTCAATGCAGAGTTAGTAATTAAATGTTTTACACTCCACTTAGCCAACTCATCTCGAATATTATATTCTTCAATTATATAATTAATCGAATTAACTTTCACACCCGTTTTCACTTTCACACTCGATATTATTATTTTCAATTGGGATGGTAGGAAGAACACCAGCACCGAAATCTTCCTCCAATTCATTATTTTTTTTTGTTTTTTATTATTAAAAATAAGTTCAATTACTTCTTTTGTTTCTCTTCAAACACTTTTTTATATTTATTAGGCATTTTATTAAAATATTACCAATTATTTTTCCACACAACACAATTGTACTTTCAATTTGAACAAACAAAATTAAATGTCAAATTAAGTGTCAAAATTAAATGCCAAAATTAAATGTCACCATTTTTAATTTAAATGCAAGCGTTTTATTTGAGAGATCCCTAGATCCTAATTAACTAATTCATTTTAATTACGCTCTTTATTGAAAGTATCTAGACCTTTGTTGTTGAAGTGCTAAGTAGGCGGACCATTGTACAACCCCATCATGAAGAAGAATATACTTATTGAGGCTAAGAGAAAAATTATTTTCTAGTTTTTAGTGCATTTATAAATAAAACACTGTAACTTAATTTTTTTTTAATTATTTTTTTATTTTTAATTTTTTAGTTAATAAATTTTTAATGTTTTAATTTTTTTTTCATATTCATGTATTGTCATCCAAATCTGACAAGTGTGCAAAATTTTAGTTCGATTGGTCAACTGCAACTGTGTTAAAAATGAGTTACTAGATTTGAACAATACAGACTGACAGACAACAAAGCAAGTTAAATAAAACACTGTAAAAATAGATAGTGCCAGTAGACTCTGCAGGAATATATTTGGAATAAGTGCACAATATATGATAGAAGATGTAATTGAGTCTAGAATTCTGGCTATGATTGAACTTAAAGGTGCACATTCGAGTACTGCCAACAACTTAGCATCTGAAATTGTTAATACTCTTAACAAATATGGAATAAACCTGATGCAAATAGTATCCATAACATCAGATAATGGAGCAAATATGTTAAAAAGTACAAAAATCTTATCAGATGAAGACGAAGATAATGATGAACCGTATGAAAACTCAACTTACTTACAGAATTTGGATACATTTCAAAACAATGATACGCAAAAGGTTGATAGATGCGCAGCACACACAGCCCAATTGTGCGCACTTGACGTAACTAAAAGTCCTGATGTCATGAAAGATTTATTAAACTGCAGAAATATGGTAAAATTTTTCCGTAAATCCTCAAATGGCTACTGTGAAATATTTGCTTAGGATACCAAAACTCGACTGCCCAACTATATGGGGATCAACATTTGCCATGGTAACTGATTTATTTGCTGCCAGAAATGTACTGGAAACAGTGAACTCTATACATGACAAAACTCATGAAGAAAATTTTACTATAAATGAAGCCGTATGGGATTTTATGGAAAGTTAAATTTCAGGAGGAGCAATTAAATTTTGGCGATTTCTACGCACAATGGCTAAAGTGCAGGTTGTCCACCGAATGCATTGTAGCACAAAATAGTAGATTAGAAAATAGTCTTAAATACAAAATTGGTTCAACTTTACTAAAGAGCATCGAAAATAGGGCATCAAAAATGCTTTCGAATGAAATTTGTAATGGCGTGCCTTTTCTTGGACCAAAGATTCCAACATATTTTAACTGCAGATAAAAGAAAGCAAGCAATTGCTTACCTTAAAACGCTATGGGACAGAACAAACAAAGTTAACTCCAGAACAGTCCCCTTACAAACCTTGGCTATAGCATTACCTGTACAAAAGATGAATGATGAAGATCAGATGCTGTATGAATTTTTAAGCTCATAATCTAATGCGATTAAAGTTGTTGTTGTTGATGCGTACGCGAAAATCGAAGAGCTATATATCCCCTTCCAACGAAATGCTGTAAGCGTTTTAGATTTCTGGAAGGCAACAAAAACATGAAATGCCGGAGCTATATTTGTTAAACAATATATGCTTTGCTGTCCGTCCCACCTACACAATTATGTCTCAATATGTTATTATATGTATATCCGTATATATAATTGTGTAATACAATTCATCTTCTTTCAGGTTACTATCGAAAGCGTATTTTCTTCGCTTAAATTAATATTGGCAGATAACCGAAACTGACTTAGTGAAGAGATATTAGAAAATATACTTATTGTAAAATTAAACCCGTGCTATTTGGATAAGAACATCCAGACTCTACCTTTGTTAGGTCTTGAGTCTTTCAAAAATAATTAAATCCGTGTAACATAATATTACAATGTTGCTTAATCTCAACACAAAGACTGAATGTATTTTTTTTGTATAAGTGATACTTGACTGAATTTTTTATTTTTTTATGTTAACAACGTAAGTGTATTTTATTTAGTTATTTTTTTAATAAAGAATTTTATAAAAATTTATTTGAATGTTATCTACTTATATGAAAATGATAACCAATATCTTTTTAATGATACCAAGATCATGGAAATCGGTTCAGCCGATTCTGAGTTATTGTAGTTTAAATGGAGCTCTTTTCGACCATTTTCGCGTTTGTTCGAAAACTTTCCCCCTGTGCCACGACCAAAAATCACAAAACAGTCATTTCTAAAAATGAGAGTTTGTTTGTATTGATCAAATTTAGCTATGAACAAAATTTCATCGATATCTGAGGTGGTCGGGTACAAAATTTCAGTTTTATCTCGATTTTTAAATGAAATTCATCATATCTATTAAAATCCACCCACTGAAAGGTTAATATTCATCAGGTTATCATTTTCATATAAGTAGATAACATTCAAATAAATTTTTATAAAATTCTTTATTAAAAAAATAACTAAATAAAATACACTTACGTTGTTAACATAAAAAAATAAAAAATTCAGTCAAGTATCACTTATACAAAAAAAAAATACATTCAGTCTTTGTGTTGAGATTAAGCAACATTGTAATATTATGTTACACGGATTTAATTATTTTTGAAAGTCTCAAGATCTAACAAAGGTAGAGTCTGGATGTTCTTATCCAAATAGCACGGGTTTAATTTTACAATAAGTATATTTTCTAATATCTCTTCACTAAGTCAGTTTCGGTTATCTGTCAATATTAATTTAAGCGAAGAAAATGCGCTTTCGATAGTAACCTGAAAGAAGATGAATTGTATTACACAATTATATATACGGATATACATATAATAACATATTCAGACATAATTGTGTAGGTGGGACGGACAGCAAAGCATATATTGTTTAACAAATATAGCTCCGGCATTTCATGTTTTTGTTGCCTTCCAGAAATCTAAAACGCTTACAGCATTTCGTTGGAAGGGGATATATAGCACTTCGATTTTCGCGAACGCATCAACAACAACAACTTTAATCGCATTAGATTATGAGCTTAAAAATTCATACAGCATCTGATCTTCATCATTCATCTTTTGTACAGGTAATGCTATAGCCAAGTTTTGTAAGGGGACTGTTCTGGAGTTAACTTTGTTTGTTCTGTCCCATAGCGTTTTAAGGTAAGCAATTGCTTGCTTTCTTTTATCTGCAGTTAAAATATGTTGGAATCTTTGGTCCAAGAAAAGGCACGCATTACAAATTTCATTCGAAAGCATTTTTGATGCCCTATTTTCGATGCTCTTTAGTAAAGTTGAACCAATTTTGTATTTAAGACTATTTTCTAATCTACTATTTTGTGCTACAATGCATTCGGTGGACAACCTGCACTTTAGCCATTGTGCGTAGAAATCGCCAAAATTTAATTGCTCCTCCTGAAATTTAACTTTCCATAAAATCCCATACGGCTTCATTTATAGTAAAATTTTCTTCATGAGTTTTGTCATGTATAGAGTTCACTGTTTCCAGTACATTTCTGGCAGCAAATAAATCAGTTACCATGGCAAATGTTGATCCCCATATAGTTGGGCAGTCGAGTTTTGGTATCCTAAGCAAATATTTCACAGTAGCCATTTGAGGATTTACGGAAAAATTTTACCATATTTCTGCAGTTTAATAAATCTTTCATGACATCAGGACTTTTAGTTACGTCAAGTGCGCACAATTGGGCTGTGTGTGCTGCGCATCTATCAACCTTTTGCGTATCATTGTTTTGAAATGTACCCAAATTCTGTAAGTAAGTTGAGTTTTCATACGGTTCATCATTATCTTCGTCTTCATCTGATAAGATTTTTGTACTTTTTTAACATATTTGCTCCATTATCTGATGTTATGGATACTATTTGCATCAGGTTTATTCCATATTTGTTAAGAGTATTAACAATTTCAGATGCTAAGTTTTTGGCAGTACTCGAATGTGCACCTTTAAGTTCAATCATAGCCAGAATTCTAGACTCAATTACATCTTCTTTCATATATTGTGCACTTATTCCAAATGGGTTGGGGTCATATGCCCGAATTACAAAATCCTGAACACAAAATCCCGAAAACAAAACCCCGAATTACAAAATCGGCAATATAAAAACTCAAATCGGGGAACGTTGAACCCCGTAGCCAAACAAATTGTTCAAAACACCAAAATTTAAAGGCTGTTTTCAATAACATAGAATGTATGGATAAAACAGACTATTTAAAAGCCATAGCAATTAATCTTGCCTTTATAAATTGATTATTAATAAAAAAATTGTATTGTTATGCTTTTAAGTAATTCGGGATTTTTCAAAATTCGGGATTTTGTAATTTAGGATTTTAAAATTCGGGATTTTGACATTTCGGCCTTTTCAAAATTTCGTGATTTTGGTAATTCGAGATTTTGAAATTCGGGATTTTGACACTATCCCAAAATCAAAACATTGAAACTAAAGGGTTTTTCAACAGAGACGCTACAAAAGTAAATCGATAGGGACAGCAAACGACGCCATATTTTTTCCCGCTCTTTTGACATTTCTCTTCAGTAAGGTTTGCCATTTCATCATGGAAAGATATACGAGCCAACAACGAGTCGAAATTATTAAAATTTACTACCGAAATTTGGAGTCAGTGGCCTCAACTTTCAGAGCGCTACGTCCAATTTATGGTCGGCTCATTTCTGGCTGAATGGCTTCGTCAATAAGCAAAATATGCGTTAGTGGTCAGACAGCAATCCACACGTAATCCATGAGTCATCATTGCATCCCGAAAAAATTACGGTTTGGTGCGGTTTATGGGCCAGCGGCGTCATTGGGCCGTACTCAGTACTTCTACCGTGATGATCAAGACCGGCACATTACTGTGAATGCGAATCGCTACCGTTCAATGATAACCGAATATTTTTGGCCCCAATTGGATAATATGGACTTGGAGGACATGTGGTTCCGACAGGACGGCGCCACAAGCCACACAGCGAATGCCACAATCAATTTCTTGGAAACCAAGTTTGGTGATCGTGTTATCTCAAGAAATGGCCCAGTCGATTGACCGTCTCGGTCGTGCGATTTGACGACGTTAGATTATTTCCTGTGGGGCTACGTCAAGTCTATGGTCTATGCCAACAAGCCAGCGACGATTGAACTTCGTACGAATATCGAACGTGAAATTGCAGCAGTATCGGCCGATTTATGCTTGAAACCCGTCGAAAATTGGGTTCAGCGTCTGGACTTCTGCAAGCGTGCCCGTGGTGGCCGTGCAAAAGAAATCGAGTTCCATACATAATGCCATCGAACGTTCTTTCACAGGAATAAAGAATTCATTGGTATCTAAAACCGATTTTGTTTTATTTAAAAAAACTTTTGTAGCTCTCTTATTGAAAACCCCGATACAAGCTATTATCCGGTTTTATATTCGACTACCCAAAACTGAAATCCATTCAATATTATTTTTTGACACTTCTTCCAAATTTATGAATATAGCAAATAGTAATTGATCTTCTTATTGAATAGTTCTTTCCATTAATGTTTAAAATTTTGCTAAAATGCATTGACGCATTTAAATAAAAACAAATTAATTAGGTCTATCGGTTATTGTTCATCTTGTTTTTCCATAACAAGCACTGTGAGAATACATAAAACAGGGTTGTCAGTCAATTATCTGTTCCCTAGTTAAAATACTCATTATGAATACGGTTCTAATAAAACTTTCGCCAAATCTTATAGCTTTCAATAATTGATGAATGCTTTAGAGCTACATTAATGTTTTTTTTTATGAATATGGCAGAAATACTATACATCAGAAATAAATAAAATATATGTAATAAAATATGATAAATATTATTAATTAAACTAATATAAAAAAATAGGAAAATATAACAACATAAAATATGACACTGAGAGTATTGTAACAGAACCATACGATTTAACGACACCCATGATCGCACACACGGTGTCCACACAACACACCAACTCAACATAAAATTGTGTTTTTGCACACATGTTTCGCACAATTAGGTGTTAGTTTTGGTGTCAGCTCAACACTGAGAGAGCAAGACAACGGTGCGACACGGCTTAGAGACACCCAACAGAGAGTGTTAGCATGCAGCCAGGCACCATCGCAGAGCACAAACACTTCACACAACAGTGTTTTTCACACTTTCTGTGCACGATTTTGTGTTTCGTCCGAACGCTGAGTGAGACTATTAGCAGACCCGATGACATCGTTACTTATATTGTGGCGAAGAGTCACCGATTAAAAGCCTAGGACACTTTTCTGTTAAATGCAAGGGAAAACATAAGCGACATAATCACCACTCACGGCTACTAAATGTACCTTACGTCAGCGATTACGTAAGGAGTTTTTTTTTCCACTGGGAAGTTCTCCGCGCTACTGGTACGAGATATCCAATGACGATGGGACAATCGATCACAATTTGGAGGACGACGTCGATTGCCCCTCTCCTAACCAAGACGAGGTCAGAACAGTTATTGCCCGGCTTAAGAACAACAAAACCGCAGGAGCCGATGGATTATCGCTAACCTGATTGGACAAATACCAGTGTGGTTTAAGACCTGGAAAATCGACAATTGACCAGATTTTCACGCTACGCCAAATCCTGGAGAAGACCCACAAAAACTAAATCGACACCTATCATCTCTTTGTCTATTACAAGGCAGCGTTCGATAGCCCGATACGGGAAAAATCTACGAAGCAATGTATGAGCTTGGTATTTCTGCAAAACGCATACGCCTTTGCAGGATGACCTTGACGAACACCAAGTCTGCAGTGAAAGTTGGTAAGGATCTTACCGAACCTTTGGAAACTAAGTGAGGCCTCCTGCAAGGCGACACCCTATCGCGCGATCTCTTTAACATCTTAATGGAGATCATTATGAGAATAAAACCATCAGCAGCAAAAGTCACATGCTGCTCGCGTATGGTGTTGATATCGATATCATTGGGCGCACAATTAGAGTAGTTAGTGCGGTGATTTCGAGACTTGAGAAGGAGTTAAGTAAAATACAGTAAATGAGGACAAGACAAAATTAATGGTTTAATTAAACAACAACGTCAGCTTTGAGATCAAACGGAGAATTTTGCTTGCGAATAGATGTCATTTTGGGCTAAGTAAGCACTTTAGGGACAAAGCCCTCTCTCGAGTAACAAAAGTCCAACTATACCAGACTCTCATACAACCTGTCTTGCTTTATGGCGCAGAATCCTGGGTCTTATCGCAAGCAGACGAAACATCTGTAGGAGTCTTCGAGAGAAAAATACTCAGAAAAATGTATGGCCCTATAGTGCACAACGGAGAGTATCGGCGATGCGTGAACCATGAGCTGTAAGAGCTATATCCATAAGCGAAACAAAATATCGCGACTGCGCTGGCTGTCATGACAGTAGAATGGATGAAGACGAACCAGCCCGAAGGGTTATCGAAACCGAAGTCGAAGGAAGACGAAAAATGCGAAGAAAAAGACTCCGTTGATGGAACAGGTTGTCGAATCCCTGAGTACACTTGGTATTGCCAACTGAAGAAATAAAGCAAAAGATCGAATGTTATCTTCGTTTTGTAAGGTCTCTGACCACCGGGGTTGTTTGAGACCGGATAAGTAAGTAAGTTGGGGTTGATGAGGTCGAGAATCCTTTATCTTTAATTTGCATATTTCCTTTAAAGCCCTGAAAACATTGCAATCGAAATCTATGTTTGAAGATTTCGTTTAACCAGACATCTGTTTTACCCTACAACAATCAGCTGCCAATTTACTCAAAATCTAAATAACACAATCCTGATGCTGTTAATGTGAATGTAGGATTAGTATACACGAAAATACTTTGCTTTATGAAAATCAGAAAAATATACTTTCATTTGTATGTACGTATATTTTCCAAAAATGTCAAATGTTTTCCAAATGAAATTTAATTGATTATTTAATTATAATCTTTTGGTATAGCATTTTGCTTTTTACTATTTTTGCTTAATTTTTATTTTTATATTCGTAAATTAAGTCCTCCATTAATGCAATAAGAACTATTAAGTAGCAGCAACGGCAGCATGGCATCAATAGGTAAGGCTATAAACTTGAGAGAATTTATTTTAACATTTGAATACATGTATGTATATAACTTTCAAAAGGTCCGGGACCAGTTTACTCCCTGCCATCAACAATTGGCTATGATAAACATGATCAACGTAAGACCCGCATGCCGCAATATTCATTTGGCGGACGGACAAAGTTGATCAATAAAAATATAGTACCGGGTCCTGGCTATAATGTTTCGAGTTTAACACGCTATGGATCGGTCAAAAGTAATGGCTACAGTATGGCACCAAGAACATTTCTGAAAGGTAAGAATGTTGGACCTGGCCCAGCCAATTACGATTTGAACAAGTCGCGATATGTTAATTCGACAAGTCCACCATCGTATTCGATGAGCCGACGTACAACATTGCCCCATAAAAACATTTGCCCCGGACCTAACGCCTACGGCATTAAGGATAATGTGGCTAAACCATCTGCTCCAGCATTTAGTATGTAAGTTGGAGAAGTCATATTTAGGAGTAAATCAGAATTTATCTTGTTCCTTTCCATTTGTACAGTGGTATACGAACTGACCTAAAACCCAAAGCTGCTTCGCCTGGACCAGCAATTTACAAACCTGGTAACTTAAAAACATATATGCCCAGATCACCTGAATATTCATTGGCACCCCGCACTATACTGCAAGCGAAATTAATTGGGCCTGGTGCCAATGCCTATGACAGTATGAAATTTAAATCCGGCAAAAGTGCACCTGCATATTCATTTGGTGTTCGACATTCACCTAGAGCACCACCTATGATTGTTGACTGTGATAATATGTGAAGATCCTACGACACTTGAAGTTCATTGCATTATTGGAGGGCATTATAATAATGTTCTGATGGAAGTAATTTCTGAAATCTTCTGAGGAAATGTACTAGCTTTCAACCATGAAAACTCGGAACAATAATATGACGAATATTGAAAATAATATACGAGCAACATAGTTAAGATTAAAATGCAACAAAATTTTGAAATTAATTATGTTATAACAAGACGAAATTAAAACGTGAAAAATAAATTTAAATCAAGAGTAGAAGAAAATGTTTGTGATTTTATATTATTGAAGGTAACAGTTGCCTATCTCAGGTATTTTTATACGCTCACCCATAGGGATGGGGGTATATTTCATTTAATACGGAAAAACACATAACACATTGAAGAAACCATATTTGACCCATAGTATCTTTGGACGAAATTCATTTTAGGACTTTTTAAAACAATTGAGCCATGTCCGTCTGGTAATGTCGTGGCTGCTCAACACGATAACTGCACGCAAAGAAAAAAAAGTTTATTGCTCGGTTGCCTCAACAATTCTTTGATTGATTTGTATTAATTTATTAATCGCAACCGTTCATGTAGTTCTCTCAACTATTTTGCAAACGAATTCTCGTTTGCATCAAACGCGTACAAAATTACTGTTGCCGCAAGTTAAAAACAGTTTGCGATAACTGAAATTAGCCATTTTTCTAATGAGAGCACGGATTACAAAGAACCTAAATTTCTCTCCTTCCGTCGACTGTATACACAGTCTTATCCACTCGTTTGGCATACCCACTGCCTCATACACATAAAAGTGATCACACACTCTAATACTTCTACCTTGTCAATATACATATCTTGGATGGACAATTGACGCGTTGGAGTTTGTCGCGCGTTTAGTTGTTGTTTGAATGCAAGGCGAGACAGACGTATAAGCAGATACTGAAAAAATAGACAAAAATGTTAACTTTTTAAAAAAAAAATAATTTGGGTAAAACCAAAATCATAAAAGTTAGAAATTTAAAGAAAAAAGAGCTTATGGAAGCCATAAATAAAACTTTTAATTACAACTCGGTTGCTGTAACCGAAAGAACAGTTGGTGGAGCCGTGTTTCGTTTCTCGCAATCGTTTTTTCACCTTATATTTTTCATAACTCGCTTGTTACAAACATTTTTCGGTTCTCCCAAACGAAATAACATGTATGGATAAACAGAAGTTCGTTTCTCCCAACTACAGTCCCCAAACGATCTTCAGTTAGGAGGAACGAATTTTTTCTTTGCGTGTACCGTAAATCTTTACCGATCAGAATTAAATTTTTGTCCTTGACTATTGTTTGTCCAAACTAAGTTCGAGATTGAAGATGGGAGCAGTTTCGTACCCAATATCTCCAGTAAACCACAGTCGATATTAATAACATTTGGTACTGATCAATATTTTGACTAAAGCTACTGTGTAATAAAAAATTAGCAACTTCGCCATGCCCATTTTTGTACCTCCCATATAAATATTGGGCGGACAATTGGTTGGTAGTCACAAAAATTCCCCAAAACCACTTAGGATCCTAACTAAGTTGGGTATTAACTAATATTTCGCGCAATGTCAATCTGCTATTGAACATAGAGGAATGTCATATAGAGCTGTCATCTTTCTTATCCACCGTTTCGTTTCTCACTCTTCGTGGTGCGGTCGGTGAGATAGAGAGTTATTTGACGTAAATTGACTTACACCGGGTTGAATTGCAAAAATTGTTGACTTAAATTTATCATGTCGATTTAATGAAAAACTGTGAAATCTTGACGGTTGACGGCAGACGGTTGACGGTAAGCGATCAGCTGTTTGAGTTGGGGTTACATTTTGCATGTGTTAGAGAGAGGCAACTAAAATTGACGGTTTACGACGGTAAACTTGCACAGGTTGCAGAATCAACCGTCAGCCGTAAAGACCGATCAGCTGTTATTGTTATTGCTTTTACTTCGGCATTTTGTGCGCGGCAATACACAATTACACGGCAACCACAATTTTCTTTTTATTTTTTATTTTTTTATTTGACACAATCACTTTTTAACACAAAACTCATGCATGCAAATTATATTTTGTACAAATGCTCTTCGATCAGCTTTTTTTATTTTGTTTTGTCTTTCTACCGCCTAACCGTCATAACTAACTGCGCAATATTGAGTAGAACGTCAACCGTCAAGACTAATTGGACCTTAAATCACAAAACGAAATGCCGTTTCTTTTTTCTTGTTGGTTAGTTCGAGCCATTGCCTTTATCTGGCATTATTAAAGCAATACTTTCCAATATGCAACTCCAAATGCAACACACGAAACTTTGTAAATTGACTGAGTCAAATCGATTCTCTATACGTGATTCTCTAGGGTGAATATAGGCATTTTTAACAAGACTCGAACACAATGGATAACTTAGGGTGAGAGTATGTTTAAGTCGGTTCACCCAACTGAAATGTATGTACTGGTTTTCTTTTTTTTCCAAAAGTTTTCAAAAGAAATAAAAACCTTGATTGAATAGAATTTCATTGTGAATACAGGGTGGTTCAGTCACGACTGGACAAATTTCACCAGTGTATTCCAAGGCTCATTTCATGAAAATATGTCCTTCTACGACCATCCCCGAAAATGCAAGGGGGCGAAATGGCAGCGGTCTGGACCAATGGTCGAATTTTTTTGTTTTTGGGCTTGTTGCAAAGTCCTTTAAGATAATCATTAAAAAAAAGTGGAATCGCCGAGATACAGAGGTTTAAAAAAAGACATAAGAAAGTGCACATAACCTCAATTTGCTCAGCCAGATGTTTGCATTTCAGTCAAATGGTCATAACTTTGGAAGGGTAAGACCTCTGGGCTTCGATTAGGTAATTTTGGAAAGGTAAGAGGTAGGGCTATCTTTTGAGAGTTGTTATCTGCCATCTGGATGAGAAAATTGAGGTTATGTGCTCGTTCTTATGTCTTTTTTTGCCAAATGAAAGCTCCGTATCTCAGCGATTTCACTTTTTTTATTTTTTCTGAAAGGTTCAGAACTTAGCAATTTTATCCTAGTACCCTCCGACCACCAATCCGAAAATTTTCAAACCGCTGCCATTTCGTCCCCTTGCATTTTCGGGGATGGTCGTAGATGGACATATTTTCATGAAATGCGCCAAGGAATACGCTGGTGAAATTTGTCCAGACGCGACTGAACCACTCTGTATAGGCCATGAAAATTTTAAAAATTTGGGAATAACAAATTCCATTTATATTTTTAGAAATATTCGGTTTGGTGCATAACAATTTGTTAAAATGATTCAAAATAGCTTTGCATTTTTCTTATACATTTCCCCTATTTCGTTTGTCACCGGTAATATATATTTTTGACGAAGTATAAACCAGAGTTTGTATTTCGTGAGTAATGGGTAACACCGCTGTGGGGGAATGGGTAACGATCGGTTGTACATGGGGAATGGGTAGCAGCATCTACCCCATAGACGAATACATACATAGATACAATTATTCTCTCAATAAATTAAACGTCATAGGAAAACATGGGTTCAATAATACCAGATAGAGGCAATAGTAAACAACGTTCAACAAAGGAACAACAACCGAATTTCGTGTTTTTGTGGCAAACTAGTTGTGTCAAATACAATACAAATGTGTACCAACGATAAAAGTCAACAAAAAAGTGCAAAATACATTTAAATTTTTAAGTTCTACACCAAAACAACATGAAAAAGTTAAGTGAACATAGTTTGTAACTCCACCTGGCAAGATAATTTTAAATTAAATGTCTCTCATTTCCACAAACCTACGACGAAGAGTGTAAAGTGAAACGTCAGATGAGAGAATAAATGTGTCTATGTATGTATTTGTCTATGATCTACCCATTACCCACAGCAATCGGTAGTTACTATTTACTGTTTCTATTTCCTATTGACAGGAATTTGTCGAGTCAAACAAAACACAGACTTGCCATCCAAAATGCGAATTTAATGTATTAGATTAATAGGCAGTTTTAGTTGTCTTAGTTATTTTTAGAAACTTGTAATTCTTTTTAAGCTAACAGATTATGTTCTGGCTAGTGAAAAATATAACAGATAGGGTTCGAACTAGAGGTGTGCGCGTGACGTGATTTTGTCGTGTCACGCGTGATCGTGATTGCTGTAAAACTCAATCACGTATTCGTGATCTTGCGTGAGTTGTAAATTAAAAACCGTGCGTGAGTACCATTGTTCGCTCATACCCAAATAAACCATTCCAGTAAACAAAAACGTTTTTTCTCCCCGGTGCATACATTACGTTTTCAGAACGATATTCAAAAAGAGTTGGCTAGGCAGATTTTGAATATACATACCTGCAAATTCTGCAACTAGCGATCGCGTTTTTTCTACGTCTGGTCATATTTTAGAAGAATGGCAAAGTCGGCTTTCAAGTAATAATATTTCATTTCTGCACAATAATATCTAGACGATTAATACTTAAATGTAATATTTTTATTTCATACATTTTTAAAAACATTTATATATTATATCATATCGAAACAATCAATGCAGTGTTAATAAAAACATTTTATTTCATTGAATTGAATCTATTTTATAAAATTGAATTTTAGTGCACTAAAATGTAATTGTTTTTTGATAAAATCAAATTATTCGTTGTAGTTGCTTCTTAATATAATAAAATGTGTTGTTTCTTTTAAACAAATATTTTCCGTGAGCGTGCGTGAACGTGAGAAAGTCAAAAATAATATTTCGTGAGCGTGCGTGGCGTAAGCAATTTCTATCGTGAGCGTGCGTGATCGTGGGCTAAAATCGCTCACGCGCACATCTTTAGTTCGAACTCACATTCGCTGGAAGATCGCTTCGATGTTTGCGAAGCATTATTTCCACAGCGTCCAGCCCGCTAATCCACCGCAGAGTGTATTCGCACGTATCACTAGCCTAATACTTTCGTGTAGAATGATATTTGGCATTACTTAGACGTGGCTTTCCTACTTACACGAAATGGTGCCGAACGCAACAGGTTTGTTGATCTAAAAATGTTAAAGCCATAATATTCAGCCCTATTTGACCCCTGTAACATTTTCGACCTGCATTAGTATACTTATGCCGGCCATGCATTACACAAGTTCAATGCTCTGGCACTGCGTAAACTAAACTCGCGATCCACACCCATAGAGTAATGTCACATAGAGTAGCAATTTGTCTCAGTAAATTTACGAAGTTTGGTGTGGTTGCATATGGATGTTGCATGTTGAAAAGTATTTCTTTAATAATAGGAGATAGAGACATTGGCTCAAACCTACCAACGAGAAATCTGCAACTGCATTTCGTGTTGTGCTTTAAAATGTTTGTGTAAATAGAGCACAAAAATATATAAGTACTAACAATAAAAGATAACAAAAAGTCAAAAATACGTTTAAATTTCCCAGTTCTTAACCAAAAATACTCGACAAATTTAAGTGAAAAATTTTGGTAATTCCACCTGGTGTAAGTCAATTTACGTCAAATAACTCTCTATCGCACCGACCGCACCACGAATAGTGTGATATGAAATGTTTATCATTAAAATCCCGGGATTTTTCGGGATTATTATTAATTTTGAAAAACATAAAACTAAAAACAATGACAAAAGCAAAATGCAATTTGTGCAAAAAGGGGTTTAAAAACCAATGGCGGCTCTACAAAAGGTTTAATATCACGGCTTAACTTAAGCTAATTTTGGAATATATGTCTATTATATGGCTTACTCTCCAAAATTTACAAAATTTATTGCGTTGGGTAAAACAAAGAAAGTAAAATAACAAAATCGGGGCAAATGCATATTTTCTGAGTTATGGATCACAACATTTCGGATAATTTTTCCACTAGCGTACCATGTAAAGCCATTGATATCACTTTTTTGTATAAAACAAGTCATAACTAACTAAAAAAATAATGTAGCATTTTTCGATAAGTCGCTTAGTTATACAGGGTCTAAACTTTTGTCTAAACTTAAACACGTGATAGCAGAGAACAAAAGCAACAATGTTTGTTCTTACGCCAATTGCCTAGGTGGCTTCGTTTTCGAGATATTCGTGTTTAAAATAATTGCATTTTTGAATGCATTTTCAACAAATGCATAATCTACTTTTTAAATGAAAAAGAAATATCATTGAAAATTGCAGCTTTTCCATAATGGTACACGATATCACCGTATTCTTGGAAGGAGAATTTCATGACGACAAAAATTTAGAAACGAGAAAAATGACAGAAAGGGAAAAAACTCTAAGCAATCAACTTTTTCAAAAATTTTTTTTTTAATTTCTTGCAAATTAAACAAGTAGTTTTTCTAGTTTAAAAAGTGCATTTAAAAATGCAATTATTTTAAACACGAATATCTCGAAAACGAAGCCACCTAGGCAATTGGCGTAAGAACAAACAATGTAGCTCTTGTTCTCAGCTATCACGTGTTTAAGTTTAGACAAAAGTTTAGGGGACACCCTGTATAGTTATCGGATGTTTACAAAAACAAAACAAAAATTTTAAAATTGTTTTAAAATAATTTTTGTTTTTGTTTGAAAAAAAAATATTCGAAAAATCGCGTGATGTTTTTAAAATAATTTTTGTTTTTGTTTGAGAGACGTAAACAACATCTTCAATAACAAAAAAAAAACGAATTAAATAGATTCGAACTTGGGAAGATTTGTACCAAAGATTTAAAAAAAACATGCTAAATGCTTTTTTGCTCTTTTTGGGGAATTTTTGCAAACTTTTGATTTTTTTCTCGCTTAATTTTTAGTATATTTTGTCGAAAAATTTAATTTTTTCTATGATGTATGTTTGTTTTTCGGAATTAATCTCTGAAACAAGGCTTATTTTCAAACGGGAGTTATATCATAAGTATCATTTATAGAATCAATCTCAGTAAACTTACGAAGTTATGTGTGGTTGCATATGGACGTTGCATGTATTTATTTAATAATAGCAGATAGAGGCATTGGCTCAAACCAACCAAAGAGAAATCAGCAACGGCATTTCGTTTCGTGCTTTAAAATTTTTGTATAAATGCACCACAAATATATACTAACAATAAAAGGTAACAAAAAACTCAAAAATACGTTTAAATTTCATAGTTCTGAACCAAAACGACATGACAAATTTAAATCAGCAATTCTTGTAACTCCACCTGTTTTAAGTCAATTTACATTCAATATATCTCTATAGCACAGACCTCACCACGAAGAGTGTGAAATGTAACGCCAGATGAAAAATATGGCACCTCTTGGTGCCAGTACTCTGTGTATTGAATTATCACGGGTGTGGATGTTAAATATGAACGTGAGTTGGTATTTAAAAAATCCCTTATTGCAAAAGTATGTTGGTCCAGACTTTTTATTAGCAATTTTATTAATTTTGATGCACGGAGAACACGATAACTTTAACCATAGATTAATACTTATAGTAGATCTACTAGTTCTCCCACCAAATTTATGACATTTGGCCTGGTGTGATATTTACGTTTGATGTTGAAAAGAATTGCTTTACTAATACCAGATAGAGGCAATGGTTCAAAACAACGAACAAAATAACAACAACGGCATTTCGTTTTGTGTGTTAAAATTATTGTGTTAAATACAACACAAATGTATGCTAACAATAACAGTCAATAAAAAAGTTTAAAACACATTTAAATTTCACAGTTTTTCACCAAAACGATATGAAAAATTAAAGCAAGAAGTTATTGTAATTCCACCTGGTGTATATCACTTTTCGTCAAACATCTCTCTATCACACCGACCGCATCACGAAGAGTGTGAAAGGAAACGTCAGATGAGCCAAATATTCTCTCTAGTCTGAGATTACTCTATGACTCTAACAAACAAAAATAAACTTGTGTATGTGTGAATTTGCCTCTAAGTTTATTACTGGCCAAACTCGAATATACGGTTCAACCGTCTAAAACGGAAACAGCTTTTATTAAAGCGGTTACTTGGTAAACTTGAGTATTTCAAATTTGAATATGGCTTCTTAAATTTAGTAATGAAACGATATACATTTTGTAATTTAATTATGGTTTTCGTATATGAAATACTATACAAAAATGTGCCACTTATTTTAAATTATTAATTTTATATGGGCATTTCCACAGAAAGTGCCACCCTATGTCATATCACGTCACCCTCGTTATTTGTTTATATTTTAGGACCATGAAGTTCGATTGTATTCTATTCTTTTACTAAATACAGAATGGAAGAAGGTCTATATTTAATAACAGATAAGAAAACAATCAATGAAACTGGCGCTAAAATATAAGCAATTAACGAGGGTGACGTGATGTGACAAAAGGTGGACCTTTCTGTGGAAATGCCCATATATGAACTTAAAAGTTGTATTTGTATTTGGTAAAACAATTTATATTAAACAAATAAAATTTTTAAATAAAGATAAAATTTGAGTACGAGTTTAAAGTTGTAATACGCATCATAGATAAAGTAAACAAATAGATGAAGCACAAGTGTTGGGAAAATTTTAGTGTAATGGGTAATTTTCTAGATGTCGTTGAAAGCAATAAATGGGAGTTTTTTTGTTCCCAAAAAAAGTAAAAAAAATTTGACAATAAAAATTTTAAATTTCATTTCAAAAGAAAAAATAATTTTCAACAAAAATATCAAGAATACAACACGTTACTTAAAGTAGAATATCTGATGGCCATCGAATTGCAAAGCCAAGTTACCACCGTCCATGTCCTAATAAATTGGTTCTTCCCCCAGTGCAGCTACCAATCCTTGTTGAGAGGCCTTAGACACTCTTAACAGTTTTGGGCATCTGCGACCACAGAAGTTGCTACAGTTTTCGGGCGGGGAAGTTTTTAGATTAAAAAGGCGTTCCGGGATGTTCATCTTTGGGCGGTCTTACGGGTTTTCTCCTATTGATATCGCAACACCGGCCTCATGGCTTTGAAATAGTTTTTTATATAAGAAACAAATGCTATTACATATGTAAAATCACATAAATTTTGTCACATTTCCCATTATTTAAATTAGTTTCACAAAAATTTCCCACAATTCTGAATAAACGTCAATGAGAATTATGGGAAAGTGGCAGTAGTACAGGACAGCACCTAGTGAACAAAGTTGACAATGGGAGCGCTATATCTATTATTTCCTTTATCTATGATACACATAATACGTATTATTATTACGTATACGTTCCGAGTTCCATTAAACTCCCAGTTCCGTTGTTGTTTTCGTAAACACTTGTCAAAACGTGTGATTTTCAGTGTTAACTTAGATTAGCGTCACCTCATTAAAATGAATTAAAACTGGAATTTTCAGACTTTTTGTTAGCAAGTTGAATTTATTTTTAGGGTTTTCATTTAATTGCGTTTGCATTTAATAGCTAGTATGCCCTCCTTTGTTTAAAATATCGTCATAAATTCTGGTTTGCATAGAATTGTAGAGAGATGCAAGATAATTCAAAGAAATTTCGGCCCAGGCTGTATTTATCGCTTCACTAAGCGCATCTCTATTTTAAAACAGCCTTCCTCCTTCATTAATTTTGCGTATTAATCATACCCAAACATTTTCAATAATATTTAGTACCGGTGAATATGGCGGCCACGGTAACATTTCAACATCCTGGTTCTGAACAAATCGTTAACAACGCTTGCTGTGTGGATGGGAGCATTATCATGTTTGGAGTAAGTCTCTGTAACTGCTTCCAGTAATTCGCTCATTCACAAATACCAAACTGGACGCGCCATAGTAGGATATGGCACCCGAAGCCATTACTCCTTCCTCTCTGCTATGGTGGTGACTTACAAATTGATCCTCCTTCCTGATGTTATGAATATGGGAAAATCTACGAAATAGTACGATTTCAATTTTGAAAAATGAAAAATTTCAAATTAGTGGCACACTGTTTATTTTAGTGTCAACTGGATAAAAATACATTAAAAATAAATAATGTGCTCGCGTGCATCATTTTTTTCAAGTGCTGAAAAAGTTATAAGCGAAAAACCCCAGAATTTTTAGAATGTAAAATTTTGTAAAATTTTCAAAATTTTTAACTTTTGGGGGATGCAAACACACGTTTTCGAAAAACCTTTCCATTCTAAGTCCAAATTTGGGTTCCAAGTTTATCCAACACATCTGGTTTTTGGAGGAAATTTAGGCTAAAGATAAGAATTATCTTAATTTGTAATTTATAAGTTATTTTTACAGACTTTGACCCTGATTTAAGATAAAAAGATATTTTAAGATTTACAATGATTACTGACAGTGTAATAGAAAACGGATAGTCGCACTACATTTCCATTATTGATTTTAAGTAGTATAATTAATTTTTTATTTATTTTTTTTCAAACAAGTTTTTAATAAAAAAAATTAATTTAACAAGAAAATAAAAACTTATTTTTAAGTGTAGTAATGTTAATTTTTTAGTGTTTTATTTTTCATTTTTTTTAGAAGTAACAGCATTTTTGTCCTCAAAAGACCATTTATTTTGTTTTAAAGGAAAGTGACAGCACATATGATGATTATAAACCCCATTAAACATTAAACCCCATACAGCGTCTTGTTGTTATTGTTAGACCACACAATTTGAAAAACCTTTGTTGTATTTGGAACTGCTTTAATTTGTGATTTGACATTAGAATCCATTCTAGCAATGTCAGTTTCCAATACTAAAAATGCTCTAATCTTCTGTGAGGCTGTTGAGTTTATAATATTGATCATAGATTCAGCATTGGTTACATCTTTACCTTGAGCTACTGCTCTATCGCATAGTCCCTTGACTGTACCTCCAATTCCATCTGCTGTACTCTTTCCATGACCTGGTGTAGTAAAATTCCACGGTCCTTATTATGTTTGTACTGTCATAATTTCTTTGTTGTTGAAGGCACACTAAATTGTTTTGGTCGCCTTTTGTTAGTATAATTGTCGTTTATAATCCAATATAAAAAAAATTTTCAATTACTTTGAGGCTGAAAGCGCAAAAACGAAAATCCTCTTAATTTTCGTTTTATGCAAAAACAGAGTGACAGATTTTGAAGAGCTACCATTTATTCCTCACTGATGGCACATGCTTTTTTCAACATATAGAAGATTTTGCAACATCATTACTATCATCCACAAAAGGATTAGAACGATTTCCTTTTATGCTGAAAAAGTTATAGCCAAAAGAGTTGAACAACTTTCGAAAGTTACAAGCAAAATTAGGGTAAATTAGGGTAGACCTTAGCTCAATAGACCACATTAACAGCATAATTATAAAACTTTAGGATGTTGGCTAGGTTAAACTCGTTTTGAAAATTATGACACTTTCGGAAATATTATATATTGCTCTTAAAGTGGTTAAAAGCCTGAGTGACATGGAATCGTACTATACCGTAGATTTGCCCGCCCATATGTTATGAAAACATGATGCTTGTAATCAGGGGTCTTCAATCCGCAAATCCTGCCATGATTTGCCCAAGCTTCTTGGATGAAAACTACATCGGCTCCATATTTTTGTATATGGAGCAGCATAGCTACAGATGCATGTTTTAAGTGGTGGAGGTTTATATGTAGTAGCGTCTACGTGAGCAGCTATGTCCCTCTCCACCACCGTGTTGTTGGCATCGCCGTCGGTGTCTTCAAGAAGGCTCATCAACGAGCTTTGATTTGCTCAATGAAATATTATCCCTCGCTGTATCTACAGGGGCGGTTAAATCTGCATTTTCTTGAGCATCCGCATCTACATTTCTCTCTACCAGAGGCTACATGCGGACATGTTAAAGAGGGTGAATTCAGAATTTCCGCCGTAGTATTTACTGGTTTAGCCTCATCCAGGTCTGTCTTCCATTCCACACAATACCGGTGTACCTTCGGTGGTTATGGTGTCAGGTGTGGCTTTCTGGTCGCTTTTATACACCCTAAGATGAATCTGACCGAAGCTATAAGCAATCACGCCATCAGTTTTCCTGACAAACGGAAGTGATTCGGTGTTAATGACAAGTCCTTCAGCGTCCTCCAACTTTCCAACCGTCCAATTGGCAAGGTCGCGAATACTACCCCATATTAGGCATATAACAACAGACTCTTCAGTGTCTTTAGTGGACGCTGGTATCCACGCGCAAGCTCTTGGACGTGGCGGGATGTCGTTCTTGTCAAAGACATCTAGTTTGGCATTAGGCCACACTTGTCCCACTTTAGCAATGACTTCTTTGAACAGCTCAATAGATCGCTTATTTTCAAATGCAACGAGTTTAATTCGTCCTTGGGAAGTGACACAGAAAAACAAGTAAGATGGTTCCGTCTACATGCCCTCTGTCGATAACCGCCATAGTGAGGCTCTCCTCCAGCACTTCTCTAAACGCCTTCGGTTCGCGGTTTCCGGTTGCCTTGCCAAAGTTTTCCGGACTTTATCAAATTCCTTCATTCAATTCTTGTTATCTTTTGTTACATTGTTACGTTGATTTGAAGTCAAGCGCACCACAATCCCCAGTTGTACGGTAAGTACTTGACCAACGGCCTGTTACTCACTGAGGCGCCCAGATATCAGTGAGGCACCGCAAAACAGTCAGATACCCCCGACTGCAAACTATCCGTAGGCACTGTACGCGTGACACCCCGAATTGGAGGAGTTAGTGTTGAGTAGAACAACTACTGTGATAAACAGCCGTCCATAACATGAAGAACAGTCGCACAGTGGGCAGACGCTACTGGATTTTAATTCGACCGGGGAACCACGGATGCGTCACTATCCGGATTTCAGTTCTCATAGGAGTGACATCGGTGGGAAGTGCTACACAGGTCCAAGGTCGATGACTGTGAGGCCTGATGACCAGAAGCCCTATTTTGTGCAATCCGGTCTGTTCCAAGAGTCGAGACTGCCGGATCCGAACAAGAAATCGCTAGTGGGTGACACTCGTGGCGCTTGCTCTTTTAGAGGGGGAGTGATACTCCAAACAATAAGGTGGATGGTGACTCCACTTCCAAGGACTCTGGGGGTAAAGCCAGACTAACTCTTATAACTCACATTCTAGACCCCTGAACAGGCTCGAAGAAGCTCAGGAAGCAGATTAACCTAGGAACAGGTCCCGCCCTTAAGATCAGTCCTGCTAAATGGCTGCAGCTTGAGAAAAGGCTTATGTTTGCAATGTTTGACGATAGTAGGTTTGACGTGGTATCGACTGGTTAACGGGAATCAAAATCAACGATTGTGTAAATACGGAGTCTGTGAACTTCCTTTAAGAACACGATCAACGGTATCCAGGTCCCGATGGGATTCTACCGGTTATGCTGCAAAACTGTGACACTACCGTCACCACACTTCTTTTGAATATATAGGTACAGGACGTGTCTTAGACTCTCCCTAGTACCGGATAAGAGGAAAGAGGTATTGGTTGCATTTATTCCCGAGTCGGGTAAGACTAGCCATGACTCTGCTAAGACTAGTCATGTCTCTCCTCTCCTCTCCTGAAGACTACGGACCAATCAGCATCTAATCCTTTCTGTAAAAAGTATTGGAGAGAATGAATTAGCTTGCAATACCTGAGTGACGGTTAACACGAATATCTCAAGGGAGATCTGGGGAAAGTGCCCTGCACGATGTTGTGCGGTATGCCGAGCGCAATTTAGGAAATTATGATTTCACTTTGGCAGCCTTCTTGGATATAGAAAATGTCTTCAACAATGTGACATCTGGCGTCATTAGTCTATCTGAAATCCGTTTATGGCCCATCGCTTCTTAGCAGATGGATTGGTAATAAGCTGGGAGACCGTATTATTAATTCGATACTGGACGTGGGCTCGTCGAAATTCGGTTGGCAAAAGTTGGGGACTGTGTCCAAAGACAGTATGTTTGTTGTATAAGTATACGACAATTGTTCGCCCAATTATTACCTATGGATAATATACCATTCAGTTAAGCACACTTACTGGCAGTTACGTTGGATGTTCTAACTATTTCCAAAGTTCTTGGGGCACTTCTCAAAAAATTGGTTCAAAACTTACTTAACAACGGCACGGACAAATGTGCCGGGAAAACTTATTGGTCACTGGTTTATTCTTTGGCCTGGGCTTCCCAACAACCATTATAGTCCATTCCATCGAAAAATGTCAATGAAGAAGATAGGTATTGTAGCGGGTCGAAAAAAAGCCAGCATTTATGTCTGCTTGTCAAAAAGGTCAACACACACATGCTGACTTACAGATATGTTGATCGAAGCATTTCAATCTTTATTAATTAATACATTGCAAAATATACATCGAGATGTAATATGCAAAATGTAGGACGCTTTCCAGATTCTCAAGAACATACATATGTAACTACCCGAAAAAAAATGTATGCTGTCCATGGAGTGAGAATCAAGAACGATTGCAGAGTTAAAGCTAAATATTGGGACCAGAGGGTATGTATGCCCATTGTGGTTACTTGTTTTTGTTATCATTTCGAATTGCTTTCATACGTTCCATTTCTATTCCTTATTCGGTTTCATACCCGACGAGATCAGCAACATTCAGTTTTTTCTCCGGAAGTATAACTACGTTTGGATAAGCTGTACAATTGCATCATTGTCTTGGGACAAAAATCCAATTTATATTTCTTTATTTATTGTAAGGCCCTCTGCTAAAACGCAGCGTTTAATTGAGATGGTGTTCCCACTGTATTTTTTTCCCCTAATTTAAATGTTTTCGCTTAACATACAAGGAACACTACTTTGTATTTGGATCTAATCTCAGAAACATGAAAATTAATTAAATTTTTATAATGTATAATTGCATTTGGATTTCTGTATAATTTCATTCATATTTTTACCAAATAAACATGTTAATATAGCTAATAAATTACGCTAAACTCACTAAAATTATCAACAAATTAGCGAAGTTTTAAGTGTAGAATTACATTTATGCTGTAGTTACGTTTACAAAATAAACTAGTAATAAACTTTTTTCAAATGTAAAAAATACCTAAGTTTAATTGTGATATTACCGGAAATCTTAGTAAACCCTATGTTGCCTTAGCACTTAGGCAAAATCATGCAACAATTTTCGGCAATTTTACCTCGATTTTTCTTTCTATGTAGGATTTTATAGTCGGTACAAAAGGTCGAGTTTTCGATTATTTCAAAAATATGAAAAGTCGACTTTTCGATTATTTGAAAAAAAAAATTAAGTCGACTTTTCGATTATTTCAAAAAAATTAAAAGGCGACTTTTCGATTATTTAGTTTACGATTATTTAAAGCATAGATAAAGTAAACAAATAGATGAAGCACAATTGTTGGGAAAATTTTTGTGTAATGGGTAATTTTCTAGACGTCGTTGAAAGCAATAAATGGGATTTTTTTTGTTCCCAAAAAAAAGTCAAAAACTATGACAATAAAAATCTAAAATTTCATATCAAAAGAAAAAATAATTTTCAACAAAATATCGAGAATACAACACGTTACTTAAAGTAGAGTATCTGATGGCCATCGAATCGTCACCACCATCTATGTCATACTAAATTGGTTCTTCCTCCGGTTCAGCTAACATTCCTTGTTGAGAGTCCTCAGACACTCTAACGGTTTTGGCATCTGCGACCACAGAAGTTGCTACAGTTTTTGGGCGGGGAAGATTTTAGATTTAAAAGGCGTTCCGGGATGTTCATCTTTGGGCGGTCTTACATGTTTTCTCCTATTGATTTCCCAACACCAGCCTCATGGCTTTGACATAGTTTTTTACATAAGAAACAAATGATATTAAGTAAAATCAAAATTTATGTCACATTTTCCATTATTTAAATTACTTTCACAAAAATTTCCCATAATTGTGAATAAACGTCAATGAGAATTATGGGAAACTTCAGTGAAAGTGACAGTAGTACAGGACAGCACCTAGTGAACAAAGTTGACAATGGTCGCGCTATATCTATTATTTACTTTATCTATGATTTAAAGTACGTGTATGAAAAGTTGATTCTTCAATTATTAGAAATACATATTAGGAATCGTAGTAAGGAGAGCCATAGTTTTAGATTCGCTCGAAAAATATAAATCTGTAAGGATATTTAATTTGTAATACTTTGAAGATGTTAAACCTTGTAACCAAATATACATAAATTTGAAAAGATTTTAAAATATTTAATTGTTAAATATTTGGGAAGTATGGATATATATCTTTTACTTTTATTGACTATTTTACAACCTCATGAGGTCAGACGTCTTATACATATTAATTAAGCAAACAAATTTCAACATATTCTTCCAACTGGCTCTATCCTTCGCCTTTTCTCGCCAGTTGGTAACACCAAGGGTACGGAGGGATTCTTCGGCCTGGTCTTTCCAACGGAGTCTTGGTCGTCCTCTTTTCCTGCTTCCATTCGTTACGTTATCGAAAATAGAGATATATGTATGAATGAAATAACAGAAAAAGGGCAACAAATTGATAAATTGTATGGAACTGGAAAATTGTATGGGTATTAGAAATTGTCAATGGTGTTAAAAAGAGGACAAAAGGGGTTAGACTTTAAAATGAGATATTGAATGATTATGAATGTGATAAAAATAATACAAAAAAGAGTAAAACTACAAATAACGAGAAAATTAGTTTAGAATGGTGAGAATGTGGTCAAAATTGTAAAAGCGGGACAAAAAGTGTAAGTTTTCAAAGTGCGAAAAAAATCGTTTGGAATGATTAGGAATGTAAAAAAATTGTGAATATGGTTAAAAAAGGGTATAAGGCGAAAAGGGTAAAACATAAAAATTCGAGTAAGACCTTTTAGGATGATTAGGAATGTGTTAGAAGTTGTGAATGTGGGTAAAAAAAGGGTAAAGCGGACAAAATTTCCTAATACGACAAAAAATCGTTTGGATTTATTGGGAATGAGATACAAAAAAGTGTATGAGTAAAAGGGTCAAAAAATTGTTGAAAAAGGTAAAAATTCAATGATTAGGAATATCTTAGAAATTTTAAATGTTTGAAAAATCGTTGGGAATGGTAAGATATTAAATATAGAGTATGTGGGGATAAATGAAGAAGAGAAGAGTAGAAATACACAATGGTAGACAAATCTTTTAAAATGATTGGGAATGTATTAAAAATGAATTAATGTCGCAAGAGCGTTTAAATACATAGGCACGGACGATGAGTCTGTAAAAAAAATTAGAAATATTAGCTGCAGACTTGAAAAGTCTTCATCTGCTTCAACCTGGTGTTAATGTTACTTGTTTTCGTAAACGCCAAGACGTTTTTCTGCCACACTTTTCAGTTAACGAATCCAACACGTTTGTTAATTGCAACGATATTGAAGACTTAATCGCGGAAATGAATATCGAATGTAACCCAGAGGACTGGCGTATCTTTATAGATTCATCCAAGAAGTCTTAAAGCTGTACTGCTATATTACGATAATTCCAAGATTCCTATTCCAATTGCATATGGAATCGACATGAAGGAAAGTTATGATTCGATAAAAAAAATATGGGTTGGGTACAAAATTCTGTTCGACGAAAATTCTGCTTTACAAAATTCTGCTTTACAAAATTCTGTTTTTCAAAATTCTGGTTTCCAAAAATCTGTTTTTCAAAATTCTGTTTCACAAAATTCTGGTTCACAAAATTCTGTTTGTAATTGCATTTTCAGTTAAATAAAAAATTATTTGAAAAAAATTAAATTTCTTAGATTGAGTCTTACTTAAAATTGAAGAATTTACCAATGAAGGCTTTATTGATTCTCGACAATGCCCCAAGTCACCCATGTGCAGAAGATCTCGTAAAACAGACTCAAGATGGTAAAATATGGGTAATATACATGCCACCAAATGTTACGCCTCTGATTCAGCCAATGGATCAAAATGCAATTCGGCTTGTGAAATTGCATTATAGGAACAGTCTTCTTTCCAAAATTGTGACCTCTGCTCCAGATAACGTCGTAAATTTTTTAAAAAACATAAATCTGTATGATGCATCATGTATGATTGGTCTTGCATGGAATAAAGTAACGACAGATGCTTTAAAAAATTGCTGGAATAAAATTCTAATTTCTGAGAATTTGGAATTTGACGAAGAAGATGAAATTCCTCTATCACGACTTATGGAGAATGAGGAAATTATGTGCGTTAGACGTGGAGTAAGACTCTTAAGTAACGTTTTTCCGAATGTAAGTTTATCTTGATTTTTACTTAATCGTATTGATGCTTTTATGTACGTCTTACATTTTGTAGATTCCATTTTCTTCAGATGATTACAATAATTGGCTCGAGGTAGACCTTAATGCGTTTGACTCCGATGAAGAAAATGATGAAAATTTGCAAATTTTAGAACAGGAACCACCTATAAGCGAAACCAAAATAAAACATGCAGAAGCAATAAAGTGTCTTGAAACTTGTATAACATGGAGCCAGCAAAACAATATATGGGCTATTTCAATAATTTTCAACATTTGTTGAAACTGAGTTCAGATGCTTATTATTTCTCCAGTTTTTCGAATTGACCAAAACGGTAAAAAGGGAATGGTAGGGCACACTAGAAAACTCGGAAATTCAAAATTTCAGACCATCAGTTCTTTATCTCTAAAAGTTATGGGCACTCAAATATGGAAAAACTCAAAAAAAGGCTTGAAATTTACAAGAGTTTTTTTCATATATCATCACTTTTCTACTTTTAGTTTTAAACTTCCGATGCCCACTGATATAAAATAAAGTCACTAGACTTAGTAGATATTTACACTATAAAAGTTATGCCCATACTACTATTTGGAAAAAAATTTGTACAGCGGTTCATTTTTGATACCAAAATTTTCCGATTTTACAATTTTCGCTGTTTTTTCTATTGCGGTTTTGCGCCGTTCAAGAAAATTGCATTTCGTTAACAGTATTTAATAGATGGTGTAATTTGCTAAAATTTGCGCTATAACACGTCGATGTCAGGCTGCTAGTTGCTGAGAACGATGACCTCAAACTTTTATAGAATTGGCGTAAATTTGTCAAAAGTGACAGTTTTTCGCGCCTGACATTTGCAATATTATTTAAAACTGGTTTATGTATTGCGTGATCTAAACTTCTTAGTAAATGGCACCTCAACGTCAAGAAGGCGTTAAAATATTTTGAAACGCAAAAATTTTATAAAGAAAATAAAAATTTTGCGAAATTTCATGATTTTGTTTCGCGTTTTTTTTAATTAATCCGTGGTTTAAAATCAATGTAAAGTATTGGAAATGAAGTGCGGCGGTAAACTAAAGATCATATATAAATATGGTTCAATTCGGTCCATATTTAGCGGGTACAGCGGCATTTTTCTTCAAACACATATTGCTTTGTGACATCTGCAGTTATGTATAGATTCCGCCGCGATTGACACCAAATGAAAGGGTTTTTTAAGCTTGATAATAAAACCGAATAGGCATTAAAAAATTTTCATGATTTTAAATTTTACAGATAAAAAAAATCCTAACCTCAAAAATAATTCTTATATAATTAAAACCTCCATAACTTTCGCGCCGTTTGCAATAAATGATTAACGCGAACTGTTTTGGTATGCTAAAATATTAGCCTTCACTTGATCAAAGCGTCATTCGTGTCATCCAAAAAAATATTTGGAAAAAAAAAATATCAAAATGTCGATAATTTTTGAAAAAGCCCATATGCATTTCAAAATCATTAGCTTTAAGAGAATTACAGGAAGAAGGTATTCAAAAAAGTCTTCAAAGCAATCCAAAACAAACTTTGATTAGGGATTATTTTACACAACATTAATTTTAAGTGTATGTATGTATATAAATGTTTGCCTTTGTTATTATGTTAATTATTATTTTTTTTTGTTAGAAATGCATTGAAATGTGAATTAGCTTTTGTTTTTTTTAAATAAAATTGCAACTTAAAAAAAACTTCGCGATATAACGAATTTTTCGCTTTAACGAATGGGCCTGACAATATATCAATCGTTATACCGAGCGTTGACTGTACATAAAAATAAAACAATTAAGAAATCACTTTGCCCTAACTTTCCCTTACATTTTAAAAAAAATACTGTTTAAAAAACACTTTGCAAATTTAAATAAAATGCATCACATACACTGTGTGTTCGGTCAAAGATTATGTTGCAGCATTTTATTTAAAATTAGTCGCAATTGTGTTGGTTAATGTGTCCTGTTTAAAAAAATAATGAATAAAGTGCAATTAATAAAAACCAATAAAAATAAAGAAATGTTGTGTCTCAACGGATATTTTTATTATTTGGAAATGAAAAGACAAAAAGGAACCTTTAATTTGGACGTGCTCGAGAAGAATTCCAGATAAGTGTTCCTCTCGCCAATGCGCCAACTCTTTTCCGTTCATGGAAGGATTGAACGAGAGGTCGTCCCACTCCTATTCTGCCTAATGTCCAAAAAATCTGCAGTACTCCATGAAGCATTTTTTAAATGCGTAATTCAAATTGCTTTGGAATATGGAGTTTTATTTTAAGCCTAATCGTATTATATCTGACTTCGAAGTTGGTCTCGTGTCAGCAGCTAGAAAATGCTTTCCAGATTCGCAGATACGAGGGTGCTTTTTCCATTTTTCCCAGATATTGTGGCGCCGTATTCAAAAAGAACGGTAAGAATTTTTAATAACTTTTATAATTTATAGTAATGAACTTGTAATATGTACAACATTATCATTGCAGATTGGTTACTAAGTACGGGAATTACGAAAATTTCTCACTGCAAGTAAGATGTTTAAAAGCGCTTGCGTGTATGTTCGTCCAGAAAAGGTAGCCAAATATTATTCGAAGCTCCGAAGAACATTTGAAGACGAAGATATTATTAAATTGGCTACCTGGTTCGAGGCCAATTATGTCTATAACGCTCGTAAATACCCACCTGAATTTTGGACGATATTTGATTGCGAGTATTCTGAAAAATACCCGAAAACTACAAACAATATCGAGTCATGGCACCGACGTTTGAGTGTTGTAGTTGGACGAAACAAAGGCGGACTCTACAAAATTGTAGAACATTTAAAAGGAGAATTAATCTATTCTCAAAATATTGTCTCAAAGATTGAGAATGGAAAAAAATTAAAAAAAATAAAAGAAATGTAAAAAAAAAAAAATATTTCACGTATTGTAAAAAAATGTAATCGTTTAAGAAAACTACAATATTTAAAAAGAATAGCAAAAAACTTAGTTTATAATTAATTAAATATTGTTATCAGTTAAATTGAATTGCTATGATTTTTTATTATTTTTAACTTTGTCTTAATTTAATTGATTTTTAACTAATTTGTGTTTTTATTTAATGTTTGTTATTTTTTTTTCTTTTAAATTAATATGTTTTTCAATAATATGAATTTTTTTAGATCGATTTTGAAAATCCATTAACCTGTTTAATTATTTATTACATATTTCATAATTTGTTTCCTACGAATAAATATCTAACCATACACCTACGTTATTATACGTTATCATATGTTATTATAAACTGGCTTTAATTCTTAATAAATAATTTAACGGCATTTTATTTTTTTTTCTCATAATGAAAGGGGATTAACATATTTCAAAAACCAGAATTTTAATAGACAGAATTTTATTAAAAACATAATTTTGTAAAACAGAATTTTGTAAAACAGAATTTTAGTCAGAAAGAATTTTTTTTTGGAAAAAAAACAGAATTTTTGTAAGACAGAATTTTGGGAAAACAGAATTTTGTGGCTATCCCAAAAAATATATTGGATGCGGTAAAATATAAGGAGCACGATTCCTCCCTGGTATGCAGGCTGGATACGTTAAATTTGTATGCCTCTTATGCAACTGGAATAGCAAATGCAAGGGGAATCAATATGTATTAAAAAAAAAAAACAGTGGGAACCAAGAGTTAAAGGGCAGCACAATATCCTTCGTCCATATAAAACTTGGTGTAGTAGAAAACTTTGTTAAATGATTGTATATACAATTAAAATTTCTGAATACATTAATCGTGTTTTGGTTACTCAGCTTGCATATATATTCGCTTGATTTGTATGAACTTAGCGACGCGAATCATTTTCGCTAAGTTTAAACAATTTTTTTTTACATTTTTTACCGTTTTCAACCCCCAAATTTTTTTAATAAAATGACTTATCGCTAAATATCAATTTTCTTTGCAACTTAGCAAACGACAGCCGCTTGCTTGTAACCAAAACACGACTATTGTTTCCACACCTCACCGAAGCAATGATAAAAGGTATGAATGCATTAAACTTTAATTTTTGTCATTGGTTTCATACAAAATAATTTTTAAAAATTGTAGTTTCATTACAACAGGTGTTTTTGTTGGCCCGGACATACGAAAACTTATGCAAAACGCTGAATTTGAGCAAATACTCTCACGAAACTAACTTGCCGCATGGAGAAGCATTAAAGACGTTATTTACAACTTTCTGGGCAAACATCGTTCCTATACTGCTCGCATATATGTATGTATATACATTGACGCCATGCTAAGTGCTTTTGAAAAACTACATATGTGTTCATATGTCAACGAAAATGAATTTTTTTCAAATCTCATATGGATTACTTCGAGCATCAGTTGACAACAGAGTCCGATTACCATGGTGAACGATTTCATCAAACATGTTCACCCATTGAAGAACGCTATAAAGGCAAGAGTATTCATTCTCTTATAGCTGACATATGCTGGCATTGTTTTATAACCGTATAGAATTGCCAAGAGCTAAAAGACAAATCGCACCCGTTCAACAATACTGTATTAACTCAAAATTTTTTTATTTTATCTTGTTGGCAAAAAACAATACATAACACTATCTGCAAACAATAAACAAATAAAAAGGTTATGTGGTGCAATACAATAATTGATGGGGTTTCTAAATATTGCCTAACTTTTGTTAATGGAAAATTCCTTAAGCATTAAGAAAACAGTTTTTTGTCTCTCCTGAACACTTTGAAGTTTTTGAGTTAATACAGTATTGTTGAACGGGTGCGAAATGTAATAAATAAATTCTTGCTTAAATACCCAAACTTGTACTTATTTTTTTATAGATATTATATCTAGAGCTTTTATATCTACAGTTTTTATATCTACGTCTTTCTTTTGTTCAATGACTTATAGTGATATTTTTTTAGAATTTTACGAGAAATAATTATACCCTCACCCACAGGGAGCCATGTCCATCTGTCTGGCTGGTTGGTCAACACGATAACTGCCATAAATCTTTATCGATCACCGCGAAATTTTGTCAGTAACTAGTATTTGTCAATACTGAGTTTGGGATTGAAAATGGGCGTTTTGGCCACGCTCCTTCTGGTACCTCCCATACAAATCGCACAAAATCATATTTCTTTCAAACCTTTCTTCGGGTAGATCTAATTAGATTCAAGTCACACACCAGTTAATAATCTGTAAATGCCTACTTAAAAAAAAAAATAAATGGTTTCCCATTACATCCCATGAAGGGACTGGTGAGAACTTCTCACAATCACTGAGCTGTGCGCTTTCCAGTTTTCACTCACTGATTGGGACCTACAGTTTTACACCGATTCCGAACGGTAATTTGAAAAGCTTTTTCATGGCTAGATACTCGATAGTGTCGCCGTCACTATGCGAGGTGACCGCCGCCGAAAGAAAATTTGAAGGTGGTCAGAGCCGGGTTCGAACCCAGGATCTCATGTACAAGAGCAGCGCACACTAACCATTGCACCACCGACGGCCTACTTAACTGGAGGAAATGGGCGAGATTATCACGCCCATTCTGGTACCTCCCATACAAAACAGTGTTCGTCCGGGTTGTCACTCCGATAAATCGCGTGAAACACTTCCGACCTTAATGAAATTAGGTATAAGGCTTCACGTTATCAAAAGCCAATCACCGATTATAACAAGGGCGATTTTGCCACGCCCATTGCAGTACCTCCCATACAAAAGTTGTTTGGCCGTCTGGGGGTTCGGCACGAGATGTCCCGCAAAACCGAACCAATCTTTATGAAAGTTTGTACTAGTCAATATTTAGTCAAATAAAAGTCTCCTATAGAAAATGCGCTGTTTTGTCACACCCATTCTGATACCTCCCATATAAAAGTTGGTGGATGACCGGTTGATCGACACGATAACTCTCGTAAACTACAACCGATCTTAATAAAATTCGGTACTAGCCAATATTTTGCTGAAAGCTACTGTGTAAGTAATAACTTACTATTGTGCCACGCCCAGTTTCGTACCTCCCATACAAAAGTTGGGCGTATTTGCGGTTTGCCGACTCGATATCTCCAATAAATCGTAACCGATCTTTGGTACTCATCAAAATTTTGGCAACAACTTGCCATGCCCATTTTTGTACCTCGCATATAAATATTTTGATGGAAACTAACTAATTTGGGTATTCAATAATATTTAGCGCAATGTCAATCTGCTATTGACTGTGGTCACTTTTGAGTATGCGCGTTTTTTATTTAACAGAACTCCCACGCAAAGGATGACTTAGGGTGAGGGTGTGATTAAGTCGGTTCACCCGACTGAAACTTAAAGGGGCATAAAAGACCCATATATTGAGGAGCTAGAGGGTTAAAATGTTCCACACAAATATTTTTCGTAAAATTTTACACAAAATTGCTGAACACATCCGATACCTAAAATGTAACGATCACATGGCTTCCTATGTCGATTCATCATAAGAATGCACAAGAGGCGGAAAACGTAAACCCCCATATGTAAACTTTCAAAACGCCGATACAAGGAAACCTTTTTTTTCCCCTCCGCCAGAATCCGTTGTCAGAAGCTTTTAATTTTCGCAAACGTTTAACTTCAATCCACAGTGTAATTTCTTTAAAGCAATTAATAAGCCATTAGTTATTAAAATTTTTGTAAATAAAAAGAAAGTGTGTTTATGACGCTCTGCTGTAAAACATGTTTTTGTTGATATTTATTTAACACAGTTCGTGACATACTGACCACAGCCATCATCCCTTGAACTTCAAATGAGTACTTCCCGGAGGACTTTCGCCCGGAGTGCAGCACAACATTTTGAGAAAAATTACAATTTACCCCCTGCACAAAGTGGGTCAAAATGACCCAAATTTAAAGAACAAACGGCTAAAATCATGTCTTAGGATGGCTACACATTTATACCACTTTTTCATATCCTCAGTCAGGGACTTACGATGATTTTACGTAAATTTTTTTTCCCCAACTAGCCAATGTTCTTTCATTATATTTTAAATATTTTACATACGCGTGTACAATGTATGGGTCATTTTGACCCTATGCTCGCGAATGCCCTATGCTCCTTCTGCGAAAAGAGGTTTAGCAAAGATTCGTGAAGCAGTAGTTTGGATTACAGTTCAGCATGGATTACTATAGGAAATAGATGCGATCATTCGACCCCTGTATGAGTTGAATACGGACATCAACGTAGTTAAGCGAGTCAACATATCGCGATTACCTTGGCTAGGCCATGTCAGTAGAATGGCGAGATCCGTAAAAGTGGTTTGGGCTATAGATGAGGTGATATTGATTTCAAATTCATTTAAAAGTATACGGAAACCTCTTGGCTGTTTCAAATAATAATTTTATTGTTTGTAAAAAATAAATTCCATAACAATTTAAATTAATTCAATTAAAATTTTAATTGGATTCGGAAATTTAATTGTTCGGAAATGCATCACTATTCTGCATCTGATGCGCAGCACGTTCGTAAATGCAATATCTGACAACTTTGCACAAGTTTTGAATCGGTAATTGCAAAAAAAAAAAAATTACAACAAACAAGCATCTGCATCAGCTGATGCATTTCCGAACAAGCCCAACCCTTCCACACAGTAAGTAGTAGGGTTCTCCATAATACTATCAGGAGGATTAGTTTCATTACGCAAAGATTTCCTAATTTGTTACATCGTCACCTTAAATCCAAAAGTACGTAACATTTTCATCACATTACAGAAAAGGCAAAAACTGGTTCAATATGAAATTTGAATATTACTAACGAAATTTTCAGTAGAAATTAGGTGTGTTCGAGAACATGGTAATTTGTACAAATTATTACTATTTCTTACTTGATAGTATTCGTTTACTCCAGAAAGCCAGTAACGAGAGAGCCAGAGAGAGAATATTTTGACAGTTCGATGATAGAGAACTAACAAGTTGTTACTGGAGAAATTTTTGCCAGTAAGGATTTGCAAGTAATAACATATGTTTTATGTAAACAAACAAACTTAGGACGTAGAAAGAATATAACGTCCTCAGTCAGGGCCTTACGATGATTTTACGTAAATTTTTTTTCCCCAACTAGCCAATTTTCTTTCATTATATTTTAAATATTTTACATACGCGTGTACAATTTATGGGTCATTTTGACCCTATGCTCGCGAATGCCCTATGCTCCTTCTGCGAAAAGAGGTTTGGCAAAGATTCGTGAAGCAGTAGTTTGGATTACAGTTCAGCATGGATTACTATAGGAAATAGATGCGATCATTCGACCCCTGTATGAGTTGAATACGGACATCAACGTAGTTAAGCGAGTCAACATATCGCGATTACCTTGGCTAGGCCATGTCAGTAGAATGGCGAGATTCGTAGAAGTGGTTTGGGCTATAGATGAGGTGATATTGATTTCAAATTTATTTAAAAATACACGGAAACCTCTTTTGGCTGTTTCAAATAATAATTTTATTGTTTATAAAAAATAAATTCAATAACAATTTAAATTAATTCAATTAAAATTTTAATTGGATATAATATAAAATTATTTGTGTAGGCATTGCTTGCCTCTAGTGTTGTTGTTGTTCGTCCAATATCTTCAGTAGCTCAAAACGTACACACGAGGCCGGTAATCTTCTTAGTTCCTATCAGTGAAAATAATAATTATTAAAACGGGCCTGTGCGGAAATGCATCACTGTTCTGCATCTGATGCGCAGCACGTTCGTAAATGCAACATCTGACAACTTTGCACAAGTTTTGAATCGGTAATTGCAAAAACAAATTACATCAAACAAGCATCTGCATCAGCTGATGCATTTCCGAACAAGCCCAACCCTTCCACACAGTAAGTAGTAGGGTTCTCCATAATACTATCAGGAGGATTAATTTCATTACGCAAAGATTTCCTAATTTATTCTCTCGTCACCTTAAATCCAAAAGGAAGTAAATATAAAAAAACTTATAATACTCCACAATCTCTGAAAAAAAAATTTATAGTTCGTACCATTTATTTTTTGTTTGGCAGAAAATGCAACAACTTTGAGACCCCCTCTCCAACAAATTGTTTTCAGTACACCCTAATGTACATATTCTACGTACTATGTGCGAAGGTGTAAAAAATATATGTATATTAAGCAATTTTAAGTGCAAATATGTTGATTTGTGTAAAATTTTATACGAATTTCATACCTTTTCACCAAACGATTGGCTGTTTTTGATCGTCTGGTCTTGACGTTTGGTTTCGTGCTATGGAAACCAAAAATGCATACGAAAAATTAAACGGTTTATGTTTTCACTCAAATTATGGACGAACATATTGAGTGATTCGAAATATGGAAACAGGATGTAAGTCGTTCGAACGTAGAAGTCTAAATACAGTGTACGAATAATGTCTTCGTACAACAGCTGATTTTAACTTCACTTACATATAAAACTAAATATAATTGAAGCCCCTGGTGGAAGGAGGTTTTAACTCACATTTTTAAAAAAAACAATATTTTCCTTCTTTTAATGGTATCCGATTTAAAAAAAAATAAATTTAATTTTAATAATTTAAATATTAGACGTTGACTTTTTTCTTATCTAAAACAAAATCAGATACCATGGAAACATTAAAAGGAAAATATTGTTTTTGAAAAATAGTGAGTTAACACCTTCTTCCACCAGGGGCTTCAATTGACAACACAAAATAATAAGGTCATTTATTAGCTTAAATTAAATACTTATACCAATCCTAGGAGATATTCAAAAAATAAATAGACATAAAAAACACTCATTTGCTTCCAATTAAGTCTTTGTACATGAGAGTGAAATATTTTTTAGGTCTAATTAATAAAGCAAAGTAATTCTTTACTAAAAGTAAACCTTTATTCTGTATAACAGCTTTTAGGCGGTGTGGTATTGATTCAACAAGTTTTTGGGGTGTATCTTGGGTCAATTTTCAGCCACTCTTCCTTTAAAACCTGAACTAGCTGAGATTCAACATATTCCACTCATTCTCAATTCGATTGAGGTCGGGAGGTATTATAGATCAGATACATTTTAGTGTTGTGATCCATATGTTTCGGATCATTGTCCCGTTTAAATTAAGATTGACTCGAAATGCCCAAATTTGTTATAACTTGTCTCCTCAATATATCAACGTAGACACGATGATGCATTACCCCATCGATTATCTTTAAGGTTCCAACGCCACTGGCAGTCATACACCCCCATACCATACTCTACCTCCGCCATGCTTGACCGTTTTAATCGTATTTATCGGGTTATAGGCTTCGCCAGGCCTTCTCCGCACTATCAGCCTTCTATCAGACCCAACAATGTTATACTTTGACTCATCGACCAATAATACACCACGTCAAAACTCAAACGAATCGGTTTGATACTCCAGAGCGAAGTGTAAACGTTGTTTTATGTTTATTGCGTTCTAGGTGTGCGCAAATTCCGCACTATTTCTGGATGCACTTTCTTCCCGGTCGATCTCTGGAGCATCCCACTGATTTTTCTTGAGCTCACGAAGGGGTCAGTGGTCACCATGCTCTTAATCTTACGCTTATATCCTTCTGAGAGGATAGCATATTGGCCAGGTTTGGGTTTGTTCTCCACACGACCTTCATATTTAAAGCGCCCGATGACAGATTGGATAGATCAACGAGGGCTATCTATAATTTTTGTTTATTTATTTATACATTCGTAACATAACAAGCCAGTAAGGCTAACGATTTTCCATCGTTGACGTGCAATTTGAGAATAAGCGTCCGCTTTACCAAGAACAAATATTTCCCAGGCATTTTGTCTGAGAACACCGTCGAATTTTCCAGAAACCAAAAAAAATACTCCTTTGTTTCATTTTCCAAAATACCGTTAAATCAAATGCGTGTGTACTTTATTGGAGATAAAGGAGTGACTTTTATATGTTTTTAGAGAATACCTCGCTCCTACGTTAAATAATATAACGGCTAAGTACAAGTGTGGACTCAAATTTAATAAATATAAGTAGTAAACAAAGAAATCGGCATCAAATTATTTATTTGGTTTTATTTATACAGTTTTATACGTAAATATATGTATTTGTAAGTAGCTGATGTACGAAGACATTATTGGTACACTGTATTATGTGAAAATTAGTATTTTAGTTCTATTCCAAAAATGGAATTTTGTATTGATGTCATTTTGGATCATAGATACTTTAAGAACTTTTAGCACATTTATGACAAAGACCACATTTACACGAGGGGATTTCTGCGGTAACTTTCGGCAGCGATTTTTAGTTGACGAAAAGTTTAGAGAGGCAAGCGGGTTAAGAAAAATGTCATAACATGCCCTGGCACTGGATTCCAGTGTTTTCATTCAATTTCGCTGTTTTTTTTCAACGATTCAACGAGCAATTTTAAAACAAAACTGAAAAAGTCGACGAACCGCTGAATACAAAATGCATAAAAATTACGGTGTCGATTTCAATTATAACTATTTGAATAACCACGTGAAAACTTTAACGTAACTTCCTTAATACACAGCCCGCAGTAAAATTTCAACTAAGTTGATGAGACTGGCACAACAGCTTCATTAGTCACCTGTATTGTCCACTTCTTCTTAGACCTAGAATTAGATTTCCTTAATATGCTACTAAATTGTCATGCAGTTCAAAATTATATCTGTTGCTAAGAATAATTCCAAGGTATTATATATATAGAAATTTCACGTATAGAAACGAAAATAATATCACGCTGTATGTAGATTTAAAAAAATAATCGTTTATTATCTTGTAAAGTTTCTACTCAGGTAAATTTCCTAAAAGAGAAATATTTTCCATTTCCCAACATTAATATCGCGTCTTCTTTATTGGTGGCAAATGGAAATCGCACAAGTTCTGCAAAACGAACGAATATTTTCACAAAATCGATGTTTTGCTATACATTTTTGCAATAAATAAATAAATATTTTGTGTACAAGAGAAACTGAAAGTAATGCAGATTTTTTTGTAAGTAAATTAAGTATTTCCTTTTTAAAAATAATTTTTTTTTTACGAAATTATAGAATTCACACCCATGGGCTGGCTTTTGCTTATTAGTGGAAGTGAAACGTTTCTACGCAATAGGTGCGCCAACTTCCACTTACGACACAAATTTGGCGAAAATGTTTTGCTTACAAATGCTGGATGGAAATAAAGTGAAAAATTTTGAGTGTAAACATTACATTAAGGAACAAAGTTTGAAGAGTTTTTTTCTATTGATTTTGTTACATCACAACCTGTTTTAGAATAATATACTGTAAAAATAAGTCGTTTTAAGAAAAATTTATCATGTAAATCCAATCCCTCTTTGTTTGTTTTGGTGTTCTACTTGCACTAGGTGATTTTGGAAATATTTGGAAAACTAGTGTTGCGTAGTACACCCAGCGAAATAATAATAAAGGCAATTTTTTTCGGTACTCTCAATGCACTGCATTTTTGGTGTTGAATTTTAATGCGTATATGAGTCATGAGTTATATTATGTCAGAGAATGTAGTCATTCGATCTCTTTTACAAGTTATATGATTTCTGGTGCGAAATATATATAAAGGCAACATGGAATAGAACCCGAATTCGAACAGTAGTAAGTAGGAATTTAAACGGAAGTGAGTTTTCTTTGGTTGTTATTTTATTGTTTTAAAATTAACGTATGTCAAATTAAAAAAAAATATTTTATATAGAATACCTGGTGGTAAGTTCCTAAGTAAAGAAGAAGAGGGAAACATTTAAGATTATCATGATGAAGGGCTGTCCAATCGGGAAATTTCGAGACAATTGAAAAGATCTAGCTGTGGCATTGACAATTATAAAATAGGGTGGTCAAGATGAAAACACAAAACGATCAGGAAGTGGCAGCGCCAAAAGAGAGATCAAAAGGGTTGCTGTTAGAGAAAACTTCCGAGATATGGAAATTATTGCTGAATTGAGCTTGGGAGCAGGGTTGCGTCGTGTTCAACAAATAATGACACGCGACTTGAAACGGTCATATGGGTAAAAAGTATGGAAAACTTGGTCTCATGCCAAGACACGAATTAGGCTGATTTAAATTCGCTGAAATATACATATTTTTGGATGAGGTGTAATATTTTCCGATGGAAACAATTAAATTTGAATGGTCCTGATGGGTCCGACAAATATTGGCGTTCCACAGATTTTTTCAAAATTATGCGTCAGCGGAGAACTTTTGGCGGTGGATCCCTTATGGTTTGGGCAGGTATGAGTTATAGAGGAACCACTCCAATATGTTTCATTTCCACATAAACGGACTCCGAGTATTATATTCGACTGTTGGATGTCGTCTTAGTCAATTCTGGGGAGGAAATTTGGGTCCCAGAATTTATCATCCAGCAGGACAATACAGAAGTACATCGGTCTAAGAAAACTCCAAAGTTTCGGGAGTCCTGAAATAATACCAACTCTCGAATGGCCTGCACTTAGTTCCGATCGAGAACCTCTGGTCTATTTTAGCTACCCAAGTTTATCAATTCCAGAAACAATACAGGAGACAATTCAACAAATTCGAAGATAACTGATTTTGCTGAATATCGTTGATAAACTAATGCCAAGATGCTTAGTGGAAGTTATCAGCTATAATGGAGATCATACATCTTACGAAACTTTTTAGAATATTTAAATAAATCTTTTGCCTTTATAAATATTTCGCACTAGTAATTAGTTTATTTTTGTTGCTTCAACTTTAAGAAGTCATAGTCAAAGTATTTTTTGCTGAAAATTATTTAATTTTGGAAGGACTAATACAATATAAAATAAGGACTTGAAAATTCCTCCCAACATTTAGAAAAAACAAAAAATGGTGTTGCCTTTATATTTATTTATAAACAAATCAAGAAATTAGTGAATTTCAGAAAATAAGTTAATTCTAACAAAAATTCGAAAATTGTATTTCACATGAAAGCTAACACAGGTAACATTCACTTTTGTGGAATGAAAGAGGAAAGGGAAACCAAAAGCTGGCACATGGGCGTTAACCTCTCATTCATTGTGTCGTTTTTATTTACTCAAGTTATCGACAAACACACGATGCTTCAAAACAGTTACAAAATACCAACTTAGCGTCGATGTTGTTGGCACAAAAAACGACTATGACCACGTCACACATCCCTAAATCCAAAGGGGGGGGGGGGACCGGGTTCACTTGCCCCCGGCGGCAGGTCCATGGGGCGCCAAATACTTGAAGCAAGAATTCATAATATCGAACAAGTGAAGCCAGGATTTGAATTGCTTGCTTCAACTTAGCAAGAGCACACAAATTTTTGCACACAAGAAACCCCGTCTGCAACTAATGAAATCATTAATTCACTACGAGAAGGAAAAATGGGGACATATGCTATATGTAGTAATGGCCGCTGTCATGTACCTTGCCACAAACTGTCTTTGTTTTAGAGGTTCGGAAAAAACACCGAGTGATCTTGCTGAAAGTGGTCCTCAGCCTAATCAAGGAAATTTTCTTACGGGTCAATTATCGATTGCAACCGAACCTCAGTTGCGATGTCAACTGACAACGCCACTGAAATAAAAATTAGTATTATGTATGGCAACTTTGGCCAGTTGCCGAAGGTAACAGTGTTTCCCGTCAATAACAGAGTTTTGCCACTTCGCCAACTGTAAATAATGTAAACAAACAATAAATCTAAAGTGTGTGAGAAATAAACGTGTCTTTAGGAAGAAAATAAAAAACTTTTTAATAATTATGATAAGTTCAGTGGAATTATTTATTGCCGAGGAAGACAAAGTACAAAACGTGGCATCTATTAGAAGACACTTAAAAGGTACAATTCTAATCCTTTAGAATTGCCGGCTACAATGAGTGACTGTTATTACTGAGAATAATTGTTAATGAACAATTCCGTATTAGGTTAAAGGCATATTTTCGCCTTCCAAAAGAAGGAATAGTTTATTTAGTAGATATTTTGGAAAATGACTTCAAACGAAGTCATCGGGCGACAGCAATACCTCAGCTCTTAAAAGTTTGTGTAGCTTTAATGTTTTTTTGCGGAGGGAAGTTTCCAAAAGTCCCATGGCAACGACTTCAACCTTGGCATGGTGGATCTTGTGCATCTAATTGAAAACACATTTGTAAGATGTGGATTATTTCAAAAATGACGGAGGAAGAATATACCCATAATAAAATCCGGCTTTACAACAAAACGAAGTTGTCGGATGTATAGATGAGACACACGTACGTATCATTGGAGCGAAGGAAGAGGTTCGCCATTTATACATAAGTAGGAAAGGTTAGTTTAGTTTGAATGTTTTGCTGGTAAGTTATAATACTATAATAATTATTTTCATAACAATGATCTAATTGTAGATGTACGACTACGAAATGCAAATCGGGTATGTTGACGCCCGACATCCTGGTTCTACTCACGCTGCCCTCATTTGGAACAAAAGTCCACTGAAGCAACATGTTGCTGATTTCAGGCAAACACATGAGCTAGGGCTAAATTGCCGGAGTTCGATCGCAGCTCAAATCTTAGAAAAATATAGAAAACGAAAAATTTGTTATTTTTTGTCAAACGGATCTTTGTTCCAGACCTCTTATTTAAAGTCTGGAAAATTGTTCTTGAATGTTTTTAAAATGACTAGCAATGAAGCAGATTCATTCATCAGTGCCCTTAATTTGAACACCCACACTAAATGTCAAGACATACTATAATATGGTTTTGAGCTGCCCGAGCTACTAGGTTCTATTTTATATAAATAATATTGTATTTATAAAAAATACAAAATTAAGATTTTCTTTAGAACCACAGCTTTTGACTCCTTATCGTTCACCTGAACGCTTTGTTTTGTTTTAACAACTATACAGCAACCAAAAATTCGTGGTTGCCAATATAACCACTATCAAGCAACTGAAGTTGCTGGCTGTCAGTTGCCGTATGTAATAACTTTTCGGCAAATGGTAACGCAACTGAGGTTCGGTTGCTATCGATAATCGACCCATTAATTTGATAAGTCTGCTCGCTAAATATGATCCTACTTTCAAGTATCAATTGAACCACTTAAAAAAAAGACGTGTCATATTTTTCAAAAACGATACAAAATTAAATCATCGATACATTGGCAAACAAATTTCGTAATACAATTTTCAATGAGATCAAGGATACCAAATATTTCACAATCATGTTTGACTGCACTCCAGATATATCTCACACAGAGCATATGAGCCAGGTGATTCGATAGGTCTAAATAACCGAAACTGGTTGTGAAATAAAGAAAAAGTTTTATTGATTTTATTGAAGTTGACGGAAAGACTGGAGAATATATCACACGGCGTATTCTAGAAGAACTTGAAGCTTATGGTTTGGATGTGCAAAAATGTCGTGGGCAATTTTACAACGGATCCAATATGGCCGGCATATACAAAGGAATCCAATCCAGCGTTATGCAATTGAACGAGCTGGCAGAGTTTGTACCGTGTCTAGCGCACTCTTTAAATCTTGTTGGCGTACCAGCAGCTTCAACGTACCTACAAGCAGTTAACCTATTTGGGCTTGTACAAAAACATACACGGCCTTGTTAAGGTCTTGCAAGAATTGCAAGAAAGCCCGGTAGAATATTGCATCAAAGCATCTACACCTGTATCAGAAAAGTTGAAAATTGTCAGACGAAATAAGAATGCTTGATTCGACTAGGCTATTTTTCAAAGATATATATGTCTCTGTTTTATGTCACAAATGAAAGTTATTAGCTAATAGATAATAAAAAGTTTAAATTTATTAAAGGATTATTATTTTCACAAATGGTCACAAAAAATGCTACTCATTTGTAAGTTTTAACAGATTTTCTTAAACACTGAAAGGAGGGGGCGCACAAGTTTTTGCCCCGGTTCGAAAAAATCGTAGATCCGGGGCTGTCACCACAGACAGGACAACCGTAGTAGGGCGTAATAATTATGGTTTTAGAGGAGGCTACACCTTCGTAACTTGTGATTTTTTGTATTCAGCCCTGTCACAGCTTTCGCACAAATCAAATACGCAAACCGTAAAATAAAACACATGGGATTAACCCTTTTTATACAGTAAAGAGTAATCGGAACATGTGCCAATATTTGAAATTTTAGAAATTTACCTGGAATGGATATATAGCATTTTCAGATTAAATAAAATTTTTTTGAGATTAAATGAAACAATTTTCGAATTAAATGAGACAATTTTCAGATTAAATGCAACCTTTTTCAGTTTAAATGAAACTTTTTTTCAACGGAAATGAAACTGTTTTCAGTTGAAATGAAACTTTTTTCAGCTGAAATTAAACTTTTTTAAATCTATTAGATCTTTTATATCTTTGAAAAATAGCCTAGTCGAATCTAGCATTCTTATTTCGTCTGTTTTTAAGAACCGGCTCAATTTCTGATTCTGGTGTAGTTCTTTGATCCAATATTCTACGGGTTTTCTCCTAATTCTTGCAAGATCTTAACAAGGGCTTGCTCGCCACATAACGCGAAATGATTATATTTAATCTCGAAGAATATTATCCCTATTTTAAAATTGAATGAAATCCTTTTTAAAACACATTACTTTTTTTCTAATATTAAACAAATCTTTTAAAATTCAATCATTTATTCATATATGTATTATATGTTACAAACATAAATAGCTTTTTCTTCTTAAACGAAGGTAGAGCAGAATGTCCCATTTTCGCGAAGCATAGAATAAAATCTGGAAAAAGTTAAATTCTCAAAAAAGTGCACGATAACATCAATCAATTTTACTTACATACTATAATGCTCAATGAAGATGTTTGCCAGTTGCTGCTTTAGGAATTTGAAGAACCATATCCATTACATAATTGGAGCAATTGTTTTAATAGAGATCCTGGACGCATCAACATGACATCAACAATGTTGTGTTTAATGGTTGTATCGCCTAATATTGCTCTAGCTTTAGATTTAATTTTTGAGGAAGCTTTTTCAATTGGATTCAACATTGGTGTGTAGGGGGGTACATACTTTAAGAAACTCCCACTTCTTTAAATCATATTCTGGATGTCGTGACCTTTATGTATTCGAGCGTTACCCATAATCAACAAATAATTTTTTTAAATCAGAGACTAGTATCTCAATCAAATATACAAATATATTGAAACGTGCTGCGTTATCTGTATAATTAGCAACGACAGTGTGATGCACTAATCCTCCATTATTGATAGCAGCTATCAATGTTACATTACGTCCTCTTATAGATGGTACTGTAATGTGTGCTATTGAACCTTTCTTTGAGCGAGCTTGTGATCTGCGCAGATGAAGATTAAAGCCACACTCATCAATAAAGATAAGTTTTTCTCTTTGCTGTGGAGCCCACTCCGAAAATTCACGAACATATCTTTGTCGCAATTCCACTGTACGTGGACAATTCATTCTGTCTATCTCTACTGATGCCAACTTCAGAGTTATTTTTAGCTGTCGCACAGCAGTATGATACATATATGTCGATATTAAAACATTTGTTTCCTCAAATAACCTATTTTTAATATTTTTTAATGTAATGCCTGGTTCACCTTCTACAACATTCTCATTCTCGGTTTCCGCCTCTCTTCCTTTCCGTAAAATTCCCCCATTTTTATTATACCGTAATATTAACGTTTTTGCTGTACTCAATTTAATTGCCGTCAATTCCGCAGCTTCTGCAACGGTCTTTCCTTCTCCGTACAGTTTAAACAACATAAATTTTGTATCCTTTGGAATTTTTGCGTATCGTGCTATTCTTCTCCGAGTTATTGCCCGAGAATTCTGTTCCTGATCCATATTACTAGTATAGTCACTTCCATCTGAAGGAGTAGGCTCCCAGTTATCCGAGCTTCCACAGCTAAAATCTCCACTACTAATACTAAAAATTTGCTTGAAAGAGGTTGTGTTATTTTGAAATAACGGAACCGCGAATCTAATTATTGATATGAGTAGTGGAGATTATTGGAAAAAATGGTTATTGGTGATCAAATTGAAAAACTTTTCTCAAAAAGTTAATGTAAAGCAAGAGCTATTAGGCGATATTAGGCAAATTCCTAACGCAAGAAATGACCAAATCTTCATTGAACATTATAGTGTTAGTAATATTGATAGATGTTCTCCCGCAAATTTGAGAATTTACATTTATTTTAGACTTTTAATCTACTACATATATCATATTTGATGATGGGGCATGCTGGTGTTCCTTAATTTAAGAACATCAAAGTTTTTTTTTTTTGTTATGTAAGATATGATATAAGAATAAATCATTAAACTTCAAAGATTTGTTTTATAATAGAAAATAAATTATGTATTTAAATAAGGCTTCATTCAAATTGACAATAGTTTCATTTGAATTTAAAAAAGTTTCATTTCAGCTGAAAAAAGTTTCATTTCATTCGAAAATTAATATGTAAAAGGTTTCATTTAATCGGAAAATGCTATAAACCCCGATAACCCCCTATTGCATTTTTATTTGAAATCTCTACAAAACATCAGCTAAGGCAAACGATGAGTGCTATTGCTCATGATACGATAAAACAAATCATACACATCAATTACAATCATTTAAATATCGTACAGCTACCTGGCGAACACCACTACTTACTCCACATTTACTAGATAGGACCAGGGGATTCTAAGGCACAGCTGATCGAAAAGGTACTAGGCCGATGATGGAGAATGAGAGAGCAAAGAAGACAGGAACTAATTTTAAATAGTGTTTATTGATACTAATGACAGCTAAATTATATTTTATGTTTGTTGTTTGTATTTAACGAAAATACGTATTCCCTTTGATTTCTGTCCGTTTTATGTCCAACGAAAGTGTAAAATTGGTAAAATACAGCAGCAAATAAAACTCTATGAAATGGCCTACTACCTCGTCGACATGAAGAGACATCGAAGAGAGCAATGGAAACTCTTAAGTATTACTCTATGATAGGACAAAATCACAATAAAAATAAATATTACGTTTTTCCAAAGAAAAACTACATCAATTGGCAGACAATTGAAATAAACAGTTTGCTATTTATACGTCAAGTGATAGCAGTACACAGCAACATCCATTGTCAATTTGTTCGCCTAATTTGCCAATTAGCCCTAAAGGTAACGAAGTAGTAATAATTTGGAACATCTCACATTTTCATTGCACCAAAGTGGCGACAAGATATTTAGCTATCTGTCTCAAAGTCCTATATAAACAGTAAAACTGGCTTAATTAATCGTTCAGCCAAATTTATTATCTAAAAAGCAAAAATTATTATTATTTTTCACACAATGATCAAACCTGTTCCATATTTTTGCCGATCGCTACAATACGCTGCTTGATACTTGCACGTTTATTTTAATCTAATAAAGGAAAAGATAAGAAAAGAAAAGAGAAAACAAATTAGAACATGCAAAACTTTGTATTCAAACATCATTAGGGACTTACGACTTCTAAGCCATATTTTAATAATACTTATTATCAACATATCTCACATATGTTTGTGTGCGTGTGTTTTCATTACACAGCAAAACGATGTCCTGGAAATTTGAAAAAGAGAGAAAGAGAGAGACGACACTTTAGTACAAGTGTAATTCAACATAGAACGATGGTGGCAAGAAGCATTTAATCTGTATCAAAATGTTAGTTAAATGATTCTTGCTATAATAATTAATAAGGTAAAAAGTCTATGCAATTTGCCCAAATTATTACCAGAGTTGCACTCTTTCACAAAATTCTTTTGTTACTATCAAAAATTGTTTACATTTGAAGTGCTTTCATTGTTTGTCCAGCCTCTGTGCATTGCGAAAGGAACGAACGAACTCATGGCAAGTAAACACAACTGCCTGGACGCACGCACATCTCATCTGATCTCCTTCTGAAAAGGTAGAAACGTTAAAAAACAGCCACGTGGAATGGAAATAGAGAGGAGTAAGTATAGCAAATAATAAAATACCAATACATGCTTCAGTTGTTTCTTTGTTTGTTTCATTTCTTGGTCATCTTGAACAATAAGTTATATCTTTACTAAACACAGAATCTTAAAATTACAAAAACACACTACAATTCGAATGAGTTATTCCTTCTACACACTATATAGATGTATACAGAAAACAGCTGAAGATAACAGGCATGCTGTTTTAGCTAATGATTTAAACATACATATCTGTAATGAGTGTGTCAAGTGTAATCTTTCTTTACAATCGTTTTCCAAATATACATGTTTGTTTTTTAACTTCAAAGCATGAAAATAAACAGAATATGATGGACGACTGGCTCGCTCTTTAGCCAACCTCACATTATAGTTGATTTTATACATAAAATTGTCTCTTTTTAGATTTAGTTGAGTTTCAATAAAATTTATATTATAACTAGTTATTTAGTTTCTTTTTAGATGTGTGTATGTGTGTGTGTGTGTGTGTAAGGTAAAAAATTTACATTTAGCATTGCTAAGCCAAGATACAGCAAATCAATTTGTACGCATCTGGATGCATGCTGCCAAGCTTTACATCTTCTCTTGTATGAACGGATGTACCAGCGCCTGATTTAATGAGATACGTTTAGAGGGATCCAAAGCAAATATGTTATCCAGCAAGTCCTTTAATTGTGTAACTTTCCGATGTTGATCATCGGGTAAATTTTGATCGGCAATCAATTCTTGTTGTAAATTGCGTGTGGCTTTTATAACTGGCATAACAACAATTTTTTCCTATGGAAATAAGACAACATAAACATATATTTAAAATCATTTATTTCCTTGTATCGGGTTACTAATTACTAATTAGAAAGATCCCAATGTGCCATATGAATCCGTTACGAATTCGAGACGGATCCGATTCTGCGAACATTTTGTCCGAAACGGACATCAGTTACGAACTCACCGAATTCGTTTTCGTATGAAATTCCTCTCGAAACCGCGAATCGTTTTTTGTACTTTTTCGGATCCGTCTCGAACTTGTAACGAACTTCATATTCGAATCCGTTTCGGATTCGTTTTTGGGAAATAAAATGAATTCGCTACGGATCCGACAAATCGCAATTTCACTGATTCGCTTTTTTATGTTTTTACGGACTCGTAACGGGTTGTTCGAGACGGATACGCCTAATCGTAATTTCGCTGATTCGATTTTTTATGTTTTTACGAACTCGTAACGGGTTCGAAACGAATTCGAGAACTCACATTTCGCTTTTTTATGAGTTTACGGACTCGTAACGAGTTCGAAACGCATCCGTTTCTGTGCACGTTGGGATATTGTTATAGTACGGTAATACCATTTGAAATACCATAAAAATAATAACTATGCGAAATGGTTACGTGAAATGGTTTAGCAAATTTAGAACTATGGAGTCAATTTCAGTCTTAAATGTTTTTTTTTTTTTGCTAGTGTACTTACCCTTTCTGTAACTTTATCAATTTCATGATAAAGAAAATTACAACTTGCATCGAAATGTTGATCCTTAAATTGACCTTTGCGTATTATACGGTTGGGGATTTTCGCTGAAATGCAAACAAAAATTTTTGTGTAAACGCTTTAACAATGTCTAACGCTGATTATTCATTGCGAGTATTATAACGAACCTTTTAAATCCATAAAAAACTTCAACATTTGATTATTACTCTTTCCACTAAATAATATCTTTCCAGTGTACAATTCATAGATGGTACAACCAGCCGACCACATATCAATACCATAATCATATGGTATGCCCAATATGATTTCAGGAGCACGATAAAATCGTGATATTAAATAAGGGGTGATTTCATTGTCATTTACTGTCGAAGCAGAACCAAAATCGCACAGCTTTAAGATTAAATTATTCTCGTTAACTAAAATATTGTCTGGCTTGATATCCGCATGTAGTATGCCAGTCTTTTTCAAGAGTTTCAAAGCTAAAAATAACTGTTGAGTGTAACTGCGTACAGCTTTGATGTGTAGGCCAACATTTTTGCCATATTTCTTTAAAACTTCTCTTAGATTCATGGCCAATGGCTCAAAAACCATGCACAGATGCTGAAATATATAGAAGATACAAATTATTGTCCCGAAATAAAACTGTTTTATATATTAAACGTTTGACAAGTACCTGCTTGTGGAAAAAGTGTCGATACAGGCGTAGGCAATGAAAACGATCGTCTGGATCAGCATCGTTTAATTTCTTCAGGATCTCCAGTTCACGCAAGCCGGTCTTATGCCTGCAGAAAATGCATTTATAGATTATTATTACTTTATTTTGCATTATTTTCTTTGGTTAGACTTACATTATTTCATTGTTGCGTATAATTTTAACCGCCACTCCGGAATTACCTCTGGCCTGATCTCTAGCTCTAACAACATTACTAAAAACACCTTGTCCTGTGTAACCGCTGACTATGTAACGAGTGTCCAAACATTCACCAATGCGAACACGATAATAACCTTCAGCATCATCCCAATTATCCGTTAGGGACGGATTTTCAGCCATGCTTTTATTTTGAACAATTGTGTTTGGCGACTGTTGATAAATTTGCGATTAAAATGGTTTATTTCGTTATTTTAAGGAAATGGATATTGGTGCATAACACAGAAACTTTCTGCCTGGAATGTCTAATTATTTAATTATTTTTGTATATATGGAACATATGTATATAAATTGGCCTTACTGGCTGTTTATGTTACGAACGGATAAATAAATAAAATATATGTACACAGCAGCCTGTATCTTTTGCAATTTGTAACCGATTGCAGAATTTTAAAATGGAAATGGAAGCTAAACATCTTGAGATATACAAAAAAATCATGACAATAGTGGTTTCTTAACTAAAGCATTTTTTTAGCAATTTATAAAAAAAAATCAAAAAATGTGCTATTTTTTTTGGTTCACTTGAATAAAGGCACATCATTATCTTTTTTTATTTTTAAAGTTTTGTAGGGAGCGTTTGTTTATTACAATTTATTACATCTTCTTAATCATATTACGAGTCAAAATAGCAAAACAAAAAATTTGTAATTTATCAGAATTCTAACCGCGCAATAGCTAAAAAAATTGGACGGAGCCCAACAGTTGTCGACAATTACATCAAGAACCCCGAGGGGTATGGAACAAACATTTTAAAGGAAGGGTTTCATTGTCTTTATATACGTATGAGAAAAGAAAAATCATCAGAATTGTTCTAATTCTGCCTTATCCTTGTCAAAAATAAGAGCTCAAGCTGGAGTGGAAGCGAGCTGGTCATCAGTACGCAGAGTAATTAAGAGCTGTGAGTATCTTAAACACCCGAAATTACAAAAAAAGCCGCCACTTAATGCTCCTCGTAAGTAAAAACGGCTTCAATTCGCAAGAGACTACATGGTATGGGATGTGAGGTCAATAGGTCATGTAAATGACTGGAGAACCGTTGTAGTTACGGATGAGAAGAAATTTAATTTGGATGGGCCTGATGGCTACAACTATTATTTCTATGATCTGCGCAACGAAAAGCGTTTCTTGAACCGACATCACAGCCGAGAGGGCGGCGTTATGGTGTGGGGTGATATTACGCACTATGGTACCATCGATCTTAAACTTCAAAATGCAAAAACGACTGGTGCAAGCTATAAATATTGGAATCGGCTTTTCCGAAGTTCAGTGAATTATTTCGTCCCATATCTTGGATATTGCAACAGGATAATGCACCTATACACAACGCCAGAGTAGTAAAGGACTTCATTGCTAGACAAAATGTTAATATTCTTGACTGGCCACCCTATTCGCCAGATCTAAACATTATCGAAAATGTCTGGGGTTGGTTATCTCGTATGCTCTATGAAGGAGGTAGACAATTTGATGACAAGCAGTCACTAATTCAGGTCATTAAGGATGCTTGGAATCAAATTTCATTGGATTACATAAATTCTCTTTATCTCTCAATGAAAACCCGTATATTTGAAGTTATTAAAAACAAAGGGGGTTGTACCCATTACTAATAGTTCTTAAATAAAGTAAAATAAATTTTAAAAAACAAGAAAAACAGTGTTTCATTAAAATTAGTTAAAGTGACTTTATTCAAGTGACTTTTTTTATAAATTGCTCAAAAAAGTTCTTTAGTGAAGAAACCACTATTGTTATGTTTTTGGAACGAAGTTCCTTATCGCACATTGAGGGATGGGGGCTAAATGAAAAAATTTTAAACAATTTTTATTAACTACTTTATTACAACCCATTATTATCAACTATATTGGGTACTTTTGCTTTGGTTTAAAGGGGAGTTTTCTAGGTGGCGCTTATTTATTACATATTGTAGTTTTGAACCCAATAACAAGTAAATTTAGAAAAGCCAAATCTCAAGACTGGCAAATCCATGAAGTACAACCCTGAACTAGATTTGGCAGCACTCTTACACTCATACTTTTGTTTTGTGTCTAGACTAACATAAACATTTTGTTTAATGGGAAATTTTCTGGGTGGAGCCTGTTTATTGCATATTGTAGTTTGAACCGAATAAAAAGTAAATTTAGAAAAGCCAAAGTGAAAGAAGTTTAAACAAATAACATTTTCTTAAATAAGTGCGTTTTCTTAAAAAAAGTAAATGTTCTAAAAAAAAATATACCTATTCATATTCTTAAACAAAGCACTTTCACTTAACAAAATACCTTATCTTAAAGAAGTACCGGTCAAAAAAATAGCACCAACGTCGAAAACTATTGTCATTCCAATAAAAAATTAAATTCTGTGCTTATTATTTGAACATAACTAAGCGATGACGTAGTGCTCTGTTTACTCTTTTTAAGAGAAGTTTTTTTCCTCAAGATAGTTAACGGTTCTCTAGAAATGATCGATCATTTACAAAAGGATCTACTTCAGTGCAGTCAATGAAATAGCACCAGCAGGATTTTTTAAATTTGTTTTGCAAAATTTTGTGAAAAAAAGTGAAAACAAAAGGTAATAAAAATTCTTTAATATACTTTCTTCAAAATCAGGTAATACTTTTATAAAAATTGTATAGTTATGGGTCGCGGAAAGCATTGTTCGCCGGAGAAACGTGAACTAATAAAAAAAATTGCGTCCGAGGGTAAATCTTATTCCCAAATAAGATATTTGCTGGGCTGTTCCAATAAAATGATAATAAATACCCTAAGATATGAGCAAAAAGTTGAATCTCGTGGTAGGAAGCCAGTTTTGTCACCCTTAATGGTAAAGCGTTTAGTACGGACGACTAAAGCAAATCCCTTTATGACAGCCACGGAGCTCAAAAAAACATTGGATGTGCCGGCAAGCGTGGAAACTATTCGCCGCAAACTTCGAGACAACAGCCTCAATGCCTGTAGTCCTCGAAAAGTGCCGCTCCTTACCTCTAAGCATGTTGCTAAAAGGATATCTTTTGCTAAAGCACATCAAAATTGGCCAAAGGAAAAGTGGAGAAATGTGCTTTGGACTGACGAATCCAAAATTGTCCTTTTTGGTGGAAAGGGTTCCAGATCTTTTGTCCGTAGGCCACCTAACAGTGAATACATGCCAAAATTCACACCAAAAACTATAAAACATGGAGGTCATAGTATTATGGTATGGGGTTCCTTTTCATATCAAGGTGTGGGTCCCATATATTGGATCAAAACCGTTATGGATGCATCGGTTTATGTAAAAATCCTTGATGAAATTATGCTGCCGTATGCTTCCTACGAAATGCCGCTGGAGTGAGTCTTCCAGCAAGACAATGACCCCAACACACACCAGCAAAATGGCAAAAAATGGTTCAACGATAACTCTATCAATGTAATGGAGTGGCCTGCACAGTCCCCAGATTTGAACCCTATCGAAAATCTGTGGACGGATATAAAGAAGGGTGTATCAACAATAAAACCAACAAGCGTTGAAGGGATCTGGGAGGCTGTGCAGAAAATTTGGAGTTCCATCAAAGTTGAAAGATGCCAGCATTTAGTCGATTCCATGGGAAGGCGTTGTGCCGCGGTAATAGCAAACAAAGGTCACGCGACAAAGTATTGAAACAATACAATTAATTTATCAACAAGATATCTGAGTACAATTTTTGATTTATTTTAAGAAAGACCACTATTTTTTGTTAAAAATGAAATGAAGTGCTATTATTTTGACTGGGTAGTTTTTAAGTTTTTTGTTTAAATTAATTAGCAAATTATACTGTTGAAAAACAAAATAATTTTCTTATGATAATAAACCATTAACATCAAAGAATTTATTATATTGTTTTGAGTTAAATTGGCCCAACTGTTAAACAGATGTAAACGGAGTCAATATAAATTTGTGCGCAGTGCTATTATTTTGACCGCAGCTGTACATTTTCTTACAAAACGTACCTCTTCTTAAAAAAAGTAATTTTTTAAATAAGTACCTTTTCTTAAAAAAGTACATTATCTTACACCAAAGTGCCTTTTCTTAAAAAACTACCCTTTCTTTAAAGATTACCTTGTAAAACAAAAATAACTTTTCTTGAGATCAAATACCTACTCCAAAAATTTTACATGTTCTTTCGAAAACAAAAGCTTGTCATCAAAAAAATACATTTTCTTACAAAAGTTCCTATTCTGAAAAGTACGCTTATTAAAAATAAAATATTACCTTTTCTTTTCTTGAGATAAGTAGCCTTCCTGAAAAAAAGTAAATATTCTTAAAAAAATAACCTTATCCTAAAAAGAGTACCACTTCTTTAAAAAGTACCTATTCTTAAAAAAGTATTTCTTTGTAATAAAAATTCATACTCTTAGGCTTTTTCTTACATAAAAACATTAGCTTTTAATAAAAGAAGTACCTCTCATCAAAGAAAGGGCCTTTTCGGGGAAATATATTACGTATTCTTAAAAATGGGACCTACAAATTTAATTTTTTTTTTAAAAACACATTCGGCAACGAGAAAGCGAACCTCCTGGCAAAGAAAGCCAGGGAACTCCAAACGGTAAGCCTAGATGGAGCGAAACCCTTTGGGGTGACGAAGGCTGAGTTAAATAAATGGGCGGAGTCGGCACATATAGCCCAGTGGAACCGGGAATCAGTAGGCAGGATGACAAAGATCCTATGGGGAGACCCAGATGGATCGAGAACAAAAGGTTTGCTGAAACTGGGAAAAGCCGATATGGGCAAAATGATGGGAGTCTTAACGGGGCATTCGGGATTACGAGCCCACCTGTACCGTATTGGACTAGTGGCGAACAGTGAGTGCAGGGCATGCATGGAGGACGATGAGACGTTGGAGCACTTCTTATGCCACTACCCGGCCTTCACACAAGCTAGATCCAGATATCTTTCGGATAGTACGATACCGGACATGACCAAACTTGTGGGTATGGACTGGAATAAACTAAGGAATTTAGTGAATAGCACCGAATTCCTATAAGGGACATAGTGAAGTAGTAGGATAATCTTAGAGCGCACAACAGGTCGAACTTAGCGGCTTAAGTGTATGTCTTTACTGACATGGGAAGGTTTAGAGTGCTCCTTCTGAACACTCAACACCACGCCCCTCTTTTCGAACTAACTAACTAACTAACTAAAAACACATTCAATAAATACAAAATTTCTTAAAAAAAGTTTATCATTTTACAACAGTATCTTTTCTTAAAGATCCATTTAAATTACAGTATTTTTCAATAGGCGTCTTAGACGTGTTGGAACTTACTGTATATAATATAGCGAAAGGAACTTCGTTCCAACCGGGTGTGCCCTAACACCTCAATATGTCTAGCTTCCATTTCCATTTTAAAATTCTGCAATCGGCTACATATAGAAAAAGATACAGGCTGCTGAATATGAAATTTTTAGTGCCTTTAAATAAGTGAACCGGAGTGTATGTAATGTACCTAGCAGGAAACTGCCAAACTAGTTCATAAAAGTACTAGTTCACGCACTAGAGTAGGTTGAACTAGTTATTGTGCCTATAGTTCGAACTAGGTAGAACCGAACCATGTATATTTTTAAAAAATTTAAATTGTGTCGTTTTCAATTTTAAAGGAACTGCAGAATATAAAACTGAATTTTTTACTTTTATGTTCATACCGTAAACTATTTAAAGTTTTCAACACCAGCGTGCATTCAGCTTATATTAATTATGTTTTCTGTGCAAATAGTGTAAATTTTTCTATGTACAGTTCAAAAGGTAAAAATAATAGCAGCGCACGACTGTTAGAAACGCCTTGTTTCATTTTTGTGTGATAATTTTCTATTGCCGGTACTTTATTGAGAGTGATGGTGCTGTTGTTGTAATTACATAAATAATATCACATTTTTCGGCTTAGTGGACATTTTGGAGAGGTCAAAATAATAGCAGTTTGCAAACATATGTGATTTTTCTACAATTTCCGGGTTGATTTGAAGTTATACGTACGATTTTATAAAATATGCACTGCTTTTGGAATAATTTTGTGTTATTTATTTTCTTAAGTGAGGCGAGAAAAATATGTGGATGAAGGAAAACGGGTTCTTTTAAAAAGTTTGTTATCTGAGGCAAAATCATATGGAGAAATTCAGAATATATTCCACTGTTCTTCGAAAATGATTTGAAATGTGGTATTATGTACGGAAAATGCTGACACACGTGGCAGAAAACAGATGGTATCACCTGCAACCATTCGTCGAATAAAATGGTTTAGCACCATCTCACTAACGCCAGCCACCGAAATATAAGACAACGTTTATTCATTTCTAAGTCATAGCATATTACGTGAACATAATTTGTACGCTACAAGTTCGAGAAAATTGTCACTTTAAAACAAAATACATGACACCAAAAGATTGCAATATGCACACACTTCAGCAGTGATCAGTGATGTGCGGTTCCGCGTATTTGAAGACCGGTTCTATCGAGTCCGGTTCCGAGAAGAACCGGGTATTTGGACCGGTTCTGATTCTCAGCAAATTGCTGTCACAAAGAGGCTTAAGTGCTTAAGTTATTATCGGAATATAAACTTATCACTTTACTTTATCACTTTTGGTTGCTTTGGAACCGAGTTCTGTCATTCTGGAACCGTTTTACGGTTCTTTTTAAGCCGTTTTCCTGTTATTTTAGAATCCTTTTTCTGTATTTTTGGAACCGTTTTGGTTTCTTTTGAACACGTTTTTCGGTCCTTTAAGAACTGTTTTCTGTTCTTTAAGAACTGTTTTCGGTTCATTGGGACCTGTCTTTCGGCTCGTTTGAAACAGTTTTCGGTAATTTTGGAACCGTAAATCGGTTCTTGGAAGCACCGGTCCTATTCTGCAGAACCGGTTTCTCGATTCTGTGCATCAGTAGCAGTGATCAACTGAAAACTGGAGAAAAAAATTATGGTCAGATGAATCAAAAATTGATTGCAGAGTTTCAACCATTTCTAAGACGTTCACCGAATACGGAGTGCGTCTACCGTCGTCATACTACCGAAACTGGCAAACATGGAAGATCAAATGTAAAGGTTTGCTCGAGTTTTTCATATTATGGACTTGGATCAAGACATTGCTTGAGAACTGCCATGAACGCTGTCCAATATATAGAAATACTACAAAATATTATGCTTCCATATGCTAAATAAGAAATGCTTCTTAAATGGGTCTCTCAGCAAGATCTATAGCACATACCCGACTCGCCAAAACGCGGTTTGAACACAATAATATCGAAGTATGGGCCGCGCAGTCACCGGATCTCAATCCATTTGAAAATTTGTAATGTTGAGGTCTCACTAGCAAACCGGAAAAACAATAATGAGCTTAAATGCGTAATTAAAGAGGCATGGGCAAAAAATGGCAGGTGCAAAACACTAGTTGGCTTCATGAAACTCCGTTGTGAAGCAGTAATAAGCAACAAAGGGAGTACTACAAAATATTAAATTCAAATTTAACTTCTTATTTTAAAACTACCTTGTTTCTATTGAATTAAAAAAATATATTTCAGGGTTTTGTTAGCACTGCTATTATTTTGACTGATGTAATTTCAGAAATAAATCGTTCGTAAGCCTTAATCTCAACGTTACAATAACTTTGGGTTTTATTTGAAGTCAAATTAAGAATGGCACATTATCATCGTGAAATCAACACAAAAATTTTGAAGGTTCCCGAAGAAAATCTATAATTTTTCCTTATCAACATTTTTTGTGTTGGCACTGGTAATTTTTTTTCGACAAAAAGACAAGCGTTGGTACAAATTGTTATGCAGAAATTTGATGAATTTTCCTATTTTTTACTCAATGTTTGTCCGACAACAAATTTACGATTTTTGTTTTCCTGTTTTGCCTAATTTTTTTCTTTTGTTTCGCCCGAAATCCTGCAATTCAATTCAATCCACAGTTCTAGTTCAAGAACTATCTCCATGGCTCTAGTTAAGTGCCAACTTTTAATGACTATTACTCAACTTTTATTTATATTCTATGGTACAGAACTAGTTCCAACCGATCATTGGGAACCACACAATTTATCTCTGTAAATCAAAAGTGACACTCGAGAGATAATTTCTCCCACTCCAAGGACATCGCAATGTTAATTAGTACAGTTGTTTGTATGGGCGAGTACTAGTTCTATGGTTTAAAAATTACTAGTTCTGAACTAGTATTTTTTCCAGCTGGGTATGTTTGCATCATCAAAGATTTTCAAGATGAAGGAAATAAACAAAAATATGAATTTTTTAGAAACTCAAAAATACTGCCCGGTATAAAATTAATCCGATTGTGAAGAAATATTGCAAAGGGGATCTCTCGCTTTCCACTTTCCTCATATTAGTGAACTTTAAAAAAGGGAAAATGAAAAGTCCGCCGGGAAAAAGTATGCGTTCCGAATTTAAACAATAGGGTAGAGGGTTAGCATTTTGTGGGATGTTTTTTTTTTTTGACACCAGTTAAGAAGTGAGTTTGTGGAGTATGCATTTAATTCCCCTTTAATAGAACGGATTTGCATAAAAAGTTATCTGAAAATCGATAGTTCGAACATGGGACTACACGAATATTTCGATAAATAAATAAATATCCCATTACATCCTATGAAGGGATTGGGGAGAGCTTCTCACTGTCAGTGAGCTGTGAACACATTTTATAACTTATAAGAACATTTTTCATAGCTTATTACTGAATAGTGTCGCCATCAGCTAGGAGGCCGTCGTCGATGGAAATGTAAGGTGGTCAGAGCAGGGATCAAACACACGTTACCACTGCAACATCGACGAATATGTTCATATTGTGTTGTTGTAGCTATTATTGTTGACAGAAAGCATAGGAGAACAACACTGTATATCCATTTTTTCATACATAAAAATTTTGCACAGTTTTCACTATTTACCGACGATTTCATTGCGTCTAGATATCCTACAATCAGAGCTAACGAACAGTTAGAGCTAACGAACAGTTTTAGCTCTCAGTATGTATGGAATTTATAATTTTGAACTTTCAGTTAGCTATAACTCTTTTTGGTGAAATCGGGCGAAAGTACGGGTGTTTTTTATGTTCCAATCCGATGCTTTTAACCGCAATTTGTGTTTGTTTGACATTTTTATTCAGTTTGTATTTGACAGTTGTGCAGAGCTGTCGATAACAATATATTATGGAGCATCTAACGCACCAACAAAGCATTGAAGTTATTAAATAATGTGCCGAGCAAACCATTCAGCGTATTTATTGTAAAGAATTTTGAAACTTTGTATACACTGGGAGATAAAGTGTAGTCTAACCGAACTCTTAGCGTACGTACGGCACAAAATATTGCTGCAGTGAAAGACAATGCTGATGAAAGCCCAGACACGTCAGTTAGACACCGTACATACGAATTTCAAATGTCATTGTCAACTTTGTTCAAAATACTCTAAAAAGATTTGCATTTATACCCGTATAAAATTCAACTGGCTCAGCAACTAATGGAAAATGAAGTGAAAAGGTTAAAAACAAACATCTGCCTGAAACATAAAAAACACCCGTATGTTACAGTTAAAAAAGTCGAACATACATAAAAAAAAATAAAAATATTAAAAAAATATATTTTAGCGGAAATAATGAATACCGTGTGTGCCTTCATCGCTACCACCTCCGCGTACTGAAGTAATGAACAACGGGTTTATTTGCCCTGCAATACTTTTGAAACCTTTAGCAATAGAAAACTCCATCGGGCAACTATTATTATCAGCTAAATTAAATAATGCGTTTTCAAATACTTGCTTATCTTGTTGTTAGCAACCAAGCAAAAGCAAAGATCAAATGCGAAAAAGAGTAAGGAACCCATTTACTTCATCTAACTGCGCAGTAGAATTTTGCTCACGCAGTCAAGCGCATCGATGCTTACTACTTTGCTTTTGCTTACCTGATTTACTGTGAACTTGTCGCAGTCGAAAGCAGCATTGAAGCAGTTTCGAAAATATCATTACACTTTAATTCATCCCCATTTCCGACGGAAAATATGTCCATATCTCGGAAACGTAGCATTAAATTGAAAAAATAACCGATTTAACCAAACGATGTCTTTAATATGGCTTCAAAATGTCGCTAAAAAAAATTACTAAAACGCCCGAAAAAATTTGCAATTGTTTGAAACTTTTATTAAAATGTTAAAGTCGAAGTTTTGAGTATCGTAGTCTGCATTTTGAATAAAGTTATCTAACTCAGTTCCAATTTTTTTTTAAATCACTAAACTAAAAATATGTATGTCTAAACTAGAATCCCCTTTGAAGCTAACATCTAAACAACGAACTGGCTGAAATACAGAAAATACGTAAGCAGCCAGCCATGTCCCAATTTTGAACAAAAGTATAGACAATGAGCTTGATATTGAAAATCACATCACCAATTTAACTGTTTGGTCGAGGGTGCAGCCCTTCACGCAACCCCACTTCAGGACGATAAACAAGAGCACACACACACATACACGAATGCAGACATAGAATATTTGGTAAATCAGAAACGAAGGGCCGGGCGAGACCGGCAGGCATATAGATCCCCTACTACAAGTCTTCGACTCAAACTTGCCACAAGAAGACTACGAGTAGCCTTGAAAAACGACGATGATCTTCAACATGGAAAATATGTTGAGGGATTGACTAAGTCAATAAGAAATTTTAAAACGCCAGTTGAGGCAAAGTTTCCTTTACTTGACATAAATGGTGACTGGGTTACAACAGATGAGGGAAAACCTAAACTTTTTGAAGAGCACTTGAATGAAGTTTTCCGTCCCAATCCATGTACTAACAGTTTTAGTCTATCGAATGTAGCGTGCAACACGGAGACATCTATAGTCCCATTGGATATAACGGTCGGGGAGGTTGTCAATATTATAAAGCAAACAGCAAATCCTAGAAAAGCTATCGAGTTCCTCGTAGGTTTGTTCAATAATATAATAAAATATAGCTACTTCAATAATGCGTGGAAAATGTCTCTAGTGAAAATGATATTAAAGCCAGGAAAGGACAAAAATTTAGCTTCATCATATGGATCGATAAGCTTGTTACCATGCCTATCAAAACTCTTCGAGAGAGCATTTCATCCCTGATCGCCTATTTGGCTTTAGGGAGGGCCATACTACTCTACAACAAGTAAATCGTTTGACCAACGAGATTAGAAAAGCTTCTGAAAAAAGAGAATATTGAGAATATTGTTGTGCTGTATTCTTAGATGTTGCTCAGGCATTTGACAAGGTCTGGCATGAGGGTCTATTCCATAAAATTAAAAAATATCTGCCAGTCAATACGCATTCCCTCTTCGAAAGTTACTTGGAAAATAGATATTTTAGAGTCAATCAGGGAGAGATAATTACGGATAAATACAAAATATATGCCGGGGTCCCGCAGGGAAGTGTTCTCGGTCCTTTTCTATTTCTTATATTTACAGCTGACCTCCCCACGAGAAGCGATCTGCTTACGTCTACCTCTGCAGACGATACGGCAATACTGAGCTCTCATAGAAACCGATGTAAAGCCGCCGAACATCTTAGCTTACATCTCCAAACAATCGAATCTTGGATTGCTAACTGGAGGACAAATGTAAACGAGACGAAGAGCAAACAAATTACGTTCACATTAAATGTAAGAACTTGCTCACAAATACAACTCAACAGTGTACCAATTCCCTTATGTGATGATATTACTTATCTGGGTATACATCTAGATCGTAGACTGACCTGGAAAAGGCATATAGAAGCCAAGAGGACACAAATAAAGCTGAAGACGCATCAACTACATTGGCTACTTAACTCGATCTCAAGGCTGAGATTAGAATATAAGGTCCAGATTTACAACACTATGATTAAGCCTATTTGGTCATATGGGTCCCAGATATGTAGAAACGCTAGCGCGAGTAACATCGAAGTAATACAAAGAGTGCAGTCTAAAATACTACGGTTAATTACTGATGCCCCCTGGTATGTTAGAAATGAGAACCTACACAAAGATTTAAAGATACCTGCTGTAGAGACGAACTCCAGCGCATTAAACAGAATCATAATCAAAAACTGGAACAGCACACAAACCCTCTGGCATGAAACTTGACAATAACAAAAACTTCATCCCGACTATGAAGAGGATATTCCCTATCAGTTTTATAAATCAACCAATCCCTGACGCCATAATTCAGACGCCCGCTTAAACAACATTTTAATTAATAATAATTGAATTAAACTGATTAGAATATAAGATTCGAATACTTATTGTTAGGCTCTTTAAGAGCAGATTCAATAAAAAAAACCCACAGTATGAAAAAACTCGGAAACAGTGCGTTTAATCGCAAAATGCACTTCCTTATTCAAGGTCGCAGGTCTCAACCAATCAGTTACAGAGGTTTTAAAACAATGGAAAAAAAGACATGAGAACGTGGCCATAACCTCAATTTGCTCAGCCAGATGATGGCAGATAACTTATGTTTTTTTCTCTTAAAAGATAGCCCTACCTCTTACCTTTCCAAAATGCCCTAAACGAAGCCCAGAGGTCTTACCGTTCCAAAGTTCAGTTCAAAAACAAATGAATTTGTGCTGTTATTTCGCTTCCAAAAATAAAACAAAAATGATTGTATTTCAGTCAAATGATCATAACTTTGGAACGGTAAGAGCTCTGGGCTTCGTTTAGGACATGTTGGAAAGATAACAGGAAACAAAAAAATCCGAACAATGGTTCAGAAGTTTTACCGTTTAGTTTTAGTGATTTATTTTCAAATATTGACGCCATATGAAAGTAATCGCTTGGTTAAATCCGCTGTTAGAAGTCAAAAATTTTGTTATTTTCCGCACCGTCTTTTGTATTAGCGATTGTCTTCTTTGGGATATAAAAATCTGTACAAATTGGAAATCCATTCGAAACCAGCAAAACATTGGTTATGTTTTCGCTTGGAGGCTTCGTTTCCGAAATTAATTTTTTCATATTTTCAATTTTCAAGTGACAGTAACGAACTTGGTATTTGCTGATTTCAAGCAAAACCACATTTTGAAATTTACACAGTAAACAATTTAAGCAAAAGCAAGGTATGTATGAAAAACAGGCTGCTCTTAAAGCAAATGCAATTCTGTGAAAAGTCATTGTTTCGCTTGGCCGCGTAAGCAACACCCAACTGCGCTAATTATTTATTTTCTCATGTTATTCTTAGTCCTAGCTAAGCACTTACAAATGCATTGGTTTCTATTCTTTTACTAAATACAGAATGTAAGTAGCTCTATATTTAGTAGAAGGGAAAACAATTCAACAAACTTTTAAGGCGGTGTATCTGGATAACAGTCACCGCCTTATTCGTAAAAAGTTGTGACAGGTTTGAGAGACGTTTTTTGTATGATAAATCGTGTCTCAAACCTTCTGTAACCTTTTATGTATAAGGCCGTCAGTCAATCACTCACTATTTCTTGAAATTAAAATCCTATTTTTTCAAAATGAAAAAGATCTAATTTTCCATGAGATGTTGAAACAACTCAAAAACGTGAACCATTTTATGTTTTAGTTTTCTTTCCATCAACACAATGCAGATAATCTTATGTTATGCAACTTTGAATTAATTAGAATTTTTAGAATTAGTTTGATTTTTACAAGCCAACAACTCACATCGAAATTCGAATCTACATCTTGGTCAGCAAACATATCCCATTCTTGACGTTTTTCCTTATTCGAGCTGTTTGCTGCATTTTTACTTTCCTCTTGTGCCTTTGTGTCAGGTGTATTATCAATAGGTTCGGTTGGGTGACGTGAAGATTCCGACGTATTTGGAGAACGGCTATGTGATCTTTTTTCTTGCCCTACAGATGGGGGAGATCGTGAAAGAGACCGTTTGTCGCTATTTGAGTCCGCTTTATGCTGCAGCTTCTCGTTTGTTTTGGTATCATTTTCATTATTATTAGGAACATCGATCGATTTGTGGCTGCCTAGTTTCTTTGGAATTCACAATTTGTTTACCAACTAATAAATAAAATCTGTATTATAACTTACCTTTAGCAATTCTTCTCTCCGCTTACGTCTTAGTTCTATAATCTTCTCTTCGTCATCTTCGTCGTCGATGCTAATGTCTAAATTGGCATCTTCGTCACTACTCGAGTCCCTTTGCTGTACCTTTTGTCCCTCACTTAGAGAACCACGGTATCGATCACGATCTTTGTCTGTACGTTCATTACGATCTTTGCCAGAACGATCGCGTTCTCTTTCACGTTCACGCTTGCGATCCGATTCAGCTTTACTGCGACTATGTGAACGTTCACGCATCCATTTCTCGCGATCTCTTTCGCGCTCTCTGCCACGGTTTCCAGCAACGCGTTCAGGTTGCCGAACTCTATCGTCACGAACTTTTCGCTCACGTTCTGGATCGCGACTCACGTCGCGTTCTCGCAACTTGTCTCTATTTATTTCTTGACGGAGATCTTCCAGTTGTCGATTGTGATCGTAATGCTCTCTATGTCGCTGACGACCGCGATCTTCTTCTGGCTCGACATGGCGCCTTTTATCGCGAGTCTGTCGGTCGCGATCTTTCTTGCCCGAAGAATGGCTGCGGCTACGATCAGTCGCTGCATTCCGATCCGTATGTGGCTGTCTACAGTGATGATCGCGACGATCACGAGAATTTCTGCTGTTGTCTTTAGTTAATAGCGGTGAGGTTGCATTAACACTTGATGTTTTACGTTCCCTTTCAATAGAATGCCTTATTGGACGACCACGTTCCGCTGGTGTGTTAATAGGACTATCGCTAGAATCATCCAATAATATAACATCGTTTAAATTTGAAATTATTTCGTTAGAAATTTTATGTATATTGTTTTTACTAGTTGTCGCTGACGATGTTGATGTAAAGGACGCATCAAGTTTTACGACTCTCTCACTTCCTGTTGGCTGAAGGGGCTTCTTAGTTATTGGTTCGCCAATGGCTGGTAGAGGTTTAGATACAGAATTATTTCGACTCTCATCACCTTCTGTATCGGATATATAGGCGCCCAAGCGTGCTTGTAATAATGCCTTTTGTTTCATTAGGTCTTCCAGATTAAGTTCGTCTTCAATTATAGCCACATCTGGGCTGTCATCATCTATAGGTCTAAAAGCAAACACAAGAAATCATTTTGAGTGAGAGTTTATGCATGTGTTTTCTTTACCTATTAAAGGCAAGACATTCATTAATGCGACTACACATTAGTTTTATTTCATTGCATTCAGAATGAGTATTCTAAAAAGAAATCCAAACACAGTACACCACTTGCTATTTCGAAATGAATTATGTACAATGTTTGATTCTCTTATTGAAATGATTTGTTGTATTGAAATGTTTTGGAATATACAAGAATACACCATACACCGAGTGCACCAAAACATTTGAATTTATCTTAAACCACGTAAGCGCCATTTTTCGAAATTGACTTTTTTGTTTTTTATGATAGAAAATAACTATTCTTGACTAATTTTCCAAGCTTAAGGTCACTTTTGATTTTATAAAACTTTTTGTTTTCCTCTTATCTCTCTCGATATTTCGATTTCCTTTGGAAATCTTCTTCAGGATAGTTTTTAATATTAATAATAACAAACAAACATCAATACAAATTAAAATGAAAATTTTTGACAAATTGTGAAAAGTAATACTATTTATACATATTATAATACAGTAATGTAATGTTCACATAAAGTAGAAATATTAAATCGAACAAAATTTTAAAATATTTTAAGACCATTTAATTTCCTCTTATTATTAACCTATTTGTTTTCATTAATTAAGATTCTAACATTTTTAGTGAAGTTGTACATATCTATCTACTTTCTCATCAATTTGCGAAAACTGATAAAAACATGCGAAAATTAGCGAAAAACTTTGACAACCCCAATATGACAACGATCTCCAACATTACCTAAAAAACGCCAAAGCTGTAAAGAGTAAGAAAGATCACCAAATCGCTAACAATGCAAACATTGCAAAATTTCAAGAAATTGCAAACTTGATAATAAACTCTACAAATTTTTCTAAATAGTTAAAAATAAAGCCGCGAGACTGCAAAAATTCGCGGCCTTTGTTTTAATGTCCCCTATTATTAATATTTTTATTTTTATTTAATAAACATCTATAATTTTGAGCCAAGTTATCTGTGTCTACTTTAAAATTTATTCTCTTTTCAAATGGAACATTATTAATCTGTAACATTTCTAACATATATCTACGTTTTTTATAATTCTCTGTGTTTAAAATAGATGTATTTTCGAAATCTGGATAGTGATTGAAATCTCTACAGTGAGAAGATAACGCTGTTTTCGCCGACGAATTATAATTCCTATACTTTTGGTCATGTCTGTGTCCTGCTAGTCTCGTTTTTAATTTAGTCCCTGTTGTTCCTACATATACTTTCTCACATTGTTCAATATCATTACCACCACATGGTATTTTATATACTAAATTTGACATATCTGATTTTTTTATTCTATCTTTAGTTTTTGTAAATAATCTTCCAACATTATTATTTATCTTATGTGCCATTTTATATTCCCTTTTGTTATATATGTTTGAGTTTTCTATTCTTTCTGAAAACCCAGGTACATAAGTTAATGATTTATAAACTTTTGGTTCTAAAATTTCATCTCCATTGCGTGATTTTCTAACATCGTATTGTCTTATCAATTTGCAAATGAGTTTATTATGAAAACTATTATCTACTAATATATTTCTAATTATTTCTTTATTTTTCTTATGGAATATATTATCACTTATTTTTAATACTCTATCTATTAGATTTTTGGCTGTGTTAATAATAATTCTCTTTGGGTGTTTTGAAAAATAATTTATAATTCTACCTGAGGAAGTTGGTTTTTGATACCAATCTATTAATAATTCATTTCCCTGCCTTATCACCAATGTGTCCAAATATGAAATTGAAGAATTCTCTTCTTTTTCAATAGTAAATTTGATGCTTTGATCAAATGAGTTTAAAGTTGTCAATAAAATGTCAATCTCATACTCTTTCACTATACAAAATAAGTCATCAACATATTTTGTTATTATTTTAGGTTTTACTGTCAATTTTTCTAAACATGTATCTAATAATTTTTCCACTACGATATCTGCTATTATTGGAGATGCTGGAGAACCCATAGCAAGTCCTTTTAGCTGTGTATATATTCTTCCATCATATTGAAAATATCTATTATCAACAATGCAGAATTTTATAATTTGCATGAATAAATTTTTATTCATATTTGTTAACCCTGAAATCTTGTTCCAATTTTCTTCTACAATTTTTCGAAAACTCGCTTAGTTGTTTGTCGTTGTTGAAATTTTTAAAAATTATCGAAAATTTTCTTTTATTTTATTTTATTTATTATGAACATATTTTACAAATTAATTTATAAAAGACCATGTGCGCTCAGCAAATGTTAAATTGTTTTTAATGTTATAACAATGATTTTGATAATTACTGCAATTGTAAGTTAGTGAGTGTGTGACGTATTTTAGGCAATTTATCTTTCAAAGTACAAGAGAGTACCTCAGCTATGGGTTCATCAATCATTGACACTTGGCAGTCAGTAATAATATGCCCTACAGAGATTACCTAGTCGCAAAAACTGCATTTGGCGGAATCTGTTTTCTCATTGTAGTGCTTTGTGTTAAATAAAGCCTTGCCAACTCTCAGGCGAGCAAGCAAAATACAATCGGATCTACTTAAACTGTTATTATATTTTGGTCTTTTATAGAGTGAATTAATTTATCTAAGAAAAACGTTAGACTGGTCCCATGTTTGTTGGCTCCTAACTTTTTGCAATGTTCTGAAGGGGTTGTAGGGCACCTTTGGGTGGCATGGCATCTCCGATATGTGGGATAAACCTAATGCGTCTTTAGCTTCTATGTCCGCTCGTTCGTTGCCTGGAATACCCGTATGGGCTGGAATCCATATAATTGTAATCCTATCGTAAAGAGTTGGAGGTAAAGACAAATAATCATAGTCTCCTTTACGATTTTTCTGAATTGCCTTGGTGACTGAGGCTATCAGTACATTTAATAGTTCTCCCTTGCTGATTTATGGCAAAATCAACAGCTGTCTGTATTGCCGTGATTTCAACACCGTCTCAATCCGGGATTCTGATATTTATCTTATTATCGAGTAGAAATTAGATCCATTATCGAAAGAAGCACGAACAACTTGTTGGCCAACAGAGTTTTAAAGCAGTAAGGATTTATTCCATCCTTTTGTACGCACTGAAGCCAACGTCTATAGGGACTGGTACTCGTTTAGCGACATGGGCTTTTATATTTTTCTTAAAAGTAGAAAGCTTAATTTCAACATCCGATAGCTTGATAACTAACCGAGTTATCGAAAAATGCTTGATAATTTTTTGAGTTTATTTTGACTTGTTTTATACAAAAAAGTGATATCAATAGCTTTACACAGTACCTTAAATTCATTACCCTCTCACACATCCGAAATTTCGGGGACCATAACTATTTTAATTTGTTGCTTAAAATAACGAGTTCTGGCCTCCCTCCCTCCCTAGAGTGTAAGCCGTAAAATAGACCTGTTCCATATTTCTTCAGGCATGAGCATTTGTTCTTTTCAAAGTTTGTTTTCTTTCTAAGACTATTATAACTATAATTTTTCTTCAGCCGGTGCAAAACTGTAGGTCTCTATCAGTGAGTGTAAGACTGGAAAGTGCACAGCTCACTGATTGTGAGAAGATCTCTTCTCGCCCATACCCATTCATAGGAATAACCAATGGGAAAGCAAAAAAATGCGCAATCTTGAATTGAGAAAATCGCACAACTGGTTAGAATTTGTTGGCATCAAGTACAAAAGAACACAGATTCCATCGAATATGGAGAGGACAAAAAAGTAAACAACCAATGGTATATCGAATCGGGAGGGCCACATTCTGATGTAAACTAACAAATATTTTTCTTAGGGAGACATTTTTTATGTGAAAAATTAAGTTCTTTTTACAGTGAAGACTGTAATCGTACATTTGTCATAACACCATGAATCGTATTTCTTCTTGTATTTGCTCTTAAATTGTTTAGTAATTGAGCTTTCCTTCGCTACTTTAGAAAAAATTGAAAGCTGTACACCCAAATATATCAGAAAACTTCATTCATACAACATAGTATTTTACTACTGAAACAATCTTAGTTTTCGAATCAAAATGACTTTTGACCTCATTAGAAACTGAGACTCTTTTCCATAGAGTTGTGGAATTAGTGGTTTGCCTTAGACGTATCTTTCGAAGATGCATTTAAGTCTTATATGAATACTATCGTAATATATCACTTACACGTCACTTTCTGTGCCCGAAGAAGCCACCTCCAATGGGGGTAATACTTTATTCTGTATAGTCTTTGTTATTTCTTCTACCAGACTGCAGGTATCGGTCTGTATATTTGGCTTTGATATAACAAACTTGTTGGTTAATGTGTCGTGTTCCACACGTAGAGCACAATTTGTGTCTTTCTTAACTTTTTGCATGATTTCTGTGAATTTTTCATTTAATGCTCCAGTTTTGCGTTTCTCCACTTTTTCCTCGCGCTCTGACTCTGATCCTGAAGAGGAACTGGTGCGTCGCTTTGATCTCTTCTTTGATGTTTTCTTGTGTTTCTTATAGGGTTTATCACTTTTACTAGATTTTTTGTGCTTCTTATGCTTTTTCGACTTCTTGTGATGACTGCCGGACGAATGCTTGGAACGTTTCTCGTCTGGGCCGTCATCATTGTTGGAATCATAGCTGATGTGGTTGAGTGAATAAAAATGTGTATACATTAGCAAATGTTTGTTCGTGAGTCAGGACGATTGTAAATAACAATAGCATTCTGATAACTAAATCATTGCAAATACAAATTTAAAACTGTAACCTTACCCATTTTCATCACTGGACATGTTTTCAAGCTTGGAATCGTAATGCTGATGCTTACAGCAAATATTGAAACAAAAATTCGGCACCAAATAAAATTATCGTCTACCAAAAAAAAATAACCATGCAACTATAAATACAGAGATGTTTGATGCATTCTTTTTCACACTTTTCAGCACTGGCTGCACAAAGCAACACAAAGGCAATAAAACGCTGGACGCCAAAAATTAGTGTATAGTCTGGCAACCCTCATAAGGAGTCGATACGATTCACACTAACTCACTTCTCGCACGTCTAACCAGGGGTTTTCGATGAAACTGCTGTCGACCTCCTAGTTGCTAATTTCTTACAGGATAAAAGTCAGAATTGCTAAGCGGGTCTCAAAAACACAATCACAACAAAAATTACAGTAAAAAATAAAATCTCCAAAATGCAGTTTGGAATTCAAAAAACGGGTACACCTAAGGACATCTAGCAAAAGTCAAATGTGGAGACTCAAATGAGAGGTATTCTTCTCACGAATTAAATGGTGCATCTATTTTTCCCGTGAAACATCTGTGGGCCAAGATAACAACATTTTAGAATATAATGAGGCTGTTTTTTTTATTTCATTAAGCTATCGCCACTTACGACTTTCCGAAATGTGGCAACATTTGCTGTACTTGATGAAAAAAATGTGATACGGCAACACGTTGGTAGCCAATGCCAACAAATACATGGTAGCAGCAGATGCTGTTATAGTTGTAAGCAGCAACAACAGATATTTAATTTTCGTTCATTCGTTTCAGTTGTCAAACTCTACACAAATATATACCAACAATACAAGAATACAATAAAATATAAAAATAAAATTATCTTGAATTCGACCACTAAAATTTTGTTGTTTTGTTTTCAATCGGAAATACAAATCTATCCTTCAAATTTAGAGATATAAAAGTATACGTGTTCCATTAAATAAAATAATTTTAATGAACTGGAAATGTGTAAGCCATTTTGCAAATTTCTGCTTTTGAGTTTCTTCTTGATAACATTTTTATTCGCAAGAAATTATATCAAAATTTATATAAAGCGGCATTCAGGTATACCGAGATTTCGCAGTTGTTGAGATTTCGTAGGAAATTGCAACGGAAATACATTGCAAATCAGCTGTTTACATACAAAGTTCTTATTTCTTGCAAGTTTTTACTGGATGTCGTTCGTGTACTTTTTGTGATATTTTTTACTCAGAGAGCAAAATCATTCTTACTCTCCGAAAACTAGTTACTTGATAATTTTTACTGGAAAAGTACTCGAACACAGCTATTGACTACTCTACTTGCTGTTTTTAGAATGTCAACAAGACAAATCTCATTTATTGATACAGCTTGGTTAGTGGATGGTAATAAAGTTTAAATAAAGGTTTTGTAGAATTCTAGTTAAAAGTGAAAAGGAGATTGTTGCTTACCTGTATTGTGCAAATATAACGATGGCATATCCATAAGTTTGTGGTGGACATTATTGGGTTTGGTTAACTTCGGTCTGGTGAAACATCTACCCGATTTGAAAAAGGTTTTGGGACTTATGTTTAAAAATTAAAGGAGAATCGGCCATTGCTGAAGAACCCAATAAACATGATTTCGTTACAATATTTTCCAGGCGAGTGCTCAAAGAAAAACGTAAATTTTTCTTCAGATAGTGTCCTATATTCCGCCAGGTGGTCTCTCAACTAACAGCCAAAGATGCTTACGATTCTATTAATACATTCAATAAATAATTTGCTCATAAAATGTCCTAGTGCTGTTGAAGCTGCTCTATTTTCCATGCATATAAGGCATTGCTGCAGTCCAGCGCCGCGATGGAAGTTTTAGTTTGGTTTGTTTTCTGTGGCTGCAGCTTTGTATTTGGGCTATTGGGGTGATGTGACCAAAGATAATGAATAGTATTGTGAGTATTGCCGGAAAATAGTGGCACTACATATTGTGCTTTAGCCGCATTACAATCAAGGGAGCAATTAAATCGTATTGATCTTCAAACTTTAAAAGATATCAAAAGTTGGCCAGAGCGCCCGAATAAACCAGTTGACACTTGTTATTCGGTTTGGATTAGTCCGTGCCCAAATCCATATTGAATGCATTTGAATTAATCAACTATGCTTCGAATGGTTCTCATATTTTAGAGACACGGACAATATTGTGGAAGGTTTTGCCAAGTAGCCTCATTACACCGCTGGAAACAGAATTGTTTGAAGTCATGCCTAATCTTAATTTGACACAAATATGAAGCTGCATGAGGAGTTTCAAACTCAACATTGAGGAAGATCACAATACCTACACGAAAAAACTAACACAAGAAATGTTTGGCACGAAAATCGTTGCGAAAAATGAGACATTAAAAGCACAATAATAAAATATGAGATATACACAAAATCTATTAGTTGTATGTGTTTTGTTAATTTTATTTTGATTTAATTTTTATTTCTAAAGTTAAACATGTGATTTTCTTCTATGTTTAGATTATAAACGTAAACAAATATATGTGTATGTATAAAGACGTGGTGACAATATAAAGCTGCCCAAAAAGTACGTTAATTAAAAAATTAAAAGAAAAAAAATATTGTTTATTGTAATATCCATTTGTATATTTGCACCAATTCTTTTTAAATCACTCACAGTAAATTTTGTTCATTGCCTTTTTGCATTGGGTAAATCAACAAATGTGCAAGGCAAATTTCTCAACGGTTTGTCAACGTAAAATTACCTACGCTTATTGGTAATATTGCCCAATTAAATAGCTGGCCGGCCTGATCTACCGGTTTTTCCAGAAAATTTGTAGTTTCGTATATTAGGATTTTTGTAAATTTTTAATCGAAAATTTTAATAACTTTTAGTTGTTTGGATTATTTCGTAAGAAAAAGTAAATAAAATGGAAAATTTAAACTTTTCAAATGCGATTATCGCTTGCGATAATTTATTTATTATAATATATATAATCGTCTTGCTCTAATTCATAGTTTGTAGTTATTCCTGTATATTTGTATATTCTTCTCCTTAACTTTGCCTCACAATGACGATATCCAACACTGATTTTCTGATTTTTTCCTCCTGGCAACTTTCTGCCTTTTTGGAACCAGAAATACATACGATCGTCTTGGTCTAAATCGGTGTTTACACGGTACATCTCATGTATAATATGTAATCTATGTATTAGTGAATATAAGTGCGTATGGGTCACACATACACGATTTATGTTGACCATCAATCAAATGCAAAAAATCAAAATGAGTTTGATTTTTGAGATGATTGAAGCAAAGTGATGAACACTTGATGTATCGTGTAAACGAAATCTGATCGAAAAATATTCACTTTATGTTGATTATAGACCCGAAAACATGTTTGCGAACAAAATTAAAAGAAAATAAGAGGGAGGAGGGTATGTTCACGAATATATATGAAATATAGGAAGGCCAACAGCAATTCAAATTTTGCACGACAACGAACACCCGCAGTCGCGGTGCCGAGAAAATGGCTGAATGAAGAAAAATGATGTACCGTCTTTCTCAAATCATCAGTCTACACATACACTAAATGCTTGTACTTTAGATGTATCGTGTAATCACCGCTTAACGCATGGTTTGTAGTTGTTCTTGCAAATGTTTATATTTTTCTGCTTAACGATATCTACATCCAACTCAGTTTTTCAGACTGGAAACTTTATGCCTATTTAGAAGTGAATGGAAGCGTTAACTTAATATCGCTTAGCTCTCCATACAAAATAAGTGATAATCTAAGCAAGTGGTGTACATTTTTTGTTTGTACATATGTACATTTGTTTTGCAAGAACAAACGGAACAAATTTGACAAGAATTTGCATGTGTGCTGTTACATTCACTCTGTTTAAATAAAATTATATAAAGTATGTAAAAAGTCGAATTGAGTGAACTGAATTTTTCCTCTCTACCGTTATTCATCCTCTTATATAAACCAAAAACAATGTACTAAAGTAGTCAGTCAAAAATTCACCTCTCTTATCATGATAATGTTGTGATTACCATTCTACGCCAAAAGGGGGTTTACATGCATTTTTACTCGATTTAGTTAAAGAGAATGTACAAGTAGAGAATAAAAACCGGCGCAATTTGGCAACCCTCGTTGAAAAAAGCAAAAGTCGACGCGATTCACTCAAACACATTTCTCTCTCGCGCTTAGTTTATGTGATTTTATTTAAACTTGGATGGAATTTGTATAGTTATATACAATAATAATAAATAAATAAATAAGAAGAGAGTGAGAGAGCAGAGAAACGAGGCGCTTCACTCGTTTATTTTTGTTTCTACTTGTACATCTTTTTTGCAATCATATGAAAGGTGAGCGTAATTTCCGTTATCTTTTACATGTTTATTATGAAAACGAAAATTATGCAAAAACTGAATACGGGGCATGAGAGTGGAGTTTTCTGACTCGTAACATTAGTGGTCTTCATGAAAGCTCGAAAGAACCTCGTAAACTCGAAAACATCGTAAACTTGCACAGCAAACGTCAAAGAAACAAATTTCCCATACGAAGCGAAGCGACTTGTTCAAAAGTGGAAAGTTTCCGAGGCAAATTTGCTGCGCAAACGTGGGATGGAGAAACGTGTAAACTTTTGACATTTCGTTGTCATCTGACTAGGATGGATAAATAAGGTGACAGCACTAGAACAGTAGAAAAAGTACACATACATAATACATGCAATTGCTACTGCTACCACCTTATGTATCCATCTTGGTCAGCTGATATGGTTTTGAGCACAACTACGCTGAGCAACTTTACCTGGTGCCTCATGCAACGATGCGAGGGAAACTTGCGCCGAGCAAAAGTTCTCGGCATTCACGTTTGCATGAATGCCGCTATTGTGCCTTAACCAACGTTTAGGTATACCGACATTTCAACGTTTTCGAGACTTCAACTCACCAAACATTTGTTTTGCAGTAAAAAAAAATCAACTATGTATTGGAATGAAATCTCGAAAACTGTGAAATCTCGCTATACCTGAACATAGCTTTAGATAATCGCTAGCTCACAACTAAAACCCGCCTATTGTGTTTATTGAATTATTCGACATTGGACTTGCTCGTGTGGTCTGGGGATAAAACGCCGTGTTAATCACCGATCGACTTCGAACTGTTAATGAACTGTCATTTTCCTTGACGCACGTCACTTTGCTTTCATTCAATTCATTCTTTTCTTTTGAAAAACTTCCGACCGTACAAAGTTGGATTTTTTTTCAGAATTATTTTGTAAGAAGTTTAATAAAAAAAGGTACAATAAATTAAAAACTTATCTAGACGATAGCAAATGGATATTTTAACCAGTTTTCGTTTTCTCTTTATTGTCCAATTATGCGTAGTGTCGCCAAATAGTCACCGACAGCAGAAAGAAAAAAGTATTATTTTTGTACTTCACGGAAAGAAAAGAAGAAAATTCTATAAAGGTGGTGGTGGTGTAGGACGGACTAACCCAAACAACAACAACTAAACCAGCTACAATAAACCTTAAAGCAATCAAAGAAGAACAACATTTGTAAAATAACAACGAATTTTTATTCACCAGCATCAAATAGGAGTGAGATTTTTAATACATATATAAATTAATACGAGGTGGGCGAGTGGAAAGGAGAGAACACCAGCATGTCAGCGGTTCAAGTCGTAAAGGAACAAAACAACAATGAGGACCAACAAAAAGCATGTGCTTCCGTAGGCATTGCTTGCAATCCCCCGGCCACAAATGTGACGTCAAATAATACGTCAACAGCTGATGCGCCCGCCACAACATTGACGACACCAACAGGGGATTGTAGCAGTGCCGCTCAGAGTGAACAAATTCCATTAGCAGATCAATACAAAAATCAGGGAAACGATTATCTTAAGGGTGAGTAAGAAATAAAATTTAAATTAAGAAAGCCTCCTCCAGTTGTCTTAAACATGTCATTACAAACATGTCGCTACACCTCTCAGGCAATAAACCTTATCGAAATACAACGTACCTAAATATGTAGTTACTATAGCTGTCGCCTACATGTGTACATGTACATATACCACATATTAAATTGAATATCAACAATTCTAGATGTTTAAGTGGAGATAATCATTAGTAATTCAAATTTATGTTATCTATACTGGTCCCCATGGCATCCAGAGCATAGTAGGAAAATGGTTATATACAACATGGAATCTTCGTTTGTTGGGACTTGTATAGCTTTATAATTATGGAAAGGTCACATTTTTCCACAGTAGGACAAGTTAGGAGAAGTAGCATAGAACATTAGATAACAACTTTTGATTTTTTTTTGTTAAAATATGGACATTACACAGAAAAGAAAATATTTGTTTAATAACAACGATAATCAAATTAACATCATTTTCAAAAGAAAGAAAAAGTTACGTTTCCTATATTATTTATTTATCTTTTTGGCCTTTCCGCCAACATTTTCATTGGCGCCTTTTTTAGCAAAAATGTCTTATATGTCTCATTTTAAACGAGTATTTGAAACCACGCCACGTCTTTGACGTACTTTTTCATAATGAGTTTAATGGGTTTTTATGCTACATCAAATTTTGTGTGTTCTTGCTTCCCCGCTTCACAAAATGTGTAAGTGACCCACCGAGTCAATTTCGAGATGTAACTCATGCTATGGTTTCTGCCAAAATTTTATTTGATTGGACTTAATTTCGAGTTTCTGGACATTACGCTGGTTTCTTGCCCTTCCCAAGTACATAGTTATAAATTGTAAATTGAAGATGAGGCGATGGTGCAGATTTTCCCTGAGATTACAGCATTAACATTTGCATGTCATTGATATATCCGTATGCTCGAGTGTAATGTGATCTTTGATATATTTGTAGCATCCTAGGGTTCTTTTAAGTCTTATCTCTATGATGATTGCAATGATTAAAGAAAACCTGCTTTTGCTCCTCTATTTTGATTATTATATTTTAACTATGCGGTTTCTTGTTAATATTTTTAGAAAAGGATTTTTCAAAAGCTATTGAAATGTACACCAAAGCTATAGAGTTAGTACCAGGTAATGCTATATATTATGCCAATCGGTCTTTGGCACATCTGAGGCAAGAAAGTTTCGGATTTGCGTTACAGGACGGCATTGCATCTGTCAAATCTGACCCAACGTATCTAAAAGGTTATTATCGCAGAGCTGCAGCCCACATGTCGTTGGGCAAATTCAAACAAGCCCTTTCTGATTATGAGTATGTAAGTATTTCTCTTTCGTATACACTGCGATCTGCAATTATTACATTGACATCTTCTCTAAAAAGGTTTTAAAATGCCGCCCTAATGATAAAGACGCTAAACTTAAGTATACAGAGTGTAATAAAATTGTTAAAATGCGAGCATTTGCATGGGCCATAGCTGTGAATAAACCCGAGAAGACATTATCGGAAATGTTTAGAGATTTCGACAATATTGGTAAGGAAAATATAATCACAGTGCTTTAGGCCACCCACCACGTACTTGTCAATCATGAGCATAATCACGTTTTGCTGCCATTTCCGACACCAAATAAGAAAGCAGTGCGCTATTGGCCGCACGAGTATCAAACCTTCAAACATGTTTAATATACTGAGGTGTATTATGACGAGCGAATGACGAGTCTGTGGTACGTGTTATTGAAATTAGTTCGTGACAGAAATTTTCTCCTCGCTTGACACAGGTATTGAGGAGGATTATGTGGGACCTGCCTTAGAAGATGGTAAAGTTACATTAAAGTTTATGCTAGAGCTCATGGATTATTATAAGCAGCAAAAGAAACTACATCGTAAATTCGCATACAAAGTAAGACATTCCTAATAATAAGATTAACATATATGTGTGTAATTTATCTAATTTTTGTTTTACACAGATCCTTTGTGAAATCGATGCTTACATGCGAACTCAAGATTCTATGGTCGATATAACCGTACCCGATGAATCGAAGTTTACAATTTGTGGTGATATTCATGGTCAATTTTATGATCTCATGAATATTTTTGAAATTAATGGACTTCCCTCCCCAACAAATCCTTATTTGTTTAATGGTGATTTTGTGGACAGAGGCTCATTTTCCGTAGAATGTATATTTACGTTGTTCGGCTTTAAGTTGCTATATCCAAATCATTTTTATTTATCAAGGGGTAAGTAAATATTGTAAATGTATCTGCTGATTTTTTTGCAAGGGATTGTTTAATAACACATGATTATTCTCTTGCTTGAAACAATATCATATACTCCCACTCATAATTTGCAGCAGTTTTCTGTGTTTGTAGATATTACATTTAATACTGCTGGTACTAAGAAATATGAAGCATTTGCAAACACCACGTCCACGCATTTCTTCACTCCAACTGTATCACTTTCCTTTAAACATGAGATATCCATTACTATGTACGAAAAAATAAATCATCGCTTAGAAATGGGAATTAATCCGATATGTGATGGAAATCCATCGATTTAAATCGAATACGATTTGACATAATAATAATGTTTTTTTTTTTATTTTATTTAATTACATATTTATTTATGAGTTCCCTGGGAATTAATTTTTCCCGGGAATAAAATCCTATTCTAAACAGACGGGGAACACTCAACACCGCACCCCTCTTTTCAAACTAACTAAACAGACGGGGAATAGAATAATAAGGGAGAGAGAATTATGAATTTTCGAAGTCAGCTGTTTTGCTTTATGACGTTTGGTTTTGGTTGTTAAATGCAAATCATTTTAAGCAAATAAAACTTAATTAATAATCACAATAAGTGAAAATGTACATCATAGCCTTCAGAATGGCAGCAGAAGAACGACAGGCAGCAGGAGAAGCAACAACAAACGTTTGCAAGGAGATAGTTACGCGATGCGACGAATTCACTTGAGCTGCCGCAAACTTTGTAACACCCGGTTCAGACAGGGCAAGTTTACTTGCTCTAGTTATTGTCAATTCTCTTTTGAACTTGCTTTCATGTTCACACAGGGAAAGTTTGCTTGAGTAATTTTTGCTTTATTTTGCTTCCACGTTCTTTCTTTTATGACATTCCATTTTATTTCAATTATGAACAAATTTTATTCTGAAGGGAAATTTTTATATTTGTGGAAAAAATGTAAGTGAAAGGAATAATAATAATAATCACGACATTAATTGATTGCATAGGAGAAACTTTATTTCCTATCAACATCAAACAAATCACTTATGTACTTTGTTTATCATCCAGAATTTTATGAAGCTAACTTCGCGTAAAAAATTGCGGATGAAGTCTGTACCCCGTTTTCTTCCTTTCACATCTCTCTCCTATAAACTAGAGAAATGAGAAAGGAAACTTGCCCTGTCTGAACCGGGTGTAAGTAAATAAGGGAACTTACATATTTACTTGGCTTAACTCTAGTTCAGGGGCATTTCTGGGAATGGCATCAACATTTTATCATCAATATAGATTTTTAAGCTGAGCTGAAATATATATTTTTTTGTACTATCAGCCCATCGTCTTGAGATATGGGCTTGCAAAGCTTGAGTGTATAGTCGGCAATATCTCTGAAACTACTTTTCCGACCTTGTTGAAGTTTATGTCATTAGAAAGGCCTTTTTAAACTCCACATATACGGTTAAAAATATTTTACTTTTTATTAACCCATTGTGGAATAATTTAAAAAAATTATTTTATAACCTCACTTTTTTCTTTAAAATCATTATTTTTCAAAAAGAAAAACCGAAGTGTTGCTACATTTTTTCTACACACCGGTAATAAAGAAGATTTCAGGCTTTCTTTCAAGGTATAATACGGCTCAGTAGCCCTTGAAAGACCGGGGCTATAAAAAGTTAAAGTTTTGTTATCAAACTTTCAGCATAATATGAGGACCTGTTTTCATTAAAATATCAAAAATTATTTTAAAACAATCGCACGATTTTGCTGATGCTTGAGCTACGGTGAAATATAAATTTAACGATTTTCAAAAATTTATTTTCATTTCGACGTTATGGAAATTTTACTCGAACCGAACATGTTACATATGTATCTGAACTTTGAAGGGCCATAACTCGGGAAATATGGGCCTCCGGGAATTTTTTTTTTTTATTTAAAAATAACTTCTATACACCACCTAAAAAATTAAAAAAAATTGCTCAACTGCCCCTAATATAGAGTTGTTACAAAAAAAGATAAAAAAGGGCGCTGGTTTATATTTTCCGAAATATAGACCTCCAAAGCTTGAACGTATAATGGCATAAGTCAGCTCTTTATTATCCGATCTAGTTGCAATTGGTACCATTACAAAACCCTTTGTAAACCATATAAACCTTGTGTATAAACATTTTTATTTATATTAACCAATTGGGGAGCAAATTAAAATGAACCATTTTTTAACCTGACTTTTTTGATAAACATTTTTTTAAAAAAAAAAAAAAATTCCCTATTATATTTCTGTTTTGGTAGGGTCCGATAATAGACAAAACCTTAACTTTTTTAGGGTATAATATTCACCTATAACCCTTCGAAGGCCGGAGATATTAAAGTTCATAGTATTTTTGTGTTATAAAGCTTTCTTAGTGGCTTAGGGATTTTCTAGTCTGGTGCGAGTTCAACACCCGTTTCGTGGCATTGGCATAGTATTTTTTTAGAAATTATTTTTTAATTTTGGTGAAAGAAGTGGCAAATGTATTCAAAACTTTGAACTTAAATGTCTCCGGTCTTTGAAGGGTTATTGTTGAGAATTAAAAAAGGCAAGTCTTGCCTATTATCAGAGTCTACCAAACAATCTACCATTTTTTTGAAAATAATTAATTTTATTGAAAAAGGGAGGTTAACAAATACTGTTTATTTAATTATAATCCCCAATGGATTAATAAAAATAAATATTTGGTTACACAGATTTATAGAACTTAAAAAGACCTTTGTAATGATACCCATTTCCCAACTCAGTGCAGACGCTTTTCTCGGTGGTGACATTTTGATGTAGATCTGAGAGTTGGTGCTAAAGTAAATTTATTCCGAAGAATAATTCCATAATATTGATTAAAATAAAGTAATTATTTAATTTTTTATAGAATAAATACTTATATTATTATTATATTAAATACTTACATTTTTGCGCAGCGCTCCCTGGCAATTTGTTGCCGGAATTACTCGCAAAAATTGTTTTCACATTCTCCATTTTATTGACATTTAGAATACCTACTTTTTTCCCGGGGAAAAATTTCCCTTTTTCAAAGTTAGTTTAGAATAAGGGAATAGGGAAAAAACTCCCAGGGAAATTTTATTAAGAATAGGGGAACAGGGAATAGGGAAAAAACTCCCAGGGAATTGCTATAGAGATTGGGGCTGAATATAAAATCCCCACTCTGAGTTTAAAAAAATTTAAATCTCGAGCGAATTTAGATTTCAATATTTTTGTTTGATTGAATCGCTCCCGAGCTGGCCAATTAAAAAAATTCACTTCGCGGTTTAATTTTTATTATACTGGCATTATATCAAAGGGCCAATCTGCTGTTTCCAATTGTCTAAGATATTCATAGATTATAACGTAGCAAAAATGGTTATGGCTATAGAAAGATATGGTTGGGTTCTTCGAGCAGTATAATTATCTACCTATTTCGTTGTAGATAGACCCAAGAAGTTTCGCCCTTTTGACTTGTAGTGACAAGGTAAACAAAATCAGATCGGCCTTCGTAAAAAAAATTCAGATTGGCCCTTTTTACGCAACACCATCGATATTATACTGGCATTATCTTGTAACGAAGAAGAGCCGAAATTTTGACTCGCAAGTGGAATTTTTTTCGAATCCGGTTCACTTATTTAAAATCACTAAAAATTCCATATTCAGCAACAAATGGAAACGGTTTTTTAGATCCTTTTTTGCCGAAAACGTAAAATGTGACGAATTTGAAATTTAATAGATTAAATGGGCTGGCCTTATTTAAATTGTAGTACTTAAGAGATAAAATTCCCTGAGCAGTCAATTGATGCAGGGCAGACTGAAAATTATATGTATGTACGTATATATATATTTTAGATACAACAAAGTGTGTAAGAATGTTGTTTGAAATGAATTGGATAATAAATGGCTGATCAATCAATCCATATTCAGCAGCCTGTATCTTTTGCAATTTGTAACCGATTGCAGAATTTTAAAATGGAAATGGAAGCTAGACATCTTGAGATATAAAAAAAACATAACAATTGTGGTTTCTTAACTAAATAACTTTTTTGAGCAATTTTTAAAAAAAAAGTCCAAAAATGTGCTATTTTTTTTGGTTCACTTGAAAATTTGAATGAAACACATTTGTTGTTGTTTTTTAAATTTATTTTACTTTATTTAAGAAATATTAGTAATGGGTACAACCCCCTTTGTTTTTAATAACTTCAAATATATGGGTTTTCATTGAGAGATAAAGAGAATTTATGTAAACCAACGAAATTTGATTCCAAGCATCCTTAATGACCTGAATTAGTGACTGCTTGTCATCAAATTGTCTACGTCCTTACGAGATAACCAACCCCAGATATTTTTGATAATGTTTAGATCTGGCGAATAGGGTGGCCAGTCAAGAATATTAACATTTTGGTTTGCAATGAATTCCTTTACTACTCTGGCGTTATGTATAGGGGCATTATTATCCTCTTGAAATATCCAAGATATGGGATTTCGGAAAAGCCGATTCCAATAACGTGTTATAGCTTGCACCAGTCAGTTTTGCACTTTGAAATTCAAGATCGGTGGTGCCATAGTACGTAATAGCACTCCATATCATAATGCCGCCCTCTCGGCTGTGATGTCGGTTCAAAAAACGCTTTTCTTTGCGCAGATCATGGAAATAATAGTTGTAGCCATCAGGCCCATCCAAATTAAACTTCTACTCATCCGTAAATACAACGGTTCTCCAGTCATTAACATGACCTCTTGGCTGCACATCCCATACCATGTAGTCTCTTGCGAATTGAAGCCGCATTAAGTGGCGGCTATTTTTGTAATTTCAGGTATTTAAGATACTCACAGCTCTTAATTACTCTGCGTACTGATGACTTGCTCGCTTTCACTCCAGCTTGAGCTCTTATTTTTGACAAGGATAAGGCAGAATTAGTAGCAATTCTGATGATTTTTTTTCTCATACGTAGATAAAGACAATGAAATAAATAAAAAAATTACAGCAGACAGTTGTCCGAGGCCTTCGGCCACGGACTGTCCCTGCAGGCTATGTCAGAGACACGGCCATTAAGTTTAACGTAGAATACGCCATCCGATAAGACGGAAAACATATATAACAATAAATTCATTTGCTTATATTATTTATCATTTATTGTTATATATGTTTTCTGTCTTATCGGATGGCGTATTCTACGTTAAACTTAATGGCCGTGTCTCTGACACAGCCTGCAGGAACAGTCCGTGGCCGAAGGCCTCGGACAACTGTCTGCTGCAATTTTTATATTTACCAACGGCATTTGATTCAAGTCCGTTTAAAAAAAAAATATTATGTTAAATTTTTTTAAACTTAATTTAATTTATGTATTTTAATTAATATTTTTATTGAAATAAGTTCTGCGAATGTTGAGAGGGCCGCCCTAATATTAAAAAAGGTTTACCTTATCGAGTCTTCGCATTAGCATTCGAGCGTTGTGTGAAAGCTTTACGCTTTACAATTCAAAATTAATGTTACAACAGCTTTATTGAAGCTTTCGCAAAAAAGCTTTATTACGTTAGCTTACTGTTTGTTTCACTTTTTACTAGATACATGTTGCCAAGCAACATTAGCTTGCTGTTCGTTTCACTTTTTACTAGATACATGTTCCTAAGCAATGTTGAGCAACCAAAAACACTCAACCAAACACCACACATATGTTTGAGTGTATGTGTTTAAACAATTTTGATTTGAGAAATTAAAATACTAGAAATATATCAACCAATATGGAATGTATATCAAACGAAAGATAACATCTTCATTTACCTACAAAAAAAATTTTAAAAAAATTCATCTAGCCGTTTCCTCAAATTCAATGAAATAAAGATTACAACAATAAAAACCTGACATGACCCCTCATACCGTAAGGTAAGACGTATTCTACGTCAAAAAAATAAATGGTTTCCCATTACATCCCATGAAGGGATAGGGGAGAGTTTCTCACAATCACTGAGCTATCCGCTTTCCAGTTTTCACTCACTAATTGGGACCCACAATTTTACACCGATTCCGAACGGTATTTTGAGAAGCTTTTTCATGGCTATATACTCGATAGTGTCGCCGTCACTATGCGAGGTGACCGCCGCCGAAAGAGCAGGGTTCGAACCCAGGATCTCATGTACAAGAGGCGCGCACACTACCCATTGCACCACCGACGGCCACAAAAGACAATGAAACCCTTCCTTTAACATTTTTTCCATACCCCTTGGGGTCCTTGATGTAATTGTCGACAACTTGGTCTCCGTCCAATTTTTTTTAGATTTTGCGCGGTTTGGAATATTCTTCAGAACGGTAAACATCGATTTTAGTTTTTTCCGATAGATTTAAAATTTTTTGTTTTGCCATTTTGACTCGTAAAATGATTAAGATGTAATAAATTGTAATAAACAAACGCTCCCTACAAAAAATCATCCCTTTAAAAATAATAACAAAAATAATAAAGTGCCTTCATTCAAGTGAACCAAAAAAATAGCACATTTTTGTTCTTTTTTTTCCTAAGTTGTTCAAAAAAAGTTCTTTAGTTAAGAAACCACCAATCGGTTACAATTTGCAAAAGATAAAGGCTGCTGAATATGGAATTTTTAGTGCCTTTAAATAAGTGAACCGAAGTGTATATTAATATTAATTAATTATTAATATGAATCTGCGACATTAAATAGTTCAGTGATTCGCTTTCCTATGGTTTTACGGACTCGTAGCGGGTTCAAGACGGATCCCCAAATCGCAATTTCACTGATTCGCTTTTTATGATTTTACGGACCCTTAACGGTTTCGAAAGGTTCTGGTAACGGACTCTCTTTTATGCCCCTTTTACTGAAAAGGGTAAAAAATACCCAAAAATAGAGGCGTAACGGGTTAAATGTACAACAATATTATTTCTCGTAAAATTCTACTAGTAAATCTCTGAATACACCATAGCTCACAACTCAACTCAGTCAAAACTGATAATGTCTTTTATGGGTTAATTTCTTACTTATTCCGAATTGGTGCTAAAACATCTCAAAATCCGAATATCATATCACTATAAGTCATTGAACAAAAGAAAGACGTAGATATAAAATCTGTAGATATAAAAGCTCTAGATATAATATGTATAAAAAAAATAATTACAAGTTTAGGTATTTAAGCAAGAATGTATTTATTACATTTGTCTTTTAGCTCTTGGCAGTTCTATACCGTTATATCAGCTATAAGAGAATGAGTACTCTTGTCTTTATAGCGTTCTTCAATGGGTGCACATGTTTGATGAAATCGTTCACGATATTCATCGGACTCTATTGCCAACTGATGCTCGAAGTAATCCATATGAGAATTCAAAAAATTAATTTTCGTTGACATATGAACACCTAGCTTTTCAAAAGTACTTAGCATGGTTAGCAGTAGGGAAACGATGTTTGCTTCTCCATGCGGCAAGTTTGTTTGGTGAGAGTATTTGCTCAAATTCAGCGTTTTGCATAATTTTCTTAGATGATTCTATAAAGATACGCCAATCCTCGGGGTTATTTTCGATATTTATTTTCATCATTAAGCCTTCAATGTCATTCCAATTAGCAAATGTGTAGGATTCGTAATGTGTTCTGTTTCAACCCATGTAGTACCATCAAGATGTTGACTAGGACTTCCAGGATGTAGCTCAGGTACTGGAAGTTCATCAGAATGTGGCACTAGGAGCAATGCTGATGGTACTGCTGTATACACAAAACTCTTCCACCTATACTATAATAACTCTTCCACCTATACTTTTAATATGGCGGCATTTTGACATACGTACCAGTTGGCGTCGTCATGCTCACCTGGGTCAAGCCAGCTCATGGAAATACAAAACTATATTGATTTTGGTTGACCTGCAGCGAAAATTAAAAATACTAATATTGTGGTAAAAACTAAAGAAGAACATCGTGATCGAACATTAGATTTTGAGTTTTGTTTTGATTTTGCTTCTTCATAGTGTTTTGCTTCCAAAGTGCAGCTGATAAATTTCACGCCCCAAATTTTTATTTTTGGCTTATTTGTGGCATTTAGGTTGAGCTTTCAGCTTCAGGGATTTATAATAGAATTTTACGAGAAATATTTTTGTTATACATTTTAACCGTTACACATTTTTTGTTATACATTTTCTTGGAGATTAAAAGACCTATATATTAAGGAGCTAGAGGGTTAAAAAGCTCAACAAAAATATTTCTCTTAAAATTTTACACAAAATTGCAGAACACATTCTATACCTAAAATGTAAGGATCACATGGTTTCCTATGTCGATTCATCATAAGAATATAACAGAATCCGTTGTAGAAGATTGCATTTATCTGTCGTTTACAATTCCGTGCCAACACAGTACAACGTACCGCATGGGCTGACACCATTACCGGATTATTCCCATTGTCCTTTACTGTGACTTCGAGTCTGTAATCAATTATTGTGTTCTGAAATATCTCATCATAATTTCACACTCGTATCCATCATAATTGAGCTGCCCGTGGTGTAGGCATGTCATGATTATTCCGATTATGATTCTGTCAATCCAAGATTAATACAAGAGATCAAACTGAATGCAGTACGAATAATACTGATGAAAGGTTATTCAGACTTGATAATTTTCTAACAATACACACATTTGCTCCTTTTAAGAGACTTTTCAGGAAGACTTTCTCAAATGTTCTAGAGTAAAATTGTAGTTTTCATTAACAAGTATTGACTTTATGTATCTTCGTTGGTCAAAAGTAACTGTAATTCAGAAATAGGGCTAAGAGAATAATTAGACAAATAACATATTGCTGTCAGAGAAATATGTTTGAGAACAAGTCGACTATGGAAATGTGAACAACATTAAACGGCAATAATGTAGGCAATGTAATGAATGGGTTGTTGATGTTGACTAATTAAGAAGTCTGTTTATGTCTAATAATAGAATGTCAACCAGCAATATCCGTGAATGCTAGATTATTATGGCAAAGTTATATTGTATATGATAAGGTCCTTAACATGGTCAAGCAGCTATAGTAGAACGCGAAGGCATAACATTTAAATTATTTAAATCAGTTTTGCCACTCACTGTGAGTGAGTGAAAACTGGAAACCGCACAGCTCAGTGATTGTGAGAAGTTCTCCCCGGTCCCTTCATGGGATGTAATGGGAAACCATTTATTTATTTATTGGTCGAAAATATATAAAAAAAACTTAAGATTGTAAATCATTTGGAAAGCCTTTCGATCCTACCCAATTGTCAGCCGTGATTTAGAAGTAACTGAAGTACAATTTCATCGCCAATACAAGGCAAGACAATCAATTTGGCCATGGGGACAGTAGTACACGACTACCACACCACTTGCCATAGATGCTGCAATTGACATGACCGATAATACGATTCTGGTGGAAAAACTCTAGTTTTTTTTTTGCTTTATTTGGATTTTTTTGTCACAGAATGTAATTTAATATATTTACATTTGTTTGGTAGAAATGAATATGTTTATTGTATTGATGGTGTTACAAGTATTTGCCAAGTGAATAGCACAGCCTTGAACCATCTACTGATCTCTATTGATATTAATGATGAGTTTGACCAAAAATAAAGAAATCCGTGTTACGTTAGCTCTTGCGGACGACTTACAAATTGCGGTCAAGTGCAGTTCTGACCCAATAGAAGTGTTACAGGGTGCCATTGACCTCGCCGTCAATGCAAAGAATGGGTAACAATTAATTTATTATTCTTTCTGCCATTAAATAATGTGTACTTACATATATACAGTGGTTCACAGCTTATTCCGTGCAGTGCATGCTTTAATATTCAAGCCCCTATTACATAAATATGAAACATAGTAACGCCAAAGTGCAAATGCAGTTTTGTAGACATTAATGTGTGATATAACACATTTTTTATTCATAACAAAAAGTAATTTATTAATAACGAAAAACAATAAAAACTGAAGAAACGCTTAATTCAAAGTGCCAGCATATTTCGTGCACGTCACTACAGTCTCATTATTCTGAACAAATTATTGACAAATGCTTAATATTAGTAAAGGGTTTTTCAACAGAGACGCTACAAAAGTAAATCGATAGGGACAGCAAACGACGCCATATTTTTTCCCGCTCTTTTGACATTTCTCTTCAGTAAGGTTTGCCATTTCTTCATGGAAAGATATACGAGCCAACAACGAGTCGAAATTATTAAAATTTACTACAGAAATTTGGAGTCAGTGGCCTCAACTTTAAGAGCGCTACGTCCAATTTATGATGAGGCTCATTTCTGGCTGAATGGCTTCGTCAATATGCAAAATATGCGTTATTGGTCAGACAGCAATCCATACGTAATCCCTGATCCACACGTAATCCATGAGTCATCATTGCATCCCGAAAAAATTACGGTTTGGTGCGGTTTATGGGCCGGCCGCGTCATTGGGCCGTACTTCTTCCGTGATGATCAAGACCGGCACATTACTGTGAATGCAAATCGCTACCGTTCAATGATAACCGAATAGTTTTGGCCCCAATTGGGTAATATGGACTTGGAGGACATGTGGTTCCAACAGGACGGCGCCACAAGCCACACAGCGAATGCCACAATCAATTTATTGGAAACCAAGTTTGGTGAACGTGTTACCACACGAAATGGCCAAGTCCAAATGGCCGTTAGATTATTTAATGTGGGGCTACGTCAAGTCTATGGTCTATGCCAACAAGCCAGCGACGATTGATGAACTCCGTACGAATATCGAACGTGAAATTGCAGCAGTATCGGCCGATTTATGCTTGAAACCCGTCGAAAATTGGGTTCAGCGTCTGGACTTCTGCAAGCGTGCCCGTGGTGGCCATGCAAAAGAAATCGAGTTCCATACATAATGGCATCGAACGTACTTTCACAGGAATAAAGAATTTCATTGGTATCTAAAACCGGTTTTGTTTTATTTAAAAAAACTTTTGTAGCGCTCTTATTGAAAAACCCGTTATTAGGTATGACCGCCTTTTTGATCAATAATATCCTTAAGTCGTTTTGGCATCGAATCCACTAACTTTTGGGTTGTTTCTGGTCCAATTTTCTGCCAATACTCCAGCATTGTCTTTTTAGTCCTTCCTTATTAGAAATCTGTCACTTTCGAATGCTCTGCTCCAAATTTTCAATGACGTTCACGTCTGCTGACTACGCCGGTCGTGTCATAAGATGAGGACAGTTCCAAATTATCCCGAAAATTGTCCCGTACGCTTAGCAATGTGGCACTCTGTAGCAAATTTTCCTTCAGGATATTAAGGTACATTTCCTTATTCATGTTTCCTTCCATAAACACCAAGTTTCCGACCCCTCCTGCTGACAAGCACGCCCAAACCATTACACTTCCTCCAACATGTTTAACAGTTGATCTGGAATTTGCATTATTTAGTTCGGTATTTGGCTTACGCCATACATATGTCATGCCACCAGAACCGTAAATGTTGAAAATGACAGTATTCCAGAAGCTTGGAGATATTGAAACATTCTTCTTGTCGAAGTTAAGACGGCTCTTCTGTTTTTTCTAACTAATGAACGTTTTTTTCACGGCATTTCGATCATTTAATGGGTCGATTATCGATAGCAACCGAACCTCAGTTGCGTTGCCAGTTGCCGAAAAGTTATTACATATGGCAACTGACAGCTAGCAACTTCTGTTTCTTAATAGAGGTTATATTGGCAACCACGAATTTATGGTTGCTGTATAGTTTCTACATAGAATAATACATACCATAGAAGCTTTTATTCGCTCAATAAATTAAACGTCATAGGTACGATGGAAAGTAAACATTGGATGGTGGAAAATATGGGTTCAATAATACCAGATAGTGGCAATAGTATACAGCGATCAACAAAGGAACAACAACCGATTTTCGTGTTTTTGTGGCAAACTAGTTGTGTTAAATACAATACAAATGTATACCGACGATAAAAGTAAACAAAAAAGTGCAAAAATATATTTAAATTTTTCACAAAACGACAGGAAAAAGTTAAGTGAACATATTTTGTAACTCCACCTGGTGTATGTAAATTTTAAATTTAATTGCTCTCATTTCCATAAACCTACGATGAAGAGTGTGAAATGAAACGTCAGATGAGAGAATAAGTTTATCTATGTATGTATTATTCTATGAGTTTCTAAAACAAAACAAAACGCTCAGGTGAACGATAAGGAGTCAAAAGCTGTGGTTGTAAATGAAATCATAATTTTTGTTGTTAAATTGTAATGTTTATAAAAATTTGTGCATAATATATACAATAATATTTATATAAAATAGAACCTAGTAGCGGCAAAATTGTCGGAGCTCTGGCAGCTCAAAACTTATGAAAAACCCAAATTAAAGAAAAATATAAGAACACGAAAAATATATGTTGTTGTCGGACAGACCGAAACAGGCAATTGTGGGTACTCAAATGAAAGGTATTTTTATCCCAAATTTAATGGTGTCTTTATTTTTGTGGAACGGCATCGGTACACCCAGATAACCCCAATTTACCATATTTATAGTATGTCTTGATATTTAGTGCGGGTGTTCAAATTAAAGGGAATGATGAATCTGCTTCATTGCTAGTCATTTTAAAAACTTTCAAGGACAATTTTCCAGACTTTAAATAAAAGGTCTGGAACATAGGTATTATATTCTCTATATTTTTCTGTAACTTCGGCCTTTTTTTTTATAAATTTTTGAGCTGCGCCTTTTGTTCCAAATGAGTAGAACCAGGATGTGTGGCGTCACATACCTGATTCGCATTTCGTAGTCGCACATCTACTATTAGATCATTGTTATGAAAATAATTATTATAGTATTATAACTTAGCAGCAACACATTCAAACTAAATGGCGAACTTCTTAATTCGCTCCAATGATACGTACGTGTGTCCCATCTATACTCGTACATCCAACGTCACCAGGAAACTTCGTTTTATAGTAAAGCCGGATTTTATTTTTTGGTCTTTTCCTCCTCCATCATTTTTGAAATAATCCACATCTGCTTCAATTAGATGCACAATTTCCTTCAAAACAATCGACAACGTAGGTTGAGCCATGCCAAGGTTGAAGTCGTTGCCATGCGACTTTTGGAAACTTCCCCCCCGCAAAAAACCTTAAAGTTGTACAAACTGTCGCCCGATGAGCTCGTTTGAAGTCATTTTCCAAAATACCCATTAAATATTATTCTATTCCTTCTTTTGGAAGGCAATTTTTTGTTTTAAATTTGATACTTTATTGCATTAAAAACACGGAAAACTGATCTGCTCCATAGATATTTAGAAAAATGTATGAAAAAGCATAAAAATACATATTCATTCTCATTTTTCAGTGGCCAAAACATATGCAACTAATAAAATCAAGCGCGGTTCAATGCAATTGATCTGAATATTTTCTAGCAAATCCGTTGTTGTCGATTACAAAGTGACATATTCGAGGCATTGATATTATTAGTTCGTCAATGACGCTTGTTGGGATTGATTTCCCCGCATCTTCCAGTCATCGATACAAAATATCAGAACTTTTTTGCCACTCAATTTTTTGGTTTATGATTTCCCAGAGTTTCTCGATGGGATTTAAGTCTGGTGATTCTGGTGGCCATTCCATAACCGTGACTCTATATTCGCCAAACCACGATTTAACCACTTTCGATGAGTGTTTGGGGTCGTTGTCTTGCTGGAGGACCCACCACAAGGGCATATCGTACTCGGCATATGTCTTTATACACAAATTGGTCCAAAATGCCATAAATTTTATGCAGTGGACCAACACCAGCACCTGAAAAGCAGCCCCACACTATTACACTTCCCTCTCCATACTTGACTGCCTTTTTGCAGTAACGTGCTTCGATCCGTTTTCCTACTAGTCGTCGAACGTAACACATGTCATCGCTGTCAATAATATTAAATTTTGATTCGTCACTAAACAAGACAGACCTCCATTTACTTCCTGCCGAATTTAAATAGTCTTAAGCAAACTGTAAACGATTTTTCTGTTTACGCTTTGATATAAGCGGTTTCTTTGCAGGGCTTCGTTCGAGTTGAGAGGCCTGCAAAGGACGTCTAAGAATTATTCGAGCAGAAACTGATATTTGAATTTTGCAGTTATTTTGAAGGAAGAGATAAGTGGGTCTTATTTCACGTGCCTGATGATCAAATTGTCCGTCCGATCACTTGATTTGCGCGGTCGACCACCTCGGTGTATAATCAAAATTACCGAAGTTTTTTTTTTAAGTAGCAATAATGCGAGATATTGAACTTTTATGAACATTATATTTCTCGGCAATGTCTTTATGTGATATTCCACAAGAATAAGCATTCACAATTTTCCGTCTGAGCTCAAATCCGAATTTATGGCGCCCTTGATAAAACGAACTCTATTTTAGCTTCAATTTTTTTTAATACTGAATATTCCTACAAATCCCTTTACACAGGCTTACTAATTAGTTATATGAAGAACAGCGATCAAAAGAATTAAAAAAACGACGTTGTTTAAAACAAAATTTGAGAGTTGCATATGTTTTGTACACACCGATTTTAATATTTATCGATAAAAATGCCGATAACATGAAATGTAAACAAAAGCTGTACATTCTGAAATTTTTTTTAAAAATCTTCATGCCGTTTATTATTTATTGAAATATCATTGTCCTTTTTGTGGTACAATTTTACAAACTTATAGAACCTGTTAAAGGCAGGCAATCTTAGTTGCATAAGTTTTGGCCACCACTGCGCACAGTGTGTATAATTAAATCTCGCTCTTATGGGTACATCGAGCTTCTCGTCGTTAATTCCTTTTCTGCATAGTGTTTGTTAAGAAAGTATGTACACAACTGTATTTACACTTTGCCGATATGTCATTTAGTTTTGTTGCTACTGCTATTTGAGTACTCAAACATTCACTGCACGGAATAACCTGTGATCACCTGTAAATTATTTATTCCCCAATATTAGGAATTATGCAATGAACTTCGTTTAAATAGTCAAATCGTATTCGATTTTGACTTGATGGATTTTTCATCACATGCCGGCCGGCCGGTTTGCTCTAAATTTAATATATAAAAATAACCTTTCCTTTTTGTATTACAGGCAACCATGAGAGTGTAAATATGAATCAAATGTATGGCTTCACTGGTGAAGTAACTGCCAAATACACAAGCACCATGGCTGATATGTTTACCCAAGCATTCAATTGGTTGCCACTGTGTCACTGTATCAACAAAAAGGTATTAGTTATGCACGGTGGTCTCTTCTCAAGCGATAATGTTCGTCTGGTAGACCTAAAACATATTCAACGTAACTGTCAACCACCAGAAGATGGTTTAATGTGTGAATTGTTGTGGTCCGATCCTCAACCGTGGGCTGGAAGAGGGGCATCAAAACGCGGCGTTGGCATACAGTTTGGTCCGGACGTTACAGAAGAATTCTGTAAACTCAATAATTTAAATTATATTATTCGTTCGCATGAGGTTAAAAATATGGGCTATGAGGTAACTCACGAAGGCAAGTGTATTACCGTATTTTCAGCACCCAACTATTGGTAAGTAATCCAAGATCTCAGAAATAATAGTGTTTATAGGTTTGTTTGTCATACAACTATGTTTTATTGCAGTGATACTATGGGTAATATGGGTGCTTTTATCACAATCAAGGGCAATGATTTCACACCTAAATTTGAATCGTTTGAGGCTGTGGTAAGTATTGCTATTTATATATAATTTATATATGTAAAGGGGTTTTCAATAAGAGCGCTACAAAAGTTTTTTAAATAAAACAAAACCGGTTTTAGATACCAATGAAATTCTTTATTCCTGTGAAAGCACGTTCGATGCCATTATGTATGGAACTTGATTTCTTTTGCATGGCCACCACGGGCACACTTGCAGAAGTCCAGACGCTGCACCCAATTTTCGACGGTTTTTAAGCATAAATCGGCCGACACTGCTGCAATTTCACGTTCGATATTCGTACGAAGTTCATCAATCGTCGCTGGCTTGTTGGCATAGACCATAGACTTGACGTAGCCCCACAGGAAATAATCTAACGGCGTCAAATCGCACTACCGAGGCGGCCAATCGACTGGGCCATTTCTTGAGATAATACGTTCACCAAACGTGGTTTCCAATAAATTGATTGTGGCATTCGCTGTGTGGCATGTGGCGCCGTCCTGTTGGAACCACATGTCCTCAAGTCCATATTATCCAATTGGGGCCAAAAATATTCGGTTATCATTGAACGGCAGCGATTCACATTCACAGTAATGTGCCGGTCTTGATCATCACGGAAGAAGTTCGGCCCAATGACGCCGCCGGCCCATAAACCGCACCAAACCGTAATTTTTCGGGATGCAATGATGACTCATGGATTACGTGTGGATTTCTGTCTGACCAATAACGCATATTTTGCTTATTGACGAAGCCATTCAGCCAGAAATGAGCCTCATCGCTGATTGTTGAGGCCTCTTAAAGTTGAGGCCACTGACTGTAAATTCGGTAGTAAATTTTAATAATTTCGACTCGTTGTTGGCTCGTATATCTTTCCATGATGAAATGGCAAACCTTACTGAAGAGAAATGCCAAAAGAGCGGGAAAAAATATGGCGTCGTTTGCTGTCCGTATCGATTTACTTTTGTAGCATCTCTGTTGAAAAACCCTTTATATAATGCGATTTGAAATCGATGATTCGCGCACATATTTTACTTTAACAAATAATTACTGTAACAACTGAGTTACTCTTTGGCAATATTTGTATAGTACAGGTGATAATAACTTGTGAGCAGTGAGCTACAGCGCTCTTTAAGATTGGCATATGAGTACTCGTGTGTTGCTTTTCTAATTTATTATACGATTAGAAAGATCGAAAGAAGTGCCAGCTGTTTGCACAGTTGTCTTTTATATTCAAAAAGTATGTCGCCTATAAAATGTGTTTTTTTTTGTTTCTTACAGCCTCATCCAGATGTTAAGCCAATGGCATATGCAAATAGACTTATGAGCTTGTTGGGGTAGTCATTTTAGTCAAGTTATATAAATACATATATTCTTCTACGGCTCTAATGTTTACAAAACAATCTTAATAAAAATTTTAACTCTAAAGCACTTTTCTACTATAAAGATACGGCAGAAAGATAACTTAGGATGAATCATCCTTCAGTTATGGTTTAACAATAGCCTCGGGAACCAACAACAATGGCACTGCATAAACAAATCAAGCTTGGCCCAAAACAACCAATGAAAGGAATAAAGTGAAATCAATTCCCAAAACAAAGAAATATAAATAATAAACAACACTTCCAAACACCGATACCACATCTTTGAGGATATATGATAAATATAAAAATCAAATTTCAAAATATAAAATATGTACTTGCAATAAAAAAAATGGAACTTGTTTAAACATGCATATATATATACATATATATATATATATCAAAATTGTTTTTATTTGTCTGATTCGTTTGTTATTTTTTTATATAAGCGTATTATTTTTTACCTGTTTTCGATTTTTAGAAACTACAAATTTTTGCCATTTTTGTATTTTATATCTATTCTCATGAACATTTGTATCCATTTTTTAAATAAACAAAGAAACCTCGATTGTACACATTTTAATAGAACATATTTGTTTTGTGGAAGCTCCGTTATTTTTTAATTTGGCTGTAAATACATCTCATCCTCCTACTCGTCTGCACTGATAACGCGCTAAACTAACACCTACTCCTTTTATATGTCTCGCTCTATGATCAACTCTGGTTTAAACAAGGAAATTGCTACCATTAGGTATACATACAATGCGTATATATATATACTATATATATATGTATATATATATATATATATATATGATTAACAGTAATAATGAAGAAAAGGAAATATTTTACCATAAAATATAATGAAAAAGACATTTATAAATAGTAATGAATAATATAACAGAACGAAACAAGAACATCATCAAAAACACAGGTAAAAATTTGATTTTACTACTCAAAAAAGACAAATATAGAGCAATTACTAAATGTAAATGTAAAAAAAATAAAAGTAAACAGAGAAATCAATATAATAATATGAAAAGAGTAAATCCAAATATTTAATAAAGAAATTTTTATGAACTGAAATTAATAGTACTTTAAATTTTATAGTTATCGCCGCAGTCTGATAAGTAAACTCAATATACACTTTAACACTCAAGTGTTTCAAATTTTAAAGTACGAAGTATTTTGCTATATCGCACCCGTTCAACAATACTGTATTAACTAAAAATTTTTTTATTTTATCTTGTTGGCAAAAAACAATACATAACACTATCTGCAAACAATAAACAAAGGTTATGTGGTGCAATACAATAATTGATGGGGTTTCTAAATATTGCCTAACTTTTGTTAATGGAAAATTCCTTAAGCATTAAGAAAACAGTTTTTTGTCTCTCCTGAACACTTTGAAGTTTTTGAGTTAATACAGTATTGTTGAACGGGTGCGATATGTATCGTACATTAGGGTGTACTGAAAAGGGTTTACGTTGAAGTTTCGATTCCTAGTGTATTTGGGTAAAAAATAATTATTTTTGGGTTAATATGGTGCTCAAACGATGACTCATGACGAGCCTAAACATAAAAATATATTTTAAAAATTTAAAAAAAATATTTTTTAACAATTTTGATGAGTATTTTTTTTCGTCCCAATTTAAATTTTTGTTTAATTTTATATGAAAATATTGAAGAATGATAACTTCCAAAAAAAGGTCCCATTTTTATATTCTTTATATTAACTTCACCTGTCTGTATGCATGCCGAAAAAATTTTGGATTGATTTTTAACCCTTTTCCCGTGAGCTGAATCGAGTTTAAACTTCGCAGGCAAACTAATGGCGACGACAAAAAAGAACTATCAAAATATGGGCGAGATTGGACAAAGGGGCGTGGTTATATATAAAGAATTTATAGTCAAAAACTATGTTTTTACGGGTTGGGTTTTTATTGTTTTTTTCCCCAAAAAGTGGACAACATTACTTCGCTTGTAATTTTTTTTCTTACTGCAGGAGCAAATTTGTTTATGTTTCGTGAAGAAGACAATCAACGGACCAACCAACCAAAATTTTTGTTTCCTGAAATTCTCAAATGGCAAAGCTCCAAAAAAATGTTTATAATATTTTTTAACCCCATATGTTGACTTCTTACTCAGAAAATATAATCACATCCGTGCGTGAAAAAAAAGTCATGGCGACAATTTTAGTAACAAATCCCCAATGTTGGAACATATTTTCACCGTTTTCGGAATTTAGGTATTTTGTTTGGGGAAAACGGAAACCTGTTAGCCATTAATTTAAGATGCATTTTTTTCACATATCTCAAAACTTTCATTATGATATCTCAATTTCTATAGATTTGACGCCATTTTTAATACGATTTTTTTCTCTAAATATTATTTTGTTTATGAAATTTTGGGCCTTTTCGGAAATGCATCACTGCTCTGCAACTGATGCGCAGCACGTTCGTAAATGCAACTTCTGACAACTTTGCAGGTGTTTTGAGACCGTAATTGCGAACAAAATGCGCAACAAACAAGCATCTGCAACAGTAGTTGCATTTCCGAATAGGCCCTTTAATTTAACATGAAATGAAGCACAACACTTGAGGGATAATTATGTATATGATGTATGGGCTAATTACACAGTGAAACAAATTGAGGGTTAATCTCTGCAAATCATGCAACACTATGACGGTTCGTTAGTTCATCCAAAATGATGACGATTGCCTAAAGGATTTTTTCCTGAGGCACCCGTTTTCGAAATATCGCTTTTGTCATTTTCAAATTTTCAGGCGTCGACTAATTCTTATACTAGACTTAACATTTCTCTCAGCAAATTTATGATATTTGGACTGGTGTGATATGAACGTTGGATGTTGAAAATAATTGCTTCAATAATACAAGATAGAGGCAATGGTTCAAAACAACCTACAATATTTCGTTTTGTGTGATAAAATTATTGTGTTAAATACAACACATATGTATGCTAACAATAACAGTCAATAAAAAAGTGTAAAACACATTTAAATATCAGTTTTTCACCAAAACGACATGAAAAATTAAAGTCAGAAGTTATTGTAATTCCACCTGGTGTATGCCACTTTTCGTCAAACATCTCTGTATCACACCGACCGCACCACGAATAGTGTGAAAGGAAATGTCAGATGAGTCAAATATTCCCTCTATAGAGAATTACTCTTATGTTTTCAGGTATTGTGTTGATATTTGTGAGAGCCAATATTTCAGAAATGGTTCAAATTTCATAATACTGTTTTTGGCTGAAATGTAGCTTATGAATCGTAGAAAAATCGTGCTACTATTACAAAGCGAAAAAATATTTATTTTGTCGATTTTTTTGCAAAAGAGAAGTTAGGGAGGAGGGGGCCGAGCCCCACTAATAGTGAAGAGTTTCTGAAAGATAGATAGACGTAGAACAGACAGAGGAGCCACTCAATTATATTCCCAGTGTATATACTGGGTGATTCAGGAAGTTCCGGACAAATTTCTCCAGCGTATTCCTTGGCTCATTTCATGAAGAAAAGTCCACTAGGACCATGTCCGAAAATGCAAGGGTGCGAAATGGCAGCGGGTTCAAAATTTTCGGATTGGCGGTCGGAGGGTAGTAGGGTAAAGTTGCTAACTTCTGAGCCAGTGGTCGGATTTTTTTGTTTTTGGACTTGTTGGACAGGTCTTTAAGAGGCCTTTCAGAATTTCAATAAAATAAAATCTTAAACGTGTTAATTTACAAAAACAAATAAATGTGTGCTGTTATTTCGCTTCCAAAAACAAAAACAAACATTTTTGCATTTCAGTAAAATGGTCCTAACTTTGGAACGGTAAGACCTCTGGGCTTCGTTTAGGTCATTTTGGAAAGGTAAGATGTATGGCTATCTTTCAACAGAAAAAACATAAGTTACCAGCCATCTGGCTGAGCAAATTGAGGTTGTGTGAATTTTTTTTTCCATTTTTTTCCGAAAGCTCTGTATCTCGGCGATTTTACTTTTTTCTACTTTTTTTATTGATTCTGAAAGGCCTCTTAAAGACCTTTCCAACAAGCCGACCACTGGCTCAGAAGTTAGCAACTTTACCCTACTACCCTCCGACCGCCAATCCGAAAATTTTGAACCCGCTGCCATTTCGCACCCTTGCATTTTCGGTCATGGTCCTAGTGGACTTTTCTTCATGAAATGAGCCAAGGAATGCGCTGGAGATATTTGTCTGGAACTTCCAGAATCACCCTGTATATTGTACATATATCACCCCATAGGCCTTGATCGATACAAGATGAAGGATTCCAGATTTCCAGTGGGGTTGAAAGAACCAATAGACAAATCATCAGACGATAGTATCGCCTTCCTGGATCCATGGCAGACCCCGCGAGAATTCCATCAGATCCTCAATGGCCACGTCGTGCAAAAAGAACAAGCCATAGTGTAAATTAGAATAGAGTATTTTATTCTCTCAATATTTATAACGTCATAGGTGCAAGTGAACATTGGATGGTGAAAAGCATGGTTCAATAATACCAGATAGATGCAATAGTACACAACGTTCAACAAAGCAAAAACAACCGCATTTCGTGTTTTTGTTGCAAAATAGTTGTGTTACATACAATACAAATGTATAGCAACGATAAAAGTCAACAAATAAGTGCAAAATATATTGAAATTTCACAGTTCTATACGAAAACGAAATGAAAAAGTTATGTCAACAGTTCTTGTAACTAACTAACTGTCAACAGTTAATTTTCGTCGAATATCTCTAATTTTCACAAACCTACGACGAAGAGAGTGAAATGAAACGTCAGATGAGAGAATAAACTACTCGATCCTAAATTCCTCTATGGGCCAGGCACTCTGCCTGAAACCACCCAAAGCAATGGCGGCGCCTACGCAGTAGGGCTGGGCATTGACATAGAAAGTGCACCTCTTCTTCATCACCACAAGCCTGGTAGTAATCAACCCTGTTCACAATCCAGTTGCGAGTGAAGCATCCAGCATCACAATGACCCGCGATCATCCCAATGATGAGCAGCAAGTCAACCTTGTCCAGTCGAAGAAGCGTCTTAGTTCTCCTTGAGTCCACTGCCGGCCATATCTCTCTTGAAATCCTGCAATTCACTCTGGCCCGCCAGGTAGCGTTGATCTCGACTAGCGACCAGCGATAGATCAAGCCATATAAGTAGCAGATCGGCGGATTTGCAGAGGCAACCAACCTCAAATCAGTAGAAGTGCATCCTGCTCTAGCAAGACAGTCTGCTTCAACATTTCATTTTACATCACTATGCCCCGGAACCGAGCAGTCTTAGTTTGCCGAGCACTATACAATTCAAGATCCGCTTGCAATCCCTAACCAATTTGGATTTACACATGTGTAACCTGATCGCACTGAGGGCTGGCTTACTATCGACGCAGATGACGAATTCACCCGATGGATACAAGTATAAGTCTATTATCTCAATTGCAGCTCTCATAATCGCGACAATTTCCACATGGAAGATACTACAGTTCGCATCCACTCTCATCGAAAACACGGGTTGAAGAAACGACTAATACCTCCTTCCATTTGTCTGGCATCAGGGAAAGTCTGAGAAAGCGTCACATTTCTGCAGTATAACCAGCAGGATCCCATCAGGACCCGGAGATTTAAAGGGTTTCACTCCCAATTGCGATATATCTGGAGTGGAAGTCGCCAGATGATTTAAGAAGCTCAAGTGTCTCAGCTCCGGAGTTGGTCCATCACCCATCAGATTTCCTAATGTCGCAAAGGACTCTAGGGTCCCTGGACAACATGGGTCGAAATTGCGCATCTTCGTTTACCTCGATTATCACAGAAGCTGATCCAAGCGACCTGTTTTGCCTTTTTAATGTCCCTATTGAACTGATTAAAACTGTTTTTGTACACAGTCCAGTCCGATTCCCTTTTCGATTTCTTTACCTTTTTGAAGAGTCTCCTAGTGGACTTACGCTGAGCACACAACTCCCGAGTCCACCATACAGGCTGCCTCCTCTTGCCCGGGAAGGTAAGAGGGCATGCATCAATAAAGCATTTATATAGAAGATCTGTGACTATGTAAACTTTCCTATTAACATCGTTACTTGTGGTGCAGGGATTGTAGTCCAACCCCGACAGCCTAGTGACAAGATCATGAAATTTCACCCAATCAGTTTTCCTAGGATTCCTAAAGTGAGCTTGCGATCCCGCCACGAAGTCAATAGTGAAGAGAATTGTACTACGGTCAGAAAAGGAGTAGTCATCCGACACCCTCCAATCCCTTACAAGCCATTCCTCAGAAGATGGGGTTATGTCAATGACACTCTCACTCATTTTATTAAGAAAGGCAAATCTTGAAATAAAAAGCAGCTGAAATAATAGAATCAAAGACAACTCACCTCTATTATTTATCGCCTCTATTATTTATCGCAGCCCCACCGTGTGTGTGTTGAGCATTGCATCACAGCCCATAATAAGCCTTCTTCCTTTAGTAGATGCCTCGCGTGTACCAATTCAATAACTGTCCTACCAGGCGGCGGCAAGTACACAGACGCAAGTATCAAATTTGATCCAGTCTGAACATCCATGCACACCGTTGCCACGTCGCCCATACTAAAGTTGGAAGAATAGATACATTTTAAATCTTTTCTAGCTACTATATAAACTCTTACCTTGCCAGATGTTCTGACCGCAAAGATGTTGACATTGCCCACACCTTTCACATTGTTCTCGCGGTCTATCCAGGACTCCTGTACTAGGGCAATGTCAAGCTCATGGTTCGTGAGAGAGAGTAGAAGATTGGCGGAGGCAGAACCGCAGTGGTGCAGATTCATCTGCGCCAGACTAAGCCGGCTATGTCTATTTCCGTATAGAGAAGCTGGAGTGGTGGAACCTGACGGTTACAAGACCAAAAAGCATCTTTCCCTCACGAGCTTTAATCCTCTCAAGTGACACTGAATCCAGGGCGATTCTAAAATGGTTTCCTGAGGTATCCGTATCGGTAGAAGAACCAATGGACAATACTTCCCAGACATGGGTATTGAGTCCCGGGTTCTGCTTGCCAAGAAGTTTGATTACCTTATCCGCGGACAAAACTAGCGGCGGTATCCAGACGTACACAATGGGTGGGAGCGGGAGTAAAGACTGAGAAATAACCTCCAGTCCTGAACATGGCCAAGCTTCGTCAATACCGGCGATTGTGTTTCTAAAGAAGTCCACAAACGATTATGACTCCCTTCAGCCAGGCGACACCGCAGAAGCTAATCTCACCGATGCTCCTGCTATCGTTCAACATTGCATCCATCAGCCTTTTTTCAACCTGCAACCAGTTGGTAGGGCTGATCTTACCATCAGGATCAGCTCTATGAATGATTACAATCCTAAGGGACAGATTTGATTCTAAGCTACTTTGTTTCCTTGGCTTCTTCAATCCTACGAGGGGTCCTTCACCTGACCGCTTTTGGGAAGTGGGCCAAGAGAACCGGATTGGGTTTTACCACCGGCGGCCCCTGAAGAAGAGGGACCTTCCACTTACTGCGCTGGAGGATCCCCCCCACTCTCGAAGAGCAGGCAGCCCTGTTTACGGACTTTGCATCCGGCTAACCTGGGGCCTAAACTCGGGTGTTTGGAATGGGACCAGAAAACGACGTACTTCCACTATTTTGGAAAGACGGGCTACCACTTCCATCACTCAGGAGCAGCACATCCATGATACACTCGCGGCAATCGGATAGCACCTGCTTGTCCTTGTCAGAGAGATACTATGAGACTTGACTTTGCCTTGAAGCTATGTATGTGTTAGTATTTTCCTAGTATTCCATCACGTTATTTAAAAACATTAGGTTCTGAATCCAATGGCTGTCGAATAATCTATGTTACTCGGCATAGATATCTGTGTCCATAGGTGGTGCAATTGTTGTCGCGCGTTTATACATAAGAACATAGGTTCAATACTCATTCCAGCCACCTTTAATTTCGTTCGAGGACGGTCCTTACAGTATTAGAGTATCGAATGACTAGGCATGAAATATGTAGAAGCTTCGGAATGCGTAATGCTCTAGGAACTGATCAGTGAGCCTACAAATTAGAAGGCGCACAGTTCTCTGATTGTGAGAAACTCTATCTCTTCATGGATGTAATGGGAAAGGATATTTGTCTTCGCCTCGACAACTTAGTATCAGAGATAAAAAGTGTACGTTTTACAAGTGAAGTAGAAAAATGAAAAATGAGTGAAGTAGAAAAATGAAAAATTGTGTTTGGAGGAGGAAAAAATTTAATAAATGTCATATGATAATTTCAGAAATTTAAAACATGTTTTAACGAAGGGAGACAAATTTTGCGAGCACATCCCACAAATTTTTCCAGTAACGATGTATTTTATATTTTCCTTCCTAAATTACGGTATTAATTTATGTATTACTGTTCACATTCAATTGATTATTTTACGTCAAAGTATGACCTTCCGTATTGGACTCTAATTATCCCAATGCCTTGTCTTTCACCCTGCACCGCCATCCTTCGTCAAAACGACGACGAGTGATTTTATTTTCGAGCTTAACTATGTTTTTTCGTTTGTTTTGACCTCATTTTTCGTATAGCGTTTGTCGCTCAAAAACTGATTTTTTTTTGTTGAATATTAATTAAAAATGAACTAAATAAAAATGGGATTGTCCGTGGAGGTGGAAAGTTTCTGATAGCCATTCACTTGGGAGTGGCCAGAAATGATTCCTTCATTGGGCAGTCCAAGCAGATCACTATTTCCACGCAGTATGTCCTGGGCAATGGCTTTATCGGAAACCTCCGTTAGCTAGCTAGAGTGAGAAGGCGAAAATTAAATGAACAGCCTGATTTGGTTATGCGGTCACTGATGTGTCTCAGGCTTAGTAGGTTCTTGATGTCACTGAAGCTCATCAAGCTATCGGGCATATTCTTTTGTCCTTTAGAAGGCGGATGAGCCAAACATATGGGCCAGCGGAGGATAAAAAAAACCAAAATAAGAAAATCCAGGTTCGACATATTGCATCCTGGTCAGCGTATGATCCATAATGGGCGGCTGCAAACAAATATCCTGGCAGTAGGTAAAATGCAATAACCCGGTGGACTGGGTTTGCCTACCGCCACCGTTCATAATGGCAGTGAATATATAACAACGAACAAGAAAACATAAACAACCCCTATTTGTTGACGACCCCCGCAAACATTATAAGGACCACGATTTAAGGATATGCACCTGGAATGTAAGAACTCTATATAGATCCGGTGCAAGTATCCAATTGGCAGATGTTACCGCAATCAAGGAAATGCGCTGGACAGGACATGGCTGCACACGAAAAAGAAACTGCGACATATACTACAGTTGCCATGAGAAAAAACATGAATTTGGTTGCGGATTTGTAGTTGGCAAAAGACTGCGACATCTAGTCTCTAGGTTCAATCCTGTGAGTGCACGTATAGCCACAATCCGCATAAAAGCGAAATATTTTTATATTTCTCTAATTTGTGTGCATGCCCCGACAGAAGAGAAAGATGATGATGCCAAAGACATATTCTATGAGCTCCTAAAGTAGGCAGGGAGAATGTGTTTCATTCAACTATTGGCAATTTCAGTCTACATGCTGACAGTTCCGAAAACGGTATGAGACTGATTGACTTTACCGCGGCAAAAAACATGGTCATTAGTGGTACAAGATTCCAGCATAAATACATCCACAAGGCTAATTGGGTATCCCCTGATCAAAGAACGAAGAACCAAATTGATCACGTGGTAATTGATGGAAGGCACTCATCCAGTGTAATGGACGTACGAGTGATCAGAGGAGCTAACATTGATTCTGATCACTACCTGGTAGCAACAAAGGTTCGTACAAGATTAAGTAGAGCGAAAATCATACAAAACCAGACGCAGAGGAAGCTGGACTTCGGAAAGCTGCAATTACCAGAGGTAGCCACAGCCTACTCAAGGAAGCTCTCGCAAATTTTGGCACAGGATCCACCCCCTCCCGATAACGATCCTGAAGCGCAGTGGACACCCATTTCCGACTCTATAAAAACTGCCGCAACAAGCGTACTTAGCTTTGAAAAACCGCTTCGCAACAAACCATGGTACGATGAAGAGTGTCGCATTGCAAATGATGAAAAGAACGCTGCACGCATGGCAATGCTTCAGTCAATTGCAACGCGAGCTGCAACTGAGTGGTATAGGAAGAAAAGAAAGGAGGTAAACCGTCTCTTTAGGCGTAAGAAATGTCAGTGGAGAAAGCGCGAAAGTGAGAAAACTGAGTCATACAGAAGGAAGAACGAAGCATGAAAATTTTACCAAAAAGTCATAAACGGAACTAATAGACATGGTTCAGGGACCCCCTTCTGTTAATACAAGGACGGAAATCTCATCGCAGATGTGCAGAGTATGTTGGGAATATGGAGAGATCATTTCTCTGCGCTATTGGTGCCTGAAATATCCAATGACGAGACAATCGATCTAAACTTGGACGACGAGGTCGATTGCTCCCCCCCTAATCAAGACGAGTTCAGAACAGCTATTGCCCGGCTTAAGAACAATAAAGCCGCAGGAGCCGATGGATTACCGGCTCATTATCAAAATTTGGTTAGATGAATGCATGCCCGGCGATTGGAGTCTCAGTGTACTATGACCCATATTTAAAAAAGGTGACCCGAGTCTCTGTGCCAACTACCCTGGAATAAGCCTTTTATCCATAGCATATAAGGTTCTATCAAGTATAATCTGCGAAAGACTAAAACTGATTATCGCTGACCTGATTGGACTCTACTGAAACTAAGCGAGGCATCAGACAAGATGACACCCATCGTGCGATCTCTTTAACATCTTAATAGAGATTATTCTGAGAAAAGCTGCTGTCATCATGAATAAAACCATCAGCAGCAAAAGTCACATGCTGCTCGCGTATGCTGATGATGTAGATATCATTGGACGCACAGTTAGAGAAGTTACTGCGGTGTTTTCGAGAATTGAGAAGGAGTCAGGAAAAGTGGGTCTGACGGTAAATGAGGACAAGGCAAAATTATTGGTTTCAACCAGTAGGGCCTCCACGCGATTAGACCAAAGCGTGAACGTTGATAACCGTCATAATTTCGAGGTGGTGGACGAATTTATATACCTCGGATCTGCCATAAACAAAAACAACAACGTCAGCCTTGAGATCAAGCCAGATCAAGAATATATGCTATTTTGGGCTAAGCAAGCACTTTAGAGGTAAATACCTCTCTCGAGTAACAAAAGTCCAGCTGTACCATACTCTCATTCAACCTGTCTTGCTTTATGGCGCAGAATCCTGGGTATTATCGCAAGCAGACGAAACATCTGTAGGAGTCTTCGAGAGAAAAATACTCCGATAAATTTATGGCTCTATTGTGCACAACGGCGAGTGTCGGCGACGCATGAACCATGAGCTGTATGAGCTATATCCTGGCATTGACATAGTTAAGCGGATCAAAATAATACGATTGCGCTGGCTAGGCCATGTCAGTAGAATGGATGAAGACGAACCAGCACGAAGGGGTTTCGAAACCGAACTCGAAGGAAGACAAAAATAAGAAGACCAAGACTCCGCTGGAAGGATCAGGTTGACGAATCCTTTCGTACACTTGGTATTGCCAACTGGAGTGATAGGGCAAAAGATCGAACTGGTTGGCGAAATATTCGTTTTGTAAGGTCCCTGACCCCTCGGGGTTGTTTGTGACCGGATAAGTAAGTAAGTAAATAAAAATATAACATTCATTTTGGTTCCCATTTTTGCTCATGATATTACGTTATATGACGTTAGTGTAAAAAAAGGATGACGTTCTAGGGTTAAAAAAATTTAAAAAACTGTACTTCTTTCTTAATATAAAATTATGGAATTTTTTGTTGTTGAAAAACATTTTCAACTTTGAGAACTTGTTCCTTCCAAACGGTTTGAGATAATTCAAAAATTATTATTAGTTATTTTTTCAGAATTTTTATCAGTATGGCGGTGTTTTCAAAATTAAGATTTGAATAAAATCCATATTAAACAAAATCTAAAAAAAAGTCAGAGCAAAAATGTACATTTCTTATTTTTGATTGCAAATGTCTTTTTAACGGTAAGAGATAAATCACACACTTTGGCGTGTTTTTTGTTTGTCTCTCTTAGAAGATTTCTTGAAGCAAAGAATCATAAAAATCGACTGAAAATTATGGAAATTATGAACAGCACCAAATTGGCACACTTTGACACCCTATATCAAATTCTGCGTACCAACAGCATGCCTCCAAATGCAATATCATAAAAGCCTGACTGCTCCATCCTTAAACGATTTGATAAATAGTTCAGAACTTCTGATATTATTACCACTTTTTTGCAATCGGCCGACTGCAACACGGTAATAATATCACAACATTTAAAGTATTGTTCTGATCAGTTTGGCATTATACTCCATTAGAACGAAATGAGTACCAACAATATGCCACATTGTAGACAAGGACGACCCCGAAGCGAATGAAATTGAGCGATTTTAATGGCACGAATGCATTATTGTTGTCCCGAACCACAATTTTATGAAATGATTATAATGCGTGAAAACCCGAAAGGATTGCTATAGTTTTGGGACACTTAAAACAAGTGCACAGAATGTGCCACTGCCTTTAGAATTTGAAAAGGGCTTCGCCAAAAATTAGGCAAGTTCAACGTATTTTATGATCACAAACCATAGTTTCATAAAATACTGAAACCAGGTTAATATATGAAGTGTTTGTCAATGCCATAATGTAGTTGTCCTCCTCAAAATAAACAATTTTGGAAAAATCTTTCAACAATTTTATTCAAAGTATTTAAGTACATATTGATGATATCTTACTATTTTTCATGTGTCATAGAATAAGGTACGTCCAATTAAATCCCAGTAATGGGTCGATTATCGATAGCAACCGAACCTCAGTTGCGTTGAAAGTTGCCGAAAAGTTATTACATATGGCAATTGGCAATAGTGTGCGATGGTTAGTGTGCGCGGCTCTTGTACATGAGATCCTGGGTTCGAACCCTGCTCTGACCACCTTAAAATTTCTTTCGGCGGCGGTCACCTCGCATAGTGACGGCGACACTATCGAGCATATAGCCATGAAAAAGCTTCTCAAAATACCGTTCGGAATCGGTGTAAAACTGTAGGTCCCAATCAGTGAGTGAAAACTGGAAAGCGCACAGCTTAGTGATTGTGAGAAGTTCTCCCCTGTCCCTTCATGGGATGTAATGGGAAACCATTTATTTATTTAATTGGCAACTGACAGCTGGCAACTTCAGTTGCTTGTACCTGTATAGTTTGTCAACGATGAAGTTTTGGTTGCTGTACAAAACAAAACGTTCAGCTGAACGAAGAGTCAAAAGCTGGGGTTCTAACGGAAATCCTATTTTTATTGTTAAAGTGAAACGTTTCCATTACTCTCTTCGATGACTCTTCATGACGACGGCCATTTCATCGAGTTTTATTTGCTGCTGTATTTTACCAATTTTACACTTTCGTTGGACATAAAACGGACGGAAATCAAAGGGAATGCGCATTTTCGTGCAATGCAAACAACATAAAACATAATTTAGCTGTCGTTAGTAACAATAAACAATATTTAAAATTAGTTCCGGTCTTCTTTGCTCTCTCATTCTACATCATCGGCCTAGTACCTTTTCGATCAGCTGAGCCATAGAATCCCCCTGGTATAACACAATATTATTTATATAAAACATAACCTAGTAGCCATGTATTTGTCCTGAAACCAGCAACCTGTTGCTTCAATGGGCTGTTGTTCCAAATATATTATATTGTTACGAATAAGTAAAAGCTTTTGCTTACTGTTAATGACTCTACTAACAGTATGTAAACATCAGGCGGTTAGTGCTGCGCCTGAAAGTATGCATTGTAACAACGTACCAGCTCGCTAAACCAGTAGCATGAATTCACCTCAGTAAAGATAATTCTCCTGTGTAGGAGAATGTTCTACAAAGATAAACAACAACAACAACATCCATTTTCTAGAAGGTTCTTGAATTCGCTAGATATATGTACCTTCATTTGTGTATGGTGAGTTGGTATAAATAGCGGAGGTCTTTGGAATGGAGAGTTTAGTTTGTGATTAAACCCCGTAAAGTAAGCAACGCGAATTGATAGTAAAATACAAGACTTGTTAACGTGTTATAAATAAAGTAAACTGTTGTACTGTATAAATAAATAAAAGGAAGTATACCGTTGTAATTATCGTAATCGAAAACGAACCTTGTTTTATTATTGGGAAAGAAACAACGCAAAAAGGACGAATAAGGAAATTCGTAACATTGGTGTCAGAAGTGAAATTACGAATTAAGGACAACGATGAAGTTTGAAGAACTCAAAGTTGAACAACTAAAAAAGGAGTTGAGTAAATTGGATCAACCGACAGCTGGTAATAAGGTAGAGCTGCAGAGGCGATTAATAGAAGAATTCAAGCGCCGAAACATTGACATTGACAAATACCAGTTTGAATGCAAAGAAGAAATGGAGATATCTGCAAATGAAGCAACTGGTAATGTAGATGTTTCTACAATGTTTGCGGCCATGATGGAAAAGTTTGCAAAATTGGATGAAAACTCTAGAGTTATTAACGCGAAGCTGGACGAAAATTCTAGAATTGTGGACGAGAAATTGAGCGAAAATTCTCGAATAATTAACGACAAACTGAATGAGAAATTTGGTGAGAATTCTAGAATTATGGACGAGAAATTTGGCGAGAATTCTAGAATTATGGACGAGAAATTTGGCGAGAATTCTAGAATTATGGACGATAAATTAAGCGAGAATTCTAGAATTATTCAAGAAACATCAAATGCCACAAATGAGAAACTGCAAGAAATCTCCGAAGTTGTGAGCAATATGGAGATTCAAGTGAACGATAAATTCGAAAAGGTTGAAGAAAAATTCGAGGAAATGGGGCAGAAGATTGAAGAAGTCGAACATAAGTTCGAGGAAGTCGAACGGGAACTAAAAAACGATGTAAGGGAATTGCAAAGGAAAATGAATGAACTTCAGTTGCAAGAGGGTCCGGTGCGAGTAATTTCTGAAGGCTCTAGTAGATTGAAAGCTCCCAGTTTCGATGGCTCTACACCTTTCGATGTTTTTAAATTCCAATTCGAAATGGTCGCAATTAAGAACTTGTGGAACAGCAACGACAAAGCCGTTGAGCTAATTTTAGCACTGAAAGGCAACGCAGTAGAAGTCCTTCAGAGCATTCCCGTCAGTGCCAGAAACAACTACGAGGATATACTGGCTGCGTTACAACGCAAGTATGGTGGCGATCACAAGAAGGATTTATATCGCATGGAATTGAGAGGCCGAGTGCAAAAGCATAATGAAACGCTTCAGGACTTCGCAACCGAGGTGGAACGTTTGGTGTTGATGACTTATCCTGGTGAGTCCCACCCATTCTTGGATCAATTTAAGATTGAAGCATTCGTCAACGGCATCCGTGATCCTGACATAAAATACGTGACTTGTGCCACACAAAAAGCTACATTCGCCGAAACTGTTTCGTTCGCATTGGCACAGGAAACAGCAAAATTTGTGTCCAAGCCTCAAATACAAAGAGTTAGAAAAATTGAAATGGAGTCGGAGGCAGGAGATTTGAAGGGTGCCATAAACGATCTTAAAGAAATCACCCAAACCCTCAGCAAGGCGTTACCAGGCGGAAGTAAGCCCAGACCAAAGTGCTACAATTGCGACAAACCTGGTCATATTTCACGAAACTGCAGAGAGCCACGAAAACGATCAAGATCGAGCTCACCCCAACGTGGCAATAAACGGGTAAATTTTACTACACAAAATGAATCTCCGTTAAACTAAAACGAGCTAGCCCAGAGGGGCATGGACTAGCTCCCACAACCGAGGGCCCCACGATCTCCATCTCAATAATACAACAGAAAAACAACAACCTCACTGTCTACGGAGCTATCGGTGGTCGGAAGCGCATATTGACTATGGACACAGGCGCGTCACAATCTATCATCAGATCAGATTTGATAAATGGACCAATGGAATCGTTACATGGTGTAAGACTCCGCACAGCAACGGGTGAACCAGCAACTGTACATGGTAAAGTTAAATTGAAGTTAGCCATTGCCAACATGAGCATCGAGCACGTGTTTATTGTCGCCGACATTGTAGATGAAGTGATAATTGGCGCAGATTTTATGATTGCCCAAGGCCTCAAGTTAGATATGGGGCAGCAAGTTTTGACGTGGGCTAATGTGGAAATTCCTCTCAATGTGGGATATGACAATACAACACAGATTAAAAGGCTGATCGCTTACAAAGATGTAAAATTGCCACCAAACACAGAAACCATAGTATGGGCCCGAATGGAGGGAGATTGTGAGATCGGCGGTTTGTGGGTAGTTGACCGGCAAGTATAAACAACTATAACATCATCACTGCCAAAGCTCTAGTAAGAACTAATAATGAAGGATACTTGCCTGTACGAGTTCTAAATTTGTCCAACAACGAAGAGGTGATCGGCGACCGCACAGAAATTGCAGAATGTACACCAGCCGAGGCGGTCATCAACTGTGAAGTTAATTCTGACTGCAGCAAACTATCAGAAAAGGAGCAGAAAGTGCTGGAGTCGCATCTCAGTGAGTGGGTGCGAGAACTAAAGCCTTCTGATAGGAACAAAGCAAAGCAATTACTGTGGAAGCATGCGTCTGCCTTCGCCCTGAAAAAAGAATGCCAAGGTAGAACATCAATGGTAAAGCATGACATCAATACAGGGGAAGCGAGACCAATAAAACAGGCGCCCAGAAGTCTTCCACTTGCAAAACGAGATGAGGTAAAGAAACTGGTAGCTGAAATGCAGAAGGATGGTGTAATCGAACCTTCTTCAAGTCCATGGAGCTCGCCGGTGGTACTAGTTAAGAAGAAAGATGGAAGTACCCGATTTTGTGTGGATTATAGAAAGCTCAACGACGTCACCAAAAAGGACAGTTATCCACTTATCCAATTATCTTATCCAATTGATGACACATTGGATACGTTGTCAGCAACAAAATGGTTCTCCACGCTGGACTTGCAAAGTGGTTATTGGCAAGTAGAAATCAGCGAGAAAGACAAGGAGAAAACTGCATTCAGCGTAGGGGATGGTCTGTGGCAGTTTAAAGTAATGCCATTTGGACTATGTAACGCTCCAGCCACCTTCGAGCGATTAATGGAGTGCGTGTTGAAAGGACTTCATTGGCGAACATGCTTGGTGTACCTAGACGACATCATTGTCATGGGGAAAACATTCAATGAACATCTGAAGAATCTTAAAGAAGTCCTTCAACGTATAACCGCGGCTGGGTTGAAACTCAGCCCGAAGAAGTGTTCTCTGTTCCAGAAAGAAGTAAAATACTTGGGACATCGAGTGACAGCAGATGGCATTTCCACCGATGAAGACAAAATCCTGACAGTGAAGGATTGGCCACGACCGCAGAATCTCCATGAATTACGCAGTTTTCTAGGACTCTGTACGTACTACAGACGGTTTGTGCCGGGTTTCGCCACAGTGGCTGCAAGTCTTCACGAGCTGACAATGAAAAATCGGCCGTACTGTTGGAGCGAAAAACAAGAAGAGTCATTCCACCAACTGAAGCAATATTTATGCACGGCTCCTTTGCTTGCATATCCTGTTGCTGGAGAGAAATTCGTGTTGGATACTGACGCGAGTGGTTACGGAATAGGGGGCGTGCTCTCGCAGGAAATCAATGGCCAAGAAAAAGTTATTGGGTACTACAGCAGAATACTCTCAAAGCCAGAGAAAAATTACTGTGTTACGAGACGAGAGCTACTGGCAGTCATAGAGTGTGTCAAACACTACCACAAGTATCTGTACGGCCAGCCTTTTCAGTTAAGAACCGATCATGCGGCGCTAAGGTGGCTACTGCAATTTAAGAACCCCGAAGGCCAACTTGCTCGTTGGATTGAAAGACTGCAGAGCTATGACTTCAGCATTGAGCATAGAAAAGGAGGAAAACACGGTAATGCAGATGCCCTGTCACGTCGTCCATGCAAGCTGGAATGCAAACACTGCTCAAAAGCAGAGGTGAAAGAAAACATCATTGACGTACGTCTGCTTCGACTAGAATCCAACGAAGACTGGTCAACAGCACAAAGAAGCGACCCTATACTGGCAAAAATCATTTCTGCAAAAGAAAAAGGTGAAAGACCAACACGCAATGACATCGCCTCAGAGAGCCCCCTGATGAAAGCATACTGGGCCCAGTGGAACAGCCTAAAATTATTGGATGGTTGCCTATACCGGTTATGGGAAAGTGAGGATGGTAAAATAGTCAAAAAGTTAATAGTGGTACCTTCCTCCAAGGAAAAAGAGATAATGACAGAATTCCATAATGGCCCGAGCGGAGGACATCTAGGAATAACCAAGACCATTGAAAAGCTAAAGCAACGGTTCTACTGGATTGGCTGTCAACAAGCGGTAGCCGATTGGATAGCAAATTGCACCCAATGCATGACAGCTAAGGGTCCAACGCGAAGAAGTCATGGCCACATGCAGCAATACAACTCAGGTGCACCCTTTGAGCGTATAACTATGGATGTGGCTGGTCCATTTCCCGTCAGTAGCTCTGGAACCAGTACGTCTTAGTGGTTATGGATTACTTCAGTAAATGGCCCGAAGTATACCCTGTTCCAAATCAGGAAGCGAAGACTATAATTAAAGTGTTTGTTGATAACTGGATATGCCGTTTTGGTGTCCCCTCGGAGCTCCATTCGGACCAGGGTAGGAATTTTGAATCGACCATCTTCAAAGAAATGTGTGAGTCATATGGTATTCGGAAAACAAGAACAACACCATTGCATCCTCAGTCTGACGGAATGGTTGAAAGATTCAACCGAACTCTTGAAGAATTCCTAAGAAAAGTAGTCAGCGCAGATCAAAGAGATTGGGATGCACACATACCGCAGTTCCTTTTGCCATATAGGACGGCCACCCATGACTCCACTTCGCGAACACCCGCTAAAGTAATTTTTGGAAATGAGCTGAAGCTGCCTGGAGATTTAGAGTTCGGTACCATACCAGCGTCTGACCCTGCGAACAGTGATGTCAATTACCATGATACGGGGGATCTTAATGATCTCCATGAATTTGTGCGCAACAAATTAAAAATGGTCAGTAACAAAATGAAAGCCAGATACGATCGAGCGGCAAATTCAGAAGGATTTCATGAAGGCCAGCTAGTTTTACTGTTCAACCCACAGCGCAAGAAGGGTTTATCTCCAAAACTTCAGACTCACTGGGAAGGCCCTTACAAGGTTGTCAAACGAATAAATGACGTGGTTTATCGAATCCAGAAAAGCCAAAGTCCAAGAGCTAAAATGAAAGTCGTGCATTTGGAAAGACTAGCTCTGTATGGAAAACGGAGGGTTGAGCCTGCTCGGGACGAACAGGCTTAAGTGGGGGGCAGTGTTACGAATAAGTAAAAGCTTTTGCTTACTGTTAATGACTCTACTAACAGTATGTAAACATCAGGCGGTTAGTGCTGCGCCTGAAAGTATGCATTGTAACAACGTACCAGCTCGCTAAACCAGTAGCATGAATTCACCTCAGTAAAGATAATTCTCCTGTGTAGGAGAATGTTCTACAAAGATAAACAACAACAACAACATCCATTTTCTAGAAGGTTCTTGAATTCGCTAGATATATGTACCTTCATTTGTGTATGGTGAGTTGGTATAAATAGCGGAGGTCTTTGGAATGGAGAGTTTAGTTTGTGATTAAACCCCGTAAAGTAAGCAACGCGAATTGATAGTAAAATACAAGACTTGTTAACGTGTTATAAATAAAGTAAACTGTTGTACTGTAATTATCGTAATCGAAAACGAACCTTGTTTTATTATTGGGAAAGAAACAACGCAAAAAGGACGAATAAGGAAATTCGTAACAATATCATTGTTATGAAAATGATAACTTACCAGAAAAACATTCTTCCTACCGCCACATGATACGTGTACTTCGCTTTCAAGTAAAACCAGTTTTTATTTTATATTACCTCTGTCGTTTTTTAATTAACCCAGAATTTAAAATTTTTGTTTTCAATTAAATGCACAACTTCCTTCAAAACCACCGAACGTAAGTTGAGCCATTCCAAGGTTATAACACACAAAATACTATGCCGAAGCCGCGAAGCCCGAGAGGAGAATATCACTCAATACCTACTCAAAGAAGACATTAACTTGAGCACTTAAGACGGTTCCACAAATGTAACGCCCTCCAGTTGACAACCCAACTGAAGATTTTTTGCCTACCATAATTGACCCATATGTTTTTTTTTTCGAAATAGAAAAAACGTAGAGATTTTTAATCCCAAACAAAACCCCTTGAAACTTCTATTTTGTTTTATACACAGCAGAAAATAAAAATAATTTTTCGATTCAATTACAAACTTCGAAAACTCAAGCGAAATACGAGTATTAATTGAAAATCCTGTGGTAAAAAAACCTCATATATCAGCTAGAATATTTGTAGGTTGTTCATATGAAAAATATTGTTTTTAAATCGATGTAAAATTTCACCCATCTACGGAAATATTTGTGCGTTATATATCAAAAATATTTCCGTTTTCAGTCGATCTAGAAATTCAAATATTAACAAACTAAATTGTATCTCAATGTTCGATTTGTTATCGATCACAGTGTTTTTTATGTTGTTGGTTTAAAAACAATTTGAAACAGCCGTGGTAGGATCCGAACTTACATTCGCTGGACGAACGTTTTGATGTTTGTGAAACAACATCTTCAGCAGCGTCTAGCCGCCGACTGCCTTCACAAACTTATCACTAACCGAAGTTATTTGAGCATTCCTATTGTATTTATCGTAATGATGGATAATAACAATTATTCTTTTTTTAATATAACCAAAACGTTTATTAGAAATGGTATCCATATAGACAAATTTATTTGTTAACCAGTTTAATAAACCAACAAAAAACGCCATCAAATATTGGGGTATTTCTTATAAATTTATTGATTTCCATTTCAATACTTGAATATTTTTTCATTATATCAATTAAAAATTTAATTGTGTGCTGAAAATTTTCACGTATCAATTTTTTTGTTAAAATTTTACGATCGTTTTTTTTCTGTGCATATTAAGCTCTCCTGAGCTCATTTATGCGTAGGATGTCTTACTTTTTTTAACGTCATAGGTTTGGCTGCACGTTGGAAGTTTGAAGGCACGGCTACAATAATACCAGATAGGGGCAATAGTGCACAACCTCTAACAAAGCAACAACAACCGCATTTCGTGTTTTTTTTGGCAAAATAGTTGTGTTAAATACAATACAAAAGTATAGCAACGATAAAAGTCAACAAAAACGTAAAAAATATATCAAAATTTCACAGTTCTATACGAAAACGAAATGAAAAAGTTAAGTCAACAGTTCTTGTAACTCCGCCTGGTGTAAGTTAATTTTTCGTCAGATATCTCTCATTTTCACAAATCTACGACGAAGAGTGTGATATGAAACGTCAGATAAGAGAATAAAATACTCTATCTTAAATTCCTCTATGGTTTCAGTCTGTTGTGGTGCCCATAATTACAACAATTCCTACTGCGTTAACCTCTACTAGATCATCCTTGTCTGCTAATTAAAACAGCAATATCTCATGCGTCAGATTTTAGCTGGACAGTAAAATAGCACAGATTAAAATGGCTCGAATAAAGAGGATATGTTTTATCCAATAATATAAATATTAATGTTGTCTTGTGTTGGAATTATGGACCTTTCAGTGTGTGTTGATACTTAGACATCTTCGATCGATGGTTGGTTGGTTTTCGTGGTTGCTAAAGATACTACTTAGCATCAATTAGTGTCTTGAGACACCGTTTTGCATACCACATCACTCCGGAAGGTTCAAAGTATCGTGTCTATATCCAGCCTGTTAATCGGAGATACCTCATTAGATCCCCTAGATCTATCTCGCGTATCTCAGTGAGATTATGCAGGAAGGGGCGGCCCATAGTCTTCAGGCGTCTATTCATCAGAGCCGGACAACTTCAGAGGAGATGCTCCACCATCTCCTTCTCTTCTACGCCTCTTCTGCCGCAGGCACGGTAGTGGTCATTATATGACAGCTTCAACCGTCTTCCGTGATTACCGATTGGCCAGCGCCCGGTCAGCACGCCAGTTAGCCTAGATATGCCTCCACGTTTATGGCTGTTCAGGGAGTTAGTCCGGTGAATGCTATATTCTGGACATGTGTTTATGGATATACGGCACGTTTCCGTCCTATCCCATCTGGTCTTCGCTCGTTCAAGGTAATGCAGGAAAATACCTCTTTTTACCAACGCTATAGGCGTTGCGACTGACACCATATGGAGTTCGGTGGAAGAGGATCCTGCCCTAGCTAGTTCGTCTGCCTTTTCGTTCCCTAGGAGACCCTTATGGCCTGGTATCCAAGTAAGAACCACATTGGCCACCCGGCCTAGCTCGACAAGTTTTTCCCTACATTCACTAACGAGTTTAGACGCAGTGTTGTAAGAATTGATTAATAGGAGTGCCGCTTGGCTATCTACAAATATTCCAATGAGCTCTGTTCTTTGCTGTAGTATAAGTGCGGCGCTGGCTTCTTTGATGGTCATTATCTCCGCTTGGGAAACGCTGCACTTGTCTGGGAGTTTGAATGATAAATTGAGGTCTGCCTCTTCGGAGAAACACCCGAGCCGGTTCTACATTCCATTTTGGATCCGTCCGTAAATACTTTGGTGTCAAAACGGGTAAGTGGTTCGTTCCCCTTTATCCCACTCTATTCTCTTGGGAAACCTGACATCGAATAGGTTATCAAACTTCAATGAGGGGGTGCAGTAATCGGTTGTTATATTGAGTTCTCTTGGGATTGTCTGTAGTGTATACTCGCATGTCCATATGCGTTGCTCTTCCAGAGTCCAAGAGCGTTTAGTCGGGTGGCACTCCAGGCCGAACTAGCTGTGATCTGAAGGTCGATTGGTATAATATGAAGCATTGCATTAAGGGCTTCATTTGGACACGTGCTCATTGGCCCTGTTATGCCGATGCAAGCTGATCTCTGTACTATATACAACAGTTTCATGGTGGACGTCTTGCCTGCGACAGGCCACCGTACCATTGCTCCATAGGAGAGTATTGGTCTGATTATGCTAGTGTACATCCATAGCACCATTTTCGGTCGGAGACTCCACCGGCTTCCGAACATTTTAAGACAAGCGTAGTACGCAACGACGCTTCTAGGAAAGTTTAGGGTCCAGAATCACGCCCAAGTACTTGGTGTCAGTTGACAGTGGAATCTCTAGTCCACTTAGCCGAGGAGAATTAAACTTTGGTATCTTGGTCTTCGTGGTAAAAAGCATGACTTCAGTTTTCCCTGGATTCACTCCAAGACCACTCCCAGTGGCCCAATCAAGTGATTTCAAGGCCCCATTCATGATTTCGCTCAACACGGATGGGAATAAACTAGACACCATTATTACCACGTTATCCGCATACGCCACGGTTTTGATCCTCATATTGTCCACTTCCAGTAGTATTTTGTTGATCACGAGTAACCAAAGAAGGGGAGAGATGACTCCACCCTGGCGAGTTCCCCTATTCACTCGCTTTGATGACTTGCTGTTTCCCATAGAGGCGTTGATAATTCTGCTCTGTAGCATTGTCACTATCCAACTCTTGAGGAATGTTTCCACGCCTAGATCTTCAATTGATTCTTCTATAGCCGCTGAGCTCACGTTATTGAAAGCATCCTCTATATCCAAGAAGACAGCGAGGGTATATTGTTTGTGTTCTAAGGACCTCTCAATAGTTTTGACGACTTCGTGCAGGGTTGTGGCGGTTGAGCGGCCTTTTAGATATGCATGTTGGCTGCGTGATATTTTGGGCGATCCATCCATCTTCTTGCGGATGTGTGCGTCGATTAGCCTTCATCCGTTGCGCTCTCATGTCTCCGTTTCCCCGCCTTGGGAATGAAGACCACTCTTACCTGGATTTAACTCTTTGGTAAGAATTTAACAGCCATGCAGGATCGGAATATAATACAGAGCCACGGCCTAATTATGACCTCCGCACATTACAGCATCTTTGGTAGAATACCATCTGGGCCCGGAGATTTATATGGTGAGAAGCTATTGATGGCCCAGGATATTCTGTCCGGACTGATTATATCCCCTATACCATAAGTATCCGAGTATTAGGTTGATAATGTCGGCACCTCCCTGGATGTGTTTTCGCAGCCCGGGAAGTGAGTTTTTAAGAGTATCTCTAGCGATTCAGCTGAGCTATTTGACCATTTTCCGTCATCCCTCCCCACATAGGTGGGATTTGAGTGCCCCTTGGCCATTATTTTGCTCAGTCTTGCTGTGTCCTTTGTGTTTTCCATCGATCCGCAGAACTTTGACCAGGATCGTATTTTCGCAGTGGCTATTGCTTTCTTATACTCTTTACGTTTATCCTTATACGGCTGTCAGGATCCACTTGAAGAATGCGCCATGTAACAGGATGCAATGTAGAAACTCTTACCTTCTGTCAGCTCTAATCTAGCAACGGTGAAATCTGCTGTGCTAAACTGGGGGCAGCGAAAAATTTTTAAATTGTTTTTTTGCGATTAGACATGATCTTGGCTTACCATTGTCCTTTATATAGAGTGTTTTGTAACCATTACCATGAAGCCCTCTCACCACATTCTCTTGTACGTAGGGTTCCTGGATGATGCCTAGGCCTAGATCCTCCTCAGCTAGAAGGATTCGCAGATTATCTGAGGCGATGCGGGAGTGATCCAGATTAATCTGCACGACTTTCAGCATGTGGGTAATTTTGGTGATGAAGTAGATGCCCCCTCCAGCTGCATCTGGTCCAGCAGCTTATAGGCGTCTTCGACGTCGTCTTCGTCTCCCTCGCCATCGAGGCCAGGTGAATCGTCTGGGCCAGGAGCGTCTAATATTTTCACCTTGGCTTCTCTCATGCCAAAGAATAGTTTCTCTCCAGCTGATTTCAGAGCGGCGGCGCCCGCTTCCGTAATGGCAAGGATTAAATCCATGCTCTTGTCATTGGGTGGCTCTTTACGGATGACGGCAGTCATCCATCGGGAGCGTTGGGTTCATGGCTTGGAGGCACTCCAGGAGCTGGGGACCCTCACCCTTATAACCAAATCCGTGCACGAGGCCTCAAAGGAATTTCCTGCGCCGGGATCAGCTCTAGGCTGATATCTTCCCAGGCATCGCTCAATGAAGCGATCGACTTCTTCAGGAAATTCTTTGAGAACTCGTCCATGCATTTGATCACCCTATAGCCTCGGTGGATCTCGCTAGAGTCGTAATAGGGTACCGGGGAGCCCTTGTTTGTTCCATCACGATTTCTGACAACTTGGACTCCACTTTACTCCATTCCGAGACTGTGGTAGGGGTTATCTTCCCAGTTTTCGTGTTGTCCAGGACAACCATTAGGTTGTCCTTCACTACCTCATTGAAGGGCCTTTTCGTGGATGTGGTCGTCTTTGACAGCTCCTTGACCTACCTTCGCTTTTCGGGTTCAACGTCCTCCACTCGAGAATGTTCCCGCTTAGAGGTTGTGGGTCTGTCTCTTTGTAGGGAGGCCTTCTCGTCGTACTCATGAACTATTTTTGAGTATTTGACTTTGTCCACTACATCACGCTCATGCACTGTGCCATTGGCTTCATTCTTGGCAATCTTCTCAAAGATGAACTTCGCCTTTTGGTACAGTGTCCTTCGAGCATCAGCAGGACATCTGCGTCTTGGGTTTTTAGAGACTGGTCTAATTTCTTTTCTGTGGATGTTGATTGTGTAGACGGGGGAACGCTTTTGACGACATTCACCGCGCTTTTGGGGCCGGCTTCCGAGTCCTGACTGGATGCCAAAAGATCCTCCCCTGGCGGGTTGCCCAGATCCATCGAGTAATTTGTTTTCGGTTTGGATTTGAATTGTGACATTTTAGTCCCACGAGTGTACCGTAAGGGGATGGACCGTAGTGCGCAGTGACGGCTTGCGAACACTAGGCAACTAAATTACAACCGAACTGTGCTCTGGAATCGGAGGGGAGAAGTTAGTGACCAGTTTCTTTAAAGCACTTGCTGGTCATACAGATCCTCGGCACAACTCCTATACGGTGATCTTAAAAGTGCATATCCAGGTAGAGACATGACCTACAAGGATCGGAAAGAACTGCCGCCTATTATAGGACAGACGCAGACCACGGAGCCGCCTAATGTGGGACAAACGCTTGTGGGTTTTGACTGGTAGCCGCCCTATTCAGGGATAGACAGACGCTACCAGCCTGGGAAGAATAGTTCTGAGTTCGTGTACTAGTACCCTTCTGGCATGGGTGGCTCTATGGGAGAAGTACTCCCTTCAGCATGGCCACTATAAGTACACTTAAGCCCCTGCATCGCGTCAGGATGACTACCCAGCACAGATCGATACTAATTCGATCGATACTAATTCGCATAAGTACATTCCATATTTGAGTTTGTATATTAGGGTAACACTCGTTTGTATGGAAAATCGTATGGTCGGAATATTGTGGCACTAGGTCTAAAACTTCAGTGCTTTAAATTTGAGCGAAATCGGACAACGTTTTCGGGACGCGCATCGAGCTCTTTACATTTTCCTTCTTTATTACAGGCTTTTGGGTTTTTCTTCATCTTCATTTTCAGAAGTGTCTATAGACACGTTCACCATTAATTTGCCTTTTGTTACATCATCTATTCTTTCGTCAAATAAACTAAAGCCTACACATTCCTCGTTCAAATAAATTACAATTTTTCATATAGCTTTATCGGCAATATTTTTGTTCATTGTTTTGTAGTTTTCTAATTTTTTCAAAAACATAATATCATTTAAGGCTGATTTATTCGCTTTATTCGAATCAACCCAAAAAATTTAATAACAGCTCATAATAAAACCAGCCACTTCTATCAAATCTTTGATTTCCAAATCGGTAAAATCAGGAAACTGGTTACGAAAAATTACTATTTTCAAACAGTATATAGACTTGGCCGTCCATCTAGCGTAGTGTAATGCACCAGGTTTTGTGAATTTTATGCATCGGGGAGGTCTGCTACCGAGGAATATAATTAGGAGTTTCAAAAATTCTTTGTAATCATTGCTTGGAAAACATCATTGCTTGGAAAACATAGTTCCAGTGCATCACTATGAGCAATATCGAACAGATCGTCTCGTTCTCTTCTCTTTTATGAATGTCAAACACTCTAGATTTATTTTTTTAGGTCTTTCCATTCCTCGTACAGGCTCAATATTTTTTTGCGTCTCTATACAACTGTTGAACGGGAATTCGGGCCTTTCCCAAAAAAATTAACATTCTCTAACCACAAGAGCAGCACTATCTTTGGCAATTAGTTTAGTTGTCCTCGTCGCTATGGAGGCAGTCTTCCTTCGTCTACCTTACATCCAACTAGTTGGTTTTTTTGGATAGCCAGTTAAAAATATATCTTCTCTTAATGACGGCATTATTTTCATAAATATATTTTGCACCAAAATCACTCACAAAAACCACTTAGCACCCGGATTTTTCACAACCGAATGAAATGGATTAAATATATAATTTTTATTTAAAAATCTAGTAATCCATGAAACTTATCATTAAAATCCGTTAATTTCAAAAGAATGGTTGTTGTCTATAATAATAAATTAATTTGGAACATCTGTGCTATAGTTGGCGCCAGTAATGTAAAAAAATTATTATTGTAATTCATATATTCAAATAAAGGTATCTATCTATTTCCACCAAACAATGAGAATATTAAAGTCTTTACCAATTATATAGTTTCTGGGTCACTTTGACCCAAAAAAGGTACTAGGGTGAATTTCCAAAAAAAAATAAATTTGCTGTACTTTTTATTCAAATAAGTTAATGTACATTAGGGTGGGTTCATTTGTATGGATGAAAAAAAATTAAAAATCGTATAGCAAAAACGTAATCTACATAAAATTCTAAGTAAATTCACCGAAGAAACCATGGGTTTAAAATCAAACCCTAGTCCGCGCCTCTCGACTTGAAAATGTTTTTCCTCTTCTTTCGCTAAAATTATTTTCTTTTTTTTTTAAATATATTATGTTTTATTATATTATATTTTAAATACAATTATAAATATTCAATTATCAAAAAAGCAGTTGAACCCCAATTTGCATCTCCTCTGATTTGCGTTCTATATAAAAAATAGTTAGAACACGTTTTACCTAAAGTGCGTTTTGCATACTGAAAACAATTTTTTGAGTGTAATTGTTTTTTTTTTTGTATTTCCAATCTTGTTTTTATTAAATAATGAAAAAAAAATTTTTTTTATCTATGTTCCTTATGAAAATATTAAATATAAAATTATATACAAACTTTTTTACTTGGGTGAATATTTTTTAATGTAAACAAATTTTGAGTGTAGGAAAAATATAAAGTCCAAAAGAACTACCTTACTAAACAATTTTATTCAGAAAATTCGATTTCTTTTTGGAAAAAGCTATTTTTCAAACATTTATTTTTTTGGCAAAGGCGGGCATATAAATTTTCAAGTCGAGAGGCGCGGATTAGGATTCTATTTTAGATACATGGCTTTTTCGGAGAATTTTCTTAGAATTTTATGTAGTTTACGTTTTTGCTATACGATTCATCAACCAAAAAATCAACCCGCCCTAATGTACAACCATTTTTGAAAATGTCCCCTTATGTGACTCATCTATGAGCAGTTGTAAACCCTCAAATAAGAACCAGGAAAAAGTGAATTTTCAGAGCGTAAATTTTGAAAGGCTATATAAAACTTTCCGAAATGCATCCTTTATGGCCGTCGGTGGTGCAATGGTAGTGTGCGCGGCTCTTGTGCATGAAGACGTGGGTTCGATCCCTACTCTGACCACCTAAAATTTCTTTCGACGACGGTCCCCTCGCTTAGTGATGGCGACACTATCGAGTATTTAGCCATGTAAAAGCTTCTCAAAATACCGTTCGGAATCGGTGTAAAACTGTAGGTCCCAATCAGTGAGTGTAAAACTAGAACGCGCACAGCTCACAGGTTGTGAGAAGCTCTCCCTGATCCCTTCATGGGATGTAATGGGAAACCATTTATTTATTTTATGACTCCGAATTAAGAACGCTCAGACATTGCTATACTTTTAACTAAATTTCTGAGGGCACTGAAAATTATTGGCAGGGCTAAGTTTAACTTCAATTTTTTAGTTACATCTTTCAGTTAATTTATAACTGGATATGGTGAAAGTGATAATTTGTTTACGGATAGTTAAAGTTAAATTTCAACCGAAGATAGTGAAATTTCGTTGTAAATGTAATAAATATTAAACCAAAATGTTATTTACCATGTCAATAAATTTGTCTGTTTCTGAAATGTGGGACCATTAGTATCTAAAAAATTATACCTACATACACCATCTTGCACTTTGAAAAATATAATAATAAAAAAAATCCAATGAGTGTTCGAACTCACAGTCGATGTGTTAACACCTTTTTATTACTCGGTACCTGTTCGATTTCTATCCACACATTAGTAAATGTTACATGATGACGATGCATTTAAATAATATTAATACCTAAAATTATTTAAAGACCTGTGCAAGCACATGTGTCATTATTTTCTTCATTAATACACGGTGGAGCGCGGTAATTTCCTTTTTAGAACTCCACGTTGTGGGGGCAGTGTTGGTCGAAGAGAGTGGAGAGTGTGCGTGGCTTATAGTGGCTGACGGGAGATTTGTATTCGTCTACCTTTCAGTTGCCACCATGCATTGGACACGTGAATAAATACCCGTAAATACCCCTTGACGCAATTGTTTTCTTTTCTGATGAGGCACATTTTCACCTCAGTGGGTGTGTAAACAAACAAAATATGCAGTACTGGTGTGAAACAAACCCCACAGAACTTCGCCAGCGACCTCTGCATTCGGACCGCGTCACTGTGTGGTGCGCCATATCACGAGTAGGCATCATATACTTCGTTTATACGACACTTATCGCAATATCAATCATATCGTGATATCCCCATGTTCCTGTTTATACGATATTCAACACATCATGATATACACAGCCATGTGATGCTAGGTGGCAACTCACAAATAGAATATCGTGATATGGAGCGAAATCATAGTAAACTTTCGTGACAAACTTTATATCGCGCTAAAGCGTTTATACGTGTATTTTTTGACGTATCGTGATATGATATCGCGATATAGGCCACCGTATAAACGTAGTAATAGTTAGAGTTCATGAAAACTTCAGATACACTATTTAAAACCATGTAATTTAAAAGTTCCCTTATTGTTCAATATAATTAAAATATAAAATACATTTTTCTAAGGTTCATAATTTTTTTATTTCATTCCCAAATAAGCAAAATTCTGCGCTCCACCCTGTACTTTTTGTTTTATTCCCACAAAAAACAAAGAGAATGCAAATAAAGAGACACATGTACATTAGGGCGGGTCAATTGTGTGGAACGATTTTTTTTGATGAAGCGTATAGCAAAAACGTAATCTAAAGGTGATTCTGAGAAATTTTGCTCAAGAGACCATAGCTCTAAGTCGGATTTGGATCCCCCCAAAAGGTATTTTTATCACCTTTCAGAATCTGTATTGATACCTGTAGTTAAAAGTTAATTTTAGGCTATTTTTCGACAAAAAGTTCATATCTCTACTAAAAATAAAAAAAAAATATTGGTATCAATTAAACTCCTGCATATTTCAACATTTTCACAAAATATGTCATTCTCGAAAATTTCATGCTTTGCTTTATCATGCCAACACACGCAAGCTGTTGTGGCATGTTGTGCTAACTCAAAAATACTGTCTTAGCATGTTATTGCAACTTAGCTAAGCTGTTGTGTTCAATATGATGTCTTTTATTGTTTTTTCTGCAGCATGTTTTTAATACTGTTTGATAATGTCTAATACGAAAATAAAGATTATTCTTTATTATTAAACATTACAAAACAATGAAATAAATTATTGATTATAAAGTGTTAAAGTTGAAAAAACGTTTATTTTGAAACGTGAAATAAAACTTTATTTTTTTTAATCCATGTAATATAAACATAACATCTTTTAATTACGATATCGACAATAAAATAATTTCACAAAAGAACAAACAAAACAAACGAAAGTGCAATTCAGTTTTTTTTTAATTTTGCAGAATTAATATATAAAAATAAAAATAATTTCAAGTTTCGAAACAAGAAAGGATTTAGTTTGAATTAATTTAGATAAAACGTTTATATTTCTTATTTAATTATCATTTATATTTGTAGTATATAATGCATTCAAATCTAAGTTAGTATGTAAAAACATAATTTGATTAACACTTACTGGGTTTTTTGCCAGTACCGACCTTTTTTCAGAGAGTAAATGACGAGCTTTTGAAAAAAGCCTTTCCGATGAAGCAGAGCTGGCTGGTGTCGCTAATACAAAACAACTTAACTGGAAAAGCAAAGGAAATTCCCTTTTACGGGCTTCCCACCACTCCAGGGGATCAAATTCTTTGTGATACAAGATTGTCTGACTCTTATATCTCAAAATTTCATTATGCACTTGGTCATCGTATTCAGGCGCAAGTACAGCTTGTACAAAATCATTAAAAGGATCATCCTCAGATTGTACAGAGTTCATTGTAGTGTCTAAGATAGTCGATGTAGTATTGTATCTTTCTAACATTTTAATACATAGTTCATGAATACTTCGTTGCTCATTCTCTGAAAAATTTGGCAGTTTGTTTGCCGGTGGAAATAAAAAAAGTGCAATTTTATGAAAGTCCTTCATATTTGCATCAATCACGGACTCGATATATATAGTAAAACTTGGTCCTTAAATTTTTTAATACTTTGTGAATCGTTTTGTTCGTTTACTATGATGACTTTTTTTAGTTTTCTTATTTGAGGATAAACATGATGAAGTGTAGAATATCTTTCTCCTTCCAAATGCTTTGAAACTTCCTCAAAGGGCTTAAGAATGTCAATTATATCATTAATAATGTTTATATTAAGATTTTCCAATCTTGTAGTCTCCTGTTTTTCTTGAAGAATCTGCGTTATATGGACCCAGTTAAGCTGTATCGATTTTAATAAATAGAAAACAGTGTTCCATCGTGTTGGCGTATAGCTTTTTAAAGTGGTGTTTAGACAACTATTAACCCCTGTCTTCTTGAAATATTTAACAAGCTTGGTGCAAGATCCTACAATTGCGTTGACTTCAGCTGTTTCAGATATTACCTTTTCAAGGACATTATTAATTAGGTGGTTGATGCAGAAAATATTTTCATCGGAATCGAACGCTGCTTTCATATTAGAACCTCTGCCAGTTACTACAGTAATTCGTTCGTTCAACTCGCAACCGAAATCGTTCAGCAAACATTCAATTTTATTTCTAACATTAAAACCTTAAAAAATTTATTAAAATTATTAAAGGTATAGAAATTATAACCGCGCTAGAGAACTTACCGGTATTTCTATCACTTCCCATTCCGATCATTCCAAGAATTTTACTAACTATGCTTCCAGATTTTATGAAGTGAACTGTTGCTCCAATGTATGAAGCTCTTAAATAATTGTCGCTCCATAAATCGCAGGTTATACTGAAACCAATGTCTTTTATAGAAGACAATTCTTCTTTAAGAATTTTGTGCTGGTCTTCATAAAGGCTTCCGATATTTCTAGACACAGTTGTAGAGTGTGGCAGAAGACCTCTTACATCTAAACTATTTCCAAACTCATGGCCTGCATTAACACAAAATTGAGCAAGATTTAAAAGTCCTTCGTCGTTCACAATATTAAATGGTCTACAATTAGCAATTACCCACTGAACAATTAAGTCGACACACTTTTTTTTTAGGTCATTGTTTGGTTCTATTCTCTGTAAAGATTTCTCTTTTGCTGATTTATACTTTATAAAACTCTTATGACGCAAAAGATTTGACGTACACTTATCGTTAAATTTATACACATTTTTACACCGCGAGCAAAAAATAAAGTTTTTAATGACTTCACCGTTATATTTTACTTCTTCAAATATATTGAATAACTCGCTTTTTGAACTTCTTTTCCACGTAGAATATACGCCACTTTCAATGTTTAATTTAATTTCGATTGCACTGCTCATTTTTACGGAATCGATACAACTTATTCAATACTCAAAAACTAATAAAGACAATGTTCGATTTTTTTATAACAGAAAGTTGAAAAATACCCTCACGTCTATGTTCCGTTATTCTACCATAGCTACTTTTCACTTAATTTTGTTCCATGTTATAATCAGTATGTATCTATGTATCTATGTATGTATGTATGTATGTATGAACGTGAGCGTAAGTTCAAAAGGGACTTCGCCACAGGCGATGATATCTTACTAAACAAATCAACCATGTACTTTTCTCTTTTATGTACATACATCAAATGTATATTTTATGTACATTATTTTCAGCGGCTATTTTAAGTTTTTTTGTTATAAATTTTAAAAACAAATTTACTCATAATAACTTTAATCACTTTTTTAATTTAATTAAGCTTTGAATAAAATTTCTCGAAAGTAATAGCAATCATATTCTATTAGTTATCCTATTTTATTTGTAGGTTTATTGATTAAATTGTATCATTAAGATCAATGCTGCCTGTGTCATACAATAAAAGCTAAGCAGCCTGTGACACACATTAAGAGCTAAGCTGCCTGTGTCACACGTGTCGCATGTGTTGACATGCCATGATAACAGTGTCTTCATATGTCGTAGTCAAATATGCATTAGCAGCACAGCATGTCATGCCAATTGCACGATGTGACACATGTCGCTATGTTTTATAGTTCAACATTTGCAAGACTTTAGTATCAATACAGATTCTGAAAGGTGATAAAAATACCTTTTGAACAAGCCCACATCTACTATAATTCTATCCGATTTTATGACGAATTTAATTAAATTATTCTATGTATATATGGAAAAATATCTATTTTGAATTTTTGGGGGGCTCCAAATCCGGCTTAGAGCTAAGGTCTCTTGAGCAAAAATTTCTCAAAATCACCTATAGATTACGTTTTAGCTATGTCTGTTTCTACACGTGCAATTATAATTGCTGCAATTCATGAGTTCGTAGGAGAGAGAGGTAAGAAGAATGCAACGAGGAAAAAACTTGCATGAAATCTGCAATTCTTTCAGTTCTTCTCATTCGTAATTTTTTAGTAATGGCGGCTGCAGAATAATTTGACATTTCTTTTCATTTACTCATTCGTAAAAATTTCTCACGAATAGTCTGCATATGTCTCAGATTTATACGAATGTCAGAAGCAGGAATAATAAAAACCAGAATTGCACAAACAGAATTGCGTGCGTGTAAAAGCAAATTGCAATTCCAAAAGAGAATTATGAAGAATTGCAGCAATTATAATTGCACGTCTAGAACCAGACTATACGCTTCATCAAAAAAAAAAATTAACCCGCCCAAATGTACATACACACATTGTTATGTTCGATCATATGCTACACAAGTTCACAATTTTCGTTGCTCTTTTTCTCTCATTTTTATATACGTATAACCACGTCGTATTCTCTTTGCTCTGAGAGTGCTTCGCACCCACACAATACAACTATTCGCTGCCGCTACATCAGTGTGTGTTTTTTTCGCAGTCTGACAATCTGTGTTTCGCAGTCGGACAAATCTGTGTTCTATATAGGGGTGAGTCACCCTCATCATTTTGGGGTATGAAAAATAGATATTGGCCGATTCTGAGACGTACCCGATATGCACACAAAATTTCATACAAATCGGTCCAGCCGTTTCGGAGGAGTTTAACGGCAAACAATCTATGATCGCAGTCGGACAATCTGTGTGATCGCAGTCGGACAAAATGTGTTTGGATGTATTCACTTTGTGATTTTAGCCCGTACCCGCGCCAATAGATGTTAACACATCAAAAATGGTTTACCATTGCATGCAATGAATGGACTGAGGAGAGCTTCTCACAAGCTTTTTGTGGGCTCACTGATTTTTGTGAAGCCATTTCAAGAACTCGAAAGTGTCGCAGTCACTAAGGTTACCGTCGTCGAAAGAAATGTAAAGTAGTCAAAGCAGGGCTCTAACCCACGTTCTCATGTACAAGAGGCGCGCACACTACCCTTGCACCACCGACAGTCAAAACATAAAGAACTGTGGTGTGTTTGAATGAAAAGATGATTCTCAAATTTTATTTCTTTAGAGCGCGGACGAGACCAATCACGATGACGAACTTCTTTTGCTCCTTTTCTCTTATCGTCAGCGTAGTAGTCAAACGTATTAATCCCAGTGTTGACAAATTATAAAAAGTAGTAAACACTGTGTTTCGGGAACTAAGTATAACTGCTAACATCACCACAATACCCTTCTCCTAGTCAAGCATTTAACCATACTTATGAGGAAATTTGAAGAGTCGTCCAGATCATGTGAGACGGGGTTGTTGTACTGATGTGTCGACTTGATGTGTTAGATTGTCACTGTCTGACGTCGACGAATTTTCTGTGTGACTATTGTCTTCCGTTCGGTTGCGTGACGTATTTTTTTCTTTGAATATGTAAGCAGCCTTAAGTCGGTCAACAGAAATTTTTGATTCTTGTTGGTGTATTTTGACAACGAAATATTTCTCATTCTTTACTAAGACTTCAAATGGGCCCTCGTAGTTAAACTCCAAAGGCGATCGAACATGATCAATTCTAGCAAATACGTATTTACAGTCAGCTAGCGCGGGTTGTATAAAATGATGTTGCTTACCATGGCGAACCGTGCTTGTTATTGGTAAACCTATGTATAATCGCCTTTCGAAGACCCTGTACGAATTCATCGTATCGTCGGTAGCGCAGAGCTCCAGTTAATTGTCTCGGAAAATTTGATAGCAGACTTTAGAGTCGATGTCATCGTTGGATAATGCCGTTGGACTATGGGTGATACGGTGTTGTTCGTAAGTGTGTGACACCCAGTAAGTTGGTCAACCCTTAAATACGGATGACTTAAACTGTCTTCCCAAATCGGTGGTGATACGTAGGGGAACACCGTATGTTCATATCCAACCACTTATAATAGGAGAAACCCCGTAAGACCGCCCAAAGATGAAAATGCCGGAACGCATTTTTAAACTAAAAACATCCCCGCCCAAAAATGGCAGCAACTTCTGTGGTCGCAAATGCGAAAACCGTTAGATTGTCTGAGGAATCTCAACAAGGAATAGTAGCTGAACCATAGGAACAAGATTCATTAGGGCATAGACGGGGTGACATGGCTTTGCAATTCGATGGCCATCCGATATTCTCCTTTAAGTAACGTGTTGTATTCTTGTTTCGAAGTGATATTTTTATTGAAAACTATTTTTCTTTTGATATGCAATTTTAGAATTTATTTATTTTTTATTTATTTATTTGATATCCTATACAACAAGATTTTATTAATTACAGTATAGGAATTTATAATGAAGAAGAAAAGCATAATAAGAACATTTGAATAATACAATACAATACAATACTACGACAAAATAAAATATAATTTTAAGGCTTCAAGGCATGTCGCTATGTGACAATTTAATTTTATACTTTTATGAAGTCAGGAACTAAATATTTAAGAATTACATGAGTGAATAAAAGAATTACATGAATGAATAAAACATATTGTGTTTCATGCGAAATGATTGAAAAGAAGTGTCTTAAATTGAGTAATGTTGCTGGTTTTTTGAATTGAGTGTGGTAAACTGTTCCACAGAGGCATGACGTTTATGAAGAATTGCCATTCAGATGTCAGTGTTTTATACCGAATGGGAATAAGTTTCATTCCTCTGCTCGATCTTGTGAAAGTAAGGCGTCGGAAGAGAAACGTTAGAAATTTAGAGCATATTATTTTATGAAGAGCAATAGGGTTCGAACTTTAATTAGTTGATCTAGAGTGATACCGTAAAGTTTGATAGAATGCTGGGAAATATGATCGTATTTACCAATACCGTATACATATCTACAAATGTTATTGATGACTGTGTTTAGCTTATTTCTGCTGACTGAATCACAATTCGCAAATACTTCACAGCCATAAAGAAGAGACGGTATAAGATAGGCCTTAGCAATCAATACTCGAATCTTGGGAGGTGTGAAATAGTGCGTTTGCCACAAGGTCCGCAACTTAGCATAAATAACACTGGTAACTCTGTTAACCTGATTACTCCATGTTAACGTATCGTTCATTATAATACCCAGATTTTTAACGGTTGCGACTACCTCAATTTTATGTCCGTTTATAGTTATATTAACGTCAAACGTACAGTTCAATGACTTACTGTGGACCACAAGACACTTTGATTTACACGGATTCAACGAAAGCCCGTTTGCGTTTGCCCAATTCCATATTGACCGAAGGTCAGCATTCGCTCTGTTGACGGCTTCGCCCAATAATTCAATGGGTGTACTAGTGTACAGTTGTACATCGTCCCCAGCTAGCATTTGAATTTTTGTTTCACGATCACGATTGTCACCACGATTGTCGGAGCAGAATTATATTTTTCTCTGCTTTTAAGACTTTGTGCTCACGATTTGTTTTTGTGTTTACTTTGTGTCACAGTCTTACATGTAGTTTTCTTATTGTTGTCTTACTTCTTCCCGCATACTCCACCGAACTCGTGTTTTGCAAGGAGAATGTAATTATGTCTCTCTGAAATTCTAACGGGTTTTCCAATATCTGCTCAGCAAAAAAGAAAAAGAAAAAACTTTTTTGCTTCTTTTCATTTGAGTATTTAAGAAGCAAAGAAGCGTCAGAAGTGTAGTGAGCACAAGTGTTTTGTTCTATGAAAGAAACAAATAATAATAAGCATTTTTGTATAAATTTACCATCGCCTTGGCAATCGCCTGCGATTGGATTTTGCTCATCGTTGACGATTGGATTTTGCTCATCGTCGACGATTGGAAAGTAAGAGTCGCCGTCTTGACACAGTTACTTCAGTTGCTCTGAACGTGCGCGATTGGAATACGACATCACGCACGATTACTTTAATCGTCGGCTCCGATCGTGAAAGAGTCGTGCACGATTGAAAATGCTAGCTGGGTCAGCGTACATATGTGTCTTACAACTATGTATGTGTTGCGGGAGATCATTTACATACAATGAGAATAGCAAGGGTCCCAGTATTGACCCCTGGGGAACGCCTCTAGATAAAAACAGTGGAAGCGAAGCAGATGCCCCCATACAAACAGATTGACTCCGATTAAAAAGTTAAGACTTTTTTAAGCTCACAGAAGTCCTAGAGAAATTAAAAAAATTTCCAAGTTTAAATCCTAGCATGTCGTGGTCTATAGTGTCAAAAGCTTTGGAATGGTCAAGCAAAACAAGCACGTTCACTCGCTTATCATCAATACTAAGTCGTAAGTCTTCCACAACATCCGTTAATGTGGTAACGCAACTATGTTTTGCCCTGAAGACAGACGGATTTTCCGCGAGCAATGCTGATGATTCAATATATGAACACATCTGGTAGTGTAACACCTTTTCAAAGACTTTGGATAAGTACGGAAGTATTGCAATAGGTCTATATAGGGAATAGGGACTATTTTCGAATGTCTCCATCTTTCAGGAAAATTGCTGGACATTATAATAAAATTGAAGAGATGTGTAATAATCGAAATGATCTGTGGGAGAATTAACCTTACAAACTTTGGATTTATATCATCACAACCTGTAGCATTCGACCTTATTGCTGAAAAACTTAGAAGGACATCATTTTGACTTACGCATGAAAATTCAAAAGCGTCACGGCTATCTTCCGTGTCTGAGAGTTCATAAAAACCTGTGCTGGCAGAAACGATAGGTGCGTTAACAAATGATCTATTCAGTTCATTAACGTCTACAGATACATCAGACATTTCTTTACAACAGACTCCAATCTTCTTTATATTGTTCGATGTTGCCCTAGAACCAATTGATTTACTGAAACACTTAGCATAATATTCAAATTTAGCCCTTCTAATTGCACAATTAACCTCCCTTCTTGCAGTTTTAAACTCTTGCTGTAAATCCGTTGACTTAAAACGCTTCCAGCGACCGTGAGCAAAATCTCTTTTCCTAATTAGGGCTTTTATATTTGAATTAAACCACGGTCTAGACTGCGGGTTAAGCATCCTTGTCCTTAAAGGTACAGCAATGTCATAAAGTTTAATTATGTTCCCTTCCACAAAATCTACTTTTTCGTCGACTGATACCATATTGTACACCCTGCACCAATCAATATAGTTAATATTTTCCCGTAAAGCTTCGTAGTCTAAATTTTTATAGTCGCGGTATATTAAGGTCTGTGTTTCAATATTTGGCTTAAAGTTGTACTACAAAAATATTAAGTCATGCTTAAAAAAACATGGTGCCGAAATTTGGTCGTAAAGTAATATTTTGGAGGTATCGTTAACAATAAATAGATCTAATAATGTATTATATAACGTTGTGAAATGTGTGGGTAACACGTTGTTGACGACTTGTAATCCAAAAGAGTACATATTTTCTTTCAAGCATTGATCTACTAGCAGATTTGAATTGAAATCGCCTGCAATTAGGACATCGCTATAAGTTGCCGTCATAACTTCAATTTGCTTTATAAAATTGTCGAAGGGTATAGAACGATGAGGTCTATAAACACTTCCAAGTAGCAGTTTGCGATTCTTTGCAGATATCTCGATGAACAAGAATTCAATATTTTTGCTCTCTTCATTTCTAGCTACAAGCTTACAATTGATATTAATTTTTACATAAATTGCTACCCCTCCACCGCGTTTTTTCCGATCAGCTCTAAATAGTTTATATCCATTCAGCGATACCAGACTGTCAGGAATAGCATCGTCGAACCAGGATTCAGAAATGCAAATAACGTCAACCAAAGAATTTTCAAACGTTAATGTTATGTCATATATTTTTCCTTTTTTTTGGGCACAAAAAAATCCTATTTATTGCTTTCAACGACATCTAAAAAATTACCCATTACACTAAAATTTTCCCAACACTTGTGCTTCATCTATTTGTCTACTTTATCTATGGAAAATACTAACGTAACCACGTAACCACTAGAGAATGCATAACGGGAAATCCCGGAAGGGAATTCATTTTCAGTTATCGCTTTCCCGGAAATTTTGTCCGGTAATCCCGGGAAATTTCCAATCCAATATAATGGAATATTTTAGCAAAAAATTTAATCTAGCAAGGTCTTCTTGTACTTGGGTATTCTATATGTTTTAAATTTTTGTATTTTCGTAACATATTAGTATCAGTTTACTGAAATGAAATCGATTGTTCGTACGGATGCGAAATTTTCGTAAGATAATTTACATTGCTATAATGAAAAGTTGCATACTCACCACGATTGTAACGTTGCTGCGATAAAGCATGTTCTAGAAGACTTTTTTAATGTACATCGTTGCGCTGCTCCACCAACTCAATTGTTGTTGCTGCAATGAATACATAAATTGTGGTTTTTAGAGAAAAAAAGTCTAATAATGTAATTGTTAAGGTTTTGAGGTTTGGGCATCTATTGATTTTTTCAAAGTTTTACTTGTTTATTACTGTATTTCGTCAAACATTTCAATGTCTTACTGCAACGTATTCGTCATTAACGGCATGATACTGGATTGTTTCAAATAAGAGCAACTCTGTGTTTACACCAATTTTTACTACCTCTTTAGCAACAATGCTTTAACACATCAAACTGAATGTCAAACTGCCCGAAACTACATACATGTACTCTGCGTCATTTATGAAAATAAATATAATACATTTTAAATCTTGCACGAAATAGCAAAGTGGAAAATAATAGCTTTGTCTGTTTACTTTTCCAGCAAGATTTATCCAGTAACTTTTTGCAGAGAGTAAAAAAAATTTTAAGCTCTTTTTTTTCACTATTCCAAAAAGTAAACAGACAACATTTTGTGAAATATTGCAAGAAAACAGCAACAAGTGTAAACAATTGAAATGACAAAGGAAATAAGAATTTACGTCTGCCAGTGAATTTGCGCGAAATATGGACGTTTCTAGCATAAAAACAAATGTTTTTATATTCTAATTTACAATAGACGTTAAAAACCAATACAATTTTAAACACTTACCTCTGCCATTGTTAAATTTCAAATTTATTCTTCTTTTTCACACAAAAATATTACAATCAAAATGTAAATAAAAAACAGCTGATCGAACTTGCAAAATCTTGATAGAAGAAATTCCTCCAGTAACATTTTGCAAGTTCTCTATCATCCAACTGTCAAAAAATTCTCTCTTTGACTCTCTCGTTGCAAAAATTTTGCAGTAAACAGACAACATTTTGTACAATATTGCAGTAAACAGACAGACCTAATATAAAATGGGCAAAAAGGGTGCTTGATGCTAATATTTGTACCTCATGCACATATGAACGATTCAATTCCCAAACCAGCATTTTACATCAATGAAAAGTATTAATCGCAACAATGGAACATATTCATCATAGTAATGAAACATACTCGTACCAGTGACGAAAGTTTTCAGTTTAATAAAATTATTTTCGTTGCGGCGATGCATCTTTGGATATATCTAAGCAATACTTTTTGATTTATATCAAAATTTTATAAAAAATATAAAGTTGTATTTTGCTAAACTCAGAAATAGTTTAAAACAATTTTTAAATCTGGCGCTGATGAAAGAGTCACAAACTTCGGAATGATCGTCTGCCAACAAAAGTTCAAATACTGGTTCCGCCTATTTAAATTTTTTTCTAATTCCAGAAAAACCCTGAGCTGTATAGCTCAAAGGTAATATTCTTCTAAGAAATAATTTCAGGTCGAATCATATATAAAAAAACAATTTCCAAATCTTTTCGAACCTTTTTTCAACTCTTTAGTTACTTTCGTTAGTATTTTTTGTTTAATATTCTATAAATGGCGCATGCGCCTATACAAAATATATATATCCATAGAAATATATTTTAATTTTAAACTTTAATATCTCTTGTCGTTGGAGGGTAAATAAATCAATTTGTATCTTAAAAGATAACTTATGGGTCGATTATCGATAGCAACCGAACCTCAGTTGCGTTGCCAGTTGCCGAAAAGTTATTACATATTGCAACTGACAGCTAGCAACTTCAGTTGCTTGATAGAGGTTATATGGGCAACCACGAATTTTTGGTTGCTGTATAGTTTTTAAAACAAAACAAAACGTTCAGGTGAACGATACGGAGTCAAAAGCTGTTGTTCTAAAGAAAATCATGATTTTTTGTTGTTAAATTGTAAAGTTTATAAAAATTTGTGCTAAACAAAACTCAAAACTTATGCAAAAACGAAATTAAAGAAAAATATAAGAACACGAAAAATATGTATATTTTTGTTGTCGGACAGACCTATGGGGCCCACAGGATCCAAAAAACTAGAAACAGGCAACAGTGGGTACTCAAATGAAAGGTATTTCTATCCCAAATTTAATGGTGTCTTTATTTTTGTGGAAAGGAATCTGTGCACCCAGATAACCCCAATTTACCATATTATAGTATGTCTTGACATTTAGTGTGGGTGTTCAAATTAAAGGGAATGATGAATCTGCTTCATTGCTAGTCATTTTAAAAATTTGCAAGAACAATTTTCCAGACTTTAAATAAAAGGTCTGGAACATATGTCCGTCCAACAAAACATAACATATTTTTCGTTTTCTATATTTTGCTCCAATTTTGGTCCTTTTTTATCAAGTTTTGAGCTGCGCCCGAACTCCTTCAATTTAGCCCTTGTATCCATGTGTTGGCCCTGAAATCAGGAACCTGTTGCTTTAGTGGACTTTTGTTCCAAATGAGGGTATCGTCAGTAGAACCAGGATGTCTGGCGTCAACATACCTGATTCGCATTTCGTAGTCGCACATCTACAATTAGATCACTGTTATGCAAATAATTATTATATTATATTATTATAATTATCGCTGGATGAAACTTAAAGCTATACATCAACAGTTTGCTATAAAATGGAAGGAAGAATATCTCAAATCCCTTCAAAGCGATACAAATGGAAAAACTCTACTCCAAATCTCAAAATTGGGGATCTTGTAGTAGTAATGGATGATCTGTTACCCCCAAACGAGTGGCGCCTAGGTCGCATCGATAAGGAATTATAACCCGACCCATTGTAAAACTATGTTATCTACCCTTTCAGTCTGAAAATGATGCTGAATGATAAACTCAGACTACAACATATCCCAAACATATTTCTGATACCATCTTTTTTCTCTTTTCTTTCCCATTCTTAAGGACCAACGGACTGAACCCAAGCCGCGAACTCAGCGTAGTCAGGCATAGAACCCGTCGCGATTCGGACTACCAATGTGCATTGTGCAGCCATTCGCACTCCATTCGGTATTGCAGGAAGTTCCTCATAATGAACCCCCGAGAAAGGAAGTCAGTGATCCGAAGACATGGCTACTGTTTGAACTGTCTGGCGAAAGCCATTCTTTGGACGATTGTCAATCAAGGGACCGATGCAGGAAGTGCGACCGGCTTCACCACACGTTGCTACACCCAGGCCATCCAAGGGTTAGAGGACATCAAGGCTAACTCAACGGAAACGGCCGCAACCGAAGTCGAAACCATCCAAGCCGACGCGGGTTATCATGCCAGACCAAGCCATCTTATCAGAGGCCATCAGATCGCTTGCTACGGTGCTGTGCTCCTCCACAGCTGCATCGTTCAAACTATCCAAGTGCTAACTCTGAGCCGGGAGGATGTCTAAACTAACATTTAGACACACGTAATTGTTTTGAGATAAGAATATAAATTGTCATTATTTTCTGAATTTTACTGTAAATTGTACTTAAAACGCTACCATTGAATTTATATTGAATTGTTATAAAAATGGATTGTACTTAAAATGCCATCATTGAATTTTTCTAAACTATTATACAAAATGAATTGTACGTAAAGTTACCACACTATGGTGAAATAACTTCAAAATCTATAACTGCTAGAATGAAGTTACATTCGATCATGAATATTGTTAAACTTTTACTTTCTCAGCTGCATTCTTAAGGTGAGCATCAGCCCTTTTCCCCGCAATAAAACACCACTTTGGTTTAACCGCAAAACTCTTTGTTTTTCTCTACTTTTCTAACTCACTACATTCTCATTGGGAGAAATTAGTGAAGGATACTCCGCTAACTTATTTACTCGCAGGTTGGATTCCCCTGTGTCCCAGCAACAATCCTTTTGGAGAATTCGCCAATACAGTCCACTCAGCTCAACCATATTAAAACACAGTGAAGTGTACAATAACTTACCAGCAAAACATTAAAACTAAACTACCCTTTCCTATTTATGTATAAATGGCGAACTTCTTCATTCGCTCCAATGATAAGTACGTGTGTCCCATCTATACATCCGACAACACCAGGAAACTTCGTTTTCTAGTAAAGCCGGTTTTTATTTTGGGTCTTTTATTCCTCCGTAGATGCACAACTTTCTTCAAAACAACCGACAACGTAGATTGAGCCATGCCAAGGTTGAAGTTGTTGCCATGGGACTTTTGGAAACTTACCTCCGCAAAAAACCTTAAAGCTGCACAAACTTTTAAGAGCGTAGGTATTGATGTCACCCTATGACTTCGTCTGAAGTCATTTTCCAAAATACCCACTAAATAAACTATTCCTTCTTTCGGAAGGCGAAAATATGCCTTGAACCTAATACAGAATTATTTATTAACAATTATTCTCAGCAATAACATTCACTCATTGTAACCGGCAATTCTACAGGATTAGAGTTGTCTCTTGAAGTGTCTTCTAATAGATGCCACGTTTTGTACCTTGTTTTCCTCGTCAAACAATAATTCCACTGAACTTATCATTACTATTATTTTCTTCCTAAAGACACTTTTATTTCTCATACACTTTAGATTTATATATTTACAGTTGGCGAAGTGTCACAACTCTGTTATCGACGGGAAACACTGTTACCAACGGCAACTGGCCAAAGTTGCCATACATAATACTAATTTTTATTTCAGTGGTGTTGTCAGTTGACAATGCAATTGAGGTTCGGTTGCTATCGATAATCGACCCATTATTTCTTAATCGATCTTTTGCAAATACTTATAAAAACATTGTAATGTTTCAAATTTTTGAATTAGATATTTTAAATGTCAGAGATACGCCCGATTATACATTCAAGCTTTGTAGAATTTAAACTACAACTTTATGTGACTTATGAATATGTCACAAACTGGTCAAAGTTCAAAATAAGATTGTCGCCGCTAAACAATTATCGGTTGAATATAAACATAGCATGATGATTGTCATTGGACAGATATATAAAAAACCGCGTTATAAAACCGCGCTATAAAACCGCGTTAGTTTTATCCACATCAGTTATATGTATATTTAGATATGGTTGGTTTGAATGTTATTAGGTTAGTTTCACAGAAATTAGGCTGCCAAATTTAAAATAGAAGTGAATCCTCGTTAGTATTAGATTTATCGTATTCTATTCTAAATCTTTGATTAATATTTTTTTTTATCATAAGTGGCTTCAAAGATTTATTAAATATAAGGTTTTGTAACACAATGCGTTACTTAAGAAGTTTGTACTATTTTTTCTCTTTTGCGGTACAAAATTGACATTAAAATTTTTAAAAATAAGGGACACACATTTCAACCTGGAAATTTATATATTTTTTCCGCTTTCCCGGGAAATGAAAAAGTCCGGGAATTTGTATTCCCTAGTCACCACCTACCACATATGTACTTAGTCCATAGATAATATGGACGTGTGTTTTTTGTTATTATTTTGACCGCGTTCTCTTAAAGCGACGCACATTGCAAACAAAGTGGAACTTATATCGGAACTTCGAAACTATTGTTCACTACGCTTTAGAATATGCCAGTCATTTGTAGGGATTGATTGGACTTTTGATAATCTTTCATTTAGAAGCAACAAGTTGCAACTGACTATGTGGTACAGTGTGTCAAATTAGACCCCACATTGATGAAGTTCAGCGTTTCTAATCGTCTAAGCCGATTGAAAGAATTTTTCTTCAAACAATTTCCTAAATAATGGAAATGCTTAGTGGTGAGTTTTATCTTGAACCGTTGTAAATCAAAAATTTAAAATGCCAATTTGGAACTGATTTTTTTTAGTTTTTGTTAACAATATTTTGTTACAATTGACTGAAACAATCTGAAATGATCCGAACAATAGTATAGTTTTGCAATCAGCCCCACTGTGCGTCGACTTGAACCCACATTCTTATAAATAAGTGTCGAGCACGCCCAGCGGCGGAAGTCGCAAGGCAAATAAGGCATGCGGAATGCCTTCAGCAAATAAAGCCTGCGGAATGCATGCATTTTTTCATCAGATATAACCAAGAAGAAGATTTTTACAATTTTGAGAAATTTCTTTTCCGATTCTTTTAACCGTAAATTAAATGGAAAATTTAATACAAATTTTGAAATTATATTCTTTGTTTAATATTTTTCAGGGTATTTTTAAAATTTCCAATTTGAAGTTGGGCGTGGTACAACTTATAAATAAATATGTAGAAGCGAATAATGATTTTGTGATAAAATAAATTATTTTAATTTTATTTTTGTTTAACAAAAATAAATTAAGGTAAATCCCTTGCAAAGTTTTCCTCTTTCCATGCCTGTTAAAAAAAGGAGGAGGTAATGTGTAGGGAAGACCTTCCGCATTTTAAAGAAGGCCTGTTTGGTCATGATTTTAGGCCTTCCAGGTCATGACTTCCACCGCTGGGCGCTTACCATTACATTTCTCATGTTAGCGTATACCACTACTATAAAAACCAAAAAATATTTTCCCATTATACACACAGAGAAGAGATTTAGTTACAACCAACTAAAATTTGGCGGTTCCTTGGACTATCACATTATTCAGTTGTGATTACCAATAATTGTGTTCTTTATCACCAAATGTTGTGCTTATCAATTGATATGTAATTCAGTTTTGGTTGCAAGAACTTAAATATTTAATCGAAGTAACAGCAACATCAAAAAAATGTGATCTGTCAATCGAGATTTAGTTCTAACAATCGAATTATCCTGTAGTGGTGAATATTCTATTAGTTGGATGAACGAAAAATGTAAAAACTAATTCGGTTGCACCAAATAATATATTGGTATGCATTTAATGGCTGTCACAACCATTTGGTGATGCCATTATTTGAACATTAGGTGAACCCATTATGCATTTTATAGAATAAAAGTAAAAAATAATATTTTTTATTAAAATTGTGTATTTTATATTTAAATATAAACAAAATTATTATTATTTATAACTAGCGTTCGTATTTCGTGCCCATTTTTGATCGAAAATATGAAAAAATTTCTATATCTCGAAAACGAAGCGTCCAATCGAAAAAACAACAAATTTTTACGGGTTTCCAATTTGTTCGATATTGAGTTTTGGATGCAATTTTGTTCTCCATTCACACACCCGTCACCTGGCAAAATACTGTAGGCGAAATCCACTTAGTTGCTCGAAAAATTGACTTTATACTTTATCGTATAATACATTTTTTCTTGTGAGCGAATTTATCGTATGTGCCAATGAAAAATATTTTGCATATTGTAATTGTTACAATACTTACTTCATTTTTGTTTTTAAGTTAGAATAAGAGGTTAAAGCGAATTGCTCGCTTTATTTTGTCTTGTGTCTCTATTCGTTTTACCGTTAATTTTACAGAAAAGGCTATATTAAAGTTGAAGAGAAGCATTTAGTATGCATTTTTTCGGGTCATGTGTTTGAGGTAATCAGTTATTGTAAAACACTCCAAGTTAAACATTGTCTACAGGCAAATCATTAAAAAGTTCATTAATAATGCTATCAGTGTCCACACCCGTAAGTAAATAATAGCTTTGTTTCTTTACTTTTTGGGTAAAGTTCGGGTAAAAGAGAGTAAAAGCTAAATGCTCTCTGAAATACTCAATATTACCCAAAAGTAAAGAAACGCAAAAAACCACTTTTCTAGCCCGAAAACAAATGTCAAAACATAAAACATATACAAATCTTGCATATCATGGTCAATTTCACTGTTCATTTGCACACTTCCCATCTTCTTTAAATAAGCACTCCTCAAAGCAATCACTTTTCAAGTTAATAAAATTGTAAATTCAATAATTTTTTTCATTTGTGTTACTTTTTCCACAAATAATACATATGTTTTCATGTTGACGTTTCGAACAGCTGATTGTTTGTTCACTACTTTACACAAACTTATCCGAAGAAAAAGTCTGTGTAAATTTGGGTAAAAGAGAAACGCATTTTGACAATAAGAGAAAAAAAATCTCTCTCATTTACACAATTTTGGAGTAAAGAAACGCTTTTGTGTAAGTTTGTGTAAATTTGTGTAACTTTGTGTAAAATTGCGCAAGTAAAGAAACAGACGTTATATAACCTTAAAGAAATTTCATGTGAATCTTGTTAATGTTATTATGTTTATGTGGTGATGTTTTAGTTGTTTGATGTCTATTAAATTGTGCGATTTATTTAATTTAAAAATATTACGATATTACGCAAAAAATGTTTAATGCAGCTTTTTCCAGCCTCGTTAGTGCCATACAACGCTTGTGACAGTGACGATTCATGCACATTTGAAAATGAAACTTTGTCGGAAAACGTGGCTACAAAAAAAACTGTGGCTGTTAAATCAAAGGAAGACATTAAAAAACACATGAGGTGTCATGGGACACCCGGCTGGATCGAAGTTTCTTTCGCTATATGTTATGTACTAGTTAGTTCCAACAATTTTTTCTACAATGTATTTTTTTTTTTTAAAAAATTATATTTTTACGTCACTTTTGTATGAATATGTATTATATTTTCCGGAATATGTATTATATAGGACCTTTTTTAAAGAGAGGTACTTCTTTTATTAAAAGATAATGTTTTTTGTTAAGAAAATTTACTATTTTTAAGAAGAAGTACTTTCTCGAAGAAAAAGACATAAGAGTATGACTTTTTTTTACAAAGAAGTACTTTTGTAAGAACAGGTACTTTTTAAAGAAGTGGTACTCTTTTTAGGAAAAGGTTATTTTTTAACAAAATTTACTTATTTTCAGAAAGCCTACTTATCTCAAGGAAAAAAGGTAATATTTTATTTTTAAGAAAATGTACTTTTAAGAAAAGGAAATTTTGTAAGAAATTTTTTAATTTTTTTGAATTGGTCCTTTTTTTTAAGAATAGGTAAATTTTTAAGAGTAGGTAGATAGTGGATATTGTCGTATGAAGTGAGACAAAATTAAACCATACACACAATGTAATATTTAAAAATTATAAAATCATAAGCAAATATCGAATTGTTGCAAGAAGGGGTCAGTCACGATCACGATAACGTGTCGATTGGTCGAAAGAAATGCTCCAAAAATACGATCGCGGTGCTTCGAAACACGTCTATGACATCGTGACAGGTCATGAATCCTGGATTTATGCGTATGAGCCCGAAAGTAAACAGCAGTCAACTGTATGGGTGTTTCAAGATGAGCCAAATCCAACAAAAGTTGTTCGCGCCCGAAACACTTCCAAGCAAATGGTCGCCTGTTTTTTCGGAAAAACCGGACATGTCGCAACAGTGAATTCTGAGTGGTATACAACCATTTGTTTGCCAGTTGTCTTCCAAGAAATCAGAAAAACCAACCGCCGAAGACGGATCACTTGTCACCACGGCTGAAACGACTGCATTTATGAGCACCCAAAACATCGATTTGATGGGTCATCCGCCGTATAGTCCTGACTTGGCACCGAATGACTTCTTTTTATTCCCGTACGTAAAAAACAAACTGAGAGGTCAACGTTTTTCGACACCTGAAGAAGCGGTTGCTGCATTCAGAATGCATGTTTTGGAGATACCTCAATCAGAGTGGCAAAAGTGTTTCGACAATTGGTTCAAACGCATGCAAAAGTGTATAAATCTTCATGGGGAATATTTTGAAAAACAATAAAGTGATTTCCGATGATTAATATTTGTTTTTGTTCTCTAATCCCGAAACATAAAATTCAACCCTCGTACAACTAAAATTCGGTAGTAGCAACTTGTATTTAGTAAGACCTATTTTTAATCTATCAATAACATCGACAAATAATTCTGATGTTTGACAATTACGAATTCTGATCAAAATATAGACTTTATCATGGAATTTCCAATGCCTGAATTGATTTACAACTAATCTTTTCCTTGTGTGTATCCCATGAAGGGACAGGTGAGAGCTTCATATAGTCAGTGAGCTGTGCACTTTATAGTTTTACATTCACTTAATGGCACCAACAGTTTTACATCGGTCCTGAGCGGATTGTTGAAATGATATGGCTAATTACTCTGTAGGGTGACGAAGAGATGTTATCGTCATTGAAATAAATGGGAGGTGGTCAAAACAGGGAACTAACTGACGTTCTCACGTAGTACAAGAGCGGCGCGCACACTACCATTGCAAGACGGATGGCCACATACTACTTATATATTTATACTATTACTTTATTAAGTTTTTTTTTAAATAAATTCCTGAATAATCTAAGCACTGCAAACAATTGTAATCAAAATTTCAAAACTTTTCTATCAAACAAATTATTTAACTCTTATCAAAAGAATGAACAATTTTCTAGTATAAAATTTTGGATAATCTTATCAAAATTTGCTGTTTGTTTAATAACAAGGTCAATATTAAGTTAAAATTCAAAGTGTAAAAATAAATCTACTAAAAAGACCAGAATCTCAAATTAAAAATCATCAAAACATATTAATCATCTTAAGAAGGTAATACAGCATACATACATAGGTCAAGGGACATTAGATCTTCGATAATCGTGTACTGTCGATGATTTAAACACGAATTAAGTATGAGGTAATTGTAAATATTTTGTTTATAATCAAAAGTTGCGAAAGTTTTAACTGACATTTAATTACCGTTCCTCAAACAGTACAGAAAGGTGTCTGTCATTGGATCGAGGTAAGCGTCAACAGCAAAATGTTGTCCTAAGTGGAGGTTATATGCCCGAAAGATCACCTCGTAGAACGCCTCCAAGGAACGGTTCTCCACAATATTCACCCAGTACTCCGGAAATATTGCGTGATAGTTTTCCAGGTGGTTTGCCAGCTTATTCTTTCGATGAATTTGATCTTTGCTCAACGCCGAAACGATTGACACGACCTCTAGAATTACAGTGTATGTATGTGTATTGTTTTTGTACTACAACGTTTATATTTTTCGAAAATTGTTTAATTTTAATTTAGATGAGCATGCTCAAGAAGCCAACGGGCCCCAGCGACTGCGCAGACCACCAAAAGTTCCTCAACCGGAGGATTTGCCGGACGAATATCTTGAAGACTTTGGCCAACCATCGTTTTATGAACCTCCTGCAAACTCCTCATTCGACGAAGTGATGTGTATATTAGCCACTCCACCCTCTAGACATCAATCACCAGTTGCGCATCCCTTATATCCAAAGGCGATAGGAAATGAAGATGAGTGCCAACAAGCAACAGATCACACAGTTAATATGCAAATTGCATCCTCGCCTGCTCTTTGTCCTTATAAAATTCCACCATTGCCCGATGATCCTTATGATATCCCTCCACATCCTAAAGATCCGAATGATGTGGTTGGATTTATACGAAGATCCAGGGCTATACATCGTTTAAAAGCATTACAGGACGCAGAAGCTGCTAAAAAACTTCCAAAGGGCGCTGTTAAAAGAGGTGTGCGTGGTGCATTAGCTAGAAAAAATCCTCCCTTAGTCGTACCCAAAAAGTCAAGCACTGTAGGAAAAATTCATACTAAGAAAGTTGTGTCTCAACCTCAAAAGCCTAAAGGTGCAGTGAGAAAGCTAATGGTTCGTCCTTCCTCCCCAGAACATCCACCTGACTACATTGCTCCAGAATATGCCGCTGCTATATTGCGTGCAAGACAATTGGCCGGTCTTAAAACCAGAAACCCGAAGTTGCTACCCAAATCTAAAATACCGCCAACAGCTCAACCTAGAGCGTTTGCGTCACCTCCGCCACCAAAGCTCACACCATCGCCAGCTACTTATTCAAGTATTGTCGCACGCGCCGCTGCTATTCGTGCTAAAAAGAAAACAGCTCCTGCTGAGTTGTTTAGGCAAAAAGATGCCGAAGCAGGTTTATGTCCCATTATGACAAGAGAATATGTCGATGACATTGATCATCACCAAGTTATGAGATTACCCCATTACCGGGAAGGTACTGCCGGAGAATTTAAAAATCAAGCTCTTGATGAATTTGAAGAACTTGAAAGACGGGACGATCCTGTTTGTGTTGCGGAAGCATATGGAAAATATGCTGGGGAGCTTTCTAGGAATGCCTCCCTTGACGAATTTGAGGAACTTGAAAGGCAGACTGTTGCAGAATGTATTGCGGAAGCACATGGAATACATGATGGGGCACAATCTAGGAATGCCTCCCTTGACGAATTTGTGGAACTTGAAAGGCAGACTGTTGCAGAATGTATTGCGGAAGCACATGGAATACATGATGGGGCACATTCTAGGAATGCCTCCCTTGACGAATTTGAGGAACTTGAAAGGCAGACTGTTGCAGAATGTATTGCGGAAGCACATGGAATACATGCTGGGGCACATTCTAGGAATGCCTCCCTTGACGAATTTGAGGAACTTGAAAGGCAGATGGTTGCAGAATGTATTGCGGAAGCACATGGAATAGATAATGGGGCACATTCTAGGAATGCCTCTCTGGATGAATTTGAAGAAATTGAAAGACAGATGGTTGCAGAATATATTGCGGAAACACAAGGAAAATATGCTGCGGAACTTTCAAAGAATGTCTCCCTTGACGAGTTTGAAGAAATTGAAAGACAAACAGCAGAATCACCAGAAAGAGAATCACCAGCACCGAAACAAAGAGTTTGTCCCTCAAATGCCGCAAATCTTCAACCAAAACAGTTGGATTCTGGACAACCGCAGTCAGCGGTAAAGGATAATAACATCGCAGATCAGATCAGATTATTGAGCTCAGCTAAACCCAAATCAGTGGCAGAAGCTAATTTTATAAAAAATCGCATTAACGATCTTAGGGCAATACTATTGGCATCTGGAGAAAGCAAGGATTTGAAGAGAAGCCAAGAATACTCAATGCGTAAACGTATTAATGAACTTCGAACCAAGTTATTAGATTCAGCTGAAACCCCAAAAAATCGTAAAAAAGCTCGAGCCAGAAATATAATGCAGGAAGCAGAGGCTAGCCCGGTTTTTGAGATGCCACCAGTAATACGTTTCCTTGATTTGATGAGACGCCGTGAAGCAATGACAGCAGAACCTAGTACCGAGCTTGATCTTGAAGAGTGCATGATGCCAGAACATGCTATAGACTCAAAACAATTTCAAGATATTGCAGACTGGAACTTAACAAACATTTCTGGAACTTCAGATATTTGTCCATCGCCAGCGAGAGCTGTGGCGCCATGTACTTTTCCCGCAAGTATTTGTCCTAATTCCTTTGATAATACTCTTCTCGATGCCGTAGATACAAAAGATTTTGTTATCGAAGATATCCCAGTAACTGCATTTTCGACTGAGGCTAAAGTCGATTTCGGCGAGGATATTGATTTGGGAGACATAACGATGCCAGAGGACGAATTTGGTGAGAACGTGACACTAAACGAATTGGGATTAGAAGATATTACTTCACCCGAACTTGATGATTTATCAATATCTATACTTGAAGGCTATGATCCTGATAAGTCACGTGATAGAGAAACCATTCAGGATCAACAAACATCTCCAGGTTTCTTGACCACAGTGGTCAGTGCCGTCGTTGATAAATTTCGCAATATATTTAGTGGAACACCTAAGGATGTCGAAGAAGATGAGGATGAACCTAGTCGTTGCATTAATTTAGATTCAACCCTGCCAAATATGTTTGAACCTACTCCACCACCTAGGCCAACGCCTAATATCAAAGACCCAACTGCCTTCGAGGAACCGTTTGCAATTCCAAAATATCCAAAGGAGTACATAGCTATGGTTAAAAAGTCGCAACTTATTTATAAACAAGAAGCTGAGAAGCTTGCGGAGGCCGCTAAAGCTTCAAAAAGAAGAAAGAAACTGGTTGTAAAAAGCACTATTCCTAAATGGGGCCAACCGCCTGGTGGAAGAGGCAAACTGGGAAGCCAAAAGAAGCAGGAACCTCCCGCGAAGATGTACCCACCTGGGGAATACTCACCTAGCTATGTTGCAGCTGTTGCTAGAGCGCGAACTTTAGCTGGATACAAAAACAGATCAGCAATCTTAAATCCACAACGTGCTGCGAAAATTGCTGCACTAAAGGCAGCAAAAGAAGCTGAATTAGCTGCGGAGGAAGCATTGCCGCCCGTAGAGAGAATGAGGAAGAAACTATCTAGGCTACAACAGAAAGGAATTCGTTTATGTTCAATGCCATCAATTGAAACTCTTGGTACCTTAGAAGCTATTAGGGCAAATTTGCCTAGACCGAGTGCCACTTCACTACCGAAACCCCAATGGACTCCAGCTTCCCGTCACAGGGCTGATAAAAATATCGAAGAAAAGGAGCGAGTATTTACGAAGTCTCCAATTAGAGTTTTCGAACAGTTCAAGCCAATGACTCCATTAGCAGAAGAGTCTTATAATGAGGAAGATTTGATAAGATTCACGCCATTACGGGCGCGCGAGGGTAGATTAAGATTAAAATATTTAAAGGAGCAAGCGGGACGAAGAGATAATGATATGATACACCAAAATATCCAAAAAGACAGCTCAACAGTAAAGCATTTATGCACGCCTGAAGCTGCTCCAAGTAAATATAGCCCAATTATATTACAAAGTCCAAACTATCCACAATCTGAAGAGTTTATGGAGCAAACAGAAATCCCTGCACAAGGCGGAAATCTTGGTGAGGAATCGATTAGGGAGGAAGTGACTAAAACGTCAACGATTGAAAACGGAGAAGTGCATACAACGACCCGTAAAGTTACAACAAAAACCGACGAGCTTGGAAATGTGACATGTCACATAGAGGAAAGTACTGGATTAACCGGAGAAGAAGATGCGATTACCGATAATATAGACGCGATAGAAGCTCCTGAGTTCCTTGATATATCAGATATAAAACCTCCACGAGATCCAACTATCCCTACGCCCTCAGAAATCATAGATAGAATCAGAATGCAAGTTCAACAAAAAATCAATCTAGTATTACCAGAAATATCCCCAGATATTGAAAGCCCAGCACGCCAAAGAGTTGGACTTGTTGAATTTCCGGAAAATTTACCTGATGAACAATTATATGATATTGATATACCAGAATTTCAAACGACACCCACACATTTGTTTCAACAGCCAACAGAACGGTCACCTGATACATCTTTGCCTCATTTTTGGGATGATGAAAAACAACCACAACCATCAGACTCCTGTCCACCTACCGCAGTTACTGAGGCTTCTACAATTCAAAGATCTGATCACGCAAGACCCCTACCGAAATCTAAACCGATTGAAGGTCCAGTCGTTATTCCTCCATGTCCCAAGGATCCTAAGGATTACGTTGGTATGGTACTGTACGCTCGTGCCATACATAAGCGTAAGCAGCAAGAAAAAGCCAAAGCTGCAGCACGTACTCCACCACCTGTTGTAGTGGAAAAGAAACCAATTAGGGTTCCAATATCTCGCCGTATAGGGAAAACAGCTGGAAAAGAACTATTGTTTAAAAAGAAACGCAAAAATATTGAGACAAAACCAATGCCAGATGATGTTGAATCTCCTACAGAACCACCGCCACTGCCTTCTGGTTATGCCGAAGAAGTTGCTAGAGCAAGGGAACTAGCAGGGTATAAAAATAGAACCGCAGCACTGAATCCCAAAGTAGCTGCAAAATTAGCTGCTGAAAAGGCTGCTAACGAAGCAGCTTTAGCTGAATTTGAGGCTTTATCGGAATATCAAAAATTATTGAGAAGAATGGAAAAATTAAGAGGAATTCCTCCCCAAAAACGACGGACTCAAGATATACGGACTAACATGCCACCTATTGATGAGGTATCACGGCCGAAAGCATCTCCAACACGCCAGACACCAACTTGTAAGACTACTCCTCCCAAATCTACCATCTACGAATTGCAAAAAGAGAAGCTAATAGAGTCTCAAACCATTGAGAAACAATACGCAGAACTTTCTCGAAATTTGTCTATTGATGAATTTGAAGCTATTGAAGAACTGTGTCGATCACAAGTTATTGCTGAAGCACAAGAAAACCAGGCTGAAGAAGACTATAAAAGTCGTTCTCTGGATGAATTTGAAAAACACGAAATACAAGTGTGTGAAGAAGTTGCGGCCGAAGAACTTGAAATGCAAGCCGCAGAAATGGGAAGGCAGTTAAATGCAGAAGCAATCGCCGAACAAAAAGCAGAAGACGAGGAGTTTGAAGCACTAGAAAGAGAAATATATGGAGAATCGAGAACAATTTGTCCATCAAAACTTTCACAAAATGAATTCCAGTCACTGGACAAAAAGTTAAATGCAGCATATCTACAAACAAAACTGTTGGACTCTGGGAAACCGAAGTCAGTAGCAGAGAATAATTACAACGATGATCAGATCAGATTACTGAACTCAACTAAACCCCAGTCAGTGGCAGAAGGTTATAGCGAAGTCTTAAAGAAAATCAAACTTCAAACTCAACTTTTAAATTCGGGTGAAACCCCAAAAAATATTAAAATAGCTCGAGCCAGAAACATAATGCAGGAATATTTAGACCAGCATGAAGAGGGACGGGTATGCCCTAGTCCAGGTCAAACATTGGCACCGTCTAATAATCAAGCATTTTATCAGGAACTCGTCAACGATTTTTGTCCTGTTAGCAAGCAATTCGGAAAAGAGGGTGAAGTTGATTTTGGTGAGTTCGCGCCTTCAACTCCAGTGGATCCTAAAGAAAGGCTTAGCAGAATTAAAGAGTACCAGCAGCGAAAATGTCCCATGCGGGAACTTAATACAACGGATGAGAATTTTACATCTCCATCAGTAGATTATAGCCCAGTTCGACTGTTTAGTACACCTAGAGAACCGCGGCCAGTCATAGCCCGTGATATCTCTCCAATTCAGGCTAGCAATAAAAACGTTCTCATTGATCTAGAGACACCTAGGATAGATTATAGGGTAAAACAATTTAAAGACCTGGAAGATATGCCTTTTGACGAGTTAGAGTTCGAAGACGAACTGTCCTTTGCCACTGCTTCATTTGATAAACCTCAAACACCCCCACCTCAACCCTCAGAACTTATTAATAGAATACGGCAACAGGTTCAAGAGCACTTAAGAAGTGATCAGTCTTTCCAGGATCAAATTGCATCCGTCAGTAATTTTCAATTTCTTCAACAACTTCCGAACGAGAATTTGTTTGAGCTGAGTGATCCCTCCTTACTACATAACACTTTAGGAGGCACACCTACAATTCAGCGATCACCACGGATATCTTTGCCAGCTCCAAGTCCCCGTGTGCCAAGTCCTGTTAGAATACCGACACCAACGTCAGCCGTTGAACAAGAGCTAGAAGTGGTTGAATGTCCGAAAGTTCCTTCCCCAGTAAAACGGCTAGAACAAATGTATCAGCCGAAGTATCCAAAGGGTTATGTAGAAATGGTAATGAAGGCTCGAGCTATGCACAAAATTAAACAACAACAAGAAGCGGAAATGGCTGCGGCAGCACCTCCTTCCGAACCCGCAAAGAAGAAAGGTAGAATCATCACTACAAAACCGGGGGGAAAGGTTGTAATGAAGAAAAGCCTTGTACGTCCTCCTAAAACTGTAAAGAAAAAAGAAAAGCAGAAAATAATTCAGGTTGATGACGAAAGAGAATGCCCAGCGGAACCCCCACCACTGCCACCAGAGTACCTAGCAGATGTTGCACGAGCTCGACAATTAGCGGGTTACAAAAACAGAACTGCAGCTCTAAATCCAGAGGTCGCTCGGGAAAAAGCTGCAGCAGAAGCGGCAGCAGCTGCATACGCCGGTTTATCTGAACATGAAAAAATTAAAGTTCGCATGGAACGTTTAAGAAAGAAATCCGGGCATAAACAGCGTGTTCAACCAAATATGGAACAACTCGCCGTCATACAAGCCATGACGGAAGCCTATGGATATAAAACTCCTAGTCGAGACCCATCATTCTCAACTGTCAAATCATCTTTACCTAAACAGCGTTTGTCAACTACACCACGTCCTAATCGTATTGCAGATATGGAATCGGCAGACTTGTCAGAATTTAAAGCCCTTGAGAAAGAATTAGTATCGCCAGATCAACATAATAATATTCAAGAACAACTTGTTGATAAAAAGCGGTCAGAATTAGGTGATATTGCTTACGGCGAATTAAGAATGAAAACGGATGCCCAACTACAACAGTTGGCAACACCACCCCAGTTAGATGCGCGAGAAAAATATAGGCGATTGTTATCTCAAGTGCAATCGACCCACAAAACACCTGTGCCACCAACCCCTGTCGAAACCCCTGAGATTCACTTCAGCCCAATTTGTTTCGCCTCTAGTCCCACAATACCCAAAAGAGCTCAACGAGCAGAAAAGTCTACGACTCAGATAACCAGAAGTGGTGATAATACAATAAAGGAACAAGTAAATGAGACATCAGAAATCGTAAATGGGCAATTACAACGAGTGACTAAGCTTGTCACCACAACTACAGATCCTTCCGGTAATGTATTATGCCAAATTAATGAATCTAGACATATGAATGCCAAAGACACATCGACAGTTGAAGACGAATTAAAAAACATAGAACAACCCAGTTTTCTGGATATTTCCCCGATATCCCCAACAGACGTACCCAGGCCTAGAGATATAATAGAGAGAATTCGAAGAGATGTCAAAACTAAGCCCAGACCTGATGTACCGACAGGACAACTAATCGAACTTAGAACACCACCCCGGGTATTGCCATTACCACAAAGTATTGCTGAAGATGAATTGTTTGAAATGAGTTGCCCTGCACTACCCAAAACTCCTACGAAATCTCCAGTGCAATCCCCGCGAAGATCGCCGGTACGATATCAAGATGTTTCCATACCAGAATTATTTGTTGCAACTCCTGAGCCACCCACACCCCCACTGCCACCTGTTTCTCCGCTCAGGTATCGAGTCCATTCTCCAGAAGGTCCCATAGTGATACCACCTTGCCCTACAGATCCCTCGGATTATAAGGGTATGGTAAGAATGTCTAGAAAAATATACGAACTTAGACTTCAAAAGGAAGCAGAGGCCACAGCGGCAGCGGAAGCAGCAGCAATTGAGGCATCTAAACCAAAGAAAAAAGAGCGTGTACCCATATCAAGATGGAAAGCGCCACCTCCAAGAAGAGCGGCGACACGCAAAAGGTTGGTCATGAAAAAACGTGCACCCGTTGAAAAAAAATTGTCCCCAGATAGCGAAAATCATGAATGTCCATCGAAGCCGCCCCAATTACCGGTGGGCTATGCAGAAGAAGTTGCTAGAGCCAGACAACTGGCTGGTCTAAGGAATCTAACTGCTGCATTGAATCCAAAGGTTGCTGCAAAAGAAGCAGTAAAAGCAGCGGCTGCGGCTGAAGAAGCAAGAAAAGCATTAGAATTTGAAGCAGCCAAAGCTCAAGCTTTCAACGACCCACCACCTTCTTATGCGGACTATAACACTGTAATGTCCAGGATGGAATCAATGAGAAAACATGGTCATGTGCCAAAAGTACAACCATCACTGCAAGCAGCTGCGTATTTAAATGCCGTAAAAGGTGCAATGGACACTAGACAACCAACTAGTGTAGTCGAATCAGCAGAAACTCGTTACAAGAGAATATTGGCTGCTAGAGCATTTTCCCCTCTTCCTGCTCCTGAAGAATGTATTATGGAAACAACACCACTTCCCGAAGATGTACAATACACACCAGTATCCCTTGGTAGTCCTACTGCAAAATATATTGATGATATTGGATTTAAAATACCGGGGCTGCAGGATATAGGTGACCTAGAAGACATTCATGAGCCAAGCTTCCTTGATGAAAGTCAATCCCATGTAGCTGACACTGTTCGTTATATACCACCATCACCGCAAACTCCACCACCAACTCCATCAGCCATAATACACCGAATACGAAAACAAGTACAACAAAAATTGGCAGATGAAAAATTACCTTACCCAATGGCATCAGAAACTCCAAACCCTTTGTATTTCCCTGAAGACTTACCGGAAGAAGAGATATTCGAATTAACTGCACCTTCTTTTGCAAGAACCCCACAAAGCCAGAGCCCTACACAGATTTTTACCCCGAATATATCGATACCACAATATTTTCAGCCCACACCTCAATCAAAATTACCCACACCTGAGTCACTTAGCACCAAGAGACTCGATACTCTCTCAGCAAATACGGTTAAGGAAGAAACTGCAACAGCATCACCACCTTTGATGGGGGTACATCCCGGCTTGAGAGTTGTAACCCCTGAAGGACCCATGGTACTTCCTCCATACCCGAAAGGCCCTGAAAGTGTTGTAGAGATGATACGCAGAGCTCAGCTAATTCACAAAATTAAGCAAAAAGAGGCAGCTGCTAAGGCAGGTGCAAAAGTTATTACCCGAACAGGTGCTCGAGTGCCCATATCGAGAAGGCCTGGCGCGCCAACAACAAGACCAACAAACAAGCCGCTAAGACCAGGCAAGCCTAAAGAAAATACAAGGAAGCCGAAGCAAGCCCAATTACCAGTCGAATGTCCGGCGGAACCTCCGCAATTGCCACCTGATTACGTTGCAGCTGTTGCAAGGGCCCGTAGATTAGCAGGTCTTAAGAATACAACAGCTTTACTAAATCCTCCACAAGACTATGGAACTATACTGGCGAGAGTGGCAGCTTTAAAAATGGCCCGAGGTGAAATTGAACCAACGGCACACGAATTGGCAGAGGCCCAAAATATAATAAGGCGCCCGGAACGGAAAGAGATAAAAGAACAACAACAAACTCCGAGACCAGCAGTCGAGCGTTACCGAGCATTACGATCTAGAGTTCACAGCGAAACGCCCACAACGTCCAAAATATCTTACAACAATCCAATTAAAACACCAGTTTTAGATCATGTACCAGCATATACGCCAGTCTGCTTACCACCAACGCCGCCATTTTTCCAAAATATAAATATGTCGGATATAGGAGATATATCAATGCCTTACGATATGGGTGAAAATCAAGATACCGACTTAGGTGACATTTCTATGCCATACGATATGGATGATGTGGACACTGCCGCAGAAGATAATTGTGTGTCTCTCTGTATGGATGAACATGGTCGCCATGAGGATATCAATTTAGGTGATGCCATGCCATTCGATGTGAGCGCATCTACGTATTGCCGAAGTGAATTCGAATACGTTGAACCGGATGTTGGGTCAGTAGTGGACTTGGAATCTTTTAAATCTACAGAAAGAAGTTGTCGGGCCGCTCGTCGCCGTTGATGGGATGCCCATAAGGTTGCAAATGATAGGTTAAATAAGAGGGCAATTTGAGGTTGATGCATATTCACCTTTTGGATGCATATTATATTTTGTGATTTTGTAATAATCCAATATTCTGTAAATATATTTACATATATGTGTGTATGTAAACTATTTTTTTTTTAACAATTACTTTGTTGGCACAACTTCGAACTGAGAGGTGCAATACTTTATTACGGTCAGGCAATGATTCCGGTTTAATTTAAACAGCATACTAGATATCCTATTACATCCCATGAAGGGGATGGATAACCCCGAGTTCGAGTGGATATGGGTTGAGAAACTTTTTCACGCTTCCGTCACTAAGAGAGGTTAACTTAACTGATTGTTCTTGCCATATAGTAATTCCATATCTAGATTTCTCTCAGCAAATTGATGACATTTGGCATGGTGTGATATGAACGTTGGATTTTGAAAATAATTTCTTTAATAATACCAGGTAGATTCAATGGTTCAGAACAATCAACAAGAAAACAACAACGACATTTCGTTTTGTTTGTTAAAATTATAGTGTTAAATACGACACAAATGTATACTAACAATAAAAGATAACAAAATAGTTTAAAACACATTTAAATTGCTTATACACAATTAAATTGTGTTCAGATTTGTTTCGGCTTGAGGTCATATGTGCAAGAGAAAACAATGTATAGGATTGTCTTTTCGCCACGATTTTATTAGGTAATTATTAGTCTTTTATTCAAGGGCTTATAGTGCGCTTTTTTGTCCGATTTGCGAGCAGATATTCGTGTCTTCAGTTTATTAATAGCTGTGCCAACATATACCTTCTGGCATACGTTGGACTTGTCCCCATTACACGGTATTTTATACACCATATTGGCCTTATCCTCTTTGTCAATTTTCGATTTGGCCCGGCTGAATAGCCGAAACCTGATGAAATAGATCTCGAAAATAGACCTCAAACCGAAACAAATATGAAATATAATATGAAAGGTCAACTCATAGAATAATAATTACTCCACCTGCTGTAAGATAATTTTAAATTTAATTGCTCTCATTTTCACAAACCTACGACGAAGAGTGTGAAATGAAACGTCAGATGAGAGAATAAGTGTATCTATGTATGTATTATTCTATGGTTTTGCCAATTTTACGACTTTTAGTCGACAATTAAGAGAGAACAGAAAAACATGGCGTTCTATTTTACAACTTTTTACTAGTTTTTACACGAAGACTTATACCGAGTAAAAGTTGAACTGACTGACTTCGATTAGTAAGGTAAGACGATATTAATTTTGTTGATGTAGATGAAACATTGAAAATATACATTAGCTTTGCACATAGTAATTGTTGGTCAGAAGCGTTTGAGTGATCCAGAAGATCTAAGAAATTCTCCATTCCATCATCAAGTTCCCGTCTAATATTCTCCGTGACATCTATTAAAGCAGTTACACAGCTATGATTGGGACAAAACCCTGCTCGCATATCAGATATTAAATTATGTTCATGAATAAAATCACTTATTTGGAGATGTAAAATGTTTTCCAAAACTTTTGACAGGAATCTTAGAATAGCAATTGGTCGGTACTCCGTATTAGATTTAGGAACTGGAATTATCTTTGCATGCATCCATTTTTCGGGGAAATAATTTGCTGTAACAATGGTGTCCAGTAGATGGGTAATAATTGGCAAATGAAATGGTGGCCAACTGTAAAATTTGTGCAAAGGCAAAATACGACAGGCACCCCCTGTAACATGAGACTGGAGCAACCCCAATACCATCCTACGTGGGTGAGATGCTCCATATCGACATATTCTCAACGGATAAAAAATTTTTTCTAAGCTGCATAGATAAATTTTCGAAATTTGCAGTGATTCAACAAATTCCATCTCGCACAATAATGGACTTAAGGGACCAATTATACAACTAATGAACCTTTTTCCACATGCAGAAAATATTTATTATGACAACGAACCCTCACTAAAATCTGTGACTATTTCATCCCTATTACGGGACCAATTTGGTGTTAAAATTGGGAACTGACTTTAATTTTTCATGTCGTTTTGGTGAAAAACTGTGAAATTTAAATGTGTTTTACACTTTTTTACTGACTATTATTGTTAGCAGACATTTGTGTTGTACGATATTTAACACAATAATGTTAACACACAAAACGAAATACCGTTGTTGTTAGTTTGTTGGTTGTTTTGAACCATTGCCACTATCTGGTATTATTGAAGTAATTCTTTTCGACATCCAACTTTCATATCACACTAGGCCAAATGTCATAAATTTTCTGAGAGAAATGTTGAGTCTAGTATAATAATTAGCCTATGGTGTTTCATATTCATTCATTGTGTGTGTCATATTGTTCATTGTCGTAAATGTTCGAATGCTTTAAGCGTTCGGAGCATAGACTAATACATACCTAGATAAACTTATTCTCTCATCTGACGTTTCATTTCACACTCTCATCGTAGGTTTGTGGAAATGAGAGCAATTAAATTTAAAATTATCTTACACCAGGTGGAGTTACAAAATATGTTCACTTAACTTTTTCCTGTCGTTTTGGTGTAGAACTGAAAAATTTAAATATATTTTGCACTTTTTTGTTTACTTTTATCGTCGCTATACATTTGTATTGTATTTAACACAACTAGTTTGCCACAAAAAAACGAAATTCGGTTGTTGTTCCTATGTTGATCGCTGTATACTATTGCCACTATCTGGTATTATTGAACCCATATTTCTACCATCCAATGTTTACTTTCCATCCTACCTATGACGTTTAATTTATTGAGCGAATAAAACCTTGTATGGTATGTGTTATTCTATGGTTCGGAGTATACAGGTACATAAGTCATTGAGTTTTATTTTTTGGCCGGATTTTGGTCTGGTAATGCTGGATCATTCTGCACGACATAATGGGTTTTGTATAGTCTTACATGCTTTGAGAAAATGTTTATTAAACGTTCAGAAGATATGGCCTTTTGGTACCATTCCAATTTAAGAATATTTCCTTGTCGAATCACAATTGAGTCCAAATATGGCAATTTATTGTCCTGTTCATCTTCCCGCGTGAATTTTATTTGTTGTTATATGAACTTAATGCAATAAGAGTATTTTCAACTTCACTCCTTTTCAATATTAAGAACAAGTCGTCCACATACTTGGTCAAGATTTTAGGATTAACCCTTAACGTCGATATAATTTCGTCTAATAATAGAGTAAGTGTATTGCAACTTGAAAGACAGAAATTGAACGTGTAACCCCCAAGTAAACGAAATTGCAAACGAAATTCCACACGTAAGTTGTTATACACCCTGCGAAATAAATAAATACTTGTATACCCAGTGTGCCAGATGAATCCGTTACGAATTCGAGACGTATTCGTTTCTTCGTACATTTTGTTCGAAACGGACATCGGTTGCAGACACATAACGAATCCGTTTGCGTATGAAATTCCTATCGAAAAGGCAGACCGCTTTTATACTTTTTCGGGTCCGTATCGAACTCGCAATGGTTTTCATATTTGAATCCGTTTCGAGTTCGTTTTTTGTAAATAAAATGGATTCGAGACGTATCCACTTTTATACATTTTTGCGGAATCAAAATTAAAATAACTATATTTTATACCGGGGATGATTTAAAAAAATATATACTCGTATATATATTTTCTATGTCTAATCCACTGAAGTTTTTCACTTAAATGATATACTAATTTTTACAAATACAAAGCTAAATTTAAATCGTTTTAGCGATTTTTTTATAATTTTATGTTTTATCAACTCAGATATGAATCTGAGACATTAAATATTACACTGATTAGCTTTTTATGTTTTTATCCGCTAAATCGCGAATTCACTGTTTTTACGGACTTGTGTTTTTGTGAAATCGTAGCGGGTTCGAAAGGATTCGCCAAATAGCAATTTCACTGATTCGCCTTTTAAATTTTTATGGACTCATAACAGGTTCGAAAGGATTCGCCAAATAGCAAATTCACTGATTCACCTTTCAATGTTTTACGGACTCGTAACGGGTTCGAAACGGATCCGCCAAATCACAATTACACTGATTCGCTTTTTATGTTTTGACGGGAACGTGACGGGTTCGAGATTCTTTTAAGACTGCTTTGATTTGTGGTGTGCCTACTTCTCCAAGCGTGCGGCTATTTATGATTGGCCAGTGCGACTTAAGGCGTGCGTAAAGGCTAAAGTAGTAGGGGACATGGGACCGTCAGTGGAGGTGGAAAGTTTCTGATAACCATTCACTTGGGAGTGGCAAGATATGATTCCTTCATTGGCCAGTCCAAACAGCTCACTACTTCTACGTAGTATGTCCTGGGCAATGGCTTTTCAGAAACCTCCGTTAGCTAGCTAGAGTGAGAAGGCGAAACAAATGAGCAGCAAATCAGGTTTAGTAAATGACTGATGTCACTGAAGCTCATCAAACAATCGGGCATACACACAGGGAAAAGATTAGTTGGAAATCAATTCAGTCATTGGAAATTCCATCACAAAGTCTATATTTTGATCAGAATTCGTAATTGTCAAACATCAGAATTATTTGTCGTTGTTATTGATAGATTACAAATCGGTCTTGCTAAATACAAGTTGCTACTACCGAATTTTAGTTGTATTAACCAATTTGTGTATTTCAAAAACTTCATTCATCTGGAATGGAAGATACAACTAATAAACAGTACAATATTAGAATTCGTGTTCAAATATTAGTCACTGTAATCATAATTTAGTTTCTGTTACAAAAACACTTGTTACAAAGTTATGTATTCGATTTTGTCACAAGAGGCTTTGTTGTTAAAGAGAAACTATGTACGTATATTGGAATGTTACACGAGGACTTTACAGAAAAACTAATATTTTAAACAGAAAGTGATAAACAAAGTTGTGGAAAAACAATAAAGTGTATAGATATCAGCCAGCGAAGAATACATATTATCATAAATTGAGGTGAAGTGAGACTTTTAAACATAATCGTTGAATATGACGCCACTATTGACGCCTACACAAACACATGCAAACAATTATGGACACTTGTCTGGAGAAACTATTACTGTGGATGACAGAAATTAACTTAAACATACATATGATACCCATCCCACCCATCTGTTTCATATATTTCGATCAATAATGCCCACGAAATACGAACCCTGGCTATAAATATATTTCAATAAAATGTTTACATTTCAATATAAAACACACAATTTTAATAAAAAATTATTTTTTTATACTTTTTTTCTATAAAATTCATAATGGGTTAAAGCATCACCAAATGGTTGTGACAACCATTAAATTCAAGTACATAATTAGTTGATATATTATTTGGTACAACCGAATTAGTTTTTACATTTTTCGTTCATCCAACTATATTCTATTATATCCACTACAGGATAATTTGATTGCTACAAGTAAAACTCGATTGATAGATCACATATATTTTTTGTTGATGTGGCTTCAACTAAATATGTCAGTTCTTGCCACCAAAACTGAATTACAAATCAATTAATATGCACAACATTTGGTGATCATGAACACAAATATTGGTAATCACAACTGAATAATGTGATAGTCCAAGGAACCGCAAAATTTTAATTGGCTGTAAATATAGTTGTGACAACGAATCTCTTCTCTGTGTGTATTCTTTTGTCGTTAGAAAGCGGATGAGCATAATCCAGTTTCGACATATTGCATCCTGGTTAGCGTCTGATCCATAATGGGCGGCTGAAATCAAATATCCTGGCAGTAGCTTAAATGCAAAAACACGGTGGACCAGGTTTGCCTCCCGCCACCGTTCAGAATGGCAGTGAAAATATATAAACGAACAAGAAAACATAAACAACTCCTATTTGTTTCCCTAATTTGTGTACATGCCCCGACAGAAGAGAAAGATGATGATGCCAAAGACATATTCTATGAGCTCCTAGAGGAAACGTATGACCGCTGCCCTGGCCATGACATTAAGATTGTACTAGGAGATTTTAATGCTAAAGTAGGCAGGGAGAATGTGTTTCATCCAACAATTGACAATTTCTGTCTACATGCTGACAGTTCCGAAAACGGTACGAGACTGATTGACTTTGCCGCGGCAAAAAACATGGTCATTAGTGGTACAAGATTCCAGCATAAAGACATCCACATGGCTACCTGGGTATCCCCTGATCAAAGAACTAAGAACCAAATTGATCACGTTGTAATTGATGGAAAGCATTCATCCAGTGTAATGGGCGTACGAGTGATGAGATGAGCTAACATCGATTCTGATCACTACCTGGTAGCAGCAAAGGTTCGCAGATTAAGTAGAGCGAAAATCGTACAAAACCAGACTCAGAGGAAGCTGGAGATCGTAAAGCTGCAATTACCAGAGGTAGCCACAGCCTACTCAAGGAAGCTCTCGCAACTTTCGGCACAGAAGCCACCCACTCCCGATGACGATGCTGAAGCGCAGTGGAAACCCATTTCAAACTCTATAAAAACTGCCGCAACAACCGTACTTGGTTTCGAAAAACCGCTTCGCAACAAACCATGGTACGATAAAGAGTGTCGCATTGCAAATGATGAAAAGAACGCTGCACGTATCGTAATGCTTCAGTCAATTGCAACGCGAGCTGCGAGCAGTATAGGGAGAAAAGAAAGGAAACAACAATGGAGAAAGTGTAAGAAACAACAATGGAGAAAGTGCGAGAGTGAGAAAATTGAGACAAACGAAGCCCGAAAATTTTACCAAAAAGTCAAAATCGGAACCAGAGGACATGGTTCAGGGCCCCCCTACTGTAAAGACAAGGACGGAAATCTCATCGCCGATGTGCAAAGCATGGTGGGAATATGGAGAGATCTTTTCTCCGCGCTACTGGTACCTGAGATATCCAATGACGATGGGACAATCGATCACAATATGGACGACGACGTCGATTGGCCCCCTCCTAACCAAGACGAGCTCAGAACAGCTATTGCCCGGCTTAAGAACAACAAAGCCGCAGGCGCCAATGGATTACCGGCGGAGCTGTTTAAGGCTGGCGGCGATGAGCTGATAAGGTGCATGCATCAGCTCATTTGTAAAATTTGGTTAGATGAATGCATGCCCGGCGATTGGAGTCTCAGTGTACTATGTCCCATATTTAAAAAAGGTGACCCGAGTCTCTGTGCCAACTACCGTGGAATAAGCCTTTTATCCATAGCATATAAGGTTCTATCAAGCATAATGTGCGAAAGACTAAAACCAATTATCACTGACCTGATTGCACCATACCAGTTCGGCTTTAGGTGTGGAAAATCGACAACTGACCAGATTTTCACGCTACGCCAAATCCCGGAGAAGACACACGAAAAACAAATCGACACCTATCATCTAAATAAATAATTAAATGGTTTCCCATTACATTCCATGAAGGAACAGGAGAGAACTTCTCACAATCACTGAGCTGTGCGCTTTCCAGTTTTCACTCATCTATTTATCGATTATAAGGCGGCCTTCGATAGTCTGATACGGGAGAAGCTCTATGAAGCAATGTCTGAACTTAGTATTCCTGCAAAACTCATACACCTTTGCAGGATGACCTTGACGACCACCAAATCCGCAGAGAAATTTTGGTAAGGATCTTACCAAACCTTTCGAAACTAAGCGAGGCCTCAGGCAAGGCGACACCCTATCGCGCGATCTCTTTAACATCTTAATCGAGATCATTTTGAGAAAAGCTGCAGGCAATATGAGTAATATCATCAGCAGCAAAAGTCACATGCCGCTCGCGTATGCTGCTGATAAAGATATCATTGGGCGCACAATTAGAGAAGTTAAATAACTAATGGTTTCGCGTTACATCCCATGTAGGGATTAGGGAGAGCTTCTCACAGCCAGTGAGCTGTGCGCGTTCTAGTTTTACACTCACTGATTGGAACCTACAGTTTTACACCGGTTCCGAACGGTATTTTGACAAGCTTTTTCATGGCTAAATACTCGATAGTGTCGCCGTCACTAAGCGAGGTGACTGCCGTCGAAAGAAATTTAAGGTGGTCAGAGCAGGGATCGAACCCACGTTCTCATGCACAAGCGCCGCGCACACTATCTACCATTGCACCACCGACGGCTGCGGGTTTTTTTTCGAGAATTGAGAAGGAGTCGGCTAAAGTGGGTCCGATGGTAAATGAGGACAAGACAAAATTAATGGTTTCAACGAACAGGGCCTCCACGCGATTTGACCAAAGGGTGAACGTTGATAACCATTTTATTTTCGAGGTGGTGGACGAATGTATATACCCCGGATCTGCCGTAAACAAAAACATCAACGTCAGCCTTGATATCAAGCGGAGAATTGTGCTTGCGAATAGATGTTATTTTGGGCCAAGCAACTACTTCAGAGATAAAGCCCTTTCTCGAGTAACAAAAGTCCAGCTGTACCAGACTCTCATTCAACCTGTCTTGCTTTATGGCCCAGAATACTGGGTCTTATCCCAAGCAGATGAAACGTCTGTGGGTGGCTTCGAGAAAAAAATACCCCGGACCATTTGTGCACAACATTGTCATAGTTACGCGTATAAAAATAACGCGATTGCGCTGGCTAGGCCATGTCAGTAGAATGGATGAAGACCAACCAGCACGATGGGTTTTCGAAACCGAACTCGAAGGAAAGAAGGCGAAAATAGGAAGACCAAGACTCCGCTGGAGGGATCAAGTTGACGAATCCCTGCGTACACTTGGTATTACCAACTGGAGAGATAAAGCAAAAGATCGAACTGATTGGCGAAATATGTTATCTTCGTTTTGTAAGGTACCTAACCCCCCGGGGTTGTTCGAGACCGGATAAGTAAGTAAGTAATTCGTGTCTTGGCATGAAACCAAGTTTTGCAAACTTTTTCCCATAGGACAGTTTCAAGTCACGTTCCAATATTTGTGGAACACGACGCAAACCCGACGCAATAGCTCAATTTAGCAACAATTTCCTTATCAGTGAGGTTTTTTTAACAGCAACCCTTTTGGTCTCCCTTTTGGCGCTGTCACTGATCAGTGGTGTCCTTCCGGGCTGTTTTGTGTTTCCATATTGACCACGCTATTTTATAAAATTCAAAATGACACAGATAGCTCTTTTCAATCGCCTCGAAATTTCCCGATTGGACAGCATTTCATCATGATAATGTTCAATTTTTCGCGTTTCTTCTTTGCTTAGCTACTTTCCACCAGGCATTCTATATAAATTGATTTATTTTAATTTGATCTACGTTAATTTTAAAACGATAAAATAACAAGCAAAGAAACCTCACTTCTGTTTGAATAAAAATAAAAAAAAATAAATGGTTTCCCATTACATCCCATGAAGGGACTTGGGAGAACTTCTTACAATCACTGAGCTGTGCGCTTTCCAGTTTTCACTCACTGATTGGGACCTACAGTTTTTCACCGATTCCGAACGGTAATTTGAGAAGCTTTTTCATGGCTAGATACTCGATAGTGTCGCCGTCACTATGCGAGGTGACCGCCGCCGAAAGAAAATTTGAAGGTGGTCAGAGCCGTGTTCGAACCCAGGATCTCATGTACAAGAGCCGCGCACACTAACCATTGCACCACCGACGTTTGAATACCTATAGAAAAAATATGTTGCCTTATAATTATTTCGCTGGGTGTATAATTGCACCATGAGTGATACATTCAAGAACCATTAAGGGTGTTATTCTATTAGTCGTGCATCAGTCACTTCGCGTTACATTTGTCGTTTGGTTGTTTATAAAACGTTACAGCTGTTCCGTGACGACCTGCGTTGAGTTGCGTTATTTAATGGGCAGTTTATAAAACACAGCGTAACGTTTTCGATCACTTCAGCTGTAAAATTCAACACGCCACAATTCCTCGCGTTAGTTGAAGAAATTACAAATTGAACGAAAAATGTCGATCGCTGATGGAAAGTATTTTGCATTTCAGTGCATAAGTAGTTTCCAATTTTGTAGGAAAAGCAATCGATGGACAGAGCTGATATTTTTTGTTTAAATAATTCAAAATTTTATTGTATACCCACTGAAATTCTTATTTACAATAATAAAATTAGAAATGGAAAGTTTAAATATATAAGGGGTGCCAAACTATTATAATTATATTTAAAAAACTATAGACATCAGTTGATGTTAAGATGTTATTAAACAAGAAAACCAATACATTTTAAATACGGCCGAATGACACGAATTTTTTGCAACAACTAATTTAATATAGATTGGAAAGTTTATTTTACATTGCATCTCAAAATAACCTATAAAGCATCTTTTACATGGCATGCATTTTACATATCGCATGTCACTTTTGCAGATGAAAAATTTATGCATGTCGTGTGAACGCTGTCAAGCATGCCATATGAACAATGCATCATGCAATACATATGGCAATTTTTTAAATAGGGCGTGTTCTATTTTTTTATGTAAATATCGTATCGCATCAGCGGTGTTTTGATAAACAACAAAGAGTTTGTGGAAGGAGAACAATTTCAAGGAGTGGTCAAATTAAATTAAAATGGATAAACAACAAGGAAAGGTAAGTAATTTATTAACAATTCTAAATAAAAGTATTAATGAGTTATAAAATTCAATATGTTTTGTGAAAAGTACAATCCTACCGGTTAATAATGGAAAATAAATTCATTCAAATGGCTGCCTCGGCTGGCCATGCAGTTGCCTACACGATCGGTCCAATTTTTAAGCACATTATCGATTGTGTGCAGCTGTATTTCACCAATGGCTTCACGAATATTGTCCTTTAAAGCGTCAATTGTCTCTGGCTTGTCGGCATAACACTTATCTTTGAGGGCACCCCACAAATAATAGTCCAACGGTGTCAAATCGCAGCTCCGAGGTGGCCAAACGACATCAGCTCTGCGGCTGATAATGCGATCTTCAAAAACAGAGCGCAAAACATCGAGTGTAGCTTCGGCTGTGTGGCACGTAGCGCCGTCCTGTTGAAACCAAATGTTGCCAATATCCTCCTCTTCAATTTTTGTGAAAAAAATTCGTTCAACATGACCCGATAACGATCGCCATTGACTGTAACGGCCACTCCTTGCTCATTTTCGAAGAAAAATGGCCCAATTATGCCTCTGGACCAAAATCCGCACTCGATTTGGGTGTATCGGCTTTTCAATGTATGCGTGCGGGTTTTCTGTGCCCCAAATGCGACAATTTTGCTTGTTTACATACCCGCCAAGATCAAAATGAGCTTCATCTGAAAAGATGATTTTTTTGGCAAAATCGGCATCTTCTGTAACCATGATTTTCAAAGTAATGTCGCAATATTTCCCAGCGTTGTTCAAGCGTATACACAACCATATTCGTTCAGCGGAAGGATAAAACTAATTATCTGTCAAATCAGACATGAGCTAAGTGTTACCATTCACGAAATAAGCACTAGTTAGATGGCGGACACTTTACTATACAATTATACAATTAAAATACAATATTTAAATAAAAGGTTCACGAAGAACATAGGGCGTCAACAAATTCTCTCCATCTATTTCTGTTTCTAGCAAGTGATTTAATTTGATTACAGGATAGTCGAGTTTGGTTGTATTCCTTTTCCAGGCACCGCTTCCACATATTTTGTGGTCATCCTGGCCTTCGATACCCCTGGGGGTTCCATTCTAGTGCCGCTCTAGCAATATCCGATATTGGACGCCTAAGTATGTGACCGATGCAGGTCCATTTTCTTCTTCAATAGGGCTGTTATTTGAGCGTTGCCAGAGGCCTTCATTAGAAACTACATTCGGCCAGTAAATACGTAGTATTTGCCTCAGACAATGACTGATAAACGTTTGGACCTTCTTCATAAGGACCTTCGTCAACCTCCAAGTAGTACAACCGTACAATAGTACAGACTTTACGCTGAAATTAAATATTCGCATTTTTGTCTTTTGCGAGATCTTATTACACCAGATTTTGTGCAGGTTTAGGAATGCAAAACGAGCTTTACCGACCCGATCATCTATATCCATTGCGGAGCCTCCGTCCTTGGCAATTTTGCATCCTAAATAGTTGAACGACTCCACGTCTTCAATTAACGAACCATCAACTGTTAGTGGAGTATCACGTTCTGTGCGAATACGCATTAACTTCGTCTTCTTAATCTTTATCCTCAATCCTACTTTTTTCGCATTTTCGGAGAGTTTGTGTAGCTTGGCCCTGATGTCGTCAAATTTGTGGGCCATAAGACATATGTCATCTTGTGGCCGTCGGTGGTGCAATGGTTAGTGTGCGCGGCTCTTGTACATGAGATCCTGGGTTCGAACCCTGCTCTGACCACCTTCCAAAAAAAAATTTCTTTCGGTGGCGGTCACCTCGCATAGTGACGGCGATACTATCGAGTATATAGCCATGATAAAGCTTCTCAAAAAAAATACCGTTCGGAATCGGTGTAAAACTGTAGGTCCCAATCAGTGAGTGAAAACTGGAAAGCGCACAGCTCAGTGATTGTGAGAAGTTCTCCCGGTCCTTTCATGGGATGTAATGGGAAACCATTTGTTCAAACCTTCACAAAGAATTTCTTTCATATGTACATGTGTGTGTACATATTCTAGCATAAAATACAAAAACGACAGTTTTCAGTTACTACAGTCAAATACAATTTATATAATTTATTATGTAGGTATATGTACAAGTCTTTCATACAGATTTTAGAAATGCTGTGCAAGTTCTTTTGACCATGCGAGCAAATGATAGGTGCAATGAACTACAACAAAAGTAAATAAAGATAAACACAAATTGATGTAAATTGTAAATCAGCAATAATTTGGCAAATGTAAACAAACTAAACAGAAATTAATCAGCAATAATTTAGTATTTAAGAATCAATCAAATCAATAAAAATTCGAGAAACATTGAAACCATTGTTGTGTTCATTTCTTCACTTCACCGGCTAACCAAGTTTCAAGTGCTTGCGTTAACTTTTACATTATCTTGGTGTATCGCCTTGATAATAAACAATTAAAAACTCAAACAATTTAATAGGCAAAACAGCCTTCCAATTAAGTCCTTATCCTGGTGCATTCGCTTGGACAAGGCATTCAACAACAGTTAATTAATCGGCAAAACAGCCTTTCATTAACATTTTGGTGACCCCGACGTGATACATCCTTGAGTTTCAAGTTTCCCCCCACCAGTGGTAAGGGACTTGGAACACTCTTCGGTGTAGAACAAAACACGCAACCTCGCGAATTACATCAGATCCTGCAACATTAAACAGGATCAACGTATCGATTGGCTGCAAAAATTGGATAGTTGTCCAAACAGCAATCGGCGATATTCAGTTGGGTCCTGCAAATTATCAGGATCAACAAAGTCATTCAATAACATTTTGGTGACCCCGACGTGATTAGACGTTTTGAGTTTCCCCCCACCAGTGGTAAGGAACTCTTAATACTCTAAATCACCTTTGCACGCGCAGTCCATTCATCAGGCACTACATTAACATTGGTGTCCTCGGATTCCGTAACTTGTCACAAACTTGGCATTATCCAGTTTTACGTCAACAAGTTGACCTTCAGGCAATATCCTGATTGGAAACATAGGACAGCGGCTTTCTAATCGTCACATACACACCGGTCATACTAAAAATGGCAGATGATCAAAAAGACTCGAATATGGCTTTGTTCGATCAACTCATAGCGTCTCAAAAGACAACGGGTGATTTAATTGAAGGCATAATTCGCAACGTCAAAAAGGACTCTGCTTCCAGAAAGACGGTCCAGTACTATGAGGAAAGACTCAGGAGATTAGATACGGCATGGTCTGATTTCGAAACCACCGACAACAAAATACGGTGTCTCGAAAGCACACCTACAGACCACAAATACTTCACCGAGAAGTATTACGAAAATATATCGGAACTCACATTGAAATACCGAGAATATTTCGAAACAGCCATGATGGAAACCTCGAATGGGCCGGCAGTGGACACAAATCAACACCATGCTGCCAATAAGCCCACTGCTCCTAGCAGGACAATATTGAACAACAGCGACACAACAGCACCCCTCTCCACAATCAATTCTACAATCAGAAGACAAAACGTGATGATAGGATCACTGAAACGATTGCTCATCATGGATCCGACAGCTACAAATATGACTTTGAAGACAAAACTGTGGGAGCAAATCCAAAATTTGCATTTCTCAATATGGGAAAACAATCCTGATCCACTTAGAGAAGGTTATGACATGGATTCGTACACCAACCTGGAGAAATTAATCATCGAAAACTTTAAGATGTCATCAAATATTGCTCCAGAACGAAGAACCCAATACGAGCAAAACAGCGTGCTACCGCTGCCTAAAGTAACTATCCCACAATTCAATGGGGATTATGTCACATGGAGAACATTTTTTGATCTGTTTTCTCAACTCGTCGACAAACAGCAAATTCCCACGGTACAAAAGATGTGGTACCTTAAATCTAATATCGGAGGAGAAGCGGGGAAACTGATAAGTCACCTTTCCGCTACAGCTGACAATTATGAAACAGCATGGAAAATGTTACAAGAGCGCTACAATAATAAGCGAGTTCTTGTCGCAACGCTAATACAGCAATTGCTTGATCAACCATCAGGCGGGTCATCAGCAGCAGCCATTAAGCAGCTGCACGACGTCACACAGGAATGCTTGCATGCATTACAAAACATTGACGTCGACACAACCTCTTGGGACCCTATTTTACTGCACCTGCTAGTTAAAAAATTGGATCGTGGAACACATGTTCTTTACGAGCGTTCAATAACAAATCCAAAAGAACTTCCCCAGGTCAAACATTTTTTGGCTTTCCTGGAAACCCACTTTCAATCAATGGAAGCAATGGGTCAGAAGGAAAAATCATCTTCAAAGGCATGTGTTTCTGCGGCTTCATCCAACCAAAATTAAAACGCATGTAAACTTTGCAAAAATGGTGTTCATCCACTATTTCGGTGCCAAGGGTTTCAACAACTAACACCACAGGAGCGATTGAATTTCACACAAAAACATAAATTGTGCGTCAACTGTTTGAAATTGGGCCATTCCGCAAGGGTTTGCACATCAAGGTCATGTACAAAATGCAACAAGAAACACAATTCAATGCTACACCTTGAATCAACAAAATCTTCATCAAGGCAAGAATCATCTAGCGTAAACAACAACATACACAAGAAGACATCATCAGATGCCATAGCACTAGCTACAACAGATAAGCCAAACACCACCTCTTCGAGTACTTGTTTAACAGAAGGATCAGAAGCCACCTCACTAGCTGCTGCCAATAAGCAATCATCAAATTCATACGTTCTACTCGGCACAGCAGTGGTAAAGATTAAGGGTGAACATACAGAAGTTGAGTGCCGCGCTTTGCTAGATTCAGGATCCCAAGTCAACTTTGTCACTGAGCGTCTAGTAAAACGTCTTGGCATATCAATGCAGCCATCATCCGTAAACATTAGCGGAATTGCAGCAACAAACACCAGAACACAGCATCGGATCAATGTGGCATTACACTCTCGCATTAATGGTTTTTCAACTCCACTTGAAGCACTTGTATTGCCTCGCATCATTTCGCCGCAACCATCACAATATATCCACACTGATGACTGGTCGCTACCCAAAAATCTAGTACTAGCTGATCCAACCTTCAACCGCCCCAACAAAATCGATATTCTATTGGGTGCCGAACATTATCATTAATTACTATCGATAGGACAAATTAAGTTATCTGAACAACTTCCACTACTACAAAACACAGTATTCGGGTGGGTCGTTTCAGGTAAACTTCAAGAAGAACACCGCTCAAATGTAGCATGTGGAGTCTGCACAGCCGATGAAAGTCTCGAGCTTTCCATAGGTCGCTTATGGGAGTTAGACGAAATCAAACCCAATGACAAACCGCTCTCTATGTTAGAAAGACAATGTGAAGAACACTTCGCGCAAAACACCTTCAAGAACCACGAAAATCGATTTGTAGTAAAGATACCATTCCATCAAAGCCCTAATGCTCTAGGCGATTCACATGGAGTTGCTCTTAACAGATTTCTTTCGCTTGAGCGTCGACTGCAGAAACATCCTGAAATGAGAACTGAATACATCAAGTTTATGGATGGATATGAGGCACTGGGGCACATGACAAAGATATCATCAGATGCAATCCTTTCACCTAACTATTTCATTCCACATCACTGCGTGTTAAGGCCTGAGAGTTCCACCACAAAACTGCGAGTTGTATTCGATGCATCAGCCAAAACTACATCAGGACACTCACTAAACGACCTCATGTACACAGGTCCGACAGTGCAAAGCGAACTATTCTCTATACTGCTAAGATTTCGATTCCCACGATTCGTATTTACTACTGATGTCGAAAAAATGTATAGACAAGTCGTAATGTCCCCCGAAGATCGCAAATTTCAACTCATCATTTGGAGAAAAGATGCCAACAAACCCATAACGTACTACCAGCTCAACACAGTTACATACGGAACAAGAGCTGCACCATACTTAGCAACAAAGTGTTTACAGCAACTGGCGAAAGAGAATAGCGTTCGTTACCCGCAGGCCTCGAAATTTCTTCAAGAGAATTTCTACGTGGATGATGGCCTGGGTGGAGCAGATAGTTTAGTGGCTGCAATGCAATTACAAGAACAGCTAACGCAGATCATGAGGGAAAGTGGTTTCAACTTACGAAAATGGTGTGCAAATCACCCGCAACTGCTCAGAAACATTCCACAAGGGGACCTAGAAGTAAATTTAGATTTTGAAAACACAAAAGCTGATTCAATAAAAACTTTAGGACTCACATGGCTGCCGAAGGATGATAAGCTCTGCGTTAAGGTTAACGTCGAAGCGACCAAAAGGATTACGAAACGCAGCGTCACGTCAGATCTTGCCAGACTTTTCGACCCGTTAGGAATCCTGTCTCCAATTGTGGTAGCAGCCAAAATTCTTATTCAGAGTTTGTGGGAACTAAAATTGGACTGGGACCAATCTTTACCTGAAGAATTGCACACCAAATGGCTCACATTCCGCTCAGACCTGAACGTATTAAAAGCACTACAAATTTCAAGGCACATCTTTAAGGGTGGAGTCCCAGAAGCCATTCAATTACACATTTTTACTGACGCATCGGAGAAGGCATATGGAGCAGCAGCATATGTTCGATCGGTGTTCAAAAACGGAACGACTATAACACGATTGCTATGCGCCAAATCTCGCGTAGCACCACTTAAAAAACAAACAATACCACGCCTGGAGCTGTGTGCAGCAGTACTCGGAGCGCAGTTAGCAGCCAAAATCACAGCCGATTTACAGTTCACAAGTCCAATATGGTTTTGGACTGATTCGGAAATTGTATTGTCATGGATACACTCATCCTCAGCATTATTCAATACCTTTGTGGCGAATCGAATATCAGTCATCCAGGAAACGACACGAGCAGAACAATGGCGTCACGTCAGCTCAAAACATAATCCAGCAGACATTCTATCTCGGGGAATGTCACCGAAGGCATTAAAGGAATGTACCTTGTGGTTCTGTGGACCACTATTCCTACATGGCAAAGAAACGGGTTGGCCGCCAAAATTCAACCCAAGTTCTTCTACTGATAACAATTTGGAAAGAAAAAAGAAGGCACTCGAATCACTCGCCGTGGCAGTAGCAGAGCCTGATTTTATATACAAAATCAAACACAAGAATTCTTTCCAACGACTACAGCGAATTGTAGGATACGTTTTGCGCTTTATAAACCATACCAGGCGTAAAAGGGAGCACCGAGAGGCTCAAATATCTTTAACGACGACGGAATTAGACTTATCACTAGTTCCAATTATCAAACAGATACAAACGTCAGAATTTAAAGATGAAATTCAACAGCTAAAGAGATACAAGGAATTACGAGGAACATGCAGTTTAAGTAATCTTTCACCGTTTTTGGACAAAGATGGCCTAATTCGTGTTGGCGGTCGACTTGACGCTTCATCGTTAGCATATGACTCTAAACACCAGTTGCTCATCCCGTACAATGATCCGATTTCAAAAATAATATTTGAAATGGTTCACAAAAGCAATAAGCATTGTGGTGCACAAACATTACTTGGAATTGTTCGACAACGGTATTGGCCAATAAAAGGAAAAATCATGGCCCGAGCCACAATTTTTTTTTTTTTTTTTTTTTAACTGGTTTTATTGTAATATTTCTACACATTCTACTGGTATACAATACATACTACTTAACATTACCTATTCTATTTCCCTCACACCCATAGGGTGCCCTTCGGAAACTTCCATCCTCCTATAAAAAACATTATATACGTACATCGAGTCTTAAATATAAATTATATACGCTGAAAATATAAATTTCCTGAAAAATTGAAGAAAAACAGGAACGCCTCGGTTGTCATCTCGACCTAAAAATAAAAGAAACTTAAAAATTAAATAACAACCTAAAAACTAAATAAAAAATAAAAAACAATATATCCAGCAAGCTGGATCGCATAAATTAATAGACTAGAAATTCCGAAGAATCTCCAGTCTCCACCTTGGCATGTACAATACTACTGAGCAGTATTATACACAGGATCATCGATACCCAATGTACCGAATCTCCTGTGGTAAAAAAGCAAATCCCCGTCCGCTCCTAGATAGCCCCCATTACTGAGGGCCAGAAGGTCCGTTGGTCCAAAGAACCAGTGAGACAGAAGATTGTCCGCATCCGTTGTGTCGAAACATGCCCTAACCAGGTCATTTCCCACACCCGCCGCTTTCCCCAGGAAGGATAGAGCAGAGTCCACCATGAACCTGTCAATCCTCCCAAAACCAGCACCATCATATACCCTCCTACAGGAGGGCGAGCGAAAAGATCCATCCGCCATCACCGTCATCCTCAGTCCCAGACAGGTCCTGAGTATCTTCCGCTCCCATTGCCTTAGCCTCTCCATCTGACACGACGAGATGGGAAACCAGGCCGGGAAAGCATATGTCATAACAGGTCTTATAACCTGCCTGTACACCAGCAGTCGCACCTCCGTACTCAGTCCATTCGCCCTCGCCAACAGCCTGTAGTATGCAGAAAAGGCAAATCTTGCCTTCCGCAAAGCGTAGTCCACATGGCTCACGAAGGTGAACCGTTCATGGAACATCACTCCAAGGTACTTGATCTCCCTTGAAATCCCGATGTCCGCATCTCCTACTTTGAGCCTGGGGATGTAGCCCCTAGCGTTCGGGTACAGGTTCCCGCGCCTCCCCTTGAAGATGATCCCCTTCGACTTGGCCACATTTAGCCCAATTGCCCACTTGGAGAAGAAACCACTCAGGGTCTCAAGGTAAGTGTTCAGCCTCCGATTGACGTTGACAGCCCTAGGGCCAGAAGCCGCAATAAGGATGTCATCCGCATAAACCAGCAACAGATCCCCCCCCGGGGGAAGGGGCATATCGCTGAGAAGGATGTTGTACAAGACAGGTCCCAATAGTGAGCCCTGCGGTACACCCGCCGTCACCATCTTCTCCTCAGAGAGGGAGTCGCCAACCCTTACACGGAACGTCCTGTCCGCCAGAAAGCCAGCAACCATCCTGAGTACGTCAGCAGCAAATCCAGCCGCCTTCATCTTCACCAGTATCGCCGCTTGCCAAGCCGTATCAAAGGCCCTGGCAAAATCCAGGCCAGCAGCTATTGTGATGTACCTCCTGTTCAGACCCCTAGTCACGTGGTCAGAAAACACCATAAGCGCATGTGATGTTGAGTGCCGCCCTCTAAAACCAAACTGGTTATCCAGCAAGATGCCGCGGTCAGCCAAATGGTCCCGTACATGGTCCAGAATGAACAGCTCCAGAAGCTTCCCAAAAGGGGAAAGTAGTGAAACTGGTCTATATCCACTGACCCTCTTCCGATCCGTCCCAGGCTTGGGAATAGGCACTACCGCCGCCTTCTTCCAGGCCCTAGGGAAGTAGCCCAAGTTGACGCAATGGTTCAAAAGAACCGCCAGAAAGGTCCAAACGAAGGAATCAGTCCTCTTCAAAGCGACATCAGGAATGCCGTCCAGTCCAGACGACTTTTTAGGCGGACGCCTCCTAAGAGCGCCACCAACATCCGCAGCCCTGATAATCAGGTCATCCACACGCCCAGCACCAACTGCGCCGTCAGCCATGATCCCCGATCCAAAAGCAACACGTGGTATGTGGCTCACCAAATCAGCTGCCTCAGCAGCAATCTGTTCACCAAAGTCACCAGTCCTCAAGTGACCATTCACGCCATGCACCGCAGAAAATCCCGTCGCAAGGAGATTAGCCTTGCCCACCTCCTCAATAATGGGCACATTGCCCTCGTCCAACATATCCGGGACAGGATCCCTTCGACGTAGTCCGCCAGCCGCCTTCACCTTAGCAAATGTAGTGCTGTCCACCCTTATAGCATTGAGCCGATCCGTCCAGAAACCAGCCTCAAATTCAGCAATCGCACCATCGATGATCCGACTAAGCTGCCTTATCTCAGCCCTGAGAGTAGGAATGCGGGAGAAATCCCCCGTCCTGCAAAGAGTCCTCCGAAGCCTCTTTTTCTGTCCAATCAGGTCCTTTATCCTGGGAGGGAGGTCAGGCAGTCCACCATTCCCAGTTGTCATCTTCGGCACAGCACCATCAACAGCCTGTCGAAAAGACTCAGCCATAGACTCAACGCAGTCATCAATTTCGCCAATGGTAACATTACGATCCACCGGAAGAGCAGCAGAGGGGAGAGACCCCCGCAGCAATGAGTTGAACCGGTCCACGTTCATCCTCCCAAAATTGTACATCACCGGTCGCTCCCGCCGAACCAGCTCGCCACAGTCCATTTGAATCTCCACAGCCCTGTGATCCGATTCATAGTCCAGAACCCTCAGCTCCTGAGACACACGTATGCCCGGAGAAGCCATAAATATATCGATGTACGATGCTGCAGTACCAGAAGCCCTGGTCGGCTCCCCTGCAGAAAAGACATCCAAATCAGGACATCCCAATAGGAAATTCCGCAAGCGTCGTCCATTCGTGTTAACCACCGATCCACCCCAGTCAGGATGCTTAGCATTTAAATCCCCGCCAATCAGTACATCTCCATCTCTCACCAGCTCACTAAGTGTGAGTAGGTCAGAGTCGGAAAGTACTGCGCTGGGACGCAAATACAAACAAACTAACGAGATGGCGGTGCCACCCGGCCTGCTGATCCTGACAGCAGTGCTCTGCATAATTCCGGTATCCACTCCAAGCCTGATGCAATGAATCCCGTCCCGTATCAGTATCGCCGTCCCCTTACCGCGACCACTGCCCGAATTACACCTATGGGTCACATAACCCCTGACATCCAGTCTATGCCGGTCACCAAGTCCATGTTCCGCCATCATAAGCACGTCTGGTCTGTGCTCCGCCAAAAACAGCTCCAGATAGTGCCTCCGCTGCCTTGAAACGATGGAGTTCACATTGATGAATATACACTTCAGCCGTCTGTTCATGAATGAAACAGAGATTCCATAAAGGCCGCCATGGCCCGCATCCTTCCAGCTTCATCCCGGATTCCCGCATAGCCTCCTGCGAAATTCCGGACCTTCACCATGCAGTCGAAAACGCTGCCTCCCATCATCCTGCGACAATCCGCATTCAATGCACCAACTTCCGCATCAGTCCCTGTCCCAGACCTAGGACCTCCAAAAACAGCCGCCATAGGAGCCGTAGCACGGCCCGAATTCGCCCGTACACTGGGAGTACCACCTGCCGCATCCGCATATGACACTCCTGGTCTTCTCACCATCGTTGCCCGAGCATTCGCTGGTCCACTGACCCTCGGTCCATTCCGCGCTGCACGCATCTTCGCCGCAATCGCCATCTTCTTGGGGCAATCCCTTGCCCCAGCCGTATGACCCTCAGCATCACAGTTCACGCATTTTACCTTGCGTGGGGCCTGCATAGTCACCTCCCCGGTGATTTCATCCTCCACCGGCACCTCCTTCACAGCTTCACCCTTCTTGGGTAAAGTACACGCCTCCGACTCGTGCGGTCCTGCACACTTCACGCATCTCGATGGCATGTTACAATTCCTGGCCACATGTCCAAACCGCTGGCACCTGTAACACTGCGTCGGCCCACCCCTCTTAAACCGCTCAAATCTGATACGGCAATGCAAAATACTCGTCAGTTCATGGAAACTGACCAAATCGGATTCGTTCGATAGCTTTATCAGCCAACGATCGCCACCCATTTTCGTCAGTCCCATGATCTCGAGCTTCAGCCCAAGACCCTCCAAATACCCCCTCACATCCTCCACGTCAAACGTGTCAGATAGCCGCCTAATTATTACCACGTATGGCTTCACACCCCGAGGAGTGTGGGTGTAAAACCTTACGCTAATTGCCTCCAACAGCGTCCTTAACTTCTCGTGATCCTGAAGGGAATTCACGGCAATGTTGGTAGACTTTCTACCTAAGATACTGAGGCTGAAATTATCATGCCCCAGCGTATTCTTTATGCTCCGCAGTATCAATTTGACGTCTATATCGAAGGTCGTTATGACCGGGATCGATCTTCCCGTCTTCTTCCTTGCTGCAGCTGCCCTCATGCTAGCTGCTGTACCTGCTCTCGTCGATGCCGCTGTTGCCGCTCTCGCAGTTGATGCCGCCGTAGTACCTGCTCTCGCAGTTGATGTCATCGTTGCCGCCTTCTTTGCAGCTGCCGATGTAGATGGCTTGTCAGCAGCCACCGCACCCTTTGCGGCAACTGTACCTGATGCTGCTGGTATAGCCTTCGCCATAGTCCTCGCCCTCTTGGCCGCTGCCGTTGATACCACCGTTGTCCAAGCTGCTGCGTCGTCATCTGCTGCCTTGACCCTCTTGGCCGCTGCTGATGTCCAGGTAGGTGTGGCGTCTTGCCCTACCGTATCCCGAGCAGGTGTGGCGTCTTGCCCTGCTGCATCCTTTACTCTGGCAGGTGTGGCGACTTGCCCTGCCGAATCCCTCTTTGTCGGTCTCGACATCGTTTCGCTCAACGATGGAAACTCCTCCTTGTTGTTGTTGATGGCCTCCACGGACACCATCTCGCTTTCCTCTCCCTCATCGGATGTGGAGTAGTCCTCAGAGGACTGTTCGTCTTCTTCATCTTCGGTGCCGGACTCAGACTTCCGGACCATCTTCCTAAGCTTGGCGATCTCGCACAATGCCTTCTCCAGCATTGCCTCCAGATTCTTGATCTTCACGACACCCGCCTCGTATCGCTCTTTGTACTCTTCCGCATCGTAGGACTCTCTCCTACGTTTCTTCATCCCCTCGTCCATCGCTTCATCCATCACTGGATGATAAATTCCCACGCCGTCAGCTATCACCACGGCCTTTTTCACGTCCTCAATTATTTTCTTCGAACTCGTTTGCAGTCTACTGCCTTTTGTCTTCTGGGTTTTTCCTGCTTTTCTCACTCTTCCGCTTCGCTTCAGCACGATGTGTACACAGATGCTGTCAACACACACCAATGATAATTCCCCCGAGCCACAATTCATCGCTGCACTGTATGCAGTAGAGCCAAACCAATGCTATTCAACCAAGTAATGGGAAATTTGCCTTCTACACGGGTGACACCAGCACGACCATTTATAAACGCTGGAGTCGACTACTGCGGTCCAATAACAGTACACTACAAACTGCGTGGAAAAAGGCCGCACAAGGCTTACATTGCAGTATTTTGCTGCTTTGCTACGAAGGCGGTACATTTGGAACTTGTGAGTGATCTCACCACCGACGCATTTATTGGGGCTCTTAAAAGATTTATCGGCCGGCGTGGGCACTGCCAAAACTTATATTGTGATAATGCGACAAACTTTGTTGGAGCTAAAAATCAATTGCCTGAACTGTCAACGGTAATTCACTCATCCGACGCTCAAGCAGCAATCACGAATGCATGCAACAAAAAGGGTATACAATCCAATTTCATACCACCAAGAGCACCACACTTTGGTGGCCTATGGGAAGCAGCTGTCAAATCCGCAAAGCACCTTCTTGTCAGAAGCTTGGGAAATGCATCGTTGACATACGAGGAACTAGAAACGCTGGTAATCGAAATTGAGGCAATACTGAACTCCCGACCAATTTCACCCATGTCAAATGATCCCAACGACACAGCTGCCCTTACTCCGGGACATTTCCTCATCGGAGAACCACTAACAGCCCAAATTGATGCGGAAGCTAAACCCACAAACCCGAGCTTGGCAACCAGATGGAAGTTAGTTTCTCGTCTGAAACATGAATTTTGGAACAGGTGGTCGAGGGACTACCTCAACGAATTACAATACCGGAATAAATGGCAAGAGCGGTCAAAAAACCTTAAAGAAGGTGATATTGTTGTCGTCAAGCAAGATAACGTTCCAGTCATGAAATGGCCTTTAGGACGAGTAATAAAAACCTATAAGGGAATCGACGAAATAGTAAGAGTTGCAGATGTTAAAACGGCTTCAGGCGTATTTCAGCGAGCAGTTCGATATTTGGCACCACTTCCCAGAGTTAATGACGAAAGTGAAGAATGCCAACAAAAATCAAATCAACAGGCTACAACATCAAGCGACAATTGCAAATTGCAGCCCTCTGGATCACCATCTGATGAAATTCCAAAAAATAAAAAAACGGCGGCTATCAGCACTCCCCAGCATGCCTATATTGCTTTAGCATTGCTCGCACTTCCACTAATTTTCGCAGGAAAGGTGGAAATAACGGAACTCGAACCGACCATGGACAACACTTCATTCATACAGTTGGAACACGATCATTTTTTGGAAAATTCCACATCAAAAACTATTCTGATCAACTTCAAAATATATCTGACATCCAGCACAAGCTACATCAACAAGTATTAACGGATTTGCCATTACAAATCAAGCACATCAAATACCATCATGCAACGATTGCCTATGCTGCCCTGAGTCTAGCAATTGGAACCATCATACTAATCGTATACAAACGCGCACAACGTCGAAAGATGGAAATAAACCGGCAACCTCCATGTCCAGCAGTTCGCCACCACGTGACACCGGCAGATTTTGTTGTGACTGTAACTTGATGACGTAGATTGACCTAGAATCCAGAGAAGTGGATTACAATTTTTACATTTATAAACACATACTCACTTGTTATTTACACTCATTATTCAATTTTGTTTAGAATAATCCTCATGCGTCGCTATTTCAGCGACCAATAATATCAAACCAAGTAAACTGAATGACTCAGGAATAAAAATGCCATAGAATTTGAAAATGCTAATTTGGCATTTTGAACAATGATAAAATAATATGTAAGAGGAAAAGAATTCATTCATATTATGAAGGCAAAACAATATCATTTATAAACAAACTGTCGCAACTGATATCTGTCGTTTCAGCACATTTTGTTTCTTTTTTTTGTGAGCGTAGCTCACGCCGGGGTGTATGTTCAAACCTTCACAAAGAATTTCTTTCATATGTACATGTGTGTGTACATATTCTAGCATAAAATACAAAAACGACAGCTTTCAGTTACTACAGTCAAATACAATTTATATAATTTATTATGTAGGTATATGTACAAGTCTTTCATACAGATTTTAGAAATGCTGTGCAAGTTCTTTTGACCATGCGAGCAAATGATAGGTGCAATGAACTACAACAAAAGTAAATAAAGATAAACACAAATTGATGTAAATTGTAAATCAGCAATAATTTGGCAAATGTAAACAAACTAAACAGAAATTAATCAGCAATAATTTAGTATTTAAGAATCAATCAAATCAATAAAAATTCGAGAAACATTGAAACCATTGTTGTGTTCATTTCTTCACTTCACCGGCTAACCAAGTTTCAAGTGCTTGCGTTAACTTTTACATTATCTTGGTGTATCGCCTTGATAATAAACAATTAAAAACTCAAACAATTTAATAGGCAAAACAGCCTTCCAATTAAGTCCTTATCCTGGTGCATTCGCTTGGACAAGGCATTCAACAACAGTTAATTAATCGGCAAAACAGCCTTTCATTAACACCATTTATTTATTTTTTAATTTGAAAAATTTGTAAATACTGTTTTAATACAATACATATGTAATAAGAATTCTACAAAAAGATATAAATTCAAAAAATAAATAATATTCAAAAATTTTGTGTTCCGCTCTAATAAACGGACATCTCCAATTAACGAACAAAATCTTCGCCGACGGTGGGTGTCCGCTTATGGGAGCTTTTACTGTATACTATATGCAATATTTACTAATAAAATATTTTACAGAAAATATAGTTTACGAACTAAATTGTTTCAATTGTCACTGACGCTTCTTAGCTTTAAAGCACAATTCCAGTTTAAGCGACTTGATTGGAACAAAATTGTTGCCGCAGTAGATCTAGAGAAATTTGTCTTGAAGACATTGCCAGTAGAAGTTCCTTCGGAGAATGTCAGTAGTTGCTGACATTTTATATACCACATGTTCGTAACATGCCACTAGTTTTCCATTAAGTGCCATCAATTTTCACGGGCTGACATCTTATATAGAATGTCATCGAGGTCTCCCCATGGACTAATCGGGACTGCAGAGACTAACCGCGAAAGTATCGCAGCACTTGATTAGATTCATATTTGGATTGGTATGCTCTTGGCTCGTTTAACATGTAAAGGGTTTTCCAATTTGAGTGATATGATTTCTTTAAAAAAAACACACACTAATTGATAAGGAAATTCAAATTTTTTTATTTAATGTAAAACAATCGATACAATTAAGTTCGGAATAAAACGCCTTTCAAATGGCCTCCACGTTTTCTTTTGCAGGAACGAATTCGATGAACCCAATTTTCAAGCACTTTTTCCACTAAATCAAGTCGTATATCGTGAATAGCACGTTCAATATTGACTTGTAAAGCTTGAAGGTAGTCTGGTTTATTGCTAAAGACCAATGACTTCAAATAATCCCACAAGAAATAGTCTAATGGTGTTAAATCACAACTTTTTGGAGGCCATTCAAAGTCACAATTTCTTGAAATAATCGAATCTCCAAACTTTTCTCGCAATAATTCGGTTGTTGCACGTTCGGCACGTAGCCCCGCCTTTTTGGACCAGATGTTATCAATATCAACTTCTTCCAAATTTCGGCCATAAGAAGTTGGTTATCATCGATCTATACCGCCATCCATTGACAGCAACGGTGTTACCAGCTTCATTTCGAAGAATTGCGGTCTTCAGCAGCACTTGCCTGAACGGCAGCAATATTTTCATTACTTCGAGCGGTTCTTTGTCTTATTGGCACTCGAACATTATGTAAAGAAAATGTACGCTGGTAATTTGCAACAATTCGGCGAATAGCGAGCACAGGTGGACGATTATTACGACCATAAAATTGCAAAAGCGCACGAAAAGTTGCAATTGGAGAACGATTATTTTGATAAAAAAAAATTGAATAAAATCTAAACGTTATTCTTACGTATACCACTCCATGATGAAATTGTAAACATTACTGAATACAATGAAAAAAAAAACTATAGATCATGACATACTACAAATCGCCGAAATGCCACTTAGAAATCATATCACTTAAATTGGAAAACCCTTTATTTTACCCGCATATGAATTTCGGATTTCGGTAGTTTATATCATAGATAAAGTAAACAAATAGATGAAGCACAATTGTTGGGAAAATTTTAGTGTAATGGGTAATTTTCTAGATGTCGTTGAAAGCAATAAATGGGATTTTTTGATCCCAAAACAAATAGTCGAAAAATATGACAATAAAAATCTAAAATTTCATATCAAAAGAAAAAATTATTTTCAACAAAAATATCAATAATATAAGTAGCAATATGTCAAAAACGATTTTAACTTAACTTTAACTTTTTTATTGTTGAATATGAATCTTTGGGGACTCAGAAACAATATTTATTCCACGAGTTTTTTTTTTAAAAATTAGTTGTATTTCAAAATACTATAACACAGTTTAACCATTTTCGTGGGCTTAAAAATTAAAAAATTAAATTAAAAAAAAAAAAAAACTGGAATTTTTTAATTTTTTACAATAAACTGGGTTAGTAGGCTTTCATTTAAGATGAATATTTCATTCGTACACTGAGAGAAAAAAAATTATTATAATAATAAGTGGTAAAGGTAGATTTACGACTTTTTCATTTAAAATGGCACAAAAACGGCTAAAGATTTTTGGCCAAAATTTTCTATTTCTCGTTTAGAACCTTAAAATCTAAAATTGCACCACATTACGAATGAAATATTCATCTTAAATGAAAGGCTACTAACCCAGTTTATTGTAAAAAATTAAAAAATTCCAGTTTTTCGGATATTACTAAAATTACAGGAAAAAATTCGTAATCAGTTGAAAAATCAATGACAACAAGAACACCCTATAATTCACATATCATGTAATTGAGGGCCACCCTAATGAGCATTTCAGATAGCCGAATGTATCCCCAAATCAGTACATATAATTTGGTACATATATCTTTAAATTGGAAAAACCACTTTTTTTGACATATTGCTAAATATAAAAGTAGAATATCTGATGGCCATCGAATTGCAAATCCATGTCACCACCGTATATGTCCTAATAAATTGGTTTTTCCTCCGGTTCCTCAGACACTCTAACGGTTTTGGCATCTGCGACCACAGAAGTTGCTACAGTTTTTGACCGGGGAAGTTTTTAGATTAAAAATGCGTTCCGGGATGTTCATCTTTGGGCGGTCTTACGGGTTGTCGCCTATTGATATCCCAACACGGGCCTCATGGCTTTGAAATAGTTTTTTAATAAGAAACACATGCTATTATGTAAAATCTCATACATTTTGTCACATTTCATATTGTTTAAATTACTTTCATAATAATTTCCCACAATTTTAAATAAACGTCAAAGAGAATTTATGTCATAGATAAAGGAAATAATAGATAGAGCGCGCCCATTGTCAACTTTGTTCACTAGGTGCTGTCCTGTATTAGTGTCACTTTCACTGAAGTTTCCCATAATTCTCATTGACGTTTATTCAAAATTGTGGTAAATTTTTCTTAAAGAAATTTAAACAAGGGAAATGTGACAAAAATTTAAATGATTTAATAAAGGGTTTTCCAACAAGAGGTGTTATTTTGAATCACCCTGTAATTCGGTAGCTGTCACTTTTGAAGCTTTTATTCTTTGAAATTTGAGAAGTAGAAACTACGCAATTACTAAAAATGGAACGATACACGCTTCAACAACGCATTGAAATTATTAAAATTTACTACAAAAATGGTGAAAATCTTGCAGTCACAGTTCGCAAAACTAAAGCATTTTTGGGTCGTCGTGAAGCACCTTGTCGGTCCGCAATACAGAAATTGGTGCAAAAATTCGAGCTGTTGGGACAAGTTAGTGATGTGAAGAATAAAACCAAAAATAAATTGCTGATGTAGCCCCCAAAGTGTTGAAGAAAACCCAGGTGAGATGATTAATGATTATGATTTAATGATCTTTTATTTAATTAATGATTAATGATTTTTTATGGTCGGAGTTGGATGGTATTGATCTGGACAACGTTTACTTTCAACAAGACGGCGCTACGTGCCACACAAGCAACGAAACCATTGCTTTTGTACGGGAAAAGTTTCCGGACCGTGTTATCTCTCGAAGAGGTGATCACAATTGGCCACCGAGATATTGTGATTTAACACCTTGCGACTTCTTCCTTTGGGGCCACGTGAAAGATAATGTCTACGCCAACAGCCCAGCGTCGATTCAAGACCTCAAAGATAGAATTCGTGAGGCTATCGAGGACATACGGCAGCCACTTTGCGATTTGGTTATGGAAAATTTCATGAAAAGGATATGGTCCTGTAAGCGTGGTCGTGGTGGCCATTTGGCTGACTATTATGAAATAAACATCCGATCATTTATCTCAAAAAATTTAATTTTTCTTTGAATACCAAAATAACACCTCTTATTGGAAACCCCTTTATAATAGCATTTGTTTCTTATATAAAAATCAAAAAATCAATCAACTTTTGTGGTCGCAGATGCCAAAACCGTTAAAGTGATGGGGACTCTCAACAAGGAATGGTAGCTGAACCGGAGAAAGAACCAATTAATTAGGACTTAGTCGGTGGTGTCATGGCTTTGCAATTCCGTGGCCATCAGATATTCTAATTTAACCTTCGCCTTACTAATACCCTCCCGGGTGGTTTTTTGAATTTTCGTTTTTTATTAACTTTCTGTGTTTCGTTCGAAACTAACTAGGATTTCGACTCACTGAACAAATTTAAGAGTTTTCTTGTATAGTTCACTCAAATTTATTATTTTAAACTATTTTTATCCATTTTTTTTTATTTTGTCTTTTTTCTTCGTGGTTTACGAATACCCCCCCGGGTGTCCCTCATCAGATTTTCTCATATTTATATTATTGAGCCTTAGAAAATGAAACAAACACGTTTAGAATTGTTTTTTTTTTTGTTTTAGTTACATATTTTCTATATATTTTCTAATATTTTTTATTTCTGTAGATGGACCGACGTAACAGTTTTCACATTTTGTTTGGCAGATGCTGTGTTCTGCGCATATTGGCTTTTTACACTTTATACAAAGTTGACGTGTGTTTCTTCTTTGCTTATCCATATAGCACATATAGTATTTACCCTTCTGTTTTATTCTTCCAGTTGTATCGCGTTCGGGGATAGGATCCGGTTCAAAATCGTCATCCGGGCAAGTGCTGCCAAAAGGCTTTCCTGCAGTAGAACGAAACGTTATAAGCTTTTATAATAAAATGTCTTAGAATATATACATACCTAAAATACATTCAATGGCATTTCTAATTCTAAATCTTCCAATAATGTTTGGGTTTTTGGATCGCTCTAAAATAAGTGGTCGACAAAGCTCTTCTCCCAGGCTCTCGAGGAATTTCTTTCTTTGTGATCGCTTTTTTGATTTTTCTGCATTATTCTCCTGGTATATTATATATGCTGCAACGGCTGACGTATCCAAAATGTTGAAAAACATAGCCAAAACATAGCCAAAACATAGCCATTCTCACGAACTAAATCTTTTACCACACGCTCGCCTTGGTTGATATCCCGTTCATTTGAAACTTTTCCCGTATATATTTGGCCTTGCAGTGGGTAGAAAGTAAACGAATCACAGGCCCACCAGATTTTTAGACCATACTTGGCTGGCTTGGATGGCACATATTGAGTGAATCGTGTACGGCCCCTGTATCCAAACAACTGCTCGTCTACTGTAATGGACTCGTGTGGTCTATAATGAGCTTGCAAGTTCGAGTTCACACGTCTCTTATAGCTGCTGCCTTATCATGTTCTTGCCGGACGATTCTGGTAGCATGTCAGTCAAATCGTATAAATTTCAAAATGTTCATAAACCTGTCACGAGGCATGGTTGCACGATACAGTGGGTATGCATTTTTTTCCAAAGTTCATTTAGTGGCTCTTGGTTCGACTTATGACAGCCCATTATCAAATAAATTCCTAAAACCGCAGACAGTTCAACGTCTGTAACAGGCTTCCAGGTACGGCGTTCCTTGTCGGGATGATCGTCATTCCATTTTGCATACACTATTTCTGTTTTTTGTTGGGAAATCTGCGTATTAAATCTCTAATGGGAGAGCTGACAATACAGTTGAACGTATCAACTTTAGACAAATTTTTGGTAATTGGATTAGGGCCGACGAAAAGTTTATCACGAAATATGTTATGTGCTCTGTGACGATGCAATTGAGGAGGTTGCAGGTACCATTTAACACCGTCTTTAGTGGCGAAGAATAAATTATTATTTGATGATGTTGCAACGTCTTCATTGTCCGATTCCTGATACTCATCACAGTCACTCTCCTCATTTATTTCAACTTCGTGCTGTCCTTGTTCTGCGTCAGAATCAACTAGTGCTTCGTTTGGAAAGTAATCCTCGTCTTCATTATCTCCATCAAACATTACCTCAGGCTCTTCCAAGTCGAAATCGGCAGTGTCTTCAATCAGTTTTAGGTAATTCTCTTCTCTCTCGACATGAGATAACCTTTGACAATATTTATTAGAATTTCACTGCTATAATCTGAGTTTAAAAAAAATTCACAAAAATCGCACTTGCTGAAAGATATTGAAACGAACTTCTACCGCTCATAATTTTTTATTTTTTATAATTATGAAGATGCGTCCACTGCAGTGCGTTGTAATGTTGAAACTAACAACTAAATTACAAAACCTTGTGCATATTCCGATTACCGTTATAAATCTCAATTACGTGTTTTTGTTGCTTTTTGTCTTTAACTTTGAAATAATAATATTTTTGCAATTTTGTTCACATAAACCAGTTTTTTCTTATTACTGGATGAAATTGGCAAACACAAGTCAACATTTATGTTTATATTATGTTTATTTGTAAATATAATTTATATATGTATATCTGTGGCAATATATAATAACATCTTAAGTCGAGTTAAGTCAAAATTGAGTTAAGATCATATTCTGGTACCTCTTTGTATGATCTATAATTTGATCTAATCCGTTTTCAAATATTTCGGTTTTCGAGAAAGTTATCACGATTAACTTTTCAACTTCCATAATTTTTTAACATATTTCCTACGTCAAAATATCTTAAGTAAACTTAAGTTTTATATTAGTAAGTATATTATGATTATTTATAAATATAAATGTATGCATTTGTATAAAGAATCGTATGGGCCACCAAATTGTTCAGGAAGGCGAAGGTTAAGTAACGTGTAGTATTCTTGTTTCGAAGTGATATTTTTATTGAAAGTAATTTTTTCTTTTGATATGAAATTTTAGAATTTTAATGTCATAGTTTTTGACTTTTGTTTTTGGGAACAAAAAATATCCCATTTATTGCTTTCAACGACATCTAGAAAATTACCCATTACACTAAAATGTTTCCAACACTTGTGTTTCATCTATTAGTTTACTTTATCATGGTTTACATCATAGAGGAAATAATATATACCGCGTCATAAAGTAACTATGGTAATGCCAACAAAGAAAACGAGTGAAGCGTGTCGTTTCTCTGCTCGCTCTCTTATTTTTCAATACACGAGCAGTTTTCTGATGATGTTATTCTATCTATCTATAGAAATTCCAACCATATTTAAATAAAATTTCATAAAGTATGAAATAATCAAGTTATGAGGCGGGAAAGAAATGCGTTTGAGTGAATCGCGTCGACTTTTTTGGTTCTCTTCTACTAGGGTTGCCAAATTGCGGGGTTTTTTCATCTCTACCTATACATCCTTTTTGACAGCGCGACCATTGTCAACTCCGCTAACTAGGTGCTGTCCTGTACTACTGTCACTTTCATTGAAGTTTCCTATAATTCTCATTGACGTTTATTCAAAATTGTGGAATTTTTATGAAAGCAATTTACACTAGGGAAAATGTGGCAAAATTTAAATGAACTAACATAATAGCATTTGTTTCTTAGAAAAAAAAAACTAATTTAAAGCCATGAGGCCGGTGTTGAGATATCAATAGGAGAAATCCCGTAAGGCCGCCCAACGGTGAATATGCCGGAACACCTTTTTGATTTAAAAACTTCCCCGCCCAAAAATTGTAGCAACTGCTGTGGTCGCAGATGCCAAAACCATTAGTGTCTGAGGACTCTCAACAATGAATGGTAGCTGAACCGGAGGAAGAAACAATTTATTAGGACATAGACGGTGGTGGCATTGCTTTGCAATTCGAAGGCCATCAGATATTCTACTAGAAGTAACGTCTTGTTGTATTCTTGTTTCAAAATGAAATTTTTGTTGAAAATTATTTTTTTTGATACGAAATTTTAGAATTTGAATGTCATATTTTTGTATTTTTTTCCGGAACTTCCTGGATCACCCTGTATAAACAGGGAATTCCGATCAAATTTCCCGGGAAAGCGGAAGCGAAAAATTACTGGAATTCCCGACAATTCACGGGTGGGTAATCCGGAGACCCAACCCCTTATCATTGTAATACAAGTAACAAATTGTTATTTGTTTGATTTTGAACTTATACCGCCTTTAATATCAGGGATATGTTTCTGAGTATATATATATTAAGGTGGACCTTGAAATGACATTTTTGCGATATTTTGGTAGATGAGGGCTCTATTCCGTGCCTTTTTGAAAAAAAATGACAATGCCGAAAAAAAAAATTAAAAAAAAAAACATTAGGGGTTGCGCACGAGCCGAGAAAAAGGTCCACTTTGCCAAAATTAGGGGGGAAATTGCCATAGGTCATCAGGGGTCACCCGTGGGGGGAAGAATGTATGGCCGACCTCCATTAACTTTTTACCGCCAACATTTTCCCCCAAGACACCCACCCCCTATCTCCTCCCCTTAGGGGGGTCACCATACAAAAATGGAGGTCGCTCAGTATTTTCGAAAAACACCATAGGTCATCAGGGGTCACCCCTAGGGGGGCAAAATATATGACCGACCCCCATTAACTTTTCATCCCCAACATCTTTTCCGAACAAACTTACCCTCTATATCCACTCCTTGAGGGACTCCCCATACAAAAATACTGAAAATCTATGTATTTACAGTTGCACAATATCGAGATTTTTTTGATTTTTTTTACAGAAATTCCACCAATATTCAAGAGTGGTCATTGTTTGGAAAGTCTTGAAAAATTTGAAACGCACACGTGCTGAATCAGGTACATAGGCACCCTTAGCAGATGCCCCCATTCATCAGTACCTGGCAGTAAAATATTGCAAAATACGTAGTAGTTATAAATAGCAGTTCATTCATCGATTGTTGTCATTCAACAAGTGCCGACGATTGCGAAAAGTAAATTGATTTTTCTCCCGTTTTTTAAAAGTTAAGATGACAACACGACTTAGATCGCGCGACGATATTTTTTTGATTGGTTATCCAAGCATGAATATTACGGGGAACAAATTACCGTCGAAGAAGCAAGTGCTAAGAATGCATTTCTTCAACATTCGCAAACGAAACATGTCGAAGAAAAATAGTGCGGTTATAGTCGCGGACGCAGTGATGATTTTTTGGCGCCAAGCAGCTATTCCGACGAAAGCCAGAGGAGATGTTACAAGAAAAATAGCTGCGCTGCACGATGAGTTGGATGCTTTAAGAAAGTCATCTCACAGAAAGACTGAGTCCACTAGAGAAAAAGAGAATACGTTTTCTGATAGCTTGGCTAATCTTTTCGACATCGCACACGCCAACGCCCTTGAGAAAATGACAAATACCGAAGACATTGAGTTTCTGCTAAAGCAAAGAGAAGATGGCCGGCCAGGAACTATGGGAGGTGTGGACGCTACTGATACTCGAACGAGGAAAAGAAAAGCTGAGCGCGAAGAACAAGAAGAGTTGCGACGCAAACGTGCAACGGAATCTAGTAGACATCGGTTCGCTAAAGGCGGTAAGCTATTTCGCGCTTTGTGTGTTCGTCCAATGTTTATATTCAAATGAAATTCGTTCAATTGCAGTGGTTAAATTTTCAAGCAGTGATTCAAGCGATGATAATGGGAGACAGGACGAAAACTTCCCGGCAGAAGCTGGCCCGTCAAATTTTGGTGACAGAAGAGGTTACAAACAATGTTTTACTGAACGAGTCCTATCAGCTTTGGACAAGTGCAAAGTGACTGACCGAGACGCGGTCGGCATTATGATAGCGGCGGCAGAAGCATTTGGACGCGATCCTCAACAATACACAATAAACCGTACGTCGCTTCGGAGATGTCGGCGTTCAAATCGAGAGAACATGCTGAGTTATGTGAAAGACAATCCAGAAGTAAGATCGCATAGATTTATTTGCTCTCATTCAGAATTCTTATTCTTCAACGCGTTTCATTCATCTCCAGCTTGTCGCAGCTAAATCCTTCGTAGTCCATTGGGATGGCAAAATGCTTTTGGATTTTGTGGGTACAAAGAAGGTGGACCGTCTACCGGTAATTGTCTCGTACGGAGAAAAAGAACAACTTCTTGGAGTTCCCAAAGTAGAAGATGGGAAGGGAAAAGGCCGGAGAATAGCACATGCCGTTTATCAACTGTTGGCATCTTGGCATATGACACATCGAATACAAGGACTTTCTTTCGACACGACATCAACGAACAGTGGCCCATTCTCCGGAGCCGCAGTTGCTCTTGAGCGGCTGTTGGAGAGAGAAATCTTATATTTACCTTGCAGACACCACGTATACGAACTGGTGCTAAGGGAAGTTTTTGAGACAAAAATGGGAAAGACCAGTGCACCAGGCGTTCCTTGCTTTGACCGTTTCAAACAGGAATGGGACGCTGTAAAGGTTAAACCATTCCATTCTGGCTTGATAGACGATCAAGTCGTCAGAAAAATTCCTGTGGCAATGCAAGTCGGCATAAAGAAGTTTTGCTTAGATCAATTGAAGGAGAAACACCCTCGCGATGACTACAAAGAAATGCTACAATTAATTCTTTTGTTTCTGGGTGAAAAACTTGAGAATTACCATTTCCGACCTCCAGGACCCGTTTCCCATGCTCGATGGATGGCAAAAGCCATTTACAGCCTCAAGATGTTTTTGTTTCGGAGAACTTTTCACTTATCTGTATGTGAATTGAATGGTATTCGACACGTTTGTATTTTTGTGGTGCGACTTTACGTCAAGGCATGGTTTGGTTCTTCTCGAGCAGCTGAGGCGCCGAATCAAGATTGGAAGTTTTTGAAGGACATAGTCGAGTACAAGTCCGTTGACCAGGATTTATCTCGGGTAATGATAAAGAAATGTATCGGTCACCTATGGTATCTCGCCGATGAGCACATAGCCCTTGCCTTTTTCGATGACAAGGTTTCAAATGAGTTGAAGGCCAAAATGGCCCAAGCATTGCTAGAAAATGAGAATGACGAAGGTGAAGAAGATGAAGAAGACGAAAAAGGTGAAGAAGATGAAGAAGACGAAGAAGGTGAAGAAGATGAAGAAGACGAAGAAGGTGAAGAAGATGAAGAAGACGACCCGGTTCCCCCAGCTCCTCGCGTCGTAATCAAAAGCACCAGCGTTAAAAAAATCGAGGTGAAATTCAAAGATGTGAATGAGGAATTCTTGGCTAAAGACTTGAGCAACTTCGTCTCTCATAATACCAAAAATTTATTTGTACGATTTGGAATATCGCAAGATTTCATTCTTGCAAATCCAGCAACCTGGAAATCTCGCGCAGACTATCAAGAAGGTCGTAGAATTGTAAATAACTTGCGCGTTGTGAACGACACTGCCGAAAGAGGAGTAAAAATGATACAAGATTATAATAGAATACTGTGTCAAGGCGAAGAAGAGAAACAGTATTTACTACATGTTATCGATTCTTACCGCAAGAAATACCCATCAGCGAACAAAAATATGTTAATTTGACTATATTATATTAAGAGTGCTTAGTAGTACTACTCAATTACAGCTTCTTTTATTTTTGTATGGGGAGTCCCTCAAGGAGTGGAGATAGAGGGTAAGTTTGTTCGGAAAAGATGTTGGGGATGAAAAGTTAATGGGGGTCGGTCATATATTTTGCCCCCCTAGGGGTGACCCCTGATGACCTATGGTGTTTTTCGAAAATACTGAGCAACCTCCATTTTTGTATGGTGAGCCCCCTAAGGGGAGGAGATAGGGGGTGGGTGTCTTGGGGGAAAATGTTGGCGGTAAAAAGTTAATGGGGGTCGGCCATACATTCTTCCCCCCTACGGGTGACCCCTGATGACCTATGGCAATTTCCCCCCTAATTTTGGCAAAGTGGACCTTTTTCTCGGCTCGTGCGCAACCCCTAATGTTTTTTTTTTTTAATTTTTTTTTTCGGCATTGTCATTTTTTTTCAAGAAGGCACGGACTAGAGCCCTCATCTACCAAAATATCGACACAAGGTCCACCCTAATATATATGTAATATCATATATGTAATTCTGGTAACAAAATATAATTCTGGCAACAAAATTCCTATGAGTTTGAATAGTAATTAACTGCATCCCACCAAAACCCATGAAAAATACATTGTTTTTTATAAATAGATAATTAATTTTACTTTATTTTATACCGAACTCTAGAAGTATTGTACGCACATTGTCTTCATACAGTTTTAAATGTGATTTTTTAACAACGATCAAATAAATTAATGGGCCATTGTATGAACGAAGTTTGGTAAAGAAGGATATTGCAAGCAGTTGCAATTCTTTTGGTTGTTCCTTTGATAAGTAGGTTGCAATAATTTCAGCCACCTCATTTAAATGTTTTCCATCTAAATCGAGACACTCGATGAGATTGGGAAATTCTTGCAGGAGTTTCAGCTGTAATTTAAACTCTTGGGTTTGTCTGAAATAAAAATAAAAGTCATATGTACATACAATTAATACAATTAATGTTGTTATTATTTATATATAAAGAAAATATAAAGGAATTGTGTTGATTTAGTTTGGTTTCAGTGTAACTGTAACTGTTTTTTATGTAATTTTCTCCATTTTTCGATTAGAATCGCTAAAAACACTATGCTCGCATCGGGAACTTTTTATTGTAACGAGCGGGGCACCCAGTGGGTAAACCTAATCAGTGTTGGCAGTTTAGGGGATTTGTCCCCAAATTGGGGATTTTTTTTTTCAAAACAGGGGATTGTTTTTTGGTTTGGGGAAATTTAAGCTGCATTAAAAGCGCATCTTTTGTATCATTCCTTGAAAGTTTTGATCTGGTACTACCTAAATCAAAGCAAGCATAAACACACAAATAATATATGGCATAGAGTAAATCCAACTACAGAGAACATTTAACTCATCTGACGTTTCCTTTCACACTCTTCGTGATGCGGTCGGTGTGATAGAGAGATGTTTGACGGAAAGTGACATACACCAGGTGGAATTACAATAACCTCTGACTTTAATTTTTCATGTCGTTTTGGTGATAACTGTGAAATTTAAATGTGTTTTACACTTCTTTATTGACTGTTATTGTTAGCATACATTTGTGTTGTACGATATTTAACACAATAATGTTAACACACAAAACGAAATACCGTTGTTGTTATTTCGTTGGTTGTTTTGAACCATTGCCTCTATCTGGTATTATTGAAGCAATTCTTTTCAACATCCAACGTTCATATCCATAGAGTAATCTCATACTAAAGAGAATATATGACTCATCTGATGTTTCCTTTCACAATCTTCTTGATGCGGTCGGTGATGTCGAGATGTTTGACGAAAAGTGACTTACACCAGGTGGAATTACAAGAACTTTTGACTTTAGTTTTCATGTCGTCTTGTTGAAAAACTGTGCAGTTTAAATGTATTTTAAGCTTTTTTATTGACTGTTATTGTTAGCATATATTTGTGTTGTATTTAACACAATAATGTTAACACACAAAACGAAATACCGTTGTTGTTATTTTGTTTGTTGTTTTGAACCATTGCCTCTAACTGGTATTAGTAATGCAATTCTTTTCAACATCGAACGTAAATATCACACCAGACCAAATGTCATAAATTTGGTGAGAAAACTATTTGGTCTACTATAAGTATTAGTCTATGGTAGACACTACTAAAATTTCCCTTTTCGGGACAGGGAGGGTAAGTGTTTGTGAGAATGTTCTACACAGCTGATCGAAAAGGTAGGGAAATGATGTAGAATGATAGACCAAAGAAGACATACAGATTATAGACCAAGCAGCAAAATATGTAGACGATTTATTTTGTGTCGTTTCAGAGAGTGAAAAAAAAACCATTTTGAATGTTTTTAACAATTTCCACTCCAGTATCAAATTTTCAATGGAAAAAAGAGTCACATTCAAAACTTCCCTATTTGGACACATTGGTGGTTAGGAGAGGGGAAAAGTTATCAATTAATTGGTATCAGAAACTAACGTCTTTAGGAAGAATAATGAACTTTCACTCGAACATCAAAAACGTGTGATTATAAATACGGCGAAAAATTTAATAGAACGCGTTTTGAATATAAGTGGTGTTGAATTCCACAAGGTCAATAAGGAAAGGATAAGAAGTATTCTCAAGGACAACAACTTCCCGCACCATCTTACCAACAGACTGATAAGGCTATTTGAGGATAAAAGACAACCTAACAGGGTTACTGCAGATGAGCCGAAAATTTACAAATCAATAACCTACATACCTGGAACAACTGATAGGTTGGCGAAGTCAAAAATATTTGACACCAAGAATTATAGAATAGCACACAAAACATATATGTAACACAATAGGTAGAATATTTAGTAAAACAAAGGATAGTTTGGACAAATTTGATATGTGTAATATAGTATATAAAATACCTTGTAAAGGAAATGACAACGAGATTTGTAACAAAGTATATCGTCACCTAAAATGCCCAAAGACGTAACCCTCATTTTCAAAATTTTACAGGAGAAGCAAAAAACCTTATAAAATCCAAAGTATTTCAGTTTTAAACGCGTTCATTCCACAGCTTACCTTAGGAACTTGGAAGTCTACTATTTTGCACATATATATTTTAGCGCGGAGTATTATATTCAATCAGAAAACAGCATTAACATCCCATTGTGCTACCCAAACTTTCGGGATACATCGGATTTGAATAAAGAAAACAATTATAATGTTATATTATCGTTATATGTTAGAAATGCGTTATAACGGGTTTTTCAACAGAGACGCTACAAAAGTAAATCGATAGGGACAGCAAACGACGCCATATTTTTTCCCGCTCTTTTGACATTTCTCTTCAGTACGGTTTGCCATTTCATCATGGAAAGATATACGAGCCAACAACGAGTCGAAATTATTAAAATGTACTACCGAAATTTGGAGTCAGTGGCCTCAACTTTAAGAGGCCTCAACAATCAGCGATGACGCTCATTTCTGGCTGAATGGCTTCGTCAATAAGCAAAATATGCGTTATTGGTCAGACAGCAATCCACACGTAATCCATGAGCCATCATTGCATCCCGAAAAAATTACCGTATGGTGCGGTTTATGGGCCGGCGGCGTTATTAGGCCGCACTTCTTCCGTGATGATCAAGACCGGCACATTACTGTGAATCCGAATCGCTACCGTTCAATGATATCCGAATATTTTTGGCCCCAATTGGATAATATGGACTTGGAGGACATGTGGTTCCAACGGGACGGCGCCACAAGCCACACAGCGAATGCCACAATCAATTTATTGGAAACCAAGTTTGGTGAACGTGCTATCTCACGAAATGACCCAGTCGATTGGCCGCCTCGGTCGTGCGATTTGACGCCGTTAGATTATTTCCTGTGGGGCTACGTCAAGTCTATGGGCTATGCCAACAAGCCAGCCACGATTGCTGAACTTCGTACGAATATCGAACGTGAATTTGCAGCAGTATCGGCCGATTTATGCCTGAAAACCGTCGAAAATTGGGTTCGGCGTCTGGACTTCTGCAAGCGTGCCCGTGGTGGCCATGGAAAAGAAATCGAGTTCCATACATAATGACATCGAACGTACTTTCACACGGAATAAAGAATTTCATTGGTATCTAAAACCGGTTTTGTTTTATTTAAAACAACTTTTGTAGTGCTCTTATTGAAAAACCCTTTATGTTAGAAATGCTAGAAATAATTAATACACAAACATTGAAAAGAATTAACTATAAAACAGATACAGATAATGTAGCCCAAATTTACAGAGATTAAATTAGTAATAAGCAAGGGACGGAAAACGTTTTAATTTTTTGAATTAAAATACTTTGTGATCATGATGAAAATCGGAAAATATCTTGTGATATAATTATCGTAAACCATGAAAAGACCAAAAAAAAAATTGTATCAAATATTGTTCAATCGTATCGAACTTAGTATATTTTTCTTTTCAGTTAAAATAAAACGTTTTTCTTAAACCAAAGAAAACTTTTTTTAATCAAATATAAAATTTCCATGCGACAATTCGGAAAATTATCGTTTCTAAAACTCATAAAAAGTTGTGATCGTTAAGGATGTACGTATGTTATGCTCTATAATTTCCTCTATAAATTGTAGTTTGCTAATTGTTTGCGGTTATTCGGGTTTATACAGAAGGAGTGTTAGAATGGGCGGCAAGAAGCTTTTTAGTCCAGATATATGTATATATGGATTTGTATGCAGATAAAAGTAGCGCCTAATGAGACAGAATATTAAAGACCCACATGGGCAATATAAAACGACATTATATTCAAGTACACAAAATTGAAATACCGGAAGATAACATTCCAACAACATCCAAAAAAAGAAAGTTATAAAACGCGAGTCTGCAAATGAGTAAGGTAGAGTGTGTAAAATCCATAGGAGTAAAATCCAAATACATATGCCGTTTCGGTGCTTAGATAACGACATATTTCAAAACATATTGCAGCCTTGGTGAAGCGCATATAATATAAAATTTAATTCAAAATGCATTACGGACCACCTTCAGCTGATGAAATCAAAACTTGTAGATGAAATAAAAAGACAGGTTGATAATAAATAGTTATGTTTAAAAATGGACATTGCCAGTCGAATGGACAGAAGTATTACGGGAATGAATATCCAATTTATTGAAAACTTTAAAATAGTGATAATTACTATTGGCAGGGTCGAATTATTTGAACGACATTGTGCCAAATATTTGAAGGAACAAATTTTAAATATTATTGGGCACAACTCAATTGATATAAATCAAATTTACGAAATAACAACTGATAATGGGTCAAATGTAGTGAAGACAGCAAATATTCTGCAGAAATTTAAAGAAAGAGCTATACCCGAGGATGAAAACTTCGATGAAAATATTTATGAGCAGATCACATGCGAAATATCGGAGAGCTTATCCGTGGTACACTGTGCTGCCCATACCTTACGATTGGCCTTTTGGGACGTAATAAAACAATTCACAAATGACCTAGATACATGCAGAGACAATGTTAAAAGAATTCGAGAGAAATTGAGAGAATTAAATTTGGGCCCTATGCCATTTCTTGACAATACAACACGTTGGAGCTCTACATATGAAATGGTAAATTCTTTAATAAAAATTAAGCAATGTGTTGATACTCTTTTCAAAATCGAAGTTGATTGGGAGTTTCGCCAAAAATTTTAGACCACTTGCAGACCACGGTTTTAAACCTCTTGCAGAAACAACGTCAATGCTTCAATTCAAGTTACTAATAATGGGTGATTTTTATAGGGAGTGGTTGGAAGAAATGGCAAGTAGCCTTCGCAGTCCCTTCAAAATCGAAAAAAGATGTTAATGAAAAATTATGCTTTCGTCGCTGCCTTGTATCTATATCCTAGGTTCTGTTTTCGAGGTACAACTCACTTGAGTGATGTAGAGAAAAAAACTGCAGTTGTAAGTACTCTAACTAAATTCTAAATGAGACTTGAATCGCTCATTAGAATAAAAATACGACCTATGATTCAAACTATGCTCTGTCCTATAATATATTTGTATTTTATATAGTCACACCTGCTGATGATTTTTTCTGAATTGAAATCGGATTGAGAATTACAAGAAATTCATCACCAAACTAAGGAACCAAGTATAAGCTCCAAGTATAAGCTGCTTTAGTGGTCACAGATACAAAAAACTGGATCATAAAACTTCGTCTACTACTATAAAACTTACTTATGACTGTGCGTCCGTGGAGAAGTACTTAGAGCAGTTGAAATATGAGGGAAAACTCCCGTTTCACTATGATGTGCTGCAGTTTTGGAAGACAAAGAGTTCTAAGTGCGGAACATTATCCACAATCGCTGAAGTCGCATTAGTCGCATTAGTTAAAAGGTCATTCAGTGCAATTCCTATTGTTTTAACAAATCACAGAAGAAATTTAAGTTCGGAAAATCTCGAAAATATTTTACTACTAAAACTTAACCCAAGCTTGGTAGACACAATGGAATTCGAATGTAATTCAATTTTGTATAGCATAAAATCACGTAATTTGAGTTTCAAATTATTCAAATACATCTACATATGTATATTATTTTCAATAAAAACATTTTATTATTATTATTTTTATTTTTTAATCAAAATATTTTTGTTTTTTTTTCTTTTTTGATCGGTTGAAAATCTGAATTCATCAGTATGAATAAATATATGTAGTATGTAGAGATAATTATACATTTTGGTTTCGAAAGAAAAATAATTTTTGAACATTTGATGACCTAAAAAGGAACAATGGAAAAAAATATTTTATTCCAATCCTATGCGTTTGTTTTTATTGTGAGGGAAAAATAAAAAATATGGTTTTAAAGTATTGAAATCGGATGCCTGGTAAAAAGTAGAACTTTTTATACACAAATTGTTTATCGATCTAATATTTTTCTTTGGGTTAATTTATACGAACTTTTTACGTACAATATTTTTGTTTGTGTAACTTCAGAAAATGTTGAAAAAGACGGGAAAATTGTTTCGAACATTTTTATATTGACATAATTTTTCACAATTGTTATTTGGTTTTAATTGTTAAATATTGTTTATATCTCCTGGCGGAGGAAACTAAATACAAGAAAAGCAAATCTCACCGCTAGCTCGGAGAATACACACAGGGAAAAGATTAGTTGGAAATCAATTCAGGCATTGGAAATTCCATGATAAAGTGTATAATTTGATCAGAATTCGTAATTGTCAAACATCAGATTTATTTGTCGATGTTGTTGACAGATTAAAAATCGGTCTTACTAAATACAAGTTTCTACTACCGAATTTTAGTTGTTTTAACCAATTTGTGTATTTCAAAAACTTCATTCATCTGAAATGGAAGATACAACTAACAAACAGTACAATATTAGAATTCGTGTCCAAATATTAATGACTGTAATCATAATTTAGTTTCTGTTACAAAAACACTTGTTACAAAGTTATATATTCGATTATTCACAAGAGGCTTTGTTGTTAAAGAGAAACTATGTAAAGGGTTTTTCAACAGAGACGCTACAAAAGTAAATCGATAGGGACAGCAAACGACGCCATATTTTTTCCCGCTCTTTTGACATTTCTCTTCAGTAAGGTTTGCCATTTCATCATGGAAAGATATACGAGCCAACAATGAGTCGAAATTATTAAACTTTACTACCGAAATTTGGAGTCAGTGGCCTCAACTTTAAGAGCGCCACGTCGAATTTATGGTCGTCATAATCGTCCTAGCATATCAACAATTGAGCGTCTAGTGGACAAATTTGAATCCACAGGCACAGTACAAAATGTTCCCGTGCTAGTGAGACAAAGAAATGCCCCGTAGTGTCGAGAATATTGCTGCCGCTGAGGCTTCAGTTCAAGAAAGCCCAAATGTGTCCCTCACACGTCGTTCTCAAGCGTTGGGCATCTCTGTGACGTCGTTGTGGCGAATTTTGCGAAAAGATCTTGGCCTACATCCTTTCAATATCAAATTGACGCAAGAACTGAAGCCGCTTGACCACCATAATCGTCGTATGTTCGTGAATTGGGCTGAGTAACAACTTGAAAATGATTCGGATTTTCATCGGAAAATCATCTTCAGCGATGAGGCTCATTTCTGGCTGAATGGCTTCGTCAATAAGAAAAATATGCGTTATTGGTCAGACAGCAATCCACACGTAATCCATGAGTCATCATTGCATCCCGAAAAAATTACGGTTTGGTGCGGTTTATGGGCCGGCGGCGTCATTGGGCCGTACTTCTTCCGTGATGATCAAGACCGGCACATTACTGTGAATCCGAATCGCTACCGTTCAATGATAACCGAATATTTTTGGCCCCAATTGGATAATATGGACTTGGAGGACATGTGGTTCCAACAGGACGGCGCCACAAGCCACACAGCGAATACCACAATCAATTTATTGGAAACCAAGTTTGGTGAACGTGTTATCACACGAAATGGCCCAGTCGATTGGCCGCCTCGGTCGTGCGATTTGACGCCGTTAGATTATTTCCTGTGAGGCTACGTCAAGTCTATGGTCTATGCCAACAAGCCAGCGACGATTGATGAACTTCGTACGAATATCGAACGTGAAATTGCAGCAGTATCGGCCGATTTATGCTTGAAAATCGTCGAAAATTGGGTTCAGCGTCTGGACTTCTGCAAGCGTGCCCGTGGTGGCCATGCAAAAGAAATCGAGTTCCAGGAATAAAGAATTTCATTGGTATCTAAAACCGGTCTTGTTTTATTTAAAAAAACTTTTGTAGCGTTCTTATTGAAAAACCCGTTACGTATATTGGAATGTTACACGAGGACTTTACAGAAAAACTAATATTTTAAACAGAAAGTGATAAACAAAGTTGTGAACAAACAATAAAGTGTATAGGTAACAGCCAGTGAAGAATACATATTATCATAAATCTTCAAGGGGAAGCGCAAGAACCTGTACCCGAACGCCAGGGGCTACATCCCCAGGCTCAAGGTGGGAGATGCGGATATCGGGATTTCGAGGGATATCAAGTACCTTGGGGTAATGTTCCATGAACGGTTCACCTTCGTGAGCCATGTGGATTACGCTTTGTGGAAGGCTAGATTTGCCTTTTCTGCATACTACAGGCTGTTGGCGAGGGCGAATGGCCTGAGTACGGAGGTGCGTCTGCTGGTGTACAGGCAGGTCATAAGACCTGTTTTGGCGTATGCTTTCCCGGCCTGGTTTCCCATCTCGTCGAGTCAGATGGAGAGGCTAAGGCAATGGGAGCGGAAAATACTCAGAATCTGTCTGGGTCTGAGGGTGACTGTAATGGCGGATGGCTCTTTCCGCATGCCCTCCTGTAGGAGGGTATATGATGGTGCTGGTTTTGGGAGGATTGACAGGTTCATGGTGGACTCTGCTCTATCTTTCCTGGGAAAAGCGGCGGGTGTGGATAATGACCTGGTTAGGGCATGTTTCGACACGACGGATGCGGACAGTCTTCTGTCACGCTGGTTCTTTGGACCAACGGACCTTCTGGCCCTCAGTAATGGGGGCTATCTAGGAACAGACGGGGCTTTGTTGTTTTACCACAAGAGATTCGGTACATTGGGTATCGATGATCCTGTGTATAATACTACTCAGTAGTATTTCTTTTAACCGAGGTGGAGACTGGAAATTTTTCGGAATTTCTGGTCTATTGATTTATGCGATCCGGCTTGCTGGATTTCTTGTTTTTATTTAGTTTTTAAGTTGTTATTTATTTTTTAAGTTTCTTTTATTTTTAGGTCGAGAAGACAGACAAGGCGTTCCCGTTTTGCATCGATTTTTCGGGATAATATTATTTTCTTTACAGTGTATATAATTTATTATTAAGATTTGATGTATGTATGTAGTGATTTTTTGATGAGGATGGAAGTTTCTGAAGGGCACCCTATGGGTGTGAGGGAAATAGATATAGATAATATTAAGATGTACTTATTGTGTACCAGTAGAATGTATTTAGAATTTATTACAATAAAAACCAGTTGAAAAAAACAATGGATGTCTTCCATACGGCATCACTTTTATTTTAAATCGCTAAAACTAAAATTTCTGGCATCAAAAATCGCTAAAACGCCCCTATGCCAATATCTCTGAAACAGAGCGTCCAATCGAAAACAAAACTATTTTTTACGAGTTTCTAAGGATTTTTCATAAAGTGGTCCATCGTATGGAAGATATTTTCTTAAAAAAATCATAAAAAAATGAAAAACGCTGAAATAAAAAATGGCTATAACTCGGACATGCATACATATGTGAGTTTTAGCGAATTTTTATTTGAAAAATTTTAGTTTAACGGATTTTAAGTGACGCCATATGAGAGGCATCAATTGGATAAAGCCTCCTATGAAGGTACAAAATTTATTGCTTTTGAGGTTGGACGCACCGTTTCCGAGTTATATCCATTTTTCTATTATAGCGATTTACTTATTTTGGCGATTTTTAGAAAAAAAGTCCATACGAATTGGATCACTTAGAGGTAAAAAAATTATTATTTTTGCGATTGGACGCACCGATTCCGAATTACAGCCATTTTTTTATTTTAACGATTTTCTTAATTTGGCGATTTTTTGAAAAAAAAAATCATTTCATGCGAATGGGAACACTTTGTGAGATTGGACGCTCCGTTTTCGAGATATAGACATGTTTCATGTTTTCGATCAAAAAAGGGCACGAAATACGAGCCTGGTTATAAATAAATAATAATAATTTTTTTTTATATTTAAATATAAAATACACAATTTTAATAAAAAATATTTTTTATTACTTTTTTTTATGAAATGCATAATGGGTTAAAGCATCAACAAATGGTTGTGACACCAAATAAATTCAAGTACACAAATAGTTGAGCATACCAATATATTATTTGGTACAACCGAATTAGTTTTTACATTTTTCGTTCATCCAACTAATTGAATATTCACCACTACAGGATAATTTGATTGCTACAACTAAAACTCGATTGATCTGCACAACTGAATAATGAGATAGTCCAAGGAACCGCCAAATTTTAGTTGGCTGTAAATATAGTTGTGACAACGAATCTCTTCTCTGTGTGTATAGATTATTTATTGATACAAATAACATTTCAATCTACAATAAAAATAAAAAATATATGTAAAACTAGAAAGCGCACAGCTCACTGGTTGTGAGAAGCTCTCCCCGATTCCTTCATGGGATGTAATGGGAAACCATGTATGTATGTAAAAATCCCCGAAAGAAAGTGAAAAATTTCACAGTTTCAGAAAATGCTGACTGTAGGGTTGAGTGCCAAATGATCATACTTTTACATTAAGTATATTGTCCAAGGCATAGTCTTTCAGAAAAATTTAAAAATTTGTGTTGTTTTCTTGGAAAACCATAAAGCAAATATTGAATGAATCATGGTACCTTTTCGGGAGAATATTGTGTTTTTTACAGGTTGGAAAAAATTTCAAATTTGAGAAGTCGGCATTTACAAACGGTTTGAGATAACTTACAAATTTTTACAGTGTACTCTTTATTGAAGTTTTTACAATTTAGTGGTGTTTTTAAATTTTAAACTTTGATAGAGAATATCTTAATAACCGTAAAATATATTCCGCAACAGTTAGCGTCATGGTACAATTATCTATTAGGTACTCGCATTATGAATTCCTCTGTTAACCTGTCAAAATTAGGTGAATAATGAAAAACATTATTATCACAAAATGTGACAAATTTAGTAAGATTATTTTACTTGATACAAAGTCTATGCTATTAAATTGGATTTTGATTGAAATTCTTTGAATTTTATTAACTAACAAAAAGAAACAACTAAATTTGACAGCCTACCCACGGAAAAGATGAAAAACCACAAATCAGCTGGACTGACGCGTTGACCCGATATATAATTCTACCATGGTTAGCGTAATTTTTGTTTGCCTTGCATAGTAAATTCAAAAGTAAAAAAAACAACCCGTAAAAAACATTTTTTTTTTTACTATAAATTCTTTATATATGACCACGCCCCTTTCCTCAATCCCGCCCATATTTGCAGCAGATCTTAGAATATGTTCACCTAACCACATACCCTATTTTGTTCAAATATCGTTAACAGGAGCAGAAATAATGGATTTTTAATTTGTGATTTGAATGGGAGGTACCGCGCCCCTTTGTACAATCCCGCCCATATTTTGATATGGTCGCCATTAGTTTGCCTACGAAGTTTCAGCTCGATTGGATCACGGGAAAAGGGTTAAAAATCAATACAAAATGCATGCATGCATACATACATGCATACAGGCAGGTGAAGTTAATATAAAGAATTTATATTAAGAAGTACCTGGCTTTGAAAGTTTCAACAACACTTTGACACCCTGTAGCACAAACCGTGTTAACACAGGGTGCCTCTGAATGCATTATTCTAAAAGCCTAACTTCTTCTCTACAAATGTCTAGTGCATTCGAAAATAAACAGAGCTATACTTTAAATGTTGTGATATTATTATCGTGCTTTTTTCAATCGGCTGAAATGTAAGATATGAACTTGAATAATTTTCGGTTCCAGCAGGATGGCACACCATGTCACACATCTCATCAAAAAATCGATCCTTTGCGCACTAAGTTTGGTAATCGTGTTATCAATCGTCTTGGCGTTGTCATTTGACCGCCTCGGGGCTGCGATTTGATCACTTTAGACATTTTCTCGTGGGGTGCCGTTAAAGACCGATACTATGCGAATAATCCAGAAACGATCCACACCTTTAAGGCTAACACCGTCCGAGCCATTTCTGAGATGGAACCAGAAACCGTTAACAAAGTATTGGAAAATTGTACTGACAGGATGAGCTACTGCGAAGCCAACTGCGGCAGCCATATGAATAAAGTTGTGTTCCATAAGTAATGGGAATATTTGTTATTTCTAATAAAGCTATAATACAGTGGACGTCCAATAGTACGAATTATATAATGTCAGGCCTTTTCGTAATGTTGGAAAATTCGTATTATTGGACTACAGTTTTTTCCTCCTTTTATATAAAATAAAACACATGCAGATAGTCTAATTTAAATTAGTTTTTTATCTAAAACAAATAAACAAAAAAACTTAAAAAACATTAAAATTCAAGTCGAATCAATAGGTGTTAAAACATAAATTTGTACATACATATATATATATAGTTACTTAAAGTATAAAATTTGTTTGCTAAAAAAAATCAGTCATTAAACATTGGCGTGCTTTGTTTTGTAGTTGCATTTCTACCGCTGTTTTTCGAATAGACCTCAATAAAAGTGTCTTGGAAGTTTCAGTATTGTTCTCAACAGCCCATTGAATGTATGTGTCTTAACATTTAATTGCATCTTCCACCATTTTGTATGTATCAAATATAGGACACGCGACACAAGACACTTGTTATCCCTATAAAATTTCGTACCAACAGACTATTTGCCAGTTGACCGCAGAAAAAAAGAAGTTAAAAACTTCAAAGTAAAACTTATAACAAAAAATGCAGTTATTCCGTCTTATCAAATAGCAAACAATTTTTTAATCATATTATAGAACTGCCAATGCAAAAAATTTGCCATTCGTACTATTGGAAATTCGTGGAAACGAAAGTACGTACTATTGGACGTCCACTGTATACTCGTATATGCGTATATTAAATTGAAGACTAAAGAAATTATTTTGTCAGGAAAGCCCGCACCTGTTTGGCTAAAAAAGCTGCTAACGATAAACATATGCTTGTTGGTAAACAAAAATTTTTCTATTTCAAATTTTAAATGATACATGTATGTTTTATACTACAATTCATACAAACCAGACTTACATGTTTGGAATTTTAAAGATTTGAGTAGATTGTTCTTCGTTCACTTATTCTTTACCTCGTCTTATTACCTTCTCGCTTAAACTTCATTTAATGGCTAAAATCTCTTTCATGATGAATGCCAGAGCAGCATCTGCTTTCCAGAGGTTCATGTCAGATTTATTGGATTAATCTTTTATTGGATTGATAACTTTAATTGTTTTATGCAAAAAGCTAAATCCTTTATCAGATATTGTCTTAGATCGGGATTTTCAATGAAAAATTAACATGTGCTCTTTTCCTTTGGACTTTTTCGAATAGGTTAACCTTTTCCATTAGTGGTATAATGTGGGATTTTTCTGTAATGCCATTTTTTATTCCTGCTAAACAAATGTCGAAAGATTATAATTCTTCGTCATATCCTAAAGACAACATATTGCAGAAACCATGCACATGTTTGTAGGCATTGTTTTCATGAATTGAAGATCTGCTGCTTTTTTGTTTCTTTGTTGCCTGTCACGTTTTTGGTTTCAGTAGTTTTCAACAAACAAATGCATATATGGGTCACAAAACCATATATTATAACCTATTAATCATTGTGTCTCTACACACAGGGAAAAGATTAGTTGGAAATCAATTCAGGCATTGGAAATTCCATAATAAAGTCTATATTTTGATTAGAATTCATAATTGTCATACATCAGAATTATTTGTCGATATTATTGATAGATTAAAAATAGGTCTTACTAAATGCAAGTTGCTACTACCGAACTTTAGTTGTATTCACCAATTTGGGTATTTCTAAAAGCTCCCTCATCTGAAATGGAAGACACAACTAATAAAGAGTGGAACATTTGAATTCGTGTTCAAATATTAGTCACTGTAATCATAATTTAGTTTCTGTCACAAAAACACTTGTTGCAAAGATACTCTATTCGATTTTTCACAAGAGGCTTTGCTGTTAAAGACACAATTTTAATAAAAAATGTTACACGTAGATTTTTACAGAAAAACTATTATTTTAAACAGAAAGTGATAAACAAAGTTGTAAAAAAAACAATAAAGTGTACTATAGATATCAGCCAGCGAAGAACACATATTATCATAAATCGAGGTGAAGTGAGACTTTTATACACAATCGTTGAATCTGACGCCACTAATGACGCCATCACAAACACATGCAAACAATTGTGGACACTTGGCTTTAGGAACTATTATTGTGGATGACACAAATTAAGTTAAATATACATATACATATACCCAGAGTAACTCATACCCATTTTGATCGAAAATATGAAAAATTTAGAAAGACTGTCTAAATTTGTTTTTCGATCGGACGCTCCGTTTTCGAGATATCGAATTTTTCTCATATTTTGGATAAAAAGGGGCACGAAATACGAACACTGGTTATAAATTATAATAATTTTGTTTATATTTAAATGTAGAATACACAATTTTAATAACAAATTATGTTTTTACTTTTTTTTCTATAAATTCATAAGGGTTGTGACAGCCATCAAATTCAAGTAATTACCTTAGCTGAGCATACCAATATATTATTTGCTACAACCGAATTAGTTTTAACATTTTTCGTTCATCCAACTAATAGAATATTCACCACTACAGGATAATTTGATTGCTACAACTAAAACTCGATTGGCAGTTGACATTTATTTCTTGTTGCTGTGGCTTCCACTAAATATTTTGGTTCTTGCAACCAAAATTGAATTACAAATCAATTGATATGCACAACATTTGGTGATAAAGAACGCAATTATTAGTAATCACAACTGAATAATGTGATAGTCTAAGGAACCGTCAAATTTTAGTTCTCTTCTCTGTGTGTAACATGTAATATTGTGTTTGGACACAAGTATACTATATTTGCGACAAGCGACACGTAATATTTTTGAGAAGATGGATGCATAATTGTTGCTTTGGAGCTGTAAGTTTTAAATTTTTACCATTAACGGCGCTCCGTCCGTAGTAGAGACCAGCATGAGTATACATTTTCACACATTCAAATACATTCGTGTTTTTGGAATGTGTTAATGTTCTCATTCCCAGCGGCGGAATTTGCGAGGCCTTCCACGAATAAGGCATGCGGAATCATTCTTTGGTAATGCCTGCGAAATGCATGATTTTATAAGGCTTCCACAGGCCTGTTAAAAGAATGCCAGAAGACGCTGTTGTTCATGAAACCCTGTCTTTCCACATGTTCGCAATTCTTCGTTGCAAAATCATAACACCCGATAGCCCAGTAGATAAAGCGTCCGATTGTAAGTTCTAAGGCCGTGTGTTCGATTCCTGTGGCTGCAGAATTTAAAAAAAAAAAACCTTAAAAGAATTACAATTGGTTAAAGTAATAATCTAAAATATGAAGCTAATTTCCATATATATTTTTTAAATTTTTACGTAAGTCCTTCTAAATCTACTCTTTTTGGAGGCCTTCATAAGGCCTTCTAGTAGAGAGGGATGGAAGGCCTTGCCTCCCAATCTCACGCAATGTTAAAAAGAAAGGAGGAGGTAATGTATAGGGAAGACCTGCCGTATTCTATAGAATGCCTTCTTGTTCATTATTTCAGGCCTTCCAGCTCCTGATTTCCGCCGCTGGGTTCTAGCGATTAGAGTACGATACATACAACCATTATTCTCAGCGTGTTGCATCGGGTATGAAACACAATGAAACCGAGCATACAGAGTTCTTGTATGAAGGAGTATTAACTAGATTGAGTAAAAGGTATTTAGAGACAAGCAGAACTATTCGAATAATGAGTTGTATTCATGAGGCATATTAAAAGAGCGTAACTAAAGCAAATGGTGTTTTGGTATGATTTGAAGTTGTAATTTCTTTGGAATAATGACTATGATTAAAATTAAGTGAATTTTAAAAATGTAGCACTTATGCCTCACTAGGTTCGATGTCGAAGTTGAATGTTTCAAAATTTGTTGGCAGTTATTGCAACTGACATATTTCATATCTTTGCCGTCTCCATCAACAATTAAGGAAAAAACTTCCCAAACTTTGCTGCGGTCTTTTTTCTCCTTCAAAACGAGTTCACCCCTTGAAATTCGCGAAACAATACTATTTTATTATTTTTAATGTTTAATAAATTATTTTTAAAATAATATACTTCATCAATTTCCATTTTCTAATATATATTTTTGCAGTTGCAGTTAAACGAATATTTATTTATTTAGTCCTCTCACAACGTTGCTGATCTTTTCGTTGATAGAAAGCAAATGAAACCCATAACCACTCATAATTTACCGTTTTTTCATTCGAATAGTTCTTATGTATTCGAATGGTTTTTACATTCACGAACATTTATTGAGTAAAATGTTGTCTTGCCGTAACAGAATTGAGACGAACAGAGTAGTTAACAGAGCAGAGATTCATACAACATTCATTCCAAGAGCACACAGGAACGTATCGTTTCATTTCGTTGTTTAAACTATTCGGACCGTTGGTATTGGTACAGTGAGACAATGAATGTATTCTAAAAGAGAGTGCATTCATGCAGGATACTAGTCCGTAGTAAACCCGGAAATGTCTTTAGCAAATGACAAACTGAATTCGATTAAACGCCCTTCAATAAGTTTTCTGCTGTTCCAGCCTTATTTAATCGTACTAGTCCGATGCTAAATAATTTTTCGTTTAGTACAAATTAATTATGTCTAATATAAATGCCTTGTTGCCAATTTCAGACCATTATTTTTAATTTAAAGCCCGAAAACTCAGTTCCCGGGCTTTTTTACGCAAATTTCGGGGTTTCGGGAAATCCCGATTGACATCCCTAGTTGACACCCTGGTTAAATGAAAATCACAAAAAATTTGTAAGTTGTTAAGAAAAAAGCGAAGATCTAGAAGAAATCAAAATATTGAGCAGATTTTGAAAAGAATCACTAAGGTGATTAAAAATGCAAAAAATATTTGTCATGAAAACTTATACGTTCATGGATTTTCTGGAACTATACGCTTGGTCAGAGTAACTAGTATTCTAAAAGTCCCAAGAGTGAAAGTAAACGCAGACGCCATTTCGAAAACCAAAGTCAAAAAGTTGTAGTTTATACGAGTATTAGGGATGTAACGAATGTGCTTTTAGCGAATGCGAATATTAGATAATTATTTTGTGTAAGCGAATGCTAATATTGAAATATGTAGAAACCAAGTGGCCAACAAAAACCAAATGTCTGTTGTTGCATGCTATTACAACGCCTCCTGCTACTACCGTGTATATGTACCATGTTCCAGACTGTATCAAACGCCCTGAAAATATCCACAGCCACAACTTTACTTTCACCCAGTCTGTGTGTGGATCGGTTCCACTGATCCGAGAGGAACGCCATGACATCCTCGTACAATTAGTACACTACAGAACTCCAGATAATTCACCAGATGTAAGTTAATCATGCTCTCCACTACTTCTGAGAGGTTAGAGCATATTGCAATCGGTCGGTAGTAGAGATGGGCACGTGAGTAAGTTTTGACTCACGTTCACGCACGCTCACGATAGGAAGACAGTCTCTCACGCACGAAGATTTTATGGGTACTAACGCGTGAAACAGGGGTTTTACATGAACCACTTGCTTTATATATAGCCGTCGGTGGTTCAATGGCTACTGTGCGCGGCTCTTGTGCATGAGAACGTGGGTTCGATCCCTGCTCTGACCACCTTACATTTACTTCGACGACGATGGCGACACTAGCGAGTACTTTGCCATGAAAAAGCTTCTCAAAATACCGTTCGGAACCAGTGTAAAACTGTAGGTCCCAATTAGTGAGTGCAGAATTAGAAAGCGTACAGGTAACTGGTTGTGAGAAGCTCTCTCCCCCCCCCCCCCCATCCATTCATGGGATGTAATGGGAAACGATTTTGTTTTACATGCTTTATATTCAAATCAATATTAAAAATTATATCCAACACAAGGTTCGTAAATTACAATTGGTTAAAGTAATAATCTAAAATATGAAGCTAATTTCCATATATATTTTTTAAATTTTTACGTAAGTCCTTCTAAATCTACTCTTTTTGGAGGCCTTCATAAGGCCTTCTAGTAGAGAGGGATGGAAGGCCTTGCCTCCCAATCTCACGCAATGTTAAAAAGAAAGGAGGAGGTAATGTATAGGGAAGACCTGCCGTATTCTATAGAATGCCTTCTTGTTCATTATTTCAGGCCTTCCAGCTCCTGATTTCCGCCGCTGGGTTCTAGCGATTAGAGTACGATACATACAACCATTATTCTCAGCGTGTTGCATCGGGTATGAAACACAATGAAACCGAGCATACAGAGTTCTTGTATGAAGGAGTATTAACTAGATTGATTAAAAGGTATTTAGAGACAAGCAGAACTATTCGAATAATGAGTTGTATTCATGAGGCATATTAAAAGAGCGTAACTAACGCAAATGGTGTTTTGGTATGATTTGAAGTTGTAATTTCTTTGGAATAATGACTATGATTAAAATTAAGTGAATTTTAAAAATGTAGCACTTATGCCTCACTAGGTTCGATGTCGAAGTTGAATGTTTCAAAATTTGTTGGCAGTTATTGCAACTGACATATTTCATATCTTTGCCGTCTCCATCAACAATTAAGGAAAAAACTTCCCAAACTTTGCTGCGGTCTTTTTTCTCCTTCAAAACGAGTTCACCCCTTGAAATTCGCGAAACAATACTATTTTATTATTTTTAATGTTTAATAAATTATTTTTAAAATAATATACTTCATCAATTTCCATTTTCTAATATATATTTTTGCAGTTGCAGTTAAACGAATATTTATTTATTTAGTCCTCTCACAACGTTGCTGATCTTTTCGTTGATAGAAAGCAAATGAAACCCATAACCACTCATAATTTACCGTTTTTTCATTCGAATAGTTCTTATGTATTCGAATGGTTTTTACATTCACGAACATTTATTGAGTAAAATGTTGTCTTGCCGTAACAGAATTGAGACGAACAGAGTAGTTAACAGAGCAGAGATTCATACAACATTCATTCCAAGAGCACACAGGAACGTATCGTTTCATTTCGTTGTTTAAACTATTCGGACCGTTGGTATTGGTACAGTGAGACAATGAATGTATTCTAAAAGAGAGTGCATTCATGCAGGATACTAGTCCGTAGTAAACCCGGAAATGTCTTTAGCAAATGACAAACTGAATTCGATTAAACGCCCTTCAATAAGTTTTCTGCTGTTCCAGCCTTATTTAATCGTACTAGTCCGATGCTAAATAATTTTTCGTTTAGTACAAATTAATTATGTCTAATATAAATGCCTTGTTGCCAATTTCAGACCATTATTTTTAATTTAAAGCCCGAAAACTCAGTTCCCGGGCTTTTTTACGCAAATTTCGGGGTTTCGGGAAATCCCGATTGACATCCCTAGTTGACACCCTGGTTAAATGAAAATCACAAAAAATTTGTAAGTTGTTAAGAAAAAAGCGAAGATCTAGAAGAAATCAAAATATTGAGCAGATTTTGAAAAGAATCACTAAGGTGATTAAAAATGCAAAAAATATTTGTCATGAAAACTTATACGTTCATGGATTTTCTGGAACTATACGCTTGGTCAGAGTAACTAGTATTCTAAAAGTCCCAAGAGTGAAAGTAAACGCAGACGCCATTTCGAAAACCAAAGTCAAAAAGTTGTAGTTTATACGAGTATTAGGGATGTAACGAATGTGCTTTTAGCGAATGCGAATATTAGATAATTATTTTGTGTAAGCGAATGCTAATATTGAAATATGTAGAAACCAAGTGGCCAACAAAAACCAAATGTCTGTTGTTGCATGCTATTACAACGCCTCCTGCTACTACCGTGTATATGTACCATGTTCCAGACTGTATCAAACGCCCTGAAAATATCCACAGCCACAACTTTACTTTCACCCAGTCTGTGTGTGGATCGGTTCCACTGATCCGAGAGGAACGCCATGACATCCTCGTACAATTAGTACACTACAGAACTCCAGATAATTCACCAGATGTAAGTTAATCATGCTCTCCACTACTTCTGAGAGGTTAGAGCATATTGCAATCGGTCGGTAGTAGAGATGGGCACGTGAGTAAGTTTTGACTCACGTTCACGCACGCTCACGATAGGAAGACAGTCTCTCACGCACGAAGATTTTATGGGTACTAACGCGTGAAACAGGGGTTTTACATGAACCACTTGCTTTATATATAGCCGTCGGTGGTTCAATGGCTACTGTGCGCGGCTCTTGTGCATGAGAACGTGGGTTCGATCCCTGCTCTGACCACCTTACATTTACTTCGACGACGATGGCGACACTAGCGAGTACTTTGCCATGAAAAAGCTTCTCAAAATACCGTTCGGAACCAGTGTAAAACTGTAGGTCCCAATTAGTGAGTGCAGAATTAGAAAGCGTACAGGTAACTGGTTGTGAGAAGCTCTCTCCCCCCCCCCCCCCATCCATTCATGGGATGTAATGGGAAACGATTTTGTTTTACATGCTTTATATTCAAATCAATATTAAAAATTATATCCAACACAAGGTTCGTAAATTACAATTGGTTAAAGTAATAATCTAAAATATGAAGCTAATTTCCATATATATTTTTTAAATTTTTACGTAAGTCCTTCTAAATCTACTCTTTTTGGAGGCCTTCATAAGGCCTTCTAGTAGAGAGGGATGGAAGGCCTTGCCTCCCAATCTCACGCAATGTTAAAAAGAAAGGAGGAGGTAATGTATAGGGAAGACCTGCCGTATTCTATAGAATGCCTTCTTGTTCATTATTTCAGGCCTTCCAGCTCCTGATTTCCGCCGCTGGGTTCTAGCGATTAGAGTACGATACATACAACCATTATTCTCAGCGTGTTGCATCGGGTATGAAACACAATGAAACCGAGCATACAGAGTTCTTGTATGAAGGAGTATTAACTAGATTGATTAAAAGGTATTTAGAGACAAGCAGAACTATTCGAATAATGAGTTGTATTCATGAGGCATATTAAAAGAGCGTAACTAACGCAAATGGTGTTTTGGTATGATTTGAAGTTGTAATTTCTTTGGAATAATGACTATGATTAAAATTAAGTGAATTTTAAAAATGTAGCACTTATGCCTCACTAGGTTCGATGTCGAAGTTGAATGTTTCAAAATTTGTTGGCAGTTATTGCAACTGACATATTTCATATCTTTGCCGTCTCCATCAACAATTAAGGAAAAAACTTCCCAAACTTTGCTGCGGTCTTTTTTCTCCTTCAAAACGAGTTCACCCCTTGAAATTCGCGAAACAATACTATTTTATTATTTTTAATGTTTAATAAATTATTTTTAAAATAATATACTTCATCAATTTCCATTTTCTAATATATATTTTTGCAGTTGCAGTTAAACGAATATTTATTTATTTAGTCCTCTCACAACGTTGCTGATCTTTTCGTTGATAGAAAGCAAATGAAACCCATAACCACTCATAATTTACCGTTTTTTCATTCGAATAGTTCTTATGTATTCGAATGGTTTTTACATTCACGAACATTTATTGAGTAAAATGTTGTCTTGCCGTAACAGAATTGAGACGAACAGAGTAGTTAACAGAGCAGAGATTCATACAACATTCATTCCAAGAGCACACAGGAACGTATCGTTTCATTTCGTTGTTTAAACTATTCGGACCGTTGGTATTGGTACAGTGAGACAATGAATGTATTCTAAAAGAGAGTGCATTCATGCAGGATACTAGTCCGTAGTAAACCCGGAAATGTCTTTAGCAAATGACAAACTGAATTCGATTAAACGCCCTTCAATAAGTTTTCTGCTGTTCCAGCCTTATTTAATCGTACTAGTCCGATGCTAAATAATTTTTCGTTTAGTACAAATTAATTATGTCTAATATAAATGCCTTGTTGCCAATTTCAGACCATTATTTTTAATTTAAAGCCCGAAAACTCAGTTCCCGGGCTTTTTTACGCAAATTTCGGGGTTTCGGGAAATCCCGATTGACATCCCTAGTTGACACCCTGGTTAAATGAAAATCACAAAAAATTTGTAAGTTGTTAAGAAAAAAGCGAAGATCTAGAAGAAATCAAAATATTGAGCAGATTTTGAAAAGAATCACTAAGGTGATTAAAAATGCAAAAAATATTTGTCATGAAAACTTATACGTTCATGGATTTTCTGGAACTATACGCTTGGTCAGAGTAACTAGTATTCTAAAAGTCCCAAGAGTGAAAGTAAACGCAGACGCCATTTCGAAAACCAAAGTCAAAAAGTTGTAGTTTATACGAGTATTAGGGATGTAACGAATGTGCTTTTAGCGAATGCGAATATTAGATAATTATTTTGTGTAAGCGAATGCTAATATTGAAATATGTAGAAACCAAGTGGCCAACAAAAACCAAATGTCTGTTGTTGCATGCTATTACAACAACGCCTCCTGCTACTACCGTGTATATGTACCATGTTCCAGACTGTATCAAACGCCCTGGAAATATCCACAGCCACAACTTTACTTTCACCCAGTCTGTGTGTGGATCGGTTCCACTGATCCGAGAGGAACGCCATGACATCCTCGTACAATTAGTACACTACAGAACTCCAGATAATTCACCAGATGTAAGTTAATCATGCTCTCCACTACTTCTGAGAGGTTAGAGCATATTGCAATCGGTCGGTAGTAGAGATGGGCACGTGAGTAAGTTTTGACTCACGTTCACGCACGCTCACGATAGGAAGACAGTCTCTCACGCACGAAGATTTTATGGGTACTAACGCGTGAAACAGGGGTTTTACATGAACCACTTGCTTTATATATAGCCGTCGGTGGTTCAATGGCTACTGTGCGCGGCTCTTGTGCATGAGAACGTGGGTTCGATCCCTGCTCTGACCACCTTACATTTACTTCGACGACGATGGCGACACTAGCGAGTACTTTGCCATGAAAAAGCTTCTCAAAATACCGTTCGGAACCAGTGTAAAACTGTAGGTCCCAATTAGTGAGTGCAGAATTAGAAAGCGTACAGGTAACTGGTTGTGAGAAGCTCTCTCCCCCCCCCCATCCCTTCATGGGATGTAATGGGAAACGATTTTGTTTTACATGCTTTATATTCAAATCAATATTAAAAATTATATCCAACACAAGGTTCGTAAAAAGTAAGAGGTTAAATACGTTAATTAGGATCATATTCCGGAATCCCTAAGTCAAATTGAGTGTCGTTTTTAAAAAATTTTAACAAATAAACTAAGCCGTTTTATACAGGAACAACATTTTATCACCTTCATCTCAAAGAAGTTTGCCTCTTATTTCCATTCTTCTTCCAGACGGATAATGGGACCAATTGCATAAAAAATGGTAATAATGTCAGAAAACTCTAAATTAGTGGTCAGATTATTCTAGAATGTACCAGGTATTTATAGGTACCTATTTTGATTTTTATTAATTTAGAATGTACCAGGTATATCAAAGCACGTTTTGCTACAGAGTGTGAGGGTGTTGGTGATTTTCAAACGCTCACGGCATGTAACTTCGAAACTTGTATTTCGAGTAATTTTCAGTCAAAATGCTACACTGACAAAATTTCAACCAATTGTAGGTTGCACAGATTGTTAAATTCTTTCAAACCGGTCGGAAACAACAATCTCTCAAAGTTAAAATTTTCTCTCAATTTGAAAATAACTGAATTTGTTAGAAAGGGTACCAACACCAAAGGTGAAATACATATTATAACGGGGTTTTCAATAAGAGCTCTACAAAAGTTTTTTTAAATAAAACAAAACCGGTTTTAGATACCAATGAAATTCTTTATTCCTGTGAAAGTACGTTCGATGCCATTATGTATGGAACTCGATTTCTTTTGCATGGCCACCACGGGCACGTTTGCAGAAGTCCAGACGCTGAACCCAATTTTCGTCGGTTTTCAAGCATAAATCGGCCGATACTGCCGTAATTTCACGTTCGATATTCGTACGAAGTTCATCAATCGTCGCTGGCTTGTTGGCATAGACCCCACAGGAAATAATCTAACGGCGTCAAATCGCACGACCGAGGCGGCCAATCGACTGGGCCATTTCGTGAGATAACACGTTCACCAAACTTGGTTTCCAATAAATTGATTGTGGCATTCGCTGTGTGGCTTGTGGCGCCGTCCTGTTGGAACCACATGTCCTCCAAGTCCATATTATCCAATTGGGGCCAAAAATATTCGGTTATCATTGAACGGTAGCGATTCGCATTCACAGTAATGTGCCGGTCTTGATCATCACGGAATAAGTACGGCCCAATGACGCCGCCGGCCTATAAACCGCACCAAACCGTAATTTTTTCGGGATGCAATGATGACTCATGGATTACGTGTGGATTGCTGTCTGACCAATAACGCATATTTTGCTTATTGACGAAGCCATTCAGCCAGAAATGAGCCGAATCATTTTCAAGTTGTTGCTCAGCCCAATTCACGAACATACGACGCTTATGGTGGTCAAGCGGCTTCAGTTCTTGCGTCAATTTGATATTGAAAGGATGTAGGCCAAGATCTTTTCGCAAAATTCGCCACAACGACGTCACAGAGATGCCCAACGCTTGAGAACGACGTGTGAGAGACACATTTGGGCTTTCTTGAACTGAAGCCTCAGCGGCAGCAATATTCTCGACACTACGGGCACTTCTTTGTCACACTGGAACGGGAACATTTTTTACTGTGCCTGTGGATTCAAATTTCTCCACTAGACGCTCAATTGTTGATCTGGTAGGACGATTATGACGACCATGAAGTTGAGGCCACTGACTCCAAATTTCGGTAGTAAATTTTAATAATTTCGACTCGTTGTTGGCTCGTATATCTTTCCATGATGAAATGGCAAACCTTACTGAAGAGAAATGTCAAAAGAGCGGGAAAAAATATGGCGTGGTTTGTTGTCCCTATCGATTTACTTTTGTAGCATCTCTGTTGAAAACCCCTTTACCTAAATAAGTTTGTTTTATTTGAAAACCAAAGTAAATAAAACAAATAGTTTCTGCGCAAACAAATTTTATAGGTGGAAATACGAAACTTTGAATCGGAGTTGTACAAATTTTTAAGAGTTAAACTCTGACTCAAGGCACGTATCCCAGACTCCGACTCCACTGCACGGCATAGTTGGAAAAATTGCGAAAAAAATTAAAAAAGGTTTTTTTTAAATTGTACGCAAATTAGATTTGAAGTATATATTTTTTATATGTATATTCTTTCCCATATTATAGCCAATATATGTTTAATTTAATGCAATTAATATCATAGATAAAGAAAAATAATATATGAAGCACAAGTGTTGGGAAATATTTAGTGTAATGGGTAATTTTCTAGGTGTCGCTGAAAGCAATAATTGGGATTTTTTGTTCGCAAAAAAGTAAAATAAAAAATATGACATTCATTAGAATTTTAAAATTTGGAGTTCAAATCAAAAGCAAAAATTATTTAATGCGAAGAATACAACACGTAACTTAAAAACGAATTTTTGATGGTAATCGAATTGCAAAGCCAAGCCGCCACCGTATACATATAATGTAGTTCTTCCTCCAGTTCAGTCAACATTCATGATTGGGAGTCTTCAGACACTCAAATAGTTTTGGAATACGCGGCCACAGAAGCTGCTGCAATTTTTGGGTGGTGCAAGTTTTTATATAGAAAACTTGTTTACTTAATTAGACTTTGGCTGGGCTAACGGGCATTCTGCTAGTAATAACCATAGATAAAGTAAACAAATAGATGAAGCACAAGTGTTGGGAAAATTTTAGTGTAATGGGTAATTTTCTAGATGTCGTTGAAAGCAATAAATGGGATTTTTTCGTTCCAAAAAAATGACAATAAAAATCTACAATTTCATATCAAAAGAAAAAATAATTTTCAACAAAAATATCAAGAATACAACACGTTGCTTAACGTAGAATATCTGATGGCCATCGAATTGCAAAGCCATGTCACCACCGTCTATATCCCAATAAATTGGTTCTTCCTCCGGTTCAGCTACCATTCCTTGTCGAGAGTCCTCAGACACTCTAACGGTTTTGGCATCTGTGACCACAGAAGTTGCAACAGTTTTTGGGTGGGGAAGTTTTTAGATTAAAAAGGGGTTCCGGGATGGTCGTGTTTCGGCGGCCTTACGGGTTTTCTCCTATTGATATCCCAACACCGGCCTCATGGCTTTGAAATAGTTTTTTGTTATAAGAAACAAATGCTATTATGTAAAATCATTTAAATTTTGTCACATTTTCCATTGTTTAAATTACTTTCACAAAAATTTCCCACAATTTTGAATAAACGTCAATGAGAATTATAATAAACTTCAGTGAAAGTAACAGTAGTACAAGACAGCACCTAGTGAACAAAGTTGACAATGGTCGCGCTATATCTATTATTTCCTTTATCTATGGTAATAACTCCATATTATTTATAAAACCTTCTGCGTAGTTAATTAAATTTAGGCTTGCCACATTTTTCCTGGCTTAATTTCTATTATATACAATTTCCCACAATGCTGAATAAACGTCAGTGAGAATTATGGGAAACTTCAATGAAAGTGACAGTAATATAGAACACCACCTAGTGAAAAAAGTTGACAATGGTACCCATAGACTAATATAGGTATAGATACATTTATTCTCTCATCTGACGTTTCATTTCACACTCTTCGTCGTAGGTTTGTGGAAATGAGATAAATTAAATTTAAAATTAACTTACACCAGGTGGAGTTACAAAATGTGTTCACTTAAATTTTTCATGTCGTTTTGGTGTAGACCTAAAAAATTTAAAAGTATTTTGCACTTTTTTGTTGACTTTCATCGTTGGTATACATTTGTATTGTATTTAACACATCTAGTTTGCCACAAAAACACGGAAATGCGGTTGTTGGACGTTGTTTAGTATTACCTCTACCTAGTATTATTGAACCCATGTTTTCCACCATCCAATGTTTACTTTCCACCTTACCTATGACGTTTAATTTATCGAGAGAATAAATTTATCTATACCTATATTCGTTTATGATGGTACCGCTATATCTATTTTTTCCTTTATCTATGATTAATATTACTTGAGAAATAGGGACACAAGTGTGGGATTTTTACTCACAAAAAAATCTGTTATGAAAATTCGAGTTTTTTTTAAATGCAGCTTTGCTGAGCAAGATTAGACGATCAACATATTTTTTTTTGCCTTGTAGTTAACATCATTTTAGTCTAGAATTTGGTTTAAAAAAGTATAAAAATCAACAAGCGAAACTTTTCCCACTCAAAAATTTAAATTTTTTTCAAAAATCATTAATTTTCTACCAAGGCTGGCTGAACATTTTATATCTTTCTTACAAAAAATTTGAGAAACTATTGAAAGAATGATGGTACCTTAACTAACAAATTTCGTTTAGTTTGATTAAATTTTAAATTTAAAATGTTTTGAACTTACATTTGGTTGAAGTCTTGCCAATGTAGCTGTGTTTCTAGAATTACATTTCGACTCAAAATGACCAAGTTATTACCAAAAACCTAAAGAAAGTCAGTGCGAAAGTTTACATTTTAAACCTTTGATTCCAAATATCTTTGTAACGGTTAGAGACACGACTCTGCATGTTATTGGTTTGTGCGACTCTGTAGAATTTCAAAAACAAAAATCATTTAAATCGAGCTACAAGGAAGATGCATGCCATGAAAGTTTTATCACCCTGACACCCTGTATCAAATCCTACGTTGAAACAAGGTGCCTCTAAATACCATATTCTGAAAGCCTGACTCCTGATACTAGGTACATCCTAAAACAATCGGACCTATAGTTTAGAAGTTTTGATATTATTACCACTTTTTTCCGATAAGTCCCACTGTAAAACGTATAAAAACTCCTTCGCTTGTAGCAGAGTTCCGTGAAACACAGAAGATTGGAACACAGAGTTATGTGCAACACAGAAGATGATTCCAAAATTACTCTGTTTAACAAAGTAGTAAGAAAGTCGAAATTAAATGGTATCAACGATTTGGAAATATGCGTGACTTACGCGAAAATAGTGCTCACGCACACTCACTCCCGCAAAGATTGAACTCACGCACGAAGATTTTTTTCACTACTCACGTTCACGCACGCTCACGTGACCAACATTTGGTTCCGCTCAAGTTCTCGCGTGATTCACGTGAATCACGTGACTCATGCCCATCTCTAGTCGGTAGTTATTGAGGTTGTTAGCTCCACATTTTTCACATGACGGGCGTGACATTTTCTTTTTAATCCCAAACTAAGTTTTGCAAATAAATAGGACAAGATTGCATGATTTACGGTGATTCTGTGTTGATACACCCTTATAGGGTTGCCAGATGTTAAATGCCAAAATGCCAAAATGCCATAATTGTGAATAACCGGGATTTCTCTAGACATGTATCAAATCATATTGTACTTGAATAACTTGAATATTAAAAGGATAACTTCTTACGATTTGAAAATATTTTTTTTACATAAGCGTAATGTGTCATTAACTCTGAACCTATTTTATCTCCAACAATTATTCCGTGTTTTGCTTAAGCGGCACATACACAACACCAACAAGCTGGCGCAATCAAGTCATTAGTCGTGTTTTGGTTACAAGCAAGCGATTATCGCTTGCTAAGTTGCAAGGAAAACGACTTTTCAGCGATAAGTAATTTTATTGAAAAATATGAAAAAGAGTTGAAAACGGTAAAAGATGTCAAAAAAATTTTTGTTTAAATTTAGCGAAAATGATTCGCGCCGCTAAGTGCTTCAAACAAAACAAGCGATTATATAAGCAAGCGGTGTAACCAAAACACGCTTATTGTGCCATCAATCTTGAAGCATATAACACACCACATACTCATTTCATATTCATTTGTTTACAAATACATAGTACATAGTGTACTGAATAGGTCTTAATGAATAATGACAAATTTTGTGCTGCAATTAGTACTGCTATCATCCAGAAAAGAAAGCAAAAGAAGCGTGATAAATTACAATAAATTGCTCCAAAAAAAGTTCTTTAGTTAAGAAACCACTATTGTCATGATTTTTTTTATATCTCAAGACTTCCATTTTAAAATTCTGCAATCGGTTACAAATTGCAAAAGATACAGGCTGCTGAATATGACATTTTTAGTGCCTTTAAATAAGTGAACAGGAGTGTATGCTTCAAGCTTGATGGCACAATCACGTGATGGCGGCAGCTTGCTGATGTTGTCCATGGGTCGCTTAAGGTCCGACTAGAGGTGGGCTCGGGCCGTGCTTTTTGCTGTGCACGATATGCACGATGTGTTCGTGAAGGAAATTTGAATTTCGTGCGTTCGCCGTTCGTGTTTGTGCAGAGTAAAATAATATCGTGAGTGTATAGTGCTTGTAAGTCGAGAGTTCTGTGACACGAAAAACACGAAACAGCACGAAAAATATCTTCAAAATTAAACACAGTTAAATATTGTGAAATTATCCGTTTTCGCTTTATCACACACAACTGGACCAAAAAATGCTGTCAGTGTAAATTATTGTTATCTTTACGTCCGTGATTGGCAATGTTACCAATGGAATGTACCCCTGTAAGCTGCACCTCTTCATGTGTGTGAATTTTACACCGTATTCTAATACATAGAACAATTCGATTGACTTCTTCACCCAATAAGCACAAAGTCGGACTCGAATCCGATTTGAGTTCGATATTTCGGATTTCGCTAGTCCGATTCGGATCCGATTTGAGTCCGATATGTCGGATTTCGCTTTTGCTAATCCAATTCGGATCCGAAATGGCGGATTTCGCTTTCGCTAATCCGATTCGGATCCGACAATTTAGAATGATGTTCCGAATATGATTTGCTGCTAAAATCTGTGTCAGTTGGAGTGTTATTTGAAAAGGATTTAAAAATTATTTTATTAATACATCTTTCGCCACGTATTGTACTTTTGTGACAACAGAAATATCCAGAGTGACTTTATACAACTTAACTACTCTCATTCTGTCACCCAATCACTTACCTAATTTCATGATAACACTTGTTCAGCTACATCATTGTTATTTATCATTGACCATCTTCTATATTTACCTGCCAGTACTGCGGCCGACTTGTAAGGACGTGCTGACTCAGTGTCCTTGATGTTGAAGTGGCGCAGCACTTGACTTGATTTGGGTCCAAAGAGAGCAGCTATCAAATGTAAGCTAAAAGTAGGCGCTAATGTTTACATTTGATTTTAATATAGATTTTTAATTCTATATTTCAGCGGCATTTCAGCGAAAATACCCAAATGATCCGTTAGAAACGATGGAAGTAAAAAATACTTCCAATATGCGTAAAACCGCGCTACCAAAAAAATTAAATATAATGAAAAAAAATGAATCTCAGAAATGCATATAAAAATAAATGCCTAAAAAGTAATTTGAATATTTTATTCTGAAATGAGATCGGAATCAATATCGAAATGATTTCGGACCCCATCGTAATGATTTAAAATCCGAGCACATTTCGCTATCGGGTCCGAATTCATTTCGCTATCGGATCCGAATTAATTTCGATATCGGGTCCGAATTCATTTCGTTATCGGGTCCGAGTTCGTTTCGATATCGGGTCCGAATTCATTTCGCTATCGGGTCCGAATTCATTTCGGTATCGGATCCAAATTCATTTCGCTATCGGCTCCGATCTCGTTTCGAGATCGGACGCAATTCTCGTTTCGAGAACGAAAGAGGAATTTCTCCCGCTCGCTGATCCGATCACGAACCGAGAACGGATCCGTTCTCGAAATCATATCCGAGAAGTCGGATCCGAATTGGGCAGTCACACATTTACATGAAAAAAACGCAGAATAAAAATCAAGCATCGGCGCGTCGCACAGTGAGATAGAATGCCAAATTTCTGGCCAAAAGTCGAAAACGATGTCAATTCGTGTAAAAGTCTGTGCTTGGGGGTTTTTAGAAGTCAACATTTGAAAAAACAATATGGCGCATCCAATATGGCTGACAATTTATTCGAAAACGCATTCAATTCGGGTAAATGTCTGTGCTTGGGGGTTTTTGGGTCGCTGATTACCAATCCGACGTCGAAATTTTAAAAAACATAACATTTCAAATTCACGTCGGGAAAAAAATGACGCGTCATCATGACGCTTCGTTTCAGCCCCATTTTGCCCAAAACCCGAAAATGTACTAGGAATCGATTAGAAATAGGAATCGACTATAAGTACCCTCCTATAAAAGAAAGTTTGATGATCCAGTAATCATCTCTTTAATACGCGTCGTTTGAGACCCCCACATTTGAAATTCCAAAAAGCGTTTTTCGATACACTCTAATGTATATACATCTTGATGGAGGGAGAATTGCAATTATTAATTTTCAATGCTTCATTGAGCCAATGTCTTGGTAACACGAAACACGATAAATAGGTCACATAGAGCCACAAATAAAAATGTATTAGAGTTTTATTTTAAAGGATAACAAATCGAATTACTTTCAAATAAATAAAATCGGGCTTAATTTAAGTAATTATCAAAAGCTTATGTTTTAAATATTTAAAATTGAAAAAAATTCACTTTTAGTTACAAAAACTTGCACCATATCGGTGGCGCAAAAATTCGCAACATTTAATTAAACTATAGATTAATCTACAACAATAGATTAATCATATCCATACATGGGTTTTTTTTAATTTGCATTAGATTTTAATTTGCATTACTTTAACTAATGCAAATGCAAAAGAATTACCATTATTCGCAATGACAATTAAAAAATTTTGATTTTGCATTTGCTCAGGGATTGCAAATGCAGGATGTCGAATCGGATGCCAATTGTAATGAAATACGGGAATGCTTTTAATTGCTTTCAATTTGCTTGGCTGCTGGCAATTCTGTTTTTAAAGTATTTTACATGTAGAGGTTTGTGGCTTTGATAGGTATTGCCTCGTAGTACCATAGACTAATACATACATAGATACTTTTATTCGCTCAATAAATTAAACGTCATAGGTACGACGGAAAGTAAACATTGGATGGTGGAAAATATGGGTTCAATAATACCAGATAGTGGCAATTGTATACAGCGATCAACAAAGGAACAACAATCGAATTTCGTGTTTTTGTGGCAAACTAGTTGTGTTAAATACAATACAAATTTATACCAACGAGAAAAGTCAACAAAAAAGTGCAAAATATATTTAAATTTTTCAGTTCTACACCAAAACGACAGGAAAAAGTTACGTGAAAATATTTTGTAACTTCACCTGGTGTAAGGTAATTTTAAATGTAATTGCTCTCATTTCCACAAACCTACGATGAAGAGTGTGAAATGAAACGTCAGATAAGAGAATAAGTTTATCTATGTATGTATTATTCTATGCTGCCAGCTATGAAGGAAATACGTTGAAAATGAGTACAAATGCCAATGGTATTGACATTTTTTTGAATTTGCATTTGGACAGGTAATTCAAATTAAACTACAAATTATAATTGTCATATAATTAATTTGCCCCTTGTATGTTCCTATCACATACATAATTATTATAAATTTAGGATATCATGATGACACTGTACTTACTCTTCCCTTTCAAATTTATTTTTTATATTATTCTTAGTGTAATATTTATAGGCTTGGCATCGATTTCAACACTACACTGATAAAGCCGCTCGAATCTCGGCTCGTCTGGATCGAGCAACGGTCACTTTTAAAATGGAGTACCATAGCAGGTATAAGGGATCCAACCCTCCCCAATCTGATTTCGATCCTCTGTCTATTACTCTGCCAAACCCCGTAAACGAAACTTAATATTTCGACTTTTGGCCAGAGAGTGGGAATTCTGTCTCACTGTGCGTCGTCCAAAATGTCATACAAAATACAAAGGAAGACATACAAAGAGCAGTTCAAGTAAATTAAAATGGAAAGAGGCAAGTTTGCCAAACATTTTTGCAAATGGAATGAGGTGAGACAATAGTGGGTTTGGTGCGAAAAATGCAAAACTGTTTTGTCCCTATTACGCATCCTTTTGCTGGTACACACATTTCTCTTTGTAGTTATTGTGTTTTTGACGAAATACTAGCAAATTGTGGAATACTTTCTACGAAATATTCGTATGGTTCCATAATGTATCCCAGTTTTCCATGATAGTCCTTATTGCGACGTTTAAAGGTAAATATGTATGTATGTATATTGGAAAAAAGAGAGACCACATCAAATGGTACAAGTATTTCATCTTGTTCTATTTTCAGTTTCTGTATGTCCTGTTTTAATTCCTGTCCATTATTTATGTTGTCGACTTTATGTTTCTTAGTATAGCACCATTGTATTTGGACATGTTAACATGGTACATTGGTTGAGGAGGAGATCGGTCTAAATGGTTTATTATCCTTGTGTATTTTGGGTTATCCGTACATTCTCGGTGATGTTGCTGCTGTAAAATGCAGATGATATTTCTGTCCCGCGCTAATCTCTTTTTATTTGTAAGAACAACTTTTTTTGTATTAAACTAAATTATATCCGTTTGAGTTTATATTATTCGATCTTTCAATTGTTGTTTTTAATAATTATTCGGTTCAAGATCAAGAAAAAGTGAAAATATCATAGAAAAAGTACTTTTTAATTGAAATATTAAAAAAGAAATATGTGAAATTGATCATTATTATGTATGGTTGGGAATATAGCTATTTCAATTTCCCATTATAGGGATAAACAAATCTCAACTAGGCGAGAATTGCCTAAACTCCTACTTGTGCAAAAATATCAACAACAAACAAATCTTTGATAGATAAGATAAACAATAACCGATACACTAAAGCCCCTTATTTGGTTCTTGCGAAATCATAGTAAGAAATATTTTCTAAATACTTGTGGAGAAGGGAGCTGATGATATGCCTTGGTGGGCATTAGAATAGCTATATTCCCAACCATCCACCATGATAATCAATTTCACATTAATTCTTTAATAATACAAAAGTACATTTTTATAAAAATTGATCTTGAACCAGAAAAATTATTAAAGAAAATTAATAATAAATAAAAAACAACCCGTAACACCCATAGTTTTTGACCATAAATTCTTTATATATGACCACGCCCCTTTGTCCAATCCCATCCATATTTGCAGCAGATCTTGGAATATTTAAACCTAACCAACATACCCAATTTTGTTCAAATACCGTTAACAGGAGCAGAAATAAAGGATTTTTAATTTGTAATTTGTATGGGAGGTACCACGTCCCTTTGTCTAATGCCGCCCATATTTTGATAGTTCATTTTTGTCTACCCAATTGGTTTGCCTGCGATGTTTCAGCTCGATTGGATCACGGGAAAAGGGTTAAAAATCTATCTAGAGTTTTTTCGGTATGCATACATGCATACACAGACAGGTGAAGTTAATATAAACACTTAAAAATATTTAAAGACAAGTGTCATTATTTTCTTGCTTAATACTTTTTATTTTATACCCACAAAAAAAACACCAACCCGTAAAAACCATAGTTTTTGACTATAAATTCTTTAAATATGGCCACGCCCCTTTGTCCAATCCCGCCCATATTTGCAGCAGATCTTAGAATATATACACCTAACCAACATACCCAATTTTGTTCAAATACCGTTAACAGGAGCAGAAATAAGGGATTTTTAATTTGAGATTTGTATGGGAGTGACCACGCCCCTTGGTCAAAACCCACCCATATTTTGATAGTTAGTTTGCCTGCGAAGTTTCAGCTCGATTGGATCACGGGAAAAGGGTTAAAAATCTATCCAAATTCTTTTCGGTATGCATACATGCATACAGACAGGTGAAATTAATACATATACAGAATTTAAACTAGAGTTGGGAATTTTAGTTCATTCAAGTGAGCGCTCTTTTTAGTTCAGCTCAACAGAATGAACTAGTTCATTCATTTAGTTCACTAGTTCATTGTATCATTTCAGCTTAACAGTTCAGCTCATTTCAGTTCAACTTTTAGTTTTAGTTCAATCGGAGCGAATAATCGCGAAAATGGTCTGATCTTTGCAGATTTCTAAAGTGTTTTGAATACTTTGATATTTGTTTATACTAAATCGTTTATACTAAATATTTGTTTATACTAATAAGCTTAATGATTGGGTTATTCCGTTTCTGAAATATTTGTGTTTCCGTATTTAGAACTGCACGACTGTGATGCCAGTGATGCCAACTTAGCTCTTTTGGGGCTAGATTTAGCACTTTTCGACCTTGCAAAACGCGAAAAAGATGTCATTGGCGCTTGTTTGGAAAAATGCGTAATGTGCACGCGTTTTGAGTTTTTATTTAGCCCTTTAGCCCGTTTTATATAGACCAATTTGCTAAAGAATGTTAAATTTGTTGCTTCCACCTTTTAACACCGTTGACTGTTTAGTTCTATTTTTGAATTGGTTATTACGCTTAATACTTAAAAAATTTTATTTAGGTGCAGAGACCCCAAAAAAATCGGAAGGTATGCAAAGTAGTCCCCTCTTTTAGGAAGTGGTTAAACCCCCAATGATGAGTCCAAGGCAATAAGTATTTATTGCAAATTGCAATATTGCTGCAACACAGTTCTATATACGTAACAAACTATTCTAGATCACAAAAACGTATGAAAGACATGGAGATTTCGGTTGGTACAACCAGGGACAGAAGAGAAAACCAGAGACGAAACAGAATGTCAGACTATGCTGGCACTCGTCAAATCTGAACTATGTTAAAATTTAATGAATTAAGTTGCTTGTGTGATATCACCGAATTTTTTATTTTATTTGAAAGGCCTATCAAGAACAACGGACTATGTTGTCTGAGGGCGATGATATTTGTGGCTTATTGGCATGGATCTGCGACTTACGGAAACCCCACAAGAAAAAGCTTAAGTGGGTCAAATCGAATGGTGTCTGGTGCCACTTCACGTCGCCTCTGCGTCAGAAAATTCTAAAATCGGTCATGCAGAATGCGCGTTGTGACATCGGCTGCGTAGCACGTAGCGACGTCCTGATGGAACCACAGATCTGTAACGCTCTCCGTTGACGGCCCACAATCCAGACCAAACAATGGCATTCTGTACATGCATTGCCACTTGATATTGATTGACATCGTCCAAAATCCAGCAACGCTTGTTGACGCACCCACTTATTCAAAAATGGGTGTCGTCGCGCGCAGCGTTGCCATAAGAGAACACCCATTTTGATAATAAAGTTGTATCATTCGCACGTGTTGCTCGACACCGGAACTTGCCATAGTGATTGTCTTTATTATCGGAAATATAAATAACAGGAATATTATCAAAAGATAAAGCAACATAAACGACGTGAACTGTTAAAATATGCCTGTCTCTATTGGAAATCCCCTTTTGTATTAAGCGCGATTTAGCACTTTTGGGATTTTTCTGGCCGTTTTCGTTATTTGGCTTGTTTTAGCACTTTTTAGGTACTTCGACGGCTCGTTTCGTTCCTGCAGAGTTGGCTTCATTGTGAACTACTGAAACAAAAGAGCGGAACAGTGTGAACTAGTTCACAAGGGTGAATCGTTCAATTGAACTAGTTCGTTCGTGAACTACACAACTCTAATTTAAACACAAAGAGAATGTTCGTACATACGCTACACAAGTTCACACAATTTTCGTTGCTCTCTTGTTATCTCATTTTTATATATCGTACGTATAATCACGTCATTACTCTCTTTGCTCTTAGAGTGCTCCGCACCCACACAAGACAACTATTCGCTGCCGCACATCAGTGTGTGTTTTTTCGCAGTTTGACAATCTGTGTTTCGCAGTTGGACAAATCTGTGTTCTACATAGGGGTGTTTCACCCTTATCATTTAGGGGTATGAAAAATAGACGTTGGCCGATTCTGAGACCTACCCGATATGCAGACAAAATGTTATACAAATCGGTCCAGCCGTTTCGGAGGAGTATAACGGCAAACAATGTGTGATCGCTGTCGGACAATCTGTGTGAGCGCAGTCGGACAAAATGTGTTTGGATGTATTCACTTGGTGAATTTAGTCCCTACCCCACACAATAATAACGATACCCCATCCGCAAGTACTAACCCCGTCCCTGTCCACTTCAGCGACTTCAGCGTCTACAGACACGGCAGAGACGGTTTTAAATACAACGGCATCGACTTCGACAACAACAATGGCCATAGTACTGAGACCTTAACCATTGAGTCAAACGCCACACCATCATTAATAGATGTTTGTAATACCGTTGACAATACTTCGCTACCTATAGCTCATTTAGATGACTCATCGATTTCTCTTTATTTTCGCAATGTTGGTGGCTTAAGAACAAAGACAAGGGAATTGTTCTCTCGCGCTGGTCTGCATGAATTCAACATAATAGCTCTTGTGGAGACTTGGCTAACATCTCACTTTCTTAACACAGAACTGTTTGACTCTTACTACAATGTTTATCGGAATGATCGTTCTCTTAACCCCAGCGTAACCAGAGGCGGAGGAGTTCTAATTGCGGTTGCTGGTAATTTGGCGAGTAGAGAGATAAGGTTGCCCTCAGACGATTCATTAGTAGAACAAATTTGTGTTGCTGTAAGTTTTGGTGGTAAATTAAGCAACGAAATAAATAATGAATTGGTATTAATATTAAGTTATATTCCACCCAAAAGTGATATTAGTATTTATTCTAATCATATCTATAATATTAAGTATATAGTAAATTCTCTTAAGCCGCATCAGACTCCTTGTGTTTTAGGAGATTTTAATCTAGGGAATATTGAATGGCATTTTAGCAATGCTGACCAATATTTAATTCCACTAAATGCTAATAAGGACGTAGAAACTGTAGTATGTGATAATATGCATTCATTAGAACTTCATCAAGTAAATGATGTCAGGAATGATATTCACAGAATATTGGATTTAGTCTTTATAAGAAATGATTTTAAATACAAACTTAGTAAATGTGATTTTCCACTTATGTCTGACTCTATACATCATAAAGCTATTCTCATAGATATATCATTTTATTCCTACCCAAATAATTTTGTTATGCATGAAATTCAATTTGATTTTAAAAACGCCAATTTCACGGCTATAAATTTATTTTTGGATTCCATGGATTGGAAGACGATTTTTGGAGTAGGTGATTTGAATGACATTTATTGCGTTTTTAAACAAATAGTTAACAAGGCTGTTTATATGTATGTTCCGATGAAGAAACAAAGGCATCGTTTTAAGTTGCCTTGGCACAATAAAAGGCTAATGCATCTAAAGAACCTAAGAACGAAAGCACATAAGAAATTTAAATCAAGTAATTTTTCTTGTGACAAGGCTCTATTTGCTTTAAGATGCAAAGAATTTGATGTTCTCTCAAACTTCTTATATAAAAATTATATATATAACATTGAAGCTGATATTAAAATTAAGCCTAAATCTTTTTGGAGATTTTATAATTTGAAGCGAAAGTCAAATGGGTATCCAACTAGTATGGAGCATGACGGTGTGACTATTACTGGCACTCAACACATTTGTAACGCTTTTGCAAATTTCTTCTCTTTATGTTATAATATAAGTCCTATAGAAAATATAAATACTTGTTCTCACTTACGAGAACTTTTTGACATTGGTCAGTTAGAGTTAGATGTGAGTGACGTGTTACAAGCCTTGTTGACACTAGATGCAAGTAAAAGTGCTGGCTATGATAATCTTCCTCCAGTATTCTTAAAGGAGTGTGCGACGGCTCTTTCAATACCTCTTACTCAAATATTTAATAAATCATTATCTAGTGGAGTTTTCTTATCTGAATGGAAATTGTCATACATATCACCTATATTAAAATCTGGTCAAAAAGGATTTATTAAAAATTATAGACCGATTGTTAAATTGTCAGCTATTCCTAAATTATTAGACAAGTTAGTAAATAATAAATTATTCTGTATTGTGAAAAATAGCATAAGTACGCGTCAGCATGGCTTTTACAGTGGCAGGTCAACAACAACAAATTTAGCGATTTTTAGTAATTACTGTATAAATGCAACAGAGAACGGTTATCAGACAGACGTATTATACACGGACTTTGTAAAAGCTTTTGATAAAGTTAATCATAATGTGCTAATTTATAAATTAGAAGCCTTAGGTGTTCACTCCAATATGCTAGTTTGGTTAAACTCTTATTTGTCTAATAGAACTCTATTTGTAAAAATTGATAATTGTATTTCGGAAGCTATTAATGTAAATTCTGGCGTACCGCAAGGGAGCCACCTCGGACCACTTTTATTTCTGCTTTTCCTTAATGATATTCCTTTATTATTTAAATTTTGCAATGTCTTATTGTACGCGGATGATTTGAAAATTTACTCTATTATTAAGAATCTAAATGACTGCATAGCCTTTCAAAGAGACATTGACACTTTTCTGCAATGGTGCGTTTATAATGGTATGGAATTAAATTTTTCCAAGTGTAAAATTTTAACTATCGCCCATAAGAAATTTCCGTTCATAAACACTTACACTTTTTATACTCAAGTTTTTGACAGGGAAAATTTAATCAAAGACCTTGGGGTATATATAGACTCAAAACTTTCATTTACATATCATTTAGAATATGTAATTAGTAAAGCCAATTCTCAGTTAGGTTTTTTGAAGCGGAATTCTACAGATTTCAATGATCCATTTACATTAAGAATCTTATATTTTGCATTTGTTCGTTCTCACCTAGAGTATTGCAATATAATATGGGACCCGATTTATAATACCTATAAAAACAGGATTGAGAGAGTTCAAAAAAGATTCTCAAAATTTGCTTTAAGAAATTTATATACGTCTTATAACATGCCTTCTTACGAAACTCGCTGTCGATTACTAAATTTAGAAACTCTTACGCAACGCAGAGTATCTCAAAACATTATGTTCATTAAAGATATTATTGATAGTTATATTGACTCACCGGAGCTTTTGCAACTTATACCTTTCAATATTCCCAGAAGAAATTTAAGAATTAGTAATTTTTTCTTTGAATATTTTCATCGATATAATTATAGCTTGAATGAGGTTATTGCAAGGTGCTTAATTCTATGTAACAACGCATGCAGTCATTTAGATTTTCTATCGCATCGCTGCACTTTTAGAAATGCGCTTTTCCAATATATAGCTTTAGAACTAGATTTAAGCACATAGTTGTAAGAAATGATCTGTAAGAGCTCAGCCCAATAGATTGAATAAATGAAATGAAATGAAAAAAATTGTGACGTTAGAGAACTCTTAACAGAGGAATTTTTCGATTATGAATACAAATTTTGAGCTTTACCTTCTTAAACCTATAACAAGCCTATGACAATTTTTTATGAAAAAGGCCGTTAACATATAATTTATCTACACCCAGCATTTTATTATTAACGTATGTGGGTGGTGTTACTTTTGGTTCATAAAATTATGGAAATATCAAAATTCCGGTCCCAACCAATTATCAAGCAATTGTTTTCGTACGAAATAACTTCGGCGTAACAACCCTGTAATTGATTTTGGTTATGAAATTTTCGTAAATATTTTTTGTTATGAACACAATTTTTGGGGTTTACCTTCTTAAACCTTCAACAAACCTATGACAACTTTTTATGAATAAGGCCGTTAAACTATTAAAATACTTAATACAACATTTTTTGATTTCAGTGTAAAATAAATGTTTACTTACGCTGATATTACTTCTTTAGCCGAATGTGGAGCTGCTTCTTGTAAAAATACTTTAAGAGAAGGTATGACGTCGCTGAAATAATAAGGAGGAGTGTTTCAAAAATAAAGCAATATATACATTTGTGCAAGTTATTCCACAAAAGCATTAGAGTTACTTACTCCAAACTCCTTTTGGTTATAAAATCTCTCGCATACGTAGCTAAAACCCCAAAGAGTGAAAAGCAACGATTCAAAACTAGTGCATTGCGTTGACGGAATTTTTCCACTAACGGCGTCCATATTTTATGTACCAAGGGCAACAGCTCATTTTCATATTTTGCTAACAAGGGCAATCCACACGTAAGACATTCCAGCGACAACATTTGTAGTCGTTCGTCTGATGAATTAATAAACTTAACAACTTGTTGCAATATGGATTTAATCATTTCCACATGACGTGGCAATATTTTCTCCGCCTTTTTGCCCTCATCTGTTAGGATTGTTTCTGCATGACTCATGCTTTCATCAATCGATTCATTGGCAGGGGCATTACCTGCATCGTCTTCTGTTGATTGCTCTTTATTAAAAAGCAATTCTAGCCATGAATCCAACAAATCACTGTGTTTTTCAAAAGTAACTGCTTCGTCAGTTTGCATGGATTGGGCTTCTGTGACTTCCAGCTCACAAGTAAGTAGCCATGATGTTATGTGATGTAAGAAGGCGTTAAAAACCTTCAAATATGAAAGAACATTTTGCGTTTGATATGCTTTGGAGCATTCCTCATAAATTGTTTGAAATATCGACTCCAAATGCGGCAAAGTATTACGTGACGAAAATTGTAAAACAACCGTAAGAATATCCACAGCCGATCTGCTATCAGGTGTCTGTGGTAAAATTTTATATAATGACAGTTAATTACTCCGTATTTGTATTTGTAAACTCACCTTTTTTAAGAGAGTATTCAAATGATATGTGATGTAATCGGTGTGACTTTCAATTAATTGTGAAACATTATTAAACCTTAAGGCTTTCTGAATAGAAAGAAGGGCGAAATTGGCTGATTTATATACCAATGAATTGCTATGAGCTGAAAGAGGGAGTAAATTAGTACGATATAACGTTAAGTAATTTCCAAAATGTCATATTTTATAATCAACATTAGGCTATCTACACCTTTCGATTTGCGTAGAATTTAAGCGGGTTACATTTATATTTGACACATTGACAGTTGGGCTACGGTATCATAGACCAAATTAGAATAGAGTATTTTATTCTCTCATCTGGCGCTTCGTTTCACACTACTTCGTCGTAGATTTGTGTAAATGAGAGATATTCGGCGAAAATTAACTTACACCAGGTGTAGCTACAATAACTGCTACCTGTAGCAAAGGTTTTGGAGTCGCTACTCTTGTCGACCCTGAAAGAGCATTTTCAGCTCGCCAATCACCAACATGGCTTCAGGTATGCGCATAGCACTTCGACGGCGTTAAATGAGATAACTACCCATATCACCAATGACCTCAATCAGAGCAGACCCGCTGAACGCACAGGTGTCGCAGCTTTAGACCTGTCCAAAGCTTTCGACACTGTTGATCACTCGATCCTGCTCCAGGACATCTTGAACGCGTCTCTCCAAAATACTACCAAGCGCTGGTTTGGCAGCTACCTCAATGGGAGGCAGTCATTTGTAGAGTTCAGGGGTCAGAATTCCCGTTATCGCAAGATAAAGGAGGAGTACTGTCACCTATACTCTTCAACATTTATCTTGCGAATCTTCCTGCACCCCCCCCCCCCCCCCCATGGAGTTAGTATTGTGTCGTACGCAGATGATTGTACTATCATCTCCTCGGGCGTAAATGTACACGACATATGTTCTAGGATTAACGGCTATCGAGCCACCCTTACTAGTTTTCTGCAGGAACGGAATTTACAGTTATCTCCGTTGAAGTCTTCTCATACCCTTTTCACTTCTTGGACCAAAGAAGAAAGGAGAGAGCTCGACATGCGGATTACATTAGATTTAAAGTCCACACCAGCAACAAGGTCCTAAAGGCCCTTGCAGGGACATCTTGGGGCAAGGAGAAGGAGACAATTATAGTGACTTATAAAGCTATAAGTCGCTCGGTCTTCAACTATGCCGACCCGGTGGGGTCATCTTTCTTAAGTGTTACCCAATGGAAAGGTCTGCAGAGGATCCAAAATAGTGCACTACTAATCGCAACCGGATGCACACAAATGACGAACGTGGATCATTTACATGAGGAGACCGAGTTACTGTCAGTGCAACAACATAATCTGTTGTTGACAAGACAGTTTCTTATGGCTTGCCATTTGCCCAGGCACCCCAACCACCATATTCTGATGCAGGAACCACCTCGTCGTCACATCCGGAAGGACATCAGGCGCTACTGTGCGGACATCCAAGACGTCATTCCATCGGACGTCAACAGACTGACGATAACAGTAGCACAGAAGTTGTTGCATAGCACGGCGGTGTCAGAGGCCATAAATGGCTACTCTTGCAACAGGGCCCTTAATGAACACCCACCCGCGATTTCGAATAATGAGAGGCTTCTGCCCAGGCACACCAGAACTATTCTAACCCAGTTTAGATCTGGTTGGAGTTCTATTCTGAACTCATACAGATCAAGAATAACCCCAGGCACCTTAGATCAGTGCCCACACTGCCTACAAAGCTCTCATGACACTATTCACATTTTCAACTGTCCTGATAGGCCTACTGACTTGCGCCCAGTGGACTTATGGGACAGACCCTTGGAGGTGGCACAATTTATCCAGCTCCCCACCGCTACCTTTAGTGACACATAGGGGAATTACACATAATTTTGTTTTTTATATCTTCCACGGATGAATGAGTGGAAACAGCCAATCTGTTACAACAACAACAATAACTGCTGACTTAACTTCTTCATGTCGTTTTGGTATAGAATTGTGGAATTAAATGTATTTTGCACTTTTTTTTATTTTTATCGTTGGTATACATTTGTTGGGACATGGGGCTGTCCGTGGAGGTGGAAAGTTTCTGATTGCCATTCACTTGGGAGTGGCCAGAAATGATTCCTTCATTGGGCAGTCCAAGCAGCTCACTACTTCCACGCAGTATGTCCTGGGCAATGGCTTTTCGGAAACCTCCGGTAGCTAGCTAGAGTGAGAAGGCGAAACAAATGAGCATAAAATCAGGTTTAGTAGGTGACTGATGTCACTGAAGCTCATTAAACAATCGGGCATATTCTTTTGTCCTTAGAAGGGGGATGAGCCAAACATACGGGCCAACGGCGGATAGAAACTAAAAGAAGAAAATCCAGGTTCAATATATCGCATCCTTGTCAGCGTGCGATACATAATTGGAGGCTGCAATCAAATATTCTGGCAGTAGGTAAAATGGAAAAACACGGTGGGCTGGGTTTGCTTCCCGCCACCGTTCATAATGGCAGTGAAAATATGTAAACGAACAAGAAAACATAAACAACCCCTATTTGTTGACGACCCCCGCAAACGTTATAAGGACCACAATTTACGGATATGCACTTGGAATGTAAGGACTCTATACAGATCCGGTGCAAGTATCCAACTGGCAGATGTCCTCGAAAGTTATAAGGCTGACATTACCGCTATCCAGGAAATGCGATGGACAGGACATGGCTACACAAGAAAAAGAAACTGCGATATATACTACAGTTGCCATGAAAAAAAACATGAATTTGGTTGCGGATTTGTAGTTGGCAAAAGACTGCGACATCTAGTCTCTAGGTTCAATCCTGTGAGTGAACGTATAGCCACAATCCGCATGAAAGCGAAATATTTTTATATTTCCCTAATTTGTATGCATGCCCCGACAGAAGAGAAAGGTGATGATGCCAAAGACATATTCTATGAGCTCCTAGAGGAAGCGTATGACCGCTGCCATGGCCATGACATTAAGATTGTACTAGGAGATTTTAATGCTAAAGTAGGCAGGGAGAATGTGTTTCATCCAACTATTGGCAATTTCAGTCTACATGCTGACAGTTCCGAAAACGGTATGAAACTGATTGACTTTGCCGCGGCAAAAAACATGGTCATTAGTGGTACGAGATTCCAGCATAAAGACCTCCACAAGGCTACCTGGGTATCCCCTGATCAAAGAACTAAGAACCAAATTGATCACGTGGTAATTGATGGAAAGCATTCATCCAGTGTAATGGACGTACGAGTGATCAGAGGAGCTAACATCGATTCTGGTAGCTGGTAGCAGCAAAGGTTCGCACAAGATTAAGTAGAGCGAAAAACGTACGAAACCAGACGCAGAGGAAGCTGGACATCGGAAAGCTGCAATTACCAGAGGTAGGCAATTACCAGAGGTAGGCAGTGGAAACCCATTTCCGACTCTATAAAAACTGCCGCAACAACCGTACTTGGTTTCGAAAAACCGCTTCGCAATAAACCGTGGTACGATGCAGAGTGTCGCATTGCAAATGACGAAAAGAACGCTGCACGTATGGTAATGCTTCAGTAAATTGCATCGCGAGCAGCAACTGAGCGGTATAGGGAGAAAGGAATGGAGGTAAACCGTCTCTTTAGGCGTAAGAAACGGCAGTGGAGAAAGCGCGAGAGTGAGAAAATTGAGACATACAGAAGGAAGAACGAAGCCCGAAAATTCTACCAAAAAGTTAAAAACGGAACTAATGGACATGGTTCAGGGCCCCCCTTCTGTAAAGACAAGGACGGAAATCTCGTCGCAGATGTGCAGAGCATGTTGGGAATATGGAGAGAGCATTTCTCCGCGCTACTAGTACCTGAGATATCCGATGACGATGGGACAATCGATCACAATATGGACGACGACGTCGATTGCCCCCCTCCTAACCAAGACGAGGTCAGAACAGCTATTGCCCGGCTTAAGAACAACAAAGCCGCAGGAGCCGATGGATTACCGGCGGAGCTGTTTAAGGCTGGCGGCGATTAGCTGATAAGGTGCATGCATCAGCTCATTAGCAAAATTTGGTTAGATGAATGCACGCCCGGAGATTGGAGTCTCAGTGTACTATGTCCCATATTTAAAAAAGGGGACCCGAGTATCTGTGCCAACTACCGTGGAATAATCCTTTTATCCATAGCATATAAGGTTCTATCAAGTATAATGTGCGAAAGACTAAAACCGATTATCGCTGACCTGATTGGACAATACCAGTGTGACTTTAGGCCTGGAAAATCGGCAACTGACCAGATTTTCACGCTACGCCAAATCCTGGAGAAGACACACGAAAAACAAATCGACACCTATCATCTATTTATCGATTATAAAGCGGCCTTCGATAGTCCGATACGGGAGAAACTCTATGAAGCAATGTCTGAGCTTGGTATTCCTGCAAAACTCATACGCCTTTGCAGGATGACCTTGACGAACACCAAATCCGCAGTGAAAGTTGGTAAGGATCTTACCGAACCTTTCGAAACTAAGCGAGGCCTCAGGCAAGGCGACACCCTATCGTGCGATCTCTTTAACATCTTAATGGAGATCATTATCGGAAAAGCTGCAGTCAACATGAATAAAACCATCAGCAGCAAAAGTCACATGCTGCTCGCGTATTCTGATGATATAGATATCATTGGGCGCACAATTAGAGAAGTTACTGCGGTTTTTTCGAGAATTGAGAAGGAGTCAGCAAAAGTGGGTCTGACGGTGAATGAGGACAAGACAAAATTAATGGTTTCAACGAACAGGGCCTCCACGCGATTAGACCAAAGCGTGAACGTTGATAACCGTTATAACTTCGAGGTAGTGGACGAATTTATATACCTCGGATCTGCCGTGAACAAAAACAACAACGTCAGCCTTGAAATCAAGCGGAGAATTGTGCTTGCGAATAGATGTTTTTTTGGGCTAAGCAAGCACTTTAGAGATAAAGCCCTCTCTCGAGTAACAAAAGTCCAGCTGTACCAGACTCTCATTCAACCTGCCTTGCTTTATGGCGCAGAATCCTGGGTCCTATCGCAAGCAGACGAAACATCTGTAGGAGTCTTCGAGAGAAAAATACTCAGAAAAATGTATGGCCCTATAGTGCACAACGGACAGTATCGGCGATGCGTGAACCATGAGCTGTATGAGCTATATCCTGACATTGACATAGTTAAGCGGATCAAGATAACGCGATTGCGCTGGCTAGGCCATGTCAGTAGAATGGATGAAGACGAACCAGCACGAAGGGTTTTCGAAACCGAACTCGAAGGAAAACGAAAAATTGGAAGACCAATACTCCGCTAGAGGGATCAGGTTGACGAATCCCTGCGTACACTTGGTATTGCCAACTGGAGAAATAAAGCAAAAGATCGAACTGGTTGGCGAAATAATATGTTATCTTCGTTTTGTAAGGTCCCTGACCCCCGGGGTTGTCCGAGACCGGATAAGTAAGTAAGTATACATTTGTATTGTATTTAACACAACTATTTTGCCACACAAACACGAAATGCGTTTGTTGGAGGTTGGGTATTATTGCCTCTAACTGCTAGTATTGAAGCCATGGCTTGAAACATCCAACGTTTACATGCAACCAATCCTACGAAGTTAAAATTATTGAGAGAATAAAATACTCTTGTCTAGTTTGCTCTATGTATGGTATAGTGGGTTCTATATGGCCATGTGAGTAAAACAACTGACTTTGTGATTTCGATTGATCAACGAAGTCATATCAGGCTGTCAGAACATGTCACACTGCAAATGACTGTTTAGATTTTTGTTCCAGACGGAATTATGGTGTCAATAAGGCTATGTAACTTGTTATAATATAGAGATAAATGACTTTGTATATTCAAAAAATATTACCTATATTCTCAGTACAGGTGATTTTGTTTTTTTTTGCTAATTTTGTATTCCGTTTCGAGTGCACGAACAGGAGCCGATTGTACCGATTAATCTAACTGTAAGTTGCCGTGACAAGTTCATATCGTTAGCTGAAATGTAAAACAACGTAACTACAATTATGATTTGTGTAGAGTACCGGGATTCCGTAACTTTTCTAACGATAACGACAATATCGTTAAGTAGCGACAAATGTCGGTTGTTTTAACGATATTTGTATTCTCTATTTTTTAATTAACGAATGTTATCGTTTGGATGTGTCGTTAAAATTTAACGACAAATTCCTGTGGAAATATAAAAATTTCAAAAAATTTTAGTAGTAAACAATTGTCAAAGAGAAATAAATAAAAACTTTTTCAAACAAATATGGATAAATCGTCGTAAGTGTTTATTATTATATGTAATGCTGGAGAACCCATAGGAAATCCTTTTAGCTGTGTATATATTCTTCCATCATATTGAAAATATCTATTACACTAGGTCACAAATAACAAAATTTTCTCTGTTATTTGTTTCTAGCATACTTTTTCTCATTGATTTTGACCTACTAAACACGAAAATGAGTTTTAAAAATTTTCTGTTGATTGGTTTTCGAGATACAAATTTTTGAACTTTTTTTTTTAAATTTTTGGAGGTACACTTACAATTTTGAGCATATCTTTCGTCTTCTTTGACGTATTTGATCCTACTACTACTCAAATTAAAGAAAATTGAGCCGTCTACAACTCATTCTCAGAAAATTTTCAAATCAGGTGAGTAGTTTTGATGTTGGCGGCTTAAAAAGGTTAAAAAACTGCGTTTTTTTAGTAAAAATGTGGCAGAAAAATTCATATAAAAATTCATATAAAATATAAAACGCGATGCTAACAGCGATTTTGGTTTTTTTACGTATAGCTGGCATTTTTCCAAAGAAAATAAGCACTTACTTAACAAAATCTGACAACAAATGGCGGACTTATAATTTTTTTGGTAAAACACCGAAATTCCGCTATTTCACAATATTTTGATTCTCATTATTTGCACAGCTAACCTACTAGGAGGGATCGAAAAAGCAAGTTTTTTATAATCCTTTTGGAATAGAACGGAACAGTTGCTCCTATACATAAGTTACTTCTGTTCAAAATTTCACCACCCTGGGTTAATGTCTTCTGTTCTGGCAAGGGACGTGAAATTTCAAAAATTTAGTGAAATCAGCAATTTTTTTTTTTGGAAATTTTTTTCAAATGTCACAGCACTTAGCAGTTTTGATAAAATTTTTAAATTAATATTAATAACACAAATATTTCATAATTGTAAAAAACCTATTTACAATACCGTAGGGACGTTTCGTCGATGTTTTTAAGAAAATGGTATAATGAAAATGCAGAACATAGAAACACAGGTGCATTTTACGATACGAATTTTGGCAAACCCACTTTACATGTACAAAATTGTTTGGAAAAAACGTTTACGTAATTTTTATGATTCTCAGAATTAAAAAAAATAAGTAATACACAAATAGTTATTTAATTTTTATGATTGTGGTTGCAGAGTAATATACGCTTCTGAATGTGCGTGGACGCTCTTCGTGTTCCTTTATGACTGCTACTCCGTTCACAGTCAATTAAAGGGAATTACACTTTTTTATTGATGTGTGTTTTCCCGATGGCTACCTGTATCGGATTTTTTTACAGAAATTCCCCCCACATTTGTGAGTGGTCATTATTTGGAAACTTTTCCACAATTTGAAACGCACACTTGCTGAATCAGGTATATAGCCAGGTATAGTATTTATAGGTGTTCATTTATCGTTTTTTGTCATTCAACAAGTGTCTACGAACGCGAGTAGTACGAGTAAAAAGTGAAACAAATTGAATTTAAGTGCATATAATACCTACCCAACAAGTAAGACAATGAGTAAAAGACTACGTGTGTTCGAGTGTTTGAACAATCCAGTCAATTTCTGCAATGTTTGTGGCGAGTTTATAAAGAATAATCACGCACACACGTTTACTCCAGCAGTGCAATTGCACTATTTGAATTATTTTGGTATTTCACCAAATATCACAGAATCATGGACACCTAAGTCGCTATGTGATCTTTGCTATATAATCCTAACCAACTGGGCAGCTGGCAGAAGGTAAGAATTTTTATTTAAACACATTAAGCAAAGCAAATATAGTAATTTATTTTAATTTTAGGCGCCATATGAAATTCGATACACCAATGATGTGGAAAAAGCCGCTATGCCATTCCACAGACTGTTATTTTTGCCTCAATACAAACAGTGGGGTAGGGAGATTTTTAAAATGGAACTACGCTCAAGTGGGATCGTTTGCACTTCCAGTACCACATTCGAATGATGTACCATATCCAGTGTGCCCTGGTGCCTCTCTTCAAAAAGCTGAATCGTCAGATCAAGAGTCCGAGTCAAGTGCAAGCGAATTTGGGGCGTGCAGAAAGCGAAAATTACTGTCACAGGCCGAACTAAACGATTGGGTGCGCGATTTTGGTCTCACTAAGGAGAAATCCGAACTTTTTGCGTCTCGGATGGTACAGTGTGGATTTGCGGATTCAGAAGTGAAAGTAACAGCGTACAGGAAGCGTCACCAGCAGTATGCAAAATTTTATACAAAGAAAGACCAAATATGTTTTTGCAGCGACATTTCCGGCTTGTTCCAAGAGCTTCACCAAATTCACAACCCCAATGAATGGAGGTTGTTTATTGACAGCAACAAAGAGAGCTTGAAGGCAGTTCTCTTACATAATGGGAATGAAAAGCCATCTCTTCCTATTACTCATGCGGTTCATTCAAAGGAGAACTATGAAACTATGAACATTTTGCTGAAATGCATAGAGTATAGCAAATATAATTGGAAAATATGCGCCGACCTCAAAGTTGTGGCCATTCTGTGTGGACTCCAAGGAGGCTATACGCGACATTGCTGTTTTCTGTGCCTTTGGAATAGCCGCGCTGATGATCAGCATTATATTAAAAAAAAAATGGCCGGAACGAACGAAACCTGTAGTTGGAGAAGCGAATGTTCAGCGCAAACCACTAATAGAGAACCGTGAAAATATAATACTTCCGCCGCTGCACATAAAATTGGGTTTGATAAAAAGTTTTGCCAAAAAATTGGACAAAGAAGGTGAAGCTTTTGCCTATTTACGGTCAATTTTCCCTTACCTTTGTTGAAAGATGAAACATTCCCGAAGCTGTTATCACCCATCGAAGCCGCAGCATGGAATTCCTTCAGGCTTGTTGTGGAAAACTTTTTACGAAACAACAAAAGCCATAATTATAAGGACATAGTTGAGGATCTGGTCGGTGGTGCAATGGTTAGTGTGCGCGCCTCTTGTACGGGAGATCCTGGGTTCGATTCCTGCTCCGACCACCTCAAAATTTCTTTCGACGACGGTCACCTCGCTTAGTGACGGCGACACTATCGAGTACTTAGCCATGAAAATGCTTCTCAAAATACCGTTCGGAATCGGTGTAAAACTGTAGGTCCCAATCAGTGAGTGTAAAACTAGAAAGCGCACATCTCACTGATTGTGAGAAGCTCTCCCCAATCCCTCCATGGGATGTTAAGGGACACGATTTTTTTTTTTTTTTTTTTAGTTGAGGATCTGGTAAAGAACTATGAAGCAATGGGTAGGTTTTTTTTGAAACAAATGTTAATTTAAATAGCGTTTTAATTCTCGTTTTTTTTCATTTTTGGGTAGGAGTGCACATGTCACTTAAAATACACTTTCTGCATTCTCATTTGGAATGCAGGAGACGTGAGCGACGAACACGGCGAGCGCTTTCATCAGGAATTGAAGGCTATGGAACGACGCTATCAGGGCATCTATGACACGGCTATGATGGGTGACTACATTTGGACCCTAATACGTGAGACCAATTGCAGCGAATACAAAAAACAAAGAAGAAGTCAGCTGTTTTTCCACATGGCATAAAATGTACAGTTATATCTTTGTTTCTACTCATTTTTTATGGGCGTTGATTTGGTTAATTTCGTTAGTTTAGCTAACCTGGCACATCCATTTCTAATTGTGCCATACATTGAGTATGTAGTGCTCTAAATAAATTAAAAAATAATATACTAAGACTAATTTGTTTATTTTAAATTAAGTTCAAATGTATTTATTCGTTTGCGTTGGGTAGGTAAGCTGTGCAAATAATGAAAATCAAAATATCGTGAAATAGCGGAATTTCGGTGTTTTACCAAAAAAATTATAAGTCCGCCATTTGTTGTCAGATTTTGTTAAGTAAGTGCTTATTTTCTTTGGAAAAATGCCAGCTATACGTAAAAAAACCAAAATCGCTGTTAGCATCGCGTTTTATATTTTATATGAATTTTTCTGCCACATTTTTACTAAAAAAACGCAGTTTTTTAACCTTTTTAAGCCGCCAACATCAAAACTACTCACCCGATTTGAAAATTTTCTGAGAATGAGTTGTAGACGGCTCAATTTGCTTTAATTTGAGTAGTAGTAGCATCAAATACGTCAAAGAAGACGAAAGATATGCTCAAAATTGTAAGTGTACCTCCAAAAATTTAAAACAAAAAGTTCAAAAATTTGTATATCGAAAACCAATCAACAGAAAAATTTTTAAAACTCATTTTCGTGTTTAGTAGGTCAAAATCAATGAGAAAAACTATGCTAGAACCAAATAACAAAGCGACTGTTGGCTAGTGTTATAAACAATGCAGAAATTTATAATTTTCATGAATAAATTTTTATTCATATTTGTTAACTCTGAAATCTTGTTCCAATTGTCTCCTATAATTGTAATGGCCAAATCAACTGGAATACTAGGAAATAACGACACAACATCAGGTGATATTAATTTTTCATTATTTTCTATCGAAAGACCCCTTAATTTATCTTTAAACTGTACCGAATTGCTAACATTATATTTAGAATTTTCTGTTAATTTTTTAAGGAAATTTACAATGTATTTACATAAATTGTGTGAAGGTGAATTTATTCATGAACAAATTTTGGTCGTAATGGAAAATTTCCTTTATGTATTTTAGGTAAACCATATAATCTTGGTACAACCGCTACTGAAGTTTTTAGTCTGTCTTTATCTACTGATGTTATTATATTTAATTTAAAAAGTTCATCAATAAAATTATTGTTAAGTTTCTGAAATCTGCTTGTTGGATCCTTATCCAATACTTGAAAAGTTGTACTATCGCTTAAAATATTTTGAATTCAAGATATGTAGTCACTTTTATCAATTGCTACTGTCGTGTTTCCTTTATCTGCTTTTACTTTATTTATTGTAAATTTATCTCTACTATTTAATGTCATTTTGTTTATATGATTATCAATTACTGTTACAAAATTTGACCTTGCTATTTCTTGTTCCTCTTTGTTCTCAATAGTTTCTATAAAATCTTCTCCCTCTAATATAACCTTTAGCATTGGAAACTCTTCTCTATTAACCGGGAGTGCGTGTTTTTGTCCTAAAGACAAAATCCAGTTATTCTTTTGGAAATCAAACAGTGTTGGATTTCGTCCAAAACGTCGTATACTTGTTCCTTGTTTAACCTATAAAGCATCACATATTCACTATTACTCACGTCACACGGATCTTCAATTTGTCTTACAATTCTTCTTTCCTGGGTCCGTGTTTGATGCACACAATTTTCTAATGGCATACCAGTGTAGTGGAATGCAATTTTAGATAACAATTTTTATTTTACTCCATATTTAGTTGAATTTATATTGAACGCCAGACTCAATTTCATTCAAAATTCAAATATTAATTTATTTTATCGAATATCGGTATGACTTTACTACAGCTTTTTTTTGTAGTTAGCTCAACGACAATTTTCGTAACTTACCGATTATTTGAACGATAAATTTCGGTACAAATAATTTATAGAATCACTTTTAACGACAATTGTAGTTAAATTCCGATTTGTGACAAGTTAACTACTGAATTTTGTCGTTGAAAAGTTACAGAATTGCGGCACAGGAGCTGAGAATTGCGGCACAGGAACGCTTAAAATATGGTAGCCATACTTTCGGTTCTTACTTTAAGAAAGGGGTTACCTTTAGCAAAAGTCGAAAATGTAGCTGCCAAAACTGTATTCTTTGGCATTTTACTCGTATAATGGTTTTCAATTCTTCTGTAAAAAAAATGGAAATTGTAGTTACGTTGTTTTGCATTTCAGCTGACGCTATGTGCATATCAAATCTATCCGAACACAGCCAAATTCAAACTTTATAATATGAAAATAATTCGATTGTAAAATACAGTGTTCAGTTACTGCCACAACATTAAATGTGTCATAAAATGTATTTTTGAATTAAAATTGATTTATTCTCGCTCGATATTCGACACCTTGCATAAAAAATAAAAACATATGCATATAAGTATATATAAATTATACATATATATTTACCTAGCTTCAATAGAACTTTATGTAAGCTTTGAAAGATATATCCATCGAATCGTTCACCCACGTATATCGCGCAGTGCCCCAGATAATCCAGTACCAAGCAAGTATGTAGGACGTTGTATTCCGCATCAGCAATAGTAACATTACAATCATGTTTAATATCTGCTAATGGAAAATATTTAAACAATTACAGATTTTCAAAATTATGTGAAATTACTTATGCCTTCAGTTTCATCGTCAGAATCACAATCTTGAGTTCGAATTTCCACAGCAGATTCATAAAGACCGGGAGTACGATCAACAAACCAATCCGAAGGCTACAACAACAAGAAAAACAATTTAGTTCAAAATTAATTATCTGTGTCACATGAAAATATGTAATATAATTTAGTGCTAGCAATATAATGTTACGAATTGTCTTCGTAGCGTTGTTTTATTTACCGCTAATAAAACAAGGTTCTTTTAAATTGCGATACTGTAGTAGTACCTTTATATACACGATATAAGTCAATTACACAGTGCAACACATAAAATGCAAACTCCTTCTCGTGTGTAATTTCTCGAAGTACTTATCGAAACTTTGCCCTCATGTACAGTATTGTTCGAAACCTAAGCAACCATTACTTTTTGATGTGTTAACATTAGAGAATGCATCCCGGGAATTCCCGCCCGGGATTTTCCGGGAATTTCGTCCATTTTCAGTTCCCACTTTCCCGGGAATTTTATCCGGGAATCCCGGGAAATTTCCAAAAGATTGCAATAGATTATTTTAGCATTAAATTGTAATTTAGCAAGTTATTCTTGCACCAGGGTATCGTATATATTTTAAATTATTGTATTTTCGTAAAATATTAGTGTCCGTTCGCTGAAATAGAAATGATTACTTTATTCGTAGGGAAGCGACATTTTCGTTAGTTGATTTACATTGCTATACTGAAAAGTTCTATACTCCCCACGATTGTATCGTTGCTGCAATATAACATGTTTTACAAGACTTTTTGAATGATCATCTTTGCGTTGCTCCAACAGCAATTGTTGCTGCAACGAATACGTCATTTGTCCATTTTGGAGAATTTAATAATTGTTAAGCCTTGAGGTTTAGGCTTCTATGGTTTTTTCAATATTTTATTTGTTATTACTGTAATTAGTCAAACATTTAAAGTTAACCAATCGAATCAGTCATTAAATCGTTGAAACTGAATTGTATCAAATAAGGAAAACTCTGTTTTTACCCCAATGTTTACTAGTTTCTCAGCAATAATGCTCCACCAAATAACTGTCAAATTGTCAGAAATTAAATGCTGCATCATATGTCAAAATAAAAATAATAAATTTTAATTTTTCCACGAAATAACAAAGTGGAAAATATTATAAAATGGCCAATAAAGACATCTTGATGTAAATGTTTGGACATCATTCATATAGGGGTGATTAAATTTACAAACCAGCTTCTTACATCAATGAAACATATTAACGGCAACAACGAAATATAATCATCACAGTAATGGAGTATATTCGTAGCAGTGACGAAAGTTTCCAAGATAATGACATCATTATCGTTGCGTTCATGTATCTTCGTATATATCTTAGCCCATTCTATATTTCTATTAATAGAAATATAGTTTTTTAAAATAAGCTTTTCTACAATGCAGCCTTATGATTCATGGAAAACCGTATTTCAGATCGATCTAGCCACAGATCTTCATCAGCGGTAGTTTGGAATGATAAATAAATAAATAAATGGTTTCCCGTTACATCCCATGTAGGGATTAGGGAGAGCTTCTCACAACCAGTGAGCTGTGCGCGTTCCAATTTCACACTCACTGATAGGGACCCTCTGTTTTGCACCGGTTCCGAACGGTATTTTGAGAAGCTCTTTCATGGCTAAATACTCGATAGTGTCGCCGTCACTAAGCGAGGTGACAGCCGTCGAAAGAAACTTAAGGTCGTCAGAGCAGGGATCAAGCCCACGTTCTCATGCACAAGAGCCGCGCACAATACTTCTTTCCATATCCAGAGAACCATCGGTTCCCATTAGACATGTTTTTTGTTATTGTCCAAAAAAAGTACCAATAAAAAAGCAGAATAAATAAATAATAACCAACCCTGATCAACGTGGAGCACGACGAAACTGAGGGCAATTGTTATTGTCTCTAAGAATTGTGTTGTATTTTTTGGCAACAACCAAAAACATGTCTTAATGGTTCTCTGGAGATAGAAAGAAGTTTCTGCAAATGTTTTCTTGTGTGTTTTGCTTGCGATATTTTTCGAACACTTACATTGTGGTGAATTCTCAATTCAAATGAGATTTTGTTTGAATTTAGTTTGATGAATTTTCCGCTTATGAAGATCTGTGGCTAGATCTGAAATACCAGGAATCATAAGACTGCATTGTGCAAAACTTCTTTTAAAAAACTATATTTCTATTAATAGAAATATAGAATGGTCTGGAGCTTGAATATTAAAATAAAATAGTATCTTAGCAATACTTTTAGATTTATATCCAAATTTTACAATAAAATATAAAATTGTATTTTGCCAAACCCAGAGATATTTTAAAACTATTACCAAATTTGTCCGCCAACAAGAATTCAAAACCTGGTTCTGGCTCTTCATAATTTTTCTAATTGCAGAAAAACCCGTGATCTGCATAGCTCAAAGGAAATCGAAAAATATTCTTCTAAGAAATAATTTCAGATCGAATCATATATAATGAAAACACAATTTTCGAATCATTACGAACCTTTTTTTCAACTCAATCTTCTACGCAGGAAAAATTCTAATTTTTAAACAAAATTTCACTCTTTACTTAGGTACTTTTGTCAGTATTATAATTTTGTTTTGGTATTCTGCGATAGGCGCATGCGCTCAAACAAAACACATATATTTATAAATATACATATATTTTAAATTTCAACTTTAATATATCTTACTGTTAAAGGGTACATGACTCATTTAATGTATTGAAAGAGGTTTATTTCTTTTCTGACCTTTGCAAATTATTACCAAAATATTTCAGTCTTTATATACATCAAGTTTTCAGTGATATATATATTTTTTCGATAGGATACAAAATGTCAGAGATACACCCGATTATATATTCAAGCTTTGTAGAATTTAAACTAAAACTTTGTGCACGAAATCGACACCAATAATTTCACCTCAGAATGTGTCACAAGGCGGCCAAAATTTCAAAATTAATTTGTCGCCGCTAAACATGTAAACATATAAACATGTTTGCTATTGATAAGTGATAATGTATAAAAAATGCGTTATTTTTATTCACATCACTTATAGATTTAGTTGGAGTGAATATTAGGTACATAAGTTTCACAGAAATTAGGCTGCCAAATTTGGAATAGAAGTACATCCTCATCAGTATTAAATATATCAAATTTTAGATTTCGTTACACATTGCAGTATACATAACCACGTTATTTAAGATGTTTGTCCTGTTTTCCCCCTTTTGTGGTACAAAATTGACATTAAATATTCGAAAAAAGTTACAAAATAAGGGACTCACATTTCAGCCGGGAATTCCCGGGATCCCGGGAAATTTATTTATTTTTCCCGCATTCCCGGGAAATGAAAAAGTCCGGGAAGTTGCATTCCCTAGTTAACATCTATAGGCGCGGCTAGGGACTTAATTCACAAAGTGAACACATCCAAGCATAGTTTGTCCGACTGCAATCACAGATTGTTTGGAGTTAAACTCCTCCGAAACGACTGGACAGATTTGTATGAAATTTTGTGTGCATATCGGGTAGGTCTCAGAATCGGCCAACATTTATTTTTCATACCCCTAAATGATAAAGGTGACCCACCTCTATACAGATTTGTCCGACTGCGAAACACAGATTGTCAAACTGCGAAAAAACACACACTGATGTAGCGGCAGCGGTAGTTGTCTTGTGTGACTGCGGAGCACTCTCAGAGCAAAGAGAATACTGACGTGGTTATACATACCCAGTGGTAAAATTTGTAATGGGGTTTAAAAATCATCGATGATCAAATGATGATATAGTAGAAAAATATAAAGTGATCCCAAGCGAAACAAATGGTAATGTACAAAAATAGCTACTACAATCTTTGCTTACGCTGTAAGGATAAACGAATGAGGTGGTAATCTGGAAACAAAATACAGACGGACCCAGTTACGAACTCGCTTATCGTTCATTCCATGTCAAACCGGACACCTTTTTTACACGACCGTTTCAGATTTTTGTGAAAGTTGGCGATATTGCACTACTATTAGCACTGTTTAATTTGTGGTTGTCAGAAAAAAAAATTAATTTTTTTTAAGGAGTTATATGCTTTTTAAAATGTTCAAATCATGAAAAATGTGCCGAGGTGGCTACATTGAAACGGGTATAGGATCAAAACGCGACGGTGGATTTTAAAAAGCTATACCTTATTTTAAAGGTCTTGACGCGTAGTTTCTGCCGATCTAATTTAATTTTGTTATACAGGGTGCCGAACATTTGTATATTTGTGAAATTAATTTTGTTACGTGATTTTCACAATTTTTGCACCAATATTCCAAATTAACAAAAATACACGCATACTTCTCTATCGATTCTAAACAAGCCCTGAAAATTTTAGCTTGGAGAAATAATGCGTTATATTTTAAAAAAATTAATTACTTAACCCTCTAACCGGCGAGCCTGCCTTTAGACGGGGTATATAAATACGTTAATATGCAGCTCTATTTCTGTTTTTTCTGTTCTAACGGGAAATATCAGCAGAGAAACAAACAATTCTCTTGTTGAGAACAATAGCAGCAAGCATTTCTGATTTGATTGCAAACTGTTGAGTGCTAAAGTCATTTTTTTCACAAAGTGTGTAAATTAATTATTTGTGTATCAAGTGGAATTTTGAAAAAAGTATAAAATCCTATTAATTCATAATTTGCGAGTAAAAAAATTATTTTCATACAGGTAAATATATATTCTATCGTGTTCTATGTTTTTAATATGAAGGTTTTACCAAAACTTAGCTTTTAGCCGGTGAAAATTGGACACCGTCTAAAGGCGGACCTGCCGGTTACAAGGAACTTTTGCATACACATTGCTCTAGTTCCTAGTGTTTTTTCGTTTCATTTTTCTGTAACCATTGTTCGGTTTTAAACATTGTAGGAACGAATTAACCATTTGAAAATGTTTTCACAGAGAAAAAGTTCTAATTTTTCAAAATTAAGTGATGAGGAAATTGAAGCACTCATGGCTGAATCAGTGGATGGCGCAGATTCAGAAGACGATTTCGACTTTGACAACGAAAATGATTTGGAGAACCCAGACTTTCAACTACCAAACGTAGACTTTGCCACATTAGAAGAAGAGTGGGATAATGTAGACAACAATGATTTTCTTTCTGATATCATCAATATCTCTCAAAACTCAGAAAAACTTCTGCCAGAAGTGAACAACAACGTGGAGCATTATGAAGAGTCTTTACCATCAAAAACTGGGAAAACAAAAACAAAGAGAGCAAGATCTCCTCTACCAGAAGTTGAAGCTGGAGAAGTGCAGTAGTGTCCAATGCGGGGGGGTTTAGAGGAAATGTAAAAGATATTTCTTCCCAAAACCCAGAGTTCAAAAACATTTTATGGAAAAAAAATCCTTGAACTTGAAAAAAACGATGTAGTTTTTCAAGGAGACAAGGAATTGCCGCAACAATTCAAAGAATTAACCACACCATTCCGTTGCTTTACTTATTTTTTCAACGATGACTTGCTCAATGAAATTGTGTTTCAGGGCAATCTATATGCAAAACAGCAAGATGTTTACACAAATTTTATTCTAACGACGTGTGATTTAAAAAAATATATCGGAATTTTGATTTATATGTCTGTGTACCGGTATCCCAATGTTGAGAGTTACCGGTCCAAACATTCCTTCGAGCCAGTTAGAAACGCAATGACTTCGAAACAGTTTTTTTTAATCAGAAAATATCTGCACTTTAATGATACCACGAAAATGAAAAAACCACAGGAAGCAGGATATGATGAGCTGCATAAAATTCGTCCAATTGTTGACAGACTCAATAAGCAATTTGATGCTGTGCCAAAAACACCTCGGATATGCATTGATGAACAAATGTGTTCAACAAAAATGTTGACAAAATTTCGGCAATATATGCCCGCAAGGCCCCACAAATATGGCATGAAACTATTTGTCCTTTGTGACTCGCATGACTTTTCGTACAAATTTGAAGTATACAAAGGAGCTGGCGATAATGAAGTATTACCCAACACCCCTGAATTAGGAGCAACAGCCAATGTGGTCATAAGACTGTCAAACACAATCCCAGATTTCAAAAATCATATCCTGTACTTCGTTAATTTTAATACCTCTGCCACTTCTGTTTATTTACGGAGCAGAGGAATTTATACATTAGGAACCGTCCGATGTAACAGGATACCCAACTGCAAGGTGACAAAGGAAGTGGAATTAAAAGATAAAGAACGTGGACACTCAGAAGAGTTTGTTGGCGGTGCCTTTGGGGTAGACATTGTTTACTTGATCGCGATCACATCAGAATGAAAACAAAGAAATGGACTTTGCGTTTATTTTATCACCTAATTGATATGGCGTTAGTGAATTCATACCTCCTTTTCCAGCGTATTCATGGTATTGACTCTAAAGATGTTACTCATAAAAAATTGCCAGATTTTCGTATTGAGGTGGCTGATGTACTCTGTCGTTATGAGAACGCTAACGCCAAAAGAGCTGTTGGTAGACCTCAGAGCCAAAGCCCAAAAATACAAAACCCAAAGAAATCGTATGGTCCACCAGATGACATTCGTTTTGATGGAGTTGGACATATGCCTGATATTTTGGACCGAAGTGGTAAAAAAGTATGCAAACTACAGGGATGTAAGTCCGAAACACAAATGTATTGTACTAAATGTAAATTAAATCTATGCTTATCAAACAATAAAAAATGTTTCCAAATTTATCACACAAAACAATAAAAAAACTGAATAAAATTTCAAGTAAAATCATTCCTTAATTAAAATGTTTTATTACGTTACCAGGCAGGTCCGCCTTTTGGCGGTCAACATATTTTCTCACCTGGAAGGTAAGGTTTAAATTTTTTTCATCTTTTAACAATACCGTATGTTTTATTTATCCAAAAACAATCAATAAATAATTTTTTTTAATCGAAAAAAAATTGGCCGGTTAGAGGGTTAATGTAGTCCTCGAAAATATATCTACCAAAAGTACTAGAACTCTGCAAATCTATAGTGTGAACACCCTGTCGTATATGCATGTGAACACCCTGTCGTATATTCATATACGGAAATCTGAAAAACGTCAAAAATAGTAAGCATCAAAGCGTTCATATATTTGTATTTCACACAAAAACATACATATATCAAACAAACAACAGCTGATCATTTAGTACTCCGCACTTCATTTAGTACATCTGCAAAAGTTGTATTGTCGTATAATCTACTTTTTTTGTATAAATCGAAGTTCTTTTAATTAAAGTATTTATTATCACGTGAAACACGCAAAATGAATTCACGGCATGACTCTTGTATCAACCCATTTAATATTTCGAGACATGGAAAAAAACCTACAAAAGATCTACGCTGGATGAAAACGTTAAATGGAAGAATACGAATTTGTAACACGTGCTGTTTAAATATGAGCAAAATGTCTTTAGAGACATCAGAAATTGATTCGATTAGGAATGTTTCGCCAGACCCCGAAGCAAATAGACAGTGTCCGTCAAATAGTTCTTCACCGGAATCATCATTAAAAATTGCTTCACTTAACCAATCTTTGTTGCTCTTAGGGGATTCGCCCATCCAAAAAAGGAAAATGGTCCAGAAAAAGTATATCGCCCATAAAAAACGTAAAGTCGTTAGTCTGATCTCAGAGAAAATATTTAATGAAAACAATGAAGGTAATGAACAAGAAGAAAATATAAATCAAGGAGATGGTATAATATTAAAATTAAAGGAAAACTTCGAAAAAACAAACGATAAGCAACTAAAAATTAAAATTTTATCATTATTTGCGGATTGGTCTTACAGCCAAATTCAGACACATTTCAGCGGGGTAACAAAGCATATGATTTCTATTGTAAAGAAAGTTGCGGGTGAAAAGGGAATTTTAGCTTCTCCAAACCCAAAGTTGGGAAAAACTCTTACAGGAGTAGTAGTTAAGAGAGTAAAAGAGTTATACGAATCACAGGAAATAACCAGAATTATGCCAGGAAAAAAGACTGCATTAAAGTCGGAAGCGGACCTGCGAAAAGAAACTGTCCAAAAAAGATTAGTATTATGTAATTTGAAGGAAGCACACGCTTTGTTCAAGGAAAAATATCCAAAGACAAAAGTGCAATTCTCGAAGTTCGCGGAACTGAGACCAAAATACTGCATTCTACCTGGAGCCGCAGGAACCCATTCCGTCTGTGTATGTTCTATTCATCAAAACGTGAAACTAATGATTGAAGGAGCTTCTAAATTTTTCATTATTATTAATTCTGTATAACATATGTAGCGCTTCTTTAATTTTGCAATTAGTCTTTCATTATTTTTAAAATTGCAATAAAACTTTTACAGATGTATTAAATTGGTTTTGTACTTTGTTTTAATTATTTCTGTTTTATATAATCATTTGATTGTATAAAAATTCCGATTTGTAGTCATAAAATTACACTTATGCTGATCAGCTGTTGTTTGTTTGATATATGTATGTATGTTTTTGTTGTTTGTTTGATATATGTATGTATGTTTTTGTGCGAAATACAAATATATGAACGCTTTGATGCTTTCTATTTTTGACGTTTTTCAGATTTCCGTATATGAATATATAACAGGGTGTTCACATGCATATACGACAGGGTGTTCACACTATAGATTTGCAGAGTTGTAGTACTTTTGGTAGATATATTTTCGAGGACTACATTAAGTAATTAATTTTTTTAAAATATAACGCATTATTTCTCCAAGCTAAAATTTTCAGGGCTTGTTTAGAATCGATAGAGAAGTATGCGTGTATTTTTGTTAATTTGGAATATTGGTGCAAAAATAGTGACAATCACGATACAAAATTAATTTCACAAATATACAAATGTTCGGCACCCTGTATAACAAAATTAAATTAGACCGGCAGAAACTACGCGTCAAGACCTTTAAAATAAGGTATAGCTTTTTAAAATCCACCGCCGCGTTTTGATCCAACACCCGTTTCAATAGAGCCACCTCGGCACATTTTCCATGATTTTGAACATTTTAAAAAGCATATAACTCCTTAAAAAAAAATATTTTTTTTCCTGACAACCACAAATTAAACAGTGCTAATAGTAGTGCAATATTGCCAAGTTTCAAAAAAATCGGAATCATCGATGTAAATTTTTTCAGAAAATCGTCCGGTTTGACATGGAATGAATGTTATGCTGTAACGAGGAACAAATGTCGTGTGTTGGTAGAATTAGACGAAAAAAAAGAACCGTTACATTGCGAAGTCTTTATTGCGAAGTTGTTTATTTGGAAAAGTCAGGATTGTTATGAAATTCCATACGAGTGGACGCATATGAGGATCAAATTCAATTTGATTTGAATGCCCATGATTTCTTTTTACAGCATATTTTAAGAAGATATAAAATGTAATACATCATTTGCCTTCGCTTACAGAAAAATCGAAAACAAATGAGAACTGATTATAGCATCATTACTTTTAAATGCTGATCCTGGATCAGACCTCATTTTTAATCTCACTTATTAATATAGTAAAAGGTAGAATATAATCGACTCCTAATTCCTATTGCATTAATCAGGTTGTGTCAATGACACCTCAATGTAAATGTATTCGGTCTACAAAATCATCGGGAATTCATCGCTGAAGTAATGATGATGTTTCCCACTGGGTATATAAAAATGAGATAGCAAGAGAGCAACGAAAATTGTGTGAACTTGTGTAGCGTACGTACTAGGGCAACCATTCAATTAATCATTATTCGGTTAATCGATTAATCGTGTTATAAAATTAACCGAACATTTTAAAAATTAATTTTTCGATTAACTCGAACAAATCAGTGCGTAATAAAATATAAGTACGTGTTTAAGACAAGCAGTCCGTCTTGAAATACTCCTATAATGTGGCAACTCATATGACAACCATTTCGGAACAAATTTCATAACTTATCACTCATTTCGAACAGATTTGACAGTTGCTCAGAGAAAGGGTCGCACAGTGCTTTGGCTCATAGACATTAATAAAAAAAAATTGTCTCAAAATTGTTTCATTAAATTGGGTGTTATTGTCTGATGAAATTTCAAGACCAACTGGCCATTTTGTGTGGGGGCGGTACTAAAAAGTCTGGTTTTTCAACAGAGACGCTACAAAAGTAAATCGATAGGGACAGCAAACGACGCCATATTTTTTCCCGCTCTTTTGACATTTCTCTTCAGTAAGGTTTGCCATTTCAACATGGAAAGATATACGAGCCAACAACGAGTCGAAATTATTAAAATTTACTACCGAAATTTGGAGTCAGTGGCCTCAACTTTAAGAGCGCTACGTCCAATTTATGGTCGGCTCACTTCTGGCTGAATGGCTTCGTCAATAAGCAAAATATGCGTTATTGGTCAGACAGCAATCCACACGTAATCCATGAGTCATCATTGCATCCCGAAAAAATTACGGTTTGGTGCGGTTTATGGGCCGGCGGCGTCATTGGGCCGTACTTCTTCCGTGATGATCAAGACCGGCACATTACTGTGAATGCGAATCGCTACCGTTCAATGATAACCGAATATTTTTGGCCCCAATTGGATAATATGGTGAACGTGTTATCTCACGAAATGGCCCAGTCGATTGGCCGCCTCGGTCGTGCGATTTGACGCCGTTAGATTATTTCCTGTGGAGTCTATGCCAACAAGCCAGCGACGATTGATGAACTTCGTACGAATATCGAACGTGAAATTGCAGCAGTATCGGCCGATTTATGCTTGAAAACCGTCGAAAATTGGGTTCAGCGTCTGGACTTCTGCAAGCGTGCCCATGGTGGCCATGCAAAAGAAATCGAGTATAAAGAATTTCATTGGTATCTAAAACCGGTTTTGTTTTATTTAAAAAAACCTTTTGTAGCGCTCTTATTGAAAAACCCGATACAATAAGAATAATAGTCAGAAAATTACGTTTTGCAAAATTATGTCAATATTAATCAATCCAATAGGGCGTTACAGTGTGGTATAGTTTCATAGCGATCGTACCCTTTGTATGGGAGGTACACGAAGGTGTGGCACTTTTGTGTCCAAAATTTGAGATTTTCTTAATTATGGCTTGGTACCAGAAGTCACTAATTTTCATGTTGCTGCAACTACGATTTAAGAATTGTGCCTACATATATTTTATACAATGAAGTTGCTATTGTTACGTTTGTTTTGTTTTAATAACTGTGCCCAGTACAATGTTTGAACACTGTTTTCGTTTTTTGTTTTATTTTATTCGAATAATCGAATAATTTGATTTAATTTTGTTTGGTTAATTGTCAGATTGAAATTTACGATTAACGATTAACCGATTAATCAACAAACCCGACTAAATGGGTACCCTAGTATGTACGAACATAACAATGTATGTAGTATATATGTTCATGTGTCTGTTGCTTTGCCTTCTTTGTTTTTTGTGGGTATAAAATAAAAAGTATTAAGCAAGAAAATAATGGCACACGTGCTTGCACTGGTCTTTAAATAATTTTAAGTATTAATATTATTTGTGGCCGTCGGTGGTACAATGGTTAGTGTGCGCGCCTCTTGTACAGGAGATCCTGGGTTCGATTCCTGCTCCGACCACCTTAAAATTTCTTTCGACGACGGTCACCTCGCTTAGTGACGGCGACACTATCGAGTACTTAGCCATGAAAAAGCTTCTCAAAATACCGTTCGGAACCGGTGTAAAACTGTAGGTCCCAATCAGTGAGTATAAATCTATAAAGCGCACAGCCCACTGGTAGTGAGAAGCTCTCCCCAATTCCTTCATGGTATGTAATGGGAGACCATTTTTTTTTAATTTATTAATATTATTTAAAGGTAACGTCATCATATGATTGAACGCTAAATTCAAATTAAATCCAAATTCTCGTAACAATTTTGTTAACAGGATTTATAATCTTGAAAACGATTTTTTTATTTAATTACAAATGAAGTTTATAACAAAAACAACATTTAGTTTTCCATTGGATAAAGGAAAAAATGTCAACAAAAAAATTAAAAGTCTATATTTCGCTGTTCGTAACTTAAGCAACTTTTTAATATTTTGCATGATATCCTTGTTTTTAAAAACTTGTCGACATCGTTTTGGCATTGAATCAATTAATCTTTTGAGTATTTTTACTAATAAGGGTGCATTCTAATTTAAGGCCCAAAAGATCAGTTTTATTTTTAAATCGGTAGCTGCCGATCTTTCTTTTGAGTATTCCAAACAAATTTTCTATTTTGGTTAAAATCAGGGGATTGAGCCGGCCACTCCATGACTTGGACCCCATTTGTTGAAAACCACCCAAGCTTTTTTTGGACTTAGAGCTTTTTCTGTTGTTTAGTTTGTATTTTTTCATGGACTTAGATCTTTTTCTTAACACTTGTCTCTCATTATATTTCTTACTTACTACAATGAAAGTGTACTTATGTTGCTTTTTTATTGTTGTTTTTTAGAAGCTAATAATATGTGAAAAAGTAAAGATTGTTTTGATTATTGTAAAAAAAGAAACAGTATTTACTCAAAAATATGAATAACATTATTATTGTAATTTAAATGATAGTAGTATTAAAAAATTCATTTCAATTTCGATATTTGTATATACTTGTACATAATGAAAACAACAATTATTCAGTCTTATTTCATTGCTGTTATAAATAAATAATATTAATTTCAATTTTTAATGGATTTAAAAGTAAGATAAGTGGCGACGACTATTTTTATTCGTATGGCAAATCGTCATAAAATTTGTGGTGTTTTGTAGGCAAAGTGGATTTTAGATATTGTAAGTCTTCGAACTTTCTAGTCTTAATTTTTCTTCTTTTTTGATGAGGTTGGTGTAAATCCGACCACTCCAGTGCGACTACATTTTCATTTATTTTTTGGGGGAGATTTTTCCATTCATCAGGAAATCTAAGTTTGAAATTAATTTCACCATTTGGTGTGTTTTGTATTCCTCGAATGTCCGTCACTTTGGAATCGCATTTCCCACGGCCAGGGCGAATATTTTTACAAAATTGTACATTGTTAAATTTTTTAAAAAATTAATGATCCAAATAAGTAACATCATAAGGTTCATGTTTTTTCCTTGCTGCTTTACATATCGCACTGTATTCAACAGGTACATCAACATTTATGTATATTTTTCATGGCTCCTTCTATCGTAGAGTGTACACTCTCCATTGATGGAAGGGCATCAAAAAATGAATTAAGACCTTGAGATAATAAGCGTGTTTTGGTTACACCGCTTGCTTATATATACGCTTGTTTTGTATGAAGCACTTAGCGAAGACTTAGCGAGAACTTAGCGACGAGATTCATTTTCGCTAAGTTTAAAACAAACAATTTTTGACATCTTTTACCGTTTTTAACCATTTTTCATATTTTTGAATAAAATGACTTCTCGCTAAAAAGCCGTTTTCTTTGCAACTTAACAAGCGATAATCGCTTGCTTGTAACCAAAACACGACTAATATTTTAAGGTTAGACTTCTTTTTGTTTCACTTAACAATTTTCTATTTCGCGGTCTATTAATAGGAGCTGATTCAATTAAAGTGTTTACATAAACTTTCTTTTCTTCCCAATTCATTTTCCAAAATTCTTTAAAAATATATTTTTTATCATCGTCATTTATCTCCGCACATTTCATGGCACCATCTTTTTTACATCTGCATCTACCCTTCATATTTCTTGATTCTTTCGCCTTTTCATAATTCCAAACATTGTTGTCCTTTACTCTTCCAAAATAACTTTTTCCATTTTCTCTACGAATTCTATTTTTGGCCGAAACCCAAGCTGCATGTTCAACTTGGACTCTTTTTTGCGAGTTTTAGTTTTAGTTGGTAACTCATATGAATCATCGGAGTCACAATGAAAACCATATGGAACCAGACCTGTGACTCCGTCGTCTGACTCAATTCCATAATCGCCACCACTTTCAATGGGTTGAGTTTCAAAGTTGTAGTTACCAGTAAATGACATGGTAGGCGTCTAATAAAATAATAATTTAAAAATATATTTTACAAATTTAAATGTATGGTAATATTGTTACCGTAAGCACCATAAATTACACTGACACGTTGATGTTTAACCCTTCTGCACAAATTGGGTCAAAATGTCCTAATTTTGAAGAAAAAATGGTTCAAATCATGTCTTAGGATGGCTACACGTTTATACAGCTTTTTCATATCCTAAGTCAGGGCCTTCTGATGGATTTTACGTAAAAAAGATATTTTCGGGACTAGCCAATTTTTTTTTATTACATTTTAAATACTTTACCTACGCGTATACAATTTGTGGGTCATTTTGACCACCAATGCTCGCGAATGCCCTATGGGCCTTCTGGGAAAATTTTTTGGCAAAGATCCAGGAAGCTGTAGTAGCCGACACTCCCAATTCATCGAAGATCATTCAATTTCAAGATTCTACCTCCTGCTTTTTGGGTAATTGGGAAAAAGACAAAGACGCTTTTGTTTGTCCACATACCAAAAACTCAAACAACCACTCAATCCGTTGCAATACATGTAAAAATTGTTTATGCAAACAACATTATGTGTAAAAGTATACACAGCCAGAATTAATCTACTTGTCTTAAAATGTCCTTTTTATGTACAAATAATAAAAAAAAAAAATTAGTGTACCGTTATACGGGTCAAATTGTCCCACAAATTGTTTATGAGGGGTATAATTTGAATTTGTGCAGAAGGGTTAAAGAAATTAGCGTACATTAATTATTATAAAACATTTAGTCAGTTTTTTTAACACATGTGATTAAACTATTAACGTGTTCACTAGACTGATCGATTTCCATACGTTCCATATACATAAGCAGTCGACGATTAATGTCATGAATGTCAATCGTGTTGACACTAAACATCTGAAACAAGCTGAGTTGAATCAGTTTCAAATGACTCGTTCCCATTTCAAGTGCTGCCTAACATTCACAACTAATGTTTAAGCAGTTACTGCTGAGGAACGATTTGAACATACAACGTAGAACTTCAATCAAAGCAACAAAAAAAACTACAAAACACGCGGTATACAACGATCAACCACATGCTGCGTTGAGAGAAGTGTAATCGAATCATTCGAGAGCATGCTTGTGTGGCTTTGCGCTCTTTCATTCCTTCATCGTTTCAGCGCCACACTGTCAGTTGGCAGCGAGTGCAGTAGAATATTATCAATGTTATGATAGCTTGTAGCGCTTGCAGCTAACATATGTGTATCACAGTAACAAACCACAAGTAGTAGAATATTGTGGAAAGCAATAGCAACTGTTGTGTTGTTTTAAATTAAGCATTATACAACATTTCTGCTGTTATATACAAACATATGTATATTCTTTGCAAAGTTATTTAGCTATTTTGATGTAGTAAACATAATGGAAAAAAAGATTTCTTTAAAGTAGAAGTAATATAAATATTAATTTATTATTTAATGTGGTTAACTACAAACATCTTTAAACTTAAAACATAAAAAAAACTTGGAATACTTCAAAAGAAAAATAGTACCAATAAAAAACTAATCAAAACAATTCACGTAGATCTGGAAATTAAATACAAAAATAAATATATACGTATGTATATCACATTTTCAATTCATTTATCCATAAAATAGACTTAAAATATTATAAAAGGAAAGAAAGTTCTATGAAATAGCATATAAACATTTTAAAAAAGTATAAAAATTAATACATACACAGGCACATCAATTACTACACAGAGAGCGATTTTTTGCTATCCGCGTTCCTTCAATGTTTCATTGCCACACTGACACAGAAGGCAGCAAGTGCAATAGAACAGTGTTCATGTTATTATAGCTTGTAGCGCGAGGATAGACCATGCATAAACAACATGAGCACTATAACATAGATGTTAGTTTGATACACTTGTGAGTTGATGATTTGCTGTGAATCAACAACTTCGTAACATTCCCTCAAAAACGAGTAATCATTCGTCAATTTTGGGTTGCTTTGGCTGTTGTTATGTTTTAGGGAAGATGTGTAGTAAAAAATGTTTACATGTACTGTACGTATTTTGAAATGTTGTGTTTGTTAAGAAATCAAGCTGACTCGTTCTATGCTTTAGTTGACACTCAAAACAATGAGAGTACTCGTATAGCCAATGCGAAATATGTCAATTGGTTGGACTGTCAGACTATTCCGCGCGAAACAGTTAATATGACAACATTGGACGAAGTGAGATATTACACAAAGATGTGATGAATTGGACTTAGCGCCTTTACTCATCACTACAAAACAACAGCAACAAATAAGATAACTGTATTGTTACGAATTTCCTTATTCGTCCTTTTTGCGTTGTTTTATTCCCAATAAAAAAACAAGGTTCGTTTTTAATTACGATAATTACAACGGTATCACTTCCTTTTATTTATTTATACAGTACAACAGTTTACTTTATTTATAACACGTTAACAAGTCTTGTATTTTACTATCAATTCGCGTTGCTTACTTTACGGGGTTTAATCACAAACTGAACTCTCCATTCCAAAGACCTCCGCTATTTATACCAACTCACCATACACAAATGAAGGTACAAATATCTAGCGAATTCAAGAACCTTCTAGAAAATAGATGTTGTTGTTGTTGTTTATCTTTGTAGAACATTCTCCTACACAGGAGAATTATCTTTACTGAGGTGAATTCATGCTACTGGTTTAGCGAGCTGGTACGTTGTTACAATGCATACTTTCAGGCGCAGCACTAACCGCCTGTTGTTTACATACTGTTAGTAGAGTCATTAACAGTAAGCAAAAGCTTTTACTTATTCGTAACACTGCCCCCCACTTAAGCCTGTTCGTCCCGAGCAGGCTCAACCCTCCGTTTTCCATACAGAGCTAGTCTTTCCAAATGCACGACTTTCATTTTAGCTCTTGGACTTTGGCTTTTCTGGATTCGATAAACCACGTCATTTATTCGTTTGACAACCTTGTAAGGGCCTTCCCAGTGAGTCTGAAGTTTTGGAGATAAACCCTTCTTGCGCTGTGGGTTGAACAGTAAAACTAGCTGGCCTTCTTGAAATCCTTCTGAATTTGCCGCTCGGTCGTATCTGGCTTTCATTTTGTTACTGACCATTTCGAATTGGAATTTAAAAACATCGAAAGGTGTAGAGCCATCGAAACTGGGAGCTTTCAATCTACTAGAGCCTTCAGAAATTACTCGCACTGGCCCTTCTTGCAACTGGATTTCATTCATCTTTCTTTCCAGTTCGGCGAATCTTTCCTCCACATCCTGTTCGACCTGTTCGATCTTCTGCTGAAATTCCTCGAATTTCTGTTCGACCTTTCCGAATTGATCATTAACCTGTATCTCCATGTTATTCATAGCTTCTGAAATTTCATGTAGCTTGTCATTTGTGGCGTTTGATGTTTCCTGCATAATTCTAGAATTCTCGCCAAATTTCTCGTTCATAATTCTAGAATTTTCACCAAATTTCTCGTTCATAATTCTAGAATTCTCGCCAAGTTTCTCGTTCATAATTCTAGAATTCTCGCCAAGTTGCGTGTTAATTATTCGAGAGTTTTCGTCTAATTTTGAAAACTTTTCCATCATGGCTGCAAACATCGTAGAAATATCCATATTACCAGTTGCTTCCTTCGCAGATACCTCCATTTCTTCTTTACACTCAAACTGGTATGTATCAATGTCAATGTTTCGGCGCTTGAATTCTTCTATTAATCGCCTCTGCAGCTCTACCTTATTACCAGCTGTCGGTTGATCCAATTTACTCAACTCCTTTTTCAGTTGTTCAACTTTGAGTTCTTCAAACTTCATCGTTGTCCTTAATTCGTAATTTCACTTCTGACACCAATGTTACGAATTTCCTTATTCGTCCTTTTTGCGTTGTTTTATTCCCAATAAAAAAACAAGGTTCGTTTTTAATTACGATAATTACAACGGTATCACTTCCTTTTATTTATTTATACAGTACAACAGTTTACTTTATTTATAACACGTTAACAAGTCTTGTATTTTACTATCAATTCGCGTTGCTTACTTTACGGGGTTTAATCACAAACTGAACTCTCCATTCCAAAGACCTCCGCTATTTATACCAACTCACCATACACAAATGAAGGTACAAATATCTAGCGAATTCAAGAACCTTCTAGAAAATAGATGTTGTTGTTGTTGTTTATCTTTGTAGAACATTCTCCTACACAGGAGAATTATCTTTACTGAGGTGAATTCATGCTACTGGTTTAGCGAGCTGGTACGTTGTTACAATGCATACTTTCAGGCGCAGCACTAACCGCCTGTTGTTTACATACTGTTAGTAGAGTCATTAACAGTAAGCAAAAGCTTTTACTTATTCGTAACAGTATGTTTTTTTTTTAATCGATGTATTTGTACTTATTGAACATAACTGCATCAAAATCTCAATTTCTAAAAAAGTGGACTTATAGCCTTTACATGTTAAGCCAGCGAAATATTTAATTTAAGATCTTCAATAACTTCCTTTGAGGACAAAAAAAGGAGTTTTTCACGAAACGAACGGTTTGTGTGTCGGTTCTTAAATTCGTTTTTCGTGGTCGTCCTTCAGATTTAATTTTTTTAACCGACCCAGTCGATTTATATTTTTTTATAAGCCGCGAAATTATTGAAATTATTATTGTTCAATTTATTGGCGACCGAAATTTGCGAATTACCATTTTTAAAAAATAAATAAAACTTTCATTTTAATATCTTCTTCGTATTACACACGCGTCATTATTAGGGAACAAGGTCACGACCTTAAAATCGAAAAGCAACTAAAACATGTAATGATTTACATTCACAAAACAAAAAAATTATTAAAACACAAAAAAATTATCAAAACAGTTGACCCAATGATGAGTTCATATTTTCGACTGCTTATTTATTTACATTTTCATTTTCCAGCTGTTACTGTTTACATTGAAAATTCGAGAAATGTAGCAAAAGACAAAAAAACAAAAATTAATCAATATCCATTGAAGTTGATGCTCTCGGTCTAGCTTGTGAAGTTGATGCTCCTGGTTTTTTTGTTGGTGGTTCAGGTCCAAGATCTGAATCATCATCATCTTAGCTTTATAGCACATTCAATGGCATATCTCTTTCGGTGTGCCCTTCAAATCTATCGTACTCCGCGATTTCGATGTTCAATAATTGTGTTAGCACTATTTTGAATTGGTTACATCAACGATGAGGCCACTTGCATTTTGCTAAACTAGTAATCTGGGCAAAAGACAGAAACGGCCATGATAAAACCAGGTGATACGCATGCATTAATTGTGTTGTAACAAATAAGATAAAGTTGAAGACAAAAGCATATGTTGCAGCGTTTACTGCCTCACAGCCAGTGACACGCTCTGATAGTGTCGAACCGCCTAAACCTCCGAGTCCTAACATTATGTCCGCATGGACACTCGAAAGTATTTTCTCCTTGCCATACAATTTGCAAGATTCCTATTATGCGCCCAATGTACAAGATGGTGATCGAAAACCGGTAACATAAAACGAAATGGATTACATTGTGACTAAGTTGGGATTATCGCAACGGAATTCAGAATTTGTGACCACAGCAGAACGTTAGCGCCACGGCATACCGGAAACGCCAAGACGAATTTCAGCATTTATATACCGTAGACGATAAAAATACGTTCACTTACTGCAACGACATCGAAGGTTTAGTGAATAATTTGGGAATGGAATTTAACGCTGACAACTGGCGATTATTCACTGACGGCTCAGTTTCATGTTTGAAGGTTGTGCTGTTGCACAAAACAAACAAAAAGCCGTCAATTCCATTAGCATTGGGCACAAATATGAAGGAATCTTATGAAATATTGGACAATATATTGAAGAAAATCAAATATAACGAACATAAATGGAAGATTTGCTGTGACCTGAAAGTTGTGAATATATTGCAAGGTGTTATTTCAAAAGGCGGTTTTCCGAAATTCTTTTGTTTCCGTTGTGATTGGGATTCGCGAAGTAAAGTCGGTCACAATCAGTGCAACGACTGGAGAAAACGAACTCTCGAAAACGATAAACGGTAAATGAACCTTTAATAAAGAATATCGTTGATATTGTTACGAATTTCCTTATTCGTCCTTTTTGCATTGTTTTATTCCCAATAATTAAACAAGGTTCGTTTTAAATTACGATAATTACAACGGTTTAACTTCCTTTTATTTTACTTATATAGTACAACAGTTTACTTTATTTATGACACCTTTAACAAGTCTTATATTTTACTATCGATTCGCGTTGCTTACTTTACGGGGTTTAATCACAAACTGAACTCTCCATTCCAAAGACCTCCGCTATTTATACCAACTCACCATACTCAAATGAAGTTATATCTAGCGAATTCAGGAACCTTCTAGTCATCGTTGTTGTTACTTATCTTTGTAGAATCATCTCGAATGGTGGAGAATTATATTAACTGAGGTGAATTCACGCTACTGGTTTAGCGAGCTGGTACGTTGTTACAATGCATACTTTCAGGCGCAGGACGAATAAGGAAATTCGTAACATTGGTGTCAGAAGTGAAATTACGAATTAAGGACAACGATGAAGTTTGAAGAACTCAAAGTTGAACAACTAAAAAAGGAGTTGAGTAAATTGGATCAACCGACAGCAGGTAATAAGATAGAGCTGCAGAGGCGATTAATAGAAGAATTCAAGCGCCGAAACATTGACATTGACAAATACCAGTTTGAATGCAAGAAGAAATGGAGATATCTGCAAATGAAGCAACTGGTAATGTAGATGTTTCTACAATGTTTGCGGCCATGATGGAAAATTTTGCAAAATTGGACGAAAACTCTAGAATTATTAACGTGAAGCTGGACGAATAATTAACGACAAATTGAATGAGAAATTTGGTGAGAATTCTAGAATTATGAACGAGAAATTAAGCGAGAATTCTAGAATTATTCAGTAAACATCAAATGTCACAAATGAGAAACTGCAAGAAATCTCCGAAGTTATGAGCAATATGGAGATTCAAGTGAAAGATCAATTCGAAAAGGTTGAACATAAGTTCGAGGAAATGGGGCAGAAGATTGAAGAAGTCGAACATAAGTTCGAGGAAGTCGAACATAAGTTCGAGGAAATGGGGCAGAAGATTGAAGAAGTCGAACATAAGTTCGAGGAAGTCGAACGGGAACTAAAAAATGATGTAAGCGAATTGCAAAGGCAAATGAGTGAACTTCAGTTGCAAGAGTGTCCAGTGCGAGTATTTTCTGAAGGCTCTAGTAGATTGAAAGCTCCCAGTTTCGATGGCTCTACACCATTCGACGTTTTCAAATTCCAATTCGAAATGGTCGCAATTAAGAACTTGTGGAACAGCAACGACAAAGCCGAAGTCCTTCAGAGCAATCCCGTCAGTGCCAGAAACAACTACGAGGATATACTGGCTGCGTTACAACGCAAGTATGGTGGCGATCACAAGAAGGATTTATATCGCAAGGAATTAAGAGGCCGAGTGAAAAGCATAATGATACACTTCAGGACTTCGCAACCGAGGTGGAACGTATGGTGTTGATGGCATATCCTGAAGAACCCCAAACTTTCTTAGAGCAATTTAAGATAGAGGCATTTGTTAGGGGCATTAACGATCCTGACGTTAGATATGCGGTATTTGCCTCACAAAGAGCTACATTTGTGGAAACAGTTGCATTTGCTTTGGCGAATGAGACAGCGAGGGTTGTTTCCAGTCAACAGACACATCAAGTGCGAAGGGTAGAAACGGAAGCCGAATCAAAAGATTTGAAAGGCGCCGTTAGCGAACTGAAAGAAGTGATTCGGATTCTCACGAAAGCGCTATGGCAAGCAACAAAATTGAAAGGTGGCAATCATGCAAACCTGGTCATATTGCACGAAACTGCAGAGAGCCACGAAAACGGTCAAGATCTCCAGCGATAACGGCCGATACCGGACGAGTAAATGACCGTGCACATGTAATCGAGCGTAAGCAGGATTCTAAGGCTGAGATAAAAGAGCAAATTATTGACGTCCGATACCTGAGAATTGAATCGGACGACGAGTGGTTCACGGCACAGAGAAGTGATCCTTTTGGCAAAGGAAGAGGATAGACAATTAACGCGGAATGAAATCGCTTCAGAAAGCCCCGTTTTAAAATCATATTGGGCCCAGTGGAATAGCCTGAGATTGCTAGATGGCTGTCTATACCGTGTATGGGAAAGTGAAGATGGAAAAACGGAGAAAAATCTAATTGTGGTACCTGCCTTGAAAGTGAAAGAGATAATTGCAGAATCTCATAATGGTCCGAGTGATAGGCCCCTCGGAAAAGGCAAAACTATGGATGAACTAAGGGAACGTTTCTATTGGGTTGGTCGTCAAAAAGCTGTATCCGAGTGGATTGCAGGCTGCACTCAGTGCTTGACAACTAAAGGACCAACGCAGAGGAGTTGCGAACAGAGACATCAGGAGAGCCCAAGTGCTCCCTTCGAGCGAATATCCATGAGTGTGGCTGGTCCATATCCAACAAGTAGCTCTGGGAACCAATATGCCCTAGTCGTTATAGACTACTTCAGTAAATGGCCCGAGGTGTACGCTATTCCAAATAAAGAAGCGAAAACAATAAGCAAAACTATCGTGAACAACTGGATAAGTCGTTTTGGTGTCCCTTTAGAACTGCATTCGGAGCAGGGTAGGAATTTTGAATCTGCCGTCTTGAAAGAAATACGCGAGAGGAATGGAATTCGTGGTATGAGAACGACATCATTGCGCCCTCGATGACGGCACGGTAGAGAGATTTAATCAGGCTCTCGAAGAATATTTGAGCAATAGAAAATTCTGGGACGAACGCATACCAAAATTCCTTCTAGCATACCGGTCGGCCACCCAGGATACCACTGCCCGAACACCAGCTATTGCCGTCTTCGGAACGGAGTTAAAGCTCCCTAGAAATTTGGAGTTTGGCAACTGCCTAGCATCCGACAGTGGGGAGAATGATGGTATCCCAGGAGAGCTTAGCGAACTTCACGAGTTTGTTCGCAACAAAATAAAGATGGTCAGTAACAAAATGAAAGCCAGGTACGACCGAGCGGCAAATTCCGAAGGATTCCATGAAGGCCAGCTAGTTTTACTGTTCAACCCACAGCGCAAGAAAGGTTTATCTCCAAAACTTCAGACTCACTGGGAAGGCCCTTACAAGGTTGTCAAACGAATAAATGACGTGGTTTATAGAATCCAGAAAAGCCAAAGTCCAAGAGCTAAAATGAAAGTCTTGCATTTGGAAAGACTAGGCCTGTATGGAAAACGGAGGGTTGAGCCTGCTCGAGACGAACAGGCTTAAGTGGGGGGCAGTGTTACGAATAAGTAAAAGCTTTTGCGTGCTGTTAATGACTCTACTAACAGTATGTAAATAACAGGCGGTTAGTGCTGCGCCTGAAAGTATGCATTGTAACAACGTACCAGCTCGCTAACCCAGTAGCATGAATTCACCTCAGAAAAGATAACTCTCCGCCATTCGAGATTGTTCTACAAAGATAAGCAACAACAACAATGTCTAGAAGGTTCTTGAATTCGCTAGATCTACCTTCATTTGTGTATGGTGAGTTGGTATAAATAGCGGAGGTCTTTGGAATGGAGAGTTCAGTTTGTGATTAACCTCCGTAAAGTAAGCAACGCGATTAGATAGTAAAATATAAGACTTTGTTAAAGTGTCATAAATAAAGTAAACTGTTGTACTATATAAGTAAAATAAAAGGAAGTTATTGGGAATAAAACAACGCAAAAAGGACGAATAAGGAAATTCGTAACAATATATTGCTGCCGCCACTTCATACAAAATTGGGAATTGCTAAGAAATTCATCTAAATGGCCGTCAAAGATAATGAGGAAGTTTTTGACTGTTTGAAAAACATATTTCCAAGATGTATCTATTATAGGTGGAAGCGTTAGAACAGCTGATTTCAAATTTTTCTTGTCATTGTGGTCCGACCTTATCAAGTGTTGTTTATACTAATTCCAAGATGTATCTAGTACAGATGTTAGCGTTAAAATAGCAGACGACATTTTTTCTTGTCCTTGTGGTTGTTGCCGATAATTACAACAATTTTTCCTGATATAACCTGAAATAAATACATCTTGACAATTTCGATCGACTGAATTTGACAAGGTCGGCTCCTGAAATATAAACAAAATGCCTTCAATTCCTACTGCTTCTACCTTACTTATTTTGCCATGCATATTTCCAAAACTCAGCAATGACAACATTAAAAAAGGTATTGTTCTCTATTAAAATATTTGCATACCTATGTTTGTTCACTTCGCTCTATTCGCATTGCTATTAAATTGATTTTTAACTTTTTTACTTTCAACAGGTGGTGTCAATGGGCCGGATATAAAAAATAATGCAAAGCGAAATATTCACGAACGTGCTGACAAACAACCACCGGAGAGCCTGGGATGCACTAAAAGCTGTAATTGAGGGCGTTTTAGGAAAGAATCGTGTACAGCCGAAGCAAAGAAATTGGTGAAAACGATGCTCACTAACTCGGGGATCACACACGGCAATTTTACTTGCGCAAGGCTTGAGTTTATAGGAGAGAGAAGGGAAGGGAACGGACGCTCTTCTCCTCTCTCCTATAAACTCCAGACTTGCGCAAGTAAAATTGCCGTGTGTGATCCCCGAGTAACTTTCAGATCATTCAGATCATGGACCTGAACCACCAACAAAAAAACCAAGAGTAACAACTTCACAGGCTTCAACTTCAATGAATATTGCTTAATTTGTTCTTTTGTCCTTTTGCTACATTTCTCGAATTTTCGATGTAAAATAAAGCTGGAAAATTAATACATCTGTGGATACATAGATCTTTGTGGATGGTTTACGAGATTCGAGTTAACTGATGTAAGTCCACAGTTTGGCAGCTATGGGCCCAAAATGGTGATAGAAAAAAATAAAATTTGTCGATATTTTTGAAATTTTGAGGCACTAGATGCAGTTTTGTCTTGTGCCAAAGACAGGAAAACAAAATTCCAATTGGTTTCCGAGATGTAGCCGTTAGAAAAATTGCTTGTTCCTCGGAAAAATTAAGTTTTATACAAAATATACATGAGGCCATAAAATCCGAACAGCAGCTAAACTAGCAAAACTCAAATATGGTTTTGTTAGTTTCCATAAGTGCTTCGAGAAATTTCACACGAGGAGATTCCGGGTTTTATGGTCCTTTTCCCGCGAAAGCTGAACCAAGAAGAGTGTTAATATATACGCAAGAGTATAAGTGGGCTGGTCTTACAGGCACTTAAATTAACCATAAGGCATATATTCCCAGTACAGTCTTAGGACGTTGGGAGAGAAGAAGAATCTCTAGAATAAGATATGAAAAAAAAATGTTAAATGAATATATGGACAAAATAAAATTTAAATTATAAAAAAAAAAAATTCACACGAGGAGTTTGCACTCGATGACTTCAAAAACGGTGCATAGTGTTATTCGATATTAAGACTGTTTTTTTTATTCCATTAACTTTCCAAATAAAATGATCCACACTTAATACTGCAAAATGTGTCAACATTTGCTGTAATGTAATGTCAAAATTGTTGATGGCATATACCGTCCTGTCCCAATATACATATATGCCGTCTTCTCCACGAATGTGTTAAGGGTACTGATGACAACTGGTCTCTTGCCCCCGGCAGAGTTGTTCGTGATCCTTCTTCCTTATGGGGCATGTGTGATGCGACCACCCATAGAGAAATACTTAAGAGTTTCCATTACTTTCTTCGATGCCTCTTTATGACGACGAGGTAGTAGTAGGCCATTTCATAGAGTTTTATTTGCTGCTGTATTTGACCAATTTTACACTTTCGTTGGACATAAAACGGACAGAAATCAAAGGGAATGTGTATTTTCGTTTAATGCAAACAACATAAAATATAATTTAGTTGTCATTAGTATCAATAAACACTATTTAAAATTAGTTCCTGTCTTCTTTGCTCTCTCATTCTCCATCATCGGCCTAGTACCTTTTCGATCAGCTGTGCCATAGAACCCCCCTGGACCAGCCAAATGTTGGATCCGTTCTGTTCCACACTGACAGCAACGATGCCTCAGTCGCTATATGTCGTGAACGGAAATACAGTCAGATCGTTTCTGGCACCAATGCAAGTTCTGGGATTGCTTCCGCCGGGTGTGGCTATTGTCTTGTACCCATTCGACCTCAACCCACAAACCCTGCCGTTAGTAACCCAAGGCTCTTGGATTTGAGCCACATTCACCTCACCTTTTGCTACACGGAGGCTTAAATTGGCGGATGCCACTTTACTATGATGTACATAGTTGGATCTGAAGAAACCGCAAAATTTATTGATCTCTCCACACCACCGTCAACTCCTCTAAGTCGTCAGATGCAACAAAAAGAGTCGTCACCAGTGTTACTGTCAGCAGTGTGTTGAATCACGTCTATAGGCTTAGACAGATTGGTGTCGGATGAGGGGCAACCCTTTTCCTTATGTGCTAGGGTCTTCAACAAGTCTCCATGAATTTCAACATTCGAACTCACAGTCAATATGTTATCCACAGCTTCCTGCTCCTGTTCCGGTTATCACGAGTTTTCAGTTATGGAACTGTTTGTGTCTCCAGTTTGTGGCACTTCCTCGTTCAGAGTCCAGATTCTATCAACATTTATAAATCTTCAAGATTATATGTCCCAAAAGAACGACGAGGTTCATAAGGAACATCGCGTGTCTGCGGACACCATCTGCTGTTCCAGTCGTCAGATTTTCCAATTGAGTGCAAAGAGGAATTAGAAGATTACATACAATGCGACAAGTGCGGAAAAAGCTTTCACTCTCAGTGTACTAAATTGAGCAGAAGAGAATTTGAGAGATTGCTAAAAAATGAGAGCGAAATTTATACCTGTCATTGTTGTGATGAAGGAGGAGATATAAGAAATTAATTAAAAACAATTAAAATCGAACAGAAGAAACTAGAGAAGTTAGAAAAACTGGATCAGTTGACTGAATCGATTACTTACATGTCAGCTAAATTTGATAAAGTATTTGAAGATGTTCAAGAAAATAAGAAATTAAAGAAATTCGTGGGTTAACTGGGCATATATCCCGAGCCTGAATGGCTTTTTGAACAACACCCAGTGCTGTCCCGTCCAGAATTCGAACGAAGCCTCTATTCCGATGTGGAAGAATTTTTCAGAGAATCTCTATGTCTAACAGTAGGGAACTCCTGTTCGACATCACCATATATCTTGATAATCTTAAGAAGTTGACTAAGATCCCTTATTAACATCGGAATGTCTCACCAATCTAGGCCTGCCGGTCTGCCCTCTGTTTATGATTAATCATCTATCTTACTCTCTTACAAAATAGTTACTGAAAAAGTACGCAGACAGTCCTAGTAAAATAATTATATCAAAAATAACAATCCCGAAGGGTCAGGGCCCTTACAAAACGAAGATAACATATATTTCGACAACCAGTTCGATCTTTTGCCTTATCTCTCCAGTTGGTAATACGAGTATCAAGTGTACGCAGGGATTCGTCAACATGATCCCTCAACGGAGTCTTGGTCTTCCTATTTTTCGCCTTGCTTTGAGTTCCCTTCCCTTCTACCGACATGACCTAACCAGCGCAATCGCATTATTTTGATCCGCTTAACTATGTCAATGTCGGGATATAGCTCTTACAGCTAATGGTTCATTCGTCGCCGATACTCGCCGTCATGCACTATAGGGCCATACATTTTTCGGAGTAGTTTTCTCTCGAAGACTCCTAAAGATGTTTCGTCTGCTTGCGATTAGTCCCAAGATTCTGCGCCTCAAAGTAAGACAGGTTGTATGAGAATCTGCTATAGCTGGACTATTGTTACTCGAGAGAGGGCTTCATCTCTAAAGTGCTTGCTTAGCCCGAAATAACATATGTATATTCTCAATCATAATTTCCCTCTTGATCTCAAGGCTTGTCCGAGGTATATAAATTCGTCCACCACCTCGAAGTTATAACGGTTGTCAACGTTCACGTTTTGGTCTAATCGCGTGGAGGCCCTGTTCGTTGAAACCATTAATTTTGTCTTGTCCTCATTTACAGTCAGAACCACTTTTGCTGACTCCTTCTCAATTCTCGAAAACACCGCAGTAACTTCTCTCATTGTGCGCCCAATGATATCTATATCATGTCGCCTTGCCTCGCTTGATTTCGAAAGGTTCGGTAAGATCCTTACCAACTTTCCCTGTGGATTTGGTGTTCGTCAAGGTCATCCTGCAAAGGCGTATGAATTTTGAAGGAATGCCAAGGGCTATCGAAGGCCGCCGTATAATCGACAAATAGGTGATAGGTGTCGATTTGTTTTTCGTCGGTCGGTTTTAGAGTCGGTCGTCGGTTTTCGCTGATCGGATCCAGGATTTGGCGTAGCGTCAAAATCTGGTCAGTTATCGATTTTCGAGACCTAAAGCCACACCGGTATGGTCCAATCAGGCCAGCGAAAATTGGTTTTAGTCTTTCGCAAATTATACTTGATAGAACCTTATATGCTATGGATAAAAGGCTTCTTCCACGGTAGTTAGCACAGAGACTCGGGTGAAGTTTTTTTTATATATGGGGCGTAGTAGACTGAAACTGCAATCGCTGGGCACGCATTCATATAAACGAGATGATGCATGCACCTTATTAGCTCATCGCCGCCAGCCTTAAACAGCTCCGTCGGTAATCCATCGACTCCTGCGGCTTTATTGTTGACCTCGGCTTAGTTTGGAGAAGGTAATTGACGTCGTCGTCCAAATTGTGATCGATTATCTCATCGTCATTGGATATCTCAAGTACCAGTAGCGCGGAGAAATGATCTCTCCATATTCCCAACATGCTCTGCACATCTGCGATGAGATTTCCGTCCATGTCTTTACAGAAGGACAGCCCTGAACTATGTCCATTAGTTCCGATTTTGATTTTTTGGTAGAATTTTCGGGCTTCGTTGTTCCTCAATTTTCTCACTCTCGCGCATTCTCCACTGCCGTTTCTTACGCCTAAAGAGACGTTTTACCTCCTTTCTTTTTCCCCTATACTTCTCAGCCGCAACTCGCGTTGAAATTGACTGAAGCATTGCCATACTTGCAGTGTTCTTGTCATCATTTGCTATGCGACTCTCTTCATCGTACCATGGTTTGGTGCGAAGCGGTTTTCAAAACCAAGTACGGTTGTTGCGGCAGTTTTTACAGAGTCAGAAATGAATTTCCACTGCGCTTCAGGATTGTCATGGGGTGGGTTCTGTGCCAAAAGTAACGAGAGCTTCCTTGAGTAGGCTGTGGCGGTGGCATGTCATAACGTCCAGGGTCATAATGTCCATAGACATTACGACACTATAAAAAGTGTCATAAGGTCCATGGACATTATGACACTTCCAAAAGTGTCGCAATGTCCATAAAGTCGTTGTCATTGTGTCCATGGACATTATGACACTTTTTGGAGTGTCGTAATGTCCACAATAATGCAAAAGGCAACACTTTTGAATAAAATGCCGTTATTCGTTTGTAGTTTGTTAATGTGTCATCAGATGCAGCAGTAAAAGATCAGTGAAGAGAGTACATGCTGCTCTAATTGCAATACTGTGGGGAGAACACACTGAAGAAGAGGCTGAGATAAAAAGTGTCAGGCCGATTTTTTTATTTCCTTTACCCTGACACTTTTTATCTCAGCCTCTTCTTCAGTGTGTTCTCCCCACAGTATTGCAATTAGAGCAGCATGTACTCTCTTCACTGATCTTTGTCCGTATTGTAGACAAATTGTTGAAACGAAGTTAAAAATATTTCAATAAAATAAATAAAACAATTCTAGCACTTTTTCCTACTGTAGGAGTGTCCTTAGACGTTGTGACACTTTTGGAAGTGTCTTAATGTCCATGGACTCCAGAAGGGTCACAATGTCCATAGACGTTGTGACACTTTTGGAAAGTGTCATAATGTCCATAGACGTTGTGACACTTTTGGAAAGTGTCATAATGTCCATGGACCTTATGACACTTTTTATAGTGTCGTAATGTCCATGGACATTGTGACCCTGGACGTTATGACATGCCACCGGCTGTGGCTACCTCTAATAATTGCAGCTTTTCGATGTCTAGGTGTATCTGCGTCTGCTTTCGTACGATTTCGCTCTACTTAATCTTATGCGAACCTTTGCTGTTACCAGGTAGTGATCAGAATTTTTGTTAGTTCCAGTGATCACTCGTACGTCCATTACACTGGATGAATGCTTTCCATCAATTACCACGTGATCAATTTGGTTCTTCGTTCTTTCATCAGGGGCTACCCAAGTAGCCTTGTGGATGTCTTTATACTGGAATCTTGTACCACTAATGACCATGTTTTTTGCCGCGGCAAAGTCAATCAGTCTCATACCGTTGTCGGAACTGTCAGCATGTAGACTGAAATTGCCAATAGTTGGATGAAACACATTTTCCCTGTCTAATTTAGCATTAAAATATCATAGTACAATATGAATGGCATGCCCTTGGCAGCGGTCATACGTTTCCTCTAGGCGCTCATAGAATGTCTTTCGAATCATCATCTTACTCTTCTGTCAAGGCATGCACACAAATTAGGGAAATATAAAAATAAAAAATGGTTTCCCGTTACATCGCACGAAGGGATTAGGGGGAGCTTCTCACAAACCAATGAGCTGTGCACCTTCTAATTTGACACTCACTGATTGGGACCAACAGTTTTACACAGGTTACGAACGGTATTTTGAGAAGCTTTTTCATGGCTAAATAGTCGATAGTGTCGCCGTCAGTCAGTATGCGAAGTGACCGCCGTCGAAAGAAATTTAACGTGGACAGAGCAGGACCTACCATTGCACCACCGAGGGCCACAAAATATAAAAATAATTCGCTTTCATGCGGATTGTGGCTATACGATCACTCACAGGATTGAACCTAGGGATTCGATGTCGCAGTCTTTTGCCAACTACAAATCCGCAACCAAATTCATGTTTTTTCTCATGGCAACTGTAGTATATGTCGCAGTTTCTTTTTTTGTGCAGCCATGTCCTATCCATCGCATTTCCTGGATAGCGGTAATGCCAGCCTTATAACTTTCGAGGACATCTGTCAATTGGATACGTGCACCGGGTCTATATAGAGATCTTACATTCCAGGTGCATATCCGTAAATCGTGGTCCTTATAACGTTTGCGGGGGGTCGTCAATAAATAGGAGTTGTTTCGTTTTCATATATTCACTGCCATTATAACCGGTGGCGGGAGGCAGACCCAGTCCACCGGGCTATCCGCCTTCTAAGGACAAAATAATATGCCCGATAGCTTGATGAGCTTCAGTGACATCAGGCACCTACTAAGCCTGAGACACATCAGTGGTCGCATAACCAATCAGGCTTCTCCTTCGTTTCGCCTCCTCACTCAAGCTAGCTAACGGATGTTTCCGATAAAGCCATTGCCCAGGACATACTGCGTAGAAGTATTGAGCTGCTCACGACTGCTCGAGACGCCACTGCTTTAACCTAAACACTATGGATCTAGACTACTAAGTCGATAAAAATATCTACTAATCCAGGATGTTATGCAGCTAGGAGGAACTACGGGGTGTGTTTTAACGTGTGTCCGATACCAATCCACCTGGGAGAGTAACGGAAGCATTGCCAAGAACGGGGCAAACTTGCTCGAACTTGCCCCATGAGCCCCTTACATACCCGTGGATATCGAATCTGCTCCGACGGCAACGAAGACGTAAGAAAAAGATGGGCAAACTAAACGAAAAACAAAAAGACGACAACAACATGAAGGCGAGGAATGTCTCCGAAAATGAACTCTTGGCTTCTTGCAAGGAGACCATCACTACCCGTCCAAGCACTAGGTTTTTCAGCCATTAATAAAAATCCACAATGAGTTGCCATATCCCTGAAAATGATCAACGATGTTTGTCGAAATATTTGAAAATATTAATAATTAATTGTAATTAAAAGAAATACTTGCAGTGTTTTCTTGTTATTCTTACGATCTTAAGCCAAAGCAAATACAAACCAATGTACAAAAACTTGACAAGCAGCCCACTGTGAAACAAATGAAGAGTCGACACCAGCGCGTGTTATATTCTCAAAAGCATTGATCACTTCTACCATGGATGTAATTCATACTGTACCAACAACATATATACCAAATCTTAGCTTAATACCTCTGACAGTTAGGCATTTTAAATTTCAAGTTGTATGGGCGGTGCCACGCCCCTTTATCCAATCACAACCAAGTATAGCCAAGGACTATCAGCAGGTCATCCGTACCACATTGTTAAATTTTAATAACAATCGGTCTGTTAGAAAAGAGGTCAGAGCGATTTTTGAATAGGGGACGTGGCACCGCCCACTTCCATCCTGGCTGTAATTCGAACTGTGCGAACAACATATATACCAAATATCATTTTCATACCTCTGATAGTTCATGAGATAAAAAAAAATGGTTTCCCATTACATCCCATGAAGGAATTGGGGAGAGCTTCTCACAACCAGTGAGCTGTTCGCTTTGTAGTTTTTATACTCACTGATTGGGACCAACAATTTTAACCGGTTCCGAACGGAAGCTTTTTCATGGCTAAATACTCGATAGTGTCGCCGTCACTATGCGTCCAAAATGCAAAACAAACTCAAACTAATTTTTATGTATATAGATAGATATAAGTAGATAGATTAATGAGAGTATAGAAGAACTACAGAAATTGGGGAACAAGCTGAAGTTCGATGCCAAGATGAAGATTTTCTCCAAAACAGCCACAGACGATTAGATGGGCGAGACAATGGATACCCGCAGTGTGCCAGAAGGAGATGACAAGCAAGATGATGCAACACAAACATAAAGTTGCTCAGCTTAATCTCAGACGTAGCAAGCTACCATCAAATAACCTAAATGTCCTTCTCAACGAGGTTGACATAGACATACATACATATACATTTTCCAATAACCATATATAGTGGCAGACGAGTTAAATCAGGGGGTTTATATGTTACAGCTGATCAAAAAGGTACTAGGGAAATGATGTAGAATGACAGACCAAAGAAGACATAGAGACTATAGACTATGCAGCAAACTAAGTTTAAATAGTATTTGATAGATACCAATGACAGCTAAATTATGTTTATGTTGTTTACATCGTACGAAAATACGCATTCCCTTTTATTTCTGGCCGTACTACGTCTAACCAAAGAGTAAATTACAATAGCAACTCGAACTCGATGAAATGGCCTACTACCTCGTCGTCATCAAGAGAACGTGAAGAGAGGCATAGAGGCTCTTGTCTATTTCTCTATGGTTAAATGCGAGGAGTACCGATGACACAGCTGATCAAGTTAGTACTTAGAGAACTTATAGAGAAAATGCTTTCAAAGAAAAAACGGTGATAGGTGACTGGGTTGCGTTATGCGATTTTCATACTTTTGCAGGCGCGTGGGAGTCAATTTTGCCAATTAAATTTAAAAAAGGGATATTCAGTGAAAGACATCAAAATGTAATGAAGTGTTAGAGTAAAATTATTTGTGTAGATTCAAATTAACACGCAAATTGTTAAAATTACAGATTTCTCTCATTCTCTATTCATGTTGCAAGTCTTCCACGGACTTTGTTAGTGCATAAAACAGATGTTGCAAACTGTTGTTAATATTACTCGGTGGTTAAATGTCTTAACAGTGTTCCACACAAACTATTTAATTGTAAAACAACTGATATACCCAGATCTTGTATTCTAGTAGTCGAAAATAATATGTGATGATGTTCTGAATCCAGATCTTAGTTCCCCAGACGTGACAGTTGTCTCCACGTGGGATGCAATATAACATGAAACGTTAATGGCATTCGTGTATATGGTGCATAATAGAGGGTCCCCCGGAAGAAGTGAGAAGAGTTGTTGCTGCAGCAGCAGCAAGAGGTTATGATCTGATTTTATGCTGTAATGCCATACAGACGACTTTGGGTAGCAGTAGGATCAACGAAAGAGGTAAGTCACTTTTTGGTTTATTTATGTCTACTAAATCTACAAACGTGTAACAGCGGTAATAAACCCACATTTACTTTTCCGACTTCAGAAAAATGCAAATCGTGGGAAGAAGTCCTGGACATCACCTTGATGTCCCATAATAGCCTCTTTGACATAGAGAATTAGAGAGTATCGGAAGATATACTCTGGTGGACCAAAGAATTAAATGAGCTGAAGAAAAAAGCAAAAAGTTATTTCAATCAGTTTTACATCGGCAAGGACTGGAAGCAGTTCAAGAATACACAGCGACAGTAAAGAGAGGTCAAGAAGACAGAATGGAGATCCTATTGCGAGTCGATAGACAGCATCAAGGAATCGTGTAGATTGACTAAGATTCTGTCCAAGTATTACACAAATCCATTGCTCATACGGAGTCTGGCTGAGTCATGGACTGAGCAGCAGTCCCTAATGTGACTGCTGGATACACACTTTCCACATAGCGGTACAAGGAATACTTATAGAGTTAAATCGTCGACAGTGGAGGTGGGCGATGATGATACTACAGATACACAGATTTTTATTGTCATAATTATGTGGGCCATGAATTGTTTTAATAAGGTTAGTTCCCCTGGCTCCGGCCATTATACACGAAAATGAATCTGTGAATGATTTATACTAGTAGTCCTATCAGATCGTTAGTGAATGCGCAAAGAAAAGCGTTTTTTGAACCGACATCACAGCCGATAGTCCGGCGTTATGGCGTGGGGTGCTATTACTTACTATGGCACCATCGATTTTGAATTTCTAAGTGCAAAACTGACTGATGCAAGGTATAAAACGTTATTGGAATCGGCTTTTCTGAAGTTCAGTGAACTATTTGGTCCAATATCTTGGATATTGCAACAGGATAAAGCCCCTATACACAACGCCAGAGTAGTAAAGGACTACATTGCAAGCCAAAATGTTAATATTCATGACTGGCCACCCTATTCACCAGATCTAAATATTATCGAAAATGTCTGTGGTTGGTTATCTCGAAAGGTCTATGAAGGAGGTAGACAATTTGATGACAAGCAGTCACTAATTCAGGCCATTAAGGAAGCTTGGAATCAAATTTCGTTGGATTACATAAATTCTCTTTATCTCTCAATGAAAACCCGTATATTTGAAGTTATTAAAAACAAAGGGGGTTGTACCCATTACTAATAGTTCTTGAATAAAGTAAAATAAATTAAAAAGACAATAAAAACAGTTTTTTATTAAAATTAGTTAAAGTGCCTTTATTCCAGTGAACCAAAAAAAGTAGCACATTCTTGGACTTTTTTTATAAATTGCTCAAAAAAAGTTACTTAGTTCAGTAACCACTATTGTCATGATTTTTTATATATCTCAAGATGTCTAGCTTCCACTTCCATTTTAAAATTCTGCAATCGGTTACAAATTGCAAAAGATACAGGCTGCTGAATATGGAATTTTTAGTGCCTTTAAATAAGTGAACCGGAGTGTATGTGGTCTTAGAAGTTGGTTGCAAAAAATTGCGCAATTGATTAAACTTAACGGCGCGTGAATCATGAACGCAACAACGCTGATTCAAACTTTATTATGACCTTTGAAAAGCTACTGAAAGTAGAACCATTAAGCCTAAAAATTGGGCTTCCTCGGAAATATTTGGTAAAGTAAATGAACCGGCTCACAGTGGGCTGGATTTTGGGACAGTGGGCAAAAATAGGGAAATGCGGGTACTTAAATTGTGGACGGTGATTCCTCAGTTTTTGAACTCGCTGATGTCAAATCTCGAATAAAAATTTTGAAAAAACAATGGAAGTGAATTTTTGTGAATAAAAAGCACCCGATTTTAGGGGAAAATGCTACGTGTATGGTTTTGAGCTCGTTGATTTTAAATCTGAAATAAAAATTTTGGAAAAACAAAATGGTGGACCGGAAGTGACTTTTTTGTGAATAAAATGGATCCGATTTTGGGGGCAAATGCTACATGTATGGTTTTGAGCTCGCTGATTTTAAATCTGAACTAACAATTTTGAAAAAACAAAATGGCCGACCTGGTGTATTGATCGGCACAACTCACAAACTGTTCACTATGAGAAACTGATATTTTCATATTTTAATAATTCTGTATTCGAAGGAAGAAGGAGGAAGAAATTATTTACAATGCATTCAGATTTTTTTTTTATTTTATACAGTGAAAACATTGTTAGATGATTGATACATTTTAGGTATAAAAAAAGAATTAATCGTCGTCGTCTAAAGAATTATTAGATTCGGATTCGTCAGTCGAGTATTCACTCGTCTCCTGCAATTCGAATTTCTCACGTGAGGTACGGAGTAAAAACTGCAAATGGTCTGGGACTAAATTTGTTCCTTTCTTCGGATACCTCTTACCGATGCTCGACATGTACGGACAGTTGTGGACTGTCGGTGGCATACTGTAACAAGGGTATAGATGTACGTACATTTCAGGGGTTTGAAAATAATACTGTTGGAACGCAGTGACATTTAGTATATATGTAGCATGGTTTCATAATATTCTCGTCTACACCCAAAATGTGTGCTGATACTCGTAATATCGTGTTTTCGAAGAAACTTCTCGCAGTGTTGCCGTCGTTGCAGCTACCAAATCCCTGTTTCGGTTGATCGACAATTAGATGCAACTGTGTTTTTAATGCGGCTTGAATAGTTCGTTTTCGCTTAGCAATAACTTTTTTCCCCGTCTTCTTTGCGGGTTTGCCGCTTATAAATGCCAATTTTATAGCCGATGTGCAAGAAGCAGAGCGTCAAACAGGTACGCCGGCGCGGACCGACGACGTTTTATTATGCTTCTCAAATTGGATGCGAAGTCATGCGCAGGCTGAAATTTGTAGAAATATGTAGAATCTCAATAACATTAACAAGCCGTTGCAATATATCGATGGCTTAATATAAAAAGGGCCTAACTCGATTTTTTGTTACTTGACAGGAGAAGGAAAAAACTTAATAAAATCCGTAAAATTTTAGATACAAAAAAAGTTTTAATGCAATTTTTAATAAAAAGAGGCAACACATTTTTGGAAATTGCATTAAAACTTTTTGTTGTATCTAAAATTTGACGGATTTTATTAAGTGTTTTCCTTCTCCTGTCAAGTAACAAAAAATCGAGTTAGGCCCTTTTTATATTAAGTCATCGATATGTACATTAACCTCGGTACTCCTCGGCAGTTTTACTTATCCACCTTTTAGTTACGTTATTTTAATTTATTTCATGCTGGAAACGTAGACATTAAGCGCCCATTTAAATGTGTCATATACAGCATTTCGAATAATTTTACCATACGAAAATAATCTGTAAACCTTTAACACTACCGTCGTTCAAACCGTTTTCAAATCGGCAGCGTAGAATAGAAAATATATCTCTTCGCGCGAGTCGAATATTTCGCGGAGGGATATAGCGCGCGCGACGGGTCAACTTTTGAATGTTGCCAGTTTCAACATAGAGTGCAGAAACATGCTGTCTATCGAATTCGAAAAACCGAAAATTCGATTTCTGATTTTTGCCCATATTTTTTTAATCCAGCCCACTGTGCGGCTGTATGAAAATTCGCTCAAAGAAAAATGTAAATAAAACCATAAGCCTAAACCCTAAGGTGCTGATGAGAAAACTCACAATCTTTGAAACGATCGTCCGCCAATGTGAGTTAACATCGCAGTGCCGACTATTTAATTTGTTTAAATAAATTATTTAAATTGTATCATTATTTGCAGAAATAAAAACAAATGCAGATCGAATAACATAAAATTAAATCATACACTCCGGTTCACTTATTTAAAGGCACTAAAAATTCCATATTCAGCAGCCTGTATCTTTTGCAATTTGTAACCGATTGCAGAATTTTAAAATGGAAATGGAAGCTAGACATCTTGAGATGTAAACAGGAATCATTACAATAGTGGTTTCTTAACAAAATAACTTTTTTTGAGCAATTTAGAAAAAAAGTCTAACAATGTGCTATTTTTTTGGCTTTTTAATGAAAAACAGTTTTTCTTGTTTTTTTTTAATTTATTTTATTTTATTTAAGAACTATTACTCGTAGTAATAACTTTTTAATAACTTCAAATATACGGGTTTTCATTGAGAGATAAACAGAATTTATGTAATCCAACGAAATTTGATTCCAAGCTTCCTTAATGGTCTGAATTGCTGCTTGAACTGCTTGTCATCAAATTGTCTACGTCCTTCATAGACCTTACGAGATAACCAACCCCAGACATTTTCGATAATGTTTAGATCTGGCGAATAGGGTGGCCAGTCAAGATTATTAACATTTTGGCTTGCAATGAACTCTTTTACTACACTGACGTTGTGTATACGGGCAATATCCTGTTGCAATATCCAAGATATGGGACCAAATAGTTCACTGAACTTCAGAAAAGCCGATTCCAATAACGTTTTATACCTTGCATCAGTCAGTTTTGCACTTTGAAATTCACGATCGATGGTGCCATAGTACGTAATAGCACCCCACACCATAACGCCGCCCTCTCGGCTGTGATGTCGGTTCAAAAACGCTTTCCTTTGCGCATATCATTTAAATAATAGTTGTAGCCATCAGGCCCATCCAAATTAAACTTCTTCTCATCCGTAAATAAAACGGTTCACTAGTTATTTACATGACCTCTTGGCTACACATCCCATACCATGTAGTCTCTTGCGAATTGAAGCCGCTTTTCCCTACGAGGAGCATTAAGTTGCGGCTTTTTTTGTAATTTCAGGTATTTAAGATGCACTCAGCTCTTAATTACTCTGCGTACTGATGATTTGCTCGCTTCCACTCCAGCTTGAGCTCTTATTTTTACAAGGATAAGGCAGAATTAGAAGCCATTTTTTTCTCATACGTAGATAAAGACAATGAAACCCTTCCTTTAAAATTGTTTCCATACCCCTCGGGGTCCTTGATGTAATTGTCGACAACTGTTGGGCTCCGTCCAATTTTTTAGCTATTGCGCGGTTAGAATATCCTTCAGAACGATAAACATCGATTTTAGTTTTTTCCGATAGATTTAAAATTTTTTGTTTTGCCATTTTGACTCGTAAAATGATTAAGATGTAATAAATTGTAATAAACAAACGCTCCCTACAAAAAATCATCGCTTACTTTAAAAATAATACAGTGACTTTATTCAAGTGAACCAAAAAAAATAGCACAGTTTTGCACTTTTTTTATAAATTGCTCAAAAAAAGTTCTGTAATTAAGAAACCACTATTGTCATGATTTTTTATGTATCTCAAGATGTCTAGCTTCCAATTCCATTTTAAAATTCTGCTATCGGTTACAAATTGCAAAAGATACATGCTGCTGAATATGGAATTTGTATTGCCTTTAAATAAGTGGCAATGCGACATGCAGAGTAAGCCGGATGAAATGATTACATTGGCAAAGAATTTTGGACTTAGAGTCCCCCATTGTACTTGATGGCCAGCGCATCCAGTATGTCGATTCGTTTTGCTATCTTAGTTATAAACAACAGATATAAACAACAGACTTAACAATGCCAGTAGTGCGATTCACTAACTTTTAGCGAACCGACAATCGCTATGTTACTTAACGATTTTTGTCGCTTGGAGTAACGATTATGTGATTCACTAACTCATACTTAACGATAGTAAACAGCTGACTTTTTGTGTTTTGTGTTATTGAAATTGATATTATCCATGTAAATGTCAAAACATACGAAAAGCATAGAGGAATCGAAACAACAAACAAATTTCTGTTATAAAATTGTATTTGTTAGTTTATAAACGTTTTAACAAAGTATGTACATATATATATATATTTGATATTTGTGCATAATATATTTTTTAGAATGACTACAAATCCAAGTGGGAAACGGAGCCGCGCCTTGCCGGAGCAACTGTTTTCTGTGACAAAACATATCCTAAATATTCGAAAGCCATTTTTAAACGAACAGTAATTAAAAAATTACAAAATTTCAAAAAAAAACAACCTCAATTGTAAAAGGAAAAATTTGTGTTTTGTTGAACTTACAACACAAAAATAGTTGTCGTTAATTTTACGATAGTCGAATCGCTAACTTCAACAGCTGTTTTATCGATAGCGAATATCGTTATCAAACTGCCTGCAGAATACCAAAACCGTTAATTTTATCGATTCGATTATCGTTAACATAGCTTACTGAATCGCATTACAGATCGGCTTTTGGTCGTTTAAACAAAGTTTGGACATCATCTAAAATTACACTGAGAACGAAAGCGCGAATATTCAACTCATGCGTTAAATCAAACCCTTTATATGTTGGAAAAATCTAGCTGTTTTAATAATAACGGGTTTTTCAATAAGAGCGCTACAAAAGGTTTTTTAAATAAAACAAAACCGGTTTTAGATACCAATGAAATTCTTTATTCCTGTGAGAGTACGGTCGATGCCATTATGTATGGAACTCGATTTCTTTTGCATGGCCACCACGGGCACGCTTGCAGAAGTCCAGACGCTGAACCCAATTTTCGACGGTTTTCAAGCATAAATCGGCCGATACTGCTGCAATTTCACGTTCGATATTCGTACGAAGTTCATCAATCGTCGCTGGCTTGTTGGCATAGACCATAGACTTGACGTAGCCCCACAGGAAATAATCTAACGGCGTCAAATCGCACGACCGAGGCGGCCAATCGACTGGGCCATTTCGTGAGATAACACGTTCACCAAACTTGGTTTCCAATAAATTGAATGTGGCATTCGCTGTGTGGCTAGTGGCGCTGTCCTGTTAGAACCACATGTCCTCCAAGTCCATATTATCCAATTGGGGCCAAAAATATTCGGTTATCATTGAACGGTAGCGATTCGCATTCACAGTAATGTGCCGGTCTTGATCATCACGGAAGAAGTACGGCCCATAAACCGTGGATTGCTGTCTGACCAATAACGCATATTTTGCTTATTGACGAAGCCATTCAGCCAGAAATGAGCCTCATCGCTGAAGATGAGTTTCCGATGAAAATCCGAATCATTTTCAAGTTGTTGCTCAGCCCAATTCACGAACATACGACGCTTATGGTGGTCAAGCGGCTTCTGTTCTAGCGTCAATTTGATCTTGTAAGAATGTAGGCCAAAATCTTTTCGCAAAATTCGCCACAACGACGTCACAGAGATGCCCAACGCTTGAGAACGACGTGTGAGAGACACATTTGGGCTTGCTTGAACTGAAGCCTCAGCGGCAGCAATATTCTCGACACTACGGGCACTTCTTTGTCTCACTGGCTCGGGAACATCTTGTACTGTGCCTGTGGATTCAAATTTTTCCACTAGACGCTCAATTGTTGATCTGGTAGGACGATTATGACGACCATAAATTGGACGTAGCGCTCTTAAAGTTGAGGCCACTGACTCCAAATTTCGGTAGTAAATTTTAATAATTTCGACTCGTTGTTGGCTCGTATATCTTTCCATGATGAAATGGCAAACCTTACTGAAGAGAAATGTCAAAAGAGCGGGAAAAAATATGGCGTCGTTTGCTGTCCCTACCGATTTACTTTTGTAGCGTCTCTGTTGAAAAACCCGTTATATACTTCAACATAAATATTCTACATACATAGGGAAATACTTCAGTTGTGAAAAGATGTATGTTCATTCAAGTTTTTCCATTTTCGAGTTAACACTGTTTAATAAATATTTTGTAAAAAGTTTTTCTGTGTTAAATCCAGGAATTTTTCATCAGGTTATGGGCCCAGCACGCTTACTGGGAATTTGTTCTGAATTTATAAGGAAATACTGGAGAGAGGTTTAACACCGGAAAATTATTGGTCAAAAGGGAAAATAATGACGTCACCACCATACCAAATTGAAAAGCTTGATGAGAGGAACTATGAGACATGGTCCGTTCATATGAGAAGCAGTCTAATTCATAACGGGTATTGGAAACATGTTAATGGTTCGTTAGTAATAGTCTCTTCCGTGACACCGGAGAAGAAACAGGAATGAGAGAAAGCGGATGAGAAGGCGTTGGCAACGTTGATGTTAAGTGTAAAATCGTCGCAATTGATTTGCATTAAAAAGATGTCTACAAGCCTAGTGGTCCAATGCAGAAGGTATTCCTGTACAAGAAACTCTTAAGTGAAAATATAAAAGAGAGCCGGAATATGGCTGATTACTTAAATGTGTTTTCCGATCTAACGGAGAAGCTTGCTGATGTTGGAATTCATATGCAAGATTAACTACTCGTCATCATTCTCTTGTCATGCTTGGGTACGGATTATGAAAACTTTGTTGTAGCTATGGAGACGAGGGATTCATTGCCTACTTTATCAGTGCTGAAACAGAAATTGTTGGATGAATGGGAACGACGAGATCAGGCCAAAGATGAAGATCCCCCAACAAGCCAACAAGCTTTTGCTGTTGCAAATAAGAACATGAATGGATGGAAAAGGAATTCTGCATTTAAGAAAGAGAAAGGAAAATGTTTTAAATGTGGTAAAATGGGGCACTATGCAAATAAGTGTAAGTCAAAGCTCGGAGATCACAAATCATACTCACTGATTGCCATGGCTGAGACAAGGAATACGTGTACATTATCGTTGTGGTACATAGATAGCGGAGCCAGAAGCCATATGTGTTCGAACCGTAAGTTTTTCACACAATTAGACAACAGTGAAGAAATTATAATTCTGCCTGACAAGAAGACTATAACAGCTAAGGGAAAAGGATCTGTTGTCATGAAAGTAAATGGATCTGAGTTCAAGTTGAAGAATGTGGTATTCTCGCCTGACTTAAATGGTAACTTCATTTCAGTTAACCGGTTGGTGGAAAATGGTTGCTGCGTTAAATTTAATGAAAAAGGGGCAACAATTACCGATGACGGAAACTGATATTGCAAGCAAAGCGTGAAAACTTTACTTTTATTGACTATATTACAACCTCATGAGGTCAGACGTCTTACACATATTAATTAAACAAACAAATTAAACAAATGTCAACATATTCTTCCAACTGGCTCTATCCTTCGCCTTTTCTCGCCAATTGGTAACACCAAGGATACGGAGGGATTCTTCTGGCTGGTCTTTCCAGCGGAGTCTTGGTCGCCCTCTTTTCCTGCTTCCATCGGGTACGTTACCAAAAATCATTCTCGCTGGCTCATCTTCATCCATTCTGATAACATGGCCTAGCCAACGCAATTGGCCCACTTTGATTCGTCTACCTATGTCCACGTCAGAATAGAGATTATATAGCTCTGCGTTCCAGCGACGTCGGTACTCTCCGTTTTCCCTAACAGGACCATATATTTTACGGAGAATTTTTCTCTCGAAAACTCCCAGGTGTTTTTCATCCGCTTGCGATATGATCCAAGTTTCGGAGCCATATGTCAAGACAGGTAAAATGAGAGTCTGATATAGCTGGACTTTTGTCCGTCGAGAGAGGGCTTTGTTCCTAAACTGCTTGCTGAGCCAAAAAATAACATCTATTTGCAAGCACAATTCTCCTATCTATCTCCAGGCTGACGTTGTTGTCCTTGTTCACGGCGGATTCAAGGTAAACAAATTCATCTACCACTTCAAAATTAAATCGGTTGTCAACGTTCACGTGCGGACCAAGTCGAGAGGTTTCCTTGTCGTTGGCACCATCAAATTTTGTCTTGCCCTCATTAACAGCAAGATCCACCTTCGCTGATTCCTTTTCGATTCTTGAAAATACTGCAGTAACCTCTCGCAAATTTCGCCCAATGATGTCTATGTCGTCAGCATACGCCAGCAACATATGGCTTTTCGCGTTAATGGTCTCCATTAAGATGGTGAACTATCTTCCACTATCATTACCTCCTGATGTTCAGTGGAAGAATCTGAGTGGAGTTGTGCTGAAAAGTGGTCTCTCCACATTTTGAGCACACACTGCTTCTCAGTCACCAGATTCCCATTCTCGTCCTTGCAGGAGGGCAGCCCATTATTAGGCCCGTTGGTCGATCTTCTTACCCTCTGGAAAAACTTTCGGGATTCACCATTCATCCTGCACATTTCCGTTCTCTCGCTCTCTCTCTCTGCTCCCACTGCCATTTTTTTCGCCTAAATAGTTGGTTTTCCTCCCTTCTCAGCTTCTTGTACCGCTCACTCGCAGCACGCGTTGTAACTGACTGTTTCGTTGCCATACGTGCAGCGTCTTTTTCATCAGTTGCAATGCGACATTCTTCGTCGTACCATGGCTTATCCTTCTGCGGTTTTTGATAGCCAAGTTCAGTCATTACAGCGATCAAAGAATGGGAGATGTGCTTCCACTGCGCACCTGCGTCTTCGGGAGGGGGGTGTATTCTGCTCTAGCAGGAGAGAGAGTTTCTGTCGATAGGACATTGATATCTCCGGTATTTGTAGCTTGTCAATATCCAGCTTTTCCTGTGTTCAGCTTCGTACGTTTTTCGTCCTGCTCAATCTCGTGCGAACTTTCGCAGCTACCAGGTAACGATCCGAGTCGATATTGGCACCTCGAATCACACGTACATCCATTACACTATAAGAGTGCCTGCCATCTATTACCAAGTGATCAATCTGGTTCTTCGTCCGTTGATCAGGAGATATCCAGGTCGCCTTATGAATGTCCTTAAGCTGGACAGAAGGACAGAAGAATATGTCCACTACTTCGAAGAGCTTCAGTGGCAGGGTCACCTAATAATCCTGAGACGTATCAGTGATCGCATTACCACTCAGGTTGCTCATTCGTTTCGCCTTCTCACTTTAGCTAGCTAACGGAGGTTTCCGATAAGCCATTGCCCAGGACATACAGCGTGGAAGTAGTGAGCTGCTTGGACTGCCCAATGAAGGAATCATTTCTGGCCACTCCCAAGTGAATGGCTATAAGAAACTTTCCACCTCCAAGGACAGTCAAAATGTGAAAACAGTTTATTTAAGTTTAACACAGAAGAAGTCAACCAAAAGCTGTGTTCGATGAGTACCACGAGTCAATTATGGCATAGGAGATATGGTCATCTGAACTACTAAAGCCTCAATGAACTGTGTTCGAAGGAAATGGATGAGGGAATGAAAATAGATTCCAAGGAAATTGAAAACTGTAAGGTGTGTATGACTGGTAAAATACATTCCTTACAATTTCCAAAGCATTCCGAAAATAAATCAGAAGAATTGCTTGAAACAATACACTCTGATATATATGGGCCTATGAATGTGGATTCAGCTGGGGGATCCAAGTATTTTGTAACATTCATAAATCTCGAAGAATATTTTTATACTTTTAAAGCGCAAGAAGGAGGTCTTCGAAAAATTCAAGCCTTTCAAGAGTTTGGTGGAGCGTCAGAAAGGACGAAAAATAAATATCCTGAGAAGCGACAATGGCGGGGAGTACGTCAACCAGAATTTCGATCGGTATCTGGAAGAAAACGGAATACAAAGGCAACTAACAGTCCCTTATACCCCACAGCAAAATGGTGTTGCTAAACGAGCAAATCGGACACTGGTGGAGATGGGCCGTTGTCTACTTATTGATGGGAAATTAGATCAAAGTTTGTGGGCTGAAGCTGTTGCCACAGCAGCATACCTAAGAAATAGATGACCATCGAAGACTTTCGATGATAAAACTCCGTATGAAATATTCCAAGCCGAAAGTGAATCATTTTAAGGTATTTGGTTCATATGCAGTTGCACTGAATAAGAAAAGGAAAGGCAAGTTTGCAGATAAAGGCTAAAGTTTGGTGATGGTTGGTTATTCGTTGGTATCAAAGGCGTACAGATTGTATGATCAAAAGACTGGAAAAGTTATCGAACGAAGAGACGTTTTGTTTGACGAGAATAATCGAACAGGCGGAGACTCACCCGAAGATAATTCAGAATTTATTACACTTGATGAGATTTCAGAAAATAATAATAACACAGTAGAAAATCAGACCGCTGTGGAAGAACCAATTTTATCATCAGAAATTTAGAACCGTGGAAATGCACAACCTGGTGGGGAGGTATCTAGTTCTGACATCGACAGCTATTATGAAATGGATGATTTACATGGGTTTTCGTCTGAGGAGGAGATACCAATATCAAATGGTCGGGTGATGCGAAGTGGAATGTGGTGGAGGATCAAGTACCGAGTACTTACAAAGAAGCACTATTCTGTAAGTGTTGCGATAAATGGACTGAAGCGATGAAGAAAGAATTGGCGTCTTTGAAAGAAAAGAAAACGTGGTCACTGAAAGATCTTCCAGCTGGGCATAAAGCTATAAATTGTAAATGGTTGTTTGCGTTGAAGAGAAATGAAGAAGGCGAAGTCATTAGGCACAAGGCGCGACTGGTAGGGAAAGGATGCAGTCAGAGGTATGGTATTGACTACAAGGAGACATTTTCACCGGTTGTCAGGTATGATACCATTAGAATGCTGCTGGCTTTAGCGGTTGAACATGGAATGCACTTACACCAATTGGATGTTGTAACAGCGTATTTAAATGGAGATCTTCAAGACGAAATTTACATCAAACAACCTGAGGGATTCGAGGATAAGAAACATCCCAAGAAGGTCCTTCGTCTTCATAAATCATTGTATGGACTAAAGCAAGCAGGCCGAGAATGGAATTCTAAATTGAATAGTCATTTGTGTAAAATGGGATTTAAAAGCTGCAACAACGAACCGTGCCTTTATAAAATGAACAGAAACGGAAATTTAATTCTCATTGCCGTATATGTTGATGACCTCATTATAGCTTGTAAAGATGAAAATGAAATTTGTAAGGTGAAATTGGAGATTGGTAGAGAATTGGAAAAAGGGTTGTTGCAACACTTTTTAGGAATGGAAGTAAATCGATACTTCAACATAAATACATACATAGGGAAATACTTCAGTTGTAAAAAAATATATGTTCATTCTAGTTTTTCCATTTTCGAGTTAACATTGTTTAATAAATATTTTGTAAAAAGTTTTTCCGTGTTAAATTATTTTTCGGTCCAGGAACTTTTCATCAAGTTAAACATGGCAAATGACAACTGCAAAAGCACAGGAATTGCAGACGTTCATAAATAAATGCCTACGCATAACAAACCGAATATTTTATCCCAACACAATTACTAACACCGATCTATGGAACTTGACGAACCAATTGACGAAGAACCAATTATTCATCAAATAAAAAGAAGGAAATGGATAAGCCATACATTACGAAAAGCACGTGATAGTATCTCCAAAGCAGCAGCAGAACGGAATCCCCAAGGCAGCCGATGGCCGGGCCGCCCAAAAACACTTGGCGCAGAACAACAATGAAAGAACTGAGACAAAAACAGCTAACTTTTGATGATAGTAAGAACCTATGCCATGATAGAATAAGTTGGAATAATCTTGAAGAAGCCCTATGTTCCCCAGTGGAATAAATAAAGGAAGAAAAAAGATCGTGTAATTTATAACACGGGAAAATCAATCTTCTGAAGGAAATGTGTCATAACCTGCAAACACATCGGATAAAACCCCGCATTCTTGTTTTTTTTTTGTTTTGATATGTGAGAGTGGTTGTGTTCTACTGAGTATGATTGACGAGAACGGAGTTTAAATAAAAACGTCAACGGAAAAAGAGAACAGCGAATTGATTTATTAAAAACGTGATACAGAATTAAATTTTCAATTAAATCGAAAGCACTAAAGAAACTCTATTATAAAATCTTATTATTAATAATAATTGCACTGCTGGTGTGCAAAAGTTAATGGACCGAAACCGAAAAACGCCTTGAAATTCAACAGAACATTTTATAACAAGAACTCAAAGGGATTTGTACGAAATTGGAGGGACACTCTAAACACCAAACCTAATGAAAACTACCTAGGTCAGTTGAATAAATACAAATTTCGAGAAGTTTTAAATTTTTCTGAAATGTATAAATAAGCTATCTGAATAGTGTTAACACACGTTTTCCGTGCCAACTAGTAATGTATGTATAAACAGAGAATTTTCTATTAAATGCTAAGCGAACATTTGGAGGGGTTATCAAGTAAAAAAATGTAAGCTATTTTTCGTTTACAAATTGTTAAAAATTTAGCCGCTTGCCTTGAATTCGAATACGATACATATGTAGAACCTAAAGTGATTTTTATTATAACGATTATTTTCTAAACCACTAATATAGCAGTAAATGTTTCGTTCATACATAACTTATTTCTATTTATAAATCAATACAGTCAATATTTACCTTTTTCGCTTTAAGCCTGGTTACTCTATCCGGTTCCAAAGCCAAATGCCAATGTTTGTCGTCTAATAATTCGTTTAGTAGTTGCTTAGCCATCCCTAAGTCGTTATACTTGAATGAATTGTCCTTCTTCTTGGCCGTAGATAACCAAAGCATAACTAAAAGAATTTCATTGTTGGCGGGGCTTTGTTGCTGCAGCATTTCCATAAGATGGTCCATGATGATTCGATTAAGGACTGGTATTCGACCCAGTGTAACACATATGTCTTCTAAACACTTTATACATCTTTCGGATGTGATGTATTTAAAACTCCTCCAAGGAAGTTTGCTCGCTTCTAGATAATCACTGTCTTTATCTATGTCCCGCAAAGAATATTCTTCTACCAGCAGATTTAAAGAGACGTTGAAATCTAAGGCCGACAACAAACACATAGAAAACATTTCCAAATTATGAGGAATTGAAAGAAGTAGTTGCAGTTTGTGACAACTTAATGATTTAAAAAACCCCTTTATGAAAATAAACTCAGTGTACTGTTCGGATGCATCACATCTTTGTATGATTCGCGGTAATTTTGTGAGATGCTCATCCAAAAGTATTTCCGAATTTTCATCAAAAAAACTGGCGTTTGAGCTAATCGACTGCAAATTATCTACACATGATCGGCACAGATTTCTTATGTGTATATCATCGTCTTCGGTTAGAGCTACCACGGTCTCTAGCATAAATACAAAGTTCTCCTTGAGATTATGAGCACAGCTCTGTATTAATAAACAGCACATTTCTGCGTATTCCTTACGGACCTTTGTCGATGTATGTGACCGAAGTATGCTTGTTTCCGAAAATATTACGCGTAATTTCTTTGAAGTTGCTTCAGTCCATTGTGCAGATCTGCCATCACACTGCATTTGATTCATTCGTGCCTCTAATTCTTCGCGATTCTTATTTATGCCTAAAATATCATTTTCGCTTTTAGAATTCGGCAATGAAGAATGATTTGCAGATATTAGCTTTTTAAATGCTTGCACGTCATATTTCACATGTATGACGTCTTCCATAGTCTCCTCATATATCACACATAATATTCTGCCCAATGCTTTAATGGAATTCTGAAGGGGTACAAATTTGTGTATTTAAACTTTATAGACATGTATACAAATTTCATTAAACTTACAATTTTTATAGTTTCCCCAATTTTCTTATCAGCTAATGAAGTGCGGTAAAGAAGAGTAACAATTTTAGGCAGAAATATGAAGAGAACATCGGCCACCTGATTACGCAAAACAACGTCCATTCGATCAGCTTCTTCGTGGACATAGAAAACGCTCAGTAAACAATCTAAAGATAAAAGGCTAAATAAAAAAAATAGAAAATAATGTGTGCGTTATGATATTGTTGTTAGGCATCTAAAATTGGAATTTATTCAATGTGCATAAAGATAAATTCGAATTTAACTATCAACGACACAAACCGCTTTATTCAGCAGAGTGCTCGGATCGTATTCAAATCATAAAGTAAAATACCAAGAGCGCGCAACAGCTGTTTTTCTTTGACCAGAAACCTTTGAAAGTCACTGGGATAGTAGGATTCCTCATAGAGTACGACTTTTAGACGGCAAAACAAGCATCAAACATAATTTAAGTGACATCGCCATTAATCAAACGTAATTTAAAATGCATTGTCATCAATCAAACGTCCATAAATATAATTTAAAAAAATTGTGTCTCAAACCAGTAACTAGTTTTGAGGGAGTAAGACAAATGTTACTCTCCCAGTAGAAATATCACAAAAAGCTTATTTATATCATACATGCATGCATGCCTAAAAAACTTTGGATTGATTTGTAACCCTTTTCTCGTGATCCAATCGATCTGAAACTTCGCAGGGGCGTGGTACCTCCCATACAAACCACAAATTAAAAATCCATTATTTCTGCTCCTGTTGACGGTATTTGAACAAAATTGGGTATAATTTTCTAAATTTATTCAAGCTCAAGACCTTTTTAGTATAAAGCTTTATATTATTTTCAAAAAAGTCGACCATAAAAAATGTTCCAATGATACCAGGGCTGTCTGTATAGCTATTTCGGATCTTGCCAAGATCTTCATCAGCAGACGTTTTTGGTATGTTTTTGGTGAATTCATCAAATATTTATATCTAGAAACACTCATCATATTAATGAGAATTCCTTTATACATATGTCTGAAGAATACCAAGCACTAACATTGGAACACTTTCATGCACAACTCTTTTTTATCATGTCGAAAAACCATTGGTTTTAAACAGGCATGATTTGTTTTTGTTTTGTCATTACAAAACAACAAAACAGAGGGTTGCCATCAACAATTTTATTGTTTCAAGCTCGCGGTGCTCTTCGTCAACTTTCGTCATTTCCCATGCGGGAGTTTTATTCGGTCTGTTTTCCAAACTTAAAATTTTCCAAATTTATTCAGGCTCAAGACCTTTTTAGTATAAAGCTTATTTATTAGCTTTATATTTTCAAAAAAGTCGACCATAAGCTTGAATATATTTAGAAAATTGTGAGTTTAAAAAAACAGACCGACTAAAAAACTCCCGCAAGGGAAGTAATGAAAATTGGATATGTTGGTTAGGTATACATATTCTAAAATCTGTTGCAAATATGGGTGGGATTGGACAAAGTGGCGTGGTCCTATATAAAGAATTTATAGTCAAAAACTATGGTTTTTACGGGTTGGTTTTTAGACGAAATATTTAAAAGTTATTTACAGAGCATTAACAAATCATTTTCTCTTAAAAACTAAACTTCCAATGATTAATTTGTTATTTTATATTCTTTTACATGAAGTGTAATGCATTCACCATCTATAAATCCATTTTGGTTCGACGCACAGTGGCTCATTTGACGAAAATTCGTGCCAAAAATCAAATTTCGAGTTGTTTGACTGGCCAAAAAGCTTTATATTTTTCAATTAAGAACTGATTGAAGTAATATCATCCTGAAATATCATCCATATTGAGTGTATAGTTTAGTTTGTACAGCTGGTCAAAGTTGGGCTTTTTTGAAAACGAATGAAAAATGCCAAAAAAAATCAATATTAATGCAGAGCTAAACTAGTGTTTGTTCAAAATTGGTTGGAGATAAAACCATGAATTTTGTTCTCTTGATTTTACGAACAATGTCAAAGATATTTAAAAAAATATATATATTTTTTATAATGGCCTAATTTTTATACAAATTTTTTTAAAACCTTTTTTTTGTTTAATTTTCAAACTTTGAGTTGAGTTTTAAAAAAAAGGCTGGGCGTGCCAGAAAATTTTAAAATTTTGTATTATTGAGGGAACGTCCGTGAAACAATTTAAAAAAAAAACCATTACCACAATCGTGCCCGATTGGAGATATTTGACCTTTTATGAGTCAACCCATGCCACATTACAGGTTGAGTAGTACCTATTGTACTAGAGTTATTACTTATTATCTTTGTTATTTGATATGATAACTTCTTGAAAATTGGCACATAACTTAATTACAAGAAATAATTTTGAATCTATATTCACTGACTAAGCCACGCCCCCTAGAAGAGTACGCTCCCATACGAAAACACCAATTTTACGCTTTTATTGAAAAACTTTAATTTTCTACGAAACAAACATCAATGTTTTCAAACAAAGCAACCATTTCTGGCGATTATACAGTTTTTAAGTCCGGTATTGATCTAACATGTCTCAGTGATGAAATTTTTGGGTCAGACGATGCTAAGAGCATGTTAAACAAATCCTCGTTCTGGCTTCTCCGAGAAAACTTTCGAGTGTTTGAGAATCTGTACTTTTTATAATCCTTGTTCTTGGATTATTGTGCCTCTTCTGATAATTCCCCAATTTGTTGGCCTGATCTAAAACTTTATGAACCGATGGGGTTAAAATTTTTTTAGGATAAATTCCATATTTTAGCATAAATTCCATATTTATTTGCGTCGACTTTTTCCCTGCAGTTAAGAACATTACGCAAAACCTGCTCCCTCTTTATGATTTCGGAGTCAATTCCAGTTATACGAGCAGTGATGTCCACATTATTGAAAAATTTCCTTGCAGTGTTGCCATCGTTAGTGTTTCCGAAACCTTGTTTCGACTGATCTACTAGGAGCCCAATTTCTTTGCGAAATTCTTGTTGAATTTTTGCTTTTGACATCCGCTTTATCACCTTCTTTAAGAAAAATTCCATGAACCGCATTCTGGCATGTAAGGAAGACATCCCATACTGGTAGTTGTGTTCATAAGCTATTGATTCATTTAAATTCTGGAAGTTCTTATGTATCCTCTTACAAATTGCGCAAGTTCGTGTAGATTTTGTATTTGTGATTTTATTCAGGACTTTTCCATCGATCATTGTGAAAAAAAGCTCGTGGTTTATACGAAACATTTTATTATGAATGCAAATTTCTGTTGGAAGCAGTTCACCGATTTCATGTTTTATGTTGTCAACAGTGGTTGTTATTTGTGCAGGAGTTTCTTTAGCGTATTGAGACATTACTGGTCTACAAAAGCGAGTTGAAGATGGTCGAGGGTTTTTCCAATGTTCAGCCAAACTAGACTTTAACCTCAATGTAACAATTGAAACCATAAACTTATTTGCGTCAGAAAAGCTCTCATCGTTACGTGTCGTAATTATTTGTTTGTATGCACTTTGTCCTGAGGATCCGTCGCAGCACCATTTTGTTAGTAATGTTAGATCACGTGGAAGTAAATCAAGTTCTTCCATGCTTTTCGTAGTGATTATCCGCTGAGCAGTGTGATTCAACATATCTTGAAGTTTAACTTTAGCTAGTAGTACATCTGTTATCTCACAAGAAAGTGGCACAGTTTCCTTTTTGGCTTACGTTATTCCAGACTAGCATGACAGAATGACTACGTTCTTTGTTTTTAAGGAGTTGCGCAAGATTGTACATTTTTCTTTTGATAACCCCAAATCGAGAAACAAAGCTAGGGCCTCTTCATTATTATACTTTACATTTAATGTGGAGTTCGGTGGAGTAGGAATGCTTTTTTTTGTATTCTTTGAAGCCTTTTTGGGCTCTCCTCGGATATTGCTGCTGTTATACTGCCTTTAACCCTTTCCTTGTTCTTGTTATACTTTAGTGATAAGGCTGTGGAAAGGTTTACCGTTAAGATATTTTCAATAGCTCCAATAAGCTTCCTCTTTCGGCTACGTTTCGAGCACTCATCTATTGAAACTTCGGGCCTTCCTCTAGCGCTTTTCGAAGTAGTGGGTTTCTCCATTTGAATGTCATCAAAAGTCAACGTATTGTTTTCAAGCCAGGTTCCATAACTTGCAATGAATCTATTTCGGAACCGATGTTTTGTAATCCACTTTGTTCTTAAATTCCTATAAAATCGTTTCAATGTATTTTCATGTTCCCGAAAATTCTTGCAATTTAACTCTTTAGTTACAGCTATTATAAAGTTCTCAGTACTATCACTCTTTAAAAATAGTTCAAATAGTTGGTAATATGACAAGGCCATTTTCAATAAATTATGAAACACGTGTTGTTTGACGAAATATATAGTGGTACTAATTAATAGAATAAATAGTAGTAGTATAAAATAGTAGCAGTGTAGTAGCAAAAACTAGTAGTATAACACTAGAAACACAACCATGTCTCAAATCGGTACACGAATATATATTTACATATGACTTCTAGAGGAGTATTTAGTCAAATCGAGGAATATATATATGGGGACTATATCTAAATTTGAACCGATTTCTCTCAATTTTAGTACAGATTGTCTATTGCCCAAAATACGAAGATGAGTCAAATGTCATGAGGATGGGAAGCAAAATGCGGCTTTTAAGCTGTCAGAATGTAAATCGGTTAAATCATGTATATAGAAGCTATATATTAATCAAACCCGATATGGCTGGCTTTTAACAAATGTACTTCTGGGCCAATTAGAATGTCATGTGCCACATTTCGTAAAGATCAGTCGTAAAATATGACTTCTAGAGGGGTATTTAGTCAAATCCAGGAACATATATATGGGGACTATATCTAAATCTGAACCGATTTCTCTCAATTTTAGTATAGATTGTCTCTGGCCCAAAAGACGAAGATGTGGCAGTTTTCATTGCGATTGAAGCAAAATTTCGATCTGTACTTCGAGAACAAAAGCACAAAAAACAAAAGTGTGTAGTCTACCACTTTCCCCGCTCTTTTCTTTTAGGCGTGGCACACTCCGGTCACCTTTTTAAATATGGGACACAGTACACTGACACTCCAATCGCCGGCCATGCATTCATCTAACCAAATTTTGCTAATGAGCTGATGCATGCACCTTATCAGCTCATCTCCGCCAGCCTTAAAAAGCTCCGACCGTAATCCATCGGCTCCTGCGGCTTTGTTGTTCTTAAGCCGGGCAATAGCTGCTCTGACCTCGTCTTGGTTAGGAGGAGGGAAATCGACGTCGTCGTCCATATTGTGATCGATTGTCCCTTCGTCAATGGATATATCCGGTACCCATAGCGCGGGGAAATAATCTCTCCATATTCCCAACATGCTCTGCACAGATTTCCGTCCTTGTCTTTACAGAAGGGAGCCCTGAACCATGTCCATTAGTTCCGTTTTTGACACATTCTTCTTTCTGAAACAGAATTTTCTCACTCTCGCGCTTTCTCCACAACCGTTTAGATTTCCTAAATAAACGGGTTTCCTCTCTCCTCTGCTCCTTATATCGGTCTGTCGCGGTTTTTATTGCAACTGACTGAAGCGATGCCATACGTGCTTTCTGTATGTCTGGTTTCGTACGATTTGACTCTGCTTGGCCTTGTGCGAACCTTTGCTGCAATCAGGTAGTCATCCGAATCGATATTAGCTCCTCAAATCACACGTACGTCCATTACACTAGTAGAGGCCTTCTAGCAATTACCAGGTGATCAATCTGGTTCTTCGTCTGTTGATCAGGGGATATCCAAGTAGTATTATGGATGTCTTTATGTTGGAATTTCGTATTACTGACATGTAACAGTCTCATTCCGTTATCCAAAGTGATGGCGTGTAGACTGAATTTATTTAGTTCGAAGAAATTTTCCTTGCCGACTTTAGCATCAAACTCACTTAGAACAATCTTAATGGGCAGGGCAGCGGTCGCATGTTTCCGCTAGGCGCTCATAGAACATTTCATTGGTGTCATCGTCTTTTTATTCCGTCGGGCCATGCACACAAATTTAAAAAAAAAATGGTTTCCCATTACATACCATGAAGAAATCGGGGAGAGCTTCTCACAACCAGTGAGCTGTGTGCTTTCTGGTTTTATACTCACTGATTGGGACCTACATTTTTACACCGGTTCCGAACGGTATTTTTGAGAAGCATTTTCATGGCTAAATTCTCGATAGTGTCGGCGTCACTATGCGAGGTGACCACCGTCGAAAGATATTTTAAGGTGGTCAGAGCAGGGATCGAACCCAGGATCTCAAGTACAAGAGGCGCGCACACTACCCATTGCACCACCGACGGCCACAAATTAACGATATGTTAAAGTATTTATGCGGATGGTGGCTACACGTTCACTCTCTGGGTTAAACCTTGAGGCCAGATGTCGCAGTCTTTTGCCAAATACAAATTCGCAACCAAATGCAAGCTTTTTCTCATGGCAGTTGTAGTATATGTCACAGTTATTCTTCCTTGTACAGCTATGACCTGTTCACCGCATCTCCTGGACAGTAGTAATGTCAGCCTTACAATTCGCGAGGACATCTGCCAGTGGAATAGTTACACCGGATCTATAATGTTTTCTAACATTCCAAGTGAATATCCGGAAATCGTAGACCCCCAACAAATAGGGGGTTTTATGTTTTTCATTCTTATTTTCATTACCAATACAATGGTGGCGGAAGGCAAACCTACGCCCAGGATGATTATGCTTCAGCCGTCCATTATGAATCAGACGGTGACCAGAATGCAGTGTCGATACTGGATTTTTGTTTCTTTACTATTGATCCGCCATTGGCCAGTAGTGTTGGCTCATCCATCTTCAAAAGACAAAAGACTATGCCCGCTAGTCCGAAGAACTTCAGTGACAGGGTCACCTATTTAACCTGAGACGCATCAATGATCGCATAACCAATCAGGCTGCTCATTCGTTTCGCCTTCTCACTCTTGCTAGCTGACGGAGGGTTCCCATAGCGATTGCCCGAGACATACTTCGAGGAAATAGAGAGCTGCTTGGATTGTCCTAAAAAAGAGTCATCTATGGTCACTCCCAAATGAGTGGCCATCAGAAACTTTCATCTCCACGGTCAGTCCCATGTCAACTCTACACTAAATACCAGCTACACTACAGTATGTCCTGGGCAATGGCTTTATCGGAAACCTCCGTTACCTAGCTACAGTGAGAAGGCGAAACAAATGAGCAGCCTGATTGGTTATGCGATCACTGATATGTCTCAGGCTTAGTAGGTGACTGATGTCACTGAAGCTCATCAAGCTATCGGGCATTTTCTTTTGTCCTTAGAAGGCGGATGAGCCAAACACAGGTTCGACATATTGCATCCTGCAGGTCAATTCTGTAATTCTCGTAGCTAATTCTCTATCTCGATCGCTAAAATGCTAAACAAAATTTAAGGCGAATTTCTTAGCGATGTCGCTAAATCCGAATTCTGGTACTGTAGTCGCTTAGCTAAATGTTACTATTTTCGCCGTAGCTAATTTGCTAAAAGTAGTCTAGACTTCTTTCTAACTCTGCTTTGATAAAATGCCTTTAGAAAGAGACAAATATATTAAGCACACATTTGCCGATTTATATTAGTGTTGCCAAGCCTTATAGTTTATTTTCCTCAACAAAATCTTACAAATAACTTGCAAAACGTGAATTTTTAAAAGAAAATTTGAAAGTTCTTGTCAAAATATATTTAGATTTTCTCTAAATTGCTCTAAAAGGTTGCAAAACATGGCAGCTCTATAAAGGCTTTGTTATATTCGGTAAAAAAAAAAGTTAAACAAACATACAGTTTGTGAATATTGTGTTGTGACAAAGATTTATATAAAAAAAAAATATAAGCGCTTTAACCAACGACGTCTAATATCAAGATTAATTAGACTGAATTTAAATCTAAAAGTATTTTTGTTCAACTTGCCTTTTAGCGACTTCAATTGTTCGTTGCTAAAAGTTTTAAATTTAAGATACAATTGACAGCTGTTTACTCGTTAGAGAATACAAACTAAGCGAATTTTAGCGATGACAACAAACGCAAAAATTACGACGAATTCAATTTTTAGAGATAGCTAAATTTAAATACCATGTTACAAAATGGCATTCGTAGCTAAAAATCGCTAAAATGATTTTTAATGCTTTTAGCGATGGAGATTAAGCGTTAGCAAGTTACAGAATAGACCCGCTGGTCAGCGTCTGATCCATAATGGGCGGCTGCAATCATTACTGGGTGGACTGGGTTTAATAATGGCAGTGAAAATACAAGAACGAAAAAGAAAACATAAACAGCCCCTATTTGTTGACGACCCCCGCTAACGTTATAAGCAACCAATTGGCAGATGTCCTCGAAAGTTATAAATACCGGAGATATCAATGTCCTATCGACAGAAACTCTCTCTCCTGCTAGAGCAGAATACACCCCCCTCCCGAAGACCCAGGTGGGCAGTGGAAGCACATCTCCCATTCTTTGATCGCTGTAATGACTGAACTTGGCTATCAAAAACCGCAGAAGGATAAGCCATGGTACGACGAAGAATGTCGCATTGCAACTGATGAAAAAGACGCTGCACGTATGGCAACGAAACAGTCAGTTACAATGCGTGCTGCGAGTGAGCGGTACAAGAAGCTGAGAAGGGAGGAAAACCAACTATTTAGGCGAAAAAAATGGCAGTGGGAGCAGAGAGAGAGAGCGAAAGAACGGAAATGTGCAGGATGAATGGTGAATCCCGAAAGTTTTTCCAGAGGGTAAGAAGATCGACCAACGGGCCTAATAATGGGCTGCCCTCCTGCAAGGACGAGAATGGGAATCTGGTGACTGAGAAGCAGTGTGTGCTCAAAATGTGGAGAGACCACTTTTCAGCACAACTCCACTCAGATTCTTCCACTGAACATCAGGAGGTAATGATAGTGGAAGATAGTATAGATTGGGGGTACAATCCTCCATCCTAGACGAGATTAGAACGGCGATCTCCCGCCTGAAGAATAATACCCGCTGAACTTTTTAAGGCAGGTGGCGAAGGACTGATAGCCCACATGCATCAACTGATATGCGGTATATGGCTGGGGGAATCTATGCCCGACGATTGGAGTCTCAGTGTATTATGTCCTGTATTCAAAAAGGGTGATCCGTGTGTCTGTTCCAACTATCGCGGTATCAGTCTTTTATCCATCGCGTATAAGGTCTTGTCGAGCGTATTATGTGAAAGACTAAAGCCAATTATTGAAAACCTGATTGGACCTTATCAGTGTGGTTTTAGACCAGGCAAGTCCACAACTGTCCAAATATTCACGCTACGCCAAATCCTGGAAAAGACCAACGAAAAGCAAATCGATACATACCACCTTTTTGTCGATTACAAAGCTGCTTTCGATAGCCCCATACGGGGAAAACTGTACGAAGCTATGTCTGAACTTGGTATTCCGGCAAAACTGATTCGCCTCTGTAGAATGCCACTGACCAACACCAAATCAGCAGTGAAAGTGGGGAAAGGCCTCACTGAACCATTCTGTACAAGGCGAGGACTTAGACAAGGCGACACACTTTCGTGCAATCTCTTCACCATCTTAATGGAGACCATTAACGCGAAAAGCCATATGTTGCTGGCGTATGCTGACGACATAGACATCATTGGGCGAAATTTGCGAGAGGTTACTGCAGTATTTTCAAGAATCGAAAAGGAATCAGCGAAGGTGGATCTTGCTGTTAATGAGGGCAAGACAAAATTTGATGGTGCCAACGACAAGGAAACCTCTCGACTTGGTCCGCACGTGAACGTTGACAACCGATTTAATTTTGAAGTGGTAGATGAATTTGTTTACCTTGAATCCGCCGTGAACAAGGACAACAACGTCAGCCTGGAGATAGATAGGAGAATTGTGCTTGCAAATAGATGTTATTTTTTGGCTCAGCAAGCAGTTTAGGAACAAAGCCCTCTCTCGACGGACAAAAGTCCAGCTATATCAGACTCTCATTTTACCTGTCTTGACATATGGCTCCGAAACTTGGATCATATCGCAAGCGGATGAAAAACACCTGGGAGTTTTCGAGAGAAAAATTCTCCGTAAAATATATGGTCCTGTTAGGGAAAACGGAGAGTACCGACGTCGCTGGAACGCAGAGCTATATAATCTCTATTCTGACGTGGACATAGGTAGACGAATCAAAGTGGGCCAATTGCGTTGGCTAGGCCATGTTATCAGAATGGATGAAGATGAGCCAGCGAGAATGATTTTTGGTAACGTACCCGATGGAAGCAGGAAAAGAGGGCGACCAAGACTCCGCTGGAAAGACCAGCCAGAAGAATCCCTCCGTATCCTTGGTGTTACCAATTGGCGAGAAAAGGCGAAGGATAGAGCCAGTTGGAAGAATATGTTGACATTTGTTTAATTTGTTTGTTTAATTAATATGTGTAAGACGTCTGACCTCATGAGGTTGTAATATAGTCAATAAAAGTAAAGTTTTCACGCTTTGCTTGCAATATCAGTTTCCGTCATCGGTAATTGTTGCCCCTTTTTCATTAAATTTAACGCAGCAACCATTTTCCACCAACCGGTTAACTGAAATGAAGTTACCATTTAAGTCAGGCGAGAATACCACATTCTTCAACTTGAACTCAGATCCATTTACTTTCATGACAACAGATCCTTTTCCCTTAGCTGTTATAGTCTTCTTGTCAGGCAGAATTATAATTTCTTCACTGTTGTCTAATTGTGTGAAAAACTTACGGTTCGAACACATATGGCTTCTGGCTCCGCTATCTATGTACCACAACGATAATGTACACGTATTCCTTGTCTCAGCCATGGCAATCAGTGAGTATGATTTGTGATCTCCGAGCTTTGACTTACACTTATTTGCATAGTGCCCCATTTTACCACATTTAAAACATTTTCCTTTCTCTTTCTTAAATGCAGAATTCCTTTTCCATCCATTCATGTTCTTATTTGCAACAGCAAAAGCTTGTTGGCTTGTTGGGGGATCTTCATCTTTGGCCTGATCTCGTCGTTCCCATTCATCCAACAATTTCTGTTTCAGCACTGATAAAGTAGGCAATGAATCCCTCGTCTCCATAGCTACAACAAAGTTTTCATAATCCGTACCCAAGCATGACAAGAGAATGATGACGAGTAGTTAATCTTGCATTTGAATTCCAACATCAGCAAGCTTCTCCGTTAGATCGGAAAACACATTTAAGTAATCAGCCATATTCCGGCTCTCTTTTATATTTTCACTTAAGAGTTTCTTGTACAGGAATACCTTCTGCATTGGACCACTAGGCTTGTAGACATCCTTGAGCTTCTCCCAAGCATCCCTTGAATTTGTACAATTTTTAATGCAAATCAATTGCGACGATTTTACACTTAACATCAACGTTGCCAACGCCTTCTCATCCGCTTTCTCCCATTCCTGTTTCTTCTCCGGTGTCACGGAAGAGACTATTACTAACGAACCATTAACATGTTTCCAATACCCGTTATGAATTAGACTGCTTCTCATATGAACGGACCATGTCTCATAGTTCCTCTCATCAAGCTTTTCAATTTGGTATGGTGGTGACGTCATTATTTTCCCTTTTGACCAATAATTTTCCGGTGTTAAACCTCTCTCCAGTATTTCCTTATAAATTCAGAACAAATTCCCAGTAAGCGTGCTGGGCCCATAACCTGATGAAAAATTCCTGGATTTAACACAGAAAAACTTTTTACAAAATATTTATTAAACAGTGTTAACTCGAAAATGGAAAAACTTGAATGAACATACATCTTTTCACAACTGAAGTATTTCCCTATGTATGTAGAATATTTATGTTGAAGTATATAACGGGTTTTTCAACAGAGACGCTACAAAAGTAAATCGGTAGGGACAGCAAACGACGCCATATTTTTTCCCGCTCTTTTGACATTTCTCTTCAGTAAGGATTGCCATTTCTTCACGGAAAGATATACGAGCCAACAACGAGTCGAAATTATTAAAATTTACTACCGAAATTTGGAGTCAGTGGCCTCAACTTTAAGAGCGCTACGTCCAATTTATGGTCGTCATAATCGTCCTACCAGATCAACAATTGAGCGTCTAGTGGAAAAATTTGAATCCACAGGCACAGTACAAGATGTTCCCGTGCCAGTGAGACAAAGAAGTGCCCGTAGTGTCGAGAATATTGCTGCCGCTGAGGCTTCAGTTCAAGCAAGCCCAAATGTGTCTCTCACACGTCGTTCTCAAGCGTTGGGCATCTCTGTGACGTCGTTGTGGCGAATTTTGCGAAAAGATTTTGGCCTACATTCTTACAAGATCAAATTGACGCTAGAACAGAAGCCGCTTGACCACCATAAGCGTCGTATGTTCGTGAATTGGGCTGAGCAACAACTTGAAAATGATTCGGATTTTCATCGGAAACTCATCTTCAGCGATGAGGCTCATTTCTGGCTGAATGGCTTCGTCAATAAGCAAAATATGCGTTATTGGTCAGACAGCAATCCACGGTTTATGGGCCGTACTTCTTCCGTGATGATCAAGACCGGCACATTACTGTGAATGCGAATCGCTACCGTTCAATGATAACCGAATATTTTTGGCCCCAATTGGATAATATGGACTTGGAGGACATGTGGTTCTAACAGGACAGCGCCACTAGCCACACAGCGAATGCCACATTCAATTTATTGGAAACCAAGTTTGGTGAACGTGTTATCTCACGAAATGGCCCAGTCGATTGGCCGCCTCGGTCGTGCGATTTGACGCCGTTAGATTATTTCCTGTGGGGCTACGTCAAGTCTATGGTCTATGCCAACAAGCCAGCGACGATTGATGAACTTCGTACGAATATCGAACGTGAAATTGCAGCAGTATCGGCCGATTTATGCTTGAAAACCGTCGAAAATTGGGTTCAGCGTCTGGACTTCTGCAAGCGTGCCCGTGGTGGCCATGCAAAAGAAATCGAGTTCCATACATAATGGCATCGACCGTACTCTCACAGGAATAAAGAATTTCATTGGTATCTAAAACCGGTTTTGTTTTATTTAAAAAACCTTTTGTAGCGCTCTTATTGAAAAACCCGTTATTATTAAAACAGCTAGATTTTTCCAACATATAAAGGGTTTGATTTAACGCATGAGTTGAATATTCGCGCTTTCGTTCTCAGTGTAATTTTAGATGATGTCCAAACTTTGTTTAAACGACCAAAAGCCGATCTGTAATGCGATTCAGTAAGCTATGTTAACGATAATCGAATCGATAAAATTAACGGTTTTGGTATTCTGCAGGCAGTTTGATAACGATATTCGCTATCGATAAAACAGCTGTTGAAGTTAGCGATTCGACTATCGTAAAATTAACGACAACTATTTTTGTGTTGTAAGTTCAACAAAACACAAATTTTTCCTTTTACAATTGAGGTTGTTTTTTTTTGAAATTTTGTAATTTTTTAATTACTGTTCGTTTAAAAATGGCTTTCGAATATTAAGGATATGTTTTGTCACAGAAAACAGTTGCTCCGGCAAGGCGCGGCTCCGTTTCCCACTTGGATTTGTAGTCATTCTAAAAAATATATTATGCACAAATATCAAATATATATATATATGTACATACTTTGTTAAAACGTTTATAAACTAACAAATACAATTTTATAACAGAAATTTGTTTGTTGTTTCGATTCCTCTATGCTTTTCGTATGTTTTGACATTTACATGGATAATATCAATTTCAATAACACAAAACACAAAAAGTCAGCTGTTTACTATCGTTAAGTATGAGTTAGTGAATCACATAATCGTTACTCCAAGCGACAAAAATCGTTAAGTAACATAGCGATTGTCGGTTCGCTAAAAGTTAGTGAATCGCACTACTGGCATTGTTAAGTCTGTTGTTTATATCTGTTGTTTATAACTAAGATAGCAAAACGAATCGACATACTGGATGCGCTGGCCATCAAGTACAATGGGGGACTCTAAGTCCAAAATTCTTTGCCAATGTAATCATTTCATCCGGCTTACTCTGCATGTCGCATTGCCACTTATTTAAAGGCAATACAAATTCCATATTCAGCAGCATGTATCTTTTGCAATTTGTAACCGATAGCAGAATTTTAAAATGGAATTGGAAGCTAGACATCTTGAGATACATAAAAAATCATGACAATAGTGGTTTCTTAATTACAGAACTTTTTTTGAGCAATTTATAAAAAAAGTGCAAAACTGTGCTATTTTTTTTGGTTCACTTGAATAAAGTCACTGTATTATTTTTAAAGTAAGCGATGATTTTTTGTAGGGAGCGTTTGTTTATTACAATTTATTACATCTTAATCATTTTACGAGTCAAAATGGCAAAACAAAAAATTTTAAATCTATCGGAAAAAACTAAAATCGATGTTTATCGTTCTGAAGGATATTCTAACCGCGCAATAGCTAAAAAATTGGACGGAGCCCAACAGTTGTCGACAATTACATCAAGGACCCCGAGGGGTATGGAAACAATTTTAAAGGAAGGGTTTCATTGTCTTTATCTACGTATGAGAAAAAAATGGCTTCTAATTCTGCCTTATCCTTGTAAAAATAAGAGCTCAAGCTGGAGTGGAAGCGAGCAAATCATCAGTACGCAGAGTAATTAAGAGCTGAGTGCATCTTAAATACCTGAAATTACAAAAAAAGCCGCAACTTAATGCTCCTCGTAGGGAAAAGCGGCTTCAATTCGCAAGAGACTACATGGTATGGGATGTGTAGCCAAGAGGTCATGTAAATAACTAGTGAACCGTTTTATTTACGGATGAGAAGAAGTTTAATTTGGATGGGCCTGATGGCTACAACTATTATTTAAATGATATGCGCAAAGGAAAGCGTTTTTTGAACCGACATCACAGCCGAGAGGGCGGCGTTATGGTGTGGGGTGCTATTACGTACTATGGCACCATCGATCGTGAATTTCAAAGTGCAAAACTGACTGATGCAAGGTATAAAACGTTATTGGAATCGGCTTTTCTGAAGTTCAGTGAACTATTTGGTCCCATATCTTGGATATTGCAACAGGATATTGCCCGTATACACAACGTCAGTGTAGTAAAAGAGTTCATTGCAAGCCAAAATGTTAATAATCTTGACTGGCCACCCTATTCGCCAGATCTAAACATTATCGAAAATGTCTGGGGTTGGTTATCTCGTAAGGTCTATGAAGGACGTAGACAATTTGATGACAAGCAGTTCAAGCAGCAATTCAGACCATTAAGGAAGCTTGGAATCAAATTTCGTTGGATTACATAAATTCTGTTTATCTCTCAATGAAAACCCGTATATTTGAAGTTATTAAAAACAAAGGGGGTTGTATCCATTACTAATATTTCTTAAGTAAAGTAAACTAAATTAAAAAAACAAGAAAAACTGTTTTTCATTAAAATTATTTAAAGTGCCTTTATTCAAGTGAACCAAATAAATAGCACATTTTTTGACTTTTTTTCCTAAGTTAAAGTTCTAAGTTCTAAAGTGCTTTAGTTAAGAAACCACTATTGTGATGAGTTTTTTTATATGTCAAGATGTCTAGCTTCCAATTCCAATTTAAAATTCTGCAATCGGTTACAAATTGCAAAAGATACAGGCTGCTGAATATGGAATTTTTAGTGCCTTTAAATAATTGAACCGGAGTGTAACACCAAATTTTATACTTGTAGATACGGGTTTTTCCAGATTTAGAGATTTAACAGTTGATGAGCGTTTGACGTAATATAGCTTAAAACCACAAAGTACATTCAGATTGGCAGTGTTTTACGGGAGGTTATCATATTGACCAACATTCATGCCGAATTTGCAAATTCAGGACTTTTGCGTGCGTTACCTAGACTTGTTGTAATTCCGCACGTAGACATATTATACAAAGGAAAGGATACGTCTTTTTCTACTAGGTTTTATATATAATTATTTTTCGAACATTTCTTACACATTCTTGCAAGGACTTGCAAGGACTTGTTGTTGGCAGCACAACACACAAATATTAACGGCATTGTCATACAAAACACATTCACTTCACTTGCCACTTGCCACTTTAGACATCGCATATTAAATAAACTAAGTATTCGCCAATAATTATATAAAATGTACCACAAACAAAAAATATTTCAACAAAAATCATTCGTCAGGTTCTTAATTTGGTCAAGAAATGAGCCCGTGAATGTGAAAGTGACTTAAATGATAAGACCATAACTTTATTTTAGAAGACATGTTTTATAAATTAAACTACCGTTGATCCCCTATTTAAAATAATATCAAATGAATCCACTTTTCAAAATAAAGTGCCCATATTCTCGAATTGAAAATAGTTTGAAGTTCAATTTCTATTTTTATTATTATAAATATATACCACTTCCGTTGTCTATTTGCAAGTATAATTTACATGTGAATTGGAACGTTTCTAATATCAAAAAAACTGCATCGGCTGTGTTGCCAGATATGACCACCATAAGCATAATGTGGGAATCCAGGAAACCTACGGCAAATTGATTTAGACCTAATGCAAACTGATTTTATCTAATACGATGTAAAATGTACATCATGCAAAAAAATCGGTCAACAAATTATTCTTTTCGAAAATTTGGAGTTTTGATGAATATGGAATTTGGAGTTTTGAATGGGAATGTTTAACTTTGAGGCGGAGTCGTCCAAATTTTTACGACGTCAACTCCATTCTTGGAAAAATTACGAAGAAAATTAAAATTTATATTTTTTTTCAAAATTTTGGGCAAATTCGATTTGAAGTATATAACTAAAGGGTTTTTCAATAATGATGACTCATGGATTGCGTGTGGATTGCTGTCTGACCAATAACGCATATTTTGCTTATTGACGAAGCCATCCAGCCAGAAATGAGCCTCATCGCTGAAGATGATTTTCCGATGAAAATCCGAATCATTTTCAAGTTGTTGCTCACCCCAATTCACGAACATACGACGCTTATGGTGGTCAAGCGGCTTCAGTTCTTGCGTCAATTTGATATTGAAAGGATGTAGGCCAAGATCTTTTCGCAAAATTCGCCACAACGACGTCACAGAGATGCCCAACGCTTGAGAACGACGTGTGAGAGACACATTTGGGGTTTCTTGAACTGAAGCCTCAGCGGCAGCAATATTCTCGACACTACGGGCATTTCTTTGTCTCACTAGCACGGGAACATTTTGTACTGTGCCTGTGGATTCAAATTTTTCCACTAGACGCTCAATTCTTGATCTGGTAGGACGATTATGACGACCATAAATTGGACGTTGCGCTCTTAAAGTTGAGGCCACTACTGACTCCAAATTTCGGTAGTAAATTTTAATAATTTCGACTCGTTGTTTTCTCGTATATCTTTCCATGATGAAATGGCAAACCTTACTTACTTACTTACTTATCCGGTCTCGGACAACCCCGGGGGGTCAGGGAACTTACAAAACGAAGATAACATATTTCGCCAACCAGTTCGATCTTTTGCTTTATCTCTCCAGTTGGCAATACCAAGTGTACGCAGGGATTCGTCAACCTGATCCCTCCAGCGGAGTCTTGGTCTTCCTATTTTTCGTCTTCCTTCGAGTTCGGTTTCGAAAACCCTTCGCGCTGGTTCATCTTCATCCATTCTACTGACATGGCCTAGCCAGCGCAATCGCGTTATCTTGATCCGCTTAACTATGTCAATGTCAGGATAAAGCTCATACAGCTCATGATTCATGCGTCGCCGATACTCGCCGTTGTGCACTATAGGGCCATAAATTTTTCGGAGTATTTTTCTCTCGAAGACTCCTACAGATGTTTCGTCTGCTTGCGATAGGACCCAGGATTCTGCGCCATAGAGCAAGACATGTTGAATGAGAGTCTGGTACAGCTGGACTTTTGTTACTCGAGAGAGGGCTATATCTCTAAAGTGCTTGCTTAGCCCAAAATAACATATATTCGCAAGCGCAATTCTCCGCTTGATTTCAAGGCTGACGTTGTTGTTTTTGTTCACGGCAGATCCGAGGTATATAAATTCGTCCACTACCTCGAAGTTATAACGGTTATCAACGTTCACGCTTTGGTCTAATCGCGTGGAGGCCCTGTTCGTTGAAACCATTAATTCTGTCCTGTCCTCATTCACCGTCAGACCCACTTTTGCTGAATCCTTCTCAATTCTCGAAAAAACCGCAGTAACTTCTCTAATTGTGCGCCCAATGACATCTATATCATCAGCATACGCGAGCAGCATGTGACTTTTGCTGCTGATGGTTTTATCCATATTGACTGCAGCTTTTCTCATAATGATCTCCATTAAGATGTTAAAGAGATCGCAATATAGGGTGTCGCCTTGCCTGAGGCCTCGCTTAGTTTCGAAAGGTTCGGTAAGATCCTTACAAACTTTCACTGCGGATTTGGTGTTCGTCAAGGTCATCCTGCAAAGGCGTATGAGTTTTGCAGGAATACCAAGCTCAGATATTGCTTCATAGAGTTTCTCACGTATCGGACTATCGAAGGCTGCTTTATAATCGATAAATAGATGATAGGTGTCGATTTGTTTTTCGTGTGTCTTCTCCAGGATTTGGCGTAGCGTGAAAATCTGGTCAGTTGTCGATTCAGGTCAGCGATAATTGGTTTTAGTCCTTCGCACATTATACTTGATAGAACCTTATATGCTATGGATAAAAGGCTTATTCCACGGTAGTTGGCACAGATACTCGGGTCACCTTTTCCAAATATGGGACATAGTACACTGAGACTCCAATCGCCGGGCATGCATTCATCTAACCAAATTTTGCTAATGAGCTGATGCATGCACCTTATCAGCTCATCGCCGCCAGCCTTAAACAGCTCCGCCGGTAATCCATCGGCTCCTGCGGCTTTGTTGTTCTTAAGCCGGGCAATAGCTGTTCTGACCTCGTTTTGGTTAGGATGGGGGCAATCGACGTCGTCGTCCATATTGTGATCGATTGTCCCATCGTCATCGGATATCTCAGGTACTAGTAGCGCGGAGAAATGCTCTCTCCATATTCCCAACATGCTCTGCACATCTGCGACGAGATTTCCGTCCTTGTCTTTACAGAAGGGGGGCCCTGAACCATGTCCATTAGTTCCGTTTCCAACTTTTCGGTAGAATTTTCGGGCTTCGTTCTTCCTTCTGTATGTCTCAATTTTCTCACTCTCGCGCTTTCTCCACTGCCGTTTCTTACGCCCAACGAGACGGTTTACCTCCTTTCCCTTCTCCCTATACCGCTCAGAAATGGGTTTCCACTGCGCATCAGGATCGTCATCGGGAGGGGGTGGGTTCTGTGCCAGAAGTTGCGAGAGCTTCCTTGAGTAGGCTGTGGCTACCTCTGGTAATTGCAGCTTTCCGATGTCCAGCTTCCTCTGCGTCTGGTTTCGTACGATTTTCGCTCTACTTAATCCTGTGCGAACCTTTGCTGCTACCAGGTAGTGATCAGAATCGATGTTAGCTCCTCTGATCACTCGTACGTCCATTACACTGGATGAGTGCCTTCCATCAATTACCACGTGATCAATTTGGTTCTTAGTTCTTTGATCAGGGGATACCCAAGTAGCCTTGTGGATGTCTTTATGCTGGAATCTTGTGCCACTAATGACCATGTTCTCTGCCGCGGCAAAGTCAATCAGTCTCATATCGTTGTCGGAAGCGTCAGCATTACTGAAGAGAAATGTCAAAAGAGTGGGGAAAAAAATGGCGTCGTTTGCTGTCCCTATCGATTTACTTTTGTAGCGTCTCTGTTGAAAAACCCGTTACTTAACACCACAATCTTGCTATTTTTTCACATATTATAGCACAATATAAATATGTTTGATTTAATGCAATTAATTTTCTTTGAGAAATAGTGACACAAGTGTGGGATTTCAACTCCCAAAAAAAATCTTAAGAAAATTCGAGTTTTTTAAAAATTGTAGTTAACAGAATTTCAGCCTAGAATTTGGTTTAAAAAAGTTTAAAAATCAACAAACAAAACTTTTCCTAAACTCGAAAACTGAACATTTTTTTAAAAAATCGACCATTTTCTGCCAATGCTGGCTGCAGCGTGGAAGCCAAAAACTATTTTAAATTACATTTAATAACCTAACCAATTTCATACGATATCTTTCTCACAAAATATTTAAGAAACATCTGAAAGAACGATGGCACGTCTTCTAACAAGTTTCGTTTTCTTTTTTCAGGTTGAAAAACATTTTAAATTTGAGAAGTTTTTTTTGCCGAACAGTTTAAAATAATTTAAAAATTTGTAAAACTTACAATTGGTTGAAGTCCTACCAATGTAGCATTTTGACTCGCAATGACCAGGTTATTACCAAAAAACTAAACAAAATCATTTTATCTGTTGATTTCAACTATATTTGTAACGGGCAGTCTCCGCGTGTTTTTTGTTTGTGCTGCTTAGTAGAATCTCAAAAACACAAAATCTGCTTAAAAGTTTTGAAGTTACATGCAAAACTTACCAATACCAGGTACATACTAAAATAATCTGACAATTAGTTTAGAATTTCTGATGTTATTACCACTTTTTTTACAATTGATCCCACTGTGCGTCTGGAAGAATACTAATGGAAATAAGAGGCAAACTTCTTTGAGATAAATGTGATAAAATGTTGTTCCTGTATAAGAGGACTTAGTTTATTTGCTAAATTTATTAAAAACTACACTCAACTTCAACTTAGGGATTTGCATTTAAGTGTAGTAGTAGTGTCTAATACCCGAATTTGATCCTAATTAACGCTTTTAACAAGTTACTTTTTACGAACATTGGTTTAGGATCAATTTTTTAATATTGGTTTGAAAGCAAAGCAAGTGGTTCACGTAAAAGACAAAATTTTGCTCACGTGAGTAGCGAAAAAATCTTCGTGCGTGAGTGACCGTCTTCCTTTCGTGAGCGTGAGTCAGAACTTACTCACGTGCCCATCACTAACTGGATGAAGTCTGTTTACACCAAAAAGCCAGTAACGAGAGAGCAAGAGGTACATTAGTTTGACAGTTCGATGATAGAGAGCTTACAAGTTTTGTCTGGAGAAATTATTTCCAGTAAGAATTTGCAAGGTCGAACATATTTCTGAAGATAGAGGCAATGGTTCAACACAAACAACCAGAAAACAACAACGGCATTTCGTTTTGTGTTATTGTGTTAAATACAAGGTGTTTCAAAAGAAGTCATCCGATGTTGTTTGGCTCTCATTTTTTTTTCTAAATGAAAAACTTCGATTCTGTTTTTTGATTATGTTTATTTAAACCTTTAGAATTTTATTGGTTAAGTTGAGAAGATGATATCGGTTAAATCGGCGCCGTCACAATTGATTACCAAACGGGCTCGTTTTCTGGCATTTTTGTTCATAATGATTTGAAAATCATAATGAGCGATGAGGCTCATATCCACCTCAGCGGGTCGTGAACAAGCAAAACTATCGCTTCTGGGGCACCGAAAATCCACGAATGATGCACGAGGAGCCATTACAACCCGCTCAAAGTGACTGCATGGTGCGCTGTTAACGCTGGAGGAGTCATCGGGCCATTTTTTTCGAAAACGGCGCTGGTCAAACGACAACAGTGGACAGTGCCATGTTAACCGAGTTTTTTCTGCCGCAATTCGACGAATTAGGACTTGAGGACATGTGGTTCCAACAGGACGGAGCAACGGCACACACTGCGCGAGCCACAACCGATATTCTGAAGGCGGCGCTCCCGGGACGCCTCATCTCTCTTTTTGGCGATTTGCACTGGCCCGCAAGATCGCCCGATTTAACCGTTCCAGACTTTTTTGTGGGGTTTTTTGAAGTACCGTGTTTACGTGAACAAACCCGAGACCCTGGAAACCCTCAAGGTCAACATTCGACACGAGTGGGAGAATCTGTCGCCCGAAGTTCTCGCCGAAGTGATGAAAAATGCCATAAAACGAGCCCGGATGGTAATCAATTGTGACGGCGCCCATTTAGCCGATATCATCTTCTCAACTTAACCAATAAAATTCTAAAGGTTCAAATAAACATAATCAAAAAACAGAATCGAAGTTTTTCATTTAGAAAAAAGATGAGAGCCAAACAACATCGGATGACTTCTTTTGAAACACCTTGTATAACACAAATGTACACTAACAATAAAATATAACAAAAAACTCCAAAATACGTTTAAATTTCACAGTTCTCATTTTTTGTCCGACTGCGAAACACAGATTGTCAAACTGCAAAAAAAAAACACACACTGATGTAGCGGCAGCGAATAGTTGTCTTGTGTGGATGCGGAGCACTCTCAGAGCAAAGAGAATAATGACGTGGTTATACGCATGAATGAAAGATAATAAGATTGCGCCTTGCCAGTGTTGCCAGAGCCCGTCCTCAAAAATTGTGCTGTTTCCAAAATCATTATGCTAAAATTTACTTTTTAGTCTTTATTGGAATTCGGACCCCAGACCACTTACAGACCTTCTAAGAAATGGGTGCTCATCTCGCCTTTAAACTGCTGTTATACGTTAAATGTAAGTATTATAATGTATGTACATATATATAATTCTACTGCACGTGTGTTTGTGACTGAACTCCTCCTAAACTTCTGGACCGATTTGAAAAAATTTTTTTGTATGCGTTTGGGTGGCGCCCTGGGTGGTTTAGATTTACTATTCGGTCCAATTGGACAAAGGGGCGTGGTACCTCCCGTACAAACCAAAAATTAAAAATCCATTATTTCTGCTCGCTTGAAATATTATGCAGGACAACGTCTGCCGGGTCAGCTAGTATTTTCTATAAAAAATGAAATAATTACTTTTATTTTAATCAATATTATTATGACATTATTCTTACGGAACAAATTTACTTTAGCACCAACTCTCAGATCTACACCAAAATGTCACAACCGAGAAAAGCGTCTGCACTGAGTTCAAAAGTTTTAAAAGAGGTAATCAAAGTTAGTAGAAATGGGTATCATTACAAAGGTCTTTCTAAATTCTATAAATCTGTGTATGGGCATATTTATTTTTATAAATCCATTGGGGGTTAATTAAAAAAACAATATTTGTTAACCTCCCTTTTTTTAATAAAAATTTATTATTTTCAAAAAATTTGTAGTTTTTTTGGTAGACTCTGATAATAGACAAAACTTTTGCCTTTTTTAATGTATAATTCTCACCAATAATCCTTCAAAGACCGGAGACATTTAAGTTCAAAGTTTTGAATACATTTGCCACTTTTTTCACCAAAATTAAAAATTATTTCTAAAAAATCGCGCGATTTAACACAAACATACTATGCCAAAGCCACGAAGCGGGTGTTGGACTCGCACCAGACGAGAAAATCCCTAAGCCACGCAGAAAGCTTCATAACTCCAAAATACTATGAACTTTAATATCTCCGGTCTTAGAAGGGTTATAGGTGAACATTATACCCTAAAAAAAATTATCGGAGCCTAATAGAAATAAAAATAATATCAAAAAAGTGAGGTTAAAAAATCGTTTTTTTTAATTTGCTCCCCAATTGGTTAATGTAAATAAAAATGTTTATACACAGATTTATAGGGTTTAAAAAGGTCTTTGTAATGGCACCAATTCCAACTAGATCGGATAATAAATGGCCGACTTATACCCGATTGTATATTCATGCTTTGGAGGTCTATATTTCGGAAAATATGGACCAGCCCCCTTTTTTTATCTTTTTTTGGAACAACTCTATTTTAGGGGTAATTGAGCAATTATTTTCATTTTTTAGGGGGTGTATAGAATTTATTTTTAAATTAAAAAAAACAAAAAAATTTGTCGTAGGCCCATATTTCCCGAGTTATGGCCCTTCAAAGTTAACGTCAAAATGAAAATGGAAATAAATTTTTGAAAATCGTTAAATTTATATTCCACCTTGGCTCAGGCAGGGGGTACAAATTCCCTCTGTACCTTAAGTCTTCGTCAGGTTTCATGTTGGACAGAGTCCACGATAATTCTGTCGTGGCTTGCGAAGACACCTAGTACCTGGATTGCATTTGTGGCAAATAGGGTGTGTACAATTCAGAAAATCGTTGGTGGCCACAACTGGTATCACGTTAATCGGAAGATGGCTTTGTCCGATCTTTGGTGGCATGGGCCAAAGTTAAGGTTGGATAAAGAGCGCTGGAACGGTAGTGGAGTAAAGTCGTTGTCAGTCATTATTCCTTTTTCGAAAATTATGATTACATCCTGGAGATTTTCGACGCTCGATCGGGTCCTGCGCCTAATTTCGTATGTATTTCGATTTTATCAAAGAACGCACCCCTCCCACCGTGCTAGATACGTCTTCAGGGGCGTTGCGATGTCCAGTCCTGAAGTCAATACGGCGAAGCAAAGACTAGCTATCCTAGCTCAGAAACATTACTTTGGCAAGGAATATATGTCTACTCGAACGTTCTCCTTTGCCCCCGACGAGTTCAATTGTTTCTCTAAGTCCCATGCTCGATGACAACGGGGTTATGCGTCTTAATGGACATCTGACGTGATCCCCATCTCTGTCATATACGGACAAATATCCTGTATTGTTGCCTTATTCCTGCCGGTTTTATAGTTGCTCGTGGAGTTTGTCCATTTGATTTTCATACACGGAGGGAATCAATTGATGATGCGTACTGGGTTCCTCGCTTGAAAACTCTAATCCGCCCTGTTGTTCATCGGTACAAGATTTGTTTCGCCGTGGCGGCTCTTCCGTCCGGGTCCTAAATGGACATCTACCGGGGTGGACTTTGCCGGTCCGTTCGATGTAAAGACATCCCCATGGCGCTCGATTAGAACCACGAAAGGGTACGTTTGTGTGTTCGTCTGCTTTTCCACGAAAGCCGTTCACCTGAGGGACTTTGTGACGGTTTTACAGGGGAGTCGCCTCCGTATCAACCACGCTATGGGTCACCCGGAATCACCTGGAAGTTTATACCCGCAGGGGCGCTTCATATCGGGGGTCTGTGAGAGTATGTTCAAACTTCGAATTATACATTCGAAGAGCAACTCGAGTCTGTTCTGCCCGACGAGTGACAACCCGGACGAGACTTTGGCAGTAACGTCTGGTCATTTTTTGATTGGTTCCCCACTTCTATCTCCTCCCGAGCCGGTCATGGCCGATCATCCGCTTGATTTGGTGAACCGAAGGCATTATCGCATCAACTGTGTCTTCGATGGAAGGAGGAATACCTCCACCAGCTACAGAAGCGGTATAAATGGAAGTATTCGCAGAGAGATATTAGTGTTAACGATATCGTAGTCGAGAAAAATTAACAGCTTCCACGAACATCATGGAAACTCGGTTGTTTGTCCGAGAATCGACGGTCATGTTAGGGTCGTGGATGTTTGGACGGAAAATGACATCATTAGCTGTTCGATCGCGAAACTGGTCGTTCTGACCCATTAAACTAAGCCTTTTATCTAACATTTTACCTCTCCACGTAGCATCCTGGACGTATCATCATTTCCCAACGCCGACTTGCCGGATTATGATGAGGTCATACTGCTAGAGGACGACGTATAGACTACAATCTCCATAGCCATCGCGACTACTTCAGCCACAGCTACATCTATCTATATCACTACCACTTCGACAGCTACTGCTGCCATCGCCATCACCCCAGTCATCGCAACGGCGGCGTCTTCCGCAATCCCGGCACTTGGCACTGACTCCAACCCCAACCCTATTGCGTTGGCCCCTGACAATGTTCAGTGTAACCCCTCATGAATTCTACGACGGTGTGTGGTATGCCATTGACCACATCCCACTGCAAAATGCTACAAGTTTCAACGATTCTGGGCGGGTGCTGTTCGAATTGTTTTCAGCGGGCCACCGGCTTGCAGACTGTCCCAGACGCTTTTCTTATTTGCACACGTTATTGCACCCCAAGGACCCCGATCCATCACACCGCAATTCGGCACAAGTCGCCTCATGTGGTTCTCCCGCTTATGCTGTGCGACCGGCGCAGTCTGACCACGTCCCGGCCTTAATCGCGTCACAGTGCCTTACTCCGGTGAACACGGGTGAGGGTTTCTTGCCCTTGGGCCCTACGGTCGATTTGCCTTGCGACACATAGTCGCCATTTCACCTAGCGTGATCGTGCAACTATTATTGCCATCCACCGTAATACCGATCAGGGGTCTTTTGGACACCAGCGGCCATGGTACACACGTGTGCACCTCTTTGATCCGGTAATTACGCCTCACGGCCGTCGCGTCCAGCCACCGGCATTACTGCCGTCTTCTTATCGCATCATTCTTCGACCTGGACGAGCAGGTACAATTAACGGCTAGGGTCAGGAACATTTCATATGCTCGGTTGCCAGAAGAGTCCGTCTCCACCAGGCTGGCGGAAGCGTTTGAGGCGTTCACTTTCGTTCATCGTTCTGCCGGAGTTGCCGGAGTTTTGGGGCGCGATATTCTTTCGGAAATTTGGCGCAACCGATATCAGCGAACGAATGGGGTGGCGGCGCAGCTTACCGTTTTCGGCTGGGTCATCTCGGGCGCACATTATCGATAAGCAGTAGAGTAGCGGTTCGATTGTTTTCACGTTCATGTTCGTTCCATATTTTTAACGAATCTATTTCTTCAACTGAATTTAAGTCCAGTAACTAAATAAAGCTCATGAATTTTGATCGCACTATTTTTTTATTTTTCATTATTATTATTTACGTGTGTATATATTTAATTAATTATGATTTAATTCTTTGCAACACGGCTATATGTTGCAAGGTGGCCGGCAATGTTTAGGCCAGAATGCGGCCTAATCAGTTCCATACTTCGTTCGTTAGTCTAATTGTTGTCCTTAATCATCAGAATCGGGTATCCTTAAATGGCTACAGATTTTAATGATTAGCGGAACTTGCTGAATTGTAAGCCACCTCTCTCCATATTAGCTTTCTTGTTACTTACATTGCCATTGTTAACTTCATTTCGTTACCAGAGCTCTGCTGAAACATAGGTAATTTCGTTACCTCCAATAAAATCTAAGTCCCAATAAAACCTAAATATATTTGAAAATACCAACCACCTTTGTTTTCATTACATAAAAATCCTTTCTGGTCATCCTTATTGTCTAAGCAAACAGTGGTTAAGTACATCCCCACTGCCTGCCGATGTATTGACTAAAGGTTTACCAAGAGCTAAACATTTTCATTGTATTAAATTATTGGGTAAGAGTTGAATATGTATATTTGTAACATAAAGTTTGAGGAGAAACGTTCAAAATTTTGAATTTATTTACTGCAAAAGTTTATGTTAGTTGACAACCCTTTCATTCTTATTCTTGTTTATCAACTCTGTTAAGACCAAACAAGAACAAGAGTTGTTCATTATCACACTTTACACCAAAATGTTGGAGATTGTTGTAGTTTTTATTGTTTTAATTCAGATTTATTGATTATGTACTTAAAATACATAAATGATATTAAAGTATGTTGGTATTTTAGTAGGACAGAGAGGTCTTTCCTTATTGAGTGATAATGAAAAAAACGCCCGTTTCCTATTACATCTCATGAAGGGATAGGGAAGAGCTTTTCACAATCAGTGAGCTTTATAGTTTTACACTCACTGATAGGGACCTTCAGTTTTACACCGGTTCCGAACGGTATTTTGAGAAGCTTTTTCATCGCACAGGAAATGTAAGGTGGTCAGTGCAAGATCGAACCACCGACGCACCACGCACCATCGCACCACCGACGGCCACCCCACTCCTCAAATATATACTTCCAATAAAAGATACCAAAAAAGTCCACAATATTTTTAAATTTCATAGTTCTTAACCAAAAAGACGTGACAAATTTAAGCCAACAATTTTTGTAATTCCGCCAGGTGTAAATCAATTTACGTCAAATAACTCTTTATCGCACCGACAGGCCATAGACGAATTTAGTAAAGACACATTGATTCTCTCAATAAATTAAACGTCATAGGTATGGTTGCAAGTAAACATTGGATGGTGTAAACCATATGTTCAATAATACCAGACAGAGGCAATAGTACACAACGTCCAACAAAGGAACAGCAACCGCATTTCGTGTTTTTGTGGCAAAACAGTTGTGTTAAATACAATACAGATGTATACCAACGATAAAAGTCAACCAAAAAAAAGTGCAAAATACATTAAATTTTCACAGTTCTATACGAAAACGAAATGAAAAATTTAAGTCCACCTGCTGTAATATAATTTTTGTCGAATTTCTCTCATTTCCACACACCTACGACGAAGAGTGGGAAATGAAACGTCAGATGAGAGAATTAATGAGTCTATACTAAATTCGTCTATGATACAGGCACAACGAAGTCTGAAATGAAACGTCAAATGAGAAAGATGGCTGATCTAGGTGACATTACTCTAAGATATTATTAAACGTAACAATGTTTGTAAGATAGACAATGAGAACGATACATCCACGATAGCATACTACAGCAGCACCATGATATAATGTCGATGATGAAACCGCAGAGTTGGGACCATCATACTCATGGTTATACAGGGGGGAGTGCCTTGACCCCTGTAGTAGAGAATGTGACAAGCACACACAAAGCCATTGGCAACCAGAATAAGGATGTAACTAATGGTGGGGGCCTCATAAGCCTTTTAAAAAAGGCGGAGACTCCAACTCTGACTCTTTAAGTGATAACGAAAATAATATAACTATTTTAGCCACTCGCAAGGTCAGTAAACTGGTTGATGAAGTGAGTGAAAGCATAACAAAATCACAATGCAAAAGAAACGCCATTCGAGGCAGGAAGATAGGGAAGAGATACCGCTTAGCCAAACAAGGTGAAACACAGGACGTTCCGAAGGATCTGTCGGTGCCTCCCTCAACCTTAAAAGAGGTACAGAAAACAATCCGATCACCTGAAGAGCAGAACACTGTCAAATCAGCGGCGAAAAGGAAAAAGTGTTCCCCGTCATCCGGTAATTCGGAGAAGTCGGAACCCCACATTTTCCAGGGTGATCCAAGGAATTCCAGCGATAATAGGGCGACCAATGCGGTTCCTAGGAAGGCGAGCACTTCAGGTAAATCAGCCGGGAAGAAAAGGGCGCCCAATCCAACTCGGAATAGGAAGCTGAACGTGGACAATGGTAAGGAACCACCATCCTATGCAACGGTAGCAAGCTGAAATGATACTAGGCGTTTTTACTGTTTGTACAGAATGACCCTTCTAACAGTTTTGTTCCTTTATTTATATGGTACTATTTCTTATGCTAAACGTATTACATACATACATACATTAGGTTTTAGTTGTAAACAAAGTAGTAAACAAACAATCATTGGGTGTAAATAATGAGGGGGAGAGAGAGAGAGAGTTTATTGGATGACCATCGGCTGATTGTACCGTTACCGGTTGGAGTGTCATAATAAGTAGATCTGATGGTAATGCTGTCAATCAGATGGCGGTGCTGCCAATCAGACGATGGACTTTGCCGATCAGATGGTGGTGCTGCCAATCAGACGATGGACACAATAAGCACACCTACTGGCACTTTGTCGTTATATTTATACTACACCTCCCTTTTTCAGAAAGAATGAGATATCATTCTTTGTTTTTCATTTTTTAGTTACCCAAATAATTGTTTTGTTTTTGCTTTAATGTTGTTTTTATATACATATTTACAATATAAAATATAATTGTTCAAAATTCTATATATTTTCTCAAAACTTAATTAATTGTTTTGTGTTCTTAATTTAATATTGTTTTTATATTCATTATGTAAGATTTATTTACTTATTAAATATATTTGTTTAATATTGTATATATATATATTTTTTTTTTTTTTTTTTTATTATTTATTGTTATTCTGTCCTTTGTATTTCCGTATTCTGTCCAAGTGCACTTTTATTGTTCTGTCATTGTCATCTTTCACTGTACAATTATTTCTCTTATCTAAGTTAATTACTACGTACGGGCCTTTAAATACACTATCTAATTTATGTCCTATTTGTTCAATGAATACTAGATCTCCTAAAACTATTTGTTCACTGTGTATATTCCTATCATAATATTCCTTTCTTTTTATTTTCGCCTTCTCTAACAATCGTTTTGATCTTTCCTGAGCTATTTGTAACTTAAACTTTACCTCCTTTTCATATGATTCCATATTGTAAATTGGATCTATTGTCTTGCTAGTAAGGAAGTCAAAATCTACAGGTGGTTTACCAAATACTAGTTCGAACGGGCAATAATCATGAACTGGTGAAGGTGTTGTGTTATAACAGTAGGTGAAGTATTTTAGCCATTCATCCCAGTCAGATTTATTAATGGATATGTATGATCTTAAATATTCATTAAGTGTTCTATGACTGCGCTCTATAGTTCCAAGCGTTTGGTGGTGATAGGCTGTAGAAGTTACATTTTCAACCTTCAGTAGTTTACAAAGTTCGTCAAAAATTTGGTTCTTATATTCTGTGCCCATGTCAGTAATAATTTTTTTCATTGGACCGTAAACCAATATACAGTTATCAAAAATTGTCTTTGCGACGGTTTTAGCACTCTTATTGGTGATTGGGACTATAATTAAATATTTAGTTAGGTCGCATATCATGGTGATTGCATATTCATTACCATGCTCGGAGCGTGGTAATGGACCAATAGTATCGATTTCCATAATATCGAATGCTGTTGTGGGGGTTTCTGTCAATATCATTTCTTCCTTCGTGTTTCTTATTGTTTTGTTCTGGTTACATTTTTGACAATCGTGAACATGACGTCTTATGTCCCGAGTCATGTACTTCCAGTAAAATTTTCGTCGTATTTTCTTAGTTGTTCTCGTGATCCCTGGGTGGCCTCCAAATACAGGGTCATCGTGATACTTTTGTATTATCTTTAACTTTTCTTGATCATTAGTTACCAAAGTAACTTTCGGCGTCAGTGCTATTATAAGATTCTTTAGAAATGCATTTCCTGATTCTTTATATTTTCTGATGGATATCCTTTCAAATATATTGTCATTCAATGACTGCTGTAGCTTCTTTATCCCATTACTATCAGCTATTATTTCAAGCTTTGGAAATAATCGACCCAAGTCGATTTTTCCATTAACAATAATGTTATTTAGATTTTCTGTATATATATTTTTTCTGGCCTTTATTATTCTTAATTCATCGCCTTTAATTGCTAGCTTGGCGTTATTCTTATTTTCTTTGCAACTGAACGCTTCATAAACATTTATCTTGTTTGGTGACTGTCTATTATAAGTCAGTGTCTCCGCCTGTCTGTTTTCTTGTTTAGTTTGTTGTCTAGTTGTTACTCTTAATACACTCTTTTGTATATTTTGAATCTCTTCAAAGTCAATTCGGGACAATGCGTCCGCGGCATGGTTCTCTTTTCCCCTAATGTATTCAACAATGAAATCATATTCCTCTAAATCCAAACGCATTCTTGTTAATTTAGATGACGGGTTCTTCATAGAGAACAGGTATGAAAGTGGTCTATGATCACTTTTTACTAAAAGTTTTCTACCAAATATATATGGTCTAAAATACATAATTGCCCAATGGATTGCTGCCAATTCTTGCTCTATAGTAGACTTATTGCTTTCGCCCCTAGTAAATGCTCTAGAAGCATAAGCAATTGGTAGCTGTTTACCCTGATAATCCTGGCTTAACACTGCTCCGCAAGCGTTTTTACTTGCATCGGTTGTAATGCAAAATTCTTTTCCATAGTCTGGATACTGGAGTATTCGTGGACTTAGCAATTGGTCTTTCAGATACTGGAATGCTTTTTCGCATTCGTCAGTCCAATTAAATTCCGAGTTCTTCTTAGTAAGCTTTGTAATATGTCTTGAATATTCAGTGAAATTTGGGATAAAACGTCTGTAGTAATTACAGAAAGCAATAAAGCGTTTAGCTTCGTCACCACTCCTAGGAGTTGGATATTTCGAAATGATGTCAAATTTTGCTTCGTCTGGTAATATACCATTAGTTGTACATTTATGTCCCAGAAAAGTCACTTCATGACTGAAAAATACACATTTATCTGGATGCAATTTAAGATTGTACTTGCGACAGATCTTAAAAACATCTCGAAGATTACTCAACATGTGGTTCTCTGAACAACCAATTACTATTAAGTCATCCATGTATAAAAATGCTTTCGAAGGCGTTAATCCAGCAAATGCTAAAGTCATCATTCGTTGGAATGAATTTGGAGCTACTTTAATTCCGTATGGTAATCTTTTGAATCTAAATGATCCCTTCTCCGTAGAGAATGAAGTTAAGTCCCTGGAATCTTCTTCGAGTTTTATTTGATGAAATCCTGATGTCAAATCGAGACAGGAAAAATATTTCGCTCTACCAAGTTGATCCAGAATGTCATCAATTCGTGGCAGGGGAAACTTATCAGCAATGAGTTTTTTATTTATTCCCCGAAAATCTACCACTAATCTCCATCTTTTTTCATTACTACCTGGCAATGATTTCTTGGGCACGAGCAGTATTGGGCTGTTGTATGCAGAAACTGATGGTTCGATTATGTCGTCATCAAGTAATTTCTCAACTTTCCTAGTAATTTCTTCTTTCTGCGATTGTGGGATCCTATAATTCTTAATGTATACCGGGGTATCATCATTCAAACGTAGTTTTTGGCTATAAAAATTGTTTGATGTAATTTTCTCAGATTCTAGTGCAAATACATCCACAAATTCTTCGCAAAGATCCATCAATTTGTCTTTTATAAAAACTGGAATTTTGTTTGAAAGTTTCAATAATTTCTCCTGTTTGTTCTTAGCTGATTCATTGAAGTGAATCTGGTTATAGCCTTTTAGACTTTCCGTTTTAATTTTGGTGTCCTTTATAATTACATTTCTATCCGTGGTATTCAGTATCTGTACATACGGTCTATCCCTTGATACTATGGAATTGGCTATAAAGACACCCTTGACCAATTCTTGATGAGGTATTAAAACATTGTCCTCGGTAATATTTATCTTCAGTAATCGTATGACTTCTGCCCTTGCTGGGATGGATATAGTGTTCGCGTCAGGATAGTTTGTCATACAAATTCCTATATCATCCTCGTAATCATTTGGTCTAAGAATTAATAAATCACGATCAAGCTTATAATCAAGAATGCAATTGTAAGTTTTTATGAAATCTAGACCAATGATACCATCACAAGGTATTGGGAAATCATCATTAGTAACATGGAAATTATGTGAGATGATTACATTTTCCACTGTTAAATCAAGAATAAGATCGGTTGTCATTGTTCCGATAGTTGAAACTAGACCCTGTCCAATTCCATTTAGACTAGTAATTCTATCTGTATTTATATTCGTATTTTGATCTATTGAACCAGATTTTATTATTGATATATCTGCGCCGGTATCTATTAAGAAGCATAAAGTCCTATTATTCACAGAGGTCTTCACATGAATAAAACTGCTTAAATTTAGATTCATAGTATATATATGATCTATTGTTGGTTTGATGTCATTAGGGGACCTTCCGAGTTTTCCGATTGTTGGCTGTTTGCTAGACGTACGTTTCTTTGATTTCGTCCTCTATTAGAACCTCTATATCCATTATTGAAATTTCCTTGGTATTGATTGTTATAACCTCTTCGACCTTGACCATATTGATGATTATATCCTTCTGGACCGTTTCCGCGTCCACGGTAATGTCCGCGACCGCGTCCACGTCCTCGAAAATGTTCATACTTTTTGCTCTTATAATATAAAATTGAGCTTTGCTGACTAGTACTATCTGTACAACAGTTTACGAATTTGGCTACTGCCTCATTCATGCTGTTAAAGTGGCCGGCTTCCATTATAATTTTGATCTTATCATTACTTGAATTTTTGGTCATTGCCTTTACGGCTGCTTTAGTTGCATAAGTCTCAGCTAATGGTGGTGACAATCCATCATTCACATAAGCAGACTGTAATGATCTCGTCAGTTCTTCAACCTCTTTAATATATGTGTTTGCCGATTTCGAATTCTGTTTAACGTTCATTAACTTTGCGGTAATTACGTCTACAGATTCTCCTTTTACATTTGCCTTTAGTGATTCTATTATTTGTTCCAAATTTGTTTCTGATCCTTTTATCAAATTTATTGAGGCGCCCCTTAATTTGGTTTTAACGATGCCAACGGCGATTGGCTGGTTACTATCCTCACAAACTAGGTTGGCTAAATTCAGGGCGGCTAAAAAACTTTGTAGGTTTTCAGCCCTACCATCAAACTCAGGGATGAGTTTTGAGGCTATATTAAGATATTCAACGTTAGTTTGTGGCATTGTCTCTTCTCGGTGAATTATTTCCTGTTCTTCTTCTTTTACTAAAATATCATTAAATTCTATTCCTATCCCAATGTCATTGGGAATATTTAATATAACCGCATGTTTTGCTGCAATTTGTAAAAGTCTATCTCTTAATTTCCTAAAAATTGTATAGGCATCCTCTTTATGATTCTTAACTAACTTTTCATAATGTACGTGTAATATACCACGTACAGTGTTTAAATTTGTTGTTAGTAGAGTTAAATGTCTAGTTACTGTCTGTTTTCCTATGGGTGTCTTTTTATTTAAACATTTATATGACTTATTAAAATCGATTTGTAATACTTCTATTTGACTTATAATGTCTGTCCATTTTTTTTCCATTACATTCTTTTTTTCTAGTGAAGAATATTTTATTTTATGTTTTTTAAACTGTTCATAGTATAATTTTTTTTTTATTGTTCATTTGGTTTTGTTATATAAATTCTATATATATATGTAGAATAGATTTTCTTACAACTTTTCGTTTTTCCCTTCTTTACATTTTATTATTTTCAATTCAAATATTCATTTTTATATTGTGTTTTTTTCTATAATTTTACATTTTCGTTTAGCCTACCTAATAGTTTGTGACAGCGAAGTCGCCTTGTCACTCTACGTTAAGGTGCTCGTTGGAGCAGTTCATTCCATGCTAATGTACATACATACTCTTACTTTATTGTTGTTTGGTTCTCTGCTGTTGCTGTTGGATTTGTTTATTTTGTCTTCTTTTGCGTAGGCCTTCCTCCAGTTGGTAGATCTTCTCGTAGATTACCTGGGAAACGTCCCACGATGGTGGATTGGGTCCTCTGACGTATTTCTTTAGAGCTGTAAGGTGTCTCCTTTCCCGGACTAATTTGCCTCCTCTTCTCTTGGGGAGTTTAACTTTCGGTATCGCTGTCCTTCTTAAATCGGCCGCCACCAATTGACGTCTCTTGTATTCTTCTATTGTTAATTTCTTCTGGCCCTCTACCACCGGCTTTGGTGGGCTCATGTTTGTTTCTTCTTGTCCTTGGCTTTTTGGTTTGGTTTTTTTTGTGCCTTTGCTGTTTATTTCAAGCAGGCATTTGTGTGTTTTTTTTTTGTATTTTAATTTCATAAATTTTTAAGTTTTATGTGCCTTTGCTTTTATTCCAAGCAGGCATTTGTGTGTTTTTTTGTATTTTAAATTCATAAATTTTCAAGTTTTATGTGCCTTTTCTTTTATTCCAAGCAGGCATTTGTATTATGTATTTTAAATTCACAAATTTTAAGTTTTATGTGCCTTTGCTTTTATTCCAAGCAGGCAGGATCGCCATGAAATGATACTAGGCGTTTTTACTGTTTGTACAGAATGACCCTTCTGACAGTTTTGTTCCTTTATTTATATGGTACTATTTCTTATGCTAAACGTATTACATACATACATACATTAGGTTTTAGTTGTAAACAAAGTAGTAAACAAACAATCATTGGGTGTAAATAATGAGGGGGAGAGAGAGAGAGAGTTTATTGGATGACCATCGGCTGATTGTACCGTTACCGGTTGGAGTGTCATAATAAGTAGATCTGATGGTAATGCTGTCAATCAGATGGCGGTGCTGCCAATCAGACGATGGACTTTGCCGATCAGATGGTGGTGCTGCCAATCAGACGATGGACACAATAAGCACACCTACTGGCACTTTGTCGTTATATTTATACTACAAAGCAGACAATACCTGGACGATCTCTGCTATGCAGTTATTGACAGCGGCAACCAACTGCCATAATACCAGCACCAACACGTGGAGGATCTAGTCAACGCGAGGGTAATGGAACACGTAATAAAGGCTGAAGGTGGACCACCCAAAGATGTCGTGAGCAGCGGTTGCAAAGCGGAGGTACTGACACTGCAGCTGGCCTCACAACAGTGCGTCGAAACGCTGAAGAAGTTAGTGGATGCCATCTATGCCCCCTTTGAAGGCGGTAAGCTAGCAACCATGTACAACAAAGGATGGAGAAGCAAGTTCGCATCGGACGCTATACTGAATGTCATTGGCAATCAAAACGGTCAAATGGGTTGTTTGCCACAGGCATGAGGGGCAGGAAGGCACTCTCCTTGTGATGGGAAGAGCCCCGGCATCCATGGCTGGTGTTGCCAAGACAAAAGGTATGGTGTTCTTTGAGCCCAAAGCTGTCTACATAAAAGTTGGTAAAGTACCAATTGACATGAAGCCGGCGCAACACACCCGGAAAATGCGAAGGATGAAGCAAGTGGAGGTCTGGTAGAACTACTTAAAAAAAAGGAGGAAGTGACCGAAGACAACACCAACTCCCAGGAAGACCGTTTACTGGAGGACCAATGTTAGAAGTTATCCAGATAAACCTCTACCGGAGCGAGACGGCAACCCACGCTCTGTTGGATAAAATTAGTAAAGGTAAAATACACACTGTGTTAATACAAAAACCTTGGACTACTCGGGACAAAGTTAGTGGAATAAATCATATTAACTACCAACTATTCTATACGAAGACAGACTCCCGTCCGAGAACAGCATCTTGTGCCATAAAACCCTTTGTTTTATCTTCTCCACAGAGTTATCAACATCGGACCCAAATGTGCTGAAACAGGGAGATGTCAATATGTACCTGGCGTCAGTATACTTGCCATATGATTCGCCAACACCACCACCTTCGTCGGAATTACAACGACTGGTAGAGAGGACCAAACAAACAGGTATCGAAGTATTAAGAGGTAGTGATGCTAGCTCTCTCTCTCTCTCTCTCTCTCTCTCTCTGCTAGTAGAATTCTTGAGTACAAACGACCTTTTTACACTGAATATTGAGAACAAACCCACTTTTGTTAACAAAATAAGGGAAGATGTATTGGATATAACAAATTGTTCTGAAAACCTTATAGATGCGATTCAAGAATGGGGGGTTTTGAATGAGCACTCATTCTCGGATCACAGATACATAAGGTTCAAGATAACACGGCCACCACCGAAACCGATAAGTTTCTGAAACAATGCCAAAACAAACTGGACAAAGTTCGGAACCCTACTTAGGAATCGATAGATCACCCTCAACTCGAATATTCTAGTAGGGACGATAAAGTGACTAAGACAACGCAAGCACTGATAAAGTCTTTCGAAGACAGCTGCCCACTTCGACAAAGGAAATCGGTCCAGGAAAACCCCTGGGTTACAGGGGAAATACAAAATCTTGGGAAGAAGGTCCGTAGACTTTACAACAGAGCTACGTGTAAAAAACTACCAGTATACTTGGAGGACTATAAAAGAGGACTATAACCCAGATGGGTCGAGGACAAAAGGTTTGCTGAAACTGGGAAAGCCTGATATGAGCAAAATGATGCGAGTCTTAACGGGACATTCGGGATTACGAGCCCACCTGTACCACCACCATGGAGGACGATGGAGCATTGGAGCATGCCCGATCTTCACACAAGCTACATCCAGGTATATCTGGGACAGTATAATACCGGACATGACCAATCTTGTGGGAATGAACTGGAATATATTAAGGAATTTCGTAAAAAGCACCGAATTCCTATGAGAGGTATAGTAACTTAGTAGGGCAAATTGAGAGCGCACAAAATGTCGAATCAGCGTCTTAAGAGTATGTCTACGGACATGGGAAAGATCAGAGTCCTTTTTAAGACTCTGCATCGCACCCGTCCTTTTCAAACTATCTAATATTATCGATGAGATTAAAAAAACGAATTTTCTTTTATGCTAGAAATATGCATAATTGTGATTAAAATTTAAATTTTTGTTTAAAATTACATGGTGCAACTGTTGTTTAAGGTAGCTGGAAGACTATTTCATAGTGTAACAACCCGGATGTTAAACAATGCGCAAAACCACTGCTTGAAAAGTGTTCTATTCGTATTTGGGACCTTCTACTCGAGTTTAAAAAACTACTCGAGTTTAAATAAGTACAAGCATCTGACTCACAAGTTTCGTTTAAATGAACAACCAAGAAATAGTTTTTCGTATAAAATATATTCGTATATATTTATATTTTAGAATTTTGTGAAAATAAGTTGTTATACAAGTTATATTTGATAAATTTGTGCCAAGGAAAACTCCTACCCCATATATAATATTAGTGGGGAATGCAACTTCCCGGTCTTTTTCATTTCCCGGGAAAGCGGGAAAAATAAATAAATTTCTCGGGATCCCGGGAATTCCCGGTTGAAATGTGAGTCCCTTATTTTGTAACTACCACAAAAGGGGTACAAACATCTTAAATAACGTAGTTTTGTATATTGCAATGTGTAACGAAATTTAATATTTGATGCATTTAATACTGATGAGGATGTACTTCTACTTCTACAAATTTGGCAGACAAATTTCTGTGAAACTTACCTAACATTGAATCCAACCATATCTAAATATATAAGTGTGCTATGTTTATATTCAACTGACAATTGTTTAGCGGCGACAAACTAGTTTTTAACTTCGATCGCCTTGTAACACATTCGGAGGTGAAATTACTGTTGTTGATTTCGTACATACAATTTTAGTTTAAATTCTACAAAGCGTGAATATATTAATCGGGCGTACCTCTGACATTTTGTATCGTATCGAAATTATATATATAACTGAAAATTTTATATATAAAAATATTGCAATACAGTGCACTTGCGAAAATATGAACACCGTAATATATGAACACCCCAAACTATGAACATTTTTTTTTTACTTTTTAATTGTCTTCCCTTGTCAATCAAAATTTCTTACATACTGTTACGAATAAGTAAAAGCTTTTGCTTGCTGTTAATGACTCTACTAACAGTATGTAAATAACAGGCGGTTAGTGCTGCACCTGAAAGTGTGCATTGTAACAACGTACCAACTCGCTAAACCAGTAGCATGAATTCACCTCAGTTAAGATAATTCTCCACCATTCGAGATGATTCTACGAAGATAAGCAACAACAACAAGGACTAGAAGGTTCTTGAATTCGCTAGATATAACTTCATTTGAGTATGGTGAGTTGGTATAAATAGCGGAGGTCTTTGGAATGGAGAGTTCAGTTTGTGATTAACCGCCGTAAAGTAAGCAACGCGATTTGATAGTACAATATAAGACTTATTAAAGTGGTGTAAATAAAGTAAATTGTTGTACTATATAAGTAAAATAAAAGGAAGTGATACCGTTGTAATTATCGTAATTAAAAACGAACCTTGTTTTATTATTGGGATAAAACAACGCAAAAAGGACGAAAAAGGAAATTCGTTTTAATCAGTGCTCACAATCAGCTAAAATTTCACATTCGTTTTATAAAATATAAATTTAAACTGAAAGGTTCTTAAATATGCATACAAAAAAGCATAAGTTTTTAACTTTAAAAGAAAAATCAGAAGTTTTAGAGCATTTAGGAGAAGGTGCAAGGGTTACAAATTTAGTGAATAAATTTGGGGTGAAAAAATCTACAATATGTGGAATAAAAAACTAAAAATGCTATTATTAAATGTGTAAACAATCCTTTTATTTGACTTGGAAAAAGAAAAACTGTGCGGCCTTCCAAGTACCCAAAAATGGAGAATGCATTATACCGATGGTTTTGAAAATGAGAGACAAAAAGATTCCAGTTAGCGGACTTATGTTAAAAGAAAAGGCGAAAGACCTTCATAATAAAATTAAAGAAAATTGTTTGGAATTCAATGCATTCGTTTGCTTCAAATATCTGGAGAAAAACTTTCTTCACAGCCCCAGTTGGTGGATCCTTTCAAACTGAAGCTGAAGACGAAAATTGAAGAGCTTGGATTAGTCAATGATCAGCTCTATAACGCTGACGAATCCGGATAGTTTTGGAAATTGTTACCACAAAAGACATACGTGTCTTCATTAGAAGGAACCGCTCCTGGTGCAAATACTGAAAAGCAGCGAGTTACATTCTTGTGTTGCGCAAACGCTGCAGGATCTCGTCAACTTAAACTTCTTGTAGTTGGAAAGGCTAAAAAGCCCCGCTGTTTTCAGAATTTTAATTGCCCTGTTCATTATACACATTCTAAGTCAGCATGGATGACAGGTGCCATTTTTAAAGATTGGTTTCATCGTTTATTTGTTCCTGAGGTAAAATTTATTCACTTCTGTTAATTATGCATGTACATGTAATCTCACAAGTTCTTTTCAACAATTTTGGTAAAACAATTTTTAGCAAAAAAAAAGCTGCCGCTGAAAGCTATTCTCTTAATAGGCAACGCTCCATCTCATCCATCTGAGGACGAACTAAAAACTGAAGGCGGCTGTATTTTTGCAGTGTTTATTCCACCAAATGTAACACCGCTCATACAACCCATGGATTAAAATGCCACCAGGATTAAAAAGCTTTATTACAGGAACAGCCTTCTAGCTTTAGTTGCTGCAAAAGGGGGTGCTTTGCTAGAGTCTATGAATCAAACTTCACTAAAAGAAGCCATAACAATTGTAGAATCTGCATGGAGAAGAGTAGATGCTAATGTGTTATCTAAATGTTGGAATGTTTTGAATATGATGTTTAATCAAGACGATCCTGAGGATGATATTCCTTTATGTGTTCTTAGAAACAACTTGACAACAAATTTGGTTGATTTAGAAGAAACTGCAACTAATATTTTAAGTACTCTGCTACCTGAGGTTTGTGTTTTGAAAAAAATGCATTAAAAACAAATTTAAATCTTTTATTCACCACAGGTTTGAATTTACAGCTTCGAACGTTAAAAAATGGAACAAGGATAACATAGTGTAACGAGAATGAAATGGAGGAAGAGCTATCCGATGAAGATGATTATGTGGAGGAGCAAAAAAGAACTATAAAGTCCATGGAAGCTGTCGAACTGTTTAATAAAGCATTGGAATGGGCCAAAAGCGAAATGGTTGATCAGCGAGATTTGAGTGTATTGAGACAGTTAAGAGAGCGTGCCGTATTAAAGGTCATTCAAGAAAAGAAACAGCAAAAGAAAATCACCGATTTTTTCGCATAATAACTTTTGTTTTTTTCAAAAATTAATGCTTGTTTTTTAAATCCAATAAACAATAAATAACAAATTTAACATAAGAAGCTTTTATTTTTATTGGAAACACGTTTTAAAGGGAAATTAGATGCCATTTGCAAATATGAACAATCTTGCAAAAGTGAACTGGCTTGGTTTTAATTATCTCATATTATCGCGAGTGCACTGTATTTAGAAATAATAGAAATATAATATTAAATATAATAATATTAAAGTTTAAAATTAATATATATATTCATGAAAATATGTATTTTGTATGAGCGCCTATCATAGAACACTAAAAAAATTATAATATTGATCAAAGAAATTAAGGAGTGAAGTATTGTAAAAAAATAATTTTTTTTGGAAATTGTTTTTTTTATTATAATATTATATGATTCGATCTGAAATTATTTCTTAGAAGAATATTTTTCGATTTCCTTTGAGCTATAAAGATCACGGTTTTTTCTGCAATTAAAATAAAGGTGAACAGTCCGAAACAGGTTTTGAACTTTTTGTGACTCTTTTCATCAGCGCCTTAGCGTCTAGGCCAGATTTGGAAATAGTTTTAAATTATCTCTGAGTTTATGATCACCCATATTCTGCATTGCAATCCAAGCGTAATTTTCTCCGTTATTGCAACTTTGGTATTCTACATTCCGTTTCGTTTCAATTTCTTACAATTGTGACTGAGTTTTTTACGATCGTGTGTATTCTGCATTACAATCGTAACTGAGTTTTTCTAAGTTGGTAATTACTTGACGGAGCGTCTTACAATTATTGTGTTTGGTGAAAAGATAAGTGAAAAAATCAAGTTTAAGTTTATTTGTTTTAAATTGTTTGTTTTTTTTTGTATTGATTTGTAAGTTTTATTTAATTTATTGAAGGTCGAAAACAGCAACACCGGAACAGTACGCGAAGCTGGCGACTTTAATGTCAGCAAAAAAGACATTGCCACTGGATACACCAAGCGTTCGAAGGAACAAGTGCGGGCATTTTGGGAAGAGCTCACAGTGGCTCTAAATTCATTAGGGCCACTAACAAAAGATGCCATTGCATGGAAGAAAGTATGTATGACAGAAAGTATGTATCTGTTGCATTTATGGAATATCTTTTTATAGGTTTGGATTGACTGGAAGTGCTACATCAAGCGAAAGCTAGGGAATAACAAAAAGGAAATGATGACCACCGGAGGAGGCTGCTGTCGCTGCAGCCCATCAGTCCCCTTGAAAAAAAATCTGTAAAAGTAAACTGATTATTTCATACACCAACACTTTTAAAACATATACTTTACAATTGATCGCTCATCAGGAATGGATTGCAACTGTCTCTCAATTTTCGCTTTTCAAGTCTGGACTCTGTATTCTGGAGCACGTTGTTCTCAAAACGCCGCTGCTATCAATTCCATTTCTCCTAACTTTAATTTGTGCTACAATGATGTTAAAAACATGAAAATATCACCTCCGGCACGACAGTCTGCTCCACACTGGTATAGGTGGGCCACAAATACCCTTTACTTATGTTCTGCCTTTTGACGTAGAATACGTCTTACCTTACGGTATGAGGAGTCATGTCAGGTTTTTATTGTTGTAATCTTTATTTCATTGAATTTGAGGAAACGGCTAGATGAATTTTTTTAAAATTTTTTTTGTAGGTAAATGAAGATGTTATCTTTCGTTTGATATAGATTTCATATTGGTTGATATATTTCTAGTATTTTAATTTCTCAAATGAAAATTGTTTAAACACATACACTCAAACATATGTGTGGTGTTTGGTTGAGTGTTTTTGGTTGCTCAACATTGCTTAGGAACATGTATCTAGTAAAAAGTGAAACGAACAGCAAGCTAATGTTGCTTGGCAACATGTATCTAGTAAAAAGTGAAACAAACAGTAAGCTAACGTAATAAAGCTTTTTTGCGAAAGCTTCAATAAAGCTGTTGTAACATTAATTTTGAATTGTAAAGCGTAAAGCTTTCACACAACGCTCGAATGCTAATGCGAAGACTCGATAAGGTAAACCTTTTTTAATATTAGGGCGGCCCTCTCAACATTCGCAGAACTTATTTCAATAAAAATATTAATTAAAATACATAAATTAAATTAAGTTTAAAAAAATTGAACATAATATTTTTTTTTTAAACGGACTTGAATCAAATGCCGTTGGTAAATATAAAAATTACAGCAGACAGTTGTCCGAGGCCTTCGGCCACGGAATGTCCCTGCAGGCTGTGTCAGAGACACGGCCATTAAGTTTAACGTAGAATACGCCATCCGATAAGACAGAAAACATATACATATAACAATAAATGATAAATAATATAAGCAAATGAATTTATTGTTATATATGTTTTCTGTCTTATCGGATGGCGTATTCTACGTTAAACTTAATGGCCGTGTCTCTGACACAGCCTGCAGGGACAGTCCGTGGCCGAAGGCCTCGGACAACTGTCTGCTGTAATTTTTTTTTTGTCTTTCGGTACTCATTGATGTGTTTAATTAGTTAAAGTATCAACAATATTTAATTATTATCTGTTTTATCACTGAATCAGTGTTTTATTGGCACTAAATTCAACTTTTTATTAAAATGTTTACACAATTGACAATTTTTTTTGTTTCAATCTCATACGTTTCACAACAAAACAGCTGGTTGTGAATACACTCTTTGTCTTCCTCTTTTTCTTCCAATTACGTTTTTAGTTGGAATACCATTTTACGATCGTAACGTAACGTAATGCGGGAACGTAATTGCAATGCAGAATAGGGGTGTATATTTTTTTGTAAAATTTTGATATAAATATACGAAGATACATCAACGCAACGAAAATGATTTCAATAACTTGGAAAGTTTTGTCACTGCTACGAATATGTTTCATTACTGTAATGAATATGTTCCATTGATGTAAAAAGCTGGTTTGGAAATTTAATCATCCCTATATGAATGATGTGCAAACATTAACTTCAAGAACTCTTTATTACTCATTTTATAATATTTTCCACTTTGGTATTTCGTGGAAAATTTAAATTTATTATTTTATTTTGACAAATGACGCCGCATATCATAGAATAACACATACGTAGAAGGTTTTATTCGCTCATCTGACGTTTCATTTCACACTCTCATCGTAGGTTTGTGGAAATGAGAGCAAATTAAATTTAAAATTTACATACACCAGGTGGAGTTACAAAATATGTTCACTTAACTATTTCCTGTCGTTTTGGTATAGAACTGAAAAATTTAAAAGTAGTTTGCACTTTTTTGTTGATTTTTATCGTTGGTATACATTTGTATTGTATTTAACACAACTAGTTTGCCACAAAAACAGGAAATTCGGTTGTTGTTCCTATGTTGATCGCTGTATACTATTGCCACTATCTGGTATTATTGAACCCATATTTTCCACCCTCCACTGTGTAATTTCCATCGTACCTATGACGTTTAATTTATTGAGCGAATAAAAACTTCTATAGTATGTGTTATTCTATGCCGCATATAGTTTCTGACAATTTGACAGTTATGTGTTGGAGCATTGTTGTTAAAAAGCTAGTAAACATTGGTGTAAAAATAGAGTTGCCCTTATTTGATACAAATCAGTTTCGACGCTTTAATGACCGATACGTTGTTTTCTTTTGTTGACTTTAAATGTTTGACTAAATACACACACTTTAGTGCAATGCCTTCAACATCTTAATGGAGATAATAATGAGAAAGGCTGTGCTGTAGTAAATACGAACAAGACCATTAACACGAAAAGCCATATGTTGCTGGCGTATGCTGACGACATAGATATCATTGGGCGAAATTTGCGAGAGGTTACTGCAGTATTTTCAAGAGTCGAAAAGGAATCAGCGAATGTGGGTCTTTCTGTTGATGAGGGCAAGACAAAATTGATGGTGTCAACGACTGGGGAAACCTCTCGACTAGGTCCGCACTTGAACGTTGACGACCGATTTCATTTTGAAGTGGTAGATGAATTTGTCTACCTGGGATCCGCCGTGGACAAGGACAACAACGTCAGCCTGGAGATAGATAGGGCTATTTTGGGCTCGGCGAGCAGTTTGGGGACAAAGCCCTGTCTCGACGGACAAAATTCAAGCTATATCAGACTCTAATTTTACCTGTCTTGACATTTGGCTCCGAAACTTTCGTCATATCGCAAGCGGATGAAAAACACCTGGGAGTTTTCGAGAGAAAAATTCTCCGTAGAATATATGGTCCTGTTGGGGAGAACGGCGAGTACTGACGTCGATGGAACGCAGAGCTATATAGTTTATATTCTGACGTGGATATAGCTAGGCGAGTGGATGGGGAGCCAGCGCGAAGGGTTTTCGATAACGTACCCGATGGAAGCAGGAAAAGGGGACGACCAAGACTCCGCTGGGGAGGCCAGGCAGAAGAATCCCTCCGTATCCTTGGTGTTGCCAACTGGCGGGAAAAGGCGAGGGATAGAGCCAGTTGGAAGAATATGTTGGAATTTGTTTAATTTGTTTGTTTAATTAATATGTGTAAGACGTCTGACCTCATGAGGTTGTAAAATAGTCAATAAAAGTAAAGTAAATACAGTAATAAACAAATATAATATTGAAGAAAGCAGATGCCTAAACCTCACAGCTTAACAATTACATTATTAAACTTTTTTTCTTCAAAATGACGTATTCGTTGCAGCAACAACAATTGAGTTGCTGGAGCAACCAGACGTTGATCATTCAAAAAATCTTGTAAAACATGCTATACTGCAGCAACGATACAATTATGGGGAGTATATAACTTTTCATTACAGCAATGTAAATCAATTAACGAAAATGTCGCATCAGTGAACTGATACTAATAATTTTCGAAAAATCTATTGCAATCTTTTGGAAATTTCCCGGTATTCCCGGATAAAATACCCGGGAAGACGACAAATGAAAATGGACTAAATTCCCCGGAAATCCCGGGCGGTTAATACCATAAGCACGGCATGCCCCAAAGTATATTTTATATTAATCGGTAATATTATATTAAGATTATATAATTTTCGCAGAATAATATTTATTTTAGAGCAAATACGCGAGATATTTGCGAGGTGAACTTTAAATTAGAATAAAGTAGTTATAAAAGCGAGACATGATGTAGCAGTTGAAGACATAAAAGTAGCATTTTCTACAACAATGGAAAGATTCGAGTTCCAATTTTAATATTAATATTATTCTGCGATGCCAAAATACAAATACGACCTATGTCAGAATCTAGATTTCCATGTTTTTGCCAATATCACTCGTGGTACTAATACTGAAGAGATGAATACACTAAAAAGCAAAAAACGCACACAACGACTTGTGTTATTAATGTACATCATAAATAGAATAGGACCCAAAATAGATACCTGAGGGACACCTGAGAACAAGTTGCCTGATCCGGACGTATTACCACGAGAAATAACATATTGGCAACGTTGAGAAAGAAATGAATGTATTAATTTGGAGGACGTATTAGAAAACCTAAATTGTAAGAACAGCTTTTCACATAAAATAGCATGATTAATGGATGGAATCAAATGTCTTAGATAGATCTAATAGAGCCAGAACTCAAGGGCGTTTACAATCAAGCGAACGACTTGCTTTGTCACTTATATGAACTATAACCATGTTTACGAAAACCGGACTGATACTGACTTAACAAAAAATGTTCCTCCAGAAAGTCAGCGATGTGATAGTTAAGTAATATTTATAGAAATTTCGAGAATGCTGGCGAATTGTCAGATTCTCAGAACAGTTGGTACCAGACATGTAATTTTTCATTACAGGTGTTACTAATGTAACTTTCCAGTCAGCAGGGAAATGCCACGTGCTAATAACAGTATTAAAAATCTGAAAAATATGTTGCTTAACAAAAGCAAGAATGGGTTTAATAAATACACTCCGGTTCACTTATTTAAAGGCACTAAAAATTCCATTTTCAGCAGCCTGTATCTTTTGCAATTTGTAACCGATTGCAGAATTTGAAAATGGAAATAGAAGCTAGACATCTTGAGACAGAAAAACAATCAGTACAATAGTGGTTTCTTAATTAAAGAACTTTTTTTGAGCAATTTATAAAAAAAGTCCAAAAATGTGCTAATTTTATTCACTTGAATAAAGGCAGTTTAATATTTTTTTTATCATTTTTAAAGTAAGCGATGATTTTTTGTAGCGACCGTTTGTTTATTACATCTTAATCATTTTACGAGTCAAAATGGCAAAACAACAAATTTTAAAAAGTTCTCCAGTCAATCATACATATTGCTAAATTTAGTTCTTTATATATTTTGCAATGGTTTTGTTAAAAAATCCGCCAACATTTCTTCCGTAGGATAATATTCAAATTTGACTCCCTTAGATTGTTTCACTTCCCGAACAAAATAATATTTGACGTCGATATGCTTGGTACGAGGACGGACTTTCTCAGCGTCTAACAACTTTGATTCTCCTCCAATAATGTTATGTCCGTAATATTAAGGTTCAGACCACCATTCTTAACCACAATAGCTCTTGAGTAGTCTCCGTTTATGCTACAAATTCAGCTTCTGTTGAAGGCAAAGTTACCTGTTTCTGTTTTCTACTTGCATATGAAATCGTAGCACCACCGAGTTGAAATACATATCCACTTGTAGACTTTCTGCTATTAATTTCACCGGCAAAATCAACATCAGCATAACCAATCAGTTTCAAATCTTTACAGTGTATACAAAGCTTTAAATTTTTAGTACCAGCAAGATACTTGAAAACTCGCTTAACTTCATTCCAGTCTCTTTTGGTTGAGCATGACATTTTTCGACTGAGAATAGAAACAGCAGCAGTTATGTCTGGTCTTGTATTATTAGACAAGTATAACAATGATCCAATAGCATGTCTATATAAATCATTTGATTCCAATATATCATCTGAGCTCGATACTTCTTTTACACATCTAACATCCAACGGAATTTTTGATGCTTTAGAGTTTGCCATACCATAACTTTCCAAAATCTTGTTGATATAATTTTATTGATGTATGAAAAATTTGTCATTCTCCTTTTCAACCTCTATTCCCAGATATAGTTTTAGTGGACCCAAATCAGTTATGTTGAATGATTTAGAAATATCCGATATAGTATGATCTAAAAGTTGTTGATCCTTTGTAAAGACAAGTATTCATAATTTCGCATTCTTTACATCATTGAATACTGAAGTTGGTGGATACATTTATTTGGCAAATGGGAGAAAAATAAATGCTCAAGGTACTGGTGAAGGTTTTATCACCAGGTATGGCAAGAAATTGTTAGTCAAAAATGTTTTGTTTGTTCCTGAGTTGGATGGCAACATGTTATCAGTAGCAAAAATGGTACATAATGGGTTGCAGGTAATAGTCAAGGATAAGAAATGCGAAATTATGAATGGTGAACATGTCCTGGCAACGGCTAAACAAGTCAACAATTTGTATATTTTTCAATAAGAACATCAGGCTAATATAGCAAAAAGAAATGAAGTTGAATGTGTTCACAAGTTTCACCGCAGATTTGGTCATCGAGAAATTAAGTCAATTAAATATGCAATTGATAATGACATGATTTCAAATGTAAGATTGCAAAAATGTCAATGTTCTGACGTCTGTGAAGCATGTTTAGCAGGTAAGATGACAAGACAAGAATTTCCGAAGACGTCGCAAAACCGAGCAGAAAGGGTTTTGGACTTGATACATGCAGATTTATGCGGTCCCATGCAAGAAGTCACACCAGGCGGAAATAAATATTTGAGGAGGTGAATTTAACAAACAAAGCAGGAGGTGAATTTAACAACAAAGCATTGAGAATTTTCATGAAAAACAAAGGAATTAGCCAGCAGTTCACAGCGCCTTATACACCCGAGCAAAACGGGGTGGCTGAACGGAAAAATAGAAGCCTAATTGAAATGACTCGTTGCATGATTATACAGTCTGTTTAAGCTTGAAGTATTGGGCTGAGGCTGTGAACACTGCAAACTATTTACAAAATAGACTACCATCAAAATCCGTTAATAAGAATAAATAAATAAATAAATGGTTACATGGTCCCATTACATCCCATGATGGGACCGTTAATAAGACTCCCTATAAATTATGGTTCTCTAAACAACCCACTATGAAACACATTAGAACATTTGGATGTGAAGTGTTTTTACACATAAATAAAAGGTTTCGTCAAAAACTGGATAATGACGCTAAGAAGGGGTTATTGGTTGGTTTTTCTGATGAATCAAAAGCATACAGGATACTTGACATAGATACTAATAAAATAATTATCTCAAGAGATGTCAAATTCGTTGAAGATTTTACTATTTCTCATAAAACTACAAAGTATGATTTAAGCTTGATGCCTATAGTTTTATCGAGTTCTGTGAAAAAGGAATTAGAAGACTATACTCCGGATGACAACATTGATGATGAAAATCAAAACTACGATACCGCTGGAAGTGAAACGGAAGAAATAAACATTGTTTCACATAATAACACCATGACGAACGATTCTACGTATGATGAGGAACAGGTAAATGAAAATGAAACGGAACCTAATATTCGCAGGTCATCAAGAATAAATAAGGGGAAATAACCGGCAAGATACGACTGCAAAGTGGCTTCTTTGTGTGAACCAGCTAATTATAAGGAAGCAATTGAAGGTTCAGATAGAGATAAATGGATTGAAGCTATGGAAGACGAAATGCAAGCTATGTACGCAAATAATACTTGGGATTTGGTTGAATTGCCAAAAGGGAGGAAATCTGTCGGATGCAAATGGGTGTATAAAGTAAAAACCCTGGCAGATGGTTCTTCCAAATACAAAGCTCGTCTTGTGGCAAAAGGTTTTTCACAAAAATATGGCATGGATTACGACGAAGTATTTGCTCCGGTAGTAAAACAGTCAACATTTCGAATTCTTTTGTCAGTAGCTTCTTACAAAAAAATGATTGTAAATCTCATTGACATCAAAGCCGCATTTTTAAATGGTGATCTGGAGAATAAAGTTTATCTAAAACAACCCGAAGGCTTTGAAGTTCCAACAAGACATTTAGTTTGCAAGTTGAGCAAAAGCTTATACGGACTTAAACAGTCAGCCCGATGTTGGAATCAACAACTTAACGGGACGTTATTAAGTTTAGGATTCAGAAGGGGAGAATCTGATAGCTGCCTTTATGTTAAAGGAGAAAATGATGATATCGTATACTTACTGGTATATGTGGATGACATACATACTTGTCTTTACAAAGGATCAACACACATGTCATCCACATATACCAGCAAGTATACGATATCATCATTTTCTCCTTGAACATAAAGGCAGCTGTCAGATTCTCCCCTTCTGAATCCTAAACTTAATAACGCCCCGTTTAACTGTTTAAGTCCGTATAAGCTTTTGTTCGACTTGCAAACTAAATGATTTGCTAGAACTTCAACGCCTTCGGGTTGTTTTAGGTAAACTTCATTCTCCAGATCACCATTTAAAAATCCGGTTTTGATGGCAATGTGATTTACACACATATTTTTGTAAGACGCTACTGAAAAAAAAATTCGAAATATTGACTGTAGTGTTTCTTTAACAAGTTTAAATAATTTGTTTAACAGCCCATACATGCAACTAAAATATAATGGTTGATTTTAAGATGTTCAATATTTGTTCCACTAATAGGGATAGTTGATATTGTTTTCTGCACTATTTGTAAGTTTCCTGGTTATTTATTCCGTTTCTAGTACTTTAACAAATATAAAAAAATAACTAAAATATCGATCACTTTTCATTTGCGTTAAAAATAAAATGGAGTGCGAAGACAAACAACACAACAAGGTTTCCCATTACATCCCATGAAGGGATTGGGGAGAGCTTCTCACAACCATATATCGCTCAAGACATGTAGTGGCAAATTTGAAAAGATAAATCAAAGATAGGTGATAATTCTCCGCAACAAAAGTTTCCATTTAGAGATAAATGACAAAATTTCTTACGAAAATTTCTAAATAACTGAATACGGGGCTTAAGGTACACTACACCATCCTGCATGCACAATCTTGTGATTGCACAATCGTGAATAACGCATACACAAACAACACTATCCTAATTGTACAATCATCATTTCTATAAACCTCTTGCGCTTTATAAGTTAAGTAAGTAATATAATAAATAGATATGGATAAAGATACAATTTGTGCGGCAAATATTAATTATTAAATTTTTAGCACTCAATTGGAGTAATCGTCGCTTTTTATTTTCCATTAGCACGGCATAGATTTATAGATGGGACCTATAGCGACAGCAATCTGCCGTCTGGAGTGGTTTGTGTCTTTGCAAGTTAAATTCGAAGTTATTGTCACACAGATCTTTCTTAAAATGTTCAATTTTATAAGAATATTATGATGGGGTTATAAGTATAATGGGGTTTTGAAACTTATTTCTTTTTTAAATTTAGAAACAACTGTGTATTTTGTACAATTGTGAGTATTCACGGCTCTTGTACTCATAAACGTGGATTAAACCTCTGCTCTGATCAACTTAGGGCCTGCCCATGTAAGTCTCTTTTACATTCACCCCATTTTTCAACATCATATGATTTTTGTTGAAATATTTATTGCTTGTGATCATTTATTCATAAAAATTTACTAAAATCTTACAGCAAGTAATTCATTTTTTGGGTCAAGTGAAGTGAGTGTGTCACTATCAAGTCACTAGCCACGAAAAATATTTTCAAAAGACCATTCGGAACCGATGTTAAACTGTATGCCCCAACTAGTGAGTGTAAAACCAGAAAACGCACAGCTCACATATTGTGATATTCCCACCTGCCATTTCATGGGATGTAGTGGGAAAAACTTTAATTTTTTTTTTCATTTAGCACAATCGACCACGAAACAAATGAATGAATCGACAATGAAACAAATGAAATGACTTGGCCGAAAAAGCCAAATGATGAAGTAGTTCGTAGTTTGGAAAATAATTTATTTCCAAGTTAAAAATCGTTGTTGGAAAGCATATCTATGTCTAAATGAGGACTGAGGAATACAGTTACATATTTGCACACAATAAAACACGATTCCGTCACCGAATCCAATTAAATAGACAACAGCCTTAATCGAAATTTTGGAATGGAATTTTTCGCAAATTAGAAAAAAACCCGTATGATCACTTGTAACTCCAGTTGCTGAATCATAGTATTGCCCACGGCACTCCCACGTAGTCTATTTATGTTTGAACTTTAGTTTAAATGTTCTAATCTGGTATTTCAGTCTTTTAAAAAATATCTTCGGGATTAGTGTTTATACTTACACTATTTTTTTATATTTCTCATTCTCTATCAGTTCTGCCAAGGTTAGTAGTATCTGGCCCAAAATCATGGAAGACTCTTTGGCATAGAATTGTTCCAGTACATCTGTGGTGGAACGTCGCAGACACTCGTTTATACATTGCACAGTCGCCAATTTTATTTCTTCTGATAGATTCGGTTTCATGGCAGCTTTGTCACATTCACGTATCTGTTTCAACACCACTACCAGCATGGTACGCAAAGCAGTTAATTCCTTTAAATACACTTTGGATGTTACGAGAGTTATGCATTGTAAACAGCCTGTACGAACTTCTTGATTGTCACTAAATAATTAAAATTTGTATTCAAGTCGTGAATATATGAGCTAATAGAAGTTACATACCAGCTCAATTCATCCAGCTTTATAACTAATGGTACCAGTAATTGAACATTAAATATATTCATATGCATCCAATTAAATCGGGACAGTTCATTTTGCAAGTTATTCAGGTTGTCCTTATTTGATTGGCGGAGAAATGCATCCATTGCCGGTTTGATTCTTAAGATAAACGGTTCCAACGAGGACATTTTAAACAATGTTGTATTGTACTTTTTAGTTTAACAATTATAATTTTTTCTTCGAAAGAATACGAAAAAAATTTGCAGACTTCAGCTACCGGCGAATATTAAATTGGACATTTTAGGTCAGATGTTTTTGTTTACCAATTCTTATTTGTTGTTGTGTTTTTTGTTACACAGTTGTAATTTTAAGTACCAAGTGTACACTATACAAAAAAACAGTTATAAATCAGTTAATACAGCATTCGCACTGGTATCGATTTTCTTGATTTTGCCACTTTTGTTGATTTAATCAGAAATCGAGAAAATTTGCTTGATTTCCTATACGTTTTGACAGATCACTAATCGGGTATTTTTCTCATTTCTCTGAGAAACAGGAAAATAATAAGTATTAGGGTAGTATTGTAAAAGTCCCGAAAGTGAACGTAACCGCAAAAGCTAACGCGTCGCAACGACAACAACTACTTCATCTTTGATGAAAACATATATACTCAGACGTATGGAATGCCGATGGGAAACCCACTCTCTCCAACAATAGCTGACATAGTGTTGGACAAATTATTAGACGACACAGTCACAGGCTTACGGAAACTTAATATGAAACCCAAAGTGTTGGTTAAATATGTTGATGATATTTTTGCAATCATCAAAAGACAGGACACGGACACCATTTTAGAACACTTGAACAAATACCATAATAAAATACAATTCACCATGGAAAAAGAAATAGACGAAACCATTACATTCCTGGACTTGAAGATACACTGACAATCAACAACTTTAATTACAGACTGGTATTCAAACCCGACAGCATCCGGACGGATGATGGATTATTACTCCACACAACCGCAAAGTCGAAAGTTGAAGACAGCCTACAATTTCATTAAAACAGTTTTCGATAACAGTCATGAACAATTCCACAACAAAAATTACAAAATCATAACTAAAATTCTCCACAAAAACAACTATCCACAATATATCATAACACACTTAATACAAAAATATAACAATAGGTCACCAAACACTACAACCCAACTTGCAGAAAATCGAAACGAAAACACATCATGTATAAGCGTCGAATACATACCATCGCTAACGGATGACAAATTACTGGAAAACATTTTCAATAATGACATTAAAATTGCACACAAACCCAACAATATCCTACAGAACATATCCTCCAAAACAAAAACCCGGATACACAAAACCCACCAACACAATGTAGTATATGAAATTGCATGCACTGGCAACACTGATGAAACATGTGGGCAAATATACATTGGCACCACTAAAAGATCATTGGAAACTAGAATGACAGAACACAAAGCAGACATAAGGAACAGGAGAATGAGCACTGCACTCTCACAACATATGATGGAGAACAATCACACACCAGACATAGAAAACGTGAGAATTATAGACACAGAGATGAACACTAACAGGAGATATACACTAGAGAGTTTGAGAATTCAACAAAAACATGACATGAGTATGAACACAAAAGAGGACAAAGGCAAAACAAATTGTCACTACTACATGACGCTAACACTGGACAAACATGTATAGTGTGGAGAAAACATGCATGATAAAAAGAGTTGTGCATGAAGGTGTTCCAATGGTAGTGCTTGGTATTCTTCAAACGAGTATATGAAGGAATTCTCATTAATATGATGAGTGTTTCTGGATATATATTTTTGAAGAATTCACCAAAAACATACCAAAAACGTCTGCTGATGAAGATCTTGGCAAGATCCGAAATAGCTATACAGACAGCCTTGGTATCATTGGAGCATTTTTATGCTCGACTTTTTGAAAGTAATATAAAGATACTAACTTTATATTATTTAAAAAGGTCTTGAGCTTGAATAAATTTGTAAGTACTAGAAAACAGACCGAATAAAAATTCCCATAAGGGAAATGATGAATATTTACATTTATGTTAGATTAACACAAAATAGACATGCAAAGACATATTTAAAAAAACGAAGTAGGAGTGAACAGTGAACGGAAAATACTAAATGTAATATTAATTGTTATCATTGTTATATAGAATAAAACTCCCCTGAAGAGGATGCCAATAAAGCATCGAAACGTAGGTAAAACAATTGAATTAAGTAGTTTTATTTAATACATTGGAATTGCGACCAAAAAAGCCAGCAAGGTTATAGAATATATAACATTTTCATCGAACAGAATAATCACGAACAACTTGGTCTGAAAAACACTCAACATCAAAAAATTGTAGTTTATACATGACTTTGCGCTTGCGTTCGCTTACGAAAGGTGTCACTGACATTTGTGGTTTATAGGGTTGCCCAAATAAAATAAACAATTATAGATTAGAAAAAGTTATCTTGTGTGAAATGCTCAGAATGAAAAAGATAAAAAATGTAGCTCTATTTCAATATATCAACAGATTTTAAGATTGCTATTATCTATAATACAGCAAATACCAACAATATTCACATAAAACGTCTAAAACACCCTATGTTATTTTGGGTTGCAATGTTGAATAAATTTTCCCATCTATATTAAATTAGTTGTCTTTTCAAAAACACGTGCCATTTGCTGGTATTTATTGGTTGTAATGTATTGGTTCTTTTGTTTATTATTGTCAACATCACCTGATGTCTATTACTACGTTTACACGGTGGCCTATATCGCGATATCATATGACGATACGTCAAAAAAATACACGTATAAACGCTTTAGCGCGATATAAAGTTAGTTTACTATGATTTCGCTCCATACCACGATATGGAGAACAGCTGTTTTTTAAAGATCTGTGGCAACTCTTTTTAAAACAAACAAACGACCGTTTATTATTCGTAGTATTTTTTCCGTACCGGTCGGTACCTACGAATGCGGCTTTCTTTTAAGGCCAGCAAACGACCACAAGCAGGGTATACCTGCATTAGCATTATGCTGTATTTGGTATAGAATTCTCTCATTGCCTGCATCATAGCCATAAAACGCTCATGCCTCCGTTGTAGTAAAAGCTGCAACAATTTTGTCCTATTTTTTACACGCTGAATTAAAATTAATTTCAATAACATTTGCTTTTTCATGTTTGTAATCAGCTGATTTTTGTTTGTGATTCTATTTGTGAGTTGCCACCTAGCATCACATGGCTGTTTATATCATGATGTGTTGAATATCGTATAAACAGGAACATGGGGATATCACGATATGATTGATATTGCGATAAGTGTCGTATCTGCCCATCCTCGATCGACATCTTTCTTTAAATTTGTAATTTCTTCAACTAACGCGAGGATCTGTAGCGTGTTTAATTTGACAGCTAAAGTGATCAAAAACGTTTCGCTGCGTTTTATAAACTGCGCATTTAATATCGTAAGTCAACGCAGGTAGTCACTGAACAGCTGTAACGTTTTATAAACTACCAAAACCCCAAAAGTAACGCGAAATGACTAATTTACGACTTATAGAATACCACCCTTAGACACAGTAGGGTTCACGTGTAAACCATATGGCATAACCTCTGCTTATCATTAACAGCTGATGTTATCATGTCACAAAACAGAATACGACACTCATTAATACTTTTATTTAGAATTGTTAATAAATTACTTACCTTTCCTTGTTGTTTATCCACTTTAATTTAATTGTACCACTCCTTAAATTGTTCTCCTTCCACAAACTCTTTGTTGTTTATCAAAAAAACAGCTGATGCGATACGGTTTTAAATACAAAAATAGAACACGCCCTATTTCAAAAATTGCCATATGTATTGCATGATGCATTGTTCATATGGCATGTTTGACAGCGTTCACAGGAAATACACACATTTTTCATCTGCAAAAGTGACATGCGATATGTAAAATACATGCCGTGTAAAAGATGCTTAAGGAAACTAAATATTTTACACTTTTGTCGAAGACTCACAAATGTTACTTTTTAAGCCCCGTATTCAGTTCTTGCGAAATTTCCGTAAGAAATGTTGTCATTTATCCCTAAACGGAAAATGTTCCTGCAGAGAGTTGCCACATATCTTTGATTTACCTTGCAATATTTCACTTTTAGTTATTAAAATTATCAAAATGTCAAAATTCCGGTCCCAAACAATTATGAAACAGTTGTTTTCGTGCGAAATAACTTTGCCGTAACAACCCTGTACTTGAACTTGCCTACGAAATTTTCGCAAAGAGCTGAGTACCAAGCAAATGAAAAGTGAGCGAAATTTTCGGTTCATGAAATTTTCATTATTTTTTATACACGTACTTCTTATGGCGACGAAAATTTCATAAAAACTGAGCACCGGGCTTTAAACGTTAACAAATTCGAGTTTCCATCACCACTGACAGTCACTCTTGCACGCGCATTCCTTACTATTAGCGCATTACTAAGCAACAATGACAACGTCAGTAGCAAGAACTCAGTAGAAAATATTTGCAAGTGTGTTAGTGCAAAAATATTGTGTTATTTTCCACGATTCTTCTAGGGACGTCTATTCAGGGATAGGGTTGCCGTATCGTATAAATATTTCATTTATAATTCCTCTACCCGCTTCATTTTATTTTAAATGTATGTCGTGTTGCCTGCGGTTGTTAAAAATAACAAAATGTCAAAATCCCGGTCCCAAACAATTGTTTTCGTACGAAATAGCTTGGGCGTAACAACCCTGTAATTGATTTTGCCCAGAAAAAACAGCTGATACCTTGAACTGGTTGGAGGCCAATTTTGGAGCGCAATTTTTTTATTAGTTGCAAGTTTGGAAATAATTGTTTTTACAAGTCGCACTGACTTTTTGTGGGCATCTGTCGCATTAGAATGCGCAAAGGGATGCCGACAGTTCCTCCTGACATGGAGTTCGACGTTGCTGAAGTGGAGTGTGGGACTGAGGGGAGTTCATCTGAGATTGCTGTCGATTTTACGCAAATTGGCGCGAAAAGGAAGAGATCGGAGGACAAACGATCACCAACGAACATTGATGTGTCCACCCTATACGGACAAAATTATTTTGGCATCCTTGGTGACCTGGAGATAGAGAGTTCACCACAAATTTTAAATCGCCCTAAGCCTGATAAGGTAAATACTGCCGCCTCATCGGAAAAGCCGCCACAATCCAGGAGATCATTTTGTCCGCCGATATTTCTCTATAACGTAAATGTGAAACACCTAGTGGACCAGCTTGGGGAAAGAACGCCACCAATCTCTTTTAAAGTAAGAAATGTCAACAAAAACAAAAGCAAATTGTTTCTCGCCGATCCTTTGATACACGCGGATATGATGCGTCTGTTAAAAGAAAAACAAATTCCTGCATATTCCTTCACCCCCAAGGAATTAAGGCAAACATCCCTTATCCTCAGAGGATTATATCATGGCTGCGAGGTAAGTGATGTAAAAGATGAATTGAACAAAATTGTCGTTGGTGCTGTGTCCAATGTTGCAAAATTCTCTACAAAGCACTCGATCAACAACGGTTATGATACAGGTCTTTTCTTGGTCACTCTATGTCCGGGCAAAAATCTCACCGACATGGCTAATATTAAGTCGGTATTAAGCCAAATAGTCACCCCTATTCTGCATTTCGATCACGATCGAATTTTCTCCGTTTTGGCAACTTTGGTATTCTGCGTTCCGTTCCGTTCCGCATGCGGAAATTTTTCGATTGTATGTATTCTGCATTACGATCGTAGCTACGTTTTTCTAAGTTGTTTATTCTGTGGCGGAGAATTTTTCGATTGTGTTTTTAATTTGAAAAATTGTGTAATTTAAAAATAATGTAAGTATAAAATGCAATTAAGGGTTTTATTTATGATGTTTATAAATATTTTTTTTTCAATTGCAGTTCCAAAAACAACAACACCACAGCAGTATGAGGAATTGCACAATTTATTGGCAACCAAGACAGGCATTGCTAGTGGTTACCACAAAAGGATGTATGTGTGCCATCAACACACATAGTGACGCCTGGGAAGCCCGTCTTCTCATAAAATGCTCGCTTCGCTTGTATCTTTTCCTCCTCAGTCTGGTCTAACATTATCCACTGAGTGTAAAGTTTTCGCTGCATAACGTCGCGGAAATGGGTTAGTGACTTGGACACTGTCGATTGAGCCATGCCAACATTAAAGTCTGCTCCAACTCCGTGCTGGTAGCTTCCTTCAGCAAAAAACCTCAAAGCTGCCACTACTCTGTTCAGCGGTGATAGAGAGGTTAACGTAGTCGCCCGTGCTTCGTGCTCAAAAGTGTCTAGCACATACTTAAACGCGTCTTTGTTTAAGCGAAAGTTTTTTTTGAATCTATAAATGTAAATTAAATTAAAATTAAAATGACTAAATTAAAACAACTGTCCTACCTTTGATCTGTCATCTCGAACGGATTAGAACTATCCCTCAATTTTCTCATTACCATCCTTATCTCTGCATTCTGGAGCACGTTGTTCTCCTCTTCTAACAAAACCGCCGCTGCAATCAATTCCATTTCTATTGCAATACAAAAAAAAAATAGTTTTGTGCTGCAATGATATTAAACAAATGAAAATATCGCCTCCGGCACGAAGTATTCTTCATACTAGAATACTTTGCCCACAAAATCCACTGCCTTAGGTTCTGCTTTTTTTTTCTTTTATACGTACCTGCTGTGTTTTGTATTAAAGTTCACCTGCTGTGTTTTATATTAAAGTATATTAAAGTTCACAATGTTTAAATTGTTTTCACTATTAAATCACTGTTTAATTTTCTTCCCTTTTTATTTTGGTTTTGTACAAATTTAACTTTTTGTTACATTGTTTACAAAATTGCTTGTTTTCTGTTTCGATCTCGCACGTTCCAGAGGCTAACAGCTTATTGTGAAAACACACTTGTCTTCTTCTTATTCTTTCGATTAGGTTTTTTGGTGGAATACCAATTTTCGATCGATGCGTAACGTAATGCGGGAGCGTAATCGAAATGCAGAATAGGGGTGAGTGACTTGGGAAAAACCTAAGAAAAAAGACCAAGAGGTTCAGTGCCACCGTTGCCAAAAATGGGGACATGTTGGGAAAAATTGTAGCGCGCAGTTCAAATGTGTGAAATGCGACCAGACACATGCTCCTGGTGAATGTCAGAGAGTCAGAACAGTTGAATCTGCCCCACATTGCGTCAACTGCAATGAAGCTGGTCATCCTGCTAATTGGAGAGGATGCCCTTTCTACAAAAAGTTCTTAAAATCAAAAAATGACAAAATCATGAAAGCCCGATTGGGAAAAATTACTGCGGCCAAAAATGTTAGTAGAGCTGTAAGCTCTGGTCTCCGGTTACCGGGTAAAACATTTGCCCAATTATTTCATCCAGCCCAACAACAGGAAAACAAATCAGGCATTATTGATGAGTTTTTAAAACTTGCATCCTATTTTATGGAACCTCAAGAGATGTCTCTTGAAGACGAGATAACTTTATTCATGAGAGAATATAAAAATGTCCAAAGAAGTCGCAAAAAGTGAATTCTTGCGTCTGTTGAATAAAGTAAAAAGCCCCTAGCTCAATTAATTTTGTCTCCCACAATGTTCGATCTTTGATCGATAAGAGCCGACAAATAGACCTCCAGAAAACGCTCGTCAGCAACAAAATTGATATAGCTTTTATTCAGGAAACACATTTGAGACAAGGAAAAAATGTTTTCTTAAATGGCTACAACTTTATAAATCTCAATACACCGGTGGGTGTAGCAATAGCAATAAAAGACAATATATTATATAAACGGGTGGACATCAATGATTTGGGTTTCAACGGAGTATTCATTGAGCTGGAATTGAAAACAGGGGGATTATTGAAAAAGTTTTTAATTGGTTCCTTGTACATACCGACAAATTGTTCCTCCTTGTCGATGGACGTTGGATTGGACAAGATTTTGAATGTGGCTGGCAATTTTGAGGGTTTCATTCTTGGCGGTGACTTGAACTCTAAAAGCCTTATGTGGGGAGATACGGTCGAAAATTGTAATGGCAAGAACCTTAATAAATGGCTGCAAGATAACTCACTTGATGTCGTGCGATTGTGTGACATAAATCCATCCTATCCCAATGGTTCGTCTTTCCTTGATCACTTTCTTCTAAGTTCTCAATTAATTAATCGAAATGATCAGAACTTTACAATTTCAAGCCTTCCATCTTTTTCCGATCACTTCCCGTTAAAACTTCAACTTCAATTGGGACAATGTGAGTTTGTTTTAAGAAGTCCACGACGATTTACCTCTTACAGAAACACCAATTGGGACAATTTCCGTCAAGATTTGGAACACCTATCCATCCGCATGATGCCTCCATCGAACAGAACCCTTGAAAACACAGAAATTGATCAAATCATTATTGAGTTTAATGAACAGATTTATGCAATTCACAATGTGCATTCCGAACAAATTGCCCTATATAACAATAATATTCCGTTACCACAAAATGTAGAAAACTGATTTAAAACTAAGCGTTGCTGGGAAAAAGAACTAAAGAAAATTTACCACCGTACTGGAAACAGACTTAGTCCTGAGTATCGTCTGCTCTCTAAACAAACACAGCTTCTAAACACTATTTTAAAGGAACTCGTGGCAATCGTATGTTCGGAAAGATTTGGAAATAAACTCAAAAATATTAAGCCCGGTCCAAAAGCATTTGTGGAAATAAACCAAATGATTGGAAAGAAATCTTCACCATTTTGCAAGAAAATTAATCACAACGGCAACACTACGTCGAACAGCGATGAAATCTCCGAACATTTCAAAAACTATTATGCTAATATTTTCAAGGAAAATATACCTGAGAATGTAGACCCAGATATTATTGACCGTGTGTCTCACTACGTGGATAACATACCTAACAGCATATATACATTTAACAATGAATTTGCTTCTTCTGACAACACGGACATGTTTCATTTTACAAACACATCTAACTTAAAATCTATCATTGCGAGCATAAATAATAAGAAATCCAGCGGCTCTGATAAAATATCAAATTTCATCATCAAAAAGCTCCCTGATTCCGTACTAAATTTATTAGTGGTTTTATTTAATAATTGCCTAAACAATTGTTATTTCCCGACTGCATGGAAAGCGGCAAAAATCCTTCCAATCAAAAAGAAAGACGCCAGCGACAGAGTTGAGGATTTTCGACCGATTTCCCTATTATCCAATATTGGAAAAGTGTTTGAGCATGTGCTCAAGGAAAAACTCGAAAACTCATTTACAGTTGACCCCATTCCACTTCACCAATTTGGATTCCAGAGAAACCACTCAACTCATCATGCACTTTTGAAATTTCATAGTGACGTGTGCTGTAACCTGAGGGACAAAAATTGTACTGTGGCCATCTCATTGGATATTGAGAAGGCCTTTGATTCCGCATTCCATAAGGGGATACTCTTCAAACTGGTCGAAATTGGCGTTGACCCTTTTTTTGTGAAAATTTTTATAAGTTACTTCACAAACCGACAGTTTTGCGTACAAATAGGTGATCAAATCTCAACGTCTGATGCAGTACGTAGTGGAGTACCACAAGGGAGTATGTTGGCGCCACTTCTATTCAACCTATTCTTACATGACTTCCCACATCAGATGCTAAACTCTACGGCTATACTATATGCTGATGACTGTCTGGTCTACTCTCACGACACATCTCCTTCCCAGGCTCTTGATAAAGCAGCATTACATCTTGGCGTGATTGAGGTATATTACCGAAAATGGGGAATTAAAATTAATGCCCGCAAATCAGAGGCCATTTGCATTAGAAATGCATCGGGCAAATGCTCACGATTTGTAGTACCTCAAAGCAAATCCCTACAGCTTTCTCTAAATGGTGTGGATATCCCCTTCAAAACTAGCATAAAATACTTAGGGGTCCACTTTAACAATTTGTTTAAATTTAATAATCACGCAAGGACTATACTCACCAAATCCAAGGGAATATGTGGAATGTTCTCCAACTTGTTGAGCAGTAAATACCTTCCAGTAAACACGAAACTTTTACTGTATAAGGTAGCAATCCGTCCCATTTTGCTTTATGGTTTTCCAATATGGTTTACCATTTCACCATCTATGGCTAAAGACCTGCAAATACACGAGAGGAAAATTTTGAGAAAATGTATTAATAAATTCTACGAGAATCGGACAAAACGTTACTCAAATGAATACATCTACCGGAATTCAGGAGTGCTGCCGTTTTTCACTTACGCTATGACACTACAGAAGAAATTTGTTGAGAAACTGGAAACTCATGACAATGGACTCATGAACGACGTCCTGCACAGAGAAGATGACTTAAACTGGCTCAGCTTCCCTTACCTTTCACCAGTGGGTATACTCAGCTTCCTCCATGACAATCCTTTGGACGCTTATGCAACACCTAGCTTCTATGAGAAGGTTTCATATGGCATACATAGGGGCTAATCTATTCGAGAAGACGTAAATTTTAATTTAATTGTTATTTAATTTTAGTATATTGTTTGTATATGTTGTATATATTTCAAGTCTATACTTACCTTATACCACTTGTGCCAATACTTCTATTTTACTTACCAAACTGTTAATATATAATATATTTACATCTTAAGTTTTCTTTGTACACCTGCAAGTACGCCCTATACTTGGTGCTATCCAGCTAGTATTATTGTAAACAATGTTATCCTCATCTGTGAATATGTACTTATTTAGTTGCCTACATGTATATGTGTATATATATATGTTTGCACGCTCGTTTATTAACACTTCATCTGTGATACATGTTATTATCATGCTCTCTGTTTTGCTAAGATATTTAACAGATCTCTTTTGTTTTTTAGTTTTAGTTGTTATTTAATTTTTATTCCCTTTGACAGACTTTCGCTCTGTATGTTAACAAAAAGGCCGCGAGCAAGCCTTGAAATCATTCATTATTTATATTGTACTTATTTATGTACATTCGCTATTTCACTCAAGCATATGGCTTATATATCTTTTATCGTGCATTAGAATAAAACGAGTATAGTTCTAAGTATACACTCTGTTAAACATGGTTTTTCCACCACTCGCTGTAAGAGAAAGAAGAAGACTCAATAAAATTTTTACTTACTTACTTACTTACTTGATTTTGCCCACGAAATTACGACCTGAGTGCAGAGAAAATGCGGAGTGAAAGAAATTATCGGTTATTTTTTATACACGTACTTCTTATGGCAATGAAAATTTAATAAAAACTGAATACCGGGCCCAACACTCACCATCCGAACTCGGAAGCCTTGGGAGAAATCCACGGGGGAAACGCATAATCTAAAGTTAATTTGTTCGATGGCGGCGTAACAAATTAAAAAAACTCGCATGCGACGGCTAATTTGTAAAATACCCGTCGACTTGGTTCTCTGCTCTATTTCCAAAATACTTTTGAAAACATTTGTTAAATGTCTGTGTCGAAATATTTAAACCGTTCTCTACATGGAACTACCAAAGATATGATGAATCGTGTCTGCCAATTAAAACCAATGGAGCCGGAACATCAAGTAATACACTTGCAACCGGGTTTAAACATTGTTGGGCGAAACAAGGAGACGGGCATACGAGATACAAAATGTTCTAAACAACAAGTGGAATTAAAGGTTGATACAGATACGGCTGATGTTAAATTAAAGGTATTGGGTACAAATCCTTGCGGCGTAAATGGTTTAATGGCCCTTCAAAACACTGAGTGCGTATTGCAACATGGAGACGTATTGGAAGTGGTGTACGGACGTCATCCATTTGAAGTAGTCTTCAAACCGCCACCAGACTTCAATAAATCCAATTCTGATAAGCAACCGATGGACGAGGATACAATTGCGGCAAGAAATGTGGAAGCTACTTCCTTCGAAATTTGGGATTCAGTAGACAACGGCAAAATGATCATTTACACTAGTAAAGGTGTCAAAGCTTCTTCCAAAATTGCATCTTACGATATAGATGGTACTATAATTAGAACCAAATCGGGAAATGTTTTTCCTAAAACTAGTGACGACTGGATGCTAAACTATCCCGAGGTGGCCAAAAAGCTTAAAACTCTTGCCGATAATGGCTTCAAAATTTGCTTCTTTACCAATCAGGGAGGTATAGCCAAAGGTAAGACGGATTTAAATGAATTCAAACAAAAAGTTAAACAAATCGTTGCTAAACTGCAAGTACCTGTTGAAGTCTATATTGCCATTACGGATGGATTTTATCGCAAGCCTTTGCCGGGAATGTGGGAACACTTGGAGCAGCACAAAAACAATCACATTCAAATAAATAAAGAGCAAAGCTTTTTTGTGGGTGATGCTGCTGGACGGCCAGAATTAGGTAAAGGTAAAACCAAACGCCGCAAGGATCATTCGCTGGCCGATCGTTTTTATGCTCATAATATTGGTTTAACATTTTACACGCCCGAAGAACATTTTCTGGGTTGTAAACAAGAAGAATGGATAAGACAGGATTTTAATCCCAAAGTCGACGTTGAACATATTCCTTTATTAGAGCCAAGAGATACGAAATTGTCTTTAGCAGAATGTGAAATGGTAATAATGATGGGACTGCCAGGATCCGGTTAGTACAATTAGAGTATTATTTTATTATAAGCAGAATTGCATTAATAGGATCGAGGTAAAACAAATCGAGAAAGGCGTAACACGGAAAATTAAAAAAAATCCCTGCGGCTTATACGGTCCAAAAAACGATATTGTTTTCTTAATTCTACAAAAATTTCTTCATGACCTTAGGAATGTCCTCTGGGGTAGGTTCTGCAAAAGGCATAGTCTTATTTATAAAGTTTTCTGAGTAGTTTTGGATTATCTCCTCTGGGTAGCGTCCAAACACAACTTTTCAGCTTCGATATTCTAAAATACCATCTAAAAAGGATTTGTCAATGGTATCATTGAATTTGTGATTAAAATACTTTTCAAAGTACTACCCAACTCAGACTTGGATATTCGTAGGTGGACCGGATTCAATGGTCCGTGTGGAAAGTATTTTTTTTTAATTTTCCGCGTTATATATTTTTCCAATCAGCCTACCTTTATTCTATTAGATCGGCAAGATAACAAATTTTGCTTTCTGAGTCTCTTTGAACAAAAAATTTTTTATTCTTGTTTTAGGGAAATCTTATTTCTGTCGACAGCATCTATCACCACTTGGATATATCATCGCCAATGCTGACAGCATGGGCAGTACTCAGGCATGTTTAAAAGCCTGTGAAAATTCGCTCCTATCCCGCAAATCATGTGTTGTGGATAATACGAATGTAGATGTTGATTCTCGTAAAAAATTCATAGAACTGGCGAAGAAACATAACGTGAAATGTCGGTGTTTCGTTATGAATGCTAGTGTGGCTCAAGTTAAACATAATATAGCATTCCGCCACTTAACCGATGCGAAACACGCCAAAATCAATGAAATGCTTTTGAACATGATGAAAAAGAAATACACCCAACCTAAGTTAGAGGAAGGTTTTGCGGAAATTATTAAGGTTAATATAAAACCCACGTTTGAACGTGACGACTGGAAACGTCTTTATACAATGTATTTGGTGGAGAAATAAAATAAATAAAAATTTTAATTAACTAGAATACAAATAATACACCAAAAGAAATAAGATTTTTTAAACTTTTTTTAAACAAAAATATGGAAATGTTTTTGAAACTCAGATATAAAAGTCAAAGTCTTCAGTTGGAATGACACCCACAGAGTAGTTTAGTCTAAAGTGAATATACGCTTTGCAATGTCATCTATTAACCAATCCACAGAGCTCAACAGTTTTTCCCCGGTTACAGCACTGACGCCAACGACCAACCAATGATGTGTAGTTATATCATCCAGCTGTAGGACCTGGAAAATTAAAACCATTCATTATTTGGCAAGTCAACAAGTTGTATAAAAATTAATAGATAATTACAAAGATAAATTATTTGCGTATTAAAAATAATGTTACTACAAATCGTCACCACATCACCCATAGTTTTAATCAGAGCAGACTCACTGAACGTGCAGTGGTCACATCTGTAGACCTGTCTGAAGCAAACGACACGGTCGAACACTCGATCCTGCTCCAAGATATCTTGAACTCGTCCCTCCTCAAACTTACCAAGCTTTGGCTTGGTAACTATCCCAATGGGAGATGTGGCATAAACGTAAATGACATTTGTGCCAGAATTAACAGCTATCTGACCAACATCGCCAGGTTCCTGTAGGAATATAATTTACAGTTATCACCGTAGAAGTGTTCAGTGACCCTTTTACTTCCTGGACCAAAGAAGAAAGGGGGAGCACGCAATGTCTCAATGGGGGCTTTATATCCGTAATCCCCAAAATTCTGTTATATGTTATACACACGAAACAGGGTGCCCTCAAGGAATTCGTACACTAAGTAAGATGATATATTATACACCATAGCAATAGTGTATTTATTAAAGAAAAATATGTTTTAATATCGATGGCTTAATATAGAAAAGACGTATCTCATTATTTTGTTAGTTTACAGGAGAAGGAAAAAACTGAGTAAAATCGGAGCGACCTGGCACATTATTCCTTTTTAAACGCAGTTTTTTAGTTAAACAAATTCTTTATTCGTTAACATTAAAAAAATATTTTTATTGTACGAAAAGTGTATTTGAGAGTCCTCTACCAAAATATGCAAAATACGAGATTTCCGCAATAAAAAACAAAGATGCGGCCTTTTCATTTTTAGCCATCGATATGTAATTCTTTTGATTGAATTTTGTACCCTGAGTCTGTCCCACTGCCTCTTCTTTCACTTGTTAGAGCATTCGTGAGTTACGAGTCTTCTTATATACATGCATAGTGCGGAATTGCTATAATTGTTGTCCTTACTTTCTACTCACTAAATGTATTTTGAATGTAGGGAACGCGATTATTACGCTGAGTACTTCCTGAAGTCGCATGCTTTTGTATTTGATCAATATATTAGAATACGGTGCAAATAACGATAGTCCAGTTTGGCACTAGGGAAGGGCGGAAATATTTAAAACTAGTGAATAATAAGAAATATCATTGTTGTCCTTACCATTCCAATGAAATAATTAATCCAAGGATCCCCAATTTTCTTTATCTATGTACTTTCTAAATCTTATTTACGAACAATAACAAAAATAAATTTGACATAAAATGTTGCTAACCAAAAACTAAACATTTTCCGAAAGTATGGGTATCACTTTTTGTTCAATTCGAAAGTTGTACATGGTACCATTTCAAATGCGGATGGAAAAAAAACTTTCGAATAATATTAAATTCCGAAACGAATTACATAGTAAGGGCCCTGACAGGGACAACATGGGGCAAGGAGGAGACTATTGTAGTGACTTTTAAAGCTAGAAGTAGCTCGATATTCAACTATGCCGCCCCAGTATCGACCTCAGTCCTAAGTTGGACCCAATGGAAAGGTCTGCAGAGGATCCAAAATAGTGCACTTCAAATCGCGACCGGATAAACACACATGTGGATCACCTATCTGAGGTGACCAGTACCTGGTTTCCGTAGTTCTCGAATCGAAACATGTGAATTGAAACAAAAATGCTACGAATCGGTACAAAAAATTGCTTCTCACATGTGACTATTTCTACAACATTTGTTTTGCGAAAACTTTCTGTCACGTCAGTAACGTACGCAGGATTCTATTTAGGTGGGCCCAGCTTGATATTTAGGTTGAAAAATAGAACTAAATTCAAAAATCACCTATTACAGAAATAATTTCGGGGGGCGAGCCCCCAAGCGTACGTCCCTGTGTCACGTACTGCTTTGTTTCATTCTTATGAGGAAAATGCGAAAAAACCTGTTTCTAAAAAGTAGGCAGTCGAAAAATCCAAGATTTGAAACGTCGAAAATACTCACAAATTAAAACAGTGCGAGATTTTGATATTGTCTCTACAAAAAGGCTTTTAAGAAATTAAGAATTTATATTTTAAGTGGAGAAGATAAGGATTATATGGTGTCATAGGTACGATGGAAAGTAAACATTGGATCATGGTAAAATAAGTAAGGTAAACGCACTAGGAATTGTTACAACAAACACAGGCATTTTGGTTTTGTTTGGTGTCCATAATCTGTCAAATTTTCTTCATGTGTGTATCTACTGTAAAAGTAAACAAAAAAGTACACAAACAAAATGCATGTGAATTTGACATAAGAGTAACACCTAAGCAAAAAATATGTTGAAATCAGCTGTTCTAACGAGTTTACCTTACTCATTTTACCATGCATTGGATGGTAGAAATATGGGTTCAATAATACCAGATAGTGGCAATGGTATACAGCGATCAACATAGGAACAACAACCGAATTTCGTGTTTTTGTGGCAAACTAGTTGTGTTAAATACAATACAAATGTATACCAACGATAAAAGTCAATAAAAAAGTGCAAAATATATTTAAATTTTTCAGTTCTACACCAAAACGACAGGAAAAAGTTAAGTGAACATATTTTGTAACTCCACCTGGTGTAAGATAATTTTAAATTTAATTGTTCTCATTTCCACAAACCTACGATGAGAGTGTGAAATGAAACGTCAGATGAGAGAATAAGTTTATCTAGGTATGTATTAGTCTATGGTATGTATTAGGCTATGTACGGTCGGTGCGATAGAGAGTTATTTGACGTAAATCGCCTTACGCCAGGTGAAATTACAAAAATTGTTGACTTAAATTTTTCATGTCGTTTTGATGAAAAACTGAAATTTAAACGTATTTTGGAATTTTTTGTTATATTTTATTGTTAGTATATATTTGGGGTGTATTTACGCAAACATTTTAACGCACAAGACGAAATGCCGTTGCTGATTTATTGTTGGATGGATTGAGCCATTGCCTCTATCTGGTCCCTTACTATGTAACTCGATTCTATAAAAAAAATAAAACAAAAACGAACGGTTGCCACTATGTATCTCGAATTCGAATACAAAATGCTCTATAACCGGATTTTTTATTCGATTTTCGAATAAGTGGGAACTATGTAACTCGATTGTAAATGTTAAAAGTGTCAGGTTCTTTATATTTTTATTCGTTTACGTTAGAGTTAGCGAAAGGACACAAAAATGTAAGATTTTTATTACTTTTGTTTGTTTAACATAAATTATAACTGAAATTGAATAAAGGGAATTGACCAAAAACGTGTAAACACAAAACAGTGTCAATTGGAATGTATAAATTTTATGGCAGAGCACCCCGATATGGCAAAGGGCTATTTAAAGACGCCGGAGGCAAAATCAAAATGTGGGAGTTTATGGAAGCGGCCAGAAAGTGACCTCAACATCTTAGGGTCACCAATACGTGACGTACTTTGCTGGCAGAAGGTATGTTTGCCGTAAAATGTATTTTATAATTTTGTAATATATTTTCCACATTTGGCCCAATCATAAACATACTTTAGAGGCGAAGTTGCAAAAAAAAGCTTAATTTTTTCGGCATAGGTGGCGATCCACCTAGATTACGCTCTATATCACCGCTGGAAGAGAGGTAATTGAAGTCCTAAACACACACGAAGCAGTCGAAGGACTGCCAGTAAAAAGTTCAGCGCAAAACATGTCGCGGCTGCTGATAACCCGACAGAGCCAACAATCATAGAAGAGGAGGCAATCGATGCTCATCCGCGCTTCGATCGTCTACACCTTGCCCTCCGACCGCAAGCCGTCGTGTTTTAAGCGATAGGCAACTATTAAATAAACATGTCGACTGACTATCAAAACAAATCCACAAAAGTCTTTAATAAAATAAACGACATTTAAAATCTTTAGTCAGGCAGAGTCGAAAAATATTGGAGCTGAAAGAAAAAAAGACAACGCAACAGAATCCATTTGTTACCAGAAACAATTAACGTTTGCCAAATAGTGTTGTCACCTCCATTAAAATTTTTATTCGAAAGTAATGCCATCGTGTGGTCACACTTTTTGTTCGATGCGTACATTTTACATGGTACCTTTTCAAATACGAATCGAGAACAACTTGCGAACAGTTTTAGCATTCGAAACGAGTTACATAGTGGGGGTCCTGGAATTATTAAAGCAACACTTTCCAACATGCAACATCCATCTGCAACACACCAAACTTGGTAAATTTACTGAGTCAAATCGCTTCTCTATACGTAATTTCTTTATGGTTGAAACATTATGTGTGACTTGTAATTACTAGGTTGAAAGTAAGAAAAGCTTCTTAATTGTTTTACTATAGCTTTCAAACCAAATTATCCATTACGGCGATTTAAAAAAACGCCCTATATTGTGTTTTAGTTCAGGGCAACATAACAATCAGAATGTCAATTCAAAATTGTGTGGTTAGCCTTTTGCATTTTAGGTGGCAAAATTAATTTTCTTCTACAGGCTTCTGCAGAGAAAATCTTGAATAATACTAAATACATATCCTACAGAGTGGCCGTCGGTGGCGCAATGGTTAGTCTGCGCGGCCCTCGCACATGGGTCCGAGCCCTGCTCAGAACACCTTACATTTTTTCGACGACGGTCTCCACGCTTTGTGATGACGACACTATCGAGTACTTAGCCATGAAAAAGCTTCTCAAAATGGTGTTCGGAACAGGTGTAAAACTCTAGGTCCCAATCAGTGAGTGTGAAAAATAGAAAGTGCACATATCACTGATTGTGAGAAGCTCTCCTCAATCCCTTCATGGAATGTTATGGGACACCATATTTTTTACATGTACTTCAGAAAATTTCTAGGCCATATTAAATCACGTGCCTTCCGTACGAGACAATTTTACAGAGTTGTTTTCTAACAATGTTTTCAACTGCGAACTTAGAACAAATTACTACAGGGAAATATGTATGTTGTTAGAAGTTTGTTTTATTATATATCTTGCCAACGATAACAGATATAATTATGACAATAGCAGTAACTGAAAACGTATGCCCATTTTAGGACGATAAGTTATGCAGATGAATTTATTAAAAAATTTCAGTTAGAACCTTGTTGTTCTAAGGTCGCGTGTTGGCACACACAATATTCCTAAATCTATTTGTACTGTACCTTTTGTATTTTATAAATTTATTTATAAAATTTGTTTTCAATAAATAATTAAATAAATCTATTTGTATTACGATAAAAGTTTCTATGGAACCATTTTAATAGAATTTTGTTTTCCCCCTTAAAAACGCCCGTGGGTACGGAAATTTTTTACTTCATTATTAGTTTTATAGAGGGGAGAAGAATTTGTATGTGCATACTTTACCTCTTTGATTTCATTTGCTGACAATGCTCCTGGTAAGTCCTGTTTATTTGCCAATACGAGTAGAGTAGCTCCCGCCAATCTTTCTTCTTGCAGTAAAATCTCGAGTTCTTGCTTACATGTTTCCAAGCGCATACGATCTGCACTGTCTACCACCCACACTAGACCATCTGTGCACTCGAAATAATTACGCCAATACGAGCGCAGCGACTTTTGGCCCCCAACATCCCAAATATTTAATGTGTAGCCATTATGTTCCAAAGTTTTTATGTTGAAACCCAAGGTGGGTGAAATTGCGTCAATTGACTCACCATTAAAGCGTTTTAATATTGTGGTCTTTCCGGCATTATCCAAACCACTGCAGGGAAGAAAGTCACCAAGCTATGAATCATTTCCCTGAAGTCTTATGCACATACATACATATTGATTCCGCAAATGAATACTTACAGCAATAGAATACGCATCTCCTTTTCTTTTTGTTTCATTTTCTTAAGGACCGTAAGAAAGCCCATTATTTTAATTAATATTTAAAAATAAATTCACAATTTGAACAGCTGCAGGGACTTTGTTGTTTATAAACACTTCATAGGCTTGTGGCCGTCGTGATGGCAAGCAGTTGAAACTTTTCAGAGGCGGCAGAAGTCAAAAATTTCCATTTTCGGCGGCTTAAGCCGCGTATTCAGTTGTTGCGAAATTTTGTCACTTATCTCTTAAGCCTGGTATTCAGTTTATATGAAATTTTCGTTTCCATAAGAAGTACGTGTATAAAAAATAATGAAAATTTCGTTCACTTTTCATTTGCATAGTACTCAGTTCTTTGCGAAAATTTCGTAAGCAAAATCGGTAAAAATTCACGACCAGGGGCAGGCAAAAAAAGAATTTAAAAAAAACAAAATTACAGAAAAATTAAAGAATGTGAGAAAATGATAAACTGGCCTATGGGGCCCACAGACTTCAAAATTTTTTTTGGCTTATATCTAGATTAGGTCCAACTCTTGTATCCGCTCTAAGTTTTTACCATTGATAGGGCCTATTATATAGAGGGTAAAAAGAGGGTAAAAAAAAATTTAAAAGAATTTAAAAAAAACAAAATTACAGAAAAATTAAAGAATGTGAGAAAATGATAAACTGGCCTATGGGGCCCACAGACTTCAAAATTTTTTTTGGCATATATCTAGATTAGGTCCAACTCTTGTATCCGCTCTAAGTTTTTACCATTGATAGAGCCTATTATATAGAGGGTAAAAAGAGGGTAAAAAAAATTTTTTTGGCGCTCACCCATATTTCCCGAATTACGACCCCCCCAAATTTGGATACAAAATCTGCTCTATCTACCAAAGTACTTGGCTGACTGGGCCCACATCGATTCGTTGGAAAGCTTATGCAAATACCTTTCGAACTGTATATACAAAAATACGAACCATTAACCCATTGTGAGCCAATCTATGATATTCGACTTTTAACCACACTTTTTGGGAAAACCCTACTTTCTCAGAATAGTACCGATGGCAAAGGGCTTATTTCCCAGCGCCGTTTCCATCGACCACCGATACCACGCACCTTTATCAAGAATATGGCACTTCGTTTGTTCTTCTAACCTCTTAAATACCCGAGATAATGCTGAAAATTTATGGAAAAAAAATAAAAAATTATTTTAAAAAAATCGCGCGAGTATCGAGTGATTTTTCCGATTTTGCCACACATCGACTTAAGGTACAGAGGGAATTTTAACCCCTCTGCCTGAGCCCGGCCGGAGGGCCGGGCTACTTAGTGCAATATAAATTTAACGATTTTCCAAAAGTTCTACCACACGCAGTTCAATAAACTTTCAGCATTAATATCTCGATACCTGAACGAGTTATCGAAAAGTTGTATTAAATGTTTTCCCCTTAGATTTTCATATCCTAACAGAAACTCACTTTTCGGATAAATATTTCAAAAAATTATTTTGAAACTTCTACTTCCAATATCTCGATAACTGAGGGATTTATCGAAAAATTTTATTAAAATTTTCTTGTTTTAAATTTACTTTTTTATCAGACAAAATTTACTTTTTTTTTAAAAAACATTTAAAAAAAATATTCGTTAATTTTCAAAAATTAAACACTCAATATCTCGATAACTAAGCAAGTTATCGAAATTTTTTATTTAATTATTTTGGCTTACCTGGCGTTGACACGGGACAGTTTTGCTCCGACAGTAGCAATACATTCACACATTTTTACTACCTCACTTACACTTATCTCACTTGCCTCGCCACTGTCTCTGATTTTTCAACGACAGTAACTTCGGCAAGAGATTTGACATAAGCGGCCAGGTCATGGATGAACTGGTAAAGGTTGGCGCAATAGAACAACTGACTTTGCATTCTTATGACTCCATCTTTTATATTCAGTGTATTTTGTTGTTGTACTTTTTTGTTTACTGTGTTTGTTCATATGGATCTGACGCATGGTAGAAATATAATGGTAGATGCAGTACGACAACAAATACAACAAGCCAAAAACAACAGGCATTTTGTTTTTGCTCAGTGTCTGTGTTGTGTCAAGTCAGCTGATAGAAAAATGATGAAAATGTAAACAAATTTGCAAAAAGTGCCATTTAGAAAATGACTGAGTGTTATTTGATATATTGAAAGTGTGTAAGTGTGAAAATTAAAACGTTTCTATGTAATTTTTGCAGAGAAATATTTCAAAAACAGCAGTTGCTGGCGAACGAGGGTTGCAGACAAACAAATGTAAACAAACTTTGACATAAGAGAAAAACTTACTCACACTCAGTCCAGAAAAAAGTTCAAATCAGCTGGGCTAGTGCTTCTACCATTTCTTTGTACCATGATCTGACGGTTAGTCATGAAACAAAAACTAAATGCTGTTGTTGGTTCACACAATTACAACAAATCATACTGCGTCAACCTCTAGTAGTTCAGCCATCGGCCATATCGGTGACGTTTCGTAGTAATTTGAGAAAAAAGCAAAACATCGCAAACGACTTTACAAATTGGGAAATATATTTGTATTTGAAAATTTTGCTAATTTTTATTGAAATGTTGTTTGACAATACAAACGTATAAACATGAATACATGCCAAATTTTGCAGAGTACATCAGTTCCATTGTAATTTGGAGAAGTAAGACAAAACACAACGGCAAAAGAGCGAAGAAACAAAAAATCAGAGCACAAAATTTAACGAAACGACACTTTCGGCGGTTGCTTAAAACTGTACTGTCTTTATAACTGGCTGGACGCGTACGTCACACAAACAATTTTTCTCTTTGTGACAACTAATACATATTCTCCACTATCTTGTCTCAAACTGTCCCGTGTAAACGCACCGTTACTCTAAAAAGATATTCAGCCCAATTCTAAATATTCTCCGAGGAATGAGTTCCCTGGGAATTCATTTCTCCCGAGAATAAAATCCTCCTATTCTAAACAGGCGGGGAAAAGAATAATAAGGGAGAGGGAATTGCGAATTTTCGAAGTTAGGTGCATATATTAGGTGATAGCAAAATGGCATAGTCAGCTAATCCATCTGACCAAACTGGATGGATGTAGTAAGGTTGGGCTAGTAGAACAGCTTATTAATTTTTTTTCATTTTGATTTTCCGTACTCTTATCAAAGGTTTTTTTACATATTGTTATTTACATGGTTGAAATGGAAACTAAATATGTAAGTAAATAATATACCTGGACATTTAAATGGAAAAATTACTCTAAAACAATGCATCTAATCTGTACTGCTATCACCTAATATATCCATCTTGCATGGATGTAAACAACAATATGTAATCAGCTGTGCCTCTTGGCTGTTTTGTTTTTATAGAAAATTTGTCAACAAATTTTATAAATCTCTGAAAAAATTGTTAAATTGTTTGAAGTTTAAAAGAAAAATGTTTAGTTTGGCGTTTCATGTAGTTGCTGAAGCCTCAAATAATGAAGAGCAGCAACAGCACGACAAGATGGAGCAAAGGATAGCGAGAAGAAAGTTGCGGGATGCCAGCAACCCCCTTGAATTGCCGCAAACCTTGTGAGTACATGAAAGAGCATAATTTTTGTACTCTATTAATGGGAATTCCAAATTTTTAAGGTTTGAAAAATATTACCGGGTGAACAAACCAGCATTTAAATACCTGTTGGGCGTGTTAACTTCAAATGTTCCTGCAAATCGTAAGTCGTTCGCAGTATCGCCACTCGTGAAACTCAGTGGGGCTCTACGGTTCTATGCCGAAGGTGGATACCAAACGGGCATAGGGAAAGATTGCGACGTGTCTGTGGCTCAATGTAGTCTATGCAAAATTCTGACCGAAGTCACAGACATATTTGAAGAGCATCTATGCCCAAGGTGGATTGCTTTCAGCAGAACGGAGGATGAAAAAAAGAAAAATTTCGTTAAATCTGTACGTTAAGCATGGAATTCCTAGCGTAATAGGATGCGTTGACGGGACGCATGTGCGCATTATCGCTCCTCCAGTAATAAACATTTGTATTACAACAGAAAGGGGTACTACAGTTTAAATGTAATGCTAGTAAGTTCTCTCACTGTTTTCCTATTTTGAAAGATAGGTTTTTTTTTTTTGGTTTGTTACCATCAATGAAATATATTTACAGGTCTGTGATCATGAGCTGAGGATACAATACGTGGATGCTTCCCACCCCGGAGCAAGTCACGACTCATTTATTTGGAGTTCCAGCGAATTGCGAGTGTACCTTGAGCAAGAATACCTAAGATGCGGAAGCAATTATTGGCTTCTTGGTAAGGTTATCAAAGAAAACAAGCTTAAATTCGAATTTAAGACCTTTTTTACTTGTTTTTACTAGGAGATGCAGGATATCCTCTGGAACCTTGGCTTCTTACCCCTCATAGAAGTCCACAGGACGGGTCGGTTCAAATGAAGTTCAATGAAATTCATTCTAAGTGCCGCAATGTCATTGAACGCACCAATGGCGTCTTAAAAAATAGATGGAGGTGTCTTCTTGGTGCTAGAGAGCTGCACTACGCTCCAAAAAAGGCAGCTAAAATAACGAACGTTTGTTGTGCGTTGCATAACATCTGCATTCATTTTAAGTGCAATACAGATGTTAATGATTTAGTTTTAGACATTTTAAACACACAAGAGACTGATGTAATGCCCTTAGCCTCACCGCAGTATCAGTCCGTTGCCCAAAACATTAGAAATAATATTGGAAACAACCTATAAATAAATTACAAAAACGTTTTTTGTACACAATACACGTTTGTACATTTTATTAAAACAAAAAATAATTCATAAATAAAAAGTAGAGATCAAAAAAACATTTTAAAACAAAAAAAATAAAATTACATTAAATTCACAGATATGGTTGGTTTAGTCTATCAGTCTTTTGCACTTAGATGTTATACTTCAGGTCTTCCAGTTCCAAAAGTCGTCGGTTTCTTTCGATTTTGTCTTCCACTTCCCTAATCCTCAATTTTTCCATGACTAAATTATGCCGTTTTTGCTCTTTAACCTAATTTTTTTTATTTCAGCAAGTCGGTCCATAGCACGATACATTTTTTTTGTATTTTGCTGTGTGTCTATCATTGTTTCCAGCATCTTTTTTTGTATAGTAATCTCCTCTGCAAGGACTTCGCTATGAGAGACGTTTCTTGGCAGTTCACTTTGGCTGTTTTTTACTTTTTTCGCCGGTGGCTTTTGAGGTGTTTCTCTCTCGCTTTCTTGGTCATTGCCTTCAACCACACTGTCCACTATGAGAAGCTCCAGCAAAGCAGGGGAAACGTGCTCTTCTATTCCAACATTTGAAGAGCCTAATCCCAATGTGTTGTCTACACTTACAAGTGGAACGATTTCTTTACCTGGTTTTGAAGCATTGGACGAACCTAGTCCGAAGGTGTTGGCAACACCTTCAACAGACTCCTTCATACCAATCAAATTGTATATAGCATACTCATTTGCAGAAAAATGCACCTCCATATTTGGGCCTCCACCAGTTCCTTTGCTTAATTTTAGGTTTTGAGCCGCCTTTTGCCGTACATACTTTTTCTGGTCGTTCCATACTCTCTTCCACTCTGTAATATTTTTGGATGGTGGCCCTGCCGAGTTTAACTCCGCCTCCAAATTGCGCCATATACGGTTGAGCTCGTCTTTACTTCCTTTAAACATCCCGCATGCAACATCTGGGTAAGCTTGCATTTTATTCAAAAGAATATCTAATTGTTTCTTGTTTGTTGTTTTTGACCTGAAAATAAGTATAATGGCAATAAATGTTAATTTATCATAGAAATAAAATTAAATACTTACATTTTTGGCACAGCTCCCTAGCAATTTTTTGGCGGAATTATTCTCAAATTTTCTCATCACATTCTCCCATTAATTGACATTCGTAATACCTACTTTTTTTCCAGGGAAAGAATTCCCATTTTCGAAGTTCGTTTAGAATAGGGGAACAGGGAATAGGGAAAAAATTCCCGGGGAGTTTTTATTAAGAATAGGGGAACAGGGAATAGGGAAAAAACTCCCGGGGAATTGTTATTTAGAATCGGGCTGATTACCTTGCACAGTTATGACGATTCCACATATATCAACCCTACAGCACGTTCCAACTTCGGGAGTCCATAACTCCAAAAATAGGGGTCTCCGCCAATTTTTTTATTTTACTTTTTTTACTTAGAATTATGTGTTCTACCTGCCAAAAAAAACGTTTTTTTTTTGACAGTTGGAGCTATAGTAGATCTGTTCCCGAATTTTCCTATCGACATAGCTTTACAATTTGTCTATAGGATATATATCTAGACTCTGGGTTGGTGAATCCATGGCATGTGGACAGTTATACAACAACCACGACCGCACAGGGTAAGAATTATGCGTTGGGCCATTGCATTGGTAAAAATGATATCCTTCATCTAGACCAAATTTGTCTTTGCAACGTGGCAAATTTTCTTTTGGCAATACCCCTCAACAAAGTGCTATACCTCAGACTCGGATGCAGAAAATATGACCACGCCATTACATACTCACCACAGTGCTTTGCAGTGGGCTTCAAATTGTCGGCAAGGAGCGCTTCATTTGGGTCTACCATATGAACCAAAGAAGTGGAACTTGCTTTCATTTGTCAATGATATGATGATATTTGTTTGATAATCGCAGACTTGCTTTTTATTCCGTTTGTTGATTAGAGGTTTACTCCTTGCTCTTCTGCCATGGAAATCAAAATTATGCAATATATCTCTTGTTTGAGAGCAACATATTTTCCCCTAATCATTTTCAACAATTACTGTGAGTTTCAGCGCTCTTAAGAATGAATCCTTTTTAACCTGACGTAGAATATACTGAATTTGGTTATTTGCTGATTTTACGTAGAATTTGGTTATTTGCTGATTTTGAGATATTTTCAACTCTTTATCAGTTTTGTACCGTTGTATTTCATACTGAACGGTTAATTGACTTTGGTTTACAATTTCGGATATCTTCGAAAACGATTTGTTGTTTTCTTGTATTACTAATTTTCTCTCTTCAACGCCGGTTTGTCCTCTTTGTCTTCACATTTTCTACTTCTATTATCTTTTTTGAAACAAATAACACAATATTCAAAATTCGGCAAACAAATTTCATTTTAAGGACTTCTCTAAATACTTTTACTCATATAATATGAAGTTAGCTTCAAATAGGTACAGAGTTGCCTAAAAAATTGGAACTGTACGAGTTTGGCTTTTGCGTTGAAAGTTGACACTTCATAGAATATGTTTTTATTCTAATAAATAAAGATAATTTTGGAAATTTTCGTCTGCGGTTAAATGTAGTACCTAGTATACTAACAAAATAAAATATATTTACTGTGGTAGCAGAATTAGTAATAAATAAATTATATAAAACAAAATATTTCCCTGGGTGTACAAGTTTCGCTTGGATCTACTGTATGAATCCATCTTGGCCGAATGCGTTTCACACAAAAAGCTTTATTAAACAGAAAATACTGGGCTCAAAAGTTATCAAATTTTTAAAACTGCAACCCCAGCTATCGCATTTGGCGAATTTTGTATATAATATCCTAAACATGATTTGTTACCTAAACAAAGAAAACGTTGGTCCCACTCCTTGGCACAATATACTTATTATGCGATAAATTAGTTTTCTAAATCGATTGATTCATTTTATATTTTTTTTATTACTCTTGGAATCCAAATACTTTAAGATTACCCGCTTCACGACGACGATCATTGCTATCCTTATCGTCACAGGCAAAAGCTAACAAATATTGTTTTGGGTGCCATGCCACGGTAAAAGTTGCTGCATCCACAGACACATCTGTTATTTTTTCTCCGGTCTCCGTATGTGATATATCAATGAGTAAATCTTCGGAAGCCGAAGCTATAAGTTTAGCATCATGACTAAATGAAATCGTTCTCACTGGCCATTCTAAACGCGATAAAACACGTAAGCAGGCCAATTCATTAGCATCCCAGAGGGAAACCAAAGCATCTGCTGAACCAGTGGCAAAATATTTGCCTGTAGGATCGAATTCAATGCAAATACAGGTGGCTGGATGTGCTTTTAGAATGTGTTGCAACTCCAAGCTGGGGTAGCTGAGTATATGAACACAGCCCATACCATTGGTCAGGAAGAACAAGTCACTGCTGTTATTCCAGGCGATTTCATTAACCTAGAATAAAAATATGTCCAAACTCTTCGTATCAATATTAAATCATAGTTACCTCAAAGTTAAACTGCTCCTCAGCTCTGATTTTATTAGTTCTTGTATCAATAAATGTTACCAAATCTTCTTTATTTCCGACCGCTATAGTTTTACCATCCGGTGACCATGTTATGTTAATATTCTCCCCTTTAGTATTAGTAACGGAGGAACATTTCCCGGATCTAATGTCCCATATACGTACAGTTTTGTCACCACTGGCTGTACTCAAGAGATCAGAATTTGAGGCATGCCAACACAACTGATCCACGGAACCTGTGTGCCCACGATATGTGCTTTCTTTGCTCTAAACGAGTAGCGTTCTATGATTTTCTCTGGAGTAAGCAATTTAAACTACATACCACTCTTTCCCTCTCCAATGTATAAACAGCAACAGTTTTATCAAAGGAGCCGGATGCAAGGCGCCTTCCATCACAACTCCAGCCTACGGAATGTACCTAAATAATCCATGAAAAGTTGCTTCACGGGCATGAATTCCACCTTTACATACCTTGGATGTGTGCGCTTTCTGCTCTCTGACTTTGCTGTGGGTTTTAAAATAACTTTTCAATTCTTCTAAAGTAGCATTTGTTCGACCCATTTTAATTAAATTTTCAAATTTCGACTTTTGTTAAATGCTTGTAGTAAACAAATAATCGTTTAAGGCGCAAAGAACAAAAACGATGTTTGGAAAGAATACCAAAAACGAGAATACGACTGTTGAAGAAGTAAACAAACAAACCCGCATTTACTATGTAGACTGAAAAAACAAAAACGATGTACAAGTAGACAATCAAAATTTCTCCTCTCTTAAATGCCAACAAATAAATCGATTGAAACCCTAGTACTTCTCTACTCTCTCTCTCTTACTCTCTTCACTGAATATTTCAAAACACGAGCAGCTTTTCGATAGTGTTATTGTACATAACTATACAAATTCCAACCATTGTGAAGTAAAATTACATAAACTATGCAAAAAGTGTGAAATAAGCAAGATTAGACGCGAGAGAGAAATGCGTTTGAGTGAACTCCTAGCACTTTTTGGTTCTCTTTTACCAGGGTTGCCAAGTTGCGCACATCTTCTGGTTGTCTAATTTTACCAAAAACGATGTACATGTAGACAGTCAAAATTTCTCTTCACTCAAATGCCAACAAACAAAACGAGTGAAACCCTAGTACTTCTCTACTTTCTCTCTTACTCTCTTCATTGAATATTTCAATACACGAGCAGCTTTTTGATAGTGTTATTGTATATAACTATACAAATTCGAACCATGTTGAAGTAAAATTACATAAACTATGCAAAAAGTATGAAATAAACAAGATATGACGCGAGAGAGAACTCCGTTTGAGTGAACTCCTAGCACTTTTTGGTTCTCTTTTACCAGGGTTGCCAAGTTGCGCACATTTTCTGGTCGTCTAATTGTAAATCGTCTTTGATTTTACATCGTCTTTGGAAAAAATTCGTACACAGAAAAAAAACCTTGTGTAAAATGACCCAAATTTTTTGGGGGTTGTAAAACACGTTACAAAGAAAAATAAAGTACCATATTTTAGCTGCAGGGCACACCTTTCTGACAGCATTATCAAATTAGCACCTTCGCATTGGCAATATTCTGAGATAATATCCTTTTTTCAGAAAAAGTATGGGTATAAAAGTCGAATATCAAGAATTGGCTCGCAATGGGTTAATGAATCGTGGATATGAATACCCAGTTTTAAAGACATGTTTATAAGCTTTCCCACGATACCCATATTGTTCCGGTCCGTCCGAAAATGTAGAAGATATTGAAGGTTATATGTTCAAATGTTGGGGGACCGTAATGCGGGAAATTTGAGCCACCGACAAAACAAAAATTTGCAACTTTTCTTTGGATAAAAAGTTGTATCCATTGTAGTAATTTGGTGCTATTACGAGAGGAGGGGCTGTGCTGGACATAAGCCTTATTTTATTTTATACATACATATTGATGTTAAGCTTATAATCACAATGTAAAAGACAACTTTCAAAATAAAAACTTATTTAAAGCAAATTAACAAAATCATATAAACTTTATGCTGGCGGCTCTGAAAATCGTTGACTTGTCGAAAACTACATCAACCTTTGATGTTTTCTAAAGTATGAGGATCAATTCGATTTAATTGCCCACTTATCTGCAATGCAGTAAAAGCATTTTGGTCGATGCTTTGGTTTGCTAGCCATCTTCGGCAAAACGAACAACCTCTGTCCGATTGTGACTGCTGCTGCATCTTATTGCTATTCACCAGGTGTGGATATCGCCTAATAACTTCTAAGATAATCTTACCATAGTTTATCTTGGAGTTTGAACCGTCTTTCACGACAATGGTGAGTGGTTTATCAGGGCCATCGTGATTTACTATGATGGTGATGGACTACTGTTGTGTATTCCGACTGCTGTTGTGTTATGGATGCTTGAATGGCAGCATAATGCTTGCATCATCCCCAAATATGCTCAGCAAACGTTGTTATTGTATCCCTTTCAAAGTTTTTCAATAGGGTCTATAATGATTATAATATGTATTATAATCACCACCGAAGTTCTCATCTTATTTAGGCTCTTGTTTTACTAGCGTAAATTGTACGCCTATGGGCTTCGAACAGCTTTAATAGCACCTCACATTTTCTGTTCGTCCCAAAACAGTAACATAATCCGTTGAGGCACTTAACAATAATCGATGTGCTTTCAATTATGAATTGTCGCGGAATTTAAAAGTTAAATCGCAATAGTCCGTTTTGTTCAAGTTGTTTCTGAAGAAAAAATAACTCCGCAGTTGTGGTATTTAACTCACCCTAAACATAAAGCAACTATGGTATAGAGAAGAAATTTTACTCATGGAATGGAATGCCAACAAAAAAACGAGTGAAGCACGTCGTTTATCTGATCTATCTCTTTCTCTCTTCGTTGAATATTTCAATACACGATCAGTTTTCTGATGATGTTATTATATCTAACTATAGAAATTCCAACAATATTTAAATACAATTTCATAAAGTATGTAAAAAGTATGAAATAATCAAGTAATGACGCGGGATAGAAATGCGTTTGAGTGAATCGCGTCGACTTACCTTGAATATTTCATACCTTTTATATACTTCATGTAATTTTATTTAAACATGGATGCAATTTGTGCAGTGTTACACATGGTTTGGTCCGGTAAATACTCGCTTCTGACCCCGTTTGCGAGCATTTAGCATAACACTCGCTAAGGCTCGGTTTTTTGCCCGCTGGGCAATAACATCATCAAAAAACTGCTCGTGTATTGAAAAATTCTATGAAGAGAGTAATGGACCCTTAGACCTGCGCATAAGTTGCCCGACTACAAGTTGACATTAACTTCTTGTATTTCACATCAACTTCGATTTTGCCCTTACACTCTCAAACAAGTTGAGGCAACTTCATTTTCTTGTCAGATGTCGAAATGACAGGTTTAGAGCGCACTGCGAAAATATCACCAATTTTAAGAAAACAATGCTATTTATATTTTCTTTAAATATTTATAAATAACAGTACAAATCATATTTATTTAGTTTACATTTTTCTGATAATGTTTAATTTATTTATTTTTTGATACATTAATTTACATTTTGCCGAAAATATTGCCTCATGAACGCTTCTCTTCGAATTGCGTAAGAAAGTTGATCCAACTTCCCTTACACTGACTGATAAGTTGACATCAACTTCAATAAATCAAAATTGCTTTGATTTTACATCAACTAGTTTGTACAAACCCCCAAATTCACCTTACACCATGGATAAGTTGATGTCAACTTGAAGTCGCTGCCATAAGAGAATAAAATTTACTCATGGGGTGGAATGCCAACAAAGGAAACGAGTGGAGCGCGTCATTTCTCTGCTCGCTCTCTTACTCTCTTCGTTGAATATTTCAATTCACGAGCAGTTTTCTGATGATGTTATTCTATCTAAGTATAGTAATTGCAACCATATTTAAATAAAATTACATAATTTATATAAAAAGTATGAAATAATCAATTTATGACGCGGGAAAGAAATGCGTTTGAGTGAATCGCGTCGACTTATTTGGTTCTCTTCTACAAGGTTTGCTAAATTGCGGGGTTTTTTTCTACTGTCTGTACATCCTTTTTGCCGCTGCAATTTATCCACTCTTCTCGCGTTTTGTTTGATGGCAATCAGTTGAGAGAAATTTTGACTGTCTACTTTATGTTAGGCAAAAACGATTTACTAAAGTAAAAAAAAAAAATGGTTTCCCATTACATCCCATGAAGGGACCGGGGAGAACTTCTCACAATCACTGAGCTGTGCGCTTTCCAGTTTTCACTCACTGATTGGGACCTACAATTTTACACCTATTCCGAACGGTATTTTGAGAAGCTTTTTCATGGCTATATACTCGATAGTTTCGCCGTCACTATGCGAGGTGACCGCCGCCGAAAGAAATTTAAGGTGGTCAGAGCAGGGATCGAACCCAGGATCTCAAGTACAAGAGGCGCGCACACTACCCATTGCACCACCGACGGCCACATTTACTAAACACATTTACTAAAGTAGACATTCAAAATTTCTCTTCACTAAATGCCAACAAACCATTCTCTGCTCGCTCTCTCTCTTACTCTCTACATTGAATATTTCAATACACGAGCAAATTCCAACCATGTTGAAGTGATATTACATAAACTATGCAAAAAGTATGAAATAATCGAGATATGACGCGAGAGAGAAATACGTTTGATGGAATGGCTTCCACTTTATGGTTCTCTTTTACCAGGGTTGCCAAACTTAGTCCGGGTTTCTTCTCTACTTGTACATCCTCTTATCTATCAGGTATAGTTGTTTAAACAGGTGATGACATTTTTTCCATGTTATTTTTCGCTTCACTTTTTATATGTATTTATTGGTTTTACATTTTGTTGTACTCTTGTATTGTTGGTATTTACTCGTATTTGTGTAGAGTTTGACAACTGCATCGAATGAATGAAAATAAAATGTCTACTGTTGTTGCTTACAACTGCAACTACATATGCTGCTACCATGTATTTGTTGGCACTACTTACAAACATGTTGCCGTATCGCTTTTTCACCCATTGCAGCAAATGTTGCCACATTTCGTAGTATTAAGGACCTGATCACGTAAAGCACATTCACCTAATTTTTCGACATCATCCCATGACTAAATTACAAACCTGGCGTATGATTTTTGTTAGACTATCTATTCCTTGATTTCATTTATACATATACATTTATACAAAAAATTAAAAGAAATAAATGTGACTTATGCGATTAGGCCGTAAGTGTGGATCATTTTATTTGGGATGTCGAAAGTGGCGATAGTTTAATGGAATAAAAAAGCCTTAGTATTTAAGAAAACGCCCTTAAAGTCGCTAATTAAACTAGTATATTTTTGGTTGCAATGTGTAACAAATTTGCAGATCTATAATTAATATATATATAATTAATATGTTAATATATTTCAAGATTTTTAATATGTATTTGTTATTTTTCTTAATAATGACTTAGACCTAATTTTTGAGTGGAATGTCATCTTTGGTCAACGATCAATTATAATTTAAACCACAGAATAATACATACATAGATCTCTCAATAAATGAAACGTCATAGGTACGGTGGAAAGTAAACATTGGATGGCGCAAAACATGGGTTCAATAATACCAGATGGAGGCAATAGTAACCAACGTCCAACAAAGGAACAACATCCGAATTTCGTGTTTTTGTGGCAAAATAGTTGTGATAAATACAATACAAATGTATACCAACGATAAAAGTCAACAAAAAAGTGCAGAATACATTTAAATTTTTCAGTTCTACACCAAAACGACATGAAAAAGTTAAGTGAACATATTTTGTAACGCCACCTGGTGTAAGTTAATTTTAAATTTAATTTCTATCATTTCCACAAACCTACGACGAAGAGCGTGAAATGAAACGTCAGATGATAAATAAATGTATCTATGTATGTATTAGTCTATGATTTAAACTCTGAAGTAATTTTTTAGGTTAAAAGTTGATTGCTGTTAAAACATCCAAAATTGAGCATTTAAATTATGATCACTTGACCATATGATTTTGACAGAAAACAAGCAGAAGAACGAACACAAAGCTTCTACAATTATGTGAACAATTATAAACACTATCCTAGTTGACATAATAATAAAAACGTATTATTTAAATCGTAGTGCATTTAGATCTTCATTTGTGCTGAAATACTTTCCAATTTCATTAAACATTTTTTATTTTATCACTTCACTTTACTTTTGCAAATGGCGTCAGCTTGATACATTGTAACGATTAATCGATAAATGAATGAATACCGGTATCATTTGCCATTGTGGCCATATAGGTAGTAAGATTAAAGTCAGATCAAACATAGATCAAAATCAACTGATTACCAATTTAAATAACCACTCAAAAATTGGGCCTTAAACAATAACTGATTTTTATCACTTTATGAATATGATAATAATAGTTTTGCAATGCACTGTTTATTTTATTTTTCCATTTCTAATTTTAATAGTATAAATAGGAATTTCAATGAGTAAGGCCCAATTTTTGACTGGTTATTTAAATCAGTGAAAATCAGTTGATTTTGATTTATGTTTGATCTGACTTTAAATACGAAAAGAGTTTTTCAGTGCTTTGTCAAATAATCTTACTACCATGTGGCAAATGCTACGATAAATAACCGGTATTGATACATTTATCGGCCAACCGTTGCGATGCATCAAACTGACGGCATTTGCAAAACAAAAGTGAAGTGATAAAATAGAATATATTTAATGAAATTGGAGAATATTTGAGCAGAAATAAAGTTCTAACTGCACTACGAGTTAAATGACACGATTTTATTGTCATTTCAATTAGGATGGTGATTATAATTGTTCACATTAACAATTTGTCCCGTTCCCACAGACACTTAATGACCTCCGCTTCAACACATTTCCAAGGAGTGTGTGGAGTTGGGCGCCATTATGTATCTGCAGTTATCTAAAAAGATAAAGTTTTGCTTGTTGGTACTACATCGAGCGGCATGCTTGGTATGCCGTGCGTATGCCGGGCTGGTAAACTCGCTGGATGGGGGGATCTTTCCACTCGATGAAGTAAGAACAATCTGACGTGGGAACATTGTAGCATATAACGATCACTTGAGATCTTCTAACTAAATAGATTACTATTCGAATGTAAGAAAAGCGGATGCACGCATTCAAATTTTGCAGTTGCGTTCAAAAAGACAGACGTTTCCCTTAATACAAAGATATGCAAAGAGAACCGGGTAAAGTTTGAAAAACACTGAAAAGTTTGATGGTGCATATATCCGCTGTTACGTTTGTACCATAGAGTAATCTCAGACTAGAGAGAATATTTGGCTCATCTGACGTTTCCTTTCACACTTTTCGTGATGCGGTCGGTGTGATAGAGGGATGTTTGACGAAATGTGATATACACCAGATGGAATTACAATAACTTTTTGCTTTAATTTTTCATGCCATTTTGGTGAAAAACTGTGAAATTTAAATGTGTTTTAAACTTTTTTATTGACTGTTATTGTTAGCATATATTTGTGTTGTATTTAACACAATAATTTTAACACACAAAACGCAATGCCGTTGTTGTTACTTTGTTCGTTGTTTTGAACCATTGTCTCTATCTTGTATTAGTAAAGCAATTTTTTCCAACATCAAACGTAAATATCACACCAGGCCAAATGTCATAAATTTGGTGGGAGAACTAGTAGATCTACTATAAGTATTAATCTATGACCCATCCTGTTTACTATGTATTTCATCTGGAAGTTTTAGTCAGTGTTTGAATGTACTCAACGAAAACGTCTCAAATCACAAACAATTTTGATCTTTTGTAAATTATAATCTGTCGCTGAGTACTCAAAAAAATACAAATGATTTCATATTAGAGCAGCGATCCAAATCCGTTTTCTGTTTGATTTTGCTCAAGTAGAAAATAAAACGACAATGCTCTAGTTGTGAGTCGGAGAATAAAAACAACGAACAGAGACAAGAAAAAACGACGTAGTCACAATGCGATTGTATATTTATCTCTGCTAGAGTAAAGAAACAATGAAACCGATACTCGTGACTCAAAGAAACTCACAGTTTTTGCCACCATAGGCGAAGGTGGCAAATTTTTTTTATTGAAATGGAAAAATAGAAAATGATGCATTGGGCTTAAGCGATAAATTCATTTATTTTAACAAAACAAATAAGTACATACAATATAAAACCAAAAATATACATAAATAAAAATTAAATAATTCACTACTAAAATTCATTTAACTTAAGCAAAATACATATAATGTAAAACCAAAAACAACATCAATTTTCAAACTAAAACAAATATTGGTTTTTCATTGTTTTTATACCACGCAAAATCAAAGAAACGAAATTTCTTCTCTTCTCTTAACTATTTTCAATTTTGTGTTTTTTTTTTTGCTTTACACTCATAATGTCGTTTTGTTCGACTCAAACTTTGAGTCTCAAAGCACGAAGGCTGTCGTCATATTTTTCATTTGCTTGTGCGAAAAGAAAACACGTTTGCCTGTGGATTCTTTGTGATCAACTCACATTGTTTTCGTACATTACTCAAAAATGATAATCCAATTTCTAAAATCTTTAAATACAACTCAAAAGAAATCCAAGTAATCCAAATTCATTGCTGAGTCGATCTTCGTGGATTTTGGATGTCTATGTCGATGATCAAACTAAGATAAATATGAATTTGGATTTCGTGAGTAAATTCAAACACTGGTTTTAGTAAACCCAATAACTATAGCGGTCACTAAATTTTACCGATCTGACGAAATCAATTCAAAGAAATTTAGCAATGCATATTGTTCATTGACGAATTATATTTCAGCAAGAAAATGTTACAATCGGTAGAGAAGAATTCATTATTCGAAATGTATTTCGTATAGTAGGCAAATGTATTTGTATTTGCCTAAATTTTTAATAAAAAATATGTAATTAAAAACGTTTAATGGAAAAAGTAAACAAATACAACAATAATAATAATAAAAAAAATATTATTTAACCAGTGTTTCAATTATTTAGAAGGATAGCTAAATCATATTGTTGGTATAAAATAGTATTAAATAATCAATGATACTGCAAAAACATATGATCGCAAATATATATATGTGCCTTTCTCAAGAAAAGTTCATTGATCTAGGAAGACTAATGGCAAAAAGAAATTGAAATATTTACTTTGTTTTTGTAATATCAGTGCAAACAAGAAATAACTGGTAGGCATACAAATATATGTGCGTAAATATGTAATATGGATATGTATTTTAAATACTAGCGACCGAGAAGACTATACAAAAAAACAAAAACACACAAATGTTGACTTACTTGGAGACGGCACGGGGGGTCCAACGACGAAAGTACTTTCGTTGAAGACGGGCATAGTGGTCAGTGTTGTTTATGCGAGCATAATCGTTTTCATCAAGCGACGATTAATGTTTTCTGCTGAAAAGCTTGTGTTATTGGCGGATGCCTAAAATTTCTCAGGCAGTAATGTGATTACCGTCGGTGGTGCAATGGTTAGTGTGCGCGGCTATTGTACATGAGATCCTGGGTTCGAAACCTGCTCTGACCACCTTCAAAAAAAAAAATTCTTTCGGCGGCGGTCACCTCGCATAGTGACGGCGACACTATCGAGTATATAGCCATGAAAAAGCTTCTCAAAATACCGTTCGGAATCGGTGTAAAACTGTAGGTCCCAATCAGTGAGTGAAAACTGGAAAGCGCACAGCGCAGTGATTGTGAGAAGCTCTCCCCGGTCCCTTCATGGGATGTAATGGGAAACCATTTTTTTTTTTTTTATGTGATTACACATAATTTAAATTCATTTAAAAATAAAAAAACTGAAACACTAATTAAATGTAAACTAATTTTTTTAACTTTAAGTGTAATTATTGTCCCACTGTTAAGGGCAAGAACAAAACGTGATTTTCTTTTGTACAAGTGATAGAGAGTGATGCATGATAAAAATACTCATGGTAGACGCAGGAGTATGTACAACAACATACATTTTGGTTTTGCTTCTCACTTACGTTGTATCAAATCCAACCATACGTATACCAACAATAAATGTAAATAGCATAGAGTAATCTCAGACTAGAGAGAATATTTAGCTCATCTGACGTTTCCCTTCACACTTTTCGTGATGCGGTCGGTGTGATAGAGAGATGTTTGACGAAAATAACTTCTTGCTTTAATTTTTCATGCCATTTTGGTGAATAACCGTGAAATTTAAATGTGTTTTAAACTTTTTTATTGACTGTTATTGTTAGCATACATTTGTGTTGTATTTAACACAATAATTTTAACACACAAAACGAAATGCCGTTGTTGTTACTTTGTTCGTTGTTTTGAACCATTGCCTCTATCTTGTATTAGTAAAGCAATTTTTTCCAACATCAAACGTAAATATCACACCAGGCCAAATGCCATAAATTTGGTGGGAGAACTAGTAGATCTACTATAAGTATTAATCTATGGTAAATAGTCACATACAATAACAAAATACATGTGAACTTGACAGTTCGAAAGTGGTTTGCAATGTAAACAAAGCAAATCAGCTGTGCTTATGCGTTCACCATCTATGAATCCATCTTGAGAGTGATGCTTCTAAGTTCTAGCAACATGTTTCTGAAACATCATCGATGTTTTTAATTCACTTATATGTAAATGTACGTACGTATGTACATACATATATCATATCTTGTTCTTTATTCACAGGCATATTCAAAATGATTATCAAAGTGTAATATAAAACACAATTACAATAGATTTCCTGTTCCTTTATTTCCTGTTCCTTTATGGTTACGGAATTAATTGTAAACTTATTTAAATATTAACAAAAAATATCTCTTAATTAATTTATTTTAATGATGATAAGGAGAGAACGCACAGGATCACTCACTTATTTTAGTCTAGATTAGACTGACTATATGTTGGCAAATTTTCAGCAGCCAATTGACAAAATTGGGCTTCTTCACTTCTGTTAGCGATTTACCGACGGCAAACAATATCTTGGAAGGCAGGCGGCACAAACTAGGGTGTATTACGATTGAAGAAATTTACGAGGATCACGGCAGTCACATCACACAGACTGATGTTCCATGCACTCATCAATAGGTGCCAAATAATACACTAGAAATCTTAGAAAACAGTTATTCTTCCTAGCAAAAAAAAAAAACACAACACTGAGAAATTTTGGGACCAAAGAAATATTTTTTCTGTAAAATTGAGAAAGCAATTTGATGACGTAATTCCCCTTCGTTCGATCTTTACTTTTATTACATGACCCCAATAACATTGGTTTGCAGATAAATACGGAGAAAAGGCTGAGGAAACGAAAACAGCAAATATAATAGTGGTCTTTATGAAAGCTCGAAAGAACCTCGTAAACTCGAAAACATCGTAAACTTGCACAGCAAACGTCAAAACAAACAATTGACAATTGCTGCATAGATACTCTGAGCAACATTAATTGGTGCCTCATGAAACGCTTCGGGGCAAACTTACGCTGAGCAAAAGTTCTAGATTTTTTTGTTTGCATGAATACCACTAATGATATTGACGTATGTACGTACATGCATACATATATACATATTGACATCTAGACTTACTTTAATATGCGATTTTAGGATATGCTATCAAGGATATTATAAAACTTGGATCCTGTCAGTTTATTTAACCTGATATCCAGTGGAACATCCGCACGTACCCCAAACGAAACGAAGGGTTCAAAAAAATATAATGACGGTGATGCATTTTGGGTATTAACCAGCTTCTTGAAGTTCAGGAGGTGTCGCATCAGAAGGAAAAAGATTAGGCTATTTATTCAAAGCTGAGATTATGCAATTAGTAAATTACAATTTCTGTCGCAAGTCAGAACGAAAATAAGATGACGGTTTATCCAACCTCCTTCTGATTGCATAACCAAAAAAATTTATTTCGGAACTAAAATCAAACACCAAAAAAATTAAAACGAGAAACATGATCCTTATTTAATGGCAGGATCATAGACCAATACATACATAGATACTTTTATTCGCTCAATGAATTAAACGTCATAGGTATGGTGGAAAGTAAACATTGGTTGGTGGAAATAGTAAACAACGTTCAACAAAGGAACAACAACCGAATGTCGTGTTTTTGTGGCAAACTAGTTGTGTTAAATACAATACAAATGTATACCAACGATAAGTCAACAAAAAAGTGCAAAATACATTTAAATTTTTCAGTTCTACACCCAAACGACATGAAAAAGTTAAGTGAACATATTTTGTGACTCCACCTGGTGTAAGTTAATTTTAAATTTAATTGCTCTCATTTCCACAAACCTACGACGAAGAGTGTGAAGTGAAACGTGAGATGAGAGAATAAAAGTATCTATGTATGTATTGGTCTATGGGCAGGACAATTGAACTTTCACTTTTTTTACACAATTGAAACTTTCAAAATGTAACCAAAACTTTTAAGCATTCGATCACTTCACGAAAAGGAAAGATTGTTACCGTGCCAACTTCCAACCATCAAAGTTCCAATGAAAGTGAACCGATTTGCGGTATTGTCGTCTACTCTGCACAGAAATCCATAAATCTCAGAGTGAGAGAATGCATTAAATCATAAAAGAAATAAATGTAAAGAAAACATTGCAACACCGGATGTGCATGTGGTTCAAAACTTCAATAAATATTCAAACTGTAGACTAAAACGTAACGAATTTTCAGATGGTCGTCTGCAAACGCCACTACAACATCAAGATTACATACCAAGACAAATGGTCTAAGCGGAACTTAAACCGATAACTGACATAATAAAAATAAAAAATACGGAGCCCGAACGGATATTTCGTTAGTTGGAAGAAGAAAACAAAACAAAACCCAATTGAAAAGATCATACGAGATCGAAAGTCATTAAAAAAAACAATTTTTGCGAGTGTAGGAAAAATATCTTATTTGTCAATATAATTTCACTGACGGGTGTAGATGTCAGTGTGACCCACCCTCAGGAAGCCCCTGCAGCTTCACCATGACTCTATTTCTTCTCAGAGCCCCAACGAAAGAGAAAGCTGCCCACAAACTTACCTTACCTTACTCCTATATTACCATTTTAGCCGGTTATCCGGCCATATTCGATACACAAAAATTTAATTACGTTATACAATTTATTATGACTTTTATAAAGGCTGTTATACTACTAAAAATGCTACAAATAATCACTTAATCGTAGGGATGCTGCATGGGCGAAGCGAAATGCAAATTATTTTCCACACGTGTGGATTTGATTGTGATCTTAATTAACATTACGATTCAAATTTTCACCAATTTATAAAATTACTACTATAGAATACTGCCTATCTATCTAACAAACCCTAAACTACATGGAACTTGAGAAAAGTTTGGAAGAAAAACACGTATAAAATTCTTATCAAATGTGCGATGATCCTTTTTACGGACTAACAGACTAATGTTCGGGATGGGATGTTAATTTCTCAGTGTCAACACGGTACTCATAATGTTTTGCACTTTTGATTTATTAAATAATGACACCATTTCTTGTCTTCATACAAAAAAATCACCAAACCCAAACTCGGCAATATTACCGATGCTTATTTTTTCTATGTACCCAGAAATTTGAAGACATTTGACATGTCTAATAGCACCTTTCGTGGAAGAATCCTTCAATATCTACAGTTCTCTGTTTAGTTACGGCTTTTAGTTGTTTCTCTTCTATTATTTTTCTTATCTTCCGAAATTTATCCTTTATCTTTAATGAGTGAGTCTACAAATTGAAATTGGAAATCTGTAGTTCACTAATTAGATCAATCTTATTTTGGAAACTTAGGAATTCGATTATATATTAATTTTATATTTGATTTTGAGTGCTTTTAATCAGAGCATAATGAGTAGTTCATGTATTTATCTGATAAGTTTTATTTTTATTTTTTTTATATAAAAGATATTATTGTTTAATTATTTAGGTATTACACAAGGTCTCGTACTTATCGTACTGTCGTAACTTCTCATAACAGTTGTACGAATTTTGTTGTTGGCTTCCATATAAAACTAACATACGACAAGTACAACATCGAAGGTATGTTTACTGATTGTCGTACTTTACTAGTGCTGTTCTTCTTGTACCGAGTTTGTTATTACCGAATACATTTGATAAGTAACATCACTACCATAAGAGCTGTTGTTGATATTTATTACTTATTTTGTGATATTATTGTGATATTATTAAGTTACGTTATTGATGTTATTATTTTATCCTTTTCGTTTATTTTCGTCATTTTAGTTTCAAAAAATGTTTTTCTTCAACCAGTTGTTTATGCAATCAGCTGGATACGTATGACATACAACAAAAAATATTTACAATTAGACGACCAGAAGATGTGCGCAACTTGGCAACCCTGGTAAAAGAGAACCAAAAAGTGCTAGGAGTTCACTCAAACGCATTTCTCTCCCGCGTCATATCTTGCTTATTTCATGCTTGTTGCATAGTTTACTATCGAAAAGCTGCTCGTGTATTGAAATATTCACTGAAGAGAGTAAGAGAGAGAAAGTAGAGAAGTACTAGGGTTTCACTCGTTTTGTTTGTTGGCATTTAAGTGAAGAGAAATTTTGATTGTCTACTTGTACATCGTTTTTGAAAAATACAATAATGGTTGTTCACAACTATCGTACTTAAAGCTCATTCAGACTGGCAAATTTTTCACTTTCTTTTTGGCTTTTACGTCGTTTTGCAAATTTTGAATGACAAAAACAACAAATTTCCAAAAAGGAAACTGCACACGAAAATTCTTTGCAATAAAATAGAATAATATAAATTTTTTCACATTCTATCCGCCATTTCTGGGTATATACATACATATGACCATTTCTCCTATTCCCAAGCAAGCCGTCGATGTTATCCTCCTACAGCGATAGAACGACGCTTTTCTGGTCTGATGTCCAGTTTGTCGTATGCTTATATTTATTTTTTCCGAAAAACAATTTAATTGTTTCATATTGTATGGTATAATAATTTGTGTTTCATTAAAATACATTTCATTAAAATGTTCAGAAATTAAATATTTTCACTGTCCGTCTTTCAATGCAAACAAATAGTTGTCAGTTCTTCTTTCACTAGTAAAAAAATCACCAGGAACTGATTACCACATGGTTGCATTGCCAATTTGGGAGTGTTTGAGCGTGTTTTTGACAAAATTACGCTGTGAACGCGTTTTCATTTTGTATGGCAAAACCTCTATTTTTAGCGAGGTTTTGACCGAAAACAACATTAAACTTGTTTTCGGTGTCAGTGTGAATGAGCTTTTAGGCACGACAATCCAGTACAACATTACGACATGAAAACCCTAATTATAATTTCACATTTTGTTGAGTAGTATTTTGCATAAAGGGGCCCTAAGACCTGTGGATAAGTTGCTCGACTTCAAGTTGACATCAACTTCGATAATTAGACATCAACTTCGATTTTGCCCTTACACTCGCAAACTAGCTGAGGCAACTTCATTTTCTTGTCAGATGTCGAAATGAAAGGTGGTGAGCGCACTGCGAAAATATTACCAATTTGAAGAAAAAACACTATTTTTATTTTCTTTAAATATTTATAAATAACACTATAAATCACATTTATTTAATATATATTTTTCCGATACTGTTTAATTTATTTTTTTTTTGTTCGTTTATTTGCATTTTGCCGATAATGTTGCCTGATGAACGTTTCTCACCGAAATGCGTATGAAAGTTGATGCAACTTCCCCTTACACTGGTGGATAAGTTGATATCAACTTCAAAAAATCAAAATGCCTTTGATTTTACATCAACTAGTTTGTACCATAGATAAAGGAATTAAGTAGATATCGCACAGGCGTTGTCACGTCCTACCACTAGGTGCTGTGTTGTCGTTTTGTAACTCTCACTGAAGTTTCTCATAACTTTCATTGACGTTTATTCAACACTGTGGGAAATTTGATACATCCAAAAAAAAATATAATTTTCCAGGTTGTGTTATTCCAACAACTAACTAATTTTTTTTTATGTCGTTTTGTTCAACACTTTCAAGCATAGATAAAGGAAATAAGTAGATATCCCACAGGCGTTGTCAAGTACTGCCACTAGGTGCTGTGTTGTCGTTTTGTAACTTTCATTGACGTTTCTCATAACATTCACTGACGTTTATTCAACAGTGTGGGACATTTTTTCAATACAAAAATAGAATCATTTTCCACGTTGTGCTATTCGAACAACTCATAAAAAAAATGCATTTGCATTAGAAAGTGGGAACACAACGACATGAAAAAAACTAAATTAGTTGTTTGAATATCACAACCTGGAAAATGATTCTATTTTTGTATTGAAAAAATGCCCCACACTGTTGAATAAACGTCAGTGAATGTTATGAGAAACGTCAATGAAAGTTACAAAACGACAACACAGCACCTAGTGGCAGTACTTGACAACGCCTGTGCGATATCTACTTATTTCCTTTATCTATGCTTTCAAGTTCAAATTTTGTTATTTTGATTGTGTCTTTTTGTTTACTGTTGTTGTTGGTGTTCGTTTGTGTTGATTTTCAGAGCAACGGACAAAAAAACAAAATCCTTGTTGATGTTACCTACCACACCTATTGTTAGCACCAGTTCTAAATACATCTTGCAAGGTATATTTTGTTTGGGATCAAACGTTGTAATTATTGCATTCAGCTCCATCTAGAAAATATCCCATTGAACAAGAAATTTCCCAAGGCATGTGCGATATCTAGTTAATTCCTTTATCTATGGTTTGTACAAACCACCAACTTCACCTTACACCATGGATAAGTTGATGTCAACTTGAAGTCGCTGCAACTTATCCACAGGTCTAAGGGCCCCTTTAAGGCCATGACTCACTATCAGATTTAGTCTTTGGATCTGTCAAAAATCGTATGTGTGCTGAAAAAATAGGATAGTCTGGATTGTATGCGAATAAGTATGAAAGAGGAACGAAAATAATTTTGACAGGTCTGTTAGATTTGCTCATGTTTTGAAAAGTTGCAAAAAATTAATATTTTCTCTGCGATCAGGGTTGTGTTTTGGGAGACAGCTGATAAGAATAACAACAATGCCAGCTGATACAAAAATAGACGCGCTATTATTCTGATAAAATTATTTCAGTTTTCGTGAGGTAGTTGTGCAATCGAATAAATAATAGTTGTGCAAAAGAATAAATAAATGAATATGTCCAAAAATATTAAAGTGAGTATGTTGTAAATACAAACGAAATCAAAATATGGTCAAAAGCAATCCAAAGAACCAACGTGATGTATTGGCATCCAACCTTACATTATGTGAAAACATATGGTTTTGCATCATTTTTGTGTGATGGTCTGGCATCCACAACACACTTGGATCGGATTTTTTCAAGTGTGATAAGATTCTGTCAGTTTATTTTTTGAATAAATCGCACCACCATCTAGGATAGTGAGTCAGGGCCTTTAGTGGCATATTGTACTTGTTTAATTGGCCAATGGGCTTTAAGATACAAATAAAATGAAATGAAAAATGTGAACAATTTAATAAGCTTGTCTTATAGCGCGTTTATATGCACCCTTTTATCATGATAATTGATTTTATAAATGTGTTTACATGCGTTTTTACTCGATTTAGTTTTGAAATTTTATATTTCATGATGCCATTATGGAATTATATCAGGTAGTGGTCCTCCCATGCATTAGTATCAAACAATTCTGTCACTTAGTAGTTTTTCCTATTTTTAAAATTAAAAATTTTTTTATGAGGAATTTTTTTTTTGGAATTTCTTGAAATTTTTGTTAGTATTTAGAAAACAAAGAAAGAAAGCAATATCAGTTGTTCTTATAACACTACCTCTTATATTAATCATGTTTATATGTGTTGTTATTAATGTACATGTTCAGTGAAGTAAGTTTCCTTTCCATTCCCATTTCCGTTTACACAGTCTCATAGTGAAAGTGCGTATACAACTGTGCGGTTGAAATGATTTGTGACATGATAATATCATTATCGAGATAAATTTACGCGATCTTCGTATCATGGTAGAATACGTATGGTAGAATACGTATGCATCATGGTAGAATACGTAACAGGATATATTGAAAAGGTAGAAGCAGTAGATTTTGTTGCTGTTGTAGCTTTTTGCTTTAGATTCATAAGTTGTCAATATCAGCTGATTAAAACACATACTCATTGAATGGATATTGCATATTATATATGTAAGGAACAGCACTGGGCATCAGATGATTCCTTTTTGCTCCTCTGGTAATGTCTGAGGGGGAAAAATGATCCTCACATATAAGAGCGTATTTTGAGAAATTCATTCCGCAAATCTCGCCCCATTTGTTCCTTCTCCGCTTGCCTGTTGGAATCCTGTGTTACTTTCTTACTTTATTTAATATAAATTTTGAAAATAAACTTTTTCACTCTAAACCGTGTCGCTTTATTTCTGTGAAGCAAAACAGTTCAAACAACAAGTAAACAACTTTTGACAACTTAGTTAACCGTAAAAATATAAACAAAGCAAATCAGCTGTGAACTGCGCTAACCTTTATTAATACATCGTGAATACGTAAGGTAAACTCGTAGAACAGCTGATTGAACTTTTTTCTTGCTTAGGTGTTTTTCTTAGTTCAAACTCACATGTATTTTGTTTTTGGACTTTTTTGTTTACTTTTCAACTGCAGTTACACCTACCAACATTATCGCTTTTCGGGATTCTAAATTTCAAACTCCATAAAAACAAATGCGATAATCTTGATAGGTGTAAATGCCGCTTTACTGTAGATACACACATGTAGAAAATTTGACAGATTAGGAACACCCGTTTTTGTTGCATAAACTTACAACAACTCCAACTGCGTTTACCTTGCTTATTTTACCATGCTTTGCATGTTGACACTGCGAAGAAAAAATATATACTGTCAGCGGGCGAGTTTTTAGCAATTCGTTTTAATTTCAACAGGAATTAATCAAACGAAAGCAAATACAAAAAAAGGTAAATTATTGCAAACCGAGCGCAGGGGATTGCCAAAGATATCAGATGAAAGTCAGAAAACCTACTTGTGAAGAGCATTAAAAATAATCTGGCTGAAATAAACTAACATTACATAACCTTTAATGTTTTAAGGTTACAAAATTACGGATATTCATATTTAATACTTAGAGATCTTCCGTATATTTTTTATCGCTTCCAGATGTTGTCCCAATCTATTTTGAATGGTGTACGTGTATTGCGCGTTGAAGCCCGCCGCAGCATTGGTATCATCGCCCCTGCCATGAGCAAAGCCTCTGACCCGATCCAGCAGCTGTTCTTGGACAAAGTGCGTGAATACAAACAAAAGAGCTCGTAAGATTCAGAAATACATGCGAAATCGAATAAAGTACTAAAGTTCACTTACATTTTAGTGGTGGAAAAATGATCGATGCCTCTCCGGAAATTGAGCGCGAGATGAAAACTGAATTGGACCGTGTAGCCAAACAGTTCGGCAGCGATGGCACAACCGATATGACCAAATTTCCTGAATTCAAGTTCCCCGATGTTAAGGTTGATCCAATCACCTCTACTGCCTAGAATGTAAAACAATTTCCATAAAATACTAAAGAGAAACCTTATCCTCCAAACAAAATTCCATCTGTTGTTCGATTTAGACCAGCTTGATTAGTTGCGTATTGTTCTGAGAATAATACAATGAGGACTATTTGTTTTAAGTGTTAGCAGAAGTTTATTTAAAATAAAATGATACAAATTCTAAAAGCACTTGCTGGCATGGTGGCAAACGCATTAAAAACCCATATTTCTTTAAGTTTTAGGATAGGAAACAGCAACTCATAACCCGTGTTCAATGAGTATCAACAATCTGTTGTACCGTTTCTTGTAGCAAATCCATTTTGTGATTTTCTGCCACTTTATGAAATGTTCTTAAGAGTTGATCGATCTCTCTGCTAGATATCAAGGGGGCAAAATCTCCTGCACAAGTGCAAAATTGTGCTAAATTTTCTCTTTTGATTTCATTGCATCTGGTGCAGCGTAAGTCTTGCAGTACGTACGACATTAGCTTCCTTTGGACCACATCAATAATGCGCATTTCGATTTCTTCATTGTCATATGCCACAAAACATTGAGCACACAGCCAGACGGGTCTGAAAGGTAGAAAATAGTAATTATATTACATTTGTTTCATGTTAAGGACCAGTACGATTTACAATACTTTTTTCTTGATTTAAAATTAAAGTATTGTTTTTTGTTTTGTTCTATTTGTGTTTATGAATAATATATGGCTTATAAGAGTTATTGTCGATATTTTCAATTTAATTTTTATTTAGAAAAAAACGGCTAAATGCTTTGGTATCTATTATTAGCAATAGGTTAAATTACACTAGCCAACAGTCGTTTTGTTATTTGGTTCTAGCATACTTTTTCTCATTGATTTTGACCTACTAAACACGAAAATGAGTTTTAAAAATTTTTCTGTTGATTGGTTTTCGAGATACAAATTTTTGAACTTTTTTTTTTAAATTTTGGGAGGTACACTTACAATTTTGAGCATATCTTTCGTCTTCTTTGACGTATTTGATCCTACTACTACTCAAATTAAAGCAAATTGAGCCGTCTACAACTCATTCTCAGAAAATTTTCAAATCGGGTGAGTAGTTTTGATGTTGGCGGCTTAAAAAGGTTAAAAAAGTGCGTTTTTTTAGTAAAAATGTGGCAGAAAAATTCATATAAAACGCGATGCTAACAGCGATTTTGGTTTTTTCACGTATAGCTGGCATTTTTCCAAAGAAAATAAGCACTTATTTAACAAAATCTGACAACAAATGGCGGACTTATAATTTTTTTGGTAAAACACTGAAATTCGGCTATTTCACGATATTTTGATTTTCATTATTTGCACAGCTTACCTACCCAACGCTAACGAATAAATACATTTGAACTTAATTTAAAATAAACAAATTAGTCTTAGTATATTATTTTTTAATTTATTTAGAGCACTACATACTCAATGTATGGCACAATTAGAAATGGATGTGCCAGGTTAGCTAAACTAACGAAATTAACCAAATCAACGCCCATAAAAAATGAGTAGAAACAAAGATATAACTGTACATTTTATGCCATGTGGAAAAACAGCTGACTTCTTCTTTGTTTTTTGTATTCGCTGCAATTGGTCTCACGTATTAGGGTCCAAATGTAGTCACCCATCATAGCCGTGTCATAGATGCCCTGATAGCGTCGTTCCATAGCCTTCAATTCCTGATGAAAGCGCTCGCCGTGTTCGTCGCTCACGTCTCCTAAATTCTCAGGGAAAAAATCCAAATGAGAATGCAGAAAGTGTATTTTAAGTGACATGTGCACTCCTACCCAAAAATGAAAAAAAACGAGAATTAAAACGCTATTTAAATTAACATTTGTTTCAAAAAAAAACCTGTCCTTATAATTATGGCTTTTGTTGTTTCCTAAAAAGTTTTCCACAACAAGCCTGAAGGAATTCCATGCTGCGGCTTCGATGGGTGATAACAGCTTCGGGAATGTTTCATCTTTCAAAATTTTTTTTATATCGGGTCCTGCGAAGACTCCTTCTTTAATTTTTGCCAGCGAAAGGTAAGGGAAAATTGACCGTAAATAGGCAAAAGCTTCACCTTCTTTGTCCAATTTTTTGGCAAAATTTTTTATCAAACCCAATTTTATGTGCAGCGGCGGAAGTATTATATTTTCACGGTTCTCTATTAGTGGTTCGCGCTGAACATTCGCTTCTCCAACTACAGGTTTCGTTCGTTCCGGCCATTTTTTTGAATATAATGCTGATCATCAGCGCGGCTATTCCAAAGGCACAGAAAACAGCAATGTCGCGTATAGCCTCCTTGGAGTCCACACAGAATGGCCACAACTTTGAGGACGGCGCATATTTTCCAATTATATTTGCTATACTCTATGCATTTCAGCAAAATGTTCATAGTTTCATAGTTCTCCTTTGAATGAACCGCATGAGCAATAGGAAGAGATGGCTTTTCATTCCCATTATGTAAGAGAACTGCCTTCAAGCTCTCTTTGTTGCTGTCAATAAACAACCTCCATTCATTGGGGTTGTGAATTTGGTGAAGCTCTTGGAACAAGCCGGAAATGTCGCTGCAAAAACATATTTGGTCTTTCTTTTACTCATTGTCTTACTTGTTGGGTAGGTATTATATGCACTTAAATTCAATTTGTTTCACTTTTTACTCGTACTACTCGCGTTCGTAGACACTTGTTGAATGACACTTGTTGAAATTGTGGAAAAGTTTCCAAATAATGACCACTCACAAATGTGGGGGGAATTTCTGTAAAAAAATCCGATACAGCAATCATAAAAACCACACTCATAAAAATTAAATAACTATTTGTGTATTACTTATTTTTTTTAATCATAAAAATTACGTAAACGTTTTTTCCAAACAATTTTGTACATGTAAAGTGGGTTTGCCAAAATTCGTATCGTAAAATGCACCTGTGTTTCTATGTTCTGCATTTTCATTATACCATTTTCTTAAAAACATCGACGAAACGTCCCTACGGTATTGTAAACAGGTTTTTTACAATTATGAAATATTTGTGTTATTAATATTAATTTAAAAATTTTATCAAAACTGCTAAGTGCTGTGACATTTGAAAAAAATTCCCAAAAAAAAAAATTTGCTGATTTCACTCAATTTTTGAAATTTCACGTCCCTTGCCAGAACAGAAGACATTAACCCAGGGTGGTGAAATTTTGAACAGAAGTAACTTATGTATAGGAGCAACTGTTCCGTTCTATTCCAAAAGGATTATAAAAAACTTGCTTTTTCGATCCCTCCTAGTAGGTTAGCTGTGCAAATAATGAAAATCAAAATATCGTGAAATAGCGGAATTTCGGTGTTTTACCAAAAAAATTATAAGTCCGCCATTTGTTGTCAGATTTTGTTAAGTAAGTGCTTATTTTCTTTGGAAAAATGCCAGCTATACGTGAAAAAACCAAAATCGCTGTTAGCATCGCGTTTTATATTTTATATGAATTTTTATATGAATTTTTCTGCCACATTTTTACTAAAAAACGCAGTTTTTTAACCTTTTTAAGCCGCCAACATCAAAACTACTCACCCGATTTGAAAATTTTCTGAGAATGAGTTGTAGACGGCTCAATTTGCTTTAATTTGAGTAGTAGTAGGATCAAATACGTCAAAGAAGACGAAAGATATGCTCAAAATTGTAAGTGTACCTCCAAAAATTTAAAAAAAAAAGTTCAAAAATTTGTATCTCGAAAACCAATCAACAGAAAAATTTTTAAAACTCATTTTCGTGTTTAGTAGGTCAAAATCAATGAGAAAAAGTATGCTAGAAACAAATAACAGAGAAAATTTTGTTATTTGTGACCTAGTGTTATTTGCCGATTAATGGGGAATTTAAAGACAGTCGACAATCAAATATCACTACTATATCGGTAGACTAATGTTCTCTCACATACCAACTTAGCAATAAAATCTATTCATCTATACTCACATTCCATCTTTCATAGCCCGATGTTTATCCTTGCATAAATCCAAATCACGACAATGATTGCAGGCTTTACAAATTACTTCGGCTATGGTATAACTATCGCAAGGATCCTTCCACTCAGCCAAGTCTGAAAATTCTCCAACTCCCACTAAACGTAACATATTACGGCGCAAATCATTTATATCCTCCATAAGACCCTTATCAACACTTAATACTTTTATAAGTGTCCGTATCAGATCCAAACCAGGACTCCACTTACCTTTACCATAATTCTTGTGTAATTTTATGATAAAATCAAAAGCTGCATGTGAAATGTCTTTGATAGCCTGCTTAGTGGTTTTTCGTTCGGCCAATGATTGCATAAACAAAGTGAGCAATGCTTCGAACTTCTCACGACATTCATTTTCATCCGGCAAATGTTCACTTATGGTCCAATTAAGCTCTAACGATAATTGTTCTTCGTCGTCGTCATCAGTTCGTGGTACTTCTTCTACATCATCATCCTCCTCATCGTTTTCATTATCCGAATCATGGGTATGTACATTTCTCTGCCGTTTTTCAGATTGGACGGCTAAAGCTGTTGCTGTAACATCACCCAACGCTGTTTCGTCTAATCCCTTTGGCAAACGTCCGCGAATTCCAGAATAATTTGCATTATCCAACCACAACATAAAGTCCCAACATTGTTCAAATGAAAGCTGTATCGAGTGGAACATTTCCTTGTTTCTCAATGATTGAACTACATAGTCCACATAGGCCAAGGCATCGGCTACAGTTTTCTTGCCCGATGATAAAATTATGCGATTAAAGTCTGCATATATGATTGTAGCTCCCAAACGTTTAAATTCAGCGACAATACGCAAAAACATCTTGCGCATTAAATTATTAAGCGATCTTCGTAAAGCAGGATCATACAACAAAGCATTGCTGGATTTCACCCATCGGTAGAAGTGGACAATTTGAAAATCGGAGAAGATGTTACGATTGATGGAAACTTCTCTGAGCCAACCGTTAACCATGGACCGCATAACTCTGAAGGCAGCGGAGCAAAGTGCAGTTTCATCATAACTTGGTAAAGTAGCTGCCGGTACAGTTCCAATCATTTCCTCTAAAGACGCTTGTGGTATTACATCAAATGTAACAGCAGACGAGGCACCTTCCATTTCCTGAATTTTTGTGGATTGCAGAAGTGCAGAAACAGCTAAACTATCTAAAGCCAATTCGACGCATACATCTGGATAAAAACCAGCTTGATTTTGTACAACCGTAACACTGTCCTCAAATTCTGCTAACAATCTACTGTCATCGGCCTCTCGACCACCCAAATCCGGCCTTGTAGTAGAAGACCACCATAATACAAAGTTATGCTTTTGGAGCAAACGGGCAAAGAATAAATCTGCACCAAAGAGTACTGTATCGGGAGGCATATTGCCTATAGGGACATGGAAATATCTGCATTGATCCAACATCAGTTCTACCACATTATTAAGATTTAGGAAATGTCTCACTAAAGCTCTTGAACCTTGCCTTTGCCAATCTAAGCCTGACAACAACGAGGCATCGTCGGATATGTGAATTTGTGCTTGAGGGAAATCCAAGAGGATTGGCATATTTGTGCTCAATTTCCTGACCTCCAAAGCCGTTTGCATGCATATTAAGGAGGGTCCTCGTTTCTCTTCTTTGTATGAAGTCAATGCTCTTTGGATGTGACGATGAACTTGCTTAACGTCAACTTCTATGAAGATCTCAAATTGAAAATCTTCAGCTGGAACCTTTTCTATATCTTCGGGATTTTGAAGGTTCTTAATAAGGGCCAGTCTTTCGGCAGTATACAAATTCTTCATGTTGGGCATTTGATTGGTACGCACTGTATCTAATGCTATGATTATAGCTTTTTTGCTAGCCATTAAAAAAACAGCCCACAATTCTTTCTTCGCAGTGGGTATGTTGTGCTGATATAAGAAAATCTTTCTTAGTTTACCACTGGAACCTTGAAGATATTTTATATGTGGTTGAGACTTTTGGTCCAGTTGTTCTATGGAGAAACTTTCCAAATCTTTAGTCGCTAATGCCGCCAATCTTTTAGCTTCGTCTCGTTGTACGGCACACAAACATCCCATATCCATAAGTGCCCTAAATTCTAAAGACATTTGTGTCTCGTAAATACCCTCAATATCGGGTGTAGCAAGATCAGCTAACATTCCTAGGCAGTTGTCTTTGAACACCTGTTCGGGAACACTATATCTGTAAAGGTTATAAACAGGCCGAGAACGGGGTAAAACTCTATTAACCTTCTTCCACATTTGTCCATCTTCTGGAGGAGCTAAACTTCTTTGATTGACGTAAAAGATACGCGGCACGTTTAACTTGATTTTATGCAATTCATCACCAATCATAGCCCATACAGTAAAGTGCCCTAGATCATCGACAGCAACAATTTGTACTATTTGCCATATTTGGTCTAGCAATGTTCTTTGAGCTCTTCGTAAGAATCCACCCAATGTGGCCGTCGAAGTTGCGCCCTTCGAAGCATTTTGATGATCGTGTGTATTGCCTAAGTCATTATTACGAACACGTTTATTTTGCTGCTTATAACGTTGACGCCTCTCCAATTGCCATTGCCATTTACGCTTCTGAAACATGACCCATTCTACAATCTCACTACGGACGCTACCCATAGGTGGAGGAGCACCAAGAGCTTGACGCCATGATGATGCTTCGGGTTGAGTATTTTCTTCTTCAGCATTTTCTCTGCGCCTTTTTGTTACTCGAGGTCTACCACTTGAACTCTCCTCACAACCAGCCAAGTCTTCCATATCAGCTATATCCACGTTTTTAGCATCGCTATCATTACTAGAAGACGCCAGAGCTGGTTTGGGTTTGGGTCTCGCAGTAAACATTTCATTTATTCGTCGCTGTTTGAACACGTCATTCTTCTCAGAGATTTTTTTATGTAACCAATCCGGATGTTGTACTCGTGGAACGGGGTTGGAAAGTCCCTGCAAAGCTGCTGGAATAGTTATAATTTTTTGAATAGCACCTCCCAAACGTTCGATATAATAATTCCAATCAAGGACATCTCTGATGTCAGAATCACCCATAGTATTGTCTCTTAACCATCTCCGTAAATGATATCTTCGAACACTGGGCTCTGACTGGAAAATAGCCAAGGGTATGGCTCTCTCAGTGACGGGGGCACCATCCGGTTTCTTTGATATTATGTATTTACAAGCCAAGCCTGCGTCCTTAACCATTTGTTCACCCAAAAATTCTGCCAACCGCTTTGCTGTTGATATAGATGTACTTTTCTGTTCGCCATACTCTTCCAATTTCTTTGACATGGATTTGTTTTCGGAAATCAGTTCAAAAAGCTCCGAATCGGGCAAATTGGAACCTCTACTATACAAAACATCCAGCCAATAATCTGCCACTTTGGATACTGATGCGTAACATTCCTCCAAAGTACTACCAGCCAAAAATGCTTCAAATACAGAACTTTGGAAATTCTTGATCAACTGCAATTCACCGCGGCGTTTAACTTCAAACCCCTTTAATTCTGCGAGAGAACCATCAAAGTTGAATACTGCATATCTCTTTTTCAGCTTCTTGCCTTCCTCTTTAGCAGCTGGCAAGACCATTGCCAAATATGGACCATCAACTTCAAAGAATATAGAATTTTCATCTCTTACAGTATAATCCGGGGGCTCTGAACAGCCGTCCACCTTCTTTTTGACCAGTTCGTGATACTGATCATTGGTAAAATGATCTTTGACCATAGTGTTGAGTACGGCATTTGGATAGGAAATATTAATTTTCGTTTTCTTTTCATGTGTTGTTTGTACCGTAAATTCTTGGGGGAATGATGCTGGTAAGATACACCAAATACCATCAGTATCCAACTCTAATGGTCGTCCAACCCTCTCAATTATCTCTCTGGCTTTTGTGATAATATTGGAACCTGTCAAGCATACAATACCAGCCATGGGCATGGAATGCCACCGGGCACCACGACGCATCACATAACCGTAGAAGGAGTTTAAAATACACTTGTGGGCTAATTGCAACGAATCATACAACACCTCCCGCCCCTTGGCTGCTTTGATTTCCGAAGCATCAGCAGATGCTATAGCAGCACTTACCGCCGCTTTAGCCACTTTGGTCAGACCCTTATACTCATAACGTCGATCACGAAAAGCCCTTACAGTATCAACATAGAAACTGTTCTCTTTTTGACATATGGTGGACGTTCTAGTTTCCAACTTTGTTATTTTCGTTTTCTTGTAAGCTTTTCGGCAATAGTCACTCAAACGTTTCTTTTCGTAAGCTGCCTGATCTTCTTTAGATAATTCGTGAAAAGCTCGAGTAGGACCACCTGGAAACAGAGGAGGAAATTTTTCGGTCTCCAATTGTTGTTGAATTCTTTGAAATTCATTTCGGTTGGCTGGCAACATTTCACCACGCCATAACCAATCCATAACTCGCTTGCAACGAGCTCCGGGTTTATTGAAATCACAAGCCGCACAATCTGTATCACTGACCATGGCCGAAGGTTGTAAACGGTTGGTTAAAATAATGTTTGGGTACATAGCACCAACATCCAAGTGATAAATAACCGGCTGTTCCAAACGATTAGGAATATCATGGAGGCCCTTTAAACCTTGACAAATTTCGTTTTTAACCTCTTCCAGATTAGTCACCTTATCTAAGGGAATGCCTTCCTCAACCTCAATAGCATGTTTTAAGACCCAATCAACATTATCGATGAGTTTTTGTACCATAATTGGATCTAACCGAAAACGACAGGGGATATCAGCACGAAATACCCCAGATTCTAATGCTTCTACATGACCACCAACATATGTTTCCGAATCCAAAACGTGGCCCTCATTCGACAACTTATTCAGCTCACTCTGCTGTTTGTTGGGATAAACGATGTTTGCATGATACGCCTGTACCATAAGTAATGTCTCACACAGTGTACCGGAACCTTTGCGTAAAATTTCATCTGGTTCCATGGGAATAATTGTATTCAAGGCGAATATAAACGGATGTACGTATTTCATGTAAAGATAATATGTTGCTACCGCATCGGAAACTGAATAATTTGCCAGAACTTGTGGTTGTTCTACAGCCATTTTGCACATATCTTCCGGATCTAATTCGACGGGATCATAACGTAATTTAGCTTTGGCTACCGCTTTGAGACCTTGTGAACCAACAGGAAGATACGAATCACGTTTTACCTAGGAAGGGATTTTTAATATTAAAATGGAATTGAATTAATAAAATCATTTTGCATATTAATGGTGTTTATAGAAGACGACGTCGATATTTTAAACGACATTCAAGTAAGTACTCATACTAACCAGGCCCAACGTAATGGTTATAAAAACGATATTTTTGGGTTTTACATAAAACATGAATCACTTAAATAAGGAATTATATTTTTCAAACTTTGAACGTAAATATCATTTAAACCGGATATACATATGTACCTAGGAGAATTACGAAATTCAATACGAAAAGTCTATAATCTTACTGTATGTAGCAAATTAAGAGTTTTTGACGTAGAATACGTCTTACCTTACGGTATGAGGAGTCATGTCAGGTTGTTATTGTGGTAATCTTTATTTCATTGAATTTGAGGAAACGGCTAGATGCATTTTTTTAAAATTTTTTTTGTAGGTAAATGAAGATGTTATCTTTCGTTTGATATACATTTCATATTGGTTGATATATTTCCAGTATTTTAATTTCTCAAATGAAAATTGTTTAAACACATACACTCAAACATATGTGTGGTGTTTGGTTGAGTGTTTTTGGTTGCTCAACATTGCTTAGGAACATGTATCTAGTAAAAAGTGAAACGAACAGCAAGCTAATGTTGCTTGGCAACATGTATCTAGTAAAAAGTGAAACAAACAGTAAGCTAACGTAATAAAGCTTTTTTGCGAAAGCTTCAATAAAGCTGTTGTAACATTAATTTTGAATTGTAAAGCGTAAAGCTTTCACACAACGCTCGAATGCTAATGCGAAGACTCGATAAGGTAAACCTTTTTTAATATTAGGGCGGCCCTCTCAACATTCGCAGAACTTATTTCAATAAAAATATTAATTAAAATACATAAATTAAATTAAGTTTAAAAAAATTGAACATAATATTTTTTTTTTTAAATGGACTTGAATCAAATGCCGTTGGTAAATATAAAAATTACAGCAGACAGTTGTCCGAGGCCTTCGGCCACGGACTGTCCCTGCAGGCTGTGTCAGAGACACGGCCATTAAGTTTAACGTAGAATACGCCATCCGATAAGACAGAAAACATATATAACAATAAATGATAAATAATATAAGCAAATGAATTTATTGTTATATATGTTTTCTGTCTTATCGGATGGCGTATTCTACGTTAAACTTAATGGCCGTGTCTCTGACACAGCCTGCAGGGACAGTCCGTGGCCGAAGGCCTCGGACAACTGTCTGCTGTAATTTTTTTTTTATAAAATAGTTTTTTTTTTGTAATATATTGTTACGATTTTCCTTATTCGTCCTTTTTGCGTTGTTTTATTCCCAATAATAAAACAAGGTTCGTTTTAAATTACGATAATTACAACGGTTAAACTTCCTTTTATTTTACTTATATAGTACAACAGTTTACTTTATTTATAACACTTTAACAAGTCTTGTATTTTACTATCAATTCGCGTTGCTTACTTTACGGGGTTTAATCACAAACTGAACTCTCCATTCCAAAGACCTCCGCTATTTATACCAACTCACCATACTCAAATGAAGTTGCCTTTCGGCTTCGTATACTTTTCGTACACCCAGAAATTATACGTTAAATTTAGATCGGGTGAATATGGTGGCGAATGCAAAAGTTCGACATTTTGTTCATGAACCCAATGTTTTACAGCTATGGCAGTATGAATTGGAGTATGTATTATCTTGTTGGTAAGTCCATGCTATAGTACCAAGCAAGGCGTTAAATTGAGGAAAAGCGGCTTCATCTTGTACTTTGTAAGAAATTTTTCGGTTTCAAAAACAAAATCCATGGTGCCATTGTGAGTCATGGCAGCCCATACCATAGCTCCTCCTTCTCTGCTGTGTATTGGTTGCAATAAATTTTGTTATTTTATTAGATCGCGGAAAACACCACATTGGAATACTTGTCCGGCCATGCCATTGTACCCTTAGCAAATCCTTAGCTTATACGTTTGGCATGAAGTGGCGGCTTTCTATAGCAATTTCCGACCAGAAATGAATGGACATGACCTTAAAATACAACGTACTGTGCAAACAATCGTGTTAACTATACTTTTGTTTGTGAATTTTTGCAGCAAATGTGGAAGATGTGGGAGAAGTTTGAAATTTGTTTGTAGTTCTCGAAACGTTACCATTTTAGAGCGCCCTTTCATGTGTCTCCCATATTCAAATAGTTTTTTCTGATATTTGAAGTACAATTAGGCCCATTTTTTGACTGGTTATTTAAATTGGTAATAAGTTGATTTTGATTTATGTTTGATCTGACTTTAAATGCGAAAAGAGTTTTTTAGTGCTTTGTCAAATAATCTTACTACCATGTGCCAACAGTGACAAATGCTACGAAAAATAACCGGTATTCATACATTTATCAGCTAATCGTTACTATGCATCAAACTAACGCCATTTGCAAAACAAAAGGGAAGTGAAAAATGAAATTAGAGAATATTTGAGCAGAAATAAAGTTCTAAGTGCATTACTAGTTAAATGATACGTTTTTATTGTTATTTCAACTAGGATGGTGATTATAATTGTTCACATTAACAATTAAAGAAGCTTTGTGTTTGTTCTTCTTATTGTTTTCTGTCAAAATCATATGGTCACTTGATCATAGTTTAAATGCCCAACTTTGTCTGTTTAAACAGCAATTAAGTATTTACCTAAAAAGTGAATTCAGACTTTAAATTATGTTTGATCGTTGATCACAGATGATTTTCCACTCAAAAATTAGGCCTTATTAGTCATTTAAAACAAAACCGTTAAATTTGTAGGTTTTGATAATTTTCATACATTACAATGATAAATCATGGCCTTTTTGTTCAATATAAAATAATTCCTTATTCAAGTGGTGCGTTCAAAAAACATTAATTTATTACATATGGGTGATTCCAACGGAGCGGGTGTGACATTGTTACTGACTATCTTCTTTATTTTGGTATATTTAATTTATAACAACAATTCATAAAGAGTGATTTAAGTAGATATATTTAATTGTAGTCAACTGACATACAAGGAAATTTAATAATATTTTAAGTAAAAAAGATATGGCTCGTATATCACCGTGTCGGGTGTGACCTTAAGTTTTCCTTAAATCTTGAACAGCAGCTTTCTGTATTGATTACTGTAAACTTTTTGTATGGTCCGTTAACAAAACATTTTTTTCATGGATTATGGATAGTATACTGCTTATTATAAGCTTTATTCCAAATCATTTCCATTATTATTTAGTTTGATATAAATATATTAATACGTAACGGGTGTGACATGCCAATGTAACGGGTGTGACACAGTCTCAATCTAGATGTGTAATAAGTAAAACCAGACAATGCAGATGGCTTTTTCAAAAAAAAATATTTATTTTTATTCACAAAATCATATTCATACTTCAGTGTTACTTAAGCTTATTGAAGAAACTTCAAATAAAAGAATAAGAAAATAAAAATTTCATTGACAAAAATATGTTTTTAAAACTTAAAAAATTGTCCTTTATATCAGACTTATTTTTTCATTTTCTCCAAAGAATTGACTTCTAACTTCGAATACGCTGTGCGACCTGCTAGGATATTGTAAGCATCACTTTTTTTCAAAATAATGCTTAGACCGAATATTTTTAATTTGTTGTAGAGCTTTCCACCTATTTTCTAAAATATTTTGATATTCTTTAATATCATTTTGAGAAACATAAAGTATATTTATTCCTTTTATTGCAGAACCAATCAAAAAATTGTAACAATCAATAGGTTGATTTAAAATAACCTTACGAGCCTTCACTGCAGTCCACATCGTTCTCTTAATGACTGCCCCTATGCCATCTACTGCACCTTTGTCATGACTGGTAGGAAAAAACGACCACGATATTTCAACACCAAAGTCTTCCTTGGCAGTGCAAATGTTGAAAAGGTTATAGCGATTTTTGAATTGTGCGGCACATCCGTCAGAATATATTATAACTTTGGTAATATGTTTGTGTTTTTGTTTGAAGACCATTAAAATATTTCGCAGGAACACCCATACACAATATTTGCTGTGTGTGAGATCGTCACTTATAATACCATAGGAATGACATTCAACTTCTTGTTCTATTTCTAGTCCATGCACAGGCAGTAAATATTGTAGCTTGATTGTGGCGCCAATGTGCGCTTTGTATTTCATCTTGGGCAATAATAGCAAAATTTTCTGCAAAATCTAACTGCAAGACGGCTTCGTTTTGGGAAAGCTTTGCTTTTGTCTCTTTAAAAAAACGGCTTTGCTCGTTTTTAACAAAAACGTGAGTTTTGAATTTTAATAATTTTGAATTAAATACATTAAGTAGGCCTGCTACGGTGTCTTTCTGGGTAGTTATTTGTAAGCGTCCTTCGGAACATTGCAACCACTGTTTCCAAGATATAGGCGTCAAGGTATCGTATTTAAGAGGTATGATATCGTTTACTCTGTCACAATTGCAGCATTGGTTTGTCATACAATTTTCACTCTTTACATCGCAACAGAGCACATCCAAAATTTCTTTTGATGATGAGGGAACAGAAGGAAAAATGCTATGCAAAGCTTCTGTTAAAAAATTGAAATTTGAGTGATATACACATAGACTAACATCATGTGGAATTTCACTAACAATGCAAATGTTTTTTGGTCGGTATGAACAAAACTTAGACTTTCCGACTTTAACGTCCGGATTTTCTTGTCTAAACTGATTATAACACTCTCTAAGACTCATTATTAAATATCGTTTTTGAATTTGAATCCGTTTTCCAGTTATGGGATCTTTTATGGATTTATAATCTTTAATGCCGGGACTTTGACGACTTATATCATCTCGAATGAAAAACTGTTTTATATTTGATATCACCTCTTCAGAAATTGCGTTACTTTTTGTTTCGGTATTATGCAAAGCCTTTGATAATTCCGAAGGAAGTATTTCAGAAGCGATTTCGAATAAAACAGCTTTCTTTTTCGATGGGCTCTGCGGTAAGTTTTTTTTACTTTAGTCACAGCTTTCTTCAGCGATCTTTTTGATTTATAAGATCCAATATGAGAATTCGAAGAGATTTTGCCCAGATCAATACTTCTCTTTTTTTCTCTGCACTTCTTCTGTCGCTCTCTATCTCTATTCCGTTTTTCTTCCAACGCGTCATTATCCATCACCTTTTTCTTGTTATCCCGACGTTTCTTATCTCTTTCCCTTTCTTTTTCCAGATGTTTGTTTAATTTAGTTGGATCTTTTTTCAACTCAAACCGAAATTTTTGCATTCTATTTTTGAATTCCATATCTGAAATAATGATATTGATATTTTTAAATCAATTAAAAATTGATCACGATTTTTGTGTAACGGGTGTGACAGATCTTATAACGCAACTAATAGCTTAAATATTCAAATGATACTGAAACATTTTAATTAATTTTATACAGCTTAGCTCTGACCTAACTTGCACAAAATATATTATATACATACCTACATAAAATGTATAAAAATGAAACTTTTTATATATTTACCGTATCGGGTGTGACAAATTAGACCCTCCGTGTTACAGAGACGCTTATAGCCAATAAATATTTTCAAAAAGTTACGAGTTTGCACTAAACAATACTTAAAAATATGTACTTTCATGTGGCCAAAAGTCAAATGCCATAAAAGGAAAAAATAGGTCGAAAAATATTGCCAATTTCCCAATAAATGCAGTGCAGCCAACAATTTCATGGTACCCCATGGAAATGGCTTCTTACGAAAAAAAATGTTCCTAAATTTTAACAACTCTTCATGGATATTTAAAATTAGATTGTTCGTGATATCCGTTATGGTATTTTTTTCGCTAAAATCTGTTATATATTTTTAAATGAGCTGGGGTCAGTTTACGTGGAATCACCCATATACATATATAAAAAATAAGTAAAATAATATTTTATTAAAAAAATACCCTCGTAATGAATTTTGTAATTCCTTATTTAAGTGATTTATTTAAAAAAGACCACATATAAATTAAAGCGACCTATTTTTTATTCATATAATCATTTTGCTATTTTAGATTCAACTCGGGATGAGACCCCAAAATGGAGACAATCCTACCAAAAGCGGGACGATTGGTCAGGTTAGATATGAATGATTTACGTCCGCTTTTTGAGGGATTGTCCCGCATTTACATACATAAACATAAACGACCCCTATTTGTTGACGACCCCCGCAAACGTTATAAGGACCACGATTTACGGATATGCATACCTGGAATGTGAGAACCCTATATAGAACCGGTGCAAGTATCCAATTGGCAGATGTCCTCGAGAGTTATAAGGCTGACATTACTGCAATCCAGGAAATGCGATGGACAGGACATGGCTGCACAAGAAAAAGAAACTGCGATATATACTACAGTTGCCATGAAAAAAACATGAATTTGGTTGCGGTTCAATCCTGTGAGTGAACGTATAGCCACCATCCGCATAAAAGCGAAATATTTTTATATTTCCCTAATTTGTGTGCATGCCCCGACAGAAGAGAAAGATGATGATGCCAAAGACATATTCTATGAGCTCCTAGAGAAAACGTATGACCGCTGCCCTGGCCAAGACATTAAGATTGTACTAGATATTAATGCTAAAGTAGGCTGGGAGAATGTGTTTCATCCAACTATTGGCAATTTCAGTCTACATGCTGACAGTTCCGAAAACGGTATGAGACTGATTGACTTTGTCACGGCAAAAAACATGGTCATTAGTGGTACAAGATTCCAGCATAAAGACATCCACAAGGCTAATTGGGTATCCCCTGATCAAAGATTTAACATTGATTCTGATCACTACCTGGTAGCAGCAAAGGTTCGCACAAGATTAAGTAGAGCGAAAATCGTACGAAACCAGACGCAGAGGTAGCTGGACATCGAAAAGCTGCAATTACCAGAGGTAACCACAGCCTACTCAAGGAAGCTCTCGCAACTTTTGGCATAGAACCCACCCCTCCCGATACCGATCCTGAAGCGCAGTGGAAACCCATTTTCGACTCTATAAAAACTCCCGCAACAACCGAAAAACAGCTTCGCAACAAACCATGGTACGATGAAAAGAACGCTGCACGCATGGCAATGCTTCACTCAATTGCAACGCGAGCCCTTTAGGCGTAAGAAACGGCAGTGGAGAAAACGCGAGAGTGAGAAAATTGAGACATACAGAAGGAAGAACGAAGCCCGAAAATTCTACCAAAAAGTTAAAAACGGAACTAATGGACATGGTTCAGGGCCCCCCTTCTGTAAAGACAAGGACTGAAATCTCATCGCAGATGTGCAGAGTATGTTGGGAATATGGAGATATCATTTATCTGCGCTATTGGTACCTGAGATATCCAATGACGAGACAATCGATCTAAATTTGGACGACGACGTCGATAGCCCCCCTCCTAACCAAGACGAGGTCAGAACAGCTATTGCCCGGCTTAAGAACAACAAAGCCGCAGGAGCCGATGGATTACCGGCGGAGCTGTTTAAGGCTGGCGGCGATGAGCTGATAAGGTGCATGCATCAGCTCATTAGCAAAATTTGGTTAGATGAATGCATGCCCGGCGATTGGAGTCTCAGTGTACTATGTCCCATATTTAAAAAAGGTGACCCGAGTATTTGTGCCAACTACCGTGGAATAAGCCTTTTATCCATAGCATATAAGGTTCTATCAAGTATAATGTGCGAAAGACTAAAACCAATTATCGCTGACCTGATTGGACCATACCAGTGTGGCTTTAGGCCTGGAAAATCGACAACTGACCAAATTTTCACGCTACGCCAAATCCTGGAGAAGACACACGAAAAACAAATCGACACCTATCATCTATTTATCGATTATAAAGCAGCCATCGATAGTCCGATACGGGAGAAACTCTATGAAGCGATGTCTGAGCTTGGTATTCCTGCAAAACTCATACGCCTTTGCAGGATGACCTTGACGAACACCAAATCCGCAGTGAAAGTTGGTAAGGATCTTACCGAACCTTTCGAAACTAAGCGAGGCCTCAGGCAAGGCGACACCCTATCGTGTGATCTCTTTAACATCTTAATGGAGATCATTATGAGAAAAGCTGCAGTCAATATGAATAAAACCATCAGCAGCAAAAGTCACATGCTGCTCGCGTATGCTGATGATATAGATATCATTGGACACACAATTAGAGAAGTTACTGCGGTTTTTTCGAGAATTGAGAAGGAGTCAGCAAAAGTGGGTCTGACGGTGAATGAGGACAAGACAAAATTAATGGTTTCAACGAACAGGGCCTCCACGCGATTAGACCAAAGCGTGAACGTTGATAACTGTTATAACTTCGAGGTAGTGGACGAATTTATATACCTCGGATCTGCCGTGAACAAAAACAACAACGTCAGCCTTGAGATCAAACGGAGAATTGTGCTTGCGAATAGATGTTATTTTGGGCTAAGCAAGCACTTTAGAGATAAAGCCCTCTCTCGAGTAACAAAAGTCCAGCTGTATCAGACTCTCATTCAACCTGTCTTGCTTTATGGCGCAGAATCCTGGGTCCTATCGCAAGCAGACGAAACATCTGTAGGAGTCTTCGAGAGAAAAATACTCCGAAAAATTTATGGCCCTATAGTGCACAACGGCGAGTATCGGCGACGCATGAATCATGAGCTGTATGAGCTTTATCCTGACATTGACATAGTTAAGCGGATCAAGATAACGCGATTGCGCTGGCTAGGTCATGTCAGTAGAATGGATGAAGATGAACCAGCGCGAAGGGTTTTCGAAACCGAACTCGAAGGAAGACGAAAAATAGGAAGACCAAGACTCCGCTGGAGGGATCAGGTTGACGAATCCCTGCGTACACTTGGTATTGCCAACTGGAGAGATAAAGCAAAAGATCGAACTGGTTGGCGAAATATGTTATCTTCGTTTTGTAAGGTCCCTGACCCCTCGGGGTTGTCCGAGACCGGATAAGTAAGTAAGTAATATAAGGTTCTATCAAGCATAATGTGCGAAAGACTAAAACCGATTATCGCTGACCTGATTGGACCATACCAGTGTGGCTTTAGGCCTGGAAAATCGACAACCGACCAGATTTTCACGCTGCGCCAAATCCTGGAAAAGACCCACGAAAAACAAATCGACACCTACCATATATTTGTCGATTATAAGGCGGCCTTCGATAGCCCGATATGGGGGAAACTCTACGAAGCAATGTCTGAGCTTGGTATTCCTGCAAAACTCATACGCCTTTGCAGGATGACCCTGACGAACACCAAATCCGCAGTGAAAGTTGGTAAGGATCTTACCGAACCTTTCGAAACTAAGCGAGGCCTCAGGCAAGGCGACACCCTATCGTGCGATCTCTTTAACATCTTAATAGAGATTATTCTCAGAAAAGCTGCTGTCAACATGAATAAAACCATCAGCAGCAAAAGTCACATGCTGCTCGCGTATGCTGATGACATAGATATCATTGGACGCACAGTAGAGAAGTTACTGCTGTGTTTTCGAGAATTGAGAAGGAGTCAGAAAAACTGGGTCTGACAAAATTAATGGATTAAAAGAGCAGGGCCTCCACGCGATTAGACCAAAGCGTGAACGTTGATAACTGTTATAACTTCGAGGTAGTGGACGAATTTATATACCTCGGATCTGCGTGAACAAAAACAACAACGTCAGTCTTGAGATCAAGCGGAGAATCGTGCTTGGGAATGGATATTATTTTGGGCTAAGCAAGCACTTTAGAGATAAAGCCCTCTCTCGAGTAACAAAAGTCCAACTGTACCAGACTCTCATACAACCTGTCTTGCTGTATGGCGCAGAATCCTGGGTCTTATCGCAAGCAGAGGAAACATCTGTAGGAGTCTTCGAGAAAATACTGCGGAAGATTTATGGACCTATAGTGCACAAAGGCGAGTATCGGCGACGCATGAACCATGAGCTGTATGAGCTATATCCCGACATTGACATAGTTAAGCGGATCAAGATAACGCGATTGCTTTGGCTAGGCCATGTCAGTAGAATGGATGAAGATAAACCAGCACGAAGGGCTTTCGAAACCGAACTCGAAGGTAGACGGAAAATAGGAAGACCAAGACTCCGCTGGAGGGATCAGGTTGACGAATCCCTGCGTACACTTGGTATTGCCAACTGGGGAGATAAAGCAAAAGATAGAACTGGTTGGCGAAATATGTGACCGGATAAGTAAGTAAGTAAGTAACCAGGGTTCGTATTTCGTGGCTAATGCGTTACCTTGGGTAACCCAAGGCCATTTCTGATCGAATATAAAAAAATTAGAAAAAAAAAATTATATCTCGAAAACGGAGGTCCAATCGAAAAAAAATTCCAATTCGCATGAAATAATTTTTTTTCAAAAAATCGCCAAAATAAGAAAATCACTAAATTTCATTTCCAAGAACTTGAAGTTTAATGTTGTTTTCAATAGTGATGATTTTGGTGTAGCTGAGTGCCTGTTTGTCGAGCTATTAGTTGAGACTAGGAAAATTTTGGTAGTAGTATATTTGCCTCGTGGTGACTTAGGTTCATTTGAAAATGTTGTTTCTGATATAGAAGTTAAATATTCAGAGGTTGTCATAATGGGTAAAATCAATTATTTGACTCAAATAAGTCAAACTACGTGAGAGAAGTATGTAAGAGGTAAAATGTAACCATTAAGCATAATTCTTTTCCTTCTCATTTTAATGTTGTTCATAACACCACATCACTTATAGATTATTTCCTGGTGTCTTCTCCTGATTATGTTGCAAAGTCCGGTCAGTTTGTATACCCGGGTATATCACTCATTCATCTATATTTCGTTAGATGTTACTGTTAATAATGTAGCGAGTTTCTATGAGTATGTAGATAACAATGCAGTGAGTTTAGAGACTTTATGTAAAATTATATCATCAACAGATTTTTCGCCATTGTATTATACTAACAATTAGAAATATTTATGAATGGCATTAGAAATATTTATGAAATCAAACTTCCCGATGCGGAGGAAAATGGTAAGAGAGCATACTGATGATTGGTTTAAATCTCCAAACATTGACTATTACATTTCTATCCGTGATTTAGCATATAAGGCATTTTTTGGATGATAAGCCTGGAGTTAACTGGAGAATATTTTGCAAGGCAAGAAGCAAAGCTAAGTCGGTGTCCCGAAAGGTTAAGATGAGCGCCCATTGTCCTTTGTTTAATGGTACAGACAACTGTCATTTATTGAAATCTAGTGGATTTTCTTCAGCCAAATCCTCTCCTAGTGATTTATATGTGTGTTTATGTTTATTACAAATTTGTTTTCTTTGAATTAACATAAACAATGTGAATGATCTAAATGCAATTTTTGTTAATAATCAATTGCAGTCATCCAGTCATCGTACTTTGGATATGCCATATAGAGAAAATGATTTCTCGTTTAAATGTATTAGGATTTGTGAATTGGAAAGGGCGTTCTTGGCAATTAAGTCCAATGCAGATGGATTAAATGGAGTTTCGCTGAAGTTTTTCAAAATAGTATTTCCGTTTGTTTCAAATCATTTGTTGTTTCCAGTTAGTTGGAAAGCAACCAAGGTGGTCCCAGTTGCGAAAGATTCTTCTCAATTACTAACCAACTACAGGCCCATTTAACTTTTGCCAATATTAGTCGTGTTTTGGTTACAAGCAAGCGATTGGCGCTTGCTAAGTTGCAAATAAAACGGCAATTTAGCGATAAGTCATTTTATTCGAAAATATGAATAAAGGTTGAAAACGGTAAAAGATGTCAAAAAAAAATTGTTTAAACTGAGCGAAAATGATTCTAAGTTCTCGCTAAGTCTTCGCTAGGTGCTTCATACAAAACAAGCGAATATACAAGGTGGCGCAAAAGTAAACTTCCGATGTTTTTTGGCTGTAATTTAAAAAAAATTAAAAACTTTGATTCTTCTTGTGGATTATTTTTATTTCGTCTTTTAATTTTTTTTAAATCAAGTCGAGAATATGATGTCATGTAAATGGCCGCCACCACAGTTGATTGTCATTTGACCCCTTTTTATGGCATTTTCCATCACTTTGGCCAAAACTTCCGGCGATACGTCCTCACATTCTTGACGGATATTGTCTTTAAGAGCTGCAAGAGTCTGAGGCTTGTTGACATAAACCCGCGACTTCAAAAAGCCCCACAAAAAGAAGTCTGGAGCAGTCAAATCAGGCGATCTTGCTGGCCAGTGCAAATCGCCAAAACGGGAGATTAGGCGCCCGGGAAATGCATCCTTCAGCATATCGGTTGTGGCACGTGCAGTGTGTGCCGTTGCATCGTCCTGTTGGAACCACATGTTTTCCAATCCCAATTCATCAAGTTGCGGCAAAAAGAACTCGTTGATCATTGCTCTGTAGCGCTCACGGCGCTTCCATGACATCGACGGCGCTTCCATGACATCCTCGGCTGCAGCAGCAATATTCTCTGCAGAACGGCTACTCCGGGGTCTGCCACGCCTGGCAGCATCTCGTGTTGTGCCAGTCTCTTCGAGGCGAGCGGCTAAACGTCGCAGTGTTTCACCAGTAGGCGTTGGACGGCCAAGAAATCTGCGACGAAATTCACGTTGTGCCAAAGTCACCGACCGATTATTGGTCAAATAAATAGTCAGCAATATTCCGCGTTCTGGAGCAGTGTAGCGTAACATTGTTTATTAACGTGTATTTCGCAAGTGTTTACTACACAAATGTCAAAACAGAACTGACATTAGGGGCCAATCGCAAAATTTATAGCATTTTCTGATAGGAGGATTACTTTTGCGCCACCTTGTATAAGCAAGCGGTGTAACCAAAACACGCTTATTATCACAGGTTGTTGACCATGTTGTAAAGGGTCAATTGCCCGATTATTTGGCGGAAAATTCATTACTACATGATTGTCAGTGTGGTTTTAGGAGTAATAGAAACACTACGTCGTTACTACTGGGTATGACTGATACTTTTCGAAACAACTTTGGTGGTGACAAATTGTGTGCGCTGGTTTCACTTGACTTGGAGAAAGCATTTGGCGGAGTGTATTATACATCCTTCTTCTATAAATTATACAAATAGTATGGATTTGCGAGTAGTGCATGCAAATTAATTGATTCATATCTGACAGGTAGGAGTCAACTGGTCCGTGTTGTGGTTCTTATATTCTTTCTGTTATGAGTGGAGTTCCCCAAGGTTCGGTCTTGGGGCCGGTTCTTTTCGTAATGTATATCAACGACCGGAAATTGGACAGTTTTCGTTGTCCACTTGCTTTTGCTGATGACATTCCATTGATTTGTGGATACCCTTGAGGAGAATATTGAATATACTCTGGATTTACTTAGAGATTGGATGGTTGAGAACAGACTTAGCATTAATGCATCGAAATCAAAAGCAATATTCTTTTCTACACATGTTGATGTAGATGTCCGAGTAGTGAATGATGCAAAGGTTATGGAGTTTGTCCACAATTTGGAATATTTAGGAGTTATTTTAGATGATAGGCTGTTTTCAAGCAACACATAAGTAGTGTTGTATCTAAGGTCAATTATTGCCTCAAACAACTCTACACTACCAACTTATATTTACCACTATTTGTAAAAGGACGTTTAGTTCATGCCCTTGTAATGCCTAATATATTAGATATACTGTTTGAAAGTGTTTTCTGCTGCTAATCAACGGAATATAAAGCGTGTAGAGCTGACTTTTAACAGAGCTATACGTTTTATTTATAAAATTAAAATGCGTGTGCATATAACGCTATTTGTAGTAAAATTTCTGGGATGCACATTTTCAGCATTTGTAGACCAAAGGTTGATTCTGTGTTTCTTTAGAATTTTTAATAAGAGCCCAACGTTTGTATATAATACATTCATATTTTATCGTTCTATCCGGAATAGACAAGTGGTTATTCCTACCCTTTGCCACATAACGGAACGATCATTGGCATTGGATTATTGTTTAATACTCTGCCAAACGAATTAAAACATTTAAATGTTACCTAGGCCGTATATCAAATCCGACTTCTTCGGCGTATGCAGCCACTGACTTTATGAGTAGATTTCTACAACTATTCATCTTTAAAATTTAATTAATGAATTCTTTAATAAAATCATAATTTATTATTAATAATATTGTACAAAACTAAAATAAGTAAAAGCTTTTGCTTGCTCGTAATGACTCTACTAACATTAAGCGTGTTTTGGTTACACCGCTTGCTTATATAATCGCTTGTTTTGTATGAAGCACTTAGCGAAGACTTAGCGACGCGAATCATTTTCGCTAAGTTTAAACAATTTTGTTCTTTTATCTTTTACCGTTTTCAACCCTTTTTCATACTCTTGAATAATATCACTTATCGCTAAATAGCCGTTTTCTTTACAACTTAGCAAGCGATAATGGTTTGCTTGTAACCAAATCTCGACTATTATGTAAATAACAGGCAGTTAGTGCTGCGCCTGAAAGTATACATTGTAACAACGTATCAGCTCGCTAAACCAGTAGCATGAATTCGCGTCAGCTAAGATAATTCTCCACCATTCGAGATGATTCTACAAAGATAAGTGACAACAACAACGACTAGAAGGTTCTTGAATTCGCTAGACATAACTTCATTTGAGTATGGTGAGTTGGTATAAATATCGGAGGTCTTTGGAATGGAGTTTGTGATAAAATCCCGTAAAGTAAGCAACGCGAATTGATAGTAAAATATAAGACTTATTAGAGTGGTGAAACTATACTCGTATAAGCAGTGTGACCATTTTAGCATTTTTGCTGCTAAATTTAGCATTATTTATTTTGATTTAGCCGCAAAGTTTCCATTTAGCATTTGGCATTTTTTTAGCATTGTTGAATTTTTCATTTAACATTTTCTACCCTTTTAAACCTAATAAATCTCAATTATTTTAGTTTTGTACTCGTAAGTAAAACCGTCTGCTAAAATTTTAGTCGATTAACAATGGCTAGCGTAAAACTTCATTTTGAAATTTGCCGCAATGACAGGATCATGCCATCAAGCAAAAATTTCAAATGCACAAATTTTGTCTGATGTACAAAGAGTAAAAAAAATGCTTAAAAGTAATGTCAAACACTCTTGTTATCAGAACTAAACGATCTTTGGAAAGAACTCTGCTACCAAATAGTTTTAAAATCTGACAATTTTGATCCTATAATCAAAAAAAGATGTAACTAATTCTGAAATTTAGTTTACTTTTGAATAAAATATTTGTTGTTTATTTAATCGATTTTTTTTATTCAAATAAATTAAAACGTATATGTATGGAAGCACAAGAGACGGATTATGAAAAATAAACACGTTATAAAGGATATAGAAATTAAAAATAAATTCTTATATTTTAGCATTAAAAGAAAACATTTAGCATTTTTTAGCATACTTTTGGAATCGTAATTGAAAACGGGAATAAATCAACGCAAAAAGGACGAATAAGGAAATTCGTAACAATATTTAACATCACATGTAAAATACGAAAAACAAAACACGAAAAACAAAAACAGTTTGTAAAATTATTATAAGCTCAATATTATATTTATGCATATTGTAATTTGTTTTCATTGGCCAATAGGCTTTAAATTACAAGTTAAGAAGTTACAATAAAAAAATGGCTATAACTCGGAACGGTGCGTCCAATCGCAAAAATAGTACATTTACAAATCGCGCGATTTTTTTCAAATAATTTTTTATTTAACTGAAAATGCAATTACAAACAGAATTTTGTGAACCAGAATTTTGTGAAACAGAATTTTGAAAAACAGAATTTTGGAAACCAGAATTTTGAAAAACAGAATTTTGTAAAACACAATTTTGTAAAGCAGAATTTTCGTCGAACAGAATTTTGTACCCAACCCAAAAAAACAGAATTTTTGTAAGACAGAATTTTGGGGCTATCCCTATTATTTATTTTTACATTTTCGGTTACTCTTTGGTTATCAGCTGATTTATGATCTTCGAGAAAATAGAGTATTGCCAAGTTGAGAAAATTATGTGTATTATTAATTGAAGTCGCCAAAGTATAAATACATAATAATGTATTTCATTTGTTAAAAACTTTAAATATTTATTGCAAAATTCATATTTTATTCAAACCTGCGAGTAATTTTGAAACAGTGTGATATTAGAAGAGGCGTGAATAATAAAAATAAACATTTAAATTCAAACTTTTGTTTTTCAATTCATTAGTATAGACATTTAAGTTTGAAAAGTGAATTCGTTTATGTTTAATTAATTATGTAATTTAAAAAAATATATCTTCTAAAACAAAATAAATATTTGTGTGTTGTGACGCCGACAATGACATAATGCATATAATACAGTTCAAATAATTTCGTTGTTAAGGAAAATTATACCGTAGAAAATGGGGTTACTTAATAGTGGAGTCGGAGTTGGATTCATGTATTTTCAAAATACTGGAGTCGTGGATATTCAAATTACTGAAGTCGGAGTCGCCGTCGTCCAATTTTGGCAAGACTCCGCAGCTCTGGTTTATACGACACCAAATACGGTATCGAAAAAAACTCGTGTCAGTGTAGTAGATTTGAAAAGCAAAACCAGAGTTGCCTACTTTTTGTCTACTAAAACTCAAAACTTAAACTGGACTACAAAGTTCAAATTTACAACAGTGTAATGGAGACAATTTGGACATACGGCTACACTTCGTCTTTAAAAAGGAAACAGTTTTTGGTTTATGTACAACACAAAAAGGAAGAAACAAAAAAACAAAAATATTTACAAACTAAAAAAACTACATATATAAAAAATAATTTAAAAAATTAAGTTACAGTGTTTTATTTATAAATGCACTAAAAACTAGAAAATATTTTTTCTCTTAGCCTCAATAAGTGTATTCTTCTTCATGATGGGGTTGTACAATGGTCCGCCTACTTAGCACTTCAACAACAAAGGTCTAGATACTTTCAATAAAGAGCGTAATTAAAATGAATTAGTTAATTAATTTTCTAGCGATCTCTCAAATAAAACGCTTGCATTTAAATTAAAAATGGTGACATTTAATTTTGACACTTAATTTGACATTTAATTTTGTCATAATAATCTGACAAGTGTGCAAAATTTTTGTTCGATTGGTCAACTGCAACTGTGTTAAAAATGAGTTACTAGATTTGAACAATACAGACAGACAACAAAGCAAGTTAAATAAAACACTGTAATAAAAAAACCAAACAACCAAACATAGTTTTTGGTTATAAATTCTTTATATATGACCACACCCCTTTGTCCAATCTCGCCATATTTGCAGTAGATCTTAGAAAATGTACACCTAACAAACATACCCAATTTTGTTCAAATACAGGAGCAGAAATACTGGATTTTTAATATCATGAATTTTTGTCGTCGCCATTAGTTTGCCTGCGAAGTTTCAGCTCGATTGGATCACGGGAAAAGGGTTAAAAATTAATCCAAATTTTTTTCGGCATGCATACAGACAGGTGAAGTTAATATAAAGAATTTAATAAAAGAATACAAATAAAATTAATTTAGAAAAATACAAAACAAAACAATAAGTTTAAAAACAAAACAAACGAAAGAGCAAAGATGGTCAAGACAAACAAAGCGCTCAAGATGCTAGTTTATTTGACCATAACTCCATTATATCGCGGGAGCAAGTGTTATCAACAAAAACAAACACAGAAACCAATATACAATCCAGCAATGAGAGTGGAGTAGACATCTGCACAAGACGTCGTGAATGACCATTCATGAAATTTGTTTTTTTTTTAAAGACATGTACTGTAGTAAGGTAGAGGCATCCAAATACTTCAGTGTTCTGAAAAAATGATTCGGGTTTGTTTGTAATACTGCAGAACACTAAAATACAATACTTCTACTTCGCTTCACATCGTATTGTGTTTTTGTGTACACACAAATACTTGAATGCTTTGTCGACAGCACCCTGAAATATTTGGTTGTCGCAACTTTGCAACATAGAATAACACATACGTAGAAGGTTTTATTCGCTCATCTGACGTTTCATTTCACACTCTCTCGGTAGGTCTGTGGAAATGAGAGCAAATTAAATTTAAAATTTACATACACCAGGTGGAGTTACAAAATATGTTCACTTAACTATTTCCTGTCGTTTTGGTGTAGAACTGAAAAATTTAAATGTATATTGCACTTTTTTGTTGACTTTTATCGTTGGTATACATTTGTATTGTATTTAACACAACTAGTTTGCCACAAAAACACGAAATTCGGGTGTAGTTCCTTTGCGGATCGCTGTATACTATTGCCACCATCTGGTATTATTGAACCCATATTTTCCACCCTCCACTGTGTAATTTCCATCGTACCTATGACGTTTAATTTATTGAGCGAATAAAAACTTCTATGCTTTATTCTATGCTTTGCAACAGTACATGCCTTGAAAAAAAGAAACTACAGTGTATCGCAAAAATAAGTATACACTTTGTAATTTGCGCGAATATCGCATTTTTTGTTATGTTAAAACTTCTATACTAGTTAACATTAACAACAAATTCAAGCGTTCAATATGATCCTGTTAACTTTTGTGGGAAGGTTTCTTAGAAAATGCCAATCTTTTTTTAACAAAAGTAAGTATGCGATGAGTGATTATCTATTCGGTAATTGACTTTAATGAAGAAACTAAATTAATCCATTAATCAAAAAACTCCAACAAATAAGGCAATAAATAACGAGGCAAGGAACTGTCTCAGAATTTGAAGGACTTGATAATAAAATTGTACAAAGAGAGTAATTCTCAAAGAATAATTGCCGGCATTGTTCACAAAAGTGATACTGTATACTGATACTGTACTGTACAAAAAGTACCAGAAAAAATAAAGTCTGATGGTTCCACGACAAATAAGCCAGTTCGGGGCGTCGCAGTGTTTCGCAGCCAAGAAGAAAGGAGTATTGTAAGAAATATTAAGGCAAACCCACAGAAAGATTCACCAAAAATACAATCAGAAATTGAAGAGGCTGGAAAACTATTCGCCGTGTGTTGCAGAACTGAATACGAGGCTGGATCAATAAGTCCGTGACTTTTTGAATGAGTTTTTTTTTGCCAAAAACATGTATTTTACAACATAATCTCCTTTTAGCTCAATACACTTAGTCCAACGTTTCTCCAATTTTTGAATCCCTTCCAAAAATAGGATTTTTCGAGGTCCATAAAATTGGCATTTGTTTGATGGATAATTTCATCGTTGGAGCTAAATCTCTTTCCACCGAGCCATTTCTTTAGGTTTGGAAAAAGGAAATAGTCAATGGGCGCTAAATCCGGAGAATATGGCGGATGAGGTACCAATTCGTAGCCCAATTCATGGAATTTTGCCATTGAGACCACACGTGTGCATCCGTGCTTTTATGGTCAATTGATAGCAAACGCGGAACCCATCATGCAGACATCTTTCTTAAAACCAACTGATCATTTAAAATCGAAACCACACTGCCATATGAAATGCATATGGCGTCAACTATCTTCCACAATTTTACTCTTCGATCGGCCAACACCATATCTTGTATTTTTTCGACATTTTCCGTGTATTGTCCTCAATTGGCCGTCCAGAACGTTCAGCGTCATTTGTAATTGTGCGACCACAACGAAAGTCAGTTAACCACTTGAATAAATTGAAATCGATGGTGCAGAGTCCCCATAGTATCTCGGCGGTTTGGAAGATCTGTGGCTAGATCTGAAATAGCTATACGGTTTGCCAGGAATCATGAGGATGCATTTGCAAAGCATCTTCTTTTTTGAAAAGCTATTTATAAAGATATAGATGGTCTTAAGCTTGCCTAATAAAATAAAAAAGGCCGAATAAATAAGAAATTATTCCTTAATTTTAATAACTCTGTTCATTAATAAAACCCAGTTGAATGTTTTGCATGGCAAAAATAGACGAAATACTTACCATTCCCATGCGAAATAGGTCAGATTTTAAAATAATTTTAAGGCTAATATGTAGTTATAATACCCCCGTACCTATTAGTTGATACGACAAACGCAAACAAGGAGTCATCATATAAACTCCCATCCCTATTTGTCTTTGTATAATTATTTGAAATACATTCCTCGAATGGAAATCTAAAGATTTCGTTTTTTTTTTGCCACGGAAAACGTTCAACTGATTTTTATAAATGAACAAAATTATAAACCTCAAGGAATAATTTGTATTTTCTGATCAAAATATAAAATTCAAAAAATAATCCTTATTTTCTCAGCAATTGAAAACTCTTAAATCTTAACCATTATTTTCGGAGAAATAAATTAAAATCATAAAATAAACAAATAAAAACTCATAAATAAAATTCAAACCAATTATTTTTTAAGCAAAATATAAAAATTGGACAATGTTTAAAGATAAATTTGTTTTATATAAGTTACTAGCAAACCCGACAGACTTCGTCCTGAATTTTGCTACGAGGATAAGCGAAAAAAAAAAATAAAAATAGTCTATAGCACTCAGTGATAACGTAGCATTCTAATTTTAAAAATCGTATGAGTATTTTAGAAGAATATTCCTTACATACAAACAAACAAACTCACAAACATTTCCTCTTTATAATATTAGTATAGATAATCATTAAGGTCCCTGGTTTTAATAAAAGTTATAACCATTACGGTCCCTGGATTTAATTCAATATTATTCTTAGGAACTGTTATTCCTATTATTTTATCCATCACTGTATGTAATTGATTTCCAACTTACCCAGCACAAGCAATCCATATGAATAGATGGTCTGCATAAGTAGGTACCATCTCTAGACTTGGAGAAACCAATTTCCTGTTTCATGTCCAAGTCGTATACAGCTGCTCTGGTTTCTACAAACGGCCAGTCAAAAAAGTCTCCATTGTACGTGACCACAATATGTGGACGTACTTCTATTATGTGATCAAACAGTTTCTGTATTAAATGCATTTCATTTTCCTCATTAAAAACTATGAAATTTCCTTCAAACTCCGGTTTTGGCGTATATTCGAAATCATCCACGTTTGACGAAATTATCTCACGATTTGTTATTAAATAGCCCTGACCGTCAATCATATACGAAATCATCATAATTTGATCCGACTGGGCATCTGGAAATTTTAACGGTAATTTTGTGGTTTCAATGTCAAAGGCCAGAACCACAGGTTCAGGACGTTCCAAAATATCGGGTCGTGATGTTATTATGGGCATTTCGAAACCACCACTGCGACATCTTATGTTATACCATTGACCACAAAATATTTGCAAGTCAATGGAAACTCTTACATGATATGGTACGTCATGTTCTCTAACTTCCATAATGCAATCCATATAATCGAGCTGTTTCTTACCACCATCGGCATTATTTGCTGTATTGGCTGCTAGCGAAGACGCTAACATTTGCAAATAAAATGTATTGGACTTTTCACGTTCTGTATTTTTCCGCACTGCAGCCATAATCTCACGACGAACTTTTGTCATGGCAGTTTGGTTGAGAAAGGATAACTTAATATACTCTTGTTTAAGTCCAGCCAAATGATTCGGTAAATCTAAATCTTCCTTGTAGACATGTTCGACACCAGCTAATTGACCAGAATATTTACGACTCAGAAAGCGAGCCAGCTCCAGCGCCTGCTTCTCGTTCGGTTTCACCAACATATATGGCTTGTAGGCTACTGTAACCTTGAAACGGGATCCATCCATCTGTATAAAAAATAAATCCAAAGCGGCTACCAAACGACGATCCTCATCCAGAACTTCTGTCTATAAAAAAAAGTCATAAATTAAAACCAACATACAACCTATTTAGATAAACGCGTCCCGACTCACTGTGTGCATATTGATGAGATAACCTGTTCTCTCCAAACCATCTTTCACCCGATCAAACCCGTATTTAGAATCAATTTTATCATTTTCCCTTGATTGTCTGTAGCCGGCTTCATTGAAGAAGTCGTCTCTGCGTAAACAATAATTTGTTTATATATAGTCAACCGATTCTATAACTAAAACTTTGTGTACATACCCTTCCGATTTTGTTTCCGCCAGATATTTTCCTGTATTTTGCAAAGTTTGTTGTTTACCACCTCTGGGTTCCATATCAACTTTTGTGCTTATTATAAGTATATTAAATCGCTGTCCAGCAGCAAATTGAAAACGCAAAACTACGAATTTCGCAATTGCGAAACCAAAAGTTTGTTTACTTTTGGCGGCAAACTATAGCAGCTGATGCAAAAACGATCTACAAGTAGACAATCAAAATTTCTCTTCACTTTAATGACAATAAACACAACGAGTGAAACCGTAGTCATTCTCTGGTCTCTCTCTTACTCTCTTCATTGAATATTTGAATACACAAGCGGCTTTTGATAGTATTATTGTATATAACTATACAAATTCCAACCGTGTTGAAATAAAATTACATAAACTATGCAAAAAGTATGAAATAATCAAGATATGACACGAGAGAGAAATGCGTTTGAGTGAATATCTGACACTTTTTGGTTCTCTTTTACCAGGGTTGCCAAATTGCGCACATCTTCTGGTTGTATACTTCTTGATCGTCTTTGCTACTACTTGGTTATTTTACTTTGTTTACTGTCTTCTAAATTTTGAAGGCAGTTGAGTTGCAAGTTGATGAAGTGCGGTTGGATTTGTGAAAAGTGTGAGTATATGAGCTTTTCTAACATGCACTTGCATATGTAAACGAGGGTTTAATCATCCTATTTGCTTGTTACAAAAACGATGTACTAAAGTATACAATCAAAATTTGTCTTGAATCAAATGCCAGCAAACAGAACGAGTGAAGCATGACGACTCTCTCTCTCTCTCTCTTACTCTCTCCATTGAGTATTTCAATTCACGAGCAGTTTTTTGATGATGTTATTTTATCTAACTATAGAAATTCCATCCATGCTTAAGTAAAATTACGTAAGGTATGTAAAGAGTCCGAAATAATCAAGTTATGACGCGAGAGAAAATTTGTTTGAGTGAATCGTGTCGACTTTTTGGTTCTCTTCTACGAGGGTTGCCAAACTTCTCACTTTTCTTTCTGTTCTACCCTTACTCATCCTCTTACCTGTTACAAAAACGATGCACTTAAATAGACAGCCGAAATTTCTCTTGACTATAAAGCAGTGTCGGGCAGTTTCGCAAATCCAACCACGAAACATTCTGCCGACGCACTGCTTGCACATGTACAGTATACGCTAAGCAGTTCTCAGAAACGATCGTCATCGTTCAAGTCTAAAGCGCATTGAGACGTTCAAAAAACTACATCAATCACGTGCATATGTATTAGTGTGTGCCTTCGTGTCTTGCCCGCAAACGTTCAACAAAATACGGCAATCATCACTTTTTCTTTGTTTTCATTGACTTCGGTTGACATGTCATCGTCGGAGGAAGATGATTTGCTTTTGGTAGCATGTGCTGGATATTTGTCCGTAAAATATTAATTTTTTTTCACGTCATCCATAGTCGCATTAGGGTACTGCTCTTTAAAAAACTCTAGCAGTATCTCATACTGCTTTCTTTTTTCCTCCCTGTTGCTATAGGCATCCACTTTTGTGTTCCACAGCGCCTGTAAGCACTCATAGCGTTCAATAAAATTTAATATGGATTTTTTTTCGTCCGCGCACTTGTCCATCTCGCACAATTTTTCTCTACTAATGAGTCATGATTGACAATCATAAATGGAGACCATCAACAAAAACGCCATCAACAGAAAATATCAAATTTTTTTGATATTTCATCAATCTGGCCGACGTCGTGTACGTGTAGCCGATGAAAGCCGATTACAGGCATACACTCAACCGATTGATGGAATTTGTTGAACGTCTCCAAGGCGCTTAAGATTGCATATCGGCATTTGTTTTCTACACTGTAAAAAAATGTTTCCGGAAGAGTGAAAAAATTATTTTATGTTTATTGGAAATTTAGATGGGAAAGCACAATGTATGAGTTGTTCCAAATTCCAAAATAAATCCTTCCTTGTTTGAAATTTATGCAAGATATGCAAGACAAAATTAGTCGTTTATACTGTGCTCTCATTATGACATAAGGAAAACAAGAATGTAGTTAAGTAACATATTTTTTGTTCATGAATATAAATCAGTACTAATATTTTTTATTTTTGTGGCCGTCGGTGGTGCAATCTTAGTGTGCGCGGCTCTTGTGGATGAGATCGTGGGTTCGATCCCTGCTCTGACCACCTTAAATTTCTTTCGACGGCGGTCAACTCGCTTAGTGACGGCGACACTATCGAGTACTTAACCACGAAAAAGCTTCTCAAAATACCATTCGGAACCGGTGTGAGAAGCTCTGGTTTGAGAGAAGCTCTCCCTAATCCCTTCATGGGATGTAATGGGAAACCATTTATTTAGTGTGCCCATCACTGCTATTATACATAGAGTCTGCAACAGCTGTTTTTCTTGGACCGGACACCGAGAAAAATCACGGGAAAAATTGGAGCAAGAGTTATACAGACTATGCAACCCATGCAGAATGAGAAAAGTCTTAATTTCAATAAATTGGTGTTCTAATTGCAGTCTCTATAAATAAGAATTGTGTTAGAGCAAGGCAGCTTGAAAAGTTAGAAGCAATACCAAAGGCAATACTACAAAAATTACAACAAGGCAACAACAACCAGCATTCTGTTTTTGTTTGGTGTGTAGTTTATGTCAATATCAACGTACTACGAACAACGGACACAAAACAAATCTAAAAAGCATTTGACAGCTAGTGCGCACCACGCCATTAAAGTTCTTATACCGCGTCGAATTTATGGTTCTCTTCTATACCCTTAAGGTCCAATTAGTCTTGGCGGTTGACGGTAGACGGTTGAAGATTGACGTTCTACTCAATATTGCGCGGTTAGTTATGACGGTTAGACGGTAGAAAGGCAAAACAATACAAAAAAATGATCGAAGAGCATTTGTACTCAATATAATTTGCAAGCATGCGTTTTGTGTTAAAAAGTGTGTGTCAAATAAAAAAATGAAAAATAAAAAGAAAATTGTGGTTGCTGTGTATTGCAGCGCACAAAATGTCGAAGTAAAACCAATAACAATAACAGCTGATCGGTCTTGACGGCTGACGGTTGACGGTGGATTCTGCAACCTGCAGAAGTGTACCGTCGTAAACCGTAAATTTTAGTTGTCTCTCTCTAACATATGCAAAATGCAACCCCAACTCAAACAGCTGATCGCTTACCGTCAACCGTCAAGACTAATTGGACCTTTATTCATCCTCTTATATAAACCAAAAACGATGTACTAAAGTAGTCAGTCAAAATTCCTCTTCACTTGAATGCCAACAACCAAAACGAATGAAGCGTAAATCATTCTCTGCTCTCTCTTATACCTCTTATCATGATAATGTCGTGAATATCACTCTACGCTAAGAAGGTGTTTGCATGCATTTTTACTTGATTTCGTCAAAGAGAATGTACAAGTAGAGAAGAAATCACCGCGCAATTAATATCCCTCGTAGAAATGAACCAAAAAGTCGATGCGTTCACTTAAACGCATTTCTCTCTCACGTCATAACTTGATTATTTCATATTTTTTACATACTTTGGGTAGTATTCTGAAAGTCCCGAAAGTGAATGTAAACGCCAACGCCAAAGTCAAAAAGTTTTAGTTTATACATCACTTCGCGCTTGCGTTCGCTCACTGAAATTTGTGGTTTATAGAGTTGCCTAACTAAAATGAACAATTATAGATTAGAAAAAGTTATCTTGAGTGAAATGCGCAGAATGAAAAATTTTAAAATGAAGCTCTATTTCAAAAGAATTTTAAGATTGTTATTATTAATAATACTGCAAATTCCAACAACATTCACATAAAATGTGTAAAACCCTACTTTATTTTGGGTTGCATTGTCGAATTAATTTTCTAATCTATATTAAATTAGTTGTCTTTTCAAAAACAAGTACCATTTGGCGGTATTTAAAATGTATTGTATTGTATATTTTGTTTATTAATGTCAACATCAACTGATGTCTATAATTTTTAAAATATAATTATAATAGTTTTGCAACGCATTATTTTTTTGAACTTTCCATTTCAAATTTTATTATTCTAAATAAGAATTTTAGTGAGTAAACAATATAATTTTGAATTACTTTAAAAAAAAATTAAGCTCTATCCGTCGATTGCATTGCAGCCAAAATCGGTAATTACTTATAAGCAATGAAATGAAAAATATTTTCATCTGCCCATCCTCGATCGACATTTTTATTTTTAATTTATCTTTATCTTTAAATTTTTAATTTCTTCAACTAGCGCGGGGAAATGTGGCGTGTTCATTTTTACACCTGAAGTGATCAAAAACGTCGTGCTGATACACCACCCATTAACTAACGTAACTCAACGCAGGTAGTCACCGATTAGCTGTAACGTTTTATAAACTACCAAAACGACAAAAGTAAAGCGATGTGACTGATTCACGACTTATGGAATACCACCCTTTAGTTATGTACTTTTATTTAAACATGGTTGAAATTTCTATAGTTAGGTACTGTAACATCATCAGAAAACTGCTCGTGTATTGAAATATTCAACGTAGAGAGTAAGAGAGAGCAGAGAAACGAGGCACTTCACTCGTTTTTTTATTGTACCATCCTTCAACTAAAACGATCCACACTTAATACTACGAAATTTGGCAACATTTGCATGGATGAAAAAAATGCGATACGGCAACACGTTTGTAGCCAGTGCCAATACATGGTAGCAGCAGATGTTGTTATAGTTGTAAGCAGCCATAGACTAATACATACCTAGATAAACTTATTCTCTCAACTGACGTTTCATTTCACACTCTCATCGTAGGTTTGTGGAAATGAGAGCAATTAAATTTAAAATTATCTTACACCAGGTGGAGTTACAAAATATGTTCACTTAACTTTTTCCTGTCGTTTTGGTGTAGAACTGAAAAATTTAAATATATTTTGCACTTTTTTATTGACTTTTATCGTTGGTATACATTTGTATTGTATTTAACACAACTAGTTTGCCACAAAAACACGAAATTCGGTTGTTGTTCCTATGTTGATCGCTGTATACTATTGCCACTATCTGGTATTATTGAACCCATATTTCTACCATCCAATGTTTACTTTCCATCGTACCTATGACGTTTAATTTATTGAGCGAATAAAACCTTCTACGTATGTGTTATTCTATGTAAGCAGCAGCAACATATATTTCATTTTCGTTAATTCGTTTCAGTTGTCAAACTCTACAGAAATATATAACAACTGTTTAATTAAACACCCTAGACAATACATAAAGCAACTATGGTATAGAGAAGAAAATTTACTCATGGAGTGGAATGCAAACAAAGAAACCGAGTGAAGCGTGTCGTTTCTCTGCTCACTCTCTTACTCTCTTCGTTGAATATTTCAATACACGAACAGTTTTCTGATGATGTTATTGTATCTAACTATAGAAATTCCAACCATATTTAGATATAATTACATGAAGTATGTAAAAAGTATGAAATAATCAAGTTATGACGCGGGAAATAAATGCGTTTGAGTGAATCGCGTCGACTTTTTTGGTTCTCTTCTACTAGGGTTGCCAAATTGCGGGGTTTTTTCTTCTCTACCTGCACATCCTTTTTGGACAATGTTAGTGGTTACCAATTCAGACGATTCGTCAGAATTGACACTAATCTACTTGTCTTTACCTTTCCATCACATGTAACTGAAAGGTTTAAAAAATTAATGAACGACTCAACTTATGCCCAGTTTTTAGTCAGTGGTGATCTTCGTAGATATTGTAGTTAAATATTGAATTGTGTTTTTAAGTTGTTGTTTAACTATGATTTAACCACCCACTGTTGGTTGGTTAACTTTTAGTCAGAACCATATGATTTTGACAATCAAATTACTGACTGTCAAAATAATAAATGTAAGATTGTATAAAAACATGTATTCGATTTGCTTATTTGTACACATACCTTGAGTCTAGATCGTTAAATTGTTGCACCTTTATAGTTTTTTTTACACATTTTTGTTAAAATGACTTCGATTTTATGCATCTATTTCTTATTTTGCATACAAGGGGCGTTTTTTCGTAACATATACAAGTTAACTCATACAAAATGATAACTTGCACGTTAACATGTATAATTTTACAAGTTAATAATAACCCTGATAAAAGTGATACCAAGTTTATTGTACGAAACATAAAAAGTATGTCATTCTCTTTTTTGTATTTTCATGATATTCTAAAAATTATTATGTTATAGAAATGGTAAGTAATTTTTCAAACAAAACAAAAAATTAAATTTTTCCTAAATAATTTTAATGTTTTCTTTTCAGTAAACACACGGTATGGTTATTTGAGGAGCTTTCATCAAATGCCCGAAGTCCTAGATTATGGGTTTATAATTTTCATGCTTAGTGGTTACGAAGATGGTAGGTAGATTCCAAACATGAAAAATGATTTTTCCAGTAGAAAATAACAGTTTGTAAATTTTATCTTTTCATTATGAAGGAAGGAGAAAACAAAACAAGCAGAGGAAAACTCAACTACAGAACAGACTCTTGTCGGAGTGGATGATGTTCCACAACGTGTGAAAGAAGCTGCGGATGAAGACTTGCGCGAATGTCTTAATCATAGATAAAGGAATTAACTAGATATCGCACATGCCTTGGGAAATTTCTTGTTCAATGGGATATTTTCTAGATGGAGCTGAATGCAATAATTACAACGCTTGATCCCGAACAAAATATACCTTGCAAGACGTATTTAGAACAGGTGCTAACAATAGGTGTGGTAGGCAATATCAACAAAGATTTTGATTTTGTTTTGTTGTCCGTTGCTCTGAAATTCAACACAAACGAACACCAACTATAACAGTAAACAAAAAGATACAATCAAAATAAGAAAATTTGAACTTGAAAGTGGGGAACAAAACGACATAAAAAAATTCGAATAACACAACCTGGAAAATTATACTTTTTTGTATGTATCAAATTTCCCACAGTGTTGAATAAACGTCAATGAAAGTTATGAGAAACTTCAGTGAGAGTTACAAAACGACAACACAGCACCTAGTGGTAGTACTTGACAACGCCTGCGCGATATCTACTTAATTCCTTTATCTATGATCCACAGATAAAGGAATTAACTAGATATCGCACATGCCGTAGGAAATTTCTTGTTCAATGGGATATTTTCTAGATGGAGCTGAATGCAATAATTAGAACGTTTGATCCCAAACAAAACATACTGTGGCGGCGCCGTAACGCCGGCAAGGCATAGCAATACAACAACCACTCTGGTGGTAACCACCCGCATTATTGCCCTGAGGAACATCTTTGGCAAATTTGCCATCCCTGACATATGTAAACGTCATGGTGAAATCATTTAATATTTTTGCACACATATTCTGACATAAACAACAGTTTTTCTGGAATATTCCCGAAAAACCTCAATACCATCGCAAAAATAAGTCACGCCACCCGACCAACGGTTTCAGAGTTGATTTCAACTCTTTCGTCAGCCATTTTACCAGAAAATTTGGTTATTCTAGACAAGAAAACGTACAGTGTAAGTCGTCTTCAAAGTGCGCGCAAAAAGTTGTCAAGTTTTCAACAGATAATTAATTATTTAGCTCCCAGAGTCATTACTCTCTATACCCTCCAATTGATTTGGAGAACGCCGTATGCGATCTGGTGGAATTTATTCCACCATCGAAGTATTCCAGCGACAAAAACCAACCCATAGGTACAAACATTTCCGGTCCAGTGCGGCAATCCAGCCGGTTTTCCGAAGGCCACTCCAAGCCACCAGCCCGTTCATATACGGTTAAGGTAGCCACGACACCAACAAGTGTAAACACCGCCGCAGAAATCGTCCTAAACACCGCCGAATAAGGGTTTACCAACGTTTCCAGCGGGCAACAAACAAACCATCAAAATCGCCATTCGCTGCCCAAGTTATTAAAGCCATTCTACCATCAATAGGCTAACTCACCAAATCGCCATAAATTCCACAGGTAGCAGATAAATAGACCTCAAAATTTAGTCAGCCAATAACAGCGTCAGCAGAAAAGGGGTAAGTCCTTGTTTTTCCTTTTAACTCCATAACCAAGTCTGCGAGGGTCGCTGTAAAGAGCAAATAAACGCCCCAGAGGGGCGAAAACAACATCCTCAAAACCACGAAGACCAGTAATATGAATATTTAAATCGCCAAATTCCAGCGGTTCACCGTCCGATGAGTCGGTATTGAATGTGTAAGAAGAAGATTAAGCCAAGCCCCATCTGATCGTGAAGATGATGTCTTTATCGGGGCATTTGGCATACAAATTAGATTATTATATGCTTGAAAATCACTCCGTGATATTATGAATTGACCGAAGTTTTATGATAAAAGTGTCTCCATTGTAAGGTATAATAACAGTGTCTCAATTGTACGGTATAATAAAGTGTCTCGGGATCTAATCGCGGTGCCCGAGGGGCAAGTGTACGTAATGGTGGAATAGTGCGGTGAAACTCTCTAGTTAGGCAAAGATTCTCACAAGTCGGATACGCAGTGATAGTGACGTGTGAGGATTTTTGATAAAGTAGCCTCAATTGGTTAAAAATCCGAAGTTTTTGACCAGGTTTCTTTTCATCTTCAAGAGGTACACTTAGGCCTCGAATGACGAGCCTGGAAATGCAAGGTTCACTCTAATTTGTGTGGAGTAAATGAAGAGAAAAGAAAAGTGAAATCTTGATAGATAAAGTATGTCTAAAGGACCTTAATTAAGTGAGAAAAAAAGGCAGTTTAGAGTTTTCACCGGACCATTCGCCGCTTGAGATTTTGTTTGTCACTTACCGAGATCCTCAGACATTTTAAAGATACCAGGAAACGCTAAATTTTACTAACCCCAATGTACTAGTGGATAAGCGACCCTGTAGATGATAACGAATTTGTTTTAAGCTCATTTGAATGAATCAAATGGAAATGTATACACTATAAGAACTAGAGAATAGTATAATTCCTAAGATTCCGATTGAAAACGGCCGATTAATGTTAAGCGCATTGCCTTGAAGGGGCAGATTCAAGCCTATTTTAATCTCGGGATAGAATGTAATGAAATTTTAAATAATTCTTACCGTGTTTATAGGCGGTCCTAAAGTAAGCCCAATTTTAAAATTATTAATAAACTGAATTTTATAACGTAATCAAAATTAATTCGCGTCATAATTATGATCGGCTAAAAAGGCCGACAGGTAAAAAGTGGAGTAAGATGTAAGTCATCCAGGTAATCTTTCAAATTAGGGACTCTGAAAAACACAGAGTCATGGTGAAACAGTAGGAGTTTCAAGCGGGAGGGTCAAAGCTGGCATTAACACCTGTCAGCTCACGAGTAAAACAGGAAATCCTACGTAAACTTTTGCTCCCTCAAAGCTAAACAAAACAAAACAAAACATACATTCATTATTATTTAAATTCCCTTTTATTATAACTTTTTACAGGTCATCTATAGTGTTATCATCCGTTTAGTTTTTTATCGTGTGTTCTCCTTTTTGTTATGAAATTAACTTCGGGCTCCGTTTATTTAAATTTTATGTCGAAGAATCCGTTTGTGTGAAATTAAAGACTCGGTATGTTTTCTAGTGTTCAGTGGCAGGCTGTAGTTGTGTAGATGAGTGAAAGATCCCCCCCGTCCGGCGAGTTCCAAGCCCGGCATACGCAAGGCATACTGAGCAACTCACTCGATCAGCACGTAAACTCGCGAATCAAATTTTTTCAAAAAATTGCAGACCACACTGCCACACTGACATAATGGTACTCAACGTGGGGACTCCCAAGGTTGATTTTTCAACCGCCAGGAATCATAACCCAGTTGAAGACTTGCTTGTTAGTGGACCCTGACATAATGGCGCCCAACGTGGGGCCAGAGTGTTTGTCCCAGCGTGAGTGCGGAAGTGTCGTACCCACGTTGGTCCCCGACATAATGGCGCCCAACGTGGGGCCTGAAGTTTATTTCATAATCCGTTTATATTTGTAGTTTAAAGTTATTCGGTGTATTTTACGCTTCCCGTAAGTCCCGTTTGGGAGTATTTAGTATCTCGGACGCGTTGCGACGGGTAGGCCGCGGAACATTGATCTACTTTTGGATACTTTTGTATAGTTTCATCACTTGCGAAGTCTTGTTCTGGCACATTGCCAGGGACAATTGCTCGAAGTGAGGAAACTAACTCTAGTTTTTGTCATCCATGATTAAGTTTTTAAAGTAAAATCCGTGCGTTAAATGTTTTAGCAGTTGAGTATTTGAACGATGTGTTAGTCCCGGCGAGATTCTCTGGATCTAACCGCGTTGCGACATATTGCCGAATATTCATCTGTTAAGATTATCCGGTACATTAACGATCATTTGTTCGACAGCATTATTAAGCAAAGCGCAAGTCCCGGCGTGATTCTCAGGATCTAACCGCGTTGCGGCGCTTCGCTTATGATCAGTGCGTTCAATTGGAAAGTTTACATTTTGTTTCTGAAGTACATAATAGTTTTAGGTAGCTACGAGTTATCTGAAACTCGGCTGAATACGAAGGAAGTATTCAGGAGCGTTTGAGAGAGTGAGTCACGTATGACGGCACCAGACCCCATGCGTTTGCCCTCTCTTGGCCTCTCAGTGAACCAACATTGATCAAGTTTTGTTTTAGGCATGTTATGTTTTGTTTTGAGGAAGTAGTTTTCTTCCTGCTTTACATTTTATTACCTGGAGAAGCTTACATGCTTATCTCCCAATTTACTTTTTACGTATTGTAATTTGATTTTTTTGTTATAAATTTTGTTTTTGATTTTGATTTTTGATTATTTTTGATTTTTGATTTGATGATTTTTGGGTGTTTGATCCCGTTTACGTTTAAATTTTTTGTGGATGAAAGATTCCATTTTTGGGTGTTTGATCCCGTTTACGTTTAAATTTTTTTTAAGTTTTTGCATTGATACTTACGACATTACTCCTTTTCTTTTGACTACTGTTTTTGAGTTTTAGTTCGATAATAAGTTTCTTTATTGATTTATTTGCCTTAAGCCTTGATATTTTTACCTTTTCTTTATTATATTTTGTTTCATTTATTATTATTAATACCATTTTTGGGGTTTCAGCCTATTATTATATTATATTTTTATTAGTTTTGAATTCACATTTTTCCTTACAGGTGTTAGTTAGTTTAGCATCTACGATACTTTTAGTTTCTTTGAATTCAAATTTTCGGACATCGGCACTCGTCGATGATTTAACCACAATCTTCGTAATCGGCTTTCGAGTTATATTTTATTTTTTTTTACCTCGTGTTCCCAGAGGGAAACTTGGTGTCGACGCGATTTTTAGTTAATCCTCTAAGGGGGATATAATTCGATCTCTTCTTTTCCTTTTTCTTCTTTGGAGTTTGTTTCAACTTTTAAAGCAAGATGCCGATTCACCATTCTCCACTCGACGGAGCTACGGATGTGACCGATTTGGCACAGATAAATGCTTCCGGGGGAGATGTGACCCAAGCGGCTAATGTAGCCACGACGAGCAGAACACAGACGATGATTCCAGTTTCTGGATCAGCGTCAACCGCTTCAGCACCACCGGTGGTATCTAGCGGGACTTTGCATCCAGGAGGTTTAAATCTACCCAGGAGAGGAGATGGATCAGTCGCTCAGACGCAGTCCATCGACTCACCGAGTTTTAGCGTTTTGACCGCCTTCAACGCTCAGACAGCACCTAGGCTAGGGGCAGCGGAACCCAATAGCCAGGGCCCGGTAGAGGCGCGCCTTACCGACGAGGACACACTAGTACGGAGAATTTTACCAGTCATTTTGGAAGCGACACGGCAAACTTTGGCTATTGACAACCGAGTATATCCCACTGCCAGAATGATGCCACAGTTGACAGCAGCTCCAGTGGGCTATCAAACCACACCTCGGGAGGAAACGTCGTATTTGCAGCCGGAGATAGCAGAATTTGCGGTCCAGCCACCTAACATGATGCCTGGTGGAATGCCAGCCCAGGGTAATCGAAGATTATCGGATGAGTTTACACGCTCAGGATATGTGAGGCCACAAGATAGGTCAGGACAAGATGGAGGAGTTCCAGTGGATTATCGCCAACAAGGATTTGAGCCACAGGGGCCGAGTGACCATTTTTGGCCCCGGTATGATTCCACGCCTCCGATAGGAAATATTGATCCCAGTACCGGAGAAGAAATGAGACCGTCGGCAGCGCTACGGGATACGCAGCAAACTTCCAATTGGGAAGAACGTCAAGAGTCCGTAGGCCCGAGATACCGAAGACCTGATTTAGAGAAATGGGGAATCAAATTTGACGGTACCTCTAAAACAATAAATGTGCAAGAATTTTTGTACCGAGTGAACATCTCAAGGCGAGACTTTTATTGTTCCGAAACTGATTTACTGAAAGGGCTACCATCCTTAATGGAGGGTCCAGCCTTGGAGTTTTTTTGGAATCTCCGTAAGTTGTCACCGATGCTGAGTTGGAGAGAAGTTCAAGCTGCCATATTGGCGCACTTTCAGCGGTATGACAATGAGTTTCAGTTGCAAGTTCAAATCTTGAATAGAAGGCAGCAGCCCAATGAAACATTTGAGGAGTTTTACAACGTCATCATGCGGCTGAAGAACCAACAGAGCAAGCCGTATCGGGAATCCCAACTTGTCGAAATAATGAAGGGGAACTTGAAGGCTTCAGTGGCGCAACTGTTGTTCCCGATTAAGGTGGACACACTTTATGACCTTAATCGCGAAGTTCGTAGAGCGGAAACTCTGTTGGCGACACAGCGGCAAGCGATGCCAGCTCGTCAGAACTATACTGCCAGAGTACATGAGGTAGCCCTGGAGAATGATCACTCAGTTTCTGATGTAACTGCCGAAGTTGAAGCTTTGGGGATTTCTGGCAAATTGTTGTGCTGGAATTGTCGAGCAGTTGGTCACTCTTTCAGAGATTGTCCATCGACCAGTAGGCGTGTGTTTTGCTACAAGTGTGGTAAAGAGGATACGGTTACACCGAAGTGCCCTAGATGCCAGGGAAACGCAGTGAAGTACCCACCTCAGACCGGGGAGGTGCGGACAGCGGAAAATTAAACCCAGTCACCAATAAACCAGCTTTTAACAACCCAGCTATGACCCAATTAGAAAATATCAATGTTTCTAGTTCCAAACCGGATTTGACAAAATTAAACAACTCTCAGTCGACTACGACGATCGAGTCTTCAGAGGATGAGAAGGTGAACAACATGAAGGAAAAACCAGTGGAAGATGCGATAGACGTAAATAAAGAGATAGTAACGGAAATCATGCAGAATAAAGATCACGTTGAGGAAGGAGTAAGAACACCAGTATTGAAGGAGTTAAAGCCATACCATCTACGCTTGGCTGAATACCGCGAGGCGCGAGCGAGAATCTTTGGAGTTTCTGACCGAATCGAGCGAGCGAGGATAAGGTATAACAATCGCAGGCTCGTACGCAGAGAGATTGCTGCGACAACTCTTTTTGAGGGGGCAGATAACCGATTCTACGCTAAAGTCGTAATAGGAGGTACTGAAGTTGAAGGACTTGTGGACAGCGGGGCATCAGTCACTTGTTTAGGCAAGGGATGCCAAGAGCTGGTAGAACGAGCAGGACTTCAGGTTCACCGATTTGGTTCATCGGTTAAGACAGCCGATGGTAGTGCACATCGTATTCTCGGTAGAATTCGTGTGCGAATTAACTATAACAATAAGTCTGAGGAGATGAATTTCTACTTGGTACCTACCTTAGAGCGAGCCTTGTATCTAGGGGTGGATTTTATGAGAACTTTCCGGTTGCTGACAAGCATTGAGAGTCTTTCCACTCACGAGGTAGAGCTGGCGGAGGAGGACCAGGCCTCAGAGGCGGTTAAGACCCATGTCTTGTCGCCACAACACCAGGAAGTTCTCAATTCGGTTGTCCGAATGTTCCCCTGCTATACCAAGAAGGGTCTGGGAAGGACGCAGCTTGAGATGCATTCCATCGATACAAGAGACGCAGTCCCAGTGAAGGACAGATACTATCCAGTTTCACCAGCGATTCAAACACTCTTATATGCAGAGGTGGATCGCATGTTGGACATGGGAGTCATTGAGCCCAGTGAGAGTCCTTGGAGTCATCCAGTGACCCTAGTTCGTAAAGGGCCTAAGAACAGGCTTTGCCTTGACGCCCGCAAGCTCAATGCTCTCACGGTAAAAGATGCGTATCCACTTCCGCATATAGAAGGATTGTTGAGTCGACTTGGAGACACGTACTACATATCGAGTGTCGATTTGAAAGACGCGTTTTGGCAGATTCCTTTGGATCCGGCCAGCAGAGAAAAGACCGCTTTTACGGTACCAGGAAGGCCACTTTATCATTTTAAAGTAATGCCCTTCGGGCTATGCAATGCAGCCCAAAGGCTTTGCAGACTTATGGACAAAGTGATTCCTGCGGCGATCCGTGATCGCGTGTTTGTGTATTTGGACGACTTGTTGGTAGTATCACCGGATTTTCACACCCATATGGAGTTGTTACAGCAAGTGGCACGTTGCCTGGCTGACGCAGGACTTACCATCAATGTCCAAAAATCGAAGTTTTGTTTTAAGGAGTTACGGTACTTAGGCTATCTCGTGGGAGGCGGCCAAGTTAAACCTGACCCAGCTAAAGTGGAGGCTATAGTGAATTATAGATTTCCAAAAACATTGAACCAAGTGAGAAGCTTCCTAGGCGCCACGGGTTGGTACCGGAAATTTATTTCGGACTACGCCACCATCGCGGCTCCGATTTCTGATACTCTTAAAAAGAGTAAAGCTTTCGTTTTCTCTGAAGAGGCTAAGTCTGCCTTTGAGGAGTTGAAAAGGGCCTTAGTAACTAGTCCAGTACTAGTTCACCCAGACTTCGCAAAAAGATTTTTTATCCAGTGTGATGCTTCCGATCTCGGAGTAGGAGCAGTGCTCTTCCAGCGAGACGAAAATGATGAGGAGCACCCTATTGCATATTTCTCGCATAAGCTCACATCAGCTCAGAGGAATTACACAGTCACCGAGCGTGAGTGTTTGGCGGTGGTATTGGCGATTAAAAAGTTTCGACCGTTTGTTGAACTCATGCCATTTACGGTGATTACCGACCACAGTAGCCTTAAGTGGCTGATGTCTCACAGAGATTTGAGCGGACGTTTGGCTCGATGGAGTCTTCATCTCCAATCTTTCGATTTCATTATCGAACACCGAAAGGGGAAGTTGAAAATCGTCCCAGATACATTATCAAGGTACGAGATGGAAGAGATAGTGGCGGATGTGTTGAAGCTGATAGACCTGGAAGATGAGGCTTTCAAGAGTCCAGGATATAAGGAATTAATCGAGACGATAGAGGCGAATGCAAACCGGTTGCCAGATTTAAGAATTGTTGACGGCTTTGTATACAAAAGGACGATGCCGTATGATGGAGTACCACTACACGAAGATTTCGCGTGGAAGATTTGGGTGCCAGCGGAATTGACGCACGGTATTATCCAGAAGGCGCACGATCCACCTCACTCCAGCCACGGAGGATTTTACAAGACTTTGAGAAGGATAAAAGAATATTTCTTCTGGCCTGGCATGGGAGCGCAGGTGAAAAGTTTCGTGGACGCATGCCAGATATGCCGCGAGTCCAAAGCAGCCAACAGTATTATGCGACCACCAATGGGCAAAGAAGTAGTGGTTCAGCGTCCGTTCCAACGCGTTTATGTGGACTTTTTAGGACCATACCCGCGCTCAAAGAACGGAAATTGTTACATTTTCATAGTCCTGGACCACCTTACGAAATTCGTGCTTCTTAAGGCGATGCCAAAGGCAAGTAGTAAGAGCGTGGTACGATTCATGATTAGCGAAGTCTGCCACAAATTTGGCGTCCCCGAGACCATTGTCTCAGACAATGGAAAGCAATTCGTTAGTGGTGAATTCAATGATTTCATTGCAAATTTCGGCATTAAACATTTCCGGACTGCTGTTTACTCTCCTCAGGCCAACGCCTCTGAGAGAGTGAATCAGTCGGTTTTGTCAGCCATAAGATCATATATGAAAGAAGACCACAGAGAATGGGATAGACATTTGTCTTCCATAGAGTGTTCACTAAGGTCAGCCGTTCATAGCGCGATCGCAGTGACACCATATTTTGCACTCTTCGGAGTAAATATGATTACTCACGGGAATACGTACGAACTGGCAAGAAGGCTCGGTAATTTATCGGATATAGGCGAGGAACAGGTGCCCAAGACAGTGGCCCAAGAGTTAATACGATCTAAGATTCAACAGAGTCTTCATAAAGCCTATGAGAAAAATGAACGTTCATATAACACCAGATGTCGACAAGTTAAATACATTCCGGGACAAGAAGTCTTCCGTCGGAATTTTGCTCAAAGCAATTTTAAGGACAACTTTAATTCCAAATTGGCTCCGAAGTTTCTGAAATGTCGGGTTCTCAAACCCATAGGCAACAGCCTTTATGAACTGGAAGACCTGAAAGGCAAAAGATTAGGCGTTTTTCACGCGAAAGACTTAAAGCAATAGTTTTGTAGTCGTGTGTTCGTTGAGTATTTTGATCCCAGGACGTGGGTTCGCATTTTCGATAAACCCGATCTAGCGTTGAGGACATTGGCGTAAGCTCGTTGACCAGTATAAATAGTAGCACTGAAGCTGATCTACGTTGATTGTGGTAAATTGATGGGTGCATAAAGTGTCTTTAGTCACCAATAGGGTGAAGTGTTGGCAATTTGTTGCTGACAGAGGCCCTCAAGTATATTAGGTTGCGTATATAGTGCTCAGTTCGAAAACTAAATGAACAGTCTTAAGAGATTTTTTCTTTCTATATCATTCCAGCTAGACCAGTATTCAGGACCAACATTTCCAGACCCACCTAGCAAGACCCTCCTTTCACCTAGATTTAAATAGTGTTTGTATAGGTAGTTAGAATGGCAAGCGGCGTAGAATGCAGCGTGTGTTTGTCCATACTGGCACCATCGGATGACAGCGTTTGTGTCACCAATTGCGGGCACGTGATGCACCTAGACTGCCATTTCACTTGGCGCGATCAGGTTCGAACGGATTGTCCCGTGTGCCGAAGAGCCGGTTATACCGTCCAACCGGTTTATCTCGGGTTTAGTACCGGCGAGCCCATAGCCGATGTAGGAGAGTTAGTGTCGCTGCGAGCTGAAGTAAGTGCAAACCAGGAGCAGCGAGCCATCGACCAAGCCGAAATACGCAGGCAGCAGGCGAGGTATGAGGAGCTTCAAGCACAATACGACATCCACGTGATGACCCTTCGACGGGAGCAGCAATCTACTCACCAACAAAACATAGAGCTCCGCCAGGAGATTAGCCAGCTGCGAGACGACCCGCATGAGGCAATCAGGACCTTGCGAGCCGAGATGCAGGCCATGAGCATTCAGCACGAGCAGAGGAACAATGCGTGGGCGCAAGATTTGGCTCAATTACGAGCAGAACTGCAAACATACCGGTCGGAAAACGAAGAGCTGCACCGAAGACTGGACGCACAGGTCAACATCGACATCCAAGCGCAGCAAGCACGTCGCCGAAATATTGTATATGCCAGAGAGCAGCAAGCCGCCCATAACTCCTACGAGGAGAGTGTTAACCGCCGCAAGATTTTGGGATATGCCGACAGTAAGGTTACCATTCGGCACCTCTCGGCCTCAGCGATAGCCGATCCGCGACGGGCTGTTGAGGACATCTACGAGCGGTTGCTATTGGAATTCAAGCCAGAAGAAGTGACAATTGTTAATACGTCTCCAATGGTTCTATATCCGGAGCAACATCAAATAACTCTGTCCTTCGCTACTCCGGGAGGAAAATTTGATATCCTGAGCCGATTTACGCGACTAAAGGAAAGTGGCCGAGCAGCAATACAACAGCTGGAGGCAAGAGACAGCGCAGCAGCCGTGCGGTTGCATAAGCAAGTTGGTCTTCGGACTTTCGGTCGGAGAGGGATCCGGAATATGCGGTTGGTGAAGGACCAAGTGATAGTCCAGCTATCCGGAGAACCGGGACCTCGCGAGATCAACGATGAGTTCGAACTGGACCTACTACTCGACCAGCTTCCCCAGTCGTCTCGCGCCGGAACGCAGCCTCCGAGTTCGGAGAACTAAACACCATCAGCGACAAACAAGGAACCAGCCTGCGTCTACAAGCAGTAGGCCTGATACTAATAACACCAAGGGCATGAGCCCGGACAAATAACAGGCCAAAACCAAACCAGCACCAATAAAGTAAGTGATAGGGTAAGGTTGACCAAGACTTTACTTCTGGATGCGTCGATATCTAATCCTGCAAGTGATACTGGCAGCCTGTTCAGTAAGGCCCCTGGGTGACCAAACTCTAGCTCTACGCTAGAGGGAGGTCCGGCAAGACTTTACTGTGGGACGAGCCAGGATTAACCTGCAGGAGCGGTGTCGACAACCTATGAGGTAAGGCCCCCGATCGATCGAGCTCTAGCACAAACTTCTTTGGGCTAAGGTTTCCCTCCCATCCTTCGACTGGAGAGTCAACAGGATGGTAGGCTTTGTGGCGGCGCCGTAACGCCGGCAAGGCATAGCAATACAACAACCACTCTGGTGGTAACCACCCGCATTATTGCCCTGAGGAACATCTTTGGCAAATTTGCCATCCCTGACATATGTAAACGTCATGGTGAAATCATTTAATATTTTTGCACACATATTCTGACATAAACAACAGTTTTTCTGGAATATTCCCGAAAAACCTCAATACCATCGCAAAAATAAGTCACGCCACCCGACCAACGGTTTCAGAGTTGATTTCAACTCTTTCGTCAGCCATTTTACCAGAAAATTTGGTTATTCTAGACAAGAAAACGTACAGTGTAAGTCGTCTTCAAAGTGCGCGCAAAAAGTTGTCAAGTTTTCAACAGATAATTAATTATTTAGCTCCCAGAGTCATTACTCTCTATACCCTCCAATTGATTTGGAGAACGCCGTATGCGATCTGGTGGAATTTATTCCACCATCGAAGTATTCCAGCGACAAAAACCAACCCATAGGTACAAACATTTCCGGTCCAGTGCGGCAATCCAGCCGGTTTTCCGAAGGCCACTCCAAGCCACCAGCCCGTTCATATACGGTTAAGGTAGCCACGACACCAACAAGTGTAAACACCGCCGCAGAAATCGTCCTAAACACCGCCGAATAAGGGTTTACCAACGTTTCCAGCGGGCAACAAACAAACCATCAAAATCGCCATTCGCTGCCCAAGTTATTAAAGCCATTCTACCATCAATAGGCTAACTCACCAAATCGCCATAAATTCCACAGGTAGCAGATAAATAGACCTCAAAATTTAGTCAGCCAATAACAGCGTCAGCAGAAAAGGGGTAAGTCCTTGTTTTTCCTTTTAACTCCATAACCAAGTCTGCGAGGGTCGCTGTAAAGAGCAAATAAACGCCCCAGAGGGGCGAAAACAACATCCTCAAAACCACGAAGACCAGTAATATGAATATTTAAATCGCCAAATTCCAGCGGTTCACCGTCCGATGAGTCGGTATTGAATGTGTAAGAAGAAGATTAAGCCAAGCCCCATCTGATCGTGAAGATGATGTCTTTATCGGGGCATTTGGCATAAAATTTAGATTATTATATGCTTGAAAATCACTCCGTGATATTATGAATTGACCGAAGTTTTATGATAAAAGTGTCTCCATTGTAAGGTATAATAACAGTGTCTCAATTGTACGGTATAATAAAGTGTCTCGGGATCTAATCGCGGTGCCCGAGGGGCAAGTGTACGTAATGGTGGAATAGTGCGGTGAAACTCTCTAGTTAGGCAAAGATTCTCACAAGTCGGATACGCAGTGATAGTGACGTGTGAGGATTTTTGATAAAGTAGCCTCAATTGGTTAAAAATCCGAAGTTTTTGACCAGGTTTCTTTTCATCTTCAAGAGGTACACTTAGGCCTCGAATGACGAGCCTGGAAATGCAAGGTTCACTCTAATTTGTGTGGAGTAAATGAAGAGAAAAGAAAAGTGAAATCTTGATAGATAAAGTATGTCTAAAGGACCTTAATTAAGTGAGAAAAAAAGGCAGTTTAGAGTTTTCACCGGACCATTCGCCGCTTGAGATTTTGTTTGTCACTTACCGAGATCCTCAGACATTTTAAAGATACCAGGAAACGCTAAATTTTACTAACCCCAATGTACTAGTGGATAAGCGACCCTGTAGATGATAACGAATTTGTTTTAAGCTCATTTGAATGAATCAAATGGAAATGTATACACTATAAGAACTAGAGAATAGTATAATTCCTAAGATTCCGATTGAAAACGGCCGATTAATGTTAAGCGCATTGCCTTGAAGGGGCAGATTCAAGCCTATTTTAATCTCGGGATAGAATGTAATGAAATTTTAAATAATTCTTACCGTGTTTATAGGCGGTCCTAAAGTAAGCTCAATTTTAAAATTATTAATAAACTGAATTTTATAACGTAATCAAAATTAATTCGCGTCATAATTATGATCGGCTAAAAAGGCCGACAGGTAAAAAGTGGAGTAAGATGTAAGTCATCCAGGTAATCTTTCAAATTAGGGACTCTGAAAAACACAGAGTCATGGTGAAACAGTAGGAGTTTCAAGCGGGAGGGTCAAAGCTGGCATTAACACCTGTCAGCTCACGAGTAAAACAGGAAATCCTACGTAAACTTTTGCTCCCTCAAAGCTAAACAAAACAAAACAAAACATACATTCATTATTATTTAAATTCCCTTTTATTATAACTTTTTACAGGTCATCTATAGTGTTATCATCCGTTTAGTTTTTTTATCGTGTGTTCTCCTTTTTGTTATGAAATTAACTTCGGGCTCCGTTTATTTAAATTTTATGTCGAAGAATCCGTTTGTGTGAAATTAAAGACTCGGTATGTTTTCTAGTGTTCAGTGGCAGGCTGTAGTTGTGTAGATGAGTGAAAGATCCCCCCCGTCCGGCGAGTTCCAAGCCCGGCATACGCAAGGCATACTGAGCAACTCACTCGATCAGCACGTAAACTCGCGAATCAAATTTTTTCAAAAAATTGCAGACCACACTGCCACACTGACATAATGGTACTCAACGTGGGGACTCCCAAGGTTGATTTTTCAACCGCCAGGAATCATAACCCAGTTGAAGACTTGCTTGTTAGTGGACCCTGACAATACTTTGCAAGATGCATTAAGAACAGGTGATAGATGTAGGTGTTGTAGGCAACATCAACAGGCATTTTGTTTTGTTTGGTGGACCGATGCTGAACAAGTCAACACAAACGAATACCAACAATAACAGTACATCAAAAAAGTACATAACCAAAATACATTTGAATTTGAAAGTGGGAAATACAACGACATGAACAAAACTAAATTAGTTCTTCGACTAACACAACCTGGAAAATGATTCTATTTTTGTATTGAAAAAATGTCCCATACGTTGAATAAACGTCAGTGAAAGTTATGAGAAACGTCTATGAGAGTTACAAAACGACAACACAGCACCTAGTGACAGTACTTGACAACGCATGTGGGATATCTACTTATTTCGTTTATCTATGGTCTTAATCAACAAGAAAACATCGACTAGTGAAGACCCCCAATTGGAAATGAAAATCTATTTGAAATGGATGAGGCACAGTCACATAATGTTTATAAAAAATATAAATTCATTTCAGCTAATTTTGCACAATATTTTGCATTTTATATAAACAACATGTTTCCTTTGCGAACAATTTCTTAATAGTTTAACATCCATTGATTGCAGGATAAAGATACTAGTTACAACTGTTGTGCTGATCCATAAACTAATACATACATAGATACTTTTCTTCTCTCAATAAATTTAACGTCATAGGTACTGTGGAAAGTAAACATTGGATGGTGGAAAACATGGGTTCAATAATACCACACAGAAAAAAATAAAAATCAATTTCAATTAAAAATTTTTTTTATTTGATTAAATTTTTAATTGATTTTGGTGTAATCACGAAAATGATAATATATTGCCTCCCAACGGCGCTGTAAAAGTCAACTTTCTGTAAAATACTTTATCAAAGGTATTTGTAAATTTGTCACAAAAAACTTCAATTAAAAAATTTGTAAATTTGATTAAAACATTCATTGATTTTATTCAAAAACATTGATTAAGTATGTAATCAAGTTAATTAAAAAAATTATTGATGTTTTTTTCGCGATTTTTGATTAAATGTTGAATTGAATCAATTAAAAACGTAATTGCTTTTTTCAGCATGAAATCCCCACCCCTGCGACGACGCTAAAAAAACTAAAATGTTCTATTTTTAAAGCGATTTTATTCAAGGTTTCGCAGATACACATGAACTTATATCTACACAAAATTAATTTTTTTGGAATTTGGACCGTGTATCTTAAATTATTATTACATGTTAAACACTAATGTTCAAACGATTTGTATTAAAGACAAAAAAAAATAGGTACATCTGGTGGTTCTGGAGAAACCTTCAATTTATCTCCTCGTTCCGCAGCAACATTCAGTCCATTGTCGCATTCCATCTCTTCTGCATATTCACAGCTTTGTTCGAGAAATGTATTGCTTTTATCCAACTTAGGGCACTGTTCTTGTTTTACACGTTCAAAATGTCTAAGAAGGTGAGTCTTACGTGACATTTTTGAAAACAATTTTCGTGTAAACAATTGTATGTGGCATAAGACGGAAAATTCTGTCTTTTCAAGTTCATAAAAAACGTTTGGGGGCAGCCATATTTTTCATTGCAAACAAAACATTCAACGCAAGCACTCATTTCCAATAAAATTTATTCAAAAACACATTTGCCAATTAAACACTATTACAAAAAACGCAGTTTTAATCACGAAACAACACAATTTAACACTATTATTCTTTAAGTTCACAAAATAAAATCTTTCAAGCAACAATAAACGAATTACAATTAACAACAGTGTTGTATATCAAAGACTATAGCCTTACGAAAAGTGACGACGACGGCTGGTGACTCAGCCGCCACACATATTGCCTCCCAACGGCGCTGTAAAATTCAGCTTTCTGTAAAATACTTTATCATTAAGGTTTGTTAAGAACATGTCATGCATATTTATATTAATTTAGAAAGATTCACAGCAAAAATTCTATAATGCACTCAAAAATTAAACATTTTTTGCGCCGTAGATTTGTGCCATTCCAACTCCAAGTTCTGTTGTAAACTCAAAAAATAAATTGTAAATACGATTAAAAATTTAATTGATTCAATTAATTTTTAATTGAATTTTTTGAAAAATGCAATTATATTTTTAATTGAAATTTAGAGGCCAATATTTTTTTCTGTGCAGATAGAGGCAATAGTAAACAACGTTCAACAAAGGAACAACAACCGAATGTCGTGTTTTTGTGGCAAATGTGGCGGCGCCGTAACGCCGGCAAGGCATAGCAATACAACAACCACTCTGGTGGTAACCACCCGCATTATTGCCCTGAGGAACATCTTTGGCAAATTTGCCATCCCTGACATATGTAAACGTCATGGTGAAATCATTTAATATTTTTGCACACATATTCTGACATAAACAACAGTTTTTCTGGAATATTCCCGAAAAACCTCAATACCATCGCAAAAATAAGTCACGCCACCCGACCAACGGTTTCAGAGTTGATTTCAACTCTTTCGTCAGCCATTTTACCAGAAAATTTGGTTATTCTAGACAAGAAAACGTACAGTGTAAGTCGTCTTCAAAGTGCGCGCAAAAAGTTGTCAAGTTTTCAACAGATAATTAATTATTTAGCTCCCAGAGTCATTACTCTCTATACCCTCCAATTGATTTGGAGAACGCCGTATGCGATCTGGTGGAATTTATTCCACCATCGAAGTATTCCAGCGACAAAAACCAACCCATAGGTAAGTAATTCGTGGGTGTATAACAGTCGGTCGCTAATTTACACTAAACCAACCCATAGGTACAAACATTTCCGGTCCAGTGCGGCAATCCAGCCGGTTTTCCGAAGGCCACTCCAAGCCACCAGCCCGTTCATATACGGTTAAGGTAGCCACGACACCAACAAGTGTAAACACCGCCGCAGAAATCGTCCTAAACACCGCCGAATAAGGGTTTACCAACGTTTCCAGCGGGCAACACACAAACCATCAGCATCGCCATTCGCTGCCCAAGTTATTAAAGCCATTCTACTACCAATAGGCCAACTCACCTAATCACAATAAACCCACAGGTAGCAGATAAAGATCAATTTTAGTCAGTCAACAACAGCGTCAGCAGAAAAGGGGTAAGTCCTTGTCTTCTTTTTAACTCCATAACCAAGTCGGTGAGGGTCGCTGTAAAGAGCAAATAACCGCCCCAGAGGGGCGAAGATGACCTAAAGATCATTTACGACCAAGAACCCGGAATTAAAAAGGCCAATAAAAAGGTCGATTAAACGCCCCAGAGGGGCGAGAACAACATCCTCAAAACCACGTAGACCAGTAATATGAATATTTGAATCGCCAAATTCCAGCGGTTCACCGTCCGATGATTCGGTATTGAATGTGTAAGAAGAAGATTAAGCCAAGCCCCATCTGATCGTGAAGATGATGTCTTTATCGGGGCATTTGGCATAAAATTTAGATTATTATATGCTTGAAAATCACTCCGTGATATTATGAATTGACCGAAGTTTTATGATAAAAGTGTCTCCATTGTAAAGTATAATAACAGTGTCTCAATTGTACGGTGTAATAAAGTGTCTCGGGATCTAATCGCGGTGCACGAGGGGCAAGTGTACGTAATGGTGGAATAGTGCGGTGAAACTCTCTAGTTAGGCAAAGATTCTCACAAGTCGGATACGCAGTGATAGTGACGTGTGAGAATTTTTGATAAAGTAGCCTCAATTGGTTAAAAATCCGAAGTTTTTGACTAGGTTTCTTTTCATCTTCAAGAGGTACCCTTAGGCCTCGAATGACGAGCCTGGAAATGCAAGGTTCACTCTAATTTGTGTGGAGTAAATGAAGAGAAAAGAAAAGTGAAATCTTGATAGATAAAGTATGTCTAAAGGACCTTAATTAAGTGAGAAAGAAGGCAGTTTAGAGTTTTCACCGGACCATTCGCCGCTTGAGATTTTGTTTGTCACTTACCGAGATCCTCAGACATTTTAAAGATACCAGGAAACGCTAAAATTTACTAACCCCAATGTACTAGTGGATAAGTGACCCTGTGAACGATAATGAATTTGTATTAAGCCCATTTTGAATGAATCAAATGGAAATTTATATACTATAAGAACTAGAGAATAGTATAATTTCTAAGATTCCGATTGAAAACGGCCGATTATTGTTAAGCGCATTGCCTTGAAGGGGCAGATTCAAGCCTATTTTAATTTCGGAATAGAATGTAATGAAATTTTAAATAATTCTTACCGTGTTTATAGGCGGTCCTAAAGTAAGCTCAATTTTAAAATTATTAATAAACTGAATTTTATAACGTAATCAAAATTAATTTGCGTCATAATTATGATCGGCTAAAAAGGCCGACAGGTAAAAAGTGGAGTAAGATGTAAGTCATCCAGGTAATCTTTCAAATTAGGGACTCTGAAAAACACAGAGTCATGGTGAAACAGTAGGAGTTTCAAGCGGGAGGGTCAAAGCTGGCATTAACACCTGTCAGCTCACGAGTAAAACAGGAAATCCTACGTAAACTTTTGCTCCCTCAAAGCTAAACAAAACAAAACAAAACATACATTCATTATTATTTAAATTTCCTTTTATTATAACTTTTTACAGGTCATCTATAGTGTTATCATCCGTTTAGTTTTTATCGTGTGTTCTCCTTTTTGTTATGAAATTAACTTCGGGCTCCGTTTATTTAAATTTTATGTCGAAGAATCCGTTTGTGTGAAATTAAAGACTCGGTATGTTTTCTAGTGTTCAGTGGCAGGCTGTAGTTGTGTCGATGAGTGAAAGATCCCCCCCGTCCGGCGAGTTCCAAGCCCGGCATACGCAAGGCATACTGAGCAACTCACTCGATCAGCACGTAAACTCGCGAATCAAATTTTTTTCAAAAAATTGCAGACCACACTGCCACACTGACATAATGGTACTCAACGTGGGGACTCCCAAGGTTGATTTTTCAACCGCCAGGAATCATAACCCAGTTGAAGACCTGCTTGTTAGTGGACCCTGACATAATGGCGCCCAACGTGGGGCCCGAAGATAATTTTATAATCCGGTTATATTTGTAGTTTAAAGTTTTTCGGTGTATTTTACGCTTCCCGTAAGTCCCGTTTGGGAATATTTAGTATCTCGGACGCGTTGCGACGGGTAGGCCGCGGAACATTGATCTACTTTTGGATACTTTTGTATAGTTTCATCACTTGCGAAGTCTTGTTCTGGCACATTGCCAGGGACAATTGCTCGAAGTGAGGAAACTAACTCTAGTTTTTGTCATCCATGATTAAAGTTTTTAAAGTAAAATCCGTGCGTTAAATGTTTTAGCAGTTGAGTATTTGAACGATGTGTAAGTCCCGGCGAGATTCTCTGGATCTAACCGCGTTGCGACATATTGCCGAATATTCATCTGTTAAGATTATCCAATACATTAACGATCATTTGTTCGACAGCATTATTAAGCAAAGCGCAAGTCCCGGCGTGATTCTCAGGATCTAACCGCGTTGCGGCGTTTCGCTTATGATCAGTGCGTTCAATTGGAAAGTTTACATTTTGTTTCTAGGGTACATAATAGTTTTAGGTAGCTACGAGTTATCTGAAACTCGGCTGAATACGAAGGAAGTATTCAGGAGCGCTTGAGAGAGTGAGTCACGTATGACGGCACCAGACCCCATGCGTTTGCCCTCCCTTGGCCTCTCAGTGAACCACCATTGATCAAGTTTTGTTTTAGGCATGTTATGTTTTGTTTTGAGGAAGTAGTTTTCTTCCTGCTTTACATTTTATTACCTGGAGAAGCTTACATGCTTATCTCCCAATTTACTTTTTCATATCGTAATTTGATTTTAGTTATAAATTTTGCTTTTGATTTTGATTTTTGATTTTTGATTTGATGATTTTTTGGGTGTTTGATCCCGTACTGTTTTGATTTTGGTGGATGAAAGATTCCATCTTGGGTGTTTGATCCCGTACTGTTTTGGTTTTGTGGATGAAAGATTCCATTTTGGGTGTTTGATCCCGTTTACGTTTAAATTTTTTTTAAGTTTTTGCATTGATACTTACGACATTACTCCTTTTCTTTTGACTACTGTTTTGAGTTTTCGGTTGATAATAAGAGGTTTTTGATTTATCGGCTATACATCTTTCGATTTTTATTATTGTTCTTTATTATATTCTGTTTCCTTGATTATTAATACCATTTTGGGGTTTCAGCCTATTATTATATTATATTTTTATTAGTTTTGAATTCACATTTTTCCTTACAGGTGTTAGTTAGTTTAGCATCTACGATACTGTTAGTTTCCTTGAATTCAACTTTTCAGACATCGGCATTCGTCGATGTTTTAACCACAATCTTCGTAATCGGCTTTCGAGTTAGATTTTGTTTTTCTCACCTCGTGTTCCCAGAGGGAAACTTGGTGTCGACGCGATTTTTAGTTAATCCTCTAAGGGGGATATAATTCGATCTCTTCTTTTCCTTTTTCTTCTTTGGAGTTTGTTTCAACTTTTAAAGCAAGATGCCGATTCACCATTCTCCACTCGACGGAGCTACGGATGTGACCGATTTGGCACAGATAAATGCTTCCGGGGGAGATGTGACACAAGCGGCTAATGTAGCCACGACGAGCAGAACACAGACGATGATTCCAGTTTCTGGATCAGCGTCAACCGCTTCAGCACCACCGGTGGTATCTAGCGGGACTTTGCATCCAGGAGGGTTAAATCTACCCAGGAGAGGAGATGGATCAGTCGCTCAGACGCAGTCCATCGACTCACCGAGTTTTAGCGTTTTGACCGCCTTCAACGCTCAGACAGCACCTAGGCTAGGGGCAGCGGAACCCAATAGCCAGGGCTCGGTAGAGGCGCGCCTTACTGACGAGGACGCACTAGTACGGAGAATTTTACCAGTCATTTTGGAAGCGACACGGCAAACTTTGGCTATTGACAACCGAGTATATCCCACTGCCAGAATGATGCCACAGTTGACAGCAGCTCCAGTGGGCTATCAAACCACACCTCGGGAGGAAACGTCGTATTTGCAGCCGGAGATAGCAGAATTTGCGGTCCAGCCACCTAACATGATGCCTGGTGGAATGCCAGCGCAGGGTAATCAAAGACTGTCGGATGAGTTTACACGCTCAGGATATGGGAGGCCACAAGATAGATCAGGACGAGATGGAGGAGTTCCAGTGGATTATCGCCAACAAGGATTTGAGCCACAGGGGCCGAGTGACCATTTTTGGCCCCGGTATGATTCCACGCCTCCGATAGGAAATATTGATCCCAGTACCGGAGAAGAAATGAGACCGTCTACAGCGCTACGGGATACGCAGCCAACTTCCAATTGGGAAGAACGTCAAGAGTCCGTAGGCCAGAGATACCGAAGACCTGATTTAGAGAAATGGGGAATCAAATTTGACGGTACCTCTAAAACAATAAATGTGCAAGAATTTTTGTACCGAGTGAACATCTCAAGGCGAGACTTTTATTGTTCCGAAACTGATTTACTGAAAGGGCTACCATCCTTAATGGAGGGTCCAGCCTTGGAGTTTTTTTGGAATCTCCGTAAGTTGTCACCGATGCTGAGTTGGAGAGAAGTTCAAGCTGCCATATTGGCGCACTTTCAGCGGTATGACAATGAGTTTCAGTTGCAAGTTCAAATCTTGAATAGAAGGCAGCAGCCCAATGAAACATTTGAGGAGTTTTACAACGTCATCATGCGGCTGAAGAACCAACAGAGCAAGCCGTATCGGGAATCCCAACTTGTCGAAATAATGAAGGGGAACTTGAAGGCTTCAGTGGCGCAACTGTTGTTCCCGATTAAGGTGGACACACTTTATGACCTTAATCGCGAAGTTCGTAGAGCGGAAACTCTGTTGGTGACACAGCGGCAAGCGATGCCAGCTCGTCAGAACTATACTGCCAGAGTACATGAGGTAGCCCTGGAGAATGATCACTCAGTTTCTGATGTAACTGCCGAAGTTGAAGCTTTGGGGATTTCTGGCAAATTGTTGTGCTGGAATTGTCGAGCAGTTGGTCACTCTTTCAGAGATTGTCCATCGACCAGTAGGCGTGTGTTTTGCTACAAGTGTGGTAAAGAGGATACGGTTACACCGAAGTGCCCTAGATGCCAGGGAAACGCAGTGAAGTACCCACCTCAGACCGGGGAGGTGCGGACAACAGAAAATTAAACCCAGTCCCCCATAAACCAGCTATTACCAACACAGCCTTAACCCAATTAGAAAATACCAATGTTTCTAGTTCCAAACCGGATTTGACAAAATTAAACAACTCTCAGTCGACTACGACGATCGAGTCTTCAGAGGATGAGAAGGTGAACAACATGAAGGAAAAACCAGTGGAAGATGCGATAGACGTAAATAAAGAGATAGTAACGGAAATCATGCAGAACAAAGATCACGAGGATGAAGGAGTAAGAACACCAGTATTGAAGGAGTTAAAGCCATACCATCTACGCTTGGCTGAATACCGCGAGGCGCGAGCGAGAATCTTTGGAGTTTCTGACCGAATCGAGCGAGCGAGGATAAGATATAACAATCGCAGGCTCGTACGCAGAGAGATTGCTGCGACAACTCTTTTTGAGGGGGCAGATAACCGATTCTACGCTAAAGTCGTAATAGGAGGCATTGAAGTTGAAGGACTTGTGGACAGCGGGGCATCAGTCACTTGCTTAGGCAAGGGATGCCAAGAGCTGGTAGAACGAGCAGGACTTCAGGTTCACCGATTTGGTTCATCGGTTAAAACAGCCGATGGAAGTGCGCATCGTATTCTCGGTAGGATTCGTGTGCGAATTAATTATAACAATAAGTCTGAGGAGATGAATTTCTACTTGGTACCTACCTTAGAGCGAGCCTTGTATCTAGGGGTGGATTTTATGAGAACTTTCCGGTTGCTGACAAGCATTGAGAGTCTTTCCACTCACGAGGTAGAGCTGGCGGAGGAGGACCAGGCCTCAGAGGCGGTTAAGACCCATGTCTTGTCGCCACAACATCAGGAAGTTCTCAATGAGGTTGTCCGAATGTTCCCGTGTTATACCAAGAAGGGTCTCGGAAGGACGCCGCTTGAGATGCATTCCATCGATACAAGAGACGCAGTCCCAGTGAAGGACAGATACTATCCAGTTTCACCAGCGATTCAAACACTCTTATATGCAGAGGTGGATCGCATGTTGGACATGGGAGTCATTGAGCCCAGTGAGAGTCCTTGGAGTCATCCAGTGACACTAGTTCGCAAAGGGCCTAAGAACAGGCTTTGCCTTGACGCCCGCAAGCTCAATGCTCTCACGGTAAAAGATGCGTATCCACTTCCGCATATAGAAGGATTGTTGAGTCGACTTGGAGACACGTACTACATATCGAGTGTCGATTTGAAGGACGCGTTTTGGCAGATCCCTTTGGATCCGGCCAGCAGAGAAAAGACCGCTTTTACGGTACCAGGAAGGCCACTTTATCATTTTAAAGTAATGCCCTTCGGGCTATGCAATGCAGCTCAAAGGCTTTGCAGACTTATGGACAAAGTGATTCCTGCGGCGATCCGTGATCGCGTGTTTGTGTATTTGGACGACTTGTTGGTAGTATCACCGGATTTTCACACTCATATGGAGTTGTTACAGCAAGTGGCACGTTGCCTGGCTGACGCAGGACTTACCATCAATGTCCAAAAATCGAAGTTTTGTTTTAAGGAGTTACGGTACTTAGGCTATCTCGTGGGAGGCGGCCAAGTTAAACCTGACCCAGCTAAGGTGGAGGCTATAGTGAATTATAGATTTCCAAAAACATTAAAGCAAGTGAGAAGCTTCCTAGGCGCCACGGGTTGGTACCGGAAATTTATTTCGGACTACGCCACCATCGCGGCTCCGATTTCTGATACTCTTAAAAAGAGTAAAGCTTTCGTTTTCTCTGAAGAGGCTAAGACTGCCTTTGAGGAGTTGAAAAGGGCCTTAGTAACTAGTCCAGTACTAGTTCACCCAGACTTCGCAAGAAGATTTTTTATCCAGTGTGATGCTTCCGATCTCGGAGTAGGAGCAGTGCTCTTCCAGCGAGACGAAAATGATGAGGAGCACCCTATTGCATATTTCTCGCATAAGCTCACATCAGCTCAGAGGAATTACACAGTCACCGAGCGTGAGTGTTTGGCGGTGGTATTGGCGATTAAAAAGTTTCGACCGTTTGTTGAACTCATGCCATTTACGGTGATTACCGACCACAGTAGCCTTAAGTGGCTGATGTCTCACAGAGATTTGAGCGGACGTTTGGCTCGATGGAGTCTTCATCTCCAATCTTTCGATTTCATTATCGAACACCGAAAGGGGAAGTTGAACATCGTCCCAGATACATTATCAAGGTACGAGATGGAAGAGATAGTGGCGGATGTGTTGAAGCTGATAGACCTGGAAGATGAGGCTTTCAAGAGTCCAGGATATAAGGAATTAATCGAGACGATAGAGGCGAATGCAAACCGGTTGCCAGATTTAAGAATTGTTGACGGCTTTGTATACAAAAGGACGATGCCGTATGATGGAGTACCACTACACGAAGATTTCGCGTGGAAGATTTGGGTGCCAGCGGAATTGACGCACGGTATTATCCAGAAGGCGCACGATCCACCTCACTCCAGCCACGGAGGATTTTACAAGACGTTGAGAAGGATAAAAGAATATTTCTTCTGGCCTGGCCTGGGAACGCAGGTGAAGAGTTTCGTGGACGCATGTCAGATATGCCGCGAGTCCAAAGCAGCCAACAGTATTATGCGACCACCAATGGGCAAAGAAGTAGTGGTTCAGCGTCCATTCCAACGCGTTTATGTGGACTTTTTAGGACCATACCCGCGCTCAAAGAACGGAAATTGTTACATTTTCATAGTCCTGGACCACCTTACGAAATTCGTACTTCTTAAGGCGATGCCAAAGGCAAGTAGTAAGAGCGTGGTACGATTCATGATTAGCGAAGTCTGCCACAAATTTGGCGTTCCCGAGACCATTGTCTCAGACAATGGAAAGCAATTCGTTAGTGGTGAATTCAATGATTTCGTTGCAAATTTCGGCATTAAACATTTCCGGACCGCTGTTTACTCTCCTCAGGCCAACGCCTCTGAGAGAGTGAATCAGTCGGTTTTTTCAGCCATAAGATCGTACATGAAAGAAGACCACAGAGAATGGGATAGACATTTGTCTTCCATAGAGTGCTCACTAAGATCAGCCGTTCATAGTGCGATCGCAGTGACACCATATTTTGCACTCTTCGGAGTAAATATGATTACTCACGGGAATACGTACGAACTGGCAAGAAGGCTCGGTAATTTATCGGATATAGGCGAGGAACAGGTGCCCAAGACAGTGGCCCAAGAGTTAATACGATCTAAGATTCAACAGAGTCTTCATAAAGCCTATGAGAAAAATGAACGTTCATATAACACCAGATGTCGGCAAGTTAAATACATTCCGGGACAAGAAGTCTTCCGTCGGAATTTTGCTCAAAGCAATTTTAAGGACAACTTTAATTCCAAATTGGCTCCGAAGTTTCTGAAATGTCGGGTTCTCAAACCCATAGGCAACAGCCTTTATGAACTGGAAGACCTGAAAGGCAAAAGATTAGGCGTTTTTCACGCGAAAGACTTAAAGCAATAGTTTTGTAGTCGTGTGTTCGTTGAGTATTTTGATCCCAGGACGTGGGTTCGCATTTTCGATAAAGCCGATCTAGCGTTGAGGACATTGGCAAAAGTTCTTTGACCCGTATAAATAGTAACACTGAAGCTGATCTACGTTGATTGTGGTAAATTGATGGGTGCATAAAGTGTCTTTAGTCACCAATAGGGTGAAGTGTTGGCAATTTGTTGCTGACAGAGGCCCTCAAGTATATTAGGTTGCGTATATAGTGCTCAGTTCGAAAACTAAATGAACAGTCTTAAGAGATTTTTTTTTCTATATCATTCCAGCTAGACCAGTATTCAGGACCAACATTTTCCAGACCCACCTAGCAAGACCCTCCTTTCACCTAGATTTAAATAGTGTTTGTATAGGTAGTTAGAATGGCAAGCGGCGTAGAATGCAGCGTGTGTTTGTCCATACTGGCACCATCGGATGACAGCGTTTGTGTCACCAATTGCGGGCACGTGATGCACCGAGACTGCCATTTCACTTGGCGCGATCAGGTTCGAACGGATTGTCCCGTGTGCCGAAGAGCCGGTTATACCATCCAACCGGTTTATCTCGGGTTTAGTACCGGCGAGCCCATAGCCGATGTAGGAGAGTTAGTGTCGCTGCGAGCTGAAGTAAGTGCAAACCAGGAGCAGCGAGCCATCGACCAAGCTGAAATACGCAGGCAGCAGGCGAGGTATGATGAGCTTCAAGCACAATACGACATCCACGTGATGACCCTTCGACGGGAGCAGCAATCTACTCACCAACAAAACATAGAGCTCCGCCAGGAGATTAGCCAGCTGCGAGACGACCCGCATGAGGCGATCAGGACCTTGCGAGCCGAGATGCAGGCCATGAGCATTCAGCACGAGCAGAGGAACAATGCGTGGGCGCAGGATTTGGCTCAATTGCGTGCAGAGCTGCACACGTACCGGTCGGAAAACGAGGAGTTGCACCGAAGAATGGATGGACAGGTCAACATCGACATCCAAGCGCAACAAGCACGTCGCCGAAATATTGTATATGCCAGAGAGCAGCAAGCCGCTCGTAACTCCTACGAGGAGAGTGTTAACCGCCGCAAGATTTTGGGATATGCCGACAGCAAGGTTACTATTCGGCACCTCTCAGCCTCAGCGATAGCCGATCCGCGACGGGCTGTTGAGGACATCTACGAGCGGTTGCTATTAGAATTCAAGCCAGAAGAAGTGACAATTATTAATACGTCTCCGATGGTTCTATATCCGGAGCAACATCAAATAACTCTGTCCTTCGCTACTCCGGGAGGAAAATTTGATATCCTGAGCCGTTTTACGCGACTAAAGGAAAGTGGCCGAGCAGCAATACAACAGCTGGAGGCAAGAGACAGCGCAGCAGCCGTGCGGTTGCATAAGCAAGTTGGTCTTCGGACTTTCGGTCGGAGAGGGATCCGGAATATGCGGTTGGTGAATGACCAAGTGATAGTCCAGCTATCCGGAGAACCGGCACCTCGCGAGATCAACGATGAGTACGAACTGGACCTACTACTCGACCAGCTTCCCCAGTCGTCTCGCGCCGGAACGCAGCCTCCGAGTTCGGAGAACTAAACACCATCAGCGACAAGCAAAGAACCAGCCTGCGTCTACAAGCAGTAGGCCTGATACTAGTAACACCAAGGGCATGAGCCCGGACAAATAACAGGCCAAAACCAAACCAGCACCAATGAAGTAAGTGATAGGGTGAGGTTGACCAAGACTTTACTTCTGGATGCGTCGATAACTAATCCTGCAAGTGATACTGGCAGCCTGTTCAGTAAGGCCCCTGGGTGACCAAACTCTAGCTCTACGCTAGAGGGAGGTCCGGCAAGACTTTACTGTTGGACGAGCCAGGATTAACCTGCAGGAGCGGTGTCGACAACCTATGAGGTAAGGCCCCCGATCGATCGAGCTCTAGCACAAACTTCTTTGGGCTAAGGTTTCCCTCCCATCCTTCGACTGGAGAGTCAACAGGATGGTAGGCTTTGTGGCGGCGCCGTAACGCCGGCAAGGCATAGCAATACAACAACCACTCTGGTGGTAACCACCCGCATTATTGCCCTGAGGAACATCTTTGGCAAATTTGCCATCCCTGACATATGTAAACGTCATGGTGAAATCATTTAATATTTTTGCACACATATTCTGACATAAACAACAGTTTTTCTGGAATATTCCCGAAAAACCTCAATACCATCGCAAAAATAAGTCACGCCACCCGACCAACGGTTTCAGAGTTGATTTCAACTCTTTCGTCAGCCACTTTACCAGAAAATTTGGTTATTCTAGACAAGAAAACGTACAGTGTAAGTCGTCTTCAAAGTGCGCGCAAAAAGTTGTCAAGTTTTCAACAGATAATTAATTATTTAGCTCCCAGAGTCATTACTCTCTATACCCTCCAATTGATTTGGAGAACGCCGTATGCGATCTGGTGGAATTTATTCCACCATCGAAGTATTCCAGCGACAAAAACCAACCCATAGGTAAGTAATTCGTGGGTGTATAACAGTCGGTCGCTAATTTACACTAAACCAACCCATAGGTACAAACATTTCCGGTCCAGTGCGGCAATCCAGCCGGTTTTCCGAAGGCCACTCCAAGCCACCAGCCCGTTCATATACGGTTAAGGTAGCCACGACACCAACAAGTGTAAACACCGCCGCAGAAATCGTCCTAAACACCGCCGAATAAGGGTTTACCAACGTTTCCAGCGGGCAACACACAAACCATCAGCATCGCCATTCGCTGCCCAAGTTATTAAAGCCATTCTACTACCAATAGGCCAACTCACCTAATCACAATAAACCCACAGGTAGCAGATAAAGATCAATTTTAGTCAGTCAACAACAGCGTCAGCAGAAAAGGGGTAAGTCCTTGTCTTCTTTTTAACTCCATAACCAAGTCGGTGAGGGTCGCTGTAAAGAGCAAATAACCGCCCCAGAGGGGCGAAGATGACCTAAAGATCATTTACGACCAAGAACCCGGAATTAAAAAGGCCAATAAAAAGGTCGATTAAACGCCCCAGAGGGGCGAGAACAACATCCTCAAAACCACGTAGACCAGTAATATGAATATTTGAATCGCCAAATTCCAGCGGTTCACCGTCCGATGATTCGGTATTGAATGTGTAAGAAGAAGATTAAGCCAAGCCCCATCTGATCGTGAAGATGATGTCTTTATCGGGGCATTTGGCATAAAATTTAGATTATTATATGCTTGAAAATCACTCCGTGATATTATGAATTGACCGAAGTTTTATGATAAAAGTGTCTCCATTGTAAAGTATAATAACAGTGTCTCAATTGTACGGTGTAATAAAGTGTCTCGGGATCTAATCGCGGTGCACGAGGGGCAAGTGTACGTAATGGTGGAATAGTGCGGTGAAACTCTCTAGTTAGGCAAAGATTCTCACAAGTCGGATACGCAGTGATAGTGACGTGTGAGAATTTTTGATAAAGTAGCCTCAATTGGTTAAAAATCCGAAGTTTTTGACTAGGTTTCTTTTCATCTTCAAGAGGTACCCTTAGGCCTCGAATGACGAGCCTGGAAATGCAAGGTTCACTCTAATTTGTGTGGAGTAAATGAAGAGAAAAGAAAAGTGAAATCTTGATAGATAAAGTATGTCTAAAGGACCTTAATTAAGTGAGAAAGAAGGCAGTTTAGAGTTTTCACCGGACCATTCGCCGCTTGAGATTTTGTTTGTCACTTACCGAGATCCTCAGACATTTTAAAGATACCAGGAAACGCTAAAATTTACTAACCCCAATGTACTAGTGGATAAGTGACCCTGTGAACGATAATGAATTTGTATTAAGCCCATTTTGAATGAATCAAATGGAAATTTATATACTATAAGAACTAGAGAATAGTATAATTTCTAAGATTCCGATTGAAAACGGCCGATTATTGTTAAGCGCATTGCCTTGAAGGGGCAGATTCAAGCCTATTTTAATTTCAGGATAGAATGTAATGAAATTTTAAATAATTCTTACCGTGTTTATAGGCGGTCCTAAAGTAAGCTCAATTTTAAAATTATTAATAAACTGAATTTTATAACGTAATCAAAATTAATTTGCGTCATAATTATGATCGGCTAAAAAGGCCGACAGGTAAAAAGTGGAGTAAGATGTAAGTCATCCAGGTAATCTTTCAAATTAGGGACTCTGAAAAACACAGAGTCATGGTGAAACAGTAGGAGTTTCAAGCGGGAGGGTCAAAGCTGGCATTAACACCTGTCAGCTCACGAGTAAAACAGGAAATCCTACGTAAACTTTTGCTCCCTCAAAGCTAAACAAAACAAAACAAAACATACATTCATTATTATTTAAATTTCCTTTTATTATAACTTTTTACAGGTCATCTATAGTGTTATCATCCGTTTAGTTTTTATCGTGTGTTCTCCTTTTTGTTATGAAATTAACTTCGGGCTCCGTTTATTTAAATTTTATGTCGAAGAATCCGTTTGTGTGAAATTAAAGACTCGGTATGTTTTCTAGTGTTCAGTGGCAGGCTGTAGTTGTGTCGATGAGTGAAAGATCCCCCCCGTCCGGCGAGTTCCAAGCCCGGCATACGCAAGGCATACTGAGCAACTCACTCGATCAGCACGTAAACTCGCGAATCAAATTTTTTTCAAAAAATTGCAGACCACACTGCCACACTGACATAATGGTACTCAACGTGGGGACTCCCAAGGTTGATTTTTCAACCGCCAGGAATCATAACCCAGTTGAAGACCTGCTTGTTAGTGGACCCTGACACAAACTAGTTGTGTTAAATACAATACAAATGTATACCAATGATAAAAGTCAACAAAAAAGTGCAAAATACATTTAAATGTTTCAGTTCTACACCAAAACGACATAAAAAAGTTAAGTGAACATATTTTGTAACTCCACCTGTACCTCGTTTCTGTAGTTCTCGAATCGAAAAAGCTTTCACATGAAATATGTGAATTGAAACAAAAACGCTAGGAATCGGTACAAAAACTCGCTTCTCACATGTGACTGTTTCTACAACGTTTGTTTTGCGAAAACTTTCTGTGACGTACTGCTTGTTTCATTCTTATTGGAAAAATGCGAGAAAATCTGTTTCTAAAAAGTAGTGAGTCGAAAAAATTAAAATGTGAAACGTCAAAAATACTCACAAATTAAAACGGTGCGAGATTTTGATATTGTTTCTACAAAAAGGTTTTTAAGAAATTAAAACTTATTTTTTAAGTGGAGAAGATAAGAACTATATCTTTCTGTTATGTATTTCAATTAATTTTTCCAAAATATTACAGAAAAATCAAGGAAGCAAAAATAAAATGCAGTTGAATACATGTCTATACTTCTTTTTGTTATTCTTTTTCTCACTAGTTTAGTTTGTTTGTTTATATTTTTTTCTTACTTGACAGCTTTCTTGGAATATTCGAATCAAAACTTCATCAGTGTTGCCTCTTTTCGCATTGATATACAGAAACACTTTTTACTCACAAATCGAGAAACGATGGAATTTTTTGTTTCATGCTTAATGTGAAAACTTTTTCGATTCGAGAACTACAGAAACGAGGCACTGGTGTAAGTTAATTTTAAGTTTAATTTCTCACATTTCCACAAACCTACGACGAAGAGTGTGAAATAAAACGTCAGATGAGAGAATAAAAGTATCTATGTATGTATTAGTCTATGTGCTGATCATTGGTAGATACCATAGAGTAAATTTATACTAGAGCCGCCATTTGTCTCATCTGACGTTTCCTTTCACACTCTTCGTGATGCGGTCGGTGTGATAGAGAGATGTTTGACGAAAAGTGATATACACCAGGTGGAATTACAATAACTTCTTGCTTTAATTTTTCATGCCATTTAGGTGAAAAACTGTGAAATTTAAATATGTTTTAAACTTTTTTATTGACTGTTATTGTTAGCATACATTTGTGTTGTATTTAACACATTAATTTTAACACACAAAACGAAATGCCGTTGTTGTTATTTTGTTCGTTGTTTTGAACCATTGCCTCTATCTGGTATTAGTAAAGCAATTCTTTTCAACATCAAACGTAAATATCACACCAGGCCAAATGTCAGAAATTTGGTGAGTGAAAGATTTTCTCTACCCATATTTACTCTATGGTAGATACAGACATGTGGGCTATTCATTTCCTTAATCTTTAGTGTCTTACGTTCTCTCAAACAAATTTAAATTTAAATTGAATATTTTGAATATTATCGAAATTTCAAATTTCCCAATGGACTGATAAATATAAACTAATCATTATCAGGTGATGCCAAGTTGATAATGCTTAACGGCTATACGTTTTTTTCATAACAGTTTATATTAACTTATATAAGGTACGAAAAAACACCCCTATAATTTCATTTTGTTTGTTCCCCTTTGTTGGTTTGGTATTTATCCCAAAACAGATGTTTCCTCCAATAAGAATACAAGGGTTGCCATAATCGTTAACAATATGGCGACTTACATTAACTCACCACTTAAAAACAGGCCGTCTGTTGTTGTGGTTTTGTTGAGTTGGTTGATGAGATGATTCAGATAACGGAGATTGTCGTGAATTTTTGCGTATCAAGTATGAGCATAGAATGACTATAATGGCCGCCACACTTACCACTGGCGAGGAATATGTAATAGTAAAACCATGATTTGAATGCAAATAATTTTGAATTCCATCTATCTTCTGTGACAGCAAGTTTTAATGTAGCGATGTTAGTTCTGTGATTTGAGTTGCATGCTGGTCAGAAGCTTGTGTCAAACTGACGTTTTCCAATAACCTTCTCTTTGTGAATTGCTGCTCTGATAACTCAGAAACTTTTCCAAGGCTAATGTACGGTGATCTTAGTGTGGTTGATAATGATTGTTGACCTGCCACAAGAATGAAATCATGCTTGAGAATTCAGTCTGGCTTAATTGTTAGTAGGCCAGAACCCTCTAAGTTCAGAGGGATGATTTCCCTTTCACAGTCTGCTGTTGCATGCGTCAGTGATGAGGTTGCATAAATCGATTGATTTTGATGAATTAGTGGTACTCAAGTAATATTAGTTGTCAGTCTTTTTAAAGTACAACTAGGCAATGTAACGTTGTTGAATAGGTTAATCTGACATGAACATATCTCTGTCACAAAATTATACCGTAGTTGAACATTATGCAGATGAATAAGCCCTGATTGATAACATCACATGAATTTAGTTGAGATGTTGAAATCAAAAAGTAGGTTCCACGATATGTGTTTATGGCTAATATAAAATTGCATGGGTCTATCATTGGCATACTGCCATTGATCCAGTTGGGAACCGGAACCGCATAGTGGTAACGCTATGCTAAAAACTGCATGATGTTCAATAAGTTCGGCCTTTTTCTTCAATAGCTTGTATAGCTCTAACAAATCGTCGTTATGCACAGCCATATTCTGTTTCCAGTTGTGTAGGAGTTAATAAATGATGAGTATCGGTTAGAGCACCCAAAATAGAAGCTTGCATTCTTTGTAGGTTGTTGGCTAAAAGCGAAAACTGCTTTATCCCTGAGCTGAAGAGTTGATTTAATCTGACCTGGGATAATTCTTCATCAAGAGCATGCTCATTTCGCTCTATGGCGTTCATTTTTGACTGAAGTAGATCCAAGTCTGTCCGTGGAGGTGGAAAGTTTCTGATTGCCATTCACTTGGGAGTGGCCAGAAATGATTCCTTCATTGGGCAGTCCAAGCAGCTCACTACTCCACGCAGTATGTCCTGGGCAATGGCTTTTCGGAAACCTCCGTTAGCTAGCTAGAGTGAGAAGGCGAAACAAATGAGCATCAAATCAGGTTTAGTAGGTGGCTGATGTCATTGAAGCTCATCAAACAATCGGGCATATTATTTTGTCCTTGGAAGGCGGATGAGCCAAATATACGGGCCAACGGCGGATAGAAACTAAAAGAAGAAAATCCACGTTCAACATATCGCATCCTGGTCAGCGTCTGATCCATAATGGGCGGCTGCATCAAATTATACTGGCAGTAGGTAAAATGCAAAAACACGGTGGGCTGGGTTTGCCTCCCGCCACCGTTCATAATGGCAGTGAAAATACGTAAACGAAAAAGAAAACATAAACAACCCCTATTTGTTGACGACTCCCGCAAACGTTATAAGGACCACGATTTACGGATATGCACTTGGAATGTAAGAACTCTATATAGATCCGGTGCAAGTATCCAACTGTCAGATGTCCTCGAAAATTATAAGGCTGACATTACCGCTATCCAGGAAATACGATGGACAGGACATGGCCGCACAAGAAAAAGAAACTGCGATATATACTACAGTTGCCATGGAAGAGAACATGAATTTGGTTGCGGATTTGTAGTTGGCAAACGACTGCGACATCTAGTCTGTAGGTTCAATCCTGTGAGTGAACGTATAGCCACAATCCGCATAAAAGCGAAATATTTTTATATTTCCCTAATTTGTGTGCATGCCCCGACAGAAGAGAAAGATGATGATGCCAAAGACATATTCTATGAGCTCCTAGAGGAAACATATGACCGCTGCCCTGGCCATGACATTAAGATTGTACTAGGAGATTTTAATGCCAAAGTAGGAAGGGAGAATGTGTTTAATCCAACTATTGGCGATTTCAGTCTACATGCTGACAGTTCCGACAACGGTATGAGACTGATTGACTTTGCCGCGGCAAAAAAACATGGTCATTAGTGGTACAAGATTCCAGCATAAAGACATCCACAAGGCTACTTGGGTATACCCTGATCAAAGAACTAAGAACCAAATTGATCACGTGGTAATTGATGGAAGGCACTCATGCAGTGTAATGGACGTACGAGTGATCAGAGGAGCTAACATCGATTCTGACAGCCACAGCCTATTCAAGGAAGCTCTCGCAACTTTTGGCACAGAACCCACCCCCTGCCGATGACGATCCTGATGCGCAGTGGAAACCCATTTCCGACTCTATAAAAACTGCCGCAACAACCGTACTTGGTTTCGAAAAACCGCTTCGCAATAAACCGTGGTACGATGAAGAGTGTCGCATTGCAAATGACGAAAACAACGCTGCACGTATGGTAATGCTTCAGTCAAGTGCAACGCGAGCTGCAACTGAGCGGTATAGGGAGAAAAGAAAGGAGGTAAACCGCCTCTTTAGGCGTAAGAAACGGTAGTGGAGAAAGCGCGAGAGTGAGAAAATTGAGACATACAGAAGGAAGAACAAAGCCCGAAAATTCTACCGAAAAGTTAAAAACGGAACTAATGGACATGGTTCAGGGCCCCCCTTCTGAAAGACAAGGACGAAAATCTCGTCGCAGATGTGCAGAGCATGTTGGGAATATGGAGAGAGCATTTTTCCGCGCTACTAGTACCTGAGATATCCAATGACGATGGGACAATCGATCACAATATGGACGACGACGTCGATTGCACCACTCCTAACCAAGACGAGGTCAGAACAGCTATTGCCCGGCTTAAGAACAACAAAGCCACAGGAGCCGATGGATTACCGGCGGAGCTGTTTAAGGCTAGCGGCGATGAGCTGATAAGGTGCATGCATCAGCTCATTAGCAAAATTTGGTTAGATGAATGCATGCCCGGCGATTGGAGTCTCAGTGTACTATGTCCCATATTTGAAAAAGGTGATCCGAGTATCTGTGCCGATAAGGTTCTATCAAGTATAATGTGCGAAAGACTAAAACGAATTATCGCTGATCTGATTGGACCATACCAGTGTGGCTTTAGGCCTGGAAAATCGACAACTGACCAGATTTTCACGCTACGCCACATCCTGGAGAAGATACACGAAAAACAAATCGACACCTAGCATCTATTTATCGATTATAAAGCGGCCTTTGATAGTCCGATACGGGAGAAACTCTATGAAGCAATGTCTGAACTTGGTATTCCTGCAAAACTCATACGCCTTTGCTGGATGACCTTGACGAACACCAAATCCGCAGTGAAAGTTGGTAAGGATCTTACCGAACCTTTCGAAACTAAGCGAGGCCTCAGGCAAGGCGACACCCTATCGTGCGATCTCTTTAACATCTTAATGGAGATCATTATGAGAAAAGCTGCAGTCAACATGAATAAAACCATCAGCAGCAAAAGTCACATGCTGCTCGCGTATGCTGATGATATAGATATCATTGGGCGCACAATTAGAGAAGTTACTGCGGTTTTTTCGAGAATTGAGAAGGAGTCAGCAAAAGTGGGTCTGACGGTAAATGAGGACAAGACAAAATTAATGGTTTCAACGAACAGGGCCTCCAAGCGATTAGACCAAAGCGTGAACGTTGATAACCGTTATAACTTCGAGGTAGTGGACGAATTTATATACCTCGGATCTGCGTGAACAAAAACAACAACGTCAGCCTTGAGATCAAGCGTAGAATTGTGCTTGCGAATAGATGTTATTTTGGGCTAAGCAAGCACTTTAGAGATAAAGCCCTTTCTCGAGTAACAAAAGTCCAACTGTACCAGACTCTCATTCAACCTGTCTTGCTTTATGGCGCAGAATCCTGGGTCCTATCGCAAGCAGACGAAACATCTGTAGGAGTCTTCGAGAGAAAAATACTCCGAAAAATGTATGGCCCTATAGTGCACAACGGCGAGTATCGGCGACGCATGAATCATGAGCTGTATGAGCTTTATCCTAACATTGACATAGTTAGCGGATCAAGATAACGCGATTGCGCTGGCTAGGCCATGTCAGTAGAATGGATGAAGATGAACCAGCGCGAAGGGTTTTCGAAACCGAACTCGAAGGAAGACGAAAAATAGGAAGACCATGACTCCGCTGGAGGGATCAGGTTGACGAATCCCTGCGTACACTTGGTATTGCCAACTGGAGAAATAAAGCAAAAGATCGAACTGGTTGGCGAAATATGTTATCTTCGTTTTGTAAGGTCCGAGACTGGATAAGTAAATAAGTAAGATCCAAGTTTAATTTAGCTGATGTCAAACCCCTTTTCACGATGTTGATTGTAGAGTTGACGACTGAAGTTGGGTCCTTGAGAAGACGCAACATATGTGATTCATTCTCCTTTAGTTCTAGAAATACATTTCCTTGACATATTCAGAGTCCAGTACACCAAATAATGAATGGGCAATGCTTCCGACGAAATTGACTGCACCTTGTTTGCTTCTCGGCTTCAATAGCAGCTTGTTGTATTAAGTATTAAGGCACAATACGTTAGGTTCCATTTTTTTCCAGAGTTTCAGCAGATAGTTTGTTCCCTTGTCTAAAGAATGTCTATTTTTGGCCCGAATGTTATTTTCAATTGGAGTTCCAAGAACTATTGGGAGTATGAGTAGCATTACCAATACTGTCAGCAATAGTTGATTGCCTGGTTAGCGTATTCTTTTAGCTTTGGGTCCATCTTTTTGTTTTGTGTAGTCTTCAGAACTCGTGGGTGATTGGTCGTCCTCTGGATCAGGATTTTGGATGCTCTCGATGGGTAGTATGGGAAGCCGATGTATTGGGCGTTTGAATACACCTGTGGAAGTTTTTACATCAGCAACCCGTGTAGCTCCATCGTTTCCTTGATACACATGTGTTATCCGTCCTAATGGCTATTTCATAACTGGCGTGTTATCTTCTTTAATGATAACCATATCTCCTGGGGTATTGATTTTTTTTTGTTTAATAATGTCTTAACACTAACTGCTGTCTTTAATTTTTTTAAATATAATTATAATAGTGTTGCAACCCATTATTGAATTTATTTTAACTTTCCATTTCTATTTGTATTATTGCAAATGAGAATTTCAGTGAGTAAACAATATAATTTTGAATTATTTTTAAAAGAAAAATTGAGGTTTGTCCGTTGATTACATTTCAGCCAAAATTTGCAACCACTTCTAGGCAATGAAATACAAAATACTTCCATCTACCCTTCCGCGATCGAAATTTTTCTTTAAATTTGTAATTTCTTCAACTAAAGCGAGGGCATGTGGCGTGTTGAATTTGACAGCTGAAGTGATCAAAAATGTTAGACTGTGTTTTATAAACTGCCCACTAAACAACGTAACTCAATGCAGGTAGTCACGGAACGTTTTATGAACTACCAAAACGACCAAAGTAAAGTAAAGTGACTGATTCACGACTTATAGAATAACACCCATTATTTATGAGCACCTAGAACAAACCAATAACCGGTGTTCTGACCATGGCATTATGATTTTTGTAGGTCATTTTAATGCCAAAATTGCCAAAGAAAATGTCTTTCAACCAACCTCGGTAAATTCAGTCTACATGCCAGCATTTTCGACAACGAAATGATAATGTAAAATCTGTCCCTGCATATAATACGGTTGGCACTGGTACGAGATTGCGACATAAAGACCCACAAGATTGCGACATAAAGACCCACAACATTATTTACTTACTGTTAACACCATAGTGAAGCTACAAAAGTACGTCTCTTTGTAGGCATGGTCGGCAATTTGAAGCATCGTATTTATTTATTTCAAATCCTTATTTACTTCAATTTCATCTACATATAGATATGTTTTTGCCTTCAATAAAATCATTTTTTATATTCATGCGTGATAAGCGTCAATATACATAGGTGGGGACAATCAATAATTTTTCATTCGAAAGACATATTTTTATTTTCGGGACAGATTCATGAATACTCGGCTACGAATTTGTCATGGCATGACTGAATAAGTCATGATAGGGGTGGGCAGCCGAAGAGGACATCTTGGTCCTCCGAGGAAAACTCCGATAATGACGTCATGGCTAAAATCATCGTGGTGTTGTTGAATGTTTTTGTTCGTTTTTTTCAGTTTCTTTTTTATCTAGGCACGAAATATTTAAATTTGCAACCTTAAAGCGGAATGAATCCCCCAAATCCGGCGATATAAGCCGCAGCCATCAGTATTGTGTCATTTCCGCTTTGCCAACACAGAGGTTTGTCACATACGTATAAATTAATAAAAAAAAATTAAAAAAATATTGTTTTTATTAATATCTCGAAAATGCACTGCACGTTTTGCACAAATTCAGATTTTGAGTCACCCACAGTAAATGTTATCCATAACCTTTTTGCATTGGGTAAACTTACAAATATGCAGTGTAAATTTATCTATGGTTTGTCACCGAAATTGCATACGTTTATTGGTAGTATTGCCCAATTATATAGCTGGCCCTATGTGGCCGTCGGTGGTGCCATAGCTAGAGTGCGCGCCTTTTGTACATGAGATCCAGGGTTCGATCCCTACTCTGACCACCTTAAATTTCTTTCGGCGGCGGTCACCTCGCATAGTGACGGCGACACTATCGAGTATTAAGCCGTAAAAATGCTTTTCAAAATACCGTTCGGAACCGGTGTAAAACTGTAGGTCCCAATCAGTGAGTGTAAAACTAGAAAGTACACATCTCACTGATTGTGAGAAGCTCTCCCCAATCCCTTCATGGGATGTTAAGGGACCAATTTTTATATGTTGCCCAGTGCATTGGTTGATATCAGACCATGAATGTTAGTATTATTACACTAGGTTTTTCCTGTGCTTTTACAAAGACGGCTTTTATAGGTCATTTACATGCACTCGATCTTTCAGATCGACTCGATAATCGACAAATCACACTATTATCATGTGCTTTCTCATACATTTTATATACCCGAGATCGAGTAAATTTACCTCGGTATTGTTCTATCATGTCACAATTCATTTGACACATTTTAACCGCAGAGTTGCATACGCACTTTCAGTATGAAACTGTGTGAACATGAAACGGAAATGGTAATGTAAAGGGAACGTACTTCATTGAACATGTACATTAATGACAACACATACAACATGATTGATATAAGAGGTAGTGTTATAAGATTAACTGATTTTACTTTTTTCCTTTATTATCCAAGTAATTACAAAATTTTACAAATAAAGAAATAGAAAAAATTGACTGGCTAAAAGAATTGTATGACACTACTACATACAAATCATCATCCCATTTTACTTGGTATAATTACAGCATGTCATACTGAAAAACAAAACTGGGCTTATATCTAGATTAGGTCCAACTCTCGTATCCGCTCTAAGTTGTTACCATTGATAGAACCTATTATATAGAGGGTAAAAAAAACATTTTGGCGCTCACCCATATTTCCCGAATTACGACCCCCAAAATTTGGATACAACATCTGCTCTATCTACCAAAGTACTTGGCTGACTGGGCCCACATCGATACCGTTGGAAAGCTTATGCAAATACCTTTCGAACAGTATATTAGAAAATACGAACCATTAACCCATTGTAAGCCAATCTATGATATTCGACTTTTAACCACACTTTTTGGGAAAACCCTACTTTCTCAGAATAGTACCGACGGCAAAGGGCTTATTTCCCAGCGCCGTTTCCACCGACCACCGATACCACGCACCTTTATCAAAAATATGACACTTCGTTTGTTCTTCTAACCCCTTAAATACCCGAGACAATGCTGAAAATTTATGGAAAAAAAATAAAAATTTTTTTTTAAAAAAATCGAGCGAGTATCGAGTGATTTTCCCGATTTTGCCACACATCGACTTAAGGTACAGAGGGAATTTTAACCCCCCTGCCTGACTTAGTGCAATATAAATTTAACGATTTTCCAAAAGTTCTACCACACGCAACTGGCGCAAACGTTGCCATATTGATTACAATCGTACTTTCTAAAGAACTTTCGCCAGATAATGCAGTTCAATAAACTTTCAGCATTAATATCTCGATACCTGAACGAGTTATCGAAAATTTGTATTAAATGTTTTCCTCATATCCTATCAGAAAACTAACTTTTCGGATAAATATTTAAAAAAATAATTTTTAAACTTCTACTTCCGATATCTCGATAACTGAGGAATTTATCGAAAAATTTTATTAAGATTTTCTTGTTTTAAATTTACTTTTTTATCAGACAAAATTTACTTTTTTTTAAAAAACATTAAAAAAAATATTCGTTAAATTCAAAAATTAAACATTCAATATCTCGATAACTAAGCAAGTTATCAAAATTTTTTATTTAATTTTTTTGGCTTAGTTTGAGGTCATTTACTCTCAAAAGATATTACCTTGAACAGTTAAGACGATTCCACAAATATCAACCCTACAGCACGTTCCAACTTCGGGAGTCCATAACTCCAAAAATAGGGGTCTCCGCCAATTTTTTTAACTTTACTTCTTTTACTTAGAATTATGTGTTCTATCTGCCAAAAAAAAACGTTTTTTTTGACAGTTGGAGCTATAGTAGATCTGTTCCCAAAACTGTCAAAACTAAATCGAGTAAAATTGCATGTAAATACCTCTTTGTCGTAGAATTATAATCACGACATTATCATGATAAATGAGTGCATGTAAACGCGCTATTATTATTGCTGTCGCATTTAGTTTTTTGATTTGGAATAGCGAACGTTCTCCGACACCTGATTTCGGTGAATAAAATAATGCAACCTAACATGTATTGTATAGCTTGATGCAACCCTGGATGTTGGGTTGCAATTTTTTTTTGTCCAAGACAACTGTCAACAAGACAACTGTCAAACAGACAAAAAACAAAAATTTACAAGTCATCGGTAATTGGGAATAATTCCGATTTTGCAACAAAATTAATAAAACTTCGCAAATAAAGGATAGAATATTGAAATTAAAACAAAGAAATCTTCTAATTTCTATAAATACGAACAAAAAAATATTGGAGATGACCGCTACTTTGGAAGATAAGTCTATATGGGACGATGGTGAGGAATTGGGCGAGGAAGTTTTGCGTATGTCCACGGATGAAATTGTAAGCAGGACTCGCTTGATGGATAATGAAATTAAAATCATGAAGAGTGAGGTTATGCGAATAACTCATGAAATACAAGCTCAAAATGATAAAATCAAGGATAATACAGAAAAGATTAAAGTAAGTTATCGATGGCGATTTAAGGAGAGAAGTTTGTTTAAATTTTGCCCATTTTAAGGTTAACAAAACACTTCCGTACTTGGTGTCCAATGTTATTGAACTATTAGATATGGAGGCGCAGGAGGATGAAGATGATGGAGCTGTGCAGGTTTTGGATAACCAACGCAAAGGCAAATGTGCTGTGATTAAAACTTCAACACGTCAAGCGTACTTTTTGCCAGTCATTGGTCTAGTAGACGCTGAAAAGCTAAAACCTGGTGATTTAGTGGGTGTGAACAAAGATTCCTATTTGATACTGGAAACACTGCCCGCGGAGTACGATGCTCGTGTTAAGGCTATGGAGGTCGATGAACGTCCCACAGAGCAGTACTCTGATATCGGTGGCCTTGATAAACAGATTCAAGAATTGATTGAAGCTGTTGTCCTACCTATGACTCACAAGGACAAATTCAAAAATTTGGGTATTCAACCACCAAAAGGAGTTCTTCTATATGGCCCTCCCGGTACTGGAAAGACTCTACTGGCCCGAGCTTGTGCCGCTCAAACAAAGTCTACGTTCTTAAAATTGGCTGGTCCACAGTTGGTGCAAATGTTTATAGGTGATGGTGCCAAACTGGTACGCGATGCCTTCGCGTTGGCCAAAGAAAAAGCGCCAGCTATTATTTTTATTGATGAATTGGACGCCATCGGCACAAAACGTTTCGACTCCGAAAAGGCTGGTGATCGTGAAGTACAACGTACCATGTTGGAGTTGCTGAATCAACTGGATGGCTTCAGTTCCACCGCTGACATAAAAGTCATTGCCGCCACAAATCGTGTTGATATTTTGGATCCTGCCCTACTACGTTCGGGACGTTTAGATCGAAAAATTGAATTTCCTCATCCCAATGAAGAGGCGCGTGCACGGATCATGCAAATTCATTCACGCAAAATGAATGTTAGCAGCGATGTTAATTTCGAGGAATTGGCCCGTTCCACCGATGACTTCAATGGTGCCCAATGTAAAGCGGTTTGTGTTGAGGCAGGTATGATTGCTTTACGTCGATCAGCTACACAGGTGACACATGAAGATTTCATGGATGCCATTATGGAAGTGCAGTCCAAGAAGAAAGCAAATTTGAATTATTATGCTTAGTCTAACAAAAAAAGGACAATATTTATATTTTTAACATTTAAAGAAACTCCAAACATTTATTGTCTCCCCGTAATCTAAAACTTTAAATTTAATTAAAAGGATTTAAAAAAAAATTAATAACTAATAATTTTTTAATTAAAATATATCAGTTGTACAACGAATACTGCGTCATCGAAATGAAGTTAACGTGGACGTTATCATAGCGCAACTACTCGAAATTGTACTCGATTGTTAAACTGTTATCGTAAACAAACAAACACTATGTTCTTGGTGCGCCCCATCCTTTTTTCGAAGCTGAGTATATAGCTCAAAGTGCAGCTACAACAGAGGCTTTATGGTTAAAAGGAATTTTAGAAGATATGAAAATTGAACCAATTCTGATGATTTTTCTTTTCTCATACGTAGTTAAAGACAATGAATAAAAAATAAATAAATGGTTTCCCATTACATCCCATGAAGGGACAGGGGAGAACTTCTCACAATCACTGAGCTGTGCTCTTTCGAGTTTTCTCTCACTGATTGGGACCTACAGTTTTACACCGATTCCGAACGGTATTTTGAGAAGCTTTTTCATGGCTATATACTCGATAGTGTCGCCGTCACTATGCGAGGTGACCGCCGCCGAAAGAAATTTTTTAAGGTGGTCAGGGCAGGGTTCGAACCCAGGATCTCATGTAGAAGAGCCGCGCACACTGACCATTGCACCACCGACCACATTGAATACCTTCCTTTAAATTTTATTTCAAACCGTCGTGGTCCTTGACGTAATGGTCGATATTTGTTGGTCTCCGTCCAATTTTTTATATTGCGCTGTTATAATATCCTTCAGAACGGTAAACATCGACTTTAGTTTTTCCCGATAGATATAAAAGTTTTTGTTTTGTCATTTTGATTAAGATGTAATAGATTGTAATAAACAAACGCTCCCTACAAAAAATCATCGCTTACTTTAAAAATAATCTCAAGATGTCTAGCTTCCATTTCCATTTTAAAATTCTGCAATCGGGTACAAATTGCAAAAGATACAGGCTGCTGAATATGGAACTTTTAGTGCCTTTAAAAAAGTGATCCGGAGTGTATGTTACAATTGTTTGAGTGAGAGAGGGCATTGAATTGAGCACTTTTTATTTAAACACTCTTATATTGGAAATCATGTTTTCAGTGAATTTATATGTTTAAGATGTTTATTTATAAAAATAATTGATCACTCTGTTTGTGACATCCAACCCAATAAGTTTAATAAATACATAAGTTTTATAAAAAAAAACAAGCATATTGGACTCATCTTCCGATTCCGAAGATGATAAATATAAAAAAACATTGGATCCATTTTAATGAAAAGTTTTCTGTATTTTCACAACAATCTTCACATTTTAACTCGATTTTTTTTTATTTTGTTCTCCTTTTTACAGCAATGTAAAAAATTTTAGTAGTCACCACACATTACGGTCGATTACCGTGAACCACAAAATGTCAGCTGTCGAAAATGTCCTCTACCTGCATGTGAACTCGACGTCGGGAGCTGTGATTTGCCCCCTGTACGTAATCAATTAAATGTGTGATAACAGAACACTGTTTTTACTTATATCGAATGTTTAATTTCGGTATTATGTATTTGCTTGCTAAAGTTCATTTAGTTACCTCAACTGCATGTCGTAAAATAGAGAACAGGGGTCCAATAATCGCATCCGTTTCGTATAGTAATCGGTATTTTGGAAGTCCGATAAAATGCAAATTTGAATTAGAATTTAAGAAATAAAGTTGTATGAATCAAGTTAATAGAGGTATAGGATTCCATCAATATTAATTTTTGAAAGTTACAATTGAGTTCTCATTAAAATCAGTTTCCTAATAGTGATAACGATACAAAACGGACGCGGTAATTGTTTAGTTTCATAGACTTTCGGTATGCATTTGAAACCTTGTTACGGGTGCAAGCTTCGTTATTGGCCAGGCGCTATATCGTCACCTAAAATGCCCAAAGACGTAACGCTCATTTTCAAAATTTTACAGAAGCAAAAAACCTTATAAAATCCAATGTATTTCAGTTCTAAACGCGTTCATTCCACAGCTTACCTTAGGAACTTGGAAGTCTACTATTTTGTACATATATATTTTAGCGCGTAGTATTATATTCAATCAAAAAAACAGTATTTATTTTTTGAGGGTTACGTCTTTGGGCATTTCAGGTGACGATATACAGATATGACTACGGTCGATCTTTCGTCCTATTTGTTAAAAGTTGCGGTACATACAGCACACAGCGTTTGGAAATCGGAATCAGTATTAATACTGTACAAGAATAAGTCGAAATGCAGTTCTTAGCTAAGTTTCATATATTTCTGTTTTAAATGCTTTTTTAATGAATGTTACGTTTTGTTTATCAATGCATAAACGGCAAAATACATTATTTTCCTAAAATACGTCTTCTTCACAGAAAGTTTAGAGGATCTCTGCAATAATGAAAAAATTACTATAAATTAAGAAACATAAATACGCAAAACTTTTCCTCAACTTACACAACAGTTAGTCGAAACCACAGAAATATAGGAATATGGAGCTAAACAGAAGGTGACAACTTTGTTGACTTAAAAAGCTACAATGTTTTGGATTTTAATCGGTCTTAGGCGTAGAGAGGTCATAAAACAATTTTGCCATGCCACCGATGCCAACCAAACTGACGGCCACAGTAACACGATACAAGACTTGATCCATAGCTCCACCCTTCAAGAACACTGGCTTTCCATCATCCTTTTGGAACTTTTCTTGGACTTTTTTTAACTCAAAATAGCCTTTTTCGATTTCAGCCTTGGCGGCACGCTGAGTGCCAGATGTGGTGAAGCTGCGTACAACGACCTGAAAATAGAAAAAAAAAATAAAGGTTGAGATATATAACCTCTTACGTAATGTTATGAGTGTTAACAATATATATTTGACTTACAAAATAATTGGAGTATTTAAATGCGGACAAACATTTTAAGGAGTATCTAGCATTCGCATTCTACTTACTCTGGATAAGTTCAACATTTTGTTAGATATTTTGTAGCGATTTTCTTTGGCAGATCTCGTATTTATTGCTGCTTCGTCTAGCAAAAAATTCACATCGATAAATATAGAAACGTCATAAATGTGACAGTTGCTGGATCAAAATTGAAGAGGTGTATTTGGAAGTTATGTTTCCAGGGTTTCCAGAATCAAATGGTATGGAACGGAATGAACTGAATGGTACAACAAGAGAGACACCGTTTAGATTATGCGTTTTACCCGCGGCTTTCACCCAAGACTTTCGAGTTCGTTTGGCAACTGGTGGGAAGAAACAAGAGTTCTAGACAAACACGCACGCATGGTACAATAATATATACATGGTAATAAAAGCTCACTACTTCTACACAGTATGTCCTGGGCAATGGCTTTATCGGAAACCTCCGTTAGCTAGCTACAGTGAGAAGGCGAAACAAATGAGCAGCCTGATTGGTTATGCGATCACTGATATGTCTCAGGCTTAGTAGGTGACTGATGTCACTGAAGCTCATCAAGCTATCGGGCATTTTCTTTTGTCCTTAGAAGGCGGATGAGCCAAACACATGGGCCAACGGCGGATAGAAACCGAAAAATGAAAATCCAGGTTCGACATATTGCATCCTGCAGGTCAATTCTGTAATTCTCGTAGCTAATTCTCTATCTCGATCGCTAAAATGCTAAACAAAATTTAAGGCGAATTTCTTAGCGATGTCGCTAAATCCGAATTCTGGTACTGTAGTCGCTTAGCTAAATGTTACTATTTTCGCCGTAGCTAATTTGCTAAAAGTAGTCTAGACTTCTTTCTAACTCTGCTTTGATAAAATGCCTTTAGAAAGAGACAAATATATTAAGCACACATTTGCCGATTTATATTAGTGTTGCCAAGCCTTATAGTTTATTTTCCTCAACAAAATCTTACAAATAACTTGCAAATCGTGAATTTTTAAAAGAACATTTGAAAGTTCTTGTCAAAATATATTTAGATTTTGCAACATACGCGAATTATTTTGCCGAAAAACCACCAATTATTGATATCGCTCTAAAAGGTTGCAAAACATGGCAGCTCTATAAAGGCTTTGTTATATTCGGTAGAAAAAGTTAAACAAACATACAGTTTGTGAATATCGTGTTGTGACAAAGATTTATATAAAAAAGAAATATAAGCGCTTTAACCAACGACGTCTAATATCAAGATTAATTAGACTGAATTTAAATCTAAAAGTATTTTTGTTCAACTTGCCTTTTAGCGACTTCAATTGTTCGTTGCTAAAAGTTTTAAATTTAAAAGACAATTGACAGCTGTTTACTCGTTAGAGAATACAAACTAAGCGAATTTTAGCGATGACAACAAACGCAAAAATTACGACGAATTCAATTTTTAGAGATAGCTAAATTTAAATACCATGTTACAGAATGGCATTCGTAGCTAAAAATCGCTAAAATGATTTTAGATGCTTTTAGCGATGGAGATTAAGCGTTAGCAAGTTACAGAATAGACCCGCTGGTCAGCGTCTGATCCATAATGGGCGGCTGCAATCATTACTGGGTGGACTGGGTTTAATAATGGCAGTGAAAATACAAGAACGAAAAAGAAAACATAAACAGCCCCTATTTGTTGACGACCCCCGCTAACGTTATAAGCAACCAATTGGCAGATGTCCTCGAAAGTTATAATGCTGACATTACCGCTATCCAGGACATGCGATGGACAGGACATGGCTGCACAAGAAAAAGAAACTGCGACATATACTACAGTTGCCATGAGAAAAAACATCAATTTGGTTGCGGATTTATAGTTGGCAAAAGTCTGCGACATCAAGCCTCTAGGTTCAATCATGTGAGTGAACGAATAGCCACAATCCGCATTAAAGCGGAATGTTTTTATATTTCCCTTATTTGTGTGCTTGTCCCGACAGAAGAGAAAGATGATGATGCCAAAGACATATTCTATGAGCTCGTACAGGAAACGTATGACCGCTGACCTGGCCACGACATTAAGATTGTAATTTCAGTCTACATGCTGACAGTTCCGACAACGGTATGAGGCTGATTGACTTGGCCTTGGCAAAAAAACATGTACCTCGTTTCTGTAGTTCTCGCATCGAAAAGTTTTCAAATGAAACATATGAATTGAAACAAAAACGCTACGAATCGATACAAAAAATCGCTTCTGACGTGTAACTGTTTCTACAACATTTGTTTTGCGAAAACTTTCTGTGACGTACTGCTTTTTTCATGCTTATGCTGTGTGTTCATCGAGCCAAATAATTTTGATTGACTAAAATTTTGACATTAGCCCTGGGGCTAGTGAAAATTTGTAGTCTAAATTTTAACGTTTGTCGCATGGTACAATAATATGTTCATGGTAAAGTCGTAAGAACAGCTGTTTTCATTTTTTTCATGAGGTTCTTCGCTTCGGCTGTCACACTCACATGTATTTTGTTTTTGTACTCTTTTGCATTCTTGTGTTGTTGGTATGAATTTATGTAGACTTTGACAGCTGAAGAGAATAGAACAAAACCAAAATACCTGTTGTTGGTGCCTACAACAACAACAACGCGCGCTGCTATTACCATGAAGATATTATTGTACCATGGTTTGTCGTTTATCCAGCATTTGCTCGGAAACATGGTAATATCAGCAGGTGTTGTTGTAGTTGTAGGCACCACCAACCGGCATTTTGTTTTTGTCTCATTCGCTTCAGTTGTGAAACTCTACACAAATACATACCAATAACACAAAAATGCAAACGAGTACAAAAATAAACTACATGAGTTTGTCAACTAGGACAGGTCTATTTTACGGCTTACACTTCAAAAACAAAAATTTTTTGAGGGGGCAGAACACGTTATTTTACGCAAAAAAGTAAAATAACAAAATCCGGGCAAATGCATTGTTTCGGAGTTATGGTCTCGGAAATTTCGGATGTGTGATAGGGTAGTGGGATTAAAGTAGATATTGATATCATTACTTTTTTGTATAAGAGAATTCAAAATAAACTCAAAAAATTAGCTAGCATTTCTCGATAACTCGCTTAGTTATCGAGTTATGGGATGTTGCAATTTGGAACAATTATCTAATTTTTTTTCAAAATTTCAACATCCGATAACTAAGTGAGTTATCGAATAATGATATAGAGGTTTCTGCGTGGCCGGGCTAAGGGACTTTCTCCTCTGGGGTAGGCCCAACACTGGCTTCTGTATATTATGGGATTTTCTCCTCCTCTAATCTATAATTTTTCAAAATTTCAACTTACGGGGGTCCATAACTCCGATACTATGCATTTGCCCCGATTTTGTTATTTTACTTTTTAACATGATCTACGCAGTAACCCGTATAATAGACATAAGCCCAGGGAACAATTGTGACAGGGAGATACTTGTGGAAAAACGCAAATATAAAACAATAAGAGCATACCTCACGCCTTCTTCTCTGTATTTGATACATCACATACATCCTTTGCCGTAATCGCAATTTATTCATTTTGTGTTTAATTTGAATAAAAGTAGCGAAATATTTTATAATAAGTGCAAGCACATGCATTTTCAGCTGTCAAAATTTTGATTTCCATTTCACACAGCAAAATCGGAATTGTATCTTCACCACACAAAAATAAATTCAACACAATTTACCACGACCGAAATATTTTCGATGAACACACAGCCTTATTGGAAAAATGTGAGAAAAACTGTTTCTAACAAGTAGGAAGTCGAAACAATTAAAATTTGAAACGTCAAAAATACACACAAATTAAAACGGCGCGAGTTTTTGATATTGTTTCTACAAAAAGGCTTTTTAAGCATTTCTATTTTAAGTGGAGAAGATAAGAATTGTATCATTTTTGTTCCCTGCACTATAATCATAAGACAATGGGCCGTGTCATGGTACAATAAGTTCATGGTAAAGTCGTAAGAACAGCTGTTTTCATTTTTTTCATGAGGTTCTTCGCTTAGGCTGTCACACTCACATGTATTTTGTTTTTGTACTCTTTAGCATTCTCGTGTTGTTGGTATGCCTTCGTGTAAAGTTTGACAACTGAAGCGAATAGAACAAAAACAAAATGCCTGTTGTTGCTGCCTACAACAGCAACAACGCGCGCTGCTATTACCATGTAGATATTATTGTACCATGGGCCGTGTGAATAAAAATGTATTTCTAGCTAAAACTAGCAAATTTTAACTTTAAACTAGTTTTAAGGTGAATAAAATATTCAGATAAAGCTAGTGTTTTCTTCAGTCTAGCACTTACTAGTTTTTCCAGCGATTGCTGTAAATATGTTTGAATAAAAGCTAGTAAGTACTTAAAATTACTAGCTTAAACTTGAATTTGTGTAAGCAAGTCGTTGAGGTGCTGGAAAAAGTGCAGGTTTATTTGTTTTTATTTAAATATGGGTGCATTTATGGACGTTCGGCAAAAAAACAATACCGTTTGCGGACACATTCTCATCCAGCAGACTATTTCAATTTATATAGGTTTAAAAAATACATTTTTTGGAGGAAATCCATGAAAAAAGAGGAGCGTCATTGTCACAAATGAAACGGATGGAAATATTTCTGCGATTTCTAAGCGATCCGGGCGAATTGCAAAAGAAGAAGGAATACATCGCACAACCGTTTGTCAGTGAAAATGGTTTTAGAAATGAAAATGGTTTTCCTTGCACTATTGGGGCTATAGATTGCACGCATATTGCAATACAAAAACCACCTAATCTTGGCGATGAATACATTAACCGGACGGGTTTTTGCAGCATCAACGTTCAAGCCACCTGCAATGCTAATGAGGAATTCACTTCAATTGATTACAACTTGCCAGGCTCAGTGTCAGTGCACGATAGTCGAATTTTAAAGCGATCTCGTATTTTCACTTATATGAATAGTCAGCGCAGCGATGCAATCATTTTAGGCGATATCGGCTATGGCATTCGACCATGGCTATTATCACCATTTAAAAACCCAACGAATCCGCAGGAAAATAGTTTCAACAAAATACACGCAAAAAATCGTGTTATAATAGAGCGTTGCGATTCCCCATTTTGCAATACAAAGTGCGTGTAAGTCTGGAAAAAGTTGCAGCAGTAATTGTAAGCTGTGCGGTCCTGCTCAAACTGTTTTTAATATTGTTCATGCAGTGAAGTTAATAATAAATCAAAAATAAAAATAAAAAAATTTTCCACTATTCTTGTCGCCCACCGTGATACAAATTCAAATGATCTACACAAACTGATAGTGTTACCAAATTTTTTACCATATGTTTTGCTAAGAATTTATATGCAAAATATCCATAGTTTTAAACAGAGGCAACTCTGAAACAATTTCTGTCTGCTGATTTTGCAGCCGCATATGTTTCAATTTTCCAGTACTAGCTATCGCTTTTCAGTACTAGCACTAACAAAGATTTATTCACACTTTTGTAGCAAAAGCTAGTGCAAGTACTTAGTTCTATATAGTATAAACTACCTTTTTATTTATTTATAAATAAATATAAAAAATATTAATAAATATATCAATTAATTTTTCCAAAATTTTACAGAGAAATCTAAAAAGCAAAGAGAAAATACAGAAAATACAGTTTGGAGAGTTAAATTCCAACACAAACTGTAAGGAGCAGTGGGAATCCCTTAAAACAACTGATGTTTGTTATTCTTTTTCACACTAGATTATTTTGTTTGTTTATATTTTGTTATTACTTGACAGCTTTCTTGGAATATTCCAATAAAAACACGTCATCAGTGCTGCCTCTTTTCGCATTGATATTCTGAAACACTTTTTACTCAGAAATCGAGATACGATGGAATTTTTTGTTTCATGCTTAATGTGAATACCATGGTATAATTATCTATTAGGTAGTCGCATTAGCAATTCCGTGACCAATTTTATAAGCTTGTCTTACTTGATACAAAGTCTATGCCATTAAATTGCATTTTGATTGAAATTATTTGAATTTTATTTATTTATTTATTTATCTCACAGCTACAATCCTCAATAGGATACAGCCGGTAATATTTTTTCAACAACGTTATAAAATTTATATTATATACGTAGTAGATATAACATATAATACTTAATAAAGTTAAAATACATTTAACATAAGAAAAAGAGTAGAGTAAAATTCAAAATAATATGAAGAAATTTTGTATAATTTAAAAATTTAAAAAAATAAAAATATAAATATAAAAATATTAACATAAAATAATTAAAATGAAACAAAATAGTTAAAAAATAATACAAAATACAAAAATGAAAAATAACATAATTTTTTTGAGATAAAAAATAACAATACAGGAGCTGGGACAGGAACATCTGGAACATGAGAAACAGGAACAGGAACATCAGGTGGAGTAGAACAACAGGGGGATGAGCAGGAACAAGAGAAATGGTAAACAAACTCCACAAATTTTAGTGGAATGATTCACAGGAACTTTAGGATAAAATCATAGGAGATAACATAGGCAGTCACATCTGGAGCAGGAACGTCGCAACAATATGTGTGGAACGATAAACAGGAACATAAAAATAACATAATTTGAGATAAACAGGAAGAGTAGGGACTTGAAAATCTGGAACATGAAGATGAGGGACATGAATGTCAGCATCTGGCGTCAACCGCTAATGATCCATCCACCTATTCAGCGTCAGCTACAATTCATTTGTAGAATTCAGAATTTATAATAAGATTGTTTATCAGAGGAAAATGGTTGGCAACACAAGCTGGATAATAGTTCCCAAACAAAATCGAATTTGACAGCTTACCCATGAAAAAGATGAAAAAATCACAAATCAGCTGGACTGAAGCGTTTAGCCGATAGATAATTTTACCATGGTGAATACTTTTTTTATTCGAGAACTACAGAAACGAGGTAATGGTCATTAGTGGTACAAGATTCCAAATTGAACCAAATTGATCACGCGATAATTGATGGAAGGCGTACGAGTGATCGGATGGATGTACGAGTGATCAGAGGACCTAACATCGATTGTGATCGCTACCTGGTAGCACAAGATTAAATAGAGAGAAAATCGTACGAAACCAGACGCAGAGAAAGCTAGAAAAGCTCGAATTGCTAGAGGTAGCCACAGCCTACTCAAGGAAGCTCTCGCAACTTTTGGCACAGAAGCCACCCACTCCCGATGACGATACTGAAGCGCAGTGGAAACCCATTTCCGACTCTATAAAAACTGCCGCAACAACCGAATTTGGGTTTTGAAAAACCGCTACGCAGCATACCATGGTACGATGAAGAGTGTTGCATTTCAAATGATGAAAAGAACGCTGCACGTATGGCAATACTTCAGTCAATTGCAACGCGAGCTTCGACTGAGCGGTATAGGGAGAAAAGGAAGGAGGTAAACAGTCTCTTTAGGCGTAAGAAACGGAGTAGAGAAAGCGCGAGTGAGAAAATTGGGACATAGAGAAGGAAGATCGAAGCCCGAAAATTCTATCGAAACGTCAAAAACGGAACTAATGGGTATGGTTCAGGGCCCCCTTCTGTAAAGACAAGGACGAAAATCTCATCGCAGATGTGCAGAGTATGTTGGAAATATGTGCGAAATACTACACCCAATTATCACTGACCTGATTGGACTATACCAGTGGGGCTTTAGGTCTGTAAAATCGACAACCTACCAGATGTTCACGCTACGACACATCCTGGAGAAGACCCATGAAACAAATCGACACCTATCATCTATTTGTCGATTATAAGGCGGGCTTCGACAGCCCGATACGGGAGAAACTCTAGGAAGCAATGTCTGAGCTTGTATTGCTGCAAAACTCATACGCCTTTCCGCAGTCGAAACTAAGCGAGGCCTCAGACAAGGCGACACCCTATCGTGCGATCTCTTTAACATATTAATAGAAATTATTATGAGAAAGCTGCAGTCAACATGAATAATACCATCAGCAGTAAAATTCACATGCTGCTCGCGTATGCTGATGATATAGATATCATTGGGCGCACAATTAGAGAAGTTACTGCGGTTTTTTCGAGAATTGAGAAGGAGTCAGGAAAAGTGGGTCTGACGGTAAATGAGGACAAGAAAAAATTAATGGCTTCAACGAGCAGGGCCTCCACGTGATTAGACCAAAGCCTGAACGTTGATAACTGTTATAATTTCGAGGAGGTAGACAAATTTATATACCTCGGATCTGCCGTAAACATAAACAACAACGTCAGCCTTGAGATCAAGCGGAGAATTGTGCTTGCGAATAGATGTTATTTTGGGCTAAGCAAACACTTTAGAGAAAAAGCCCTCTCGAGTAATAAAAGTCCAACTATACTAGACTCTCATACAACCTGTCTTGCTTTATGGCGCAAAATCCTGTGTCTTATCGCAAGCAGACAAAACATCTGTAGGAGTCTTCGAGAGAAAAATACTCCGAAAAATGTTTGCCCCTATATCCCGACATTGACATAGTTAAACGGATCAAATAACGCGATTGTGCTGGCTAGGTCATGTCAGTAGAATGTATGAAGACTAACCAGCACGAAGGGTTTTCGAAACCGAACTCAAAGGACGACGAAAAATAGGAAGACCAAGAATCCGCTGGAAGGATCACGTTGACGAATCCCTGCGTACACTTGGTATTGCCTACTGGAGAAATAAAGCAAAAGATCAAACTGGTTGGCGAAGTATGTTATATTAATTTTTAAGTAAGTAAGTAAAGTAAATAATATTATTTTTAATTTTTTTTTCCCAAATTTTAATGCAATAAACATTTATTTTGATAAAGAAATTACACATTTTCCTAAAGTTTATCAAGTCATTTATTTATTTAAAATTAATTATAAGGACAAAAATAATGCAAAACAAGTAATTATGAATTGGGAGTCCTTCATATTTTTATCATTTAAATCGAGACAATAAAAATTAAAATTTAAACAAAAATAAAAAGTTACTTAAATCTATTCAATTTAAAGATAAACAAAAATCAAGTAATTATCTGATATAAAAAGAGTTGAGAAAGAACAAAAAGCAAAGATAATTGAGAGAGACAATATAAAATTAAGATTGGGATTTTAGTAGTTCCAGAAGAAATATTTTAAAACTGCTAGCATTATTAACGAGTCGGATATGTGTAGGTACGGAGTTGCATAGTCTAATGGCGTTAATGAAAAACAGTCTACTTGAATTGACGTATTTATATACAAAAATCAAGTAATTATCTGATATAAAAAGAGTTGAGAAAGAACAAAAAGCAAAGATAATTGAGATAGACAATATAAAATTAAGATTGGGATTTTAGTAGTTCAAGAAGAAATATTTTAAAACTGCTAGCATTATTAACGAGTCGGATATGTGTAGGTACGGAGTTGCATAGTCTAATGGCGTTAATGAAAAACAGTCTACTTGAATTGACGTATTTAAGTCCGGTAAAATAAGCATTTTGCATCTGGAAGAAGTACCAATTGTTTGTTTTTAATAGAGATACTGAGGTGTTTTATTAATAAAGATTCTGTGTAATAGCGCGTTTACATGCACTCTTTTATCATATCATGATAATGTCGTGATTATCATTCTACAGCAAAACGGGTTTTACATGCATTCGTGATTATCATTCTACTGTAGCATTCAACCAGTGCTGGTTATCTGATCTGGACATAGCGTCTTCATAATTTCTTAGATTGTCATTAAATTAAACTTTATATCCGTACTTTTTAGTACGACTTGCTCAAAAGTGGAAAGTTTTCGAGGCAAATTTGCTGCGCATGGAGAAACGTGCAAACTTTTGACATTTCTTTGTCAGCTGACTAGGATGGATAAATAAGGTGATAGCACTAGAACAGTAGAAAAAGTACACATACATAATACATGCAATTGCTACTGCTACCACCTTATGTATCCATCTTGGTCAGCTGATATGGTTTTGAGCACAACTACGCTGAGCAACTTTACCTGGTGCCTCATGCAACGGTGCGAGGGAAACTTGCGCTGAGCAAAAGTTCTCGGCTTTCACGTTTGCCCACTGACTTTTGTCTTGTTTTGTGTGGCGACTGAATGTCAAAAATGTGGTCTTGATCTGCCAAAATTTCATCACATGAATCCGCACAGCAAAATGACAAACTTTTATCTACCAGACTACAATTTATTCACCCAATTTTATCACGGACTAAAAGAGTTCAGCCTCTATACTAAATTCATCTATGGCCTTGACTGGGATTAGTAAAAGAGTAAAAACATGTTTATACTGCATTCGAAATCTAGAGATATCTAGATTTCGTGGCATAAACATCTGATTTTTCATACACTAATCAGGCCACGAAATCTAGATATCTCTAGATTTCGAGTGCATTATAAACATGTTTTTATAAGAAACATCAATGAGAGTTACAAAATGACTACACAGCACCTAGTGGCAGTACTTGAAAACGCCTGTGCGATATCTACTTATTTCCTTTATCTGTGGTGTATTGTAAGAAAAAATTGAACGTGTAACACTCCAGTTAAAGGCCCATATTCTTACGTAATCAGTTGATTTTTATTTATGTTTGATCTGACTTTAAATACGAAAAAGTTTTTCCATAGAAAAACACATACGTAGAAGGTCTTATTCGCTCAATAAATTAAACGTCATAGGTACGATGGAAAGTAAACATTGGATGGTAGAAATATGGGTTCAATAATACCAGATAGTGGTAATAGTATACAGCGATCAACATAGGAACAACAACCGAATTTCGTGTTTTTGTGGCAAACTAGTTGTGTTAAATACAATACAAATGTATACCAACGATAAAACTCAATAAAAAAGTGCAAAATATATTTAAATTTTTCAGTTCTACACCAAAACGACAGGAAAAAGTTAAGTGAACATATTTTGTAATTCCACCTGGTGTAAGATAATTTTAAATTTAATTGCTCTCATTTCCACAAACCTGCGATGAGAGTGTGAAATGAAACGTCAGATGAGAGAATAAGTTTATCTAGGTATGTATTAGTCTATGAGTTTTTCAGTTCTTTGTCAAATAATCTTACTACCATGTGGCAACAGTGGAAAATGCTACGAAAAATAACCGGTATTCATACATTTATCGGCTAATCGTTACAATGCATCAAACTGACGCCATTTGCAAAACAAAAGTGGAATACAAAATATTTAATGAAATTTTTGAATTTTTTATTAAATACGAAAAAAGTTTTTCAGTGCTTTCTCAAATAATTTTACTACCATCCGGCAACAGTAGGAAATGCTATCGGCTAATAGTTACAATGCTTCAAACTGACGCCATTTGTTGTTCTTTTTGTTTTCTATCAAAATCATATGGACACTTGATCATAGTTTAAATGCCCGACTTGTTCTGTTTAATTAGCAATCAACTATTAACCTAAAAAAATAATTCAGAGTTTAAATAATGTTTGATCGTTGATCAAAGATGATTGACCAGTCAAACATTGGGCCTAAAATGCCCAATTTTGGGAGTTTAAACCGCAATTAACTATAAATTCAGAGTTTAAAATATGGTTGATTGTTGATCAAACATGAATTCCACTCAAAAATTAGGCCTAAGTTTCAGTTGCTGAAATATCAAATGATAAAGCTCACAATTATGTAACATATCTCTGTAAGATCAGATTGTATTTTTGGATTAATAAATATTTTGAATGTTTTTACCATATTATTTTTGTGATCTTTGGAACTCAGAGATGAGTTGACATAAAGTCCCAAATACTTGAGCTTTTGGACTTACTGTAAAGCTGTGATTCCAAGATGATTATGTTCATTTCATTGCCATATGTTATCTAATTCCAACGAAATTATCAAATTTCGACGAAATTACAAAAATTGTTCATAATCATACGGTGTAGATACTTTATGGTTAGCAAAACGTGGTATTGGGGTTGCGGTGTATTTTCGTACCATGCCAGCAATACAAGCAAACTATAATGTACAAAAGTAAACTTTATTTGAATTTGACAGTTGGCCTGTGCATCGTCGTGGGAAAGGTTAAGTATACTGTGTTTGTAACACCGCCTCTAGTAGTTGAAACATCATGACCACCCACAAATTAGGAAGTATGTAGAACAAGGAGAATCAAAACAAAAATAAACCAGCGCACCTAATATGAAAGCAGGCTGGCAATAAACAAATAGCAAACCTTTGGGAAAAGCAGAAACCGGCTTTGTCTTTGGCAAAAAAAGTAAATATAAACCAAATGTATCAGAAGTTAGAAGAATCAAAACCGCCTGTAACGTTAATCGGAAAATATGTGAAAGTATTTGTTGTTGTTGGGCTCTACTGGTATGTTGAGACTATGGTCAACTATGGTCAAGGGCGTGGATGCGTCATGACTAACCTGAGCAACTGGTTGTGACCACAAACCTATGTACTCAGTTAAAGTAGGACTCAATATATAAAATAACACATTTTATTTTGCATATAAGATTTAAGTCGGGAGGTGGAACTAAAATACGGGTCAATCACGCAAGAAGCGGGACCGTTGGTCACGTTAGTCATGACGGGTTGGCCGTCCGTTGTTTCTTTTACGTTTCTAAATAGTCAGATTAATTTATTCTATTGTTTTGTTACCCATTAGGATTATTTCAATCTCAACCGTATTTGTTAATAAACATTTATTAAGCAGCGACAGTGTCAAGTTGGATGCTCCACTCTTTGTCACCTGGTTCCAGTGTGTAGTCAGTGCCACGATATGCTTCATAATCAGTCGCCTGTCGAAGCTACGTCCAACGTTAATAAAATTCCCTGAGGGCAATCCGTTGGATATACACACATTTCGTAAGGTTAGTGTAAAACTAGCATAAGATAAAGATCTTCCCGATAAGATATTTTAATTTGCTTCTGTAAGTACAACTTGAGGTAGACTATTGCATATTCGGCATTAAATAAAAGATTGCCATTGACTTTAAATTTAACACAAAAGGTGAATAATATGTAACAAAATTTGACCTTTAATCCATTAAGCAAAAATACGGTGCTGTGTTATCGAAGTTTACCGAACGTTAAATACAACCAGAACGGAAATTTCGGTACCGTCAACCGTCTTTTTCAAACCCTCACCCTAAAGGTGAATAATATGTAACAAAATTTGACCTTTAATCCATTCAACAAAAATACGGTGCTGTGTTATCGAAGTTTGAAGAACGTTTAATACAACCAGATCGAAATTTCAGTAGACCCTCACCCTAATTCATACATTGGTCCGATTTTCATTTGGTATTGTTCAACAAATTTTAGGAAGTTTTAAGAGCAGCAGGCAAATGAAAAAAAATTTACTGAGAGATCTTTGCTCTATGTCTGAAATACAGGTATCTTTTTAAACCATGTTTTATTTTTACACTGTTTTTTGGACGATGCGCTTTCTCATCTCGGCAGCTATGTGAAAAAACAAAATTACCGCATCTGGGTATCGGAAAACATGACGTCGAGAAACCAATGGATACACAGAGAGTGGTGGCATCATTGACCCCTTTTTTTTTAAAAAATTATGGTGGAAACGCCATTTCAGTCAACGTCGAGCGTTACAGAGCCATGATTACGGACTTTTTATATGCTGAAATGAAAGATATGAACTTGGGTAATCGTTGATTTCAGCAGCAATGCGCACCTTGTCACACAGCTCATCAAACAGTCAATCTTTAGAATCGATCGTGTTAGCAGCCGTCTTGGCGATGCCTATTAGCTGTCTCGGAGCTGTGATGTGACGCCTTTTGACTTTTTATTCTGGAATAAAATTGAAAACGTCCTTGATCCCGGGACTATATTGAGTTGAGCGTAGAGTGGTTAACTATTAGGCTTTTGAATATTCGGTTTTTGAATATTTGAAAATAGCGTTTCGTGTAAGAAAACGGTTTGCGGGTTTTTTATGTAGAAACCAGTTCGAATAAATCGAATAATAAACCAAAAAAATAGAAATTTAAATATACGTATTTCAGTATCATACGTATTTCAGTATCAAAAGAAAATTTAACATATTTTTATTAATACTAATTGTAATGTAGTGTAAATATTAGTAACTAAATCATATAGTATACGTTTATAACCATGATTTTATAGGGGCGAATGGGATCAGGTTAATAAAAACTGCACATTAGATATTTTTTGGAGTAGTTATTTAACAAAATGGTTTGCCTACATTTTGGTTCCTCAATATAGTTTTAATTGTCTATGATATACGCTCCCAGATTGTTGAAGTGAGATTTATTCTCGATAAATCATTATACAGCAGGTTCAATTCTGCTGATCTCTGAAAATTTATTTAAATAGTCAAAATCTTTTTGGCTGACGGATTACAAGTACTCCAAATCAGACTTTGAGCTGACGGTTAAGTCTAATTGTTGAGACATCAAAAGTAGCCAATTCTGCGAAATCAAAAACCTTTTTTTTTGAAGAATATGATAACTATTCTTCAGGTACAGGAAAGTTTTATGAATGCAAATATACTTTAATATCAGTGTATTTAATTCTTTATATTAAAGATGCAAAAAATGTTGAGAAATAATATCTTGCAGTTTAGTAATTGTTCGCAGTAAAAATTTAAATACTCATTCTGAATCCAAAATTTAAATACTCTTTTTGAATGTGGGTTGCGTGTCGCTGTTCTATCGATACTTCCACGGTATGTGTTCATCGGACATCCGTGGACTTATGTCAGACGTGAGGATATTTAGCCGAAGTACGCGGCTTTCCAGGAACTCTCATCCGTTTTTTACCGAGTGGCCGGTTGACCGAATAAACTTCCAGCTAGTGTATTTCACACCAATTGCGACATACAAAGATTCGAGGCAAATGTCAACAGACTCTACTCCCTCTTTCCACACTCCACAACTTTAATTTTCCTTCGCCAACACAATGCACTGCATTTATAGGTGGTATCCCCTGTGTTGGTTTGATAAAAAAAATAGTGTTGCAGGGTCGTTGGATAACTTTTTTACAGCGACTTCCATTGCAATTAATCTTGTGTTTGTTTTGACTTTTTATACATGTTGACACATTTTCTTAATTTTGTAACAATTGATTGAATATTCTTTGCAAGTTCCGTTCCAATTGAAGGATAAACTCCATCGGAAGAACGGAAAGTTCAATTATTCCAATACAAGAACAGAAAGATTTGATTCCTTCTTGTTCTTCTTATTGTGGTTTGATAAAAATTTGGTATTTGAAAATACCGAATAGTTCGACACAGTAAAAATGGTTTATCATATGGTTCGAAAACAGCTCATTTCAAAAAACCGGTTGAAAAAAACCGGAAAAAAAACAAAAATCTAGTCTATCTAATAATTTGGAAACCGGGGTTGACAACTCTACTTGAGCGTCTATTAAGCTCCAAAGTAAATAAAATTAATATAAAATAAATTAAATGACGTATAAAAATAATTAAATAAACTAAAAAAAGCTAGTGTCCGCGGCTCTTGTACATGAGAACGTGGGTTTGATCCCTGCTCCGACCACCTTACATTTCTTTCTATGACGGCCACCTCGCTTAGTGATGGTGATGCTATCGAGTACTTAGCCATGAAAATGCTTCTCAAAATACCGGTGTAAAACTGTAGGTCCCAATCAGAGAGTGTAAAAGTAGAAAGCGCACATGTCACTGATTGTGAAAAGCTCTCCCCCATCCCTTCATGGGATGACACTAGCAAATGTAAAAACAAATGGAAAGTAAGTTGTGAGGTATCAACCTCTCTGGGTTCCCACCGTTTATTTTTGAATGCAATTCGTAACAAATGTCCGTGTTTATATTAAAATTTGGTGGAATTTCGTGCTGGTGATAACTAATTCACTTTCGACCAGCTGTAGTGTTTTTGTTCGTTAAAAATATCATCGACTATCAGAATGTCTCTCACATAGTCTCGAAATGAATCTACTTAAAATATCACAAACAAAAGCCAATGTGTGTAATTTTTGACTTCCCGTAAATTATCTTAGTAATTACCAGTGTCGTAAAACTTTATGCTCTAGAATACCGTTCTCCTTAATTACAATCGGAGAAACACTGAACCATATTGGAAGCCCGTAAAGGAATATTGGTGTAATATTCGTCTAGTAAAGTCATTTTGTCTTTTCAGGTAATTTTTTTTGTAATTCAGTACTTTGTAAGATTTCTTTATCACAGATCGGGCGTGTTTATTACATTTATTATAAGTATTTTATACTATCTTTAAATAGAATTTCTGCTGGGAATTTTCTGTTGAGGAAAGTCGTACATATTCGACCATATAAACCTTGTTGACATAATCGTTGGACTTCAAATTATCGCACAGGAAGAAGTCTGGAGCGGTTAAGTCGGAAGATGCGGATTCACTACTTCACTGCCGATTAAGTCGATATAGAGAATTCGAGAAAGCTCGAGAACAGTGTTACCTCGAGAAGTTTCGAGAATCTACAGATATTCAAACGAATAAGACGTATAAAAAAATAATATCAAATTTTGAAAATATCGGAAAATATATTTACATATATTCATACATACACATATTCCGCCTTCAATGAAGAAAAAACTAAAATTCAAGATCCTGGATAGCAACGCATTCTCAACAAAGGTCCCATATATGGAAGTTAGTCACAAAATGGACAAATCAAAGGATGAACCCACTAATTTCAAAATAACATCAAATGTTTGGATTAAGGATGGAGAATATTCAACAGATGGAATGAACGAACGGACGGACACGTTACAAATTTCAGGAGCAAAGGTGAAGGAATTTGAGGAAATCTTAAGGAAGAATTATGTGGCAGCAACAAATGACAAGAATTCAACTGACATGGATACAGAAGAAGCAACAATCAACAATCCAGAATTTCAAACAGTAAATTGCAAACGGAAAAGAAGAAATATAGACATTGTGGATTTATCTTCTGTGAGTACACAACACATTAGGGACGACACATCAGACACTACATCACAAAATAGATTCCAAATATTAGGAGATTTAATTATAGAAGAAGGTCAGGATGTTCCTATAGTTGAGAATCATAAGAACACGAATAAGTTAAAACAAAACTTTTGCCCTCCCATATTTTTAAATAATGTAAATATACCACATTTAATTCAACAACTTAATGCAAAAAATATTACATTTAAAATTGTTAATAAAAACAAATGGAAGAACAAATTATACCTAAAAGAGTCTTCAGTTCATTCTGAAATGATGGCTATTTTAAGAAACGGGAATATTGATTCTTATTCATACACACCTAAAGTTTTAAAAATGATATCACTAGTTTTACGAGGTTTACACCATAGGACAGAGTTAGAAGACATTAGGGTAGATTTAGAGAAACACATCCCCGACACAGTTGAAAAGGTTTCAAAATTTATAACAGAATATAGCAAAAACATAATATAGACACAGGCCTTTTTTTAGTAAGATTATGTCCGGGAAAATCTATTAGGGATTTAAGTGCGATTCATATTATTTTGAATCAAGGCGTATCATGGGAACGCCCCAAGGTGAATTTGAGAATACCTCAATGTTGGCGTTGCCAACAATGGGGCCATATGTCGAAAAATTGTAACATACCTTTTGTTTGTGTGAAATGTGACGGGAAACATCTCCCGGGAAAATGTACATTTGTTTCAAGCGAAGACAACCTTCCCTATTGCGCTAACTGCGGAGAGAGGGGGCATCCTTCAAGCTACAGAGGTTGCAAGGTTTATACTGCGTTTTTAAAGAAAAATGAGAAACTGAAAGAACAGGCCTTACTTAGGAAACGCCAAGCTTCATCCAGAGTTGCAGATGCAGTTAAAAGTTGCGGTTACACAATTCCGGGACAATCATTTGCGAGCTTATTTCAAAACTCACCGGAACCCAAAAAAAAATCGGAAAAACCTCCAATTATAGCGGAATTTTTAAAAATTGCAAATATTATCTGCAACACATAAACTCTTGAGGAAAGAATAGAAAATTTTGTGAAATGCTATAAGACATTGTCGAAAGAAGAAGCTGTATGCCAATGTTTGAAGTTATTGGATGAAGTTAAAAAAAATTATGAACAGTAATTATTTTACACTATTAACTTTTAATGTGAGGTCTCTAAGAGAAATGAGCAGACGAGTTGAACTACTCAACATCTTGAGAAGTAATGACATTGACATTGCATTTATTCAAGAGACACACTTACGGGATATTCACCGGGTTAATTTGGATAATTACTTTTTTATAAGAAACGATAACTTACAAGGAATTGGTATGGCAATACGTAAAATTTTTAAATTTCAAATAGTGAAAATTCCAAACTTTAATCTTCCAAACATAACGGTTGAAATAGAAGTATCCGATAGTGGAACAAGCAAAAAGTTCATGGACTAGCAAAAAGTTCAAGCAAATGGACTACCATGGAGTTATCCTTGGTGGGGACCTTAATTCTAAACATGTCTCTTGGGGAGATTCTGTGAATAATGTGAATGGATCAGCTCTTTTTAACTGGCTTCAAATGTTCCCTTTAGAATTTGTAAGGATTTCAGATCGAACAGCTTCTTTCCCAAATGGGTTATCATTTCTTGACCATTTTATTGTAAGTTCCAACTTGATTAATCTTGACTCTTTAAATGTTGATGTAACTAGTTTGCAAACATTTTCAGATCATTTTCCCTTAAAATTGCATATAAAACTAACTTATTTCGACCTCATTATACGATCTCCACGAATGTTTACATCATTTAAACGCGTAAATTGGAGTAATTACAAAGAGGATATTATTTTATCATTATTGGAAAATTATCCAAATGCCGAGACTAACCTACACAATAATGATATTGACTTGTATATAGACAAATTTACGGAAAAGATTATTCAGGCAAACTTATCTCATTCTGAACCAATTGAAATAGGTAAAAGATGTTTCAATGTTTCTCAGAATATTAGAAAATTATATAAAGTTAAGTACAGATGACAAAGGGAAATGAAAAATATATTCAATAGAACATTAAATCGTCTCGATGCGCAATATTTACTGTTATCCAAACAAATTCAATTACTGAACATTATTATTAAAGAACTAGTTGGAATTGAGCAACAGAATTCTTTCAATAAGAGGCTACGGAATGTTAGACCAGGTCCTAGGGCTCACAAATCCATTTATATCATTTTAAATTACAAAAGACAAAGTAATTTGAGAAAATTATCAGTCGATGGCTCCGTAATCTCGGACAAATTTGCAAGTTTGGAAATGCTTCGAGAATACTTTTCTAACATATATAGGGACTTTCCAATTGGTGATACTGAAAGAATTGATCAGTCTATTTCTGAATATATTTCTTGTGTTCCGAATAATATTATTTTATTTAACTCACAAAATACCGCGCTTAACTTATGTAACGATTCAAATCTAGTTTCATTATCTGATTTGGAAAATATTCTTGGTAATATAAACAATAAAAAATCATATAGACTGGATAACATCTCAAATTAAATTATTAGGATACTTCCTACGAACGCACTTGAGTATTTGATGATAATATTTAATAATTGTATAAGCAATTCATACTTCCCCAAGGCTTGGAAAATTTCGAAACTAGTTCCAATTAAAAAGAAGGCAAGCAGTAACGACATAACTAATTTGAGGCCTATTTCTCTACTATCAAATTTGGGTAAACTCTTTGCGAACATCATTAGAATTAAAATGGATCTGAATATGAATTGTCCATACACATCGAATTACCAATTTGGGTTTAAAAGGGAACATTCGACAACAGATGCTCTTTTGAAATTTCACAACGATATAGTATGCAATTTACGCATTAAACAATGTACGGTTGCAGTTTCTTTGGACATTGAAAAAGCTTTTGACCATGCTTCACATAGGGGCATTCTCTTCAAGATGATTCAATTGGGGTTTAGACCAAGTATAGTTAAATTGTTTCATAGTTTCTTTTCAAACCGTTTATTTTGTGTACAGTTTTTTTCAAATCTTGGAAATGCCTACTCCGGTGTTCCTCAAGGGTCTATTTTGGCACCACATTTATATAACATATTCATGAATGACTTTCCTCACAATGATGATAATTCTTGCGGATTGCTTTATGCAGATGACTCTCTTCTTTATTCTCATGACGAGTCTCCCCTTATAGCTTTAGATAACGTTAAACAACATTTAACGAAAGTAAAACACTTTTATGAAACTTGGGGTATCAAAATTAATATTTCCAAATCTGAGGCCATTTGCATTAGAAATGCCTCCGGAAAGTGCAGGTCATTTGTTGTTCCGGAAAGTAAAAGATTGAAATTGAACATTGACGGTACGGAAATTCCATTCAAAAATAGTTTTAAATGCTTGGGCATTGAATTTGACAAATTAATGAAATTTAATAAACATGCACGATGTGTGATGAACAAAGTGTACAGAATATTTTATATATTTTCAAGAATTCTTCTAAATAAAAATTTACCCAAAAATACCAAATTACTTTTATATAAAACAAGTATTAGACCAATATTCCTCTACGGGTTTCCAATTTGGTTTAGCATTTCCCCAATAATTATGAAAGAATTGGGTATTTTAGAACGTAAAGTTTTGCGTCACTGTGTAGGCAAATACTTTGAATCTGAGAATAAACGATACTCAAATAATGTAATTTATAGAGAGTCGCGAATAACGCCAATAGGTCTATATGTCTGCGATATTTTAAATAGATTAATTTCTAGACTACGTGACCACCCAAAGCAGATAATAGTTGATATTTTCAATAGGCAACAACTTTATAGTTGGACGAATACGAACTACTTATCACCAATTGGATTCCTCAACGAAAGTCCACCAAATTTTGATACAAATGTGAATATTTGTTACAATTTCTATTCAAAATCAATAGCGGGAACCCATAGAGGTTAATATATTTTTCCATTTGTTTTTATACGTCCCTATATATTTGTTAAGTTTAATTTGTACATTTTATATATTTTTATATCTGCATTTATTTTTATATACATTTATTTATATTCGAGATAATACAAACTCTCAAGTTACTGTAGTCCCGGGAGCAAGGGCGTTCTCATACATCATATTGTTCTAAAACATTTCTTGACACAAAACCTTCAAACTATGTAACTGTTCCAAATTTATGTTTTTAAGATAATACACGATTCTTAAATATTGTCTTCTAACACGATTCAAAATCATTCAATGTTCTTAAAAAGGCTCAATAAATTAATTAAATTAAATTAAGTACTACAGATATCGCGGGTTGGCAGGTGAATAAATAGCTGATGTGCTGTCAAATTGTGATCAGTGTCAGTTTAGACGTTTAACACAGGGTGTTCCGATGAAACAGCTTTTCGACTTGGTGCTTGGAGTATTAGTAGGGAATGGAGTATAATTAAAGAATAAGCGATAAGCGACTGGAATTAGCCACGTTGTCAATACATTTAAATGACATTTATGGACGTATGTGTCGCTGATGCTCATGTTTGTTATTGTATTTACTTATATTTTTTGTTTCTATTCATTTGCCCTTTTTTTTTGTCATATTGTTATCATTTGGTTGTTTATGATCATTAACTTGTTATTATTGTTTGCCTATAATGATCATTTGTTTGAGTTTTTTTTAAAGTCCCTTTTTTGTCGTCATTTGTTTACGACTTACCGCAGTTCCCCCTTTGTCCCTACATTGTACTTGTTGTGTTGGAAAGGAACTGTTAAGTTTTGTAAACAAGTACAATGTAGGGCTCCAGCAAAGCAGTTGTTCTGATGTTAAATCAGTTTGTTGGGGATAAAGACTGCGGTAAGTAGTGTTGGTTTTAGATTTGTTTTAATTTTATTATAATTAAATAATTTTTTTTAGAAATAAACCCTACCCTACCCTACCGTATTAGTATTAAGCACATATTGCCGTGTTTGTATTTGGGAGTTAAATTCGCTATCCCCGCAGGAATAACTCAGGTCGCAGCCAGCGACAAATTTTATTTCGCAAACTTTGTGCGATTTTTTGTTGTTTTTTTTTTGCCGATTGCCATTTAGATGTCCATGCAGCGTTCACCTCCAAGAAGAAGCCCGCGGAACCTGACAATTGCCGATTATTCGTTGCCCTCCTCAGTAAGTACACTCAACAGTTCCATGCCTGCCGGAACAAATGAAATTGTGAATGTGGCCCATATGCCGCCGGAGCCCAATACAAGTTCATCTACTGCCGGAACATCTGCCGGAACCTTGCTGTCAAGGTTAAAAATTTAGCCGCCTTTTTAGAAAATGCAAATGGGCATCAGCATTTGTCAAACCCAACTTTGATGGAAGAGTTGGTGCAGAAGCTCCCCATGAGCCGTCGTTTAGATTGGGCCCAATATGCAGCAAATATAAGCCAGTGGCCCACTGTTATGGATTTTAGCAATTGTCTCCAAGGTGTAGGTAGTTTGGTACGGAGTATTCAAACGACCAGTGTAAGTACCAGTCGCTCAAACAACAGTGAGTCAAAAAAGAAAGTGGTTCTTTATACATCAGATGTTCAACGGAAAGAGATACAGTGTCCCCATTGCCGAGGACAACATAAAACATTTGAGTGTAAGAAATTTTTATCACTGAGTGTGCAGAACAGATGGAGTGAAGTGAAAAAGTTGAAGTTATGTTTCTCATGCCTTAATGAAGGACATTCAAGCAGAGATTGCCGCCGGCGTAAAGAGTGTCAAGTGAATAAATGCCGAAGGAAACATAACAAGTTATTGCATGAAGATCAGTCTAAAGCTTCAAGTGAAAATAATACCTCAAATGTATTATCAGCTGATAGTGGTCCGATTGGTGAACCAGTTTTAAGTTGTGTCTCAAGCATAACTGAAAAAAGTGAATTGCTGTTTAGAGTGCTACCAGTGAAACTTTATGGGCCAAATTGTGTTGTGGAGACTTATGCTCTTTTGGATGAAGGCTCATCGGTCTCTATGATGGATAGTTCACTGGTGAGACAACTTGGACTTCAGGGAAGACAAAACAAATTAAATTTGAGCTGGTATGGTGGAAAATCGTCTCAAGAGGTAGCCACAGTCGTCGATCTTCATGTGAGTGGTGTAAATAAGCGACGGAAATATGCTTTGATGTGATGTGGCTCCAAAATTGCTCATTGGATTGGACCATTGCCACTTAGGATTGCCCGATGAGATAGTTCCGTTGGAGGAAGCTGGTCCATATGCTGCCAACACTCCTTTAGGGTGGATCGTTTTCGGGAAAATGGATGGAGGTCACCCTACAGCCCGCACTTGTTTGCTGACAGTACAGCCGGACAATTTAAATGATTTTGTGGCAAGTTATTTCGAGACAGAGAATTTTGGCGTCAAGGCTCTACCAGTCATTGAGTCGAAGGACAATGCACGTGCTCGGAAGGCTTTGGAAAGTTCTACAAAGAGGGTTGCCGGAAGATTTCAATCCAGACTACTGTGGTGCCAAGATGACGTAGTCTTGCCGGATAGCTATTCCATGGCCCTCAATCGCCTTTATGGTATGGAGCGAAAGATGAAGAAAAATCCCGAGTTTAGCGTGGCATATAAAAATATAGTTGCTGAATATGAGGAGAAAGGGTATGTACGGAAATTGTCACCAAAAGAGGGTCAAGCTTATAACCCGAGAACATGGTACTTGCCCCATTTTGGAGTTGTTAATCCCAATAAGCCAGGGAAAATTCGTTTGGTGTTTGATGCTGCTGCCAAGGTAGAAGGAGTCTCATTAAATTCAAAATTATTGAAAGGCCCTCAACAATATAAGCCGTTACCTTCAGTACTATTCAATTTTCGGGTTGGTACAGTAGGTGTTTGTGGAGACATAAAAGAAATGTTCCATCAAATCATCGTGGCTCCAGAAGATCGATGTTCCCAGAGATTTTTGTGGCGTGAAAATGAAATTCGTCAACCAAATATTTATGAAATGGTCGTGATGACTTTCGGAGCTGCCTGTTCGTCGTGTGTTGCCCAATATGTGAAGGAGAAAAATGCTCTAGAATATCGAGATCGTTTCCCAAGAGCCGTGAAGTCAATATTGGATCACCATTATGTTGACGATTTTGTGGACAGTTTTGACAACGCATCAAAAGCTGTCGAAATATCGAAGCAAGTTCGTGATATACATAAGTCTGCTGGTTTTGAACTGCATCGTTTTACATCAAACTCGTCGGATGTGATCGTGGCTCTTGAAGGTGATTCGGGTCAAAACGTCAGTTTTGAAGGAGCTTTAAATGAATTTGAGTCATCCGTAGAAAAAATTCTGGGCATGTATTGGCATCCGGGAGACGACGCATTCAAATTTATTTTTAAATTTCATCGAGTAAATGCAGAGATTATAAACGGCCTAAGGTATCCCACAAAACGTGAGCTGCTCAGTGTTATGTCCGTATATGATCCAATTGGTTTTTTGTGCCATTTCATGATAACTGCAAAATAGTTATTGAGAGAAATTTGGAGAAGCAACACACGTTGGGACGAAAAGTTGCCTGAGGGACTAGAAGTTATCTGGGATAATTGGCGGCAGGAGCTGAATAACGTTGCTCATGTCCATGTACCACGTTTTTATTTTGGAAATGGTATGCCTGGTGTGTTGGAGCTACATGTATTTGTCGATGCCAGTGAAGACGCATTTGGTGCCGTGTCATACTGGCGATATATAATAGTTGGTGGAGAAATTGGTGTCTCCTTTATTTCAGCTAAGTCTAAATGTGCTCCAATGAAGACCATGACCATTCCCCGACTGGAACTACAAGCCGCCGTATTGGGAACAAGATTGATGTGCACTATATTGGAAGAACACTGACTCAAAGTTGCCCGTAGTATTTGTTGGAGTGATTCTACAACTGTTGTAAATTGGATTGGATCTGAAAGCAGAAGATATAAGCCATTTGTTGCCCATAGAATAACAGAAATATTGGATTCCACTCGCCCGGATGATTGGAGATGGTTGCCCACAGATCTTAATGTTGCAGTGAGACTACCAGAATGAAAAGCAAAGTTGACTTTTCTAATGAGACACGATGGTTCCAGGGGCCTCAATTTCTTTATAGCCACGAAGATGTTTGGCCAACGCCTGTTTCTAGAGTACAAGATGATTCCTGCGAAGAAGAACTGCGCCCTAAATTTGCATTACTGGTTGATTCAAATTTAATCATTGATTTTAATCGTTTCTCCTCATTTCTCAGGCTAAAACGTACTATTGCATGGGTACTGAGATTTGTTGATTGCTGCCGTAAGAGAAAGATTAATAATAACACAGCTTGCCTGACTGCTATCGAATTGCGATCTGCAGAAACAATTCTCTGTCGGCTCGCACAAGAGGAGAGTTTTGCGGACGACTTCAAAATTTCAAGATCTGGTGGTAAAATACCGAAATGAAACGACCTGTATTCCCTTTCGCCATATATTGATGAAAACAATTGTCTCCGAGTATATGGTCGTATCGATGCTGCCAGCTGGTTACCACTAGATTCCAGGCGCCCCATCGGTTTGTCATCCAATCATTACCTGACCCAACTTATTGTGGCTCATGTGCATAGCAACATGAAACATCAAAACTTTGAAGCTACATTGGGTGAAATAAGAAGAACGTTTTGGATTCCACGACTTAGGAGTGCTCTTAATAAGTGTGTCTCAAATTGCAATATTTGCAGAATTCGTCGTGCCACTCCAGAACCGCCATACATGGGTCCCTTGCCAACGGACAGACTTACTCCATATGTGCGGCCATTTACATACACTTGTGAGGATTACTTTGGGCCAGTCAACATAACTATTGGACGTCGCCACGAAAAGCGCTGGGTAGCTCTGTTCACCTGGTGAACACCATTTTGATGGTGTCGACCAAGAGGCTAAGCGGTTCGAGGAAGTCTTTGACGTGGCTCGAATCCAAGATGAGTTGTCTTCAAAGGGCATAGACTGGCAGTTCAATTGCCCACATAATCCTGCAGAAGGTGGAATATGGGAACGAATGGTTCAATGTGTCAAAAAGGTTCTACGGGTGACTCTTAAAGAAGTGGCCCCTAAAGAACACACCCTTCAAAGTTATATAATTGAGGCGGAAAACATTGTTAATTCTCGTCCATTGACTCATTTGCCTGTCAGCCATGAGGATGAGGAGCCATTAACGCCTAACCATTTTTTGCTGGGGTCATCGAGTACTGCGCAAACACCAGAGGGAACAGTCGTCGATAAGCCAGCTGTGTTTAAAAAGCAGTGGCGAATATCTCGTCAGCTACGAGACCACTTTTGGAAAAGGTGGATTGTTGAGTATTTGCCTACACTAACGCGCAGGTCCAAGTGGTGGGAGTATACAAAACCTGTGGCTCCTGGTGATTTGGTCCTCATATGCGATCCAGCTTTTTCCCGCCGAGAATGGAAGAGAGGCCGCGTAGAAGAAGTATTCAAGGGAAGTGATGGAGTTATACGTCGAGCTGATGTCCGAACGTCCACTGGTGTCCTTAGGCGCCCCGTATCCAAGCTCGCTGTTCTGGATTTCGAAGAGTGAATTGAGTCGATCCACGGGGGTGGGGATGTCGCTGATGCTCATGTTTGTTATTATATTTACTTATATTTTTTGTTTCTATTCACTTGCCCTTTTTTGTCATATTGTTATCATTTGGTTGTTTATGATCATTAACTTGTTATTATTGTTTGCCTATAATGATCATTTGTTTGAGTTTTTTTTTAAGTCCCTTTTTTGTCGTCATTTGTTTACGACTTACCGCAGTTCCCCCTTTGTCCCTACATTGTACTTGTTTTGGAAAGGAACTGTTAAGTTTTGTAAACAAGTACAATGTAGGGCTCCAGCAAAGCAGTTGTTCTGCTGTTAAATCAGTTTGTTGGGGATAAAGACTGCGGTAAGTAGTGTTGGTTTTAGATTTGTTTTAATTTTATTATAATTAAATAATTTTTTTAGAAATAAACCCTACCCTACCGTATTAGTATTAAGCACATATTGCCGTGTTTGTATTTGGGAGTTAAATTCGCTATCCCCGCAGGAATAACTCAGGTCGCAGCCAGCGACAGTATGGTTAATGACAATGCATTTTAAATTGCGTTTGATTAATGATAATGTCTTTTAAATTTTGTATGTTGCTTGTTTTGCGTGTAAAAGTTGAACTCTACGCGAACTCCAACTATTCCAGTGACTCGAAGGTTTCATGTCTTAAGATAAACAGCTGTTGCACTCGCTTGGTATATTTATCTATGGGTTAACAGATAGTCACCGATAGTAGGTATGTCTGCGTCCTTTTCCAGTAAAAAATATCCAGTAATCCAGTACACAGATGACACCCGGAAAAAAATACAAAAATTATGGAAATAAATATGACAAGTTAAATAAATATTGAACTATATGGAGAAACGATAGTAAAAGTTGATCACATCAAATACCTTGGTTTCAAAATTAAAAATAAATTAAAAATCAATGAACATATAGAGTTTATATTCAAGAAAATCGTTAAAAAATCGGTGTTTTCAAATGAATAAGGTGTAAGGTAAACGTGTTAACGGCAATAAACGTCTACAATACAATAATTAAACCACATTTTGAATTTGGTTCCACAATATTATATACATGCTGCACTGATACATATATGGAAAGATTACAAAAACTTCAAAATAAAGCCAGGCGATCGATTTTGAATGCAACAGATTAACACCAATAAACACCATGCTAAATGCTCTAAAATGGCTGAATATAAAACAACGGCTTGCCCTAAATACTATAAAACTGATGCAAACAATAGGACTGGGGACTGCACCGGATTAAATATGTGAACAAACCAGATATGTTGGTGAGGCACAACCATATTCACTACGGAATGCCGATAACTTCAGACTACAACATCCTCAATGCAAATATCTCCTCTCTTCAAGGACCTAAAACTTAATTCATTACCAAGTATAATTAAGACTGAAACCAATAATAATGGTTTTAAAAAACAATGCATTCAACGGTATAAGGAGAATAGGAGCGAGGAAACCCGTTTAAGATAAAAAAAAACGGTTGCGGATAAAACGCGAGGGTGAGCAAATTGAATCTTACAGAAGGAAGAATAAGGCCCGTAAATTCTACCAAAATCTTCAAAGCCAAACCAACGGTAATGGATCAGGGTCCCCCTCTTGTAGAGATAAGGACGAAAATCTTGTCACAGATGTGCGGAGGATGGTGGGAATATGGAGAGCTCACTTCTCTGCTTCAGTTATTCCAGGAGACTTCAATGTAGATGAGGGTGTTGAGCATATACAGAACGATGATGTCGACAGCCTCCTCCTAGCCAAAGCGAAGTTAGAGCTGCAGTTTCCCGGCTTGAGAATAACACAGCCCCTGGTGCTGATGGGCTACCGGCTGTGTTGTTTAAGTGTGTTTTTGGGCCACAAATGTACACCTTCAATTATAAGGCTATATTCGATATAGTGATGTACGGTTCCGCGTATTTTGAGAAGCGGTTCTGTCGATTCCGGTTCGGAGAAGAACCTGGTATTTGGACCAGTTCCAGTTCTCAGCAAATTAATGTCCCAAAAAGTGGGTAGTTAACTATCGGATTACTTAACCTTAATTGAAAAATAATTAGAGGGTAATACGGCATTTACACCGACCAAGATAAGCGCATTTCACGCTAACCCAGATGATTACTCATACAATTTTAATCTGTAAAAACTGAAGTTTAATTTTTAACCTCGTTTTAAACTTGTGTACAATTTGATGCAACTCAGCAAATTGCTAAAAAAAATGCAACCAAAATAAAAACATACACAAAAAATCAAATGTTTGACAGACGAAAGCCGATTAAAAATTTTCCGATTTTTTCGAAATTTTTAGCTCACGCCGCTCCGTTGTTGTTGATGGTTTAAACAATGAGTTGATTTGACCGACTGACTGACAATTCTAAAGGTATAATTGTTATTTTTTATGTTCGTCGTACTTGAAACACTTTGTTTCTTTGACTTCTTAATTTGTATTGCTTGCCCGCACAAATGTATGTGTCTTTCGTTTTTTTCTTAAACCAAAAATACAATCACAACAAAACTGGCACGACCGAATTATGATCAAAAATACACGACCATGTGTTGCGATTTGTACAGTCACACACACAAATGTTCAGTTACATATTTCGGGGTAGTTTTTCTGCAATTGGTGCGTCACTTTTTTTGCTGTCGTGTTACTCATTGCATTCTGTTTATTTATCTATTGGATTTATAGATTCTGAAGTTACACAAACGACAATGTACGTGCCCCACCATTTCTCTGTACTTTTTTTAGGTAAGGTACTGCTGGCCTCTTTTGGAACGAAGTTCCTTATCATACGTTGCGGGATGGGGGCTAAATGAAAAAATTTTAAAGAACTATTTTTAACTACTTTATTACATCCCATTATTACCAACTATATTGGGTACGTTTGGTTTGGTTTGGTGTAAAGGGAAGTTTTCTAGGTGGAGCCTGTGTATTACATATTGTAGTTTTGCACCCAATAAATAGTGTCTAGACCAGAGAACAGAATGAAACTATTCGCTTTTATTATGCATTCACATATTCATTGCTTTTGCCATGCTATCATTCAACAACAATAACTAGTGTTGTTGCTATGTCATACATTTACTGATTTTGATGATTGCCTTCTTGGCACTCATCATTAACTCATGCCGTTTAATGTCAAGCAACAAAATAAATTGATGACACAATACAGCAATAAAACCAAAACAAAACCTTTCACACCATTCGTTGAGTATTCGTTGACCTGTATCCCAGCTAGCATTTGAATGTTTGTTGCACGATCACGATTGTTTCGCGACTGGATTTCCAATCGTCACCAGGATTGTCGGAGCAGAATTATATTTTTCTCTGCTTTTAAGACTTTGTGCTCACGATTTGTTTTTGTGTTTACTTTGTGTCACAGTCTTACATGTAGTTTTCTTATTGTTGTCTTACTTCTTCCCGCATACTCCACCGAACTCGTGTTTTCCAAGGAGAATTTAATTATGTCTCTCTGAAATTCTAACGGGTTTTCCAATATCTGCTCAGCAAAAAAAGAAAATGAAAAAAGTTTTTGCTTCTTTTCATTTGAGTATTTAAGAAGCAAAGAAGCGTCAGAAGTGTAGTGCAGCACAAGTGTTTTGTTCTATGAAAGAAACAAATAATAGTAAGCATTTTTGTATAAATTTACCATCGTCTTGGCAATCGCCTGCGATTGGATTTTGCTCATCGTCGACGATTGGAAAGTAAGAGTCGCCGTCTTGACACAGTTACTTCAGTTGCTCTGAACGTGCGCGATTGGAATACGACATCGCGCACGATTACTTTAATCGTCGGCTCCGATCGTGAATTAGTCGTGCACGATTGAAAATGCTAGCTGGGTAGATGTGTTGTGAATCATGGAGTGTGACGAAATTGTGGGAAAAAAAATACCGGTGTTCTCCGTACCATCAAAAAAATACAAAAAGCAAAATTTGGAAAATATTTTCTCTCATTCAAAATGAAAATAAGAAAGTAATAAATGGATTGGGCCCGAAATCAGTTAAGAATATTCCATTTTTGAACTCAGTTTATATTTAAATATGTATGAACATTCTTGATATGAGTCATGTAATTATTCTTATACCTCATTTAGTTTTTGTCTTTATGCTCCTTGTTTTTGATTAGTTATGTATATTTATTATTCATTTGTTATAAATCTAAAAGATAATTAAATATGAACTTTAATTATATATGAACTTTAGTTTTTTTTCATTCTTGTTGTTAAAAGTATTTTCATGTAAATATCCTGTAAAAACTGAATTTCTTCAATTTTATTTATTTTTTTTTAAATTGTTATGTTCTTAACTAAATTTAAAGAGAATTTCTCAAATCTTAATTTCAATATTCTAATTTTTTTAATGAAAAATGATACATACATATTAGGGTGGGTTAATTTTTTTAATCCATAGGTGATTTTGAGAAATTTTGCTCAAGAGACCATAGCTCTAAGTCGGATTTTGAGCCCCCCAAAAGGTTTTTACAAATATTTTTTTTATTTTTAGTAGAGATATTAAGAAGTTTTTGTCGAAAAATAGCCTAAAATGAACTTATTCTACAGGTATCAATACAGATTCTGAAAGGTGATAAAAATACCTTTTGGGGGCTCCAAATCCGACTTAGAGCTATGGTCTCCTGAGCAAAATTTCTCAGAATCACCTATAGATTAGGTTTATTCTATACGCTTCATCAAAAAAAAATCGTTCCATACAATTTGACCCGCCCTAATACATATGTAAAGAGGTTTTCAATAAGAGCGCTACAAAAGTTTTTTTTAAATAAAACAAAACCGGTTTTAGATACCAATGAAATTCTTTATTCCTGTGAAAGTACGTTGCCATTTTGCCATTATGTATGGAACTCGATTTCTTTTGCATGGCCACCACGGGCACGCTTGTAGAAGTCCAGACGTTGAACAAAATTTTGTACGGTTTTCAAGCATATATCGGCCGATACTGCTGCAATTTCACGTTCGATATTCGTAGGAATTTCATCAATCGTCGCTGGCTTGTTGGCATAGACCATAGACTTGACGTAGCCCCACAGGAAATAATATAACGGCGTCAAATCGTACGACCGAGGCGGCCAACCGACTGGGCTATTTCGTGAGATAACACGTTCACCAAACTTGGTTTCCAATAAATTGATTGTGGCATTCGCTGTGTGGCTTGTGGCGCTGTCCTGTTGGAACCAGAAGTCCTCCAAGTCCATATTATCCAATTGGGGCCAAAAATATTCGGTTATCATTGAACGGTAGCGATTCGCATTCACAGTAATGTGCGGGTCTTGATCATCACGGAAGAAGTACGGCCCAATGACGCCGCCGGCCCATAAACCGCACCAAACCGTAATTTTTTCGGGATGCAATGATGACTCATGGATTACGTGTGGATTGCTGTCTGACCAATAACGCATATTTTGCTTATTGACGAAGCCATTCAGCCAGAAATGAGCCTCATCGCTGAAGATGATTTTCCGATGAAAATCCGAATCGTAGCGCTCTTAAAGTTAAGGCCACTGACTCCAAATTTCGGTAGTAAATTTTAATAATTTCGACTCGTTGTTGGCTCGTATATCTTTCCATGATGAAATGGCAAACCTTACTGAAGAGAAATGTCAAAAGAGCGGGAAAAATATGGCGTCGTTTGCTGTCCCTATCGATTTACTTTTGTAGCGTCTCTGTTGAAAACCCCTATATATGTATATTTTCACATTTTCTTACTGTTAAAGTAAAAAAATTAAAACACCAAAAATATAATAAAATAGAAAAAAATCTACGTTTTATTCCATAAGCATTGAGACCATTCATACCAATCGTTAAACATTCGTTGCTTTTGTGAGTGTTTAGTAGGGTAAACAGAAGACAAGCAATGCAATGCATGCTTTTCGTCACAATCACTTTTCTGATTTGTGTCATGTGTTGTTATACTGAAATGATAAGTATTGACAGCAATATGCTCATTTTGTGTGATTGCATTCAAAGTCATGAAATAAGGTAATCAAACTGTTCTCTGGTCTAGACTAACATATGGGACAAATCTCTTGTTTACTGGGAAATTTTTTAGGTGGAACCTGTTTATTACATATTGTAGTTTCGAATCGAATAAACGGTAAATTTGGAAAAGCCTGAGTGAAAGAAGTTTAAAAAATAAAATTTTCTTAAATGACAGAACATCCTTGACATTTTTAGACCCTTTGCGTTGTCGTAAAGCTCTTACTTTCTCCGGGTCTGTCATAATCCCATTTGAAGTCAGCACATGTTCCAAATCGAAATTTCCCCAAATTAACCTTCAAACCAAATTCTCGAAGTCGTCGAAATATAAGGTTTAGATCCTTCAGATATTGTTCGAAGCTGGAGGAGCACGAAATAATGTCATCTAAATAGGCCAGCAAAATCACCTCCCCAAGGGACGCCTTCAATCGATCAATAAGTCTTTGGAAAATTGCCGGAGCATTTCGTAATCCATGCATGCCAAATGACATGCGAATGAATTTGTACATACCAAAAGGGGTTACAAAAGCCGTTCTATCCTGGACTTCGTGATGTACCCCAATCTGCCAGTAGCCACATTGGAGATTAAGGGTGGACATATAACCGGTGGGCTTCATGTGAAATATCTTCCACTCTTGACATGCTAGGATTCCACCAGTATTAGGAATTATTACTACTGGCGCAGTCCATGCTGGTTGGCACTCTTCAATCACCCCCAGGTTAAGCATTCTTCCAATTTCATCATTCAATGCGGCTTTTCTATTTGGAGACAAACGATATGGTGGAATAGCAATGGAATCATGTTTTTCTGTGTGGATGCGATGACCAGCAATCGGAGTGGCACTAGTTCGTTCTGTGAATATGTCATAATTTTGGACTAGTAATTCATCCAGCTCTGCCCTTCGCTCATCACATAAGCCTACATTCTTTCAGCATTCGAATATTAAATGAAAAACGTGGCGTGAAAATGTCACTTAGATGGCCATCAGCATCAGTTCTTTGGTTTCGTTCGTTCTGGGGGTGTATTCGAACAAGCAGGCAAAGAGCTCTGAAAAATATTTTGAAAAATATCATTTCAAATTTACTGACGCTTTCTCGACGGATGCGTACTCTTAAGTGCACACTGAGTAAGCCGTACACCATGTTCTATTGAACCTCTTCACTGGTGGGGATTTTCAGCTGAAAGAACATAAGCCGTTTCTTGCAAATAAAACTGTCCGTCTGCTCCGTCTTCTGTTGAGAAGGTGTTTCGAATGAGGTCCGTAGCTTCCTTAAAGGTGGTGACTTGTTCCTTAACTTCCATCCACCAGCTAGCAGCATAGTCCTCTAGCAATAGCGACATTCCGCGTATGGTATCTTCATCGCATATTCTAATAGCAGCCAAAAATTCTACAAACGCAGCTGGCTCTCGTTGTCCACGAAAGCGTGACGAGCCTGATTTAGCCATCGACCCTAAGACCTGCTGAAGTTGTTCCGCCGTTAGCGTTATCATATCGTCACCTGAATCGTACTCGTCGCTGTCAGTAGCCTCTGCTTTAGGCGTTAAAATATTGTCGGCTTCGGTGTCGTAATCCGAAGCCTCGCGTTCGGGCGTCAATGAAATAACCTTTTGCCTAACGTGGTATTTCCTCATAAAAACAAAACCGCGACAACTGATTCGATTTTAAATGATACTGACTTTACTTCACTAATTTAAGAAAAGAGATGGGAAGCACCCGGCCAATCTTAACAGAAAGTCCAGCAGAAACTTAAGAAATAAACCAAAGTAACCTTCACCGCAGTGATGACGGCCTTTTGTACCCTTTTGTAAACGTTTACAATGACATACTTGTATATAAAAGTAATAAATTGTATATATAATTGTATATAACAAAGAATAACATAAAGAGATGTAAAAAGTAAGTAGTAATCAAATTAATGAAAGATGTAGCCGTTACATTCAAAGTTAACATACAGTGACTTACTTACAAATTTATTCAAGCTCAAGACCTTTTTAAATAATATAAAGTTATTATCTTTATATTACTTTCAAAAAAGTCGAGCATAAAAATGTTCCAATGATACCAAGGCTATCTGTATAGCTATTTCGGATCTTGCCAAGATCTTCATCAGCAGACGTTTTTGGTATGTTTTTGGTGTTTTCGTTTTCGTTTTCAAATTCTGGTTTTATTGTACTGAACATCAGATGGAAAAATAACTTAAACCTAACATTAATCCTTCAACACACTACTTTCTATACATTTAATAATATTTCTAGAACTATCTTAATCTACCTTAATATGCTTACAATGTTTGCATACCTTTCATACCATACTTATTTAAACCCTCTACCTGCAAAGCAGTACCCCCAAAGCTGTACTATTAAAAGGGGTTAATCAACATTACTACAAACTAACTACAAACTAGGGATTAGTATCTACTATTTACATTTTAAAACTACTATTTACACTTAAAACTACTATTTACATTATATATACACAGGGTAAGGTGCGGTCACTGAGCCACATTGTAGACAGTGTCGCCAATATCGATCGTCCCTATTCTCCTATGGTAGAAGAGTAGCCTATCGTCAACAAAAAGTAACCCGTCCCTATTCAGTCCCTCCAGGCCAATAGGCGGTCTATAATTTCCCTCAAACTGTCCTCCCAGATTCCCGTCATGGTCCAGACTATGTTCAACTAATGCGTTGTCCAAAGAGGCCGACCTCTCCAGAAAAGCCAACGCACCCCTAACTAAAACTACGTCTATTCGGTCAAAATCGACCATGCTGTAGATTTGTCTACAGGATGGTATAGTCCACGAGCCATCGTCAGCTCTTATCCTCCGCAAACCCAAGCAGCTTGCAAGAATGCGTCTTTCCCATACTCTAATCTTCTCCATCTGGTGGGAAGAGATCCCAAACCAGACTGGGAAGGCATAGGATATTATAGGCCTGATGATCTGTCGGTAGATCAAAAGTCTAACTTCGTTCGTAAGTCCTTCACGGCACCGGAGCACATTGAGGTAACTCGCGAATATTCCCTTCACTTTGGCCAATGTTCGGTCAATGTGTCGGTAAAACTCGAAATTCGTCGTGAATAGGACTCCAAGGTATTTAAGAACCTCGGTATTTCCTATTCGGGCGTCCCCAATCCAAAGATCAGGTACGAATGCCCTCGCACTACGAAACAGCAATCGCCGTTTGCCCTTGATTATAATAGCCTCACATTTGCTAACGTTCAGCTTAAGCCTCCACTTGTCGAGGTATCTCGACAGAACCTCCAGGTACTCATTAACCCTGGAGTTTGTGTTTCTGGCTCTTGCACCCGTCATGGCAACAAGTAAGTCATCAGCATATACCAGTAGCAGCCCACCGTCAGGCGGTTCTGGTAAATCACTGACAAAGATGTTGTAGAGTACAGGTCCCAGGAGTGAACCCTGGGGCACTCCCGCCACAACATCTCTAACGCTAGAGTACGCATCTCCGACCTTAGTGCGGAATTTGCGCCTATTTAGGAAACTAGCCACCATTCTACAGGTGTCCATATCGAATCCTAATCTCACCATTTTGTATAAGATTCCGTCCTGCCAGACTGAATCAAATGCTCTGGCTATGTCGAGACCCACCGCTATGGTGGCATATCTCTTATTCAACGCTCGAGTCACATAGTCTCCGAAGACCATGAGCGCATGAGACGTTGAATGTCCTCGCCGAAAACCAAATTGATTATCTTTGAGGATCCTTTTATCCTCTGCCGTCCTAACAATCCTAGTTAAGATGAAGCTCTCAAGTAGTTTGCCTATGGGCGACAGAAGCGAAATCGGCCTGTAACCCCCACTCCTTTTGTGGTTCGCACCCGGCTTTGGTATAGGGATCGTTACCGATTCCTTCCAAGCCGCCGGGAAATATCCCAAATTCAGGCAGTGGTTAAAAAGCACCGCCAGAAAGTTCCAAATAGCAGCATTAACCCGCTTAAGGACTATATCCGGTATCCCATCCAATCCGCAAGATCTACAGGTTTTATGAAGCAAGATCGGCAGGTTTTATGAAGCCATGCCGACGCCAGCGTCCCTCATCCACGCAAGACGACCCGTCTGCCATGGCGTCTTCTCCAAACGTCATAGCTGGATCTCCATCCGTCAAGCGCAGAATCTCACCATCCACGCCAAATGTGCCGCCCCTTGCACTATCGCTCACCGAAGGAGGATTTCCCTGAATGCAATCAGCAAGGTGGTTAGCCTTGTCTTCGTCGATCACAATCGGGGTATCGTCATCATCCAACATGTCAGGAATCGGTCTCCTGGCACGTATGCCCGCAGCGGTTTTCACCCTCCGAAAAGTCCCGCTGTTTACTCTAATACCACGCAAGAACGCCGCCCTGCTATTTTGCTCAAACTCTCTTATGGATCTCTGGATGATCATGTCGAGATTGCGCACTATAGCCCGAACCGATATAGCCCTACCAGGATCTTCTGTCCTGACGATTATCCGCCGAAGTCGCTTCTTCTCCCGTATAAATTCCAGGATATACGGGGGAAGTTTGCGGAGTCCCATAGGTCCCGTGGGAACCTTAGGGATAGAGGCCTCGATAGCCCCACGGAAAGCCACGCCCACAGATTCAACACAAGTGTCGATTTCCGCGTTTGTGACATTCCTATTGATAGGGAGTTCGCTCCCTCTCAACCCTCCCTCAAGTACCCGGTTGAATCGCCGTCGATCCATCCGGTCAAAGTCGTAAAACGTAGGTCGTTCGCGATGTCCGAAATCCCCCCGCTCCAGCAGCAGTTCCACGGCCATATGGTCCGACCCGCAATCATGCGTCGCCAATCCGCTCCCCCCGGTGTCACGTAAAGCCACCCCCGATGAGACCAGAAATTGGTCAATATACGTCGCCGATGCAGTACCTATCCGAGTTGGGCCACTCGTTGGTACTACAATAATATCAGGGCAACCAGTTAGGAATTCCTGGATTGCTCTGCCCCTAGTGTTCGTCCTGTCGCCCCCCCAGCTAGCATGGCTAGCATTAAGGTCAGCTCCTATCACTAAATCACCTTGGCCAGCTAGAGTCACAAGTGGCTCCAGCAGTTCCATGTCAAATAGACCGCCAGGCCTGAGGTATAACGATACCACAGTCAGCGTAGACCCATCCCCCCTGTGAATACGCACGCACGTATTCTCAATTTCGCCAAGATCCAATAGCACCCTTTCGTGATGCATATTGTCCTTGACAAAAACAGCGGTGCCGCCACCCTGGCGCCCGCATCTGTTCTGCCGATGAACTACAAATCCCTTGAAGCTCAACTTGTGAGTAGCGGATAGTTTATGCTCAGCTATCAGAACTATGTCCGGTTTAAGCCCGTCCATAAAAACCCTGAAATAATGTCTCCTGTGGATGGACACAAGAGAATTAACGTTGGCAAAAATGCACCGGAGTTAACTCCAGGGTGAGCCGGTGCTCGAGCAGGTGCCTTGGGAACAGCACCTGCTGAGTGGGCGTCTAACGCCGAAGCGAAGGAAACACCCTTCGACACCACCCCACTGTTGCGTGGGAAGGTTCGCACAACCTTTGGTGATTGTGCTCTCGCCCGCTTGGCGAGGAAGGCCTGGCGCTTTGGGCAGCTCTTAGAGCTAGCCACATGGCCGTCGACCTCACAATTTGCGCATTTCAGCGTATAGCCTACTACTCGCGATACCAGACCCGTGACAGGGTCGGTAGCTGGCACCATTTTCACTTCCACTTCCTTTGAAGGGATAGTGCACTTGCCGGGCCCATGTTCGCCACTGCATTTCACACACCGCAATGGCATGCCGCAGTTGGTCGAAACATGTCCGAAGCGCTGACAGTTGTGACACTGTGTGACTCGCTTCTTATTGTCCTTACGCACTGTCACGCGACAGTGCAGGATACCCTTCAGGCGATAAAAGCCCTCAAGGTCGGAGTCGCGTGACAAGTGGACTGGCCACTTATCACGGCTCAATTTCGTCAAACGCTGAATATTCAGCTTTAATGTGAGAGCCCCAAGGTAGGTTCTCACATCGATCTCGTCGTAGGTGGTCGAAAGACCACAAATTACCACCGAAACGGGGGTCAACATCTTCGGGGTGTACGTATAGTACTTGAAGCTTTGCTCGCGCAGCATAAGCTTCAATTTTTCGTAGTCCTCTATCGAGAGGGTACTGAAATTCATCGATCCACTATACAAGCGGATAATAAAATTGCAATGTCCTATGGCTGTCCGCGCTTTCTCTGTCACTAACTTGACATTGGCGTGATATACCGTTATTACCGGCACCTTACCCTTTCTCTGCACAGGTGCATTTTGCACCGCTGGTCTACCGCCGTTGGGGCCCATCACGCCCTTGCTGGTGGCTGCCTTCTCAGCTGGTTTACCGCCGTTGGGGCCCATCACGCCCTTGCTGGTGGTTGGTTTCTCCGCCAGAACCGGCTTTGTTCTGGCCTTCCGTGCTGGCGATGCACGGGTGACATCTGCTCTAGCTGGCGTGCTCAGAGCCTTCTGTGCTGGCATTGCACAGGTGACCAGTGCTGACGGTGCACTGACCTCTTCATCCATGGCTTCATCGGATTCGGACTCCAGGTCCGAAACTGGCAGCCCCTCCTTCTCGTCCATCATCCTCTCGAATGCAGTCAAGTCATCCCTCAACTTACGGTTCTCTTCCATAACCGTATCATACTTTATTTGTATGAGCCGCATCTCCTCTAGTATCTTTCGATACGTGGTGCCAGGAATAAATTCTTCCCCCACCGATCTCTTCACTCCAGCCATTTGGCCGCTTTCGATAGCGGCCTGCTGGTTCAATTCAATTCAATTCAATTCAATTTATTGGTCCTAAAATTCAATGACAAAAAGTTTCTTAAAGATAACTTAAATCTATCCTTACGTATTTCCCTACATTTAATAATTTTTACAGGACTATATACTTCACACTAACTTAAGTTGTAGAAACTACATACAAAACAATCGTAACGAAAAAACTAAACAGTCTACTGCCCACTAGAGGCTTCCCCAAAAAAGGACTATTAAAAAGGGGAGAGTTCAACAAACTAACTACTAAAACTTAAATTACTAATATACTAAACTACTATTTACAAATATTTACAACTATATACATATTTACAACCCTACCTACGGTAAGAGGTGCCACTACTGGTCCGTAATATACACTATGTCGTCCAGGTCAAAAGATCCTATCCTCCTATGATAGAATAGGAGCTTGTCATCAACGAAGAGGAGTCCGCCTCTATCCAAGGTCGCGAGGCCAACCGGCGGCCTATACCCTAACTCAAGAAGTCGCTCCAGGCGCTCGTCCTGGACCAAACTCTTCTCGACCAGTCCATTTTCCAGAAAGGATGCCCTTTCTAGGAATTTTAGTGCCCCTTTAACAAGGTACACGTCTATCCTGTCAAAGTCGGCCTTCCTGTACAGCGTAGCACAGGATGGCCTTCTAACCGAACCATCGTCGGCTATCCTCATTTGTAAGCCCAAGCAGCTCATGAGGATACGTCTTTCCCATCTCCTAAGTTTCTCCATTTGGCTGGAAGATATTCCAAACCATACGGGGAACGCATAGGAAATGATGGGTCTTATGATCTGACGGTAGATCAAAAGTTTTACCTCAGTCGAAAGGCCTCCACGGCAACGTAGCGTATGGAGGTAAATGCCGAAGATTGCCTTCACCTTGGCCAAAATGTGGTCAATGTGTCGGTAAAATTCAAAGTTCGTTCGGAATATTACACCTAGGTACTTAAATCCGTCCGCGATCCTGATCACGCGGGTTTCCTAAGTCTAATTTTGACTTTAGGTCCCTCGAAAAGATGAGAAGCGCGTTCGCAGCAGCGATTGCGCGATTTGCCTCAAAAATTTTCTTTTTCTTTCTGCCTCAATGAGAATTCCTTCATATACTCGTTTGAAGAATACCAAGCACTACCATTGGAACACCTTCATGCACAACTCTTTTTATCATGCCGTAAAACCATTGGTTTTAATCAGACATGATTTGTTTTTGTTATGTCATTACAAAAACAACAAAACAGAGGGTTGCCATCAACAATATTATTGTTTCAAGCTCGCGGTGCTCTTCGTCAACTTTCATAATTTCCCTTATGGGATTTTTTATTCGGTCTGTTTTCTAGTACTTACAAATTTATTCAAGCTCAAGACCTTTTTAAATAATATAAAGTTATTATCTTTATATTACTTTCAAAAAAGTCGAGCATAAAGTTGTAATGACATAACAAAAACAAATCATGTCTGATTAAAACCAATGGTTTTACGGCATGATAAAAAGAGTTGTGCATGAAGGTGTTCCAATGGTAGTGCTTGGTATTCTTCAAACGAGTATATGAAGGAATTCTCATTAATATGATGAGTGTTTCTGGATATATATTTTTGAAGAATTCACCAAAAACATACCAAAAACGTCTGCTGATGAAGATCTTGGCAAGATCCGAAATAGCTATACAGACAGCCTTGGTATCATTGGAACATTTTTATGCTCGACTTTTTTGAAAGTAATATAAAGATAATAACTTTATATTATTTAAAAAGGTCTTGAGCTTGAATATATTTGTAAGTACTAGAAAACAGACCGAATAAAAATTCCCATAAGGGAAATTATGACATACAGTGACTTCCAAAACTGGTCAGAAAAAATATTTATTTAGCATTATTATAATTATGATCCATATTATAAATGAAGAATTTTTAATATTTTTATTCTGTTGTTCGACCTTTTCTTTATCAATAAATAATCAATATTCTTCGAGCTTGAGGTCTGATTTGCTGTTGTTGTATTTATTTTCCTCGATATTTCGCTACACAAAGGAGTAGCGAAATATCGAGGAAAATAAATACAACAACAGCAAATCAGACCTCAAGCTCGAAGAATATTGATTATTTATTAATGAAGAATTTTCTTTGTGTGAATTTTTATACTTGTTGGTACACTAGTAACATAACGTGGGCATCAATCACAAAAAAACATTTGCGTGATCCTGTTATTTATCCCGTTTTCTTTTTATTTTGGTGAACACTTCTGTTACAAATGAACATTTGAGTTTCTTCGGTGGTTGGACGTGGTTGTAGCAATCAAAGAGAAGCGCTAAAGTAATTTTTGATCAGCATCATTTTATTACAAGGTATTTTCAATATATTTTAATAAAGGCAATACATTAATATACTTTAGTTTTGTAGGAGAAACTATGCCTAAAGTTGTATCAGCCGCAATAAGAAAATCTATTGAAAATGACATTAGTGGTCTTCATGAAAGCTCGAATGAACCTCGTAAACTCGAAAACATCGTAAACTCGCACAGCAAACGTCAAAACAAACAAATTTCCCATACAAAGCGACTTGCACAAAAGTGGAAAGTTTTCGAGGCAAATTTGCTGAGCAAACCTGGAAAAAGACGCGTGAAAACTTTTGACATTTCAATGTCAATATTTTTGTATAGAAAAAAAGAGAGGGTTTTTGATTTATGTGAAAAAAAAAATAAAATAATGGAATAGGTTAAGCATATGCTTTTAATTTTACTTTGTTTATTTACTTTATCAGCCGAAGAGTGTGAAAGGAAGAGTGGGAAAGGAAACGTCAGATGAGCCAAATATTCTCTCTAGTCTGAGATTACTCTATGCGGTGTATTTTCGTACCATGTCAGCAATACAAGCAAACTATAATGTACCATTGAGTAATCTCAGACTAGAGAGAATATTGGGCTCATCTGACGTTTCCTTTCACACTCTTCGTGATGCGGTCGGTGTGATTGAGAGATGTTTGACGAAAAGTGTTACACACCAGGTGGAATTACAATAACTTCTTGCTTTAATTTTTCATGCCATTTTGGTGAAAAACTGTGAAATTTAAATGTGTTTTAAACTTTTTTATTGACTGTTATTGTTACAATACATTTGTGTTGTATTTAACACAATAATTGTTTGAACCATTGCCTCTATCTGGTATTAGTAAAGCAATTCTTTTCAACATCAAACGTAAATATCACACCAGGCCAAATGTCATAAATTTGGTGGGAGAACTAGTAGAAATACTATAAGTATTAATCTATGTAATGTACAAAAGTAAATTTTATTTGAATTTGACAGTTGGCCTGTACAACGTTGTGGGAAAGGTTAAGTATGTCTACTGTGTTTGTAACACCGCCTCTAGTAGTTGAAACATCATGACCACCCACAGACTGGGAAGTATGTAGAACAAGGAGAATCAAAAAAAAAATTAACTAGCGCACCTAATATGAAAGCAATAAACAAATAGCAAACCTTTGGGAAAAGCAGAAACCGGCTTTGTCGTTGGCAAAAAAAAGTAAATATAAACCAAATGTATCAGAAGTTAGAAGAACCAAAACCGCCTGCAACGTTAATCGGAAAATATGTGAAAGTATTTGTTGTTGTTGGGCTCTACTGGCCAACTCTACTGACGAGGAAGAACCGAAATACGGGACAATCCCGCAAGAAGCGGGACCGTTGGTCAAGTTAGTCATGACGGGTTGGCCGTCCGTTGTTTCTTTTACGTTTCTGAATAGTCAGATCAATTTATTCTATTGTTTTGTTACCCATTAGGATTATTTCAATCTCAACCGTATTTGTTAATAAACATTTATTAAGCAGCAACAGTGTCAAGTTGGATGCTCCACTCTTTGTCACCTGGTTCCAGTGTGTAGTCAGTGCCACGATATGCTTCATAATCAGTCGCCTGTCGAAGCTACGTCCAACGTTAATAAAATTCCCTGAGGGCAATCCGTTGGATATACACACATTTCGTAAGGTTAGTGTAAAACTAGCATAAGATAAAGATCTTCCCGATAAGATATTTAAATTTGATTCTGTAAGTACAACTTGAGGTAGACTATTGCATATTCGGCATTAAATAAAAGATTGCCATTGACTTTAAATTTAACACAAAAGGTGAATAATATGTAACAAAATTTGACCTTTAATCCATTAAACAAAAATACGGTGCTGTGTTATCGAAGTTTACCGAACGTTTAATACAACCAGAACGGAAATTTCAGTACCGCCAACCGTCTTTTTCAAACCCTCACCCTAAAGGTGAATAATATGTAGCAAAATTTGACCATTAATCCATTAAACAAAAATACGGTGTCATAAGAGACACCCCAACAATCCATGACTGCAGCTGGATAATGACCCTTTTCGACCTGTGGGTCATGCATAAACCTCATAATTTTGTTTGTTAAATTTTTCCTGTACGGTAAAATTTTTTTCTATACCAGTTATCAGCATACTTCACCAAAAGACGTTTTGATTTTTTATCCTATTTTTCTTTTAAAGTTGCAGTCAACAAATGTCCTGTACGCCGTTTGAAAGCACCAAGTCTTTTTTAATAATTCGACTTTTGCGTGATTTTCATCTCACGGGCCATGATTTTCTGTTTCCGGAGAGCATTTCGTTGTATTTTTGCTTTGGCGGTTTTGATGACTTTCTGTGTCCGAACGGTACGTGGGCGGCCCGACCGGGGGCGGTCTTTTATATCTTCAGTCTGCTCGAACAATTGTATGCACCTGTAGACGAATATGCGACTAATGCAGAGAGGGCGGAGCTTTTGGAAATATCGTTTTTTTCCTTCCACACTTAAAAAGTGCTATAACTGCGATACGATTTTCCTTATGTGACCACTCCATGGTGAAAGCTGACACAATTTCAAATTCCCGTATCTGACTAACGCTATAGAGGTTAACTTTCAAAAACCATACGATAATAAAAGGGTATGTTCAATTTTACTATTCTAATGGGCATGTTCAATTTAGTAACAATTTTTATGTCCCTACTAGTATACTATTTTATTGTGTAAATAGTTCATTTTGTTTTTGAGCGTATTTCGGGATAGCGAGCGTAATAACAAACAAACTGGTTTGTCATTTATTATGCATAAAATTACGCTTCCCGTCCATGTTTAGGTATACACGAGAAGCATCTGGAAGGAAAAAGTTATCACGCGAAGGTTTCCGAATCTGCTGTTTGCTAGTTAACTCATTTTTTACCATTGCACAGTGAGGCAGATTAGAAAAACACGGTAATAGTATCACAACTTTTAAAGTATTGTTTTGATCATTTTGGAATGTACTAGTCATTTGTAGAGGAGAAATCAGGATTTCAGAATATTGCACCCTGTATCAACACAGTTTGTGCTACAGAGTATCAAAGTTGACAACTTTGGTGCTGTTGAAAATTATTTCAAGTCCTGGTACTTCTATACTTATAGGCCGATTACAAAGATTTTTTACATTTGAGAATCTACTATGCAATACATACAAAAAATACGTTAAGTATTGAGGAATATCTCTTACAGTTATTAAGATATTCTCTTTTATGCCCAGTTTTTAAGTGGGTAGTTAACTATCGGATTACTTAATCTTAATTCTAAGTTAATTAGAGGTTAACTTTGCATTTTGATTTTCAGTGGTGAGTTGATGTAAGTCGCCATATTGTCAACTAATATGGCATCCCTTGTATTCTTATTGGAAAAAACGTGTGTTTTGGGATAAATACAAAAATTTGATATAAATTTATGCGTAGGATCTATTTAATTTGTGGTGTGTATTTAAAAACATTTCAAACTACTACAATAAAAATACATAAAAAACCCCGAGCAAAATTTTTGCCAAACATCGAAAATGAAAAATGTTCTCAAAAATTACACATTTTCAGTGAATGCTGACTGTAGGGTGTATTTCCAAATTAACATAATTTTACATTAAATACTTTTTTAGTTTATTATTCAAGTTCAAGACCATTCTATATCCTATAAATAGAGATATAGTTTTTTGAAAAAGATGTTTTGCCAATGCATCCTCATGATTCCTGGAAAACCGTATAGGTAATTCAGATCTAGCCACAGATCTTCATCAGCGTAGTTTGGAATACTCCTTTTGTAAAATTCATCAAACTAAATTCAAACGAAAGCTCATTTGAAGTGAGAATTTTCCACTATGCAAGTGTTCGAAAAAAATAGCAAGCATTATTACTTTCTTTCTATGCTTTCTTTCTTTTCTTTCTATGCGAAAAAAGCTGATCTTCTGACGTTTCCTTTCACACTCTTCGTGTTGCGATCGGTGTGATAGAGAGATGTTTAACGAAAAGTGACATACACCAGGTGGAATTACAATAACTTCTTTTTTATTGACTCTTATTGTTAGCATACATTTGTGTTGTATATAACACAATAATTTTAACACACAAAACGATTTGGTTGTTTTGAACCATTGCCTCTATCTGGTATTATTGAAGTAATTCTTTTCAACATCCAACGTTCATATGTCATAAATTTGCTGCGAGAAATGTTAAGTCTAGTATAAGAATTAGTCTACGGTTCGCATGGTTTTACGTGTGTTTGTTGTTGCAAGCACTGACATCAAATTGACGTTCGCCATTTAATTGCGGAGCGGAACGAGCAACCAGTATCTGTAGGTGCTGCAAAGTTGGCGTTTGTATGCTGAATTATATTTTAATAAACATTTTATTATAATGACATTATTTTCTGTCAGTTGTGTTTATTCAATTGAATTTTATTTAAATTGTTTTTGTTTCAAGCTTTTATTTGATTTCCAACTATGTGACAATCAAAAGACAAGTGACTGACTGGTTTTGACATTTTTGTTCGCATATATCAAAGCGAAAATAGTTGGTGGGTTTCGATTTTGTAAACACACAATAACATTTAAAGCCAGGGATAAGAACGAAAGTGAGTGACTGGCTTTCGTTCGCTTAGGGTTTCTTTCGAGATCGTGGATAAGGCGTAAATATATTTCCCAAAGCCTTGTCTTTCAGAAAAATTTTGTATAGGTTTCTTGGAAAAAACTAAAAAGAAAATACTGAAGTGTTTCTACAGGTTGAAACAAATTCCAACTTTCGTTATCTTGTTGGAAAATCCATTGATTTCCCAGGCCTAAACTATCAACAGATGCCTTCAGATTTGGTTCCAATATATTTTTACCTCTGTCAAATATTTATATGTGCAAAATAATTTTTTTTCTTTCCTTCTGAAAACTAACTGTAATTTAATTTCGACCATATACAACTTTTTCGATAATATCCCTCTCTCTTTATCATATACTTTTTTTCTCTTTTGGACTTTATTTGTAGTCCCATTATCTATGATAATCGCTGTAAGTTTGCAATTCAATAGAAAATAATTATATGCGCATTCGCGTTCCTGACCCTTTAAAGTGGACAACTCTATTTTTCTCGGGTGTTTACTATAAAATAAATTTCTGTACGTGAGTAAAGTGATCGTTATGAAGAAGAAACGTTTTATTCACAGTTTTGTTTCTAGTTGAACATGCCACGTGGAAGTGAACTTACGGATGGGGAGCGCGGAAAAATTGTTGGAATGAGACTAGGAGGGAAAAGAATTGGCGAGATTGCAGCTGCGGTAAATCGACATCGCAATACAGTTTCGAATTTCCTCAAAGACCCCGAAAACTATGGATGTATTAAGCGCAGTAGACGCATTCCAAGTGTAGACCAGAGGACTAAGCGGCGCATTCGGCATTTAGCTAATGAGAATATGAGTTGTAGGGAAATAAAGGAGGAATTGGGTCTAAATGTAACGAGACAGCGTGTCCAGCAACTGCTAAAGGACGATATAGGTCTTCGGTACCAAAGCAAAATGACCAAACCACGCTTAACCCAGCGCCATCAAAATGCGCGTCTTGTTTTTGCAGAAAAGTACAAGTTTTGGGAGGACAAATTGGAAACCGTTATATATAGTGATGAGAAAAAGTATAATTTGGACGGACGTGATGGTCACCATAAATATTGGAGAGATTTACGACATCCTCGGCAAACGTGCTACAAGCGAAACCACGGTGGTGGATCTGCATTTGGAGCACGAGGGAAGTCAGAAATATGCTTTCTCCCAACTAAAATGAATACGGAAGCATACGTTGATCTGTTGGACAGCATTTTAATTGACTTTGCAGGTGAATTATATGGAGATAACTGGACTTTTCAAAAAGACAATGCCCCGATCCACATTGCTCGGCTCACAAGGGATTTTTTAAGTCCCGAAATATTCCATTACTGGAGTGGCCAGCCATAAGTCCCGACCTCAACCCAATTGAAAACCTCTGGGGGATACTTTCCGCCAAGGTATTTTCAAAGTCGAAGCAGTATACGACGCTTAAAGAACTATAACTAGCAATATTGGCGGAATGGGCGAAAATTGACATGTCCCCTTTAAGCAACTTAGTGAGTTCTATGCCACGCAGGCTATAACAAGTTCTTATACACAAGGGCAACTCAATATCATATTAATTACATAATTTAATTGGATAAGAATAATAATTAAATTTAAGTTTCATTTTTGCATATATAAATATTTTCTATAAAGAATATATCAAACACTTTCTTTGTTCTAAAAACGAAATGAAAAAATATGTTTTCTTATAATTTTAAAGAACACGTAAATATAAACTAATATATAATACAAAAAATCCAAAAAATTTTAGTTTTCTAAGCTCCAACTCAACATGATACATTGCACATATAAATCTTTGACAGGGGTATATTGGTAGCGGTCCATATTACCCTCGACAAAAACCAAACGACCCACTCCAGATGACGCAATGGCGCCCCAAACCATAACGTTGCCCCCACCATGTTTATTTGGTTTTCTCCAAACTTTGGATCGGCCATCACTTCCGAAAATGTTATACTTACTTTCGTCAGTAAATAAAACACGTTTCCAAAAGTCCATACCTTTGTTTAGATGTGCTTTAGCAAAGTCAAGCCGAAGTTTGCGATTTTTCGCTGAAATTTGCGGCTTTTTGCGTGCTACTCTGCTATTAAATCCACTGACGTGTAAAACGTTTATTATTGTTCGTGGAGTAACAATTATATTGGAACATTTGGCGATGTGTTCCGCCAATTTTGGAGCACTTATTTTCGGATCCTGGTTGACTACTTTAAGAATACTGCTAACATCGCGTCTCGAAAGCTTCTTAGGTCTGCCAGAACGTGGCTTAGTTTCGGTACTATTGGTATTATTATAATTTCTAATGATCGTCTGGACAGTAGCACGACTTAATTTTACTGTCTTAGCAATTTATCCATAAGATTTATTTTCCTTGCGGAGATTTACTACCACATTCCGAACTGAAGTATGAATCTCTTTTCGTTTTTCCATTTTCAAGGATAAAATATCGAATAATACCTTCTCATAGCAAACTTAAATAATTGTTATGCTTGTAAATGTAATTAATTCAACAAAGTTAACTGTTATTTCCCTTTCTTTGTTTTCAATTTTCTATTTGATTTTAGGAGTTGCACGCTGTATGCAGACTTTTTTCCTCGCTAATTATTGTGTTTTTCCCTAATAATTTCCATGTTATATTTTTTTCATATTTTTTTTCTTCAAACAATCTTTATTTTAAATGTCTAAAATATTGCAATAATATCATTTTCAATTGTCGCTACTAATTCTCTTAAACTTCAAAATCGTAGGTTGTATGTAGACCAGAGAACAGTTTGATTGCCTTATTTCATGACTTTGAATGCAATCACACATATTGCTGTCAATACTTATCATTTCAGTATAACAACACATGACACAAATCAGAAAAGTGATTGTGACGAAAAGCATGCATTGCATTGCTTGTCTTCTGTTTACCCTACTAAACACTCACAAAAGCAACGAATGTTTAACGATTGGTATGAATGGTCTCAATGCTTATGGAATAAAACGTAGATTTTTTTCTATTTTATTATATTTTTGGTGTTTTAATTTTTATACTTTAACAGTAAGAAAATGTGAAGATATACATATATAGGGTTTTTCAACAGAGACGCTACAAGAGTAAATCGATAGGGACAGCAAACGACGCCATATTTTTCCCGCTCTTTTGACATTTCTCTTCAGTAAGGTTTGTCATTTCATCATGGAAAGATATACGAGCCAACAACGAGTCGAAATTATTACAATTTACTACCGAAATTTGGAGTCAGTGGCCTCATCTTTAAGAGCGCTACGATTCGGATTTTCATCGGAAAATCATCTTTAGCGATGAGGCTCATTTCTGGCTGAATGGCTTCGTCAATAAGCAAAATATGCGTTATTGGTCAGACAGCAATCCACACGTAATCCATGAGTCATCATTGCATCCCGAAAAAATTACGGTTTGGTGCGGTTTATTGGCCGGCGGCGTCATTGGGCCGTACTTCTTCCGTGATGATCAAGCCCGGCACATTACTGTGAATGCGAATCGCTACCGTTCAATGATAACCGAATATTTTTGGCCCCAATTGGATAATATGGACTTGGAGGACATCTGGTTCCAACAGGACGGCGCCACAAGCCACACAGCGAATGCCACAATCAATTTATTGGAAACCAAGTTTGGTGAACGTGTTATCTCACGAAATGGCCCAGTCGATTGGCCGCCTCGGTCGTGCGATTTGACCCCGGTAGATTATTTCCCGTGGGGCTACGTCAAGTCCATGGTCTATGCCAACAAGCCAGCGACGATTGATGAACTTCGTACGAATATCGAACGTGAAATTGCAGCAGTATCGGCCGATATATGCTTGAAAACCGTACAAAATTGGGTTCAGCGTCTGGACTTCTACAAGCGTGCCCGTGGTGGGCATGCAAAAGAAATCAAGTTCCATTCATAATAGCAAAATGGCAACGTACTTTCACAGGAATAAAGAATTTCATTGGTATCTAAAACCGGTTTTGTTTTATTTAAAAAAAAACTTTTGTAGCGCTCTTATTGAAAACCCCTTTACATATGTATTAGGGCGGGTCAAATTGTATGGAACGATTTTTTTTTGATGAAGCGTATAGAAAAAACGTAATCTGTTCGTGATTCTGAGAAATTTTGCTCAAGAGACCATAGCTCTAAGTCGGATTTGGAGCCCCCAAAAGGTATTTTTATCACCTTTCAGAATCTGTATTGATACCTGTAGAATAAGTTAATTTTAGGCTATTTTTCGACAAAAACTTCTTAATATCTCTACTAAAAATAAAAAAAAATTTTGTAAATACCTTTTGGGGGGCTCAAAATCCGACTTAGAGCCACCTATGGATTAAAAAAATTAACCCGCCCTAATATGTATGTATCATTTTTCATTAAAAAAATTAGAATATTGAAATTAAGATTTGAGAAATTCTCTTTAAATTTAGTTAAGAACATAACAATTTAAAAAAATGAAATAAAATTTAAGAAATTCAGTTTTTACAGGATATTTACATGAAAATACTTTTAACAACAAGGATGAAAAAAAACTAAAGTTCATACATAATTCAAGTTCATATTTAATTCTCTTTTAGATTTATAATAAATAAATAATAAATATACATAACTAATCAAAAACAAGGAGCATAAAGACAAAAACTAAATGAGGTATAAGAATAATTACATGACTCATATCAAGAATGTTCATACATATTTAAATATAAACTGAGTTCAAAAATGGAATATTCTTAACTGATTTCGGGCCCAATCCATTTATTACTTTCTTATTTTCATTCTGAATGAGAGAAAATATTTTCCAAATTTTGCTTTTTGAATTTTTTTGATGGTACGGAAAACACCGGTATTTTTTTTCCACAATTTTGTCACACTCCATGATTCACAACACATCTACAGGTCAACTAATACTCAACGAATGGTGTGAATGGTTTTGTTTTGGTTTTATTGCTGTATTGTGTCATCAATTTATTTTGTTGCTTGACATTAAACGGCATGAGTTAATGATGAGTGCCAAGAAGGTCATCATCAAAATCAGTAAATGTATGACATAGCAACAACACTAGTTATTCAGCTGGCTTTCGTACGAAAACGAAATGAATTCGTAAATGCCATTTCGTAACGTTTTACTTTTGCTTCTATGACTTTCGAACGTTTTGGTAAAAACGAAAAAAAAACTGAATACATTCTTTTCGAACGAACATCTGGCAGCTCCATGAGAAAAGAATAGACAAAACAGAAACAAGGAAAACAAAATGAGGGAAAACGAAGTAATTTGTTAGAAACTAAAAAAAAGTAACTTTAGAAGACTGTGAACAATTAAATTACTTCAAGTGCTGTATTAAACATAGAAGGGAGAATGCCAGGAGTTTCAATATTGTTCAAAAATTGAACCGACGAAGTTTAAGAGACGCATTCAATTCTCTGTGTTCACCCCGATGCAAGGCAACTACAAACGTACGTGGCAATGCAGAAGTATGTCAACTTTTTGCGTTTCGTGCATATTCTTAACTAAATCTTTAAAAAAAAATGTTTTATTAAAGAAAAAGTTTTGGAAAATTATATTTTTAAAAGTACTATTAAACTACACAAACTATTTTAATCAATAAAAATATAATAAGCAGTGTTTTTTAGTGTTTTCTCTTTACATTTGTCAATTTCACTGCAGTTTTACCAACTGTTTTGAATACGCAATATTTTTGCGTTTTTGATTTTCTGTAGAAGGACAAAACGAAATTGATTTCACTTTCGAACGAAATTGCGCCCTGTGACATGGCTGATTGTTGTTGAATGATAATAAATAAAAATAAATGGTTTCCCATTACATCCCATGAAGGGACTGGGGAGAACTTCTCACAATCACTGAGGTGTGCGCTTTCCAGTTTTCACTCACTGATTCACTGATTGGGACCTACAGTTTTACACCGATTCCGAACGGTAATTTGAGAAGCTTTTTCATGGCTAGATACTCGATAGTGTCGCCGTCACTATGCGGGGTGACCGCCGCCGAAAGAAAATTTGAAGGTGGTCAGAGCCGGAAATGATAGCATGGCAAAAGCAATGAATATGTGAATGCATAATAAAAGCGAATAGTTTCATTCTGTTCCCTGATGTAGACTTTATTCCTTGACTGTATTTATTTGTCGCTTGACTTTAGTGTAACTTGCTCAGACAAATTCTATGAGTACATTGACTATGGGGCTGTTACGCCGGAAGCTTTTTATAATGCTGTTGTTTCCGAAGATTTTTCTGCTATTTATTGCACTAATAATGTGAATGCCAAGTTAGAGACTTTTATGACTTGTCTTAAGTCAATCCGTTCTATTTTTCCACTTCGAAGGAAAATGGTTCAGAATACGTCTGAGAATCTATTAATGTCTCCAAATGTTGCATATTATATGTCGATACGTGATTTGGCGTACAGGACATACGTGGAAAATAGAACCAGGGAAAATGGACAATATTTTGTAGATCAAGGAATTAGCCTAAATTTGAGACTAGAAAGACCAATGCTAGGAGGACTCATAGCTTGTTGTTTGAGAACAAGACTACTAGGGAACTATGGACGACTTTGAAATCTTGTGGCTTTTCTACTGATAAATCCTATGGTAATAACTTCGATGTCAATGCCCTTAATACAGTGTTTGTTGATTATCAATTAGAATATATCAACTCTAATCTGTTTGACATGCCTCACGGAGATGGCGGGTTTTCTTTTCATTGTGTTAATCATTGCGATATAAAAAAACATTCTCATCAGTTAAGTCAAACCCTGATGGGTTTGATGGGTATACTTTAAAGTTTTTGAAGATAGTATTTCCATATACATATGTATGTATTTCAAACCACTTTCTATTTATAGCTAATACCATTTTGATGACATCGGTATTTCCATTCAAACTGGGCAAAATAGTCCCTGTATATCAAAAGAATTGTGGACAGTCGGCTATCAATTGTAGACGCATTTCTCTAATACCTGTAGATAATATCGTACGTAGATACATATAGATTATTCAATATTAATCTCTAAATTATATAACCTTTATCCGGTGTCGAGTAGTGCTTGCACTTTAATGGCATCCTACCTGACAGGGAGGAGGCAACAGGTTTACATTGATGATAGAAATAGTAATATACTTTCTGTCAGTAGTGGAGTGCCACAGGGTTCTGTCCTCGACTCGGTCCTATTCTGTATATAAACGAGCTCTTTCCCAAATTGGATGACTGGTGTATTCCGTACGCCTTCGAAGACGACATTCAGCTACTATTTAAAGGTGATTATCACCTGTTGGATGTTCTGCAGGGGAAAATTTATTACACTCTTAAAAGTTTAGATAATTGGATGTCGGAGAGTAGGCTCAGTGTAAACGCTTCTAAGTCTAAAGCAGTGTACGGTTGTCGTCGTCGACATAAAACGACGTCATCTTGTGACGACAGTTGAAAATCGGTATTTGTGTAGTCGTTATCGATCACTAACAACGACTGTCGACACATATTTGGTATTTTGTAACTAGAATTGACGTCGACATTGAATTGAAACGACTCTATTTCTGTCGACACAGTTTTTGATATCGATTTGAAGAAAATTCCCAATTTTTTTCTCAATTAAAGAAATGTGAAGTTTTATTTTTGAATTATGGATTAATGATGGATAAAAAAATTTTAGTTCGCAACTTTTAATGGCGGACGGAAATCCACAAGGAGAGTATGCAGGAGTGTTCCAGAACAGGATCCGCTTTATACGTATGGCGAGTATGTAAGTGCACTTGTCTGTCCGACGGAAAATGCAATGAAAAAAGGGTTCGTTTTAATGCTAATTTATTGGCCTTATTTTTAATAATTTGAACTTATACAAACAGTTAATGAAAAATAAGATTGGGTATTAACACGGTCACTGCCCTGAGTCAAAATTAGTTGCTGGAATTGAGAACCTTCAGGGATCAGTTAGAACTACAGGCTTCGGTGTCTTCAGTGTCAAGTGCCCAGCAGTAGATGCATTGCCTAGGCAGTGGATGTGTTCTTGGTGTGACATACATAGTTATATGCCTGCTCTGCGCCCTTTCAGTCATGCAATTGGTGTCTTTTTCATTTTAGTCTGATATCTTTCAAACAAGCGGCCGCTAACAAAACATACCGTTCAAATCTTTTAAGATAGTCGAATGGTCAGTCCATGTTGAATTTGATGAGATCATTTCTTGCTCTCCATTACGTCCAATTACCTCCATTACGTCCAGTGCCTCCATGGAGAACTCCTCTCATTTCACCGCTTCCATTCGCCTAACCTGGCGATATAGGTCGTCTACATCAAATAACTTACAAATAGGAGTCGATATGGTTACGATAATTAAACACTTTTTAGGAACTTGGAAAAACGTTTACCAAATTAAATATAATAATAGAAGTACAAACGTAAAATGTTCTTCTTCCTGCTTTCAGTCACTACGAATGACAACTTTGTTTATGTTTTTAATAGGTTATCGATAAACAGTCGACGTCGTCTCAAGACAGTTACATAATACCAAATTAGCGTTGATGTGACGACGTTGTTGACACGAAGTGATGTTGACATAAAAACGACATCGACGACGGCAACCGTAATAAGGGCGATTATGTGCTTTTGTGTGATTGCAAACGCACAGGCATTGACTGATGCATGGAATCAAGCATATTTGTTGTGTACATGTGAGTTGCCGATCGTGAGTGTGTGAAAAATACAATTATTGTCTGCCTCGCGAGGAACCTGATGTTGTCAAGATCAACTTCTTCCAATTTCGGCCATAAAAAGTTGGTTATCATCGACCTATACCGCTCTCCATTGACATTAATGGTGTTACCAGCTTCATTTCGAAAGGAGTACGGACCGATGATTCCACCAAACTGTCAATTTAAGTGAATGTAACGGTTGTTCATGAATAATTTGTGGATTTTCTTCGCACCAGAATCGACAGTTTTGTTTATTTACCGATTTTCTTAAAAAAAATCGTTATCGTTTTCAAGTTGTTCCAAGATAAAATCAGCAAATTCATGACGTTTACGGTAGTCCAATAGCTTCGTTGTTCTTGCGTATATCTCTCCATGATGAAATTGTAAACATTACTGAATACAATGAAAAAAAAAATTTCAAATCATGACATACTACAAATGGCCGAAACGTCACTTATAGCGTAGACAGAGGACAGCGTTAATTTACATTAAAAGCTCACTAATGTGAATTAACATTTTGCCCTGACAGACGACAGTTTTTGCATTTAGTAAACATCTGTTGACTTTGAATCCATTTTCAATTGACGATAGCAAACAATTTGACAACAGCTGATTCAAGATGTATCAAATACATGGTGATAGCAGGTCGTGTTGTTGCAATAACATCCACTTCAGCGGTGTCAAGCATCAGTACATAAAATCAACAAAGCAAACAACAAACACAAGAAAGTTCCACTTCCACTGTGTTCCGGCTATCACCTCTATGTATAGATACATCTTGAGCTGATTGATTGTCGACGGTGTTGCCATATTGAAATACCTAAATGCAGTATAAATGCACTCAGATTTCATGCATTTACGCCAAAGCTAATACACATTGGGACGGGAATAATTCACAAGTTAATTTCAATTAAGACTGCTAATGCAAATTAAATATAAGATTTTTCAATTTTATTCTCATAAAAGTTGAAGATTGGTTCCATTTGTTTGTTTTTGAATGTGTGTTATATTATTACTGTTTTAAATGAGAAAAGCCAATTCGTATGAATTGGTTGTAAAAACCGTAACCGGTGAAAACCAGGGGTTCCATCAAAAAATTTTGTTTTTCGGAACATCCGAAGCCTGAAAAGTCTAGACCTACATACATCAATTCTGATCACTTTTTGGGGAGCATTTCAATGGATATTTACGTGAAAGAATCGAAAGGTGGTGAGTGCGGGAATTGAAGTCGCATTCCTTACGTACCATAGTCGCGCAAATTTGTATACTTTTTTCGGAATTTTGTTGAAATTTGAGCAAACTGTTTTATGTTATATATGCATACATATATATATGAAAAATATAACGATGTTTTCATCAAAGGGGGTCTTTAAACATCGGGCACCTAGGAAATTGCCTATGTTGTCTGCCTATGCCTATGTCGCGTATAGTATAACTCGATACCAATCAGATGATGCATATGGTTTTCTGATGCATATATTGTTTGGAATAAAGAACGTTAAAATGGGAAATTTCCTGTTAAATTTAATAAATAAATTGGATGACTAGTCCAAGGAAGAAAGAAGAGAAGAAAGCGGATTAGAGGAACGTGGAGTACTTGAATGCCTTATTTTTTTTTTTTTAATGTTTATTGGTTTCAAATTAATATTCAATATATGACTACAATAAACAATAGTAATAGTACCAATTTAAAATTATACACTGTCCCTATGAGGGATCTCTAGTATAATGAATGTTAATATTATGAATATGTTTAGAATTCTTATTAGGCTTGTTCAAGTGTACAATATAATAACAGCAAAATATGTGATGAAAAGTATACAAAAACATCACGTGATTATATGAGATGTATAAAATAAATAGTCTTAAAGTAAAAGTAAAAAGTGTGCACTATTTCAGGATACTACTTGAATGCCTGTGCCATAAACTTGGTCGAAATCGTCAAAAAAAAAACTCCCACGTCTCCGAGTTTCTTCCTGATTCCTTATTCCAGTTTTTTACACTTTGGTACGCAGTTTGTAAATAGAGGAGCTTCGTATTGATTTATTGCCTGTCTATGTCCAAAATTTCGTCTTCTCTTTAGTTTTTCAATTACTCTTTCCTACAAAATTAACTTTTTTCATCCCGGAGATGATGCAGTGTTGCATTTACGAATATTGACGGTGATGTGATGCACTTATGAATAGGACCATTCTCTTTTGTGGAATGAAAGTCGAAAGTGAGGCTAAGGGTAAGGTAAACGCAAAATCCAACACGAACGCCCAAGTCAAAAAAAGGTAGTTTATACATCACTTCGCACTTGCGTCATAAAGCAACTATTGTATAGAGAAGAAAATTTACTCATGGGGTGGAATGCCAACAAAGAAAACGAGTGAAGCGTGTCGTTTCTCTGCTCGCTCTCTTACTCTCTTCGTTGAATATTTCAAGCCACGAGCAGTTTTCTGATGATGTTATTCTATCTAACTATAGAAATTCCAACCATATTTAAATAAAATTCCATAAACTATGTAAAAAGTATGAAATAATCAAGTTATGACGTTGGAAAGAAATGCGTTTGAGTGAATCGCGTCGACTTTTTTGGTTCTCTTGTATTAGGGTTGCCAAATTATGGGGTTTTTTCTTCTCTACCTGTACATCCTTTTTGCTTGCGTTCGCTTACGAAAGCTGTCACTGACATTTGTGGTTTATAGAGTTCCCCAAATAAAATAAATAATTTTAGATTAGAAAAGGATATCTTGAGTGAAATTGCGCTGAATGAGAAAGATTAACAAATGTAGCTCTATTTCAAAAGATCAATAGATTTTATGAAGCTATTATTTGCAAATACCCACAATATTCACATAAAATGTGAAATGAATAAATTTTACAATGTATATTGCATTAAGTCTGTTTCTTTACTTTATGGGTAAAATTTGTGTAAATGGGAATAAGAGCTAAAGTGTCTCTCAAATGCTGAAAATTACTCTCATTTACCCAAAAGTAAAGAAACGCAAAAAACCACATTTCTTACCCGAAAACAAATGTGAAAACACAAAACATATGTTTGACAACAACTATTATATTTCATCCCCCAAAAGTGTATCAAGTGCAAAAATGAATAGCGAGACAAAACTGGACGTAAAGTGCCCGCCAGGAACATTTATTTCATCCAATTGCATGCTAATACTTCTAAAGGTATACCATTGCAACTACAAGTATATTGTCCAGAGTTTTCGATAAAAATCATTTTCAATATTACTGCCAACGAAACACACCAACAAAAATAGTTGAGAAGTATATTGAAGTATATGAATGAAGTATAATCTGAAGTACAGCTTTGATCACCAGCTGAAATCTTCTTTGGACTATTAAAATATTGTGATAATCATGGCTAAAACCGAGTGGATTTTCTGATATTTCGCCAATGGGCTTTCATAATTTTTTGGTTTCGTTGAGGCCCTAAACAAAAATTGCTCATTTGTCGCACTGTGTTATTAACAAACTTCAAATAAGTCGTTTTGGACCGTACAGTGCATTGTAAAATGGTCTAAATCCGATAGAAGTTCTTCTTGAAGCTCCAGATATAAACTCCAGGGAAAATCTTCGGGTTCATTATGTTTGGCTTTCGTTGATGTCTTCAGGCAAAGATTTGAAATTCTATTCTAATATGATTAAAAGAAACAAACAACGTTATAAATTAATTTTTTAAAGTTTTATTTAAAAAAATATGATACTGATTGGAGCTGAAAATCGTCCATAGTTTGGCTTTCGTTGTATTTTAAATTAGTGTTTTGTATGAAATTAAGATACCGGCTATAACAAATTAAACCATAACAATACTTCTTTTTAAGCTGAAAAGTAAACTACATATATCAGCTGTTTAAGGGCGAGATGAGCACACATGTCTTGGAGGTGTGTGCATTTCTATAAGTGTTTGGACTCAGAATTACAAAAAATACTAAAAAGTAAACTTTAGCATAATGATTTTGCAAACGACACTATTTTTGAGGACATTTGGCATAATTTTTTAGTCAGTCTCTGGCAACACTGCTGTTAAGTATTACCATAGATAAAGGAAATAACTAGATATCGCACATGCCGTGGGAAATTTCTTGTTCAATGGAATATTTTGTAGATGGAGCTGAATTGCAATAATTACAACGTTTGATCTCAAACCTTGCGAGATGTATTTAGCACAGGTGATAGCAGTAGGTGGTGTATGCAACATGAACAGGCATTTTGTTTTGTTTAGTGGGCCGATGTTGTACAAGTCAACACAAACGAATACCAAAAATAACATTACATCAAAAAAGCTCATAACCAAAATGCATTTGAATTAGAAAGTGGGGAACACAACGACATGAAAAAAATTAAATTAGTTGTTTGAATAGCACATCCTGGGAAATAATTCTATTGTTGTATTGAAAAAATGTCCCCCACTGTTGAATAAACGTCAGTGAATGTTATGAGAAACGGCAATAAAAGTTACAAAACGACAACACAGCACCTAGTGGCAGTACTTGACAACTGCTGCGTTTTATAACCTACCCAATAAATAATGTAACTCAAAGCAGTTAGCCACCGAACAGCTGTAACATTTTATAAACTACCAAAACTACAAAAGTAACGCGAAGTGCCTGATTCACGACTTATAGAATGCCACCCTAAATGAAAGTCAACGTCGGCACATGCGCGTTACTTTGATTTTCTCCCATGTGTAGTGAGTCTTTCCCCACAATTCCGAATTTGGAAACCATGAACCAAAATTAAATAATGAAGGACAAAATTCTGCAAAGTTTCAAGCAATTTTTTTTAAATTTTCAGACTTTTATTATAGTCATAACTTTTGCAATTAGGACTTTATCCCAATATCTAGTTAGAGCTAACAGTTTCAATTTGTAAGTTTCATGCAAACTGACAGCTAAAACTTTTAGTTAGCTTTAACTGGATATGGTGATAATGGGGGTTATACTCATTTTTTATTGCCGACCGACATATATTAGTAGTTTTCATTAAACCAACAAATAAGCTGAGAAATTTATAGTTCAGTTTACAAAACATTGATTGTAGTTCATATCATAGATAAAGTAAATTAATACATGAAGCACAAGTGTTGGGAAAATTTTAGTATATTGGGTAATTTTCTAGATGTCGTTGTAAGCAATAAAAGGCATTTTTTTTTGAAAAGTAAAAAAATATGACTTCAACATTCTAAAATTTCATTTCAAAAGAAAAAAGAATTTTCTACAAAAATATCACTTCGAAACAAGAATACAACAGGTTACTTAAAGTAGGATATCTGATGGTCATCGAATTGCAAAGCAATGTCACCACCGTCTATGTCCTAATAAATTGGTTCTTCCACTGGCTCAGCTACCATTCCTTGTGGAAAGTCCTCAGACACTCTAACGGTTTTGGCATCTGTGACCACAAAAGTTGCTACAGATTTTGGGCGGGTCAGTTTTTAGATTAACAAGGCGTTCCGGCATGTTCATCTTTGGGCGGTCTTACGGGTTTTCTCCTATTGATACCCAACTCCGGCCTCATGGCTTTGAAATAGTTTTTTATATAAGAAACAAATGCTGTTATATAAAATCATTTAAATGTTGTCACATTTTCCATTGTTTAAATTACGTTCACAAAAATTTCCCACAATTTTGAATAAACGTCAATGAGAATTATGGGAAACTTCAATGAAAGTGACAGTAGTACAGGACAGCACCTAGTGAACAAAGTTGACAATGGTCGCGCTATATCTATTATTTCCTTTATCTATGGTTCATATCATAGATAAAGTAAACAAATAGATGAAGCACAAGTGTTGGGAAAATTTTAATGTAATGGGTAATCTTCTAGATGTCGTTGAAAGCAATAAATGGGATTTTTTTTGTTTCCAAAAAAAAGTCAAAAAATATGACAATAAAAATCTAAACTTTCATATCAAAAGCAAAAATAATTTTCAACAAAAATATCAAGAATATAACACTTTACTTAACGTAGAATATCTGATGGTCATCGAATTGCAAAGCAATGTCACCACCGTCGATGTCCTAATAAATTGGTTCTTCCTCCGGTTCACCTACCATTCCTTGTTGAGAGTCCTCAGACGCTTTAACGGTTTTGGCATCTGCGACCACAGAAGTTGCTACAGTTTTTGGGCGGGAAGTTTTTAGATTAAAAATACGTTCAGGGATGTTCATCTTTGGACAGTCTTACGGGTTTTCTCCTATTGATATCGCAACACCGGCCTCATGGATTTGAAATAGTTTGTTGTATAAGAAACAAATGCTATTATGTAAAATTACATACATTTTGTCACATTTTCCATTGTTTAAATTACTTTCACAAAAATTTTCCACAATTTTGAATAAACGTCAATGAGAATTATGGGAAACTTCAATGAAAGTGACAGTAGTACAGGACACCACCTTGTGAATAAAGTTGACAATGGTCGCGCTATATCTATTATTTCCTTTATCTATGGTTCATATACCAAATTATTCTACATATTGGATATATATGTATATATTGTTTTTCATATCAGGTTGAAATCAAAATCCTGAAATAAGTTTTCGAATCCCAATAACTTTGATCTTTCTATCCTAGTTTACACGTTTCTTATATATTTTTTGTTTCTCTTAAATTGTAGATACTTCCCCTATCCGTTTTATTCACACTTATGGTGGGCACCAATAATCTTTGCCTCAAATATGTAGGAGTAGCATTCTATTACGTTGGTCGGTCCTTGACCACTGTTTTTAATGTCGTACTCACCTATTTCCTGTTGAAACAAAAGACCAGCGTATCTTCCATTCTTTGCTGTGTTGGTATTGTGGCTGGCTTTATGTTGGGCGTCGATCAAGAAAGCTTAACGGAATCATTCTCTTGGCGTGGCACACTCTTTGGTGTTTTGGGTTCATTGGCATTGGCGATGTATTCCATATATACAAAGAAAGCTCTGCAGCATGTAAATCAAGAAGTTTGGCTATTAAGCTACTACAATAATTTATATTCATCTATAATATTCCTGCCTTTTATCATATTGAATGGAGAGTTGGAAGCCATAATAACATATCAAAATATATTTAAATTTTGGTTTGTTATTGCTATGTTCGCCGGCGGCCTTTGTGGATTTGCAATTGGTTTTGTAACAGCGCTACAAATTAAGGTATGTATAAAAGAGACCTATACAAATGCAAACGTCTATGAATTCACATGAATGTTTTTTTTTCAAATTTAGGTCACTTCACCTTTGACGCACAATATCTCAGGCACAGCTAAAGCTTGTGCTCAAACTGTGATAGCCACCCAATGGTATAATGAAACAAAATCCTTCTTATGGTGGACTTCAAATATTGTTGTATTGGCCGCAAGTGCAGCCTACACCCGTGTCAAACAATTAGAAATGCAACGGCAGCATAATCGCACAACATCTGTTTAGCGCAAGAAAGTCTAATAGACCTTTACAATACACAATAACGTGGAGTTTGAACGTATCAATGATCGCACATAGACACTACCTAAACTTAATGTCATGTTTGTATTTATGAATGCCAATTATAAATATTTTTTCTGTAAGATGTAAACAAGTAATGTTACTATCCTTACAAGAAGCTGTTTCCTGCATAAAATATATTAATAATTATGGTTTAGACAAAATACACATCTTTTTTGTGTACACTAATGCGATTTCTTTCTTCTTCCTATCCTATACACATTTCACAGGTCAATGGGGACCGAAAATTAGGTAAGTGCAAGTTTAAAAAAAAAAAATACATACATACATACACATACTTATATCCTTTAGTGCGCGTTGACACTATTCCCGAAATGGTACAAATTCAAATTCAGGACTTTTTATAAATACTCATCAATTAGTGCAGAAAATATACTGTTTCATTTTATTGAACCTATTGTAGCTTACATTCTTTTATTACATACAACGGTTATTAGTCACAAAGTTCGCATATTCTTGCGGAATAAACGACTTATCCGTTTTCCCCTCGTACACATTGTAGTGAAAGGTTTTATTTCTGGCATTAAAGTTGAACTCATACACCGTATCCAATGAGTCGACGTTTGTCATAAGTTGCTCGACTCTCTCCAGAAAATCATTCAGAAGTGCGGCGCAGATCTGAGGTTTCCATGAACCGCAATTCTGAAAAAGAAACCATGCAAACGACGTTATGCCAAATACGTATGAATTATTTCTTAAATTATGGAAGCAATGAAATAATGCAGAATACCTTTGGAATATTGGACACTTTGATATGTTCAATTGGTTCTTCGACAATTCCTTCACAATTTTTCACTGCCAAGTATATGTCGTCAACGCAGGCCAGATAGGATTGTAGCCAGTATGTTAACAATTTAAAACTTTTATCCCTAACATAGAACATTTGTTTCGAAAAAACAAAACGGAGTTTATTTAAAGCTTCCAAATCATCGCTAGAATGAAAATTGTAGATACGATTTTGTAGAAGTTAATAGATTGATAGGTATGTAGATAATTCAATGTCGTCAATTTGAAAAAAAGTGTTATACTTACAACTTATGAAACTCTTCATGCGCAATGATTCCTTGTACCTCTCCCGCGTATATTAAATCAAACATTCCCAAAGTAGTCCTGTGTAAGGAACTTAAACTTATATTTCTGTCGAGGCTCTCATTCTGTTTTCGCGATTTATTTGGGGAATCTAAAAAGAAAAAGAAAATTTGGTATTTTTTACAGACGAAAACTTTAGTTATGTTTTTAAGCAACAAAAGTCAAATTCCTTGTCCGATCATTATCAGACAATGGCTCGATATTGGTTACACTTTGATGTTCGACGCGAGGCGCCGCGATCTGATGATTTTTTGATCACTCGCTTAGTTTTCGAGATATCGGGAGTTGTGTGGGAGTTGTTATTGACGGACATTTTTATATTAGCACGCATATTGATTTGATTGGGTCTACCAGTGTATCTGCACATGTTATATCAGTGGTCACAAACCATAACGGCCTAATTCGAGTTAGGACAGAATTGTTTGTATCATGTTTGTATCTTTTCTAGGACGGTAATTAGGTTAAGACATTTTTCTAAATATCTGTTTTGGCATAACAGCCACTCATAATTTTTTCGACGTTATTTTCCCTGCTTAAGCGTTTTTTATTCTACGTTTTTAGTTTGGCATCGCCGCCTAACTTAATTTAAGATTGCAACAAATAGAAACATTCCGGCATGTGATGAAAATCGATCGAGTCAAAATCGAATACGATTTGGGATTTCAACGAATTTTATTAGCATAATTCCGTATATTGGGGAACAAATATTTTGTATATGCAGTATTTAATGGCAGAAAACGAGTAAATTTGTTGGTATCCATTTTTTTGCAAAAGGAACATGATTATTAATTGTGTCAAATCGAATTCGATTTAAATCGATCGATTTCCATCACTACCCGATTATTTTTTCACTATTGCCTAAATCACCTTAAGTCGTTATTCCGCAAAATGAAGAAAGTACTTATTTTTATCATATTATTATTTTTTTTATCTTATTTATCTTTAGTAATGCTTTTATTCCCAATTACAATATCGAATTTTTATAAACATAAATTGAGTTAAGTTCATACCACCAGCTTGAAAACCAGTTTGATGAATACGCTGCAGTACCGATTAAAATCTCCACTAATCTTGAAAAAAGACGGCAATACCACTGGTTCTGGAAACGGGTGGAAATCTCCAGATAACCACTATATCTGTAAAGAAAGATAACGGATAGTGGAGGTACTACCAGAATGATCTGGTGTCAAGTAATGGAACTGATATAAAAAGAGAATGGGGTCAGGGGGGTCAGCCTGTGATTAACCACAATAGTGAACGGTTGAAAATTAATTCGTCGGCAATAGTGATTGTCGCTGATCCTCATGTTTGTTATTGTATTTACTTATATTTTTGTCATTACATTGTTTCATTTCGTCATGATGTTTAGTATGATAATTTACTTGTATTTCAATTGCCTATGATCATTAGTATATTTGCCATTTTTGTAATGATCATTTGTGTGAGTTTTTAAGTCCCTTGTTCCCCCTTTGTCCTTACAATGTGCTTGTTGTGTTTAAAAGGAACTGTTAAGATTTGTAAACAAGTACAATGTTGGGCTCCAGCAAAGCAGTTGCTCTGTTGTTAACAGTGATGATATTTGATAATTTTCGAGGGGACCTTTTTATTCTTCCAATAGTACTTTTTTTCGACGTAATTAAATAAATCTGTATTTACACCGAAAGATCAACGGGCTGTTTGTAGAACATAAAAAAAATGTATTTGATCTACATACAGTGCACTCGGGATAACGTCAACTAATTAAAACCGCGAATGTTGACGTTTATCAGATTGTTGACGTTTATAAATGTGCAAATTTAAGACCAAAATATTACTAATACTGCAGTTTAAAGCGTTTTTATTGTTCATAAATTAAATCCAAACAATAAGCAAATCCAAAGAAAAACATAAGAGGTTTCCAACCTAAATGAAAACAACAAAAATATTTCACATGAGATCATTGCATACATACATATCTATACTTTGTCTTGTCTTAAAAGAGATCTGTTATTTTTTCTCCAATAATTGAAATACAGCTTTCTCCCTTAAACGTCTTAATACATTTAGGTCATTTTGCCCAACATTCTCGCATCCGGCCCAATCCAAAGCGCGGTTAAAGATTTCGATGGCTTCGCTCGGCTTTATTGTTTGCTCATTTTCATCCACATCGTAATCGTCATCATCGGTCACTTCTAACACCTCATTTTCACACGACCCGGTAACGTTATCCAGCAAAATATCTTTATTCCACTCCTGAATGAATGGCACTGTATAGTCAACCTTAAGAAAAAATTCAAAATATGACTGGTAGTGTCATTGAAATAACTTTGGAAAAGCAATAACCCTGAGGATTTAGTTCATTAATCACATCAACTGCGCGCGCCATTAGTTGTTGATGTTCAGAGTCTATCTTTTCTTTCAGGATGTTTAATGGAATATTTTCCTCTGGATCTTCCTCATCTTCTGTGAAACTCAAAAGATTTTTCCATCATTTAGCAATAGTATCTGTACTGACTATTCCATGCGATCTCTAGAAGTGTAACAGCATCCTTTAATGTAACAATTTTCATTGAAACGACTAATTCTGAATTTTTTGCCGCTAACATGGCTAAAACACTGTTTCTATAGTATAGCTTCGTTATCTTAATTACGTTTTGATCCATTGGGTGGATTAGTGGGGTCACATTTGGAGGAAAAAACATTGCAATTATCCATGAGGACTTGGAACTTGTGTACTCAGTTGGGCAGTTGAAATTTTTAAAAACGCGCGGATTTTTAGCTTTTCCAGTTACAAGCAATTTAAGTTTGTGATTTCCGGATGCATTAGCACAACAAAGAAGGGACGTTGTTTTTCCCTCTTCATGCCCGGAGCAGTCTTTTCGGCACATTTTCCAGAACAAGCCCGATTCATCAGCGTTGTACAATTGATCGTGACATAGACCCATCTCTTTAATTTTTTGGTTTTATTTTGGATTGAAATGGATCAACAAGCTGAGGCTGTGGATAAAGCTTCTCTCCAGTTATTTTAAGAAGACGAACGCCAGATCTTTTTTAAAATCCTTGCAACCATCCATCAATTGCGTTAAAAGCTGAATCTTTTAGCTTAAGATGAAACTCTTTAGCCTTTTCCTTCAGCGCTAATGAATTTATAGGAAAATTGTTTTTCTCTCTGCTTAATAAACCAACGGTACAGACATTTTTCCATTCTTGGCATCTCTGATGCTCTTAATGTCTTCCTTTTTCCCGGTCCAGAAAATGTGCTATTAACACATTCCAAAATTGCCTATTCTTTCTTTTTTATCTTGCTAATCGTTGACTTTGTGACACCATACTGTTTCGCCAAAGCTGTCGCACTTGTACCTTTCTATAATAAATCCAAAATATTAGCTTTTTCTGGCAACCGTAGCACTTTTGGTTTTTTTGAGCTCATTTTATACGCGCAACTCTTACGAGAACAAGAAAGCAACTGTACAGAAAAGAACAAGAACTACCTTTCTATGCATATAAAGGGAACCCCAAAAAAGCAGAACTAATTCCATACAATGTATTTTTTTAACTGTTACTAAAGCAAAAATTTTGCATTATTTAGAGTTGACGTTTTAGAGTAGACAATGTGAATAAAAAAGGGTTGACGAAATGGGGTGTTGACGTTATCCCGAGCGCACTGTGTATATGATTTGTTTATCTTTCGGTGTAAATGGAGTGAAAGCTTTAGTTAGCATCAGGCACACCTATATTTCAGTCTTATTACACAAAATATATGCCCCTATTACGGTTTACAACTCAACTCAGTTGAGCTGAAGTTGAAACAACTTAACTTTAAAACAACTTAACTCCATTTTGGTATTACGAATTACAACTTGTTCCAGTTGAAATTGTGTTGATATTGCCAGCCTAAAAAAGCAATGATTTGACAACTGATTAAACAGCTGATACTATTGTGACAAAAAATGAATACAATAATTTTCAGTTTTTGTTTGTGAGTGTTTTTTTTGGAAATAAATAAACAAAATGGATATTAGTTTGGATTTATTTTACAACGATGAAAGTGTTGATGAAAACATTGACGTGCTGCGCATACGAAGAAGTCTCCGCGATCACTCTAATCCCTTGGAACTTCCAAGCACCAAGTAAGAAAAGGATGTGGTTATAATTGAATGGCTTTTTAATACTTTTTTTTTTGCAGATTTAGAAGTTTCTTTCGTTTAAATAAGGAAGCATTTTGCTATCTGCTAGATGAGCTGAAGGAGCATTTTCATAATCCTTTGCGAGGTACGGATATACCTCCTATTTTAAAGTTATGCGCAACTCTCAGGTTCCTCGCTGACGGCAGCTATCAGAAGTGTAGTGGAAACGATTTTAATGTGGGACTGGCACAACCTACCGTATCTGTAGTAATAAAAGAGGTTTTAAATATCCTCGAGCAGCGTATTTGTGGGAAATGGATTAAAACCCAAATCAGTGAAGAGGAGCAAAATGCTTCAAAGATTGAATTTTATTCAAAAAGTGGGTTCCCGGGAATATTGCGATGTATCGATGGGAATCACGTTCGCATCATTTCACCAAAAAAAGAGATGCAACATCTTTATCTCAACAGAATATGATTGTAAGTTAAAAGGGAAAATAAACTATTACTCGTCCACACTCGCGCGCAGTTCTTGATGGCGGTCTGTTCAGTTGTATGGCAAAATCCTCCCACAATTCCTTGCTTTTATTTTTGCTGCATCCGAATTGTGGGTTGCCTCGTCCAGTTTCTGGATGCTTCTCCATAAGTTCAACAAGTTTTTCAAATTGTTATTTTGTTGTAACTCTGTTTTTTCTAAAATTGTTCCAAATCGCTGATTAATAAATTATATTAAGAGAAAATTAAAAATTTGTACTTACCCGCTTTCCATTTTTCGCTAATAATTGATTTACAACTGCTATTGATGAGTTGTAATTTTTTGGTGGTTTTGTTAACCGCACTAGCACAGGGTTGTGATCGGTAGTACCACAAAAAAGTTGTAAGACGATTAACTCCAACTTACAATTTTTTGACAGGTTAAGTTGTTATCGATAATACCAAATTGTAAAATTTCAACTCAACTGAGTCGTGTTGTAATCCGTAATAGGGGCAATAATAACATAAATAAATCTTGGCAATTTCGATCAGCTGAGTGTGTGTGAGCTTGGTGTGCCTGGCAAGGTCGGTCCAAAATTCCTGCAATTCCTACTGCTTCGGCTTACTTATTTTGCCATGTGTTGTATTTAAAAACCTCTCAGATAAAATTTGGTGAGTCAAATCCGAAAGTACTTTTATTGGACCAAAAGAAGTTGGGGACTTTTTGAAATTGAAAGGAGGTAGAAAAGTCCTTATCCACCACAAATATCATCCCTGTTTGTTAACCCTTTTATGACCATTGCTGTCTATAGGCAGCAACGTACTCATGTACTTCTAGGAACCGTTATTTTACCGTTTTACGCATAATTTGTGCATTCTGTTGCTACGCTTGTTGCACTGTCACCCATCTATTCATTCTTTGCGAAGCTGTGTTCAGTCAGTGGGTGTAATTTTGTGAGTGAACTTGAAAAAAAAGTGACCGTGGAAAAAGAAGAAGATTGGCAAGAAAAACTAGAAGGAGCAGAAAATTTCAAAAGTGTTATCGAAGGCACTCTACAGATAATGACTGCAAACGGCGAAAATATTGAAGATGGTCTATTTGACGGTGGCTTACCCAAATAAAACGAAGGCAGCCAAATAGAAAATGAAGAGGTTGAACAAGGAGAGATGATTGATTTGTAAAGTTTGAGGTGGCTGAATAGAAATGCAATTTGGGGAAGTGCAGTGCGCAGCAATGAGATTAAGCAGCCTATAGATTATTTCAATCAGTTTTTTTCACATTTTTCAAATTTCGCCCATTACTAAATTATTTGAAACAAAAATTCAATGAAATGTCACAGGAAGACTTCCAAAGCGTTGATGATCAAATGATTGCATATAAAGATAACTCATATTATATTCACATAAGCAAAAGATTTAATAGTAATGTAAATGTATATTTTTTTAACGTCAGCAAAGTTTAAAACAATATCTACCGAAGAAACCCGAAATGTTTACACCAGCTGGTGTATCTGGCATCATACATGATTTCTTGCTATACATTGGAGAAGGTACTTGTAGATCCTTTGGTCTAGGAATATCATCAGATATTGTTTTGGATTTGGCATCGAATATTCCAGTAAGCCAAAACTTCAAATTATTTTTTGATACTTGGTTTACTTCGATAAGCCTTATGATTGCCCTAAATAAAAGAGGTATATTAGCCGTGGGTACAATCCGAAGCAATCGCTTAAAGAACTGTTCGCTTAGTAATGAAAAGCATCTGCAAAAACAAGGACGTGGCTCAAGTGATTTAAAGTTTGAAGCAACACACAACTTGATAGCTTGTCGTTGGTACGACAATGAAAGTGTCCAACAAATTTCAAACTATGTTGGAAAAAATCCCATGAGTGAGTGCAAGAGATGGTGTCGAAAAGAGAAAAAGTATGTAAATGTACCTCGCCCAGATATAGTTGCATGCTATAACAAGCATATGGAGGGGTCGATTTTGCTGACATGCTGCTAGAGCTTTACAAAATCAACCACCGCTCAAACAAATGGTACAGGCGCATTGTATCCTGGTGTATTACTTCATCTGTAGTCAACAGTTGGCTGCTATATCGTAGAGACACACATATCGCACCTGTTCCACAAAAGTGTAACAACTCAAAATTTCCAAATTTTCCTTTTTTGCAAGAAAACAACATACAGTGGTCATCTCTGCCCACTGTAAAAATCATCCATTGTTTTGTCTCCTCTTTCCTCAAACAAAGCCGTTATGACTCTATCTATCTTTGTTTTCAGAATAACTTTAGAAAACTAAAGAGTTTCATTTTTAGTTTTGCCTTTTTACAATTTATAACGGTTATATATGTTTATTAATTCCAGTGAGAATTTTCAGTTAAACAGGGACAACTCAAAATAATACCACTATGTATTTAAAAAAAATTTCAGGAAGAGTAATAACTCAAAAACTTGTTATTTTTCTACAATTACTAAAGAAATAAAAATGTAAGCAACGGTTATATTCTTTTTAATGATAATTTCTTGCTATAACATATTTTTTTCTTGTAATATATCATCAATATTAACGGAAAGTTATTCGTCTCTACGGAAAATGTTAAAATTTTGAGTTGTTACACTTTTGTGGGACAGGTGCGATATGAGTTGCGAAATGAAGCATATACCACTTCTTCAATTCCAACTGGATTGCGAACGAGCTCCTAAACGCAAATCAAGAAGTTCCGTCACGGAAAAGAGGTCGCCCATCTGCGACGCTTTCAACGATGCACCCCTCGTCACCATAATCACCAGCCTCTTCCACGCCCCCTGCATCTAATAAAAAAGCTCGTGTTGAAAACCCGGCAAAATCCGTACAATATGATAATGAGGATCACTGGGTTAAAAGGCCGGTACAGGCTCTGCCAAACTGGCTCTAAATGTACGGCTAAATGTACGGCGGCTAAATGTACTAAATGCGGTGTATATTTGTGCTGCAATCCACAAAAAAAATGTTTTATGATTTACCACAAATAAAAATATATTTAAATAACAAAAAACAATTTAGCAAACGACTTTTAATTTAAAAAAAAAATACTACCACAACTGCCCCATGCTGCCTATAGGCAGCATCCAGTAACTAACAAACCAGGACAAAAAGGACTTTGAAATTTTTGTCAGTTCATCCTTAAGGAAGTATAAACACGTCTATCTCCAATAAAAAATTTTAGCACCACCCATTTTAATTCGTGCATGAAAGGGTTTAATCAGATTGCTTGGGATGTTTTTTCTAAGTAAATTCGTTTTAGAATATCGTATGGCCAGTGTTTTGTTTATTATTGTATTTGTAATTATTGTTTTTGTATTATATGCTAAGCTGTCATTTCCGCCTTGGTTCGTCGAACCAATGTGTATTCAAGTTGCATTTATGCTGCGGTGACTGTTTTGCAACGCTAGCATATTATGCCAGTGGTTGGGAATACCGACTAAGTATAATGCAAAAGAATCACTTGGTTTTCGCGTAGAAAACGAGAACTAGGTCATGGTTTACGTTTTCTACGTGGAATGGGGGACAGGCGGAAGACCATGTCGATTAAGTTGCTAAGAATGTAGGAAATAAGATCATATAAATAAAGTGGCACACTGTGAAAGTGGGTCAGAAGTTTTTGAGAACTGAAGAAAGGAGATTTCTTATTTGAGATAGGTAAGTTGCCCCTGTTTTTGTCCCACCAGGAAATAAGTGCCGTCTGGGCACTGTTAGTTAAAATTGCATGCCTGAACTAAAAACTAGGCAATCGCCTGTTACGTAGGGACACTGACCCCTCGTACACTAAAAAACACACAACCGTGGTGTTTCACAAAGTTACACATAGCATTCGGCGCAGCCGGTTTTCGAACCATATGGGTTTTATCCTCGGCGGGATATAGCCGGTCTTCGGACCATATGGGTGGTGTCTCCTTCTCACAATTTATGTAAAAGATGTCACTGAAAATTCTGAAATTCTGATGAAAATCGTATAACACTTAAGGGAAATTGTGAGTTAGATAGTAATTTTGCTGGAAAAATAATGTGGAAAAACATGAAATGAAAACAAATGAATTTTGGGAAATGTTAGGTGCTAAACGGGCAATATACAATACGCTCGGGAAGAATAAAATAATCTTCAACTTCTTTGAAATTTCTAAAGTGGGAAACAACCGTAGACAAAACCATGCGGGAATACTTAATGAATGTTATTTGCAATAACAATGCATACGTCAATATTCAATATTGTGACAATAGTAGCGGCAGGAAAGGCCCACAACGAGGCTTTCCGTGACGCCTAATATTTTCTGTACTGGAAGGATCAAGATGAAAATGGTTTGGTGGAATGCTAGAACAGGGCGTATAACATCCGCGACACAGGATGTTTACGAAGAAGCGCAGAGCTACAATTGAACCGAAGGAAGTTGGGGGTAATTATGGGTTTTTAATTTTAGAGTTGTTTTCTTTTTGATTATATTATTATTACGTGGTGGGGCCAGCCGGGGGTTTTAACGAACCCACCTAAGGCTGGGTCCTGGAGACCACGGGACAGTAGATGGATTTGGGCGGTGGAACTAGCTGGGAGGAGTACTCGCCAGGAACTAGATTCTGGAAACCGCAGTCTACTTATTGGTAACAAGTTCAGCGAAACTTGGAAGTAGGAAGTCGAGAGGGAGGATGAACTCCTTGGATATCCTGTGTATGAGCGCCCTTGTTGAGAGCATAATCATATACGGGCTATGTCCCTTGCTCGGCCCCTGTATTGGTTATATGTATTTTTTATTTATGGTTACGTGGGAGAACCACGGGACAATAGTTGGATTTGTTGGTGGAACTAGCTGGGAGGAGTACTCGCTAGGAACTAGATTCAGAACACCGCAAAGTCACTATTGGGTACAAGTTCAGCGAAACTTGGAAGTAGGAGGTCGAGGATGAACTCCCGTGTATGAGCGCCCTTGTGGAGAGCATCATCATATACGGGCTATGTCCCTTGCTCGTCTCCGGTTTTAATTTAGGTTACGTTCGGTTCAGGTAGTCTGTATTGCTTCCTCCTGTGTCTGTGGGCTATTGGCCAGAGGAGTATTAAAAGACGGTGTATAGTCAAAGAATATTGTTTGGTTTATGTTGTTTTAGTATTTTTGTTGGTTTTTTTGGTCGTCCGGTGAAGCCGGTAATTTTCGGACGTCCTTCAGGGCTTCGAGTTGGGCCCGTGATCGTCCGAGGATGATGAGGAAATATAAGGACCATCAATGGCTGCGGTGTGCAAGCATTGATTGCTCTTTCCCACGAGGGGTGAGTTTTCACCATTTACGGAACGGGATAAAGATAAACATATGTTGCATGGATTGGGATAAATGTAAGAACCATCAATGGCTGCGTTGGGCAAGCATTGATTGTTCTTTCCCACGAGAAAAATAATACCCACCAAGCTTCTTCTTCTATCGGAAGTCAAGATGAATATGAGAACCATCGATGGCTGCGTTGGGCAAGCATTGATTGAGGTTATAAGGAATGGAAGAAGAAACATTAAAAAAAAGGAGGAAAAAGAAATATTGAAAATGTCAAAAAATGGGGAAAATAATAAATCACCTCGAAGTTAAAAGAAAATTAAATGGAAAGATTTTTTTTTTAAAATTAAATATTGAAGAAATGAATTTATGAAAAAATGGGGAAAAATTATATAAAAAAAGGTTCCCTAAAACACCCAAAGGAAAAAATAAGAAGGAAGAATATTTATAAAGAAGGAAGATGGGCAAGTTTTAATTAAGAGAAGAGGAATAAAAAGGAAAAAAACGTAATAAGAGATTCCCAAAACTAGTACGTAAGAAGACAATTTGTATGTATGCTAACTTTAAGTTTGAATTGAGATATATATGAGATGTAAAAAATTGTAAAAGGATATCATGTTAAGTTATATAGTCAAAATATTTGAAGGTACGGTTGTGTATAGAGTTGTTCAGAGGTATGGTTGGGGGTTTGATGGACGTCGATGCTATGTGGGGTTCGAGATCGAAGGATGTCCCCAAATCAAGGAACGAGGTATATATGTCGGGACGAATCAAGCTTATGAATGTCTGGAAATGCCGAGCAGCTATGAGTGAACCATTTATATCCCCGATATCAGTCAGATGCGGGTGGATATTACGTACACTAACGCACACACACACACACACATAGTTAGGGAAACCGTGGTGTTTCACAAAAACACCCACAACATTTGGCGCAGCCACAACAGGATTAAGACTGCGGTAAGTAGTGTGGGGTTTTTATATTTTTTAATTTTTATTATTATAATTAAATTATTTTTTAGATATAAACCCCTACCCTACCGTATTATATAAATACACATTGCCGTGTTTGTATTTCGGTGTTAAATTCGCATCCCCGCAGGAGTAACTCAAGTCGCAGCCAGCGACAGTGATAGCAAAGATAAATAATAATATAAAGCTTGAAATATAAACAATTGTGAATGTTAAGTTTGTGTGAATAAAGAGAACTACACTCAAGAATTATGGAGAATCTAGAAAATGAATGAACTTGACAAGAAATTTAGCGCGAATTCTGCAATTATTCAGGAAATATCAAACGCCATACATGAGAAACTGCAAGAAACTGCTGCTACATATATAAATTCGAAATGTTTGACCAGAAGTTCAAGGAAATGGGTCAGAAGATTGAAGAAGTTGAACATAAGCTCGAGGAAGTTGAACGGGAATTAACAAATTATGTAAGTGAATTTCAAAGGAAAAGTAATGAACTTCAGTTACAATAGGGGCAAGTGCGAGTAATTTTCGAAGGTTCTAGTATATTGAAAGCTCCTAGTTTCGATGGCTCTACTCCATTCGACGTCGATAAATTCCAATTTGATATAGTCGCAATTAAGAACTTGTCAAACAGCAACAATAAAGCAATAAGCTGATTTTGGAACTGAAAAATAGCGCAGTAGAAGTTCTTCAGAGCGCTTCTGTCAGTACTAAAAACAATTGCGAGGAAATATTAGCTGCGCTAAAACGCAAGTATTGTGACTATCACAAGAAAGACGTATACCGCATGGAAGTTAGAGGCCGACTGCAGAAGCAAATGAAACGCTATAGGATTTCGCGACCGAAGTGGAACGCTTGGTATTTATGACTAATCTTGGGGAGTCCCACCCATTCTTGGATCAATTTAGGATTGAGGCATTCGTCAAGGAAATCCGTGACCCTGGCATAAAGTATGTGACTTGTGCCACACAAAAGACTACATTCGCTGAAACCGTTGTATTTGCATCGGCACAAGAGAGCGAAATTCGTGTCCAAGTCCCAGATACATACATAGTTCGGAAAATTTAAATGGATAGGAGGAAGGCGATGTGTAGGGTGGGTATCAGATGCAAAAAAGCTCCACTGAAGTGCTACAATTGTGACAAACCTGGGCATAGTGCATAGAGCCACGAAACCGATAAAGATCAAACTTACCACCAACTGGCAACAAACGTATGAATTATACTCCACGAAACAAATCTCCGTTTACCTAAAACGAGCTAGCCCAGAGGTGTATGGAATGGCTCCCACAACCGTGGGCTCCACTATCTTCAACTCTACAATTCAACAGAAAAACAGTCTGACTGGGGATTTATCGCTGGTTGAAAGCGCATATTTGCTATGGACACAGGCGCGTCATAATCTATTATCAGATCTGATTTGATAAATGGACTCCACACAGCAACGGGTTAGCCAGCCACTGTACCTGGTAAAGTCAAACTGAAGTTAGCCTTTGCCAGCATGAGTATCGGTCAACTGAATATTGTCGCCGATTGTAGATGAGTGATAATTGGCGCAGACTTTATGGTTAGCCAGGGCCTTAAGCTAGATATGGAGCAGCAAGTTATGACGTGAGCTAATATGAAAATTCCGCCCCATGTGGGGTACGACAATACAACAACACAGATAAAAAGGCTCACAAACATGAAATTACCACCAAACTTTGAAACCACAGTATGGGCCCGTTGGTGTCCTAAACCTGTCTAACGAGGACATGATCGGCGACCGCACAGAATTTTCAGAATGTACTCAAGCCGAGGCTAAAGTTAATTCCGACTCCGACAAACAATCAGGAAAAGAGCAGAAACTACTGGAGTCCCATCTGAGCGAGAACCAAAGCCATCTGACTGAAACAAAACCAAACAATTGCTGTTCAAGCATGAGTCTGCCTCCGCGCTGAAGACACAATGACAAGGTAGATCATCAATGGTAAAGCATGAAATCAACACAGGGGAAGCGAGACCAGTAAAACAGGCGCACAGAAGTCTTCCACTTGCAAGAAGAGATGAAGTGTAAGATGGTGTAAGCGAAGCTTTAAATCCATGGAGCTCACCGGTGGCACTAGTTACAAAGAAAGACGGAAGTACCCGATTTTTCATGGACTATAGAAAGCCGAACAACGTTACCAAAAATGTCAGCTATCCATTACCAAGAATTGATGACACATTGGATACGTTGTCAGGAACAAAATAGTTCTCCACCCTGGACTTGGAAAGTGGTTATTGGCGAGAAGAACGATAAGGAGAAAACTGCATTCACCATAGTGGATGGTTTGTGGCAGTTCAAATGGAGTACGTTTAATGGAGTGCGTGTTGAAAGGATTTCATCAACGTATAACCGCGGCCAGATTAGAAAGATTCAGAAAGAAGTAAAGTACTTGGACATCGAGTGACAGCAGTTGATATTGCCTCGCGTGAAGATAAAATCTTGATAGTAACGGATTGGCCACGACCACAGAAAATCCATGAATTACGCAGTCTTCTAGGACACTGCAAGTACTACAGACGGTTTGTTCCAGGTTTCGCTACGGTAGCTGCAAGTCTTCACGAGTGGACAATCAAAAATCGGTCGTACTGTTGGAGCGAAAAACAGGAAGTCATTCCTCCAACTGAAGAAATATTTATGCACGGCTCCTTTGCTCGCATACCCATTTTCTGGCGAGAAATTCGTTACATACTGATGAGAGCGGTTACGGAATAGGTGGTGTGTTATCGCAAGTAATCAACAGCCAGGAAAAGGTTGTAGGATACTACAGCTTAATACTCAAAGACAGAGGGAAACTATTGTGTTGCGAGTCGAGAAATTGTGTGTATTTGTACGGCCTGCCATCATACATGTCTAACTTGCTTGTTGGATTGAAGGGTTGCAGTCCTATGACTTCAGAATTGAGGGACACGGTAATGCTGATGGCCTGTCACGTGGCCTGTGCAAGCTGAAATTCAAACACTGCCCAAAAGCTGAGGTTAAATAAAACATTATTGACGTCCGTTTGCTGTGACTGGAATCCAACGAAGACTGGTCAACGGCTCAAAGAAGCGGCCCTACACTCGCAAAAATTATTTCTACAAAATAAGATAAAAGACCAACCCGCACTGACATCGCACCAGGGAACCCCGATGAAAGCATATTGGCCCCCGTGGAACAGCCTGCAATTATTGAATGGTTGCCTATATCGGTTATGGAAAGTGAGGATGGCAAATTCAAAAAACTTAAATTCGTAACTTAGGTATCTTCCTCTAAGGAAAAAGTGATAATGGCACAATTTCATAACGGTCCGAGTGGTGGTCATTTGGGTATAACCAAGACCATAGAAAAGCCAAAGCCATGGTTCTACTGGGTAGGTTGTTCACAAGCGGTAGCCGATTGGATAGCGAATTGCACCCAATGTATCACAGCTAAGGGGCTAACGCGAAGACGGGGCCAAATGAAGCAATACAATTCTGACGCATCCTTTCAGCGCATATCAATGGATGTGGCTGACCCATTCCCAGTCAGTCGCACGGGAAACCAGTACGTCTTAGTAGTTATGGACTACATCAGTAAATGGCCCGAGGTATACACAGGAATACCAAATTTACCATCTTAAAGGAAATGTGTGAGTCGTTCGGGATTCACAAAGCAAGAACAACACCATTACATCCTAAGTCTGACGGCATGATTGAAAGGTTTATTCAAACTCTTGAAGAGTACATGAAAAAAGTGAGTAGCGCTGATTAGAGATTGGGATGAACACATACAAAAGCTCCGTTTGGCATAAAGGTCGGCTACTCGTGACTAAACCAGCGACTCATTTTCGGAACTGAGCTGAAGTGACTAGAGATTTGGAGTTCGGTATTAAACTAGCATCTGAGCTTGTGAAGAGTAATGACAATTACCCAGCTCAGGAGGTTCTTAATGATCTCCATGAATTTGTGCGCAAAATAAAAATGGGCAGTAATAAGATGAAAGTTATATATGACCGAGCGACAAATACAGAAGGATTCCATGATGGTCAGCTAGCTACAAAACTGCAGACTCAGGTGCTTACAAGATTGTCTCACGAATAAATAACGGTATATCGAATCCAGAAAAGTCTACCATTGTGGGAAAACACGGAGTTGAGGCTGATCGGAAGGAACAGACTAAGTAGGGGGCAGTATTTGTTAAGTGACCCAAAGTCACTAAGGCTGATCCTCCGGCAGCTCAGGGTACTCTGGAAGTTCCTACCCTTTCAACCTTAGTACTGGGGACGAACACACAGAAAAATGAAAAACTACACAAAACAACAAAAAACTACACTTACGAGTCGTCCAACACCACAAAGGAACTTTGGAAATGTTCCCACACTGAGCCCGCCATTCCCTGGTCCTCGGATTCGACATGAAACGTTTAAAAATTACCCCAAAACACACAATCACCATATTTTCTCCGTTTTTGCTTAATACTTTAACAAAAAACTGTTGCTGACAAACCCTACACTTGATATACAGTGTCGGTCACAACATATTGGACAAAAAATGTCTTCCTACTCTTTTGTCGGAGAAAATTGATCGAATTGACAAAAAGTCGAATGTTATGGAAAGTGTAAGCCCTGCCTTTAATAAAGTTATTCGGTCTTTAGAACTATTAAAATAAACAACAACACAAAGAAACATAAATTGCAAATGACAAAACATATTGGACAAAACAGGTTTTATTTAGGAAAAAAAGTATCGTTACATTTATTTTAGAAAGTTTATTTTAGAAAGTTGATGAACAACTGCGGAGAATATCTCCATAAACCAAAACGTAACACCAAGGTAAATTATAGTATTGAAGAATATGCAATTTTTTCTGAATTCAATGAATTTCAGACTTTTGTCTTTAAATATTGTACATCTATGAAAAACAATGTAATAAAATAATTCCAAGGTGGAATGAGCCAAAGAAACATATGCTAAAAGTTTTGTATGCCGAGATCTACCGTCAGTTTTAGCTTCCAGTGTAGTGGAGTCTCTTAATCTAAAATTAAGCATGCGAACTGTACAAAAGAGAGCTGTTGAAGGAGGCCTTAAAAGCTGTAAAGCTGAAAAAAATCCAATGAGTGTTCGAACTCACGGGCGATGTGTTAACACCTTTTTGTTACACGGTACCTGTTCGATTTCTATGAACACATTTGTAAATAGTCGTGTTTTGGTTCCAAGCAAGCGATTATCGTTTGCTAAGTTGCAAAGAAAACGGCTTTTTAGCGAGAAGTCATTTTGTTCAAAAATATGAAAAATGGTTAAAAAGGGTAAAAGATGTCAAAATTTTGTTGTTTTAAACTTAGCGAAAATGAATCTCGTCGGTAAGTTCTCGCTAAGTCTTCGCTAAGTGCTTCATACAAAACAAGCGAGTATGTAACCAAAACAAGCTTAATGTTACATTGGAAAATAAAAACCAGCGTTCAATCATATGATGACGTTTGATTTAACCGTTTCGGGACGACAGGGATGTTTTTATCCCAGAAAAATTTGAAAAATCATATCTCTGAAAATTCTCACACGATTTGGTTGAAAACCGTCCCAAATCATTATTTATATTCTTCTCTACAAAAAATTTAATATAGCTGTCAATATAACACATCAAGCTTATGTCAAAAGTCATAAATCAGTTCGCGCGGTTTGAGTTGCCAATAAGACCATCGACAAAAGCTCAAAAAACAAGTATTTTAATTGTGGAAAAAAGTGTCATTTAGTAAAGTTTTACTCAAACAGTTGTCATTTCATAGAAAATATAATCGAAAACCAATAAAAAGATATTTTTCCGAATTTGCGGCTAAGGTAAGTTTCGTGGGATAAAATCATCCCAAAACTTTGCATTGCCTGCAACTTGGCGTTTTGTAAAAAATGTTTCACACCTTGCCATAGAAACTAATTAAAATAATTTTATGCTACAATAAATATTATAAAAGAATAAAATAAATTGAAATAAAGTAAAATATATTCTGATTTTATCATTCAAATTTTGCCCTTCAGGTGTGTTTGGGATGTTTTTGTCCCAGGACGATATCTCCCTTTCGGAACGTCCTAAAAATATATTATGAAATTACTTTTCCCAAAACAACATTAGGAGACTATATCTAAACTCTTTTTTAAGATTAATGGCCACGAAAGTTCTCGTCCCGAAACGGTTAAGTAATATTAATACTAAATAACACTTAAACATATTTAAAGACAAGTGTCATTATTTTCTTGCTTAATACCTTTTATTTTATACCCACAAAAAGCAAAGAGAATGCAAAGCAACAGCCACATGTACATCCATACATTGTTATGTTCGTACATACGCTACACAAGTCCGCAATTATCGTTGTTCTCTTTCTATCTCAATTTTATATACGTATAACCAGTGTTGCCAACATTTTGTGAGCTAAAGGCGTAATTAAAAACCAGAAAAGCGTAAAAAAGGGTAAAAATTTCCTTAAAAGAGCGTAAAAAGCGTTTGGCTTTATTTCTACTCAAAATGACTAAATTTTCAATAGAACACATTTTTTAAAACTAAATACTGTTTTATTAAACAATTGAGATCGTATCTTTTATAAACAAGTTTTCAAGTGCATACATATTTTTGAGAAATATGGTATATTAGGACCATTTTAAATGAGGTTAAAACTAACATATAATAAGATTTTTATAAACAATTGTGTTCATCTATAAAACCCATAGCTTCAAATGCAGATGAAATATCTGCATCATTTTCTTCATCTTGCCATAAAACGGTTATTAAAAAATAGTTTGACTTTTTGTAAACTTCTTGCGTAGAAATTTTATTGCAGACATTTGACGGCAGGTCATATTTGTCACAGCACATATTCTCTCGACGAAGTCCATATTTAATGTGTAAAATAGAATTAACGGAATTTAAGGACAACCTGTTTCTTATTTTCGATTTACATACATAAATTCATAGCACTGAAAGCTCTTTCTACTTCTGCATTTGAGTATGGGAAGCTTAATAGTCTTATAACGAATTCTGATAAATCTCGAAATGGATTTTGGCCTACGGAATCTTTGAACTCATTTACTTTTATATTACTTTTATCCAAAAAAGATCTGTTCGATATTTGTTCTTCCATACACAGTTTCTAATATTATCAATACATAGTTCCATATTAGAAATGACATCCGCTTCTCTAATATATGATTTAATAAATGCCAGTATTTCGTCTCTATTGCTGTTATAGAGAATGGTATTTACACTAAACAATGATATTTTTTGTAGTGTTCCAAAGTTGGTTGGAAGTTTACATCGGATTTCGTATATAAGATGTTTAGTGAATATAATACATAAGATGTTTAGTGAATATAATACAACTTTTTTTCATTTGTTCTTTCGGTGCAAAGAGCATTCATAAAAGCACAAGAGAATGACATTTCGTCAGTGCTGTTAAAACAACAAACATGTATACAAATTACAACAACTCGTCTTATACCATATAAATAATTATACCATAGCAGTAGCAGTACGAGTATATGGGGTGCTTAAGACAGACCATGGTAAAATGAGTAAGGTAAACTCGTTAGAACAGCTGATTTCAACATATTCTTGCTTAGGTGTTACTCTTATGTCAAATTCACATGCATTTTGTTTGTGTACTTTTTTGTTTACTTTTACAGTAGACACACATAAAGAAAATTTGTCAGATTATGGACACCAAACAAAAACAAAATGCCTGTGTTTGTTGTAACAATTCCTAGTGCGTTTACCTTACTTATTTTACCATGAGACAGACTGAAGGAATGAAAGAGACTTACATACATATGTATGTATGTAAAAACTTGCAATAGCAATAAATATTCGAATGTATACACGTTGCCACATTTGAAAAGCCAAAAAGCGCTAAAAGCACCAACGGAAAACATGAAAAGCGTACGCATAGCGCTTTTTTTCCTTTTGGCACTATGGACCCTATTTTCGCGTTTTGGAGAGTCGAAAAAGCACCATAAATAGTGCGAAAAGCACCAAGTTGGCATCGCTGCGTATAACCACGTCATTACTCTCTTTGCACTGAGAGTGCTTCGCACCCACAGAATCCAACAATTGGCTGCCGCTATATCAGTGTGTGTGTTTTTTTGCAGTCTGACAATCTGTGTTTCGCAGTCGGACAAATCTGTGTTCTATATAGGAGTGGGTCACCCTTATCATTTAGGGGTATGAAAAATAGATGTTGGCCGATTGTGAGACCTACCCGATATGCACACAAAATTTCATACAAATCGGTCCAGCCGTTTCGGAGGAGTTTAACGGCAAACAATGTGTGATCGCAGTCGGACAATCTGTGTGATCGCAGTCGGACAAATTGTGTTTGGATGTATTCACTTTGTGAATTTAGGCCGTACCCGCGCATATAGATGTTAACACATCAAAAACTGTTAAGGGAATGCAAAGAGTGGAGAGTGGGAGTGTAAATTGTCATGGTGGAGGGTATATAAGCTTCGGCCCGGCCGAACTTAACACCGTTTCTAATTGTTTTTGTATACACCGGGCAATGCTGAACATCAAATGACTCGCTTTGTTTGGCCATAGCAACAACACGAAACAACCAAACACACAACATCACACATACTTTGTCCGAAGTAGCTGACGTATACGTGTGTCACATAACCACATGTTTGCCATATCAACAGCAACGAAACAGCCAAACACACAACATCACACATACTGACGAATTAGTGTGTCACCATAACGTCGACTGCGCAAGTCCATGGGCTTGCAAATGAAATTTTGCGTGGCTATGCTTTATATCTCCGTTCAACAACAGCAACAGACACATGTACATACATACATTATTATGTTAATACATACGCTATAGACACAATTTCGTTTGCCTCACCCCTGCCACACCACTCTTTCATTGCTCTCTTGTTCGCTCATTTTTGTTTAACACGTCATTATTCTCTTTCGCAGTCGCAGAAAATCTGGGTTTAGCAGCAGCATAAAATCTGGTTTTAGCAGCAGCATAAAATCTGGTTTTAGCAGCAGCAGAAAACCTGTCTGTGTGTTGTTTGCATGTGTTGACTTTGATAAATTTACGCCGCTATAGATGTTAACACATCAAAAAAATCATTTATATCGCAGAAAAATCGCAAAGCTCGCCTAAATTTTGAACGGGAACATCTTAACTGGACTGTAGAGCTGAGTCCAAATTTAATTTTGTGGATACTGATGGAATGAAAAGAGTACACCGACATGGTAATAACCGACTAAAACTACAATATTGTACTGGTACTGTCAATAACGGACCAGGAGATGTTATGCTGTGGGGTTGCTTTTCAGATGAAAGCTTTACACAACATCGACGGCATAATGGACAAAAATGTGTATAAATATATATTGCAGGAGATAATGCTTCCGCACGCCAATAAGAAAATGCCTACTCCGTGGATATTCCAACATGACAATGACCCGAAACACACCTCCAACATTGTGAAAACGTACTAGGAACAGGAAGGTGTGACCATTCTGCCGTGGCCTGCTCAGTCGCCCGACCTTAATCCCATTGAAAACCAACGGGAAATTGTGAACAAAAAGGTCAATCGCGAATCGGTACATAGGGACCCACCAAGCTCTACCAAGCCATAAATGATGCAGCTATTCCAACGTCAACAATGGAGAGCCTAATTAGTTCCATGCCTAGAAGATGTGCGGCAGTTCAGAATAATAGTGGTTATTCAACAAAATATTAAAAAGCCCAATATATTTTGTCATTTGAATTTATGACTTTTGTTTATATTTTGTTAATTTTTTAATGTTTAAATGTGAAATATTGAAATAAATTTTCGTTTTTATTAAAATCAGGGAATAATTTTTATGTTAGAGTGCATTTCACCTAAAATGCAAAAGGCCGTAACTACTCAAAAGTTCAAAATTAACTTTTTGATTGATTATGATGTACTTAACCGAAACACATCTGCACAGCAAATTTTACATGTATACGTCCAAAAATAACGACTTTATTGGCGAAAATCAAAAGGCCGTAACTGCAACTTCAACAATTTCATAAACCAAAAAGCCGTAATTACACTTTTTTTCAAAACAAAAAAAAAAATACAACAAAATAAAGTTGCCTTTGCTTCTCTTTCAATGTGTGACTGGTTATTTTAATTGGTAATCAGTTGATTTTGATTTATGTTTGATCTGACTTTAAATACGAAAAGAGTTTTTCAGTGCTTTGTCAAATAATCTCACTACCATGTGGCAACCGTGGCAAATGCTACGAAAAATAACCGGTATTCATACATTTATCGGCTAATCGTTACACTGTATCAAACTGACCCCATTTGTAAAACAAAAGTGAAGTGATAAAATACAAAATATTTAATGAAATTGCAGAATATTTGAGCAGAAATTCTCTTTTTAATCTAAATATTTTCTTTTTAATAATTACAATGAATTTTGTTTTAAAATACATACAATAAATAGATACAAAAAGACATAAATAAATAAATAAATGGTTTCCCGTTACATCCCATGAAGGGATTAGGGAGGAGCTTCTCACAAACCAGTGAGCTGTGCGCGTTCTATTTTTATACTCACTGATTGGGACCTACAGCTTTACACCGGTTCCGCACGGAAAACGTAACTTGGCTAAAAACATTTTTAGTTACGACCTAAAAGCACTATTTTCTTATCTTAACCATTTGTTTTATTTTATGCACCATTTTAGTCTTGTAGTTACGGCTTTTCAGTTCCAGAAAAATAGAGTGTAAAAGGCCGTAACTAGCATTTCTTGAAAACTATTTTTTTTCCCATTAATTTGTTTTTCAGAAAAAAATCCGTCTTTGTTTACTAAGCTTGAATCTACAATTTGGATATTAAGTTTTAAAAAAAATAAATGGTTTCCCATTACATACCATGAAGGGACTGGGGAGAACTTCTGACAGTGAAAACTGGAAAGCGCACAGCTCAGTGATTGTGAGATGTTCTCCCCATATTAAGTTTTAAGTAGTCTTTAATTGATAACGTTTATTCCTTCTCCTGTAAAAAACTAAAAAGTGTAGTTACGGCCTTAAACTTAAATTTTTTTGCCCTTTTAAAAAGAGAAAGAACATGATTTTTGTTCAATATGTTTAGACCGACACTGTATATGTATATAGCAGGGACGTGCGGTGTAGTTTTTAGCAGGGTGTTCTCCACATATAAAAAAAAATTTCTATTCTGTTTATTTATTCCAGAACCACGACGAGGACGCGATAGCTAAGATCCCATTTGCAAGTTTTTTTAAAATTTTTTTTATATTTTTTTTATATTTTTTATTTTTTTTATGTTTTTTATATATAATTTTTGTATTTTTAATTATTACTTATTGAAAAAAAATATATTTTTTTCTATTTTACTTTTTTCAGGAAGGGATTACATTTTTATTTTTCTGGTAATAATTTGTTGTTTTTTCATTTTATTTAAATTGAAATTTTTTTAATTTTTTTATTTACACGTCGTGTTTTTTGAATGAAAACTTCAATCACATCATCGCAGAAATTTTTTGTAGTTTTTAAAAAATTTAAAAAAGACTTTTCTAAATTAAGGCTAACTCTGATAACCTTTCCTCTAACATTTGGTTTCTGGAATAAGTCTTAATTTTTTTCGACTTTAGGAAATAATTTTAAAAAAATATAACATGATTATCAAAATATTTTAGGGTGTTCAGAGAACACCTCCGCACCTTAGACGGAACGTCACTGGTATATAGAAACTGGAACTAATAATTTTCACCTGAAACACATATCTACACTTACTTTTTTAAATAACAAAACTACGTTAAACCCTAAAACATTAAATTCAATTGCACATAAACTTAACCTAACTTACACCAATATCGGCTTACCTTTGGGAGATTTTTTTAGATAAAATGTCGCTTGTGGCTTGCTTGGGGGAAAAATACCGCTCCTGGTACATATATATTGTAATTATTACCTTACTTTCGACTTATATGGATCTCTTGGTGCGCTGGTCGGATTAATATAATCTCTTGGGCAATGTGTGATCCGCCAAAACGCTAGCCTCCGCCTTCCTGGGGATTTGCGGTCTTTACCAGTTTATAGTCTTAACCAATCACTCAAAATCACTACCTTATTTAATTGTAATGTACGTACATATTTTGTTTCTTTTCGAATGGACCGTGTAAGTTTGTACCGGGTGTGTTTTATTCTAACAATATACAAAGAGGCTAATTCATGGACATTTGATTTATTTACGTCAAAACTCACAGTATTTTTCTCCAACGTTACATTAGAACACAGACACCAACAAAAATTAATCAAAAAATTCCAGTTTCAAATCTCTTCTAATATGACCACTTTTCCCTCTGCAAGTCGCTACCATAGACTAATACATACATAGATAATTTTATTCGCTCAATAAATTAAACGTCATAGGTACGGTGGAAAGTAAACATTGGATGGTGGAAACATGGGTTCAATAATACCAGATAGAGGCAATAGTAAACAACGTTCAACAAAGGAACAATAACCGAATTTCGTGTTTTTGTGGCAAACTAGTTGTGTTAAATACAATACAAATGAATACCAACGATAAAAGTCAACAAAAAAGTGCAAAATACATTTAAATTTTTCAGTTCTACACCAAAACGACATGAAAAAGTTAAGTGAACATATTTTGCAACTCCACCTGGTGTAGGTTAATTTTAAATTTAATTGCTCTCATTTCCACTAACCTGAATGTGAAATGAAACGTCAGATGAGAGAATAAAAGTATCTATGTATGGATTGGTCTATGGTCGCTACTTTCTACGGCCATATTCTCGCTTCTCCTTCAGTTTCGAACTTTTATTGGTTTCCCTTCAATTTTCCTTGTGATTTCCAAAGAGGATGTACAAGTAGAGAAGAAAAAAGCGGCGAAATTTGGCAACCCTCGTATAAGAGAACAAAAACACGAGTGAAACGCCTCCTTTCTCTGCTCTCTCTCTCTTACTCTCTTCGGTGAATATTTCAATACAGGAGCAGTTTTCTGATGATGTTACAGCATCTAACTATAGATATTCCAACCATGTTAAAACAAAATTACATAAAGTATGTAAAAATTATGAAATAATCAAGTTATGGCGCGAGAAAAATGTGTTTCAGTGAATCGCGTCGACTTTTTGGCTCTCTTCTACGAGGGTTGCCATATCGCGCGTGTTTTCCTTCTCTACCAGTACATCCTCTTTGTGTTTCCTAAGACCATGGTACAATAATATCTTCTTGGTGATAGCAGCGCGCGTTGTTGTTGTAGGCAGCAACAACAGGCATTTTGTTTTTGTTCTATTCGCTTCAGCTGTCAAACTCTACACAAATACATACCAACAACACAAAAGTGCAAAAGAGTACAAAAACAAAATACATGCGAGTGTGACAGCCGAAGCGAAGAACCTCATGAAAAAAATGAAAACAGTTGTTCTTACGACTGAATATATTATTGTACCATGCCTAAGACGATCAAGAATTAGACGACCAGAAGATGTGCAGATGTGCGCAATTTGGCAGCCCTGGTAAAAGAGAACCAAAAATTGCCAGCAATTCACTCAAACGCATTTTTCTCTCGCGTTATATTTTGATTATTTCATACTTTGTAAGGTGGTGAGCGAGCGCACTGCGAAAATATCACAATTTTTGCGAAAACACGCTATTTTTATTTTCTTTAAATATTTATAAATAACACTACAAATCATATTTATTTAGTTTATATTTTTCCGATAATGTTTAATTTAGTTATTTTTTGGTTTATTTATTTACATTTTGCCAATGTTTCCTCATGAACGTTTCTCATCGAAATGCGTATGAAAGTTGATGCAACTTCCCCTTACACTGATGGATAAGTTGATATCAACTTCAAAAAATCAAAATCGCTTTGATTTTACATCAACTAGTTTGTACAAACCACCAACTTCTCCTTACACCATGGATAAGTTGATGTCAACTTGAAGTCGCTGCAAGTTATCCACATGTCTAAGGGCCGCTTAGGAGTAAGAGTTTTTTTTACAAAGAAGTACTTTTGTAAGTATAGGCACTTTTTAAAGAAGTTGTACTCTTTTTAGGAAAAGGTTATTTTTTAAGAAAATGTACTTATTTTCAGAAAGCCTGCTTATTTCAAAAAAAAGGTAACATTTTTATTTTTTCTAAGATAAGATATTTTTTGAAGAAAAGGTTTTTTTTTAAGAAATGCGATTTTTTAAAGAATTTGTCCTTTTTTCAAGAATAGGTAAATTTTTAGGAGTAGGTAGGTAGTACATATTGTCCTATTAAATGAAACAAAATTAAACCATAGACACAATATAATATTTAAAAATTATAAATTCATAAGAAAAATCGAATTGATGCAACAAGGGGTGGGGGAACTGCTATATTAATCGAGAATAACATACAATACTACAGTTACGATAACAAAAGTATATATTCGGTAGATGCTTTAGAGACATGCGCCAACAACTTATTACTATTTGATTCTATGAATCTTCAAAATTGAAATAATTACTTTAACTGCAAGCACACAGAATGGGGTAATAGTGTTAATAACGCAAAAGGAAATTACCTAAACGAAATAGAATTCAGATGCAAGCTTTACGCTTATGTAGCACCATCCTTTCCTCGACCGGGCTCATACCTCGATTTACACATAACGGATTCCAGGCTAAATATACTGAGAGTCAACGAAATGTCAAAGTGCCTCAAAACATTGGATTACGATAGCGACAACAAGCCAGTGGAATTAATTGTGAAATTGAGAGTGAGCCGAATGTTATGACAGCTTTGAATGAGGGGACAACGTTCAAATTTAACTTTAAGTGGACAAATTGAAAAAAGTTTGAGAAGGTGGTAATGCAGAAAATCAAGTTAGACACAGTTATATCGAAATTTAACGAATGATTAAATAGATGTGTGTATATATAACTAGATTACATTTTCTAATTTCAGAGGCCATTGAAAGTACGGTACCAAAATTACGGTCATTGGATATCTCAGGTACCAGTAACGTGGAGAAATGATCTCTCCATATTCCCTTGTCTTTACAGAAGGGGGCCCTGAATCATGTCCATTAGTTCCGTTTTTGACTTTTTGGTAGAATTTTCTGTATGTCCCAATTTTCTCACTCTCGCGCTTTCTCCACTGCCGTTTCTTACGCCTAAAAGGACGATTTACCTCATTTCGTTTTTGCCTATACCGCTTAGTCGCAGCTCGCGTTGCAATTGACTGAAGCATTGCCATACGTGCAGCGTTCTTTTCATCATTTGCAGTGCGACACTCTTCATCGTACCATGGTTTATTGCAAAGCGGTTTTTCAAAACCAAGTACTGTTGTTGCGGCAGTTTTTATAGAGTCGGAAATGGATTTCCACTGCGCTTCAGGATCGACATCGGGAGGGGGTAGGTTCTGTGCCAAAAGTTGCGGGAGCTTCCTTGAGTAGGCTGTGCCTACCTCTGGTAATTCAAATAATTACTATGTACTAGCGGGAAACTGCAAGCACACAGAATAGGGTAATACTGTTAATAACGCAAAAGAAAATAGCCTAAAAGAATTATTGTCGGAAAACGAAATAGAATTCAGATGCAAGCTTTACGCTTCTGTAGCACCATCCTTTCATCAAACGGACTCATACCGCGATTTATACATAATATTCTGAGAGTCAACGAAATGTCAAACTGCCTCAAAACGTTGGATTACGATAGGGACCACAACGCAGTGGAATTAAGAGTGAACCGAATGTTATGGCAACTTTGAATGAAGGGACAACGTTAAAATTTAACTTTAAAAGGACAAATTGGAAAAAGTTTAAGAAGGTGGTAATGGTAATCAAGTTAGAAACAGTTATACCGAACTATCGAAATTTAACGAATGATGAAATAGATATATATATAACTCGTTTACATTTTCAAATATCAGAGACCATTGAAAGTACGGTTCCAAAATTAAAAGGCAAAAATGTCTTTTCAACATTTTTTAACAGCATAATTAAAAAATTACACTCAGAAAAAAGTAAAATATTAACGATGATAAAAAGGCATAATAGATTAGAAAAAAGACTTACACAATTATCATTAAACACCTTAAAAGCAAAACTTAGTTCATAGAGATCCAGTAAGAATGCTCCAAGGTAGGAAAATATTTGAAAAAATTAAACCGCACTATTTAACTAAAACAGTTGTGCACGAATCTGAAAGGAATATACTAAGAAAAGCTGGAATTAACACGCAAGATCTAGAAAAGGATAATACGGACAACCTAGTGATACGTGACCAAGAGGAAATGCATGATGCAATAGGAGCTATTCTGGAATCAATACATTCATATAAGGATTTCGAAGAAAACAATAATAATCAAACTAGTCAGGATTCGCCGATGATATTGTTATTTATCATGCTGATAAGACAATATCTAATATTAATGAAGGACTTGAAAACTCATTCTACATGGTCGAGGAGTATGCCCTTGGTTGGCATTTAAAAATAAACACTAACAAGTGTGAGACTATTATATTTCGGCTACCTGTAGGAAAATGTAATAACGGCGTAAAACGGAATTGGAAAAAAATTGGAATCAAATCAAACCTTTCGAATACGAGCATTGAGAACAAACACAACATTAAATATCTAGGGGTGTACCTGGACAAATACTTATACTTTTGTGAACATATAAAGGAGATAGTCTCAAAGGCAAGGAAAGCCTTTCTTTATAAAGTATACCGGCGTCTTTTTCAATCTAAGCATAACTATTATGTATCAAACGTTAATTCGTCCTGTCATAACATATGGTTGACCATAGATTTTAGTATATAAATAATACGACATTTATATAATTTTTTAATTAAAATATTTTCAGTACATTGTTATCTTATATGAGTGTTAAATTGATTTGAACAAATTGATTTTATAAAGCTGTACAAATGCAACTTATTAAATATACTACTGATCCCGATCTGGGGACAATGCGTATAAAAAAAATATAATTTTTTTTTATTTTTGGTATTGTTTATTATGGTACTACATTTTTTATAATTACTTGAATTCAATAGACGTTCTAAATCAAAAATAATTATGATTTTTTTGCAAAAAAAAAATAAGGATTATGGGGTGATTTTTTTAATATTACCCAAATTTAATCATTACAATTGAAAAAAGTCCTTAAAACTAATAATATAATCATTAGTGTATCATTTTTATAATAAAACTCAAAATCTTCCCAAAGTTTTCCAAATAAAGCTCAAGGCCAAAACATTGGAAAACTTTGGGAATCTTAAATCGGAGGCCGAATAAGAAAATATATCAACACAATACTCATAATGATTACGGTCCCTGACTTCTATAGATGAAGGAACAACAGACGACGACTGTTTCGAAGATAAGAAAAGGCTATCCAAATTATCTAAGTTAGGAGTTACTGGTACAATTAAATTGCAATCACTAGAAGCTTTTATTCCGTCTTGGGGAGGACGAGATGTCCTCAGGCCATTTAAAAGTACCAAACATATCCTTCAACGATTTAAGTTTCGAACTAATAGAGACAAAATCAGAATTTAAATTTTAAACTCCTTTCTTGGCCTCCTTAAATAGCTTATAAAAGTCAACATCGAATTCCCTACACTTCCAACATGTTCAGCGAAGCCCGCTTCCCTTAGCCGTAATTATGCCACAATGCCTTCCATTGAAGACAGCACACTTCACATGGGCATGACTATCACAAAGTCAACATGAAAGAAAACAACCCTCATATACGTCCCTGACTGTACAAATCTAGTAATAATTACCAATTATTTCTAAAGGTGTGCAATAAAATAAAATAACAAAACGAATTGCTACAACTTTCAAACACTAAACCACGAAATCCTAAAAGTATGCAGAATAATACTTGGTTGTATACTGGGTTATAACATGGCTCAAAAGTTTTAACAACTCCCAAAACGAAATTGGTCCACAGATAGCTTTGGTCTAATATGACTCCTTCTATGCGTTAAATTTTTTCAGTATAAACTAATATACATATCTGTGGCTTGGTGCTAAAAGGGCCAATGTCAAAAAATACACTTTTGAAATAATTGTACTTGACTGTTTTACAGAAAACTAGTTTAACTACAGCAGACAAATCTTCCAAGTTTCACTTATCAACTTTGGCTCAGATATATAATATATTTGAATAGAATACGATAGTAAAATTAATTTTTTAAAAAGTTGGAAAATTTAGAAGAAAAGGATGACATTGGCTCTTTTAGCATAAAGTTATGTTTTTATTTTATGTTTTTTTGTGACATTGGCCGTCAAAATAAGAACAATAACAAAGAGAAAACCATTGCATTTCAGTTGTTTATTATGTTGTTGCAAAGTTAATTGTAATCAAAGGATATAAAAAAAAATAAATGGTTTCCCATTACATCCCATGAAGGGACTGGGGAGAACTTCTCACAATCACTGAGCTGCGCGCTTTCCAGTTTTCACTCACTGATTGGGACCTACAGTTTTACACCGATTCCGAACGGTAATTGGAGAAGCTTTTTCATGGCTAGGTACTCGATAGTGTCGCCGTCACTATGCGAGGTGACCGCCGCCGAAAGAAATTTTAAGGTGGTCAGAGCCGGGTTCGAACCCAGGATCTCATGTACAAGAGCCGCGCACACTAACCATTGCACCACCGACGGCCACTAATCAAAGGATATACAAACAAAAAATAGTAGCAAACTAAGGAAATAATAACATTATTGTGTTAATTCACATTCCTCTTCCATACCTTCATCGGCCAAGTAATCCACGATGTTGTTTGTCATTTGTAGTTATTTGTTCCATAAAATGATTGTAGTATGTTCGATTCGTATTGGTAATGTATGGCAAAAGTGCTTTTAAGTCATTCAATTTTCCTGGGGGCTGATGCTAAGAGTCGATAGCGTTCGGAATTATTGCCAAACGATCGAAATTTCGTACTTTTGGTATTCTGTCTGCCGATATCGCGTAAACTTTATCGGAATTTCGTATGCTATGAGTCGATAATGATCTAGCTATCGACCGCAAGCATTCGCTATTTTGCACGATGACATATGAGCTATCGCAAAAAGATCAGCGCCAAAAAAAAAACAGAAAAAGGGACTCCCCACATCACCATCGTAGAGAGAAAATGTAAGTAAAATTATTTTTTCATTCCTTAACTAATTTATGTGTTCATTTTAGGTCAAATTTAATTAAAATAAACTTTACGCAAAATCAGATTTTGGGTGAATTTATGTCGGAGCACTCTGAGATAGCAAAAAGGGGTTATAACATGCAGCGCACAAGGCAGAGCGACTGCCAATAGATTGTGGGAAAATCTAACGGCAAAATTAAACGCTTCGGGGCCACCAACTAAAGTCTGTTTAAAATTAAACATTATGTTTTATAACTAACATTCATTTGCTTCTGTGACGGTATATGCTGACCAAAAACAAAGGGTGAAGAAAAAGTTAACGTTCAACAAAATGTCAAGATTGAGAACTGGTGGCGGTCCATGCGAAGAAAAACATTTGAGCCAAACGGACGAATTGATTTTGGAAGCTGCAGGAATTGAAGATGACGTAGATGGCTTAAAGAATGTAAGCAGTTTTGGATGTGGTTCTCCAGAAAAAGCTGAAGCAACTTCATCCAAGAAGAGAACATTGGATGACGATTTGGCTTATCTTTTAAGTTCCGATGTTGAAGAAGACCAAGCAGTCAACAAAAGATCGAAACCCTGTGTTAAACAAGTTAAGCCAAAGGAAACAAAAATTAGTATTTTAAAGAAAAATATGGAGTCCAATGAAGACTATCATTTACAGATGCTCCAAAAAATGGACATGCTTATTGATATTAAACAAAGTCTCTGGAAATGAAGCAGAAAGAGTTCGGCATCAGCATGGAAATAAAACAAATAGAATTGCTGATTACAAAAAAAGGGTATGAACTTTTAAATTGAATTTATTTTTAATATAAATGTGTCATAAGTAGCTTACGTAAATGAATTATTTTTATTTTTTTATATTTTTTAATAGAAAGTGAATTAAGTTATTGTATGTATTAAATAAATGAAACAAAAGAATGACTATATGTTTCTTTGACTGTTACACAACAATATTTTGATGTTATCTCTAATTTTCTTCCCTATATTAGAAATATTAGCGTCACTGCTATTGTCTATTTCCGATATATTCACTTCCACTGGCGTTTGAATGTGTTCATAATTTTTTACCTTGAAGTGAATACATATATTATAATTTTCAACGAGAAGAGGTCTTTCGTTGGACTTCTTTCATACGAATGAATCATGGGCGGCACCACCATTTTTTGAATTAATGGCCAAAATCCTATATTGATGGTCACATATCTGAATTAATAAATTTTCATACTTTGAATATACCTCATACTTACAACCATTGAATTAAGACTATGAAACGTCTTCCTGTTAAAAACATTTTCTCCTTTTCTTTTGGTTTCTGCAATCCGATATGCGTTCCATCAATACAACCAATTACACAGTGCAACACGAAAAAAATAACCATATACGGACACCACTACGTGATAAAAGACTAAAAAAAAAAAGACCCGTGTCGCCCAATTTTTCCCATAGTCATGCACTTTTTTTTTATGGGCCGCCAAAGATTTGGGGGCTCGGTATCAGTTTCGTAATAATGTGATCATTTTCTCAGGCTCATATCTTGCAAACCGTCGAGAATTTCGATTTACTCTTTGAGGCAAAGTTGTAGCTCTTGTCATAAAGAACATATCAAAAATCAAAAAAACTTCACCTTCCAGATCAAAATCGCAAAAAACTTAAAAAAATTCGATTTTTTTTTACCGTTTTTCCCGTGTTCAGGTCCATAGGTAGCAAACCGTTCAAAATTCAAGGAAACAATCAACTACAAAAATTTACCCAAGATCTCAATAAACAAATTTCTAGAACATATAAACTTCCTAGAGATGATTCTTAACACTGTCTAGGCAGCACGCAAAAGTGAAAAATTTGCCGAATATTTTTTAATTTCATTTTTTTACCTTTTTCTCCTGTTCAGGTCCATAGGTAGCAAAAAATTAAATATGCCTGGCCAGAACCATGTGTTTGTCCAAGGGTTAACACCGTTTAGGTAGCGCTTAGGTATCACGCGATCATGCACTGACAGCAGCAGCACAGGCAATGCAGTAAGCTCAGCACACGCAACAAGGGACGCAGCACACAATATATAAGCGACACGACGCTCACATCGAGGCATTACACAGCGACACGTCAACGAGAGCTCAGCGGTGAAAGTTATAAAGTGAAAGTGAAAGTAAAAAAGTGAAAGTGCAACAGTATAATTCGCACACAACATTGGCAACTGACAATTTCAATATGCAGTGTGAAAATATTGATTTATTTTGCTACGTTTGCGGTCATCAAACCAGAAAAAAAAAACATCTACAAGATTTCAGAAGGAAAAGAATCTTTTAACTAGTGGATTCAAAAGAGCATATACATTGTTTTTCGACGAAGTGGACTTGACCGGTGAAAATTACACACCTAATACAGTGTGTCGCCAATGTTATAACAATCTCATGGCATGGTTGAGTGGAGGCAGAGGTACTATGAAGTATTGTAAGCCGGTAAACTGGATTAATCGCCCAGGTGATCATGATGCAACCAGTTGCTATGCATGCGTAAATTACACATGTCGTCTAAATCGACATTCTGAGAAGAACAAAACTTATAAAGCAACTGCAACCAGTGCTTGCACCTGAAAATTTTGTATCACCAAGGCCGCCAACTCCAGATCGTACTACAGAATTTACAGCAATGAGTACAGCAAGTGGTGTTACTTATGAAGATCCATTTGATACCGATTATGAGCCCCAACAGGGAAGAGATGGACCACAACTAATAACACAAATGGAAATGGATTTCATTGTGGCCATATTGGGATTATCGCAGCGACTTGCAATATTTTTGACAGCTTTTTTAAAGCAAAGAAAACTCACACATGCTAATGTTAACTCTACGGCGTACCGCAAACGACAAGCTGAATTTCAGATACTCTACACTCTAAATGATGACAATTCGTTCGCTTACTGCAACGATATAAAAGCTTTGGTGGTAAAAATGGGAATGAACTACATCGCTAGTGAGTGGAGATTATTTATTGATGGTTCTGTTTCAAGCTTGAAAGCAGTGTTGTTGCATGTGTCGAACCGAAAACCTTCCATTCCGCTAGCAATGGGTATCAACATGAAAGAAAGCTATGAAACATTGAAAGATATAAAGGAAAAAATCAAATATTACGAAAATAAATGGAAGATTTGCTGTGATTTGAAGGTCATCAACATTTTGCAAGGGATCATCGATAAGGGCGGCTTCCCAAAATTCTTTTGTTTTCTTTGTAATTGGGATTCACGCTCACCTCTGAATCAATTCCAATGTAACTCGTGGAGGCCAAGAGGAAGTGTGGATGAACAAATACAACAACATAGACTGAAGAATGCACCTTTAATTGACATCTTGCTGCCACCGCTCCACATAAAATTGGGAATTGTTAAAAAATTCATCGAAGTGGCCGTTGTAAATTGTCCAAACGCATTCGACTATTTGAAGCGTTTTCCCAAAGCGTAGCGATGACAAAATTAAAAAAGGTATTGTAGTAAATTTAAAACGAATTTTTGTTCACCTAATTGTACTATTTACACTATGTTAATGTTTTCTTTTCTGTCTTTATTTTTTGTTTTCATTTAACATGCGTACTTAATGGCCCTGACATTAGAAAGCTATTCAAGAGCAACTTTGATTCATCGCTTGATGAAAATCATTCAATGGCATGGATTTACCTTCAGCGTGTATACACCAGAGTCTTGGGAGGGGATCGAGACGCGGAACCGGAAGCAAGAGAATGGGTGAAACAAATGCTGCATTATTTTGAGATAATCGGCGCATCGATGACATTAAAGCTGCATTTTCATTTTATCAAACAACTCCCTACCGAATCCGACGAGCAAGGAGAACGGTTTCACCAAACCACAATGCCCATGGAAAAACGGTACTAAGGCAAAAACCTCGACGCATTGCTTGCAGAGGTATGTTGGTGGAGTCACAAGATCACCCTGTATGATGTTAATGAAGTATTTGAAGAAGAAAGAGCTGATGATGGAGGGCAGTCTGGAAGCAACGTGCCTGTGGACACCATAATTGCTGAATCAGAGTCAGATTCGGACGACGATTTGGATCCACAACTTAAGAGAGCGCGATTTGCAAGTCCAGGGCCATCAACATTATAAACATAATACGAATACTTTTTTTTAATATTTTTGTAATAGATAGCATAGTATCTCAATGTTGAAGTAAATAAAAAACAAATGAAATTAAAAAACGGTGTTAAGAATAATTCCCACGAAGTTTATATGTTCTAGAAATTTGTTTATTGAGATCTTAGGTAAATTTTTGTAGTTGATTGTTTCCTTGAATTTTGAACGGTTTGCTACCTATGGACCTGAACACGGGAAAAAAGGTAAAAAAAATCGAATTTTTTTAAGTTTTTTGCGATTTTGATCTGGAATGTGAAGTTTTTTTGATTTTATATGTTTGCAATTTTTGTTCTTTATGACAAGAGCTACAACTTTCTGAACGGTTTGCAAGATATGAGCCTGAGAAAATGATCACATTTTTACGAAAATGATACCGAAGCCCCAAATCTTTGGCGGCCCATAAAAAAAAAGTGCATGACTTTGGGAAAAATTGGGAAACACGGGTCTTTTTTTTAGTCTTTTATCACGTAGTGGTGTCCGTATATGGTTATTTTGCCATGACTTAAAAAATTACACACAGTGTTACTAAATAAAATAAGCATGAAAAACTTCCTTACTTTTAGTTATTTACATACATATATTGCAAAAAGACCTCCTGGAATCTTATATTTTCTCAAGAAAACTCCTTACAGTCGTCACTTTCTACAGCACAAAATTGTATAAACTGCTGGCACAACTTAGTTTCTACTTCCACAATAAATTTTTTGTAATATTCTGCTTATTGAACTTTGACTGAGGACCAATAACAAAATCGTTTCCAGCAGTGTGCTGGAAGCCCCCAGATGCCAGAAGAGACAAAGCTGCTGCCAGCTGTATTTTTGGTGGTACGCTGGTTGAAATCACTTCGTTAAACTCTATTTCTTCTAGAACATAATTGAAGGCTTCTTTTGATAATCTGAAACGCTTCACAAATCTATGAAAAAGAAGAAAAATTTCAATTTTTATGGAAATATATTTTTGTAACTTACTCGAAGTCTGCCAACGCTAAGGGATCACTTTTTATACGGATTTGTTTTCTTATATCAGATAAATTACACTCTTCATCTTCATCCGACGAAGATGAAAAACAAAATAAAGTCGGATCCATTAATAACGTTTATTAAATTTAATTTATTTTTGTTTTTAAAAAATGTTAATTTAATTTTCGATGTAATTTTCACGAAAAATGTTGTTTGTTTACGTTTTTATACAGTGTTAGACAAGTATTTTTTGTTTCCACTTTACAATACTAGAACACAAAACTATTCGTTGCATATCGACTCATAGAATTAGAAAATTGCAAACTGTCGGAATTAAAAGAGATACGCAATTATTTCGCTGTCGACTCTCAGCATCAGCCCCCTGTACTTAAAGGAACTGGTTCGTTGTTGAGTGGTAGAAGCTTGAGAAGATTTCTGTGTGGTGTTTTCTTGCTAAATGCAAACGAAAACTCATATGAACTGAGAATTTTATACTATGCAAGTGTTCGAAAAATATCGCAAGCAAAACAAACAAACAAGAAAACATTTGCAATCAACTTCTTTCCACATCCAGAGAACCATCGCTCCCCATTAGAAATGATTGTTGTTGTTGTCTAAAAGACAACACAAGTTTTCAGGCAGTTGTTATTGCCTGTTGTTTCGTCGTGATCTACGTTCATCAGGGATGATTTATTTATTTTGCCTTTTTATTGGTACTTTTTGATTTTATTATTCAATTTTATTATAATTGTATAAAAGAGGTTTGTCAGGAATCACTAAGATGCATTTGCACAAAATCTTTTTAAAAAACTATTTCTCTATTTATTGAGACATATATGTCCTTGAGCAAATGTCGAATGTTCATTAAAAAAATATATAACATTAGTGATTGCTAAAAGGACCAAAGTAGACATTGGCCCTTTTAGCTTTAAATTTTATGGATGAGTTCATATTGACATTGGCCAGCATTACATTTATTAATCTCTTCTGGGTTAAATTTGAGGCTGTTTTAGCATTACGAAAGAGAGCAAGAAAATAAATCTAATGCAACGATTAACTCAAAACAGCAAAATATTGACATTGGCCCTTTTAGCACGAAGCCACTGAATATACCCCCATCCCTATGGGTGATGGTGTTCGATTATAAGCTTGTTTTTTAATTTCTGCTAAACTAAGTTTTCGACGACTTTGTATGGGGAGCCTCTTACAATCGCTTAGCTCCCCATACAAAGTGGTCGAAAAATTAGTGTAGCAGGGAATAAAAAAAAAACAGACTCTATGTATGGTCTACGAAACTGTGTTTTTTATTGAATATAAGGCGTAAAGCGAACCACACATTAGTCAGTTTTGAGCACGAGCACGCTCAAAGGTGATAGTGTGTTATTTAGCTTGTCAAACTGATATCAGGTTACCAAAAAATTTTGCTAACAAGATAGTGATGGAAACAGCAGCGATAACGTTTTTAAATGTCTTCGAAATTAGAGATGTCTATTGGAACCGAAAGTGTGTATCAAAACAAAGAAACGAAAATAAGAAGTAAAAATAAATAACTTTTGAGTAATTTTGTGAATATTACAGACAGGAAGAATCTCTTCTAACAGAAATTCGTCTGGTAGCCACATTTGTCCAGCAGACGCAGAAGACAATTTTGCTTTTATAACAAATTGGTCCAGTTTTCAAATGTCTTGAATGTGTCGTGAATACGTGCAAAATGTCTCCGGAATACACTTTTCTACTATATTCAGAGACCCATTTCTGACGGAATGTAATTTATCAGGGAAATTACACGTTTTGCTCCAATTAATCGAAATTACCAGTATTTGTCTGCCAATCGAAAGAATCAAAATTGGTCTAAAATTTGGTCAAATAATATCCTATTCTTGAAGTATAAAAGCAATCGCATTTTGCATTTGGGCATAAATCAATTTTATTTTCCACGTTTATTTGTTCAATAAATTTTTTCTGTTGACCAAACGCTTCGAGAGTATTCGATGGAATTGTTTCTTTACTATTTAATTTGTAAATTTTTTATTGAAATGAAAACAAAATACACTCAGTTTGAACAACATGGAAACGAAATGTCAATAAAAGGAATAAATAAATAAATGGTTTCCCGTTACATCACATGAAGGGATTAGGGAGAGCGTCTCACAACCTGTGAGCTGTGCGCGTTCTAGTTTTACACTCACTGATTTTACACTCACTATTTTGAGAAGCTTTTTCATGGCTAAATACTCGATAGTGTCGCCATCACTAAACGAGGTGACCGTCGTCGAAAGAAATTTAAGGTGGTCAGAGTAGAGATCGAACCCACGTCCTCATGCACAAGAGCCGCGCACACTACCATTGCACCACCGACGGCCACCAATAAAAGGAATCAACAAGAAAATCCGTCTATATGAATGACAATTTGTTGCGCTGGTAAAAACGCAAAGGGAGCATGTAATCGAACAGCGTGCTCAAACTAATCGAAACTTATGCTCAAGAATGGCTAGTGTGTGGCCCGCTTAAAGTGCCCGCTGTACTACGATACAATTGTTAATTATTTCAGTTTTAGCACTTTTTTTTTGCAAATTCACTTTTTTTGGCTTGTTTTTTACAGCTTCTGGCAACACTGGAACTTTCCTCTACAAAATCACAGAATGAATGACTGACTGAAGCAAAATAATGTTAAATGAATGGGCAAGCGTACATCAACACCATAGTACAAATACCAAGTAGTCGCAGTAGATACAACAACAATTGAGGGCTACAACAACAGCCATTTTGTTTTTGTTTAGGCTCTCCTCGTGTCAGAGCCAACACATACATACGTATACCAAAAAATAAATGTAAACAAAAACAAAACCTTTGAATCTGGCAGAAGTGGCCAACTAAACAACGAGAAAAAATATTGAAAACAGCTGTCTACCGAGTTTAACTTCTCATTCTACCATAATCAACACGTACACCGGTGGCTGATCAGTCAGACTGAACGTTTATTTGACGCTTAAGTAAACATTAAAAATAAATAAATGGTTTCCCATTACATCCCATGAAGGAATTTGGGAGAGCTTCTCACAACCAGTGAGCTGTGCGCTTTATAGTTTTATACTCACTGATTGGGACCTACAGTTTTTACACCGGTTCCGAACGGTATTTTGAGAAGCTATTTCATGGCTAAGTACTCGATAGTGTCGCCGTCACTAAGCGAGGTGACCGTCGTCGAAAGAAATTTTAAGGTGGTCGGAGCAGGGATCGAACCCAGGATCTCCTGTACAAGAGGCGCGCACACTAACCATTGCACGACCGACGCAAAATAAAAATTTAGAGAACAAAAGAAGATAAGAAAATAAAAGAAAACATAACTGGGAATATAGATTAGACCCTTAGTATGTTTGGACGAAATTCGTTTTAGGACTTTTTAAGACATTTGAGCCATTTCCGTCTGTCTGGTCAACACGATAACTGCCGTAAATCTTTACAGATCACAATGAAATTTTGTCAAATAGTAAAATAATAGCAAATAATAGTCGCCAATATTGAGTCTGGAATTGAAAATGGGCGTTTTGACCACGCCCCTTCTTGTACCTCCCATACAAATCGACACATTTAGCAGGAAATCATATTTCTTTCAAACCTTTCCTCTGGTAGATGTGATTAGCTTCAACTCTCACACCGGTTAATAATCTGTAAATGCCTACTTAAATGGAGGAAATGGGCGAGATTGTCACGACCATTCTGGTACCTCCCATACAAAACAGGGTGTTCGTGCGGGTTGTCAATCCGATAAATCGCGTGAAACACTTCGGACCTTAATGAAATTAGGTATAGGGCTTCACGTTATTAAACGCCAATCACCGAATAAAATAAGGGTGATTTTGCCACGGTACCCCCCATACAAAAGTTGTTTCGCTGTCTGGTTGTTCGGCACGAGAAGTTCCGCAAAACCGAACCAATCTTTATGAAAGTTTGTACTAGTCAATATTTAGTCAAATAAAGCTCTCCTATAGAAATGAAATTGCCACACCCATTCTGGTACCTCCCATATAAAAGTTGGGCGGATGAGCGGTTGATCGACACGATAATTCTCATAAACTACAACCGATCTTAACAAAATTCAGTACTAGGCAATATTTTGCTAAAAGCTAATATGTAATTAATAACTGACTATTGTGCCACGCCCATTTTCGTACTTCCCATACAAAAGTTGGGCGTATTTGGGGTTTGCCGACTCAATATCTCCAATATATCATAACCGATCTTAATAAAATTTGGTACAGATCAAAATTTTGGCAACAACTTGCCATGCCAATTTTTGTACCTCGCATATAAATATTGGGAGGGAAACTAACTAATTTGGATATTCAATAATATTTAGCGCAATGTCGTCAATCTGCTATTGAATATGGTTACTTTTGAGTATGGGCGATTTTTATTTAACAAAACTCCCACGCAATGGATGACTTAGGTTGAGGACTTAGGACTCGGTTCACCTGACTGATACTTATGTACTGGTTTTATTTTAATATCTACATTGTTAATTTTTAAATATTTAAATTTGTTTTTATAATTTTACTTAAATAATAAAAATACAAAAAATATACAACTAACAAGTGTACAAGAAAAATACAGACGTTTTTTAATTATTAAATTAAAGCCTTAATAGCCTGACTAGCTAACGATAAGCTTGTAGTCAAATTGTCCTTAGCTAGTCCGTTAATAGCTAACTCATAGTGTGCTCTTATATTATGCGCCAGCAACTAACTCATAGTGAGGTAGCTCGTCGATACCTGAAAATTACGCACAGTGAGTGAGCAGTGGCTCACTCTGATGACATCTCAAGTAAAAACTGAATAGGATTTAACATGGAAAATGAGTTAGCTTTTGGGTCACCTGTGACTCACTTTTGACGAACCATTGGTTAAGCTTAAAGTTAACTCAATTCTCGACAGGGATATCGATTGTGTGTGTTGGAATTTGCTAGTTTAGCTGCTGTTCGGATTTTATGGCCTCATACATATATATTTTGGCTAAAACTTAATTTTTCCGAAGAGCATGCAATTTTTCACACGGCTGTACATATCTCGGAAACCAATTAGAACTTTGTTTTCCCGTCTTCGACAAAATTTTAGCTATATACTAGTAGAAGAAAAGTGTAAAAAAAACTAACCCCAAAAAACTGCATCTAGTGCCTCAAAATTGTAAAAATGTCGAAAATTTAAATTTATTCTATCCCTTTTCACCATTTTTGGCCCATATTTTCGACAAGAATTGTGATTTTTGTTTGAGTTGCATAACAATAATTAATGTTTTTATTTAAATTCAAACAATTTTAAAAACTTTCCCCATACGTAATGTACATAGACTGATACTTATAGTAGACCTAATAGTTCTCTCACCAAATTTATGACATTTGGCGTGGTGTGATATTTACGTTCGATGTTAAAACGAATTGCTTTACTAACACCAGATAGAGGCAATGGTTCAAAACAACGAACAAAATAAAAAATTATTGTGTTAAATACAACACAAATATATGCTAACAATAACAGTCAATAAAAAAGTTTAAAACACATTTAAATTTCACAGTTTTTCACCAACACGACATGAAAAATTAAAGCAAGAAGTTATTGTACTTCCACCTGGTGTATGTGACTTTTCGTCAAACATCTCTCTATCACACCGGCCGCATCAAGAAGAGTGACATACACTGGTTCTCGGTATTCGGTAATAGAGAAGAGAGCTTTGTTGGTATTCTGCAAGCGAGAATGTGATAAAATCATAGATTAATACTTATAGTAGAGCGTTTAACAGCAACTGACGACAACACAAAAAAATAGCCAATCAAATAACAAATCATAACGGGATAACGGTTCAGTGCATTGTTTTCACACTTTTAATAATCAAAACCTTTTAATAATCAAAAGGCGAACTCTAGCATTACCTGTAGTCACATATGTAGCTAGTCAGGCTTTTCGCTAACGAAATAACTAACTACATAGAGCCACTAGCTACTTTTGAAACTGCAGGGTCGGTTTACCCGGCGCTTACGAATACATCAGTGTACTTTCATTGTTATCTTCTCGTACCTATTCATACTGCAAAGCGTCAGTACGGGGGTGTACCTCTCTACGCGTACACAACTGAAGTGAAGTAGTGTGTGTATATTACATACCATAGAGTAATCTCAGACTAAAGAGAAAATTTCGCTCATCTGACGTTTCCTTTCACACTCTTCGTGATGCGGTCGGTGTGATAGAGAGATGTTTGACGAAAAGTGACATACACCAGGTGAAATTACAATAACTTCTTGCTTTAATTCTTCATGTCGTTTTGGTAAAAAACTGTGAAATTTAAATGCGTTTTAAACTTTTTTATTGACAGTTATTGTTAACATACAGTTGTGTTGTATGTAACACAATAATTTTAACACACAAAACGAAATGCCGTTGTTGTTATTTTGTTCGTTGTTTTGAACCATTGCCTCTATCTGGTATTAGTAAAGCAATTCTTTTCAACATCAAACGTAAATATCACACCAGGCCAAATGTCATAAATTTGGTGGGAGAACTAGTAGTTCTACTATAAGTATTAATCTATGTTACATACGAATGTTTTCGTTTATGCGAAAATGTGTGCCGTTGCAGGGCTCTAGTACACACTTTCATTTTATGACACGGATTTTGCAAAACTTTATTTATTTATTAGTAGTCGGGAAATACTTACATATGAAACTGATGAACATTTTTTTAATAAACAGTAGGCTATTTATATGATTAAATTCTTGTGAAATTTACGAACAAAGGGTGAAAACGAAATATATAGTATACAGTGGTGGCCAAAACATATGCCACTAAGGGTGGTATTCTATAACTCGTGAATCAGTCACTTCGCGTTACTTTTGTCGTTTTGTTAGTTTATAAAACGGTACAGCTGTTCGGTGACTACCTGCGTTGAGTTACGATATTTAATGGGTAGTTTATAAAACGCAGCGCAACGTTTTTGAGCACTTCAGCTGTCAAATTGAACACACCACAGTTCTTCGCGTTAGTTGAAGATGGAAGTATTTTGCATTTCATTGGTTATAAGTAGTTGCCAATTTTAGTTGAAATGCATTCGACGGATAGAGCTCAAACTTTTTTTGTAAATAATTCAAATTTACACTCTTTACGCACTGAAATCCTTATTTAAAATAATAAAATTAGAAATGGAACGTTCAAATAAATAATGCGTTGCAAAACTATTATAATTATATTTAAAACTTATAGACATCAGTTGATGTTGACAATAATAAACAAAAGTACCAATACATTACAGTCAATGCATACCGCCAAATGGCACGTGTTTTTGAAAAGACAACTAATTTAATAAAGATGGGGAAATTTATTGGACATTGAACCCCAAAATAACATAGGTTTTTTACATATTGTATGTGTATATTGTTGGTATCTGCAGTACTAAAAATAATAGCAATCTTAAAATCTGTTGATCTACTGAAATAGAGCTAAATTTGTCGATCTTTTCCATTCTGAGCATTTCACTCAAGATAACTTTTTCTGATCTATAATTGTTTATTTTAGTTTGACAACTCTATAAACCGCATATATCAGTGACAGCTTTCGTAAACAAACGCAAGCGCGAAGTGATATATAAACTACCATTTTTTGACTTTGGCGTTCGCGTTGGCTTCTGCGTTTACGTTCACTCTCGGGACTTTTAGAATATTTCCCTAAGATTGGCTGCCTTTAACAGGGTCTATAAGTTTGTAAATTTTTACCACAAAAAGGACAAAGATATTTGAATGAATAATAAACAGCATTAAAATTTTTAAAAAAAATTTCAGAATGTACAGCTTTATTGTTAGTTTTTCATATTGAAGCTAAAATTGAGTTCATTTTAAAAGGGCGCGCGATAAATTCGGATTTGAGCTCAGACGGAAAATTGTGAATGGTTATTCTTGTGGAATATCACAGAAAGACATTGCCGAGAAATATAATGTGCATAAAAGTTCAAAATCTCGCATTATTGCTACTTAAAAAAAAACTTCAGAAATTTTGATTATACACCGAGGTGGTCGACCGTGCAAGACAAGTGATCGAACGGACAATTTGATCATCAGACACGGGAAATAAGACCCATATATCTCTTTCTCCAAAATAACTGCAAAATTCAAATATCACTTTCTGCTCGTATAATTCTTAGACGTCCTTTGCAGGCCTCTCTACTTGAACAAAGTCATGCAAAGAAACCGGTTATATCAAAGCGTAATCAGAAAAAGCCTTTGCAGTTTGCTTAAGACTATTTAAATTGGCCAGGAAGTACTAAATGGAGGCCTGTCTTATTTAGTGACGAATCAAAATTTAATATTATTGGCAGTTACGTTAATGCAATACGTTAATGCAAAAAGACGGTCAAGTGTAATGGTGTGGGGCTGCTTTTCAGGTGCTGGTGCTGGTCCACTGCATAAAATTAATGGCATTTTGGACCGATTTGTGTATAAAGACATTTTAGAAAGGGTAATGCTTCCATATGCCGAGTACGATATGCCATTTTGGTGGGTATTCCAGCAAGACAACGACCCCAAACACTCATCGAAAGTGGTTTGGCGACAATAGAGTTACGGTTATGGAATGGCCACCACAATCACCAGACTTAAATCCCATCGAGAAACTCTAGGAAATCATAAACCAAAAAATTGAGCTGGAAAATTGTAGAAGATCTGATAATTTGTTTCGACGACTGAACGATGCGTGGAAATCAATCCCAACAAGCGTCATTGACGAACTAACAATATCAAACGACTACAACGGATTTGCTAGAAAATATTTAGATCATTTGCATTGAACTGCGTTTGATTTTATTAGTTGCATATGTTTTGACCACTGAAAAATGAGAATGAATATGTATTTTTATGTTTTTCATACATTTTTCTAAATATCTATGGAGCAGATCACTTTTCCTTATTTTATAAGTAATAAAGTATACAATTTAAAACAAAAAATTGCAAACTTTATTTTCAAAAAATTGCTAATTTTATTTTCAACAAATTTTTACGTAACATTTCGTAAAAGATGCATTTTGGTTGCATTTATTTTGGCCACCACTGTATACATACATACATATATAAACTAATAGATGAAGCACAAGTGTTGGGAAAACTTTAGTGTAAAATGGGATTTTTTTGTTCCCAAAAAAAAAGAAAAAAAATATATCAATAAAATTCTAAAATTTCATTACAACAGAAAAAATTATTTTCAACAATAATATCACTTCGAAACAAGAATGCAACACGTTACTTCAAGTAGAATATCTGATGGTCATCGAATTGTAAAGCCATGTTACCACCGACTATGTCCTAGTAAATTGGATCTTCCTCCGGTTCAGCTACCATTCCTTCTTGAGAGTCCTTAGACAATCTTAACGGTTTCAGCATCTGCGACCACAGAAGTTGATACATTTGTTGGGCGGGAAAGTTTTCAGATTAAAAAGGCATGTTCATCTTTGGGCGGTCTTACGGGTTTTCTCCTATTGATACCCAACTCCGGCCTCATGGCTTTGAAATAGTTGTTTATATAAGAAACAAATGCTATTACACTGTGACACAAATTGCAGTTTAATCTCTGCAAATCAAGCACCACTATGACGGTTCGTAAGTGTATCCAAAATGATGACGATTGCCTAACGGATTTTTTTCCTGAGGTACCCGTTTTAGCGGGACGCCCGGGCGCGCTCCCCCTCCCCCTTTTGTTATCTTATGGTCTTTTATTTGTCATAACTCGAGAACGGCTGTGCCGACTTAGCTGAAATAAGTTTCGAAAAATTCTTTAATCTATTCCTATACCGTTTCTCTATATTAATAATAGTTTCGAAGATATAAATGAATATTTGAAGAAAAAATAATTTTTTGCCTAAAAAATTTAAATTTTTTGTTTTAAAAATCATTAAAAATCCAAAACGGAAAAATGTGTCAAGGCTTATTACTTTCGCGTAAACCTACAGCTGCGCTCAAAATAATAGTAGTGCGGCACATAAAAAGTGAAAGTGACACTAGTACAGATCAGCACCTAGTGAACAAAGTTGACAATGGGCGCACTATAAAATTAAGAATTACCATTCCTTTAATCTATTCCTATACTGTTTCTCTATATTAATAATAGTTTCGAAGATATAAATGAATATTTGAAGAATTTTTTGCCTAAAAAATGAAAAATTTTTGTTTTTAAAAATCCAAAACGGAGAAATGTGTCAAGGCTTATTACTTTCGCGTAAACCTACATAACTTATGAACCAAATGAGACATAGATCATGAAAATCGATGAAACGCGTTCCGCTTTTATTCACAATTAAGTGAAAGTATCTCATTTTGACAAGAATATTGATTTTTTGTTTTAATGAGGACTTTTAGATTCAAATTTTCATTTTCTACATTGTCACCTTGATTTCTTCGCTAAACAATAAGCGTGTATTGGTTACACCGCTTGCTTATATATTCGCTTGTTTTGTATGAAGCACTTAGCGAGAACTTAGCGCCGAGATTCATTTTCGCTAAGTTTAAAACAAAACAAAATTTGACATCTTTTACCGTTTTTAACCATTTTTCATATTTTTGAATAAAATGACTTCTCGCTAAAAATACGTTATTTTTACAACTTAGCAAGCGATAATCGCTAGCTTGTAACCAAAACACGACTAATTAATTACCCACTGAATCTGACGAACAGGGTGAGAGATTTCACCAAGTTATTATGCCGATGGAAACTCGATTCAAAGGAAAGAAGTTGAATGCCATGCTCGGTCAAGTTTGCTGGTGGTCATGTAAGATAAACAGATTCAAATCTACAACCAACGAAGGGGAAGAAGAACAAAGTGTTGATATCGAAGAGTCTTTATACACTTTGGGAAGTTGTGGTGAATCAAATTCGGATGATCAAGATTAAGTTCAACAGCCAGCTAAAAGAACTCGACGTTAGTTTTACAGTAAGACGTTTTTTCACATAAAAGTTCTTTTCCAATATGAAAACAAAAAATCAATATTCTTGACCAAATAAGATACCGTCACTTAATTGTGAATAAAAGCGGAAGGCGTTAATCGATTTTCATGATCTATGTCTCAGTTTTTTCGTAAGTTATGTAGGTTTACGCGAAAGTAATAAGCCTTCACACATTTTTCCGTTTTGGATTTTTAATGATTTTTAAAACAAAAAATTTTAATTTTTTAGACAAAAAATTATTTTTTTTTTTTTTATTAATATAGAGAAACAGTATAGGAATAGATTAAAGGAATGGTAATTCTTAATTTTTCGAAATTTATTTCAGCTAAGTCGGCACAGCCGTTCTCGAGTTATGACAAAAAAAAGACCATAAGATAACAAATGATGGAGGGGAGCGCGCCCGGGCGTCCCCCGAAAACGGTTACCTCAGGAAATAAATCCTTTATGCAATCGTCATCATTTTGGATACACTAACGAACCGTCATAGTGGTGCTTGAGTTGCAGAACCACTGTTGCACTGTGTTATATAAAATCAATTAATATTTGTCACATTTTCCCTTGTGTTAATTACTTTCACAAAAATTTCCCACAATTCTGAATAAACGTCAATGAAAATTATGGGAAACTTCAGTGAAAGTGACACTAGTACAGAACAGCACCTAGTGAACAAAGTTGACAATGGGCGCACTATATCTATTATTTCCTTTATCCATGTACAATACCATGGCAAAGGAAAAACGATACAAAGGGAAAAAGCTGGATGCAGTGCTTGCAGAAGTTTGGCGGTGGAGTTATAAGTTATCCTAATATGTAAATGACAATGCTGGCTCCGAAATCGATCTGATTTGAAGGAAACACCGACAGAGATATGCCATCGAATGTGAAAACAAACTCAGATGATGATGATGATTCAGAACACGGACTTGAACCACCGACGTCACAGGCTTTACCGAGAGCATCAACTACAATGGATATTGATTAATTTATGTTTTTTTGGCCTTCTGCTACATTTCTCGAATTTTCGATGTAATCTACAGCTGACAAATAATAATTTTTATATAGCCGTCGGTGGTGCAATAGGTAGTGTGCGCGCCTCTTGTACATGAGATCCTGGGTTCGATTCCTGCTCTGACCACCTTAAAAAAAACTAAATCTTTCGGCGGCGGTCACCTCGCATAGTGACGGCGCGACACTATCGAGTAATTAGCCATGAAAAAGCTTCTCAAAAACACCGTTCGGAATCGGTGTAAAAACTGTAGGTCCCAATCAGTGAGTGAAGAATTAGAAAGCGCACAACTCACTGGTTGTGAGAAGCTCCCTTCATGGGATGTAATGGGAAACGGTTTTTTTTTTTTATATACTACATAGCTATAGTATAGCTATTAAAAATATATATTTGCGGATGGTTTACGAGTAAAAAATTTTAGTTTTCGTGTGGCAGCTATGGGCCCAAAATGGTGAAAAAAGATAGAAAAAATTAAAATTATTCGGCATTTTTGTAATTTTGAGGCACTATGCAGTTTTTTAGGGTTAGTTTGTTTTACTTGTTTTCCCCTAGTCTATAGCTACAATTGTGTCGAAGATAGGAAAACAATATATCAATTGGTTTCCGAGATATAGCAGTTACAATGTTCTTCGGAAAGATTAAGTTTTAGCCAAAATATACATGAGGCCATAGAATCCGAACAGCAGCTAAACTAGCAAACCCTTTGTTAGTTTCGATAAGTACTTCGAGAAATTTCACACGAATAGTTTGCACTCAATGACTTCAAAAATGTTGCATAGGGTAATTCGATCAAAAAAATGCTAAAGACGAAAAATACAAGTGTGCGGAGAGTCGAAGCTACAGATAAAGATGAAAATGCTTACAGAGCAATTGCTAGCGCAATGACAAGCTAAATTGGCGCTGGAATTGAATGAAAGAACCTTCAAGACAAAAACAAATTATAATTTGAATACATATAAGTCGTGTTTTGGTTACAAGCAAGCTATTATCGCTTGCTACGTTGTAGAGAAAACGGCTATTTAGCGATAAGTGATTTTATTAAAAAATACGAAAAAGGGTTGAAAACGGTAACAGATGGCAAAAAATAATTTATTTAAACTTAGCGAAAATGATTCTCGTCGCTAAGTTCTCGCTAAGTCTTCGCTAAGTGCTTCATACAAAAGCGGTGTAACCAAAACACGCTTATTGTGTGGTTTTATTTTAAGGGAAGTTCTGAACCGACATCGTATATTCTGTACATGAGATGAAAATCGAAATGATATTGGAGCTTATGTTCATGGTAAGTACACTGAAAGAAAAACGCTTCGTCGCATGGATGAAACATTTTCGTTAATATTTTTACGTTGTTATAGTGAAAAGTGTCGTATATCCGACAATTTGGTAGTTGCTGCAACGAAAAATTTCATACTTGACTTCTGTGACAATTTTTCATTTCGTTGCTGCAACAACTTACTTGTTGTTCCTGCAACAATTTAATTTGAATTTTGAAGGAAAATGGGTTGAAAATTAAAACAAAGTAAAGGCATGGATTTTAAGCTACTGATATTTGGTTTATCTCTTAATTTTTATAGTTTATATTAATTATTTATTTATTTTGGAGGTTTGTCAACATTTTTAACTGACGAAACAATTCTGTTATTGTAACGAAACTAATTTTTATGTTGGTATAGAGAGAGAAGCAGTCGAAAAAATGTGCGAGCGTAAAAAAAGAGGCCAGCAAGAGAAAATGGTGAGCTTGAGTGGTTGGTCACGTACACATCTTAGATCAGTTCCATTGCAACAATCGAAAGTGGTAGACATATTTCTCCGCCGTAATAATTTTAATAAATTTGTTAAAACAGACTAATTTGTCATACTTAGTAATAACCTTTTATTGTAAAAACTAAATTCTGTGAATTTATATGTTTGCTGTAATCGTTTGTGTAACTTGCGAATCTATAAATCAAATAGATAAATGAACAGAATGCAAGGAGCAACACGACAGCAAAGAAAGTGACGCATCGATAGCAGAATAACTACACTGAAATATGTAACTGAACATTTGTGTGTGTGTATGCGCGTGAAGTTACAAGTCGCAATAAAATGTGTTTTAATCATAGAGTAATCTCAGACTAGAGAGAATATTTGACTCATCTGACGTTTCCTTTCACACTCTTCGTGATGCGGTCGGTGTGATAGAGAGATGTTTGACGAAAAGTGATATACACCAGGTGGAATTACAGTAACTTCTTGCTTTAATTTTTCATGCCATTTTGGTGAAAAACTGTGAAATTTAAATGTGTTTTAAACTTTTTTTATTGACTGTTATTGTTAACATACATTTGTGTTGCATTTAACACAATAATTTTAACACACAAAACGAAATGCCGTTGTTGTTATTTTGTTCGTTGTTTTGAACCATTGCCTCTATCTGGTATTAGTAAAGCAATTCTTTTCAACATCAAACGTAAATATCACACCAGGCCAAATGTCATAAATTTGGTGGGAGAACTAGTAGATCTACTATAAGTATTAATCTATGGTTTTAATCATAATTCGGTCGCGCCTGTTTCGTTGTTTTGGTATTTGGATGCACAAAAAAAAACGAAAGCCATACATACATTAGTGCGCGCAGTCGAAGTCAATAAAAACGAAGAAGTCAAAGAAACAAAGTGTTTCAAGTACGACGAACATAAATAACAATTCAACGTACAATCAAATGAATCCAATCGAAATTTTAACAAATTTAGTTAAAGTAAATAAAAGAGCAGTTGAAGAAAATGACGGGGAGATTTGGCGCTACAATTGAATATCAAAATCCTCAACACAATTGAATATCAGAACCTCAACACAATCTTAACAATAAATTCCTCTTATATGTTTTTAATTGCAGGACCTGAATTTGACGGCCGCAATACCACTCAACCCCTCAACTACCATAATCTAATAATGGATATACTATATTTAACAAATTCAAACCATTTTCGAAACAAAAATTCAACATTTTTTAATCAAAACATCTGCAATGTGTATTTATGTACAATAAACAATAAATAATTTCAAACACTTCAACACATTCATTACAATGAAACAAATTCATAACGGCAATGAACAAATTCATTGCAGCAATGAAGCAAATTCCTTGCAAGAACGCTACCTATTCATTGCAACAATGAAACAAATTCATTGCAGCAACGAAACAAATTCGTTGCAATAATGAAGCAAATTCATTGCAGCAATGAAACATAGCCATAGCAGCAATGAGACAAATTTGTAGTCATAGCAGCAATGAGATAAATTTGTTGATGCAATGAAACATATTCATTGCCGCTACAACCACAGGTTTGATGAACACATCTTCGAAGCGGGAACGAAATTGTACGTTAGCGTTATACGTTCGATGACAAAAGTTGTTGGGGCGACGAACATTTTCATTCCTGTGACGAAGCTTCTCCGTTCAGTGCAGTAATGTAAATTTTATTATATCAATTAATTACCTGAAAATAATAGCATTTCCAATCGTAAATGATTTACTTCAAGTTTTTTTGGTAAAATTGTTGATTGTAATCCGGCCATGTACAGTGACCCATTGCAGCGAGAAATGTTTACAACGAAATCAAATCTCGAATAGAAAACTTCCATAAGCTGTGTTAGAACACGCCGGCTGGTATAAACGGGAGTCAACTTTGCTCCGTCCTCTGTTGTGGCAATTGTTGCACCCGGTGACATTGCATAGTGGAGTGGAATATGTAGCCTTGATCTAAGAGGCTGGGGAATAGTAAAAACCATGTTTTCTTCCCCCTCGTTTAAATTTAGAGGATAATCTGAAGGTTTCAGCTCATTTAGATATTTAATTCGTTTTGCCGGCATAAATTCTTCGTGATTGTATTCGTAATATCCAATTATTTTTGGACGGTGAAGATAAATCGTTGATTTGTCCAACTTTTGAAAATCAGATTGATTGATTTGATGAAAAAAGATTCGGTTCATAGTTAATTATTTAAAAATCGGCGAAGAAATGAAGTGTATCCGTTTAGTTTTAAATTACTGAAGCGAAAATGCACAACGATATTGAAGTAGGCAATCCTATGCCCAATCGATGAAAAGTAGTAATTTCCTGCAACAAATGAAAATCAAAAGAATGTTAAACGAACAATTAAAATAATAGGTAAGACAAAACATCTGATTATTATTTAAATGTATTGCATTAAATTGCGTTATTTTAGAAATGAAATTATTGTTCCGTATCAACTTATATTTGTGGCATAAAAACCTGATGTGTTCGGAGTTGCTATACCAAGTCACTATTACCAATTAGTTGAGGGGTATCTACAGTATAAGCAGTGTCCAGATAGAGTTATTATATATATATGTTAATAGTTTTAATTTCGCCAGGACCCAGACCCACCTTACAGTACCACTTAGCTTGAGAATCTTGTTCATAGTCTAAAACTAAACATCCTGACCTGATTTACAGCATCACTTTAAGCAGAGTTCGTATTTATCCCCCATGTGTAACCCATACACATCGTATAATGAACGTTTACCCATTACCCACAAGGTATGGAGAAAATAATGGGTAGCTACCCACGAAAATGGGGAAGTACCCATCACGATTACCCACAGGGTAATGGGGAAAATAATGGGAAATTACCCACGATAATGGGGAATTACCCATTACCCGGGGAAACAAATCGGTAGCTACCCTCGACGATGGGGAATTAACCATCACGATTACACATTACCGGCAGAGTAATGGTGAAAATAATAGGTAGTAGCCCACGGCAATGGGCAAAGCTTTACCCGGGTAACCCATCCCCGTTTCTGATCGAAAATATGAATCACTAAAATAAAAAAAATAAAAATTACATGAGGTGTCAGGAGACACCCGGTTGGAACGAAGTTCCTTTCGCTATATATTATGTACTAGTTAGTCCCAACACACCTAAGGCGCCCGTTGAAATATAAGATACTTTTTGTAAAATGATAAACTTTTAAAGAATTTTTTTTTATAGAATGTTTGTTTTTTTAAAGAAAAGTATATTTTAGGTCCTTTTTGTAAGAATATGTATTATATTTTCCCGAAAGGTCATTTTTTAAAGAAAGGTACTATTTTTAAGAAGCACTTTCTGAAAAAAAGCCATGAGTATGATTTTTTTTACAAAGAAGAACTTTTTTTAAGAAAAGGTACATTTTAAGAAGTGGTACTCTTTTTAGGAAAAGGTTAATTTTAAGAAATTGTACTTGTAAAAGAAAAGGTATTATTTTATTTAAAAAAAATGAATTTTTGTAAGAACAGGTTTTTTTTTAAAGAAGGTATTGTTTTGAAGAAATTTTTTTTTTAAGAAATTGGAATTTTTTAGAATTGGTCCTTTTTCAAGAATAGGTAAATTTTTAAGAGTAGGTAATTATCTCAGGAATAGTTATTTTGTTTCCCACAAAAATGTACTCTTTAAAGAAAAGGTAGTTTTTTAAGAAAAAGCAATTTGTTGTAAGAAAATATACTTTTTTTTAGAAAAAGCAAAAGTATTTTTTTTTCTTGAGAAATTTACTTTTTTAAGAAAAGGCACTTATTTAAGAAAATGATATTTTTTTAAACTTCTTTCACTTTGGCTTTTTTAAATTTACTTTTTATTGGGTTCAAAACTACAATATAGTATACTAAACTAGCTTGACCCGGCAAACTTCGTTTTGCCTTCAAAGTTTTTGTAATGCCAAAGGGTGAACAAAATTATGTTGTGCCATTATGTTTGCAGTAAATGAATAGATCTGCTGGCGTTCCGGCACGAGATAATGCCACGTTTAATTGACAAAGGGGTGCTGGCTTTAAAACGTTATTGGAATTGGCTTTTCCGAAGTTTAGTGAACTATTTGGTCCCATATCTTGGATATTGCAACAGGATAATTCCCCTTCACACAACGCCAGAGTAGTAAAGGAGTTCATTGCAAGCCAAAATGTTAATATTCTTGACTGGCCACCCTATTCGCCAGATCTAAACATTATCAAAAATATCTGGGGTTGGTTATCTCGTAAAGTCTATGAAGGAGGTAGACAATTTGATGACAAGCTGTCACTAATTGAGGCCATTAATGATGCTTGGAATCAAATTTCATTGGATTACATAAATTCTATTTATCTCTCAATGAAACCCCGTATATTTGAAGTTATTAAAAACAAAGGGGGTTGTACCCATTACTAATAGTTCTTTAATAAAGTAAAATAAATTAAAAAAAACAGAAAAAGTGTTTCTCATTAAAATTAGTTAAAGTGCCTTTATTCAAGTGAACCAAAAAAATAGCACATTTTTTGACTTTTTTTATAAATTGTTTCTTTAGTGAAGAAACCACTATTGTTATGATTTTCTTATATCTCAAGATGTCTAGCTTCCATTTCTATTTTAAAATTCTGCAATCGGTTACAAATTGCAAAAGATACAGGCTGCTGAATATGGAATTTTTAGTGCCTATAAATAAGTTAACCGGAGTGTATTGCAATTTGTTCTCAAGTGCCTGGTGTACGGGCAATTGTTTGGTATAGTTTACTTTATGTAGTAGTCAAATATTGACGTGTGACGTTTTTGTCAACTTGTTTCCAAATAGCCTGTTCGTATCTGTAGGCCAACTGTAACATATTGAGAAATTTTCAGACCGATCAAACTATTATTATGCCAGCTATAACGGTTCCTTTTAAAAGGGGCGTGGCTCACCCCACTTCCACCCGGGCTGTAATTCATGCTGTAGTTCATACAACATATATACCAAATCTTATCTATGAGATATAGCCATTTTAAATTTCAAGTTGTATGGGCGGTGCCACCTCCTTTATCCAATCACTACCAAGTACAGCTAAGGACTATCAGCAGGTCATCAGTACCACATTGTGAAATTTTCATAACAATCGGTCTATTAGAAAATCCGTCAGAGCGCTCTTTGAAAAGGAGGCGTGGCACCGCCCACTGCCAACCTGGCTGTAATTCATACAACAATATATATAACAAATCTCATCTTCTTACCTCTGATAGTTAATGATATACAGCCATTTCAATGTTAAAGTTGTATGGGCGGTTCCACGCGCGTTTATCCAATCACTTCTAAGTATAGCCAAGGACTATCAGTAGGTCATCAGTATCTCATTGTAAAATTTTCATAACAATCGGTCTATTAGAAAAGCCGTCAGAGCGTTCTTTTATAAGAGGCGTGGCACATCCAACTTCCACACTGGCTATAATTCATACTGTACCAACAACATATATAGGAAATCTCATCTTCTTACCTCTGATAGTTCATGAAATACAGCAATTTTAAATATACAGCTTGATATGGTGCCACCCCACTTTATCTAATCACTTCTAAGTATAGTCAAGGACTATCAGCAGGTCATCAGTATCTCATTGTAAAATTCGCATAACAATCGGTCTATTAGAAAAGCAGATTTTTTAAAAGGGGGCGTGGTATATACTCGTATTTATAGATAGATAGATTGGTTACAGGTTCTACCTAGAAAACTTCCCATTAAACAAGAAATTTCCCACCATATGTTAGTCTAGACACACACCAAAGCAAAAGTACCGAATATAGTTGATAACACTGGGTTGTAAAAAAGTTATTTGTTTTTCATTTAACACTGGGTTGTAAAAAAGTTATTTTTTTTTCATTTAACGCAACGTGCGATAAGGAACTTCGTTCCTTATGGTTTTCCCCAACAACCTACCTTTGTGAACAAATTATTTCAGATTTAAAATTTATTTGTTCTAAACAACGTAACCATTAAGTCATAGACTAATACATACCTAGATAAACTTATTCTCTCATCTGACGTTTCATTTCACACTCTCATCGTAGGTTTGTGGAAATGAGAGCAATTAAATTTAAAATTATCTTACACCAGGTGGAGTTACAAAATATGTTCACTTAACTTTTTCCTGTCGTTTTGGTGTAGAACTGAAAAATTTAAATATATTTTGCACTTTTTTATTGACTTTTATCGTTGGTATACATTTGTATTGTATTTAACACAACTAGTTTGCCATAAAAACACGAAATTCGGTTGTTGTTCCTATGTTGATCGCTGTAGACTATTGCCACTATCTGGTATTATTCAACCCATATTTCTACCATCCAATGTTTACTTTCCATCGTACCTATGACGTATAATTTATTGAGCGAATAAAACCTTCTATGGTATGTGTTATTCTATGTAGAAGGTTTTATTCGCTCAATAAATTAAACGTCATAGGTACGATGGAAAGTAAACATTGGATGGTAGAAATATGGGTTCAATAATACCAGATAGTGGCAATAGTCTACAGCGATCAACATAGGAACAACTACCGAATTTCGTGTTTTTATGGCAAACTAGTTGTGTTAAATACAATACAAATGTATACCAACGATAAAAGTCAATAAAAAAGTGCAAAATATATTTAAATTTTTCAGTTCTACACCAAAACGACAGGAAAAAGTTAAGTGAACATATTTTGTAACTCCACCTGGTGTAAGATAATTTTAAATTTAATTGCTCTCATTTCCACAAACCTACGATGAGAGTGTGAAATAAAACGTCAGATGAGAGAATAAGTTTATCTAGGTATGTATTAGTCTATGACCTTCTATGGTATGTGTTATTCTATGCATTAAGTTCTGTAAATTTAAAAATGTGTTGTTACACTGAAAGAAAAGTGCGTCGTCGCATGGATGAAACAAATTCGTTAATGTGTTTACTTTGTTAGAGTGAAAAGTGTCCTATATCCGACAATTTGGTATTCGCTGCAACGAAAAATTTCATACTTGACTTCTTTGACAATTTTTCATTTCGTTTCTGCAACAACTTACTTTTTGTTTCTGCAATAATTTTATTTAATTTGAATTTTGTAGGAAAATGGGTTGAAAATTAAAAAAAAGGTCAAGCCATGAGTTTTAACTACTGATATTTGGTTTATCTCTTACTTTTTATAGTTTATATTTATTATTTATTTATTTTGGAGGTTTGTCAACGAAACAATTTCGTTATTGTAACGATACTAATTTTTATGATTGTATAGAGAGAGAAGCAGTCGAAAAAATGAGCAAGAGAAAATGGTGAGCCCGACTGGTGGGTCACGTACACATCTTAAATAAGTTCCATTGCAAAAACCGAAAGTGGTAGACATATTTCTCCGCTGGAATAATTTAAATAAATTTGTTAAAACAGACTAATTAGTTATAATTAAAAAGTCAAAGAAACAAAGTGTTTCAAGTACGACGAACATAAAAAATAACAATTCAGCGTACAATCAAATGAATCCAATCGAAATTTTAACAAATTTGGTTAAAATAAATAAAAGAGCAGTTGAAGAAAATGCTCGCAGAGCGATGACGGGTAGATTTGGCGCTACAATTGAATATCAGAACACACAACACAACAATTGCACGATTTAACAAAACAATTATGTGGTTCTATGTTAGAGGAGTAGAGTATATACATAGATATATACATATTTTAATAAGAAATCTTAATAATAAATTTCTTATGTTTGTTTTTAATTGTAGGACCTGGACACGACGGCCACAGTAACACTTAACCCCTCGACTACCACAATCTTCTCCCGACGAGTGTTTCAACATGGAATGAAAATAATCTATTTAGCAAATTGAGACCATTTTCGAAACAAAAAATCAAAATATTTTTATTGAAACACCTGCAATGTAATACTAACAGCGTGATTCAAATCATTCATTGCAGCAATGAAACAAAATCATTGCAACATTGACTCAAAATCGTTGCACCAATGAAACAAATTCATAGAAGTAATGAACAAATACATTGCAGTAATGAAGCAAATTCCTTGCAAGAATGATACTTATTCATTGCAACGATGAAAAATTCATTGCAGTAACGAAACAAATTCGTTGCAATAATGAAGCAAATTCATTGCAGCAACAAACATGTTTTTACCGCGGTAACGAACAATTTGCAGTTGATGAACACATTTTCATAGGAATGAAACGTTAGGTTAGCTCACTTTCGATGACAAAAGTTGTTTGGGTGATGAACATTTTCATCCGTGTGACGATGCTTTTCCGTTCAGTGTATATATAAGATCTATAAAAATCTGTAATAATAATATAAAAGTTCAAATGTTTTCATAAATTCGAGTTCGAGCACCGGACCTGAAGTTAACAATGCATATGAATAGAAAAAACACCCTTTTCTACTTTAGCTAGTTCTTTGTTACAAACTTCTGTTACTTATGAAAAATTAAATATTAAATACATTACGTGGTAATCTGTTATGCATAGTTTCCGGTATGAAACCGGTTAAGGTTGTCGGATCGTATTCGAAATATCGGGAAAATTTTGATCAGTACCAAATTTTCTTAAGAGCGGTTATGATTTATTGGAGGTATGGGAGGTACGAAACTGGGCGTGGCACAATAGTCAGTTATTACTTACACAGTAGCTTTTAGAAAAATATTGCCTAGTACTGAATTTTATTAAGATCGGTTGAAGTTTAAGAGAGTTATAGTTTCGATCAACCGGTCATTCGCCCAACTTTTATATGGGAGGTACCAGAATGGATGTGGCAAAACAACTCATTTTCTATAGGAGTGTTTTATTTGACTAAATATTGATTAGTACAAACTTTCATAAAGATTGGTTCAGTTTTGCGGGACTTCTTGTGCCGAACACCCAGATGGCCAAACAACTTTTGTATGGGAGGTACCACAATGGGCGTGGCAAAATCGTCCTTGTTTTAATCGCTGATTGGCGTTTGATAACGTTAAGCCTTATACCTAATTTTATTAACATCGGAAGAGTTTCACGCGATGTATCGGATTGACAACCCGGACGAACACCATGTTTTGTATGGGATGTACCAGAATGGGCGTGACAATCTCGCCCATTTCCTCCAGTTATGTAGGCATTTACAGATTATTAACCGGTGTGTGAGTGGAAGCTAATCACATCTACCAGAGGAAAGGTTTGACAGAAATATGAATTTGCGTGGCCAAAACGACCATTTTCAATCCCAAACACAAAATTGGCAAATAATAGTCACTAACAAAATTTCATTGTGATCTGTAAAGATTTACGGCAGTTAACGCGTTGACCAGCCAGACAGACAGACGGACATGGCTCAAACATCTTAAAAAGTCCTAAAACGAATTTCGTCCAAACATACTAAGGGTCTTATATGGCTCCTTCTGTGTTACATTTTTTACGTATTACATGATATATACCCCCATCCTATGGGTGAGGGTATAATTACCAAATTTTAAAAGTGCACAACGTGCCACCGATATTGTTATGTGGCATTAAAAGTACCACAGATTACACTTTCTTACAACGAAATTTGATCAGCGCCTTCGATGTCAAATTGGAAATACTCGGGAGAGAAATGTGCAAAAATACCCGTCTAAAGTCACTTTTACATAATATCATTGGTATTAACCTCGGGCAAGTGTCAAAAATCCTGGGATGCAGTTTGTTTCGAATTTCTGCATTAAAAACGGTGTGCATTTTATTGCCTTTAAACGCACTCTTGATTATTTGATGTGACTTCGAAAAACTAGATTCACCCAATACGAGTATACTGGACTACCATGGCCATCATCGCGAATTTTACACGGATAACAGTGATTTTTCTGTCAAATTCACGAATCAAAGTTAGGACTTTACGAGTGATTTCCAAGCTCCTATAACAGTGACATCAACTTAAATAATAGATATAGCGCGCCCATTATCAACTTTGTTCACTAGGTGCTGTCATGTACTAGTGTCACTTTCACTGAAGTTTTCATAATTCTCATTGACGTTTATTCAAAATTGTGGAAAATTTTTCTTAAAGTAATTTAAAATGTGAATGATTTTATATAATAGCATTTGTTTGTTATATAAACATCAATTTCAAAGCCATGAGGCCAGTGTTGGTATATATATTAGAGAAAACCCGTAACACCGTGCCGGAACGCTTTTTTAATCTAAAAACTTCCCCGCGCAAAAACCTGTATCAACTTCTGTGGTCGCAGATGCCAAAACCGTTAGTGTGTCTGAGGACTCTCAACGAGGAATGGTAGCCGAACCGGAAGAAGAACCAATTTATTAGGACTTAGTCGGTCGTGCCATTGCTTTGCAATTCGATTGCCATGAGATATTCTACTTGAAGTAACGTGTTGTATTCTTGTTTCGAAGTGATATTTTTATTGAAAATAATTTTTTCTTTTGATATGAAATTTTAGAATTTTAATGTCATATTTTTTGACTTTATTTTTTGGGAACAAAAAATATCCCATTTATTGCTTTCAACGACATCTAGAAAATTACACATTACACTAAAATGTTCCCAACACTTGTGCTTCATCTATTAGTTAACTTTATCCATGGTACAAACCATAGATCATAGATAAAGGAATTAACTAGATATCGCACATGCCTTGGGAAATTTCTTGTTCACTGGGATATTTTCTAGATGGAGCTGAATGAAAAAATTACAACGTTTGATCCCAAACAAAATATACCTTGCTAGATGTATTTAGAACAGGTGCTACCAATAGGTGTGATAGGCAACATCAACAAGGATTTTGTTTTTGTTTTGTTGTCCGTTGCTCTGAAATTCAACACAAACGAACACCAACAATAACAGTAAACAAAAATACACAATCAAAATAACAAAATTTTAACTTGAAAGTGGGGAACAAAATGATATAAAAAAATTAAGTTAGTTGTTCGAATAACACAACCTGGAAAATTATACTTTTTTGTATGTTTCAAATTTCCCAGAGTGTTGAATAAACGTCAATGAAAGTTATGAGAAACTTCAGTGAGAGTTACAAAACGACAACACAGCACCTAGTGGTAGTACTTGAAAACGCCTGTGCGATATCTACTCAATTCCTTTATCTATGCCATAGATAAAGGAAATAACTAGATATCCCACAGGCGTTGTTAAGTACTGCCACTAGGTGCTGTGTTGTCGTTTTGTTACTTTCATTGACGTTTCTCATAACATTCACTGACGTTTATTCAACAGTGTGGGACATTTTTTCAATACAAAAATAGAATCAATTTCCAGGTTGTGCTATTCAAACAACTAATTTAGTTTTATCCATGTCGTTGTGTTCCCCACTTTCAAGTTAAAATGTTATTTTGATTGTATCTTTTTGTTTACTGTTATTGTTGGTGTTCGCTTCTTTTGAATTTGAGATCAACGGACAAAAAAACAAAATCCCTGTTGATGTTGCCTACCCCACCTATTGTTAGCACCTGTTCTAAATACGTCTTGCAAGGTATATTTTGTTTGGGATCAAACATTGTAATTATTGCATTCAGCTCCATCTAGAAAATGTCCCATTGAACAATAAATTTCCCGCGGCATGTGCGATATCTAGTTAATTTCTTTATCTATGATACAAACCATAGATCTTAGATAAAAGAATTAACTAGATATCGCACATGCCTTGGGAAATTTCTTGTTCAATGGGATATTTTCTAGATGGAGCTGGATGCAATAATTACAACGTTTGATCCCAAACAAAATATACCTTGCAAGATGTATTTAGGACAGGTGATAGCCGTAGGTGTTGTAGGCAACTTCAATAGGCATTTTGTTTTGTTTAGTAGGCCGATGCTGTACAAGTCAACACAAACGAATACCAACAATAACAGTACAACAAAAAAGCTCATAACTAAAATGCATTTGAATTAGAAAGTGGGGAACACAACGACATGAAAAAAAAACTAAATTAGTTGTTTGAATAGCACAACCTGGAAAATGATTCTATTTTTGTATTAAAAAAAATTGTCGTTTTGTAACTCTCATTGAAGTTCCTCGTAACTTTCACTGACGATTATTCAACACTATGGGAAGTTTGATACATACAAAAAAAGTATAATTTTCCAGGTTGTGCTATTCGAACAACTAACGTATTTTTTTTATGTCGTTGTGTTCCCCACTTTCAAGTCCAAATTTTGTTATTTTGATTATGTGTCTTTTTGTTTACTGTTATTGTTGGTGTTCGTTTGTGTTGAATTTGAGATCAACGGACCACACAACAAAAACAAAATCCCTGTTGATGTTGCCTACCATACCTATTGTTAGCACCTGTTCTAAATACATCTTGCAAATTTTGTAATTATTGAATTCAGCTCCATCTAGAAAATATCCCATTGAACAAGCAATTTCCCACGGCATCTGCGATATCAATTTAATTCCTTTATCTATGGCATAGATAAAGGATATAAGTAGAAATCGCACAAGCGTTGTGAAGTACTGCCACTAGGTGTAACTCTCATTGACGTTTCTTGGAAAATTCACTGACGTTTATTCAACACTGTGGGACATTTTTCCAATACAAAAATAGTATCATTTTCCAGGTTGTACTATTCGAACAACTAATTAAATTTTGTTGATGTCGTTGTATTCCCAACTTTCAAATTCAAATGTATTTTGGGTATGTACTTTTTTGGAGTACTAACTATTATTGTTGGTATTCGTTTGTGTTGAATTTTACAGAATCGACCCACCAAACAAAAATAAAATGCCTGCTGATGTTGTCTACAACACATACATCTATCACCTCTTCTTAATACATCTTGCAGGGTATGTTTTGTTTGGGATCAAACGTTATAATTATTGCTCTCAGCTCCATCTAGAAAATATCCCATTGAACAAGAAATTTCCCAAGGTGTGTGCGACATCTAGTTATATGCTTTATCTATGATCTATGGTACAAATCATAGATAAAGGAAATGAGTAGATATCCCACAGGCGTTGGCAAGTACTGCCACTAGATGCTGTGTTGTCGTTTTGTAACTTTCATTGACGTTTCTCATAACTTTCACTGACGTTTATTCAACAGTGTGGGACATTTTTCCAATACAAAAATAGAATCATTTTCCAGGTAGTGCTATTCGAACAACTAATTTAGTTTTTATCATGTCGTTGTATTCCCCACTTTCTAATTCAAATGCATTTTGGTTGTGTGCTTGTTTGGTGTACTGTTATTGTTGGTATTCGTTTATGTTGACCTGTACTGCATCGGTCCACTAAACAAAACAAAATCCCTGTTGATGTTGCCTACCACACCTTTTGTTAGCACCTTTTCTAAATACATCTTGCAAGGTATATTTTGTTTGGGATCAAACGTTGTAATTATTGCATTCAGCTCCATCTAGAAAATATCCCATTGAACAATAAATTTCCGACGGCATGTGCGATATCTAGTTAATTTCTTTATCTATGGTACAAATCATAGACAAAGGAAATAACTAGATATCGCACATGCCGTGGGAAATTTCTTGTTCAATGGGATATTTTCTAGATGGAGCTGAATGCACTGATTACAATGTTTGATCCCAAACAAAATATACCTTGCAAGATGTATTTAGAACAGGTGCTAACAATAGGTGGGGTAGGCAACATCAACAGGGATTTTGTTTTTGTTTTGTTGTCCGTTGCTCTCAAATTCAACAGAAACGAACACCAACAATAACAGTAAACAAAAAGATACAATCAAAATAACAACATTTTAACTTGAAAGTGGGGAACACAACGACATGGAAAAAACTAAATTAGTTGTTTGAATAGCACAACCTGGAAAATGATTCTATTTTTGTATTAAAAAAAATGTCCCACACTGTTGAATAAACGTCAGTGAATGTTATGAAAAACGTCAATGAAAGTTACAAAACGACAACACAGCACCTAGTGGCAGTACTTGACAACGCCTGTGGGATATCTACTTATTTCCTTTATCTATGGTACAAACTACCATATTCAGTTTGTCCATTTGCCAAAAACTGGTTGACTGTACGCCAGTTTGTTATTTGAGGTTTATAGCACTAAGTGTAATTTGTATCTTTTCCCAAGACTACTTTTCTCTAGGACGAACCACGCGTATGCAAATGAAATTTCATAAAAAAAATGAAAATTTTCAAGCAGTTTTTTAACATTTTTTTTCAATTTTTTGAGTGGCTGAAAACGTGGGAAGAAATAAAAATATCGCCAAAATCTTTATACATTCTAACTTCTCATAAGTGAGTAGGATGAAAATGCATTAATCACATTATTTCAGATACCACCAGATATAAAATAATGGAGGGTGTAGGTCGACTTCATGGGTTTTAAAAGTTTTTGACTTTGACTGAACTGAACTCTGAAATAATGTTTATTTTCACGGGTGTGAATGTTAAATATGTACGTGAGTTGGTATTTAAAAAATCGTTACTGCAAAAGTATGTAGGTCCAGTCTCTCTATTACCAATTTCAAAAATTTTTATGTACGGAGAACATGACTAGAAAATAAACTTGTCGATCTGTGATTTTGCTTCCAAATTTATTACTGATCAAAATTGAATCCGTCAACCGTCTAATTACTTTTATAAGTTTAAAAAACGGAAACACGTTTTATTAACCCTGCTGTTAGATTAGGACCATTTGGTCCAAATTTTTTCTGTTTTCCCTTGTAACTTTGGAACGGTGATATATACTGACTAAATTTTTCTGCTAATGGGGTCTTTTAATAAAACAATGTTATGTGCGAAAATTAAATTTTCTAACTTTATTCAGGACTGAGAAAAATACAAAATGACGAATCTTAGGTTAGAGGACCATTTGGTCAATAGTACATTTTTTCATTACCAAGCGAATGTAAATTCATGTCAAATATTTAGAAGATGTTTTTGATATGTCAAATACTTGCTTTAGAAATTATTGAACCAAAATAGTTACAAAGGATAAGATAAAATTATTATTTTGGATGAAAATTCCAGTATGGACCAAATGGTCCCTCAACCTAAGATTCGTAAATTTTTTCATTACCAAGCGAATGTAAATTCATGTCAAATATTTAGAAGATGTTTTTGATATGTTAGCGGATGTTTTTGATATGTCAAATACTTGCTTTAGAAATTTTTGAACCAAAATAGTTACAAAGAATAAGATAAAATTATTATTTTGGATGAAAATTGCAGTATGGACCAAATGGTCCCTCAATCTAAGATTCGTAAGTTTTTTCTAATCTAACAGCAGGGTTAAAGTGATTACTTGGTTAATCAAATTTCCAAATTTGAATATGGCTTCTTAATTTTAGTCTTAAATGATATACATTTTCTAATTTTATTATAGTTTTCGTATATGAAATTTTATACAAAAATGTGCAACTTAATCTAAATTATTAATTTTACGTAGGAATTTAAAAGTCGTATTTTTGAAAATTTGATAAAACAAATAAAATTTAAAAATAAGGATACAATTTAAGTACGAGTTTAAAATTTTAGTACACAATATTATCCAATACCGTTTTAATACGCAAATTCCAAAAAGCAAATTTAGAAACTCATTTTAACGTACTGAACGACAATGGTTATTAAACCTAACTGCAAACAATTACAGAAATGTCAGTCGGGTGAACCGACTTAAACATCCCCTCACCGTTAATTATCCTTTGGTCCACGTTCTATTAAAAAAGGTTTCTATTTTTGTTTTGGCAGCCGACCAACCTGCACTTATCCATGGCAAATTTGCCCATATTCAATAGCAAAGTGTCAAATGTATAATATGATCTTATTAGCAATTTAATTGGGATGTTTTGTGTTTCTGGGGTATTTGTCATGACTACACGCCAGTGTTGCCAGAAGCTCTCAAAAAAACATGCCAAAAAATGCAATTTGCAAAAAGAAAATGCTAAAACTGAAACAATCAAAAATTGTAGTACTGCGGGCACTTTAATATTCGATAAAAAAAGACACAATTTCGTAGACTATACATATTCGAGCACCCTCACTCATAGGGATGGGGGCATATGTCAGTTGATACGGACAAATTTAACGCACAGATTGAGTCATATTAGATCTAAGGCATCTTTTGACCAAATTCGTTTTCGGAATTTTTAAGACTTTTAAGCCATAACCGCCTGCCTGTATGGCTGTAAATTTGTACATAACTGGGCGGTCGTCCGGGTTATCGATATACTTCCAAACTTAGTGAAATTTTTATTAAGCTTTATTTCGTAAACCGCCACTCCCTCATTCAATCAATGATGATTTTGCTACACCCATTTACGTGCAAATTTGCCAAGGGTAACTGAAGGTTGCTTGGCTGCCAAAACAAAAATATGAGCCTTTTTTAATGGAACTCGGACCCAAAGGATAACTAAGGGTGGGCCTATGTTTAAGTCGTATTTCCTTAAATTCCGTTGGTGGTGCAATGGTCAGTGTGCGCGCCTCTTGTACATGAGATCCTGGGTTCGATCCCTGCTCTGACCACCTTAAATTTCTTTCGGCGGTCACCTCGCATAGTGGCGGCGACACTATCGAGTACGCAGCCATGAAAAAGCTTCTCAAAATAGCGTTCCGAATCGGTGTAAAAATGTAGGTCCCAATCAGTAAGTTTAAAACTAGAAAGCGCACGGCTCACTGTTTGTGAGAAGCTCTCCCCAATTCCTTCATGGAATGTAATGGGAAACCATTTATTTTTTTTTTTTAAATTCGTTTGTAGAATTGGCTTATAAAAACGGTATCGGATAATACTATGTGTATTAAAATTTTTCCACGTACTAAAATTTTATCTTTATTTTAAATAAATTTAATTTAAAATACATTTTTTTATCAAATTTTGAAAAATAAAACTTTAAAATTTCATATACTAAACCCATACCTAAATTAGAAAACGTATATCATTTGTTTGTTACCAAGTACCAGCTTTAATAAAGCTGTTTCCGTTTCTTAAACTCATTAAAGAAATTAGGCGGTTGAATCGACTATTCAATTTTAACCAGTACTAAACTTGAGGCAAAATTTTTTTGTTTCTTAGAGTCGTTATCCGTAAATCAAAATTAATGAAATTATTAAGAAGTTTGAACCAACATACTTTTGCAGTAGCGGATTTTTGAATGCCAACTAACGTACCTATTTAACATCGACACCCATGATAATTCTATATTTGTTAAAATTCCTGGTTGGAAATAAGCATTATATCAGAGTAACGAAAACAGATATACATTTTAAAAAAGTGCAATTTATCGACAAAAAGTGATAAAAATGGAGTCAAAAAAGTCAAAAGTGTGCAAAAATTGCCCAAAAAAGTGCTCAAAAATATTTAGCATATTTTTTTTAAAAAAAAAAGTGCAGGAGCCAAAAAATAGAGCTAGAATTGCACTTAAAGTGCTAAACTGGCAACACTGCTACACGCAAAGAAAAAGAACGTTTATTGATCGGTTGCCACAACAATACTTTGATTGATTTGCATTAGATTATTAATCGCAACCGTTCATGTAGTTCTCCCAAATAAACTCATATATCGCAAATGTATATCATGTTGTTGCAAACGAGTTCTCGTTTGCATTAAACGCGTTTAAAATTACATTTGCCGCAAGTTAAAAACCGTTTGCGATAACTGAAAATAGCCATTTTTCTAATGAGAGCACATATTACAAAGAACGTAAATTTCTCTCATTCTCTCGAGTGTATACATCATAGAGTAATCTGAGACTAGAGAGAATATTTGGCTCATCTGACGTTTCCTTTCACACTCTTCGTGATGCGGTCGGTGTGATAGAGAGATGTTTGACGAAAAGTGATATACACCAGGTGGAATTACAATAACTTCTTGCTTTAATTTTTCACGCCATTTTGGTGAAAAACTGTGAAATTTAAATGTGTTTTAAACTTTTTTATTGACTGTTATTGTTAGCATACATTTGTGTTGCATTTAACACAATAATTTTAACACACAAAACGAAATGCCGTTGTTGTTATTTTGTTCGTTGTTTTGAACCATTGCCTCTATCTGGTATTAGTAAAGCAATTCTTTTCAACATCAAACGTAAATATCACACCAGGCCAAATGTCATAAATTTGGTGGGAGAACTAGTTGATCTACTATAAGTATTAACCTATGGTATACATAGTCCATTCGTTTGACATACACACACACGCATACACATAAAAGGCTTTTGCCTTGTCAATATATCTTGGATGGACAACTGACGCGTTGTATTTTGCTGCGCTTTTAGTTGTTATTTGAATGCAAGGCGAGACAGACGTGTTAGTAGACACTGAAAAGGTACACAAAAATTGCAACTTTTTTTTAAACAAACTTTATGGGTAAAACCAAAATTATAAAAGTTGAAAATTTACACAAAAAAGATCTGATGGAAACCATAAATATAAATTTTAATGTACAAGTAATGTTGTAATGAGTAGAGTAACTACAACTCGGTTGATGTAACCGAAAGAACAGTTGGTGGAACCGTTTTTCGTTTATCACAAACGTTTTTTCAGCTTGAATTTTTCATAAGTCGTTTACTGCAAACGTTTTTCAGTTCTTGCAAACGTTTTTTAGTAAGGATCAACTACAACTCGGTTGCTGTAACCGAGGGAACAGTTGGCGGAACCGTTTTTCGTTTCTCGCAAACGTTTTTTTCAGCTTATGTTTTTCATAACTCGTTTGCTGCAAACATTTTTCGGTTCTTCCAAACGAAATGACATGTATGGCTTAACAGAAGTTCGTTTCTCCCAACTACACTCCCCAAACGAACTTCAGTTATCTGAGATTTCGTTTGGGAAGAACGAGTTTTTTCTTTGCGTGCATATACCAACAAACCGGTTATTCGAAAATGTGAATTTTTTAAGTTGAGTTCAGATTACAGAGTGCGACAAATGAGCACATTTTGTTAAGGCTGTACTTCTGAGTATACTTCAGTATATTCTAAACCGTTACATATTTTTCATTACAAACTTCTGCATAATGCTTTGCGTAATGTTGACTAATATACTTTTTGTAAAAAATGCACCGTCAGAAACGTCAAACCAAATTTAATATTTTTTGGGTTTCTTGTAATTTTTCTGCACCCGGTAAACAAGTTGGGGCAACTGTTATAGAAGGAATTGCAGCCCACAAAATTCTTGATAACTTTGCAGAATACACTAATCAACAAAAGCTGCATTGAGTGCCCTAAAATTGGTGTAGAAGTGTAATATTTTATAATTTTTTCGTTTTTTTCGCTTATAAGTTATCAAATATAAAGTTGTAGTGTTAAGATCCGTATTGTGAGGTCAAAACAGTAACCAACAAAATTGTCATTTCAATTACTAAAGTAATTATATCAGTTAAACATTAAGTGTGTTTTTTTTACCCCGCTTAAGTTAATTATAGCTTAATTTGGACGGGAGTGGCATTTCAGTTTCCCACTAAAATTCCGACTTGAGCAATGACAATGTTGCCACATGTTAAATTTCAAGAAATGGCAACAAAAAGTTATCTTAGATAAATTTTGTTATCATTTCTTGCGAGTGAAAATGTTATCAAGAAAATGAAAGGTGATCGGAGCAGGGATCGAACCCGCGTACTCTTGTACAAAAGCCGCGCACACTAACCATTACAACGCCGACGGCCATCATTCCTTCTTCATACCAAATTAAAATGTAATCGAAGTGGTTCGCATCAACATGTTCACAAATATTTTTGGTAATATTTTTCAAATTCATCAGTCAGATAAAAAGTTAACGACCAAGCGCTAATGCTCACGACTTATTCGTATATTATGCGATGACTTACGACCCTGGGACACGAGTCACGACTTACGATGCTTCTGGGTGAAGGGTGAAGAGAAGAGGGGTAGCATAAGAGTCACGAATTGGAAATTCAGGGGGCATATTGATATTTCTCTTTCACCTCTTTCGTGTTTTCATATGGCGGTAAGTCTGCTTTTACACGTGCAACTTAAAAATTGCAACTCTGCTGACGCTCTTTACGATTCTCTTTTGAAGTTGCAATGTGTTTTTACACGGGCAATTCGTCCGCGTTGGAGTTGCTGAAATTCTTGTGTTCATTGTTGTTGCTTCTGACATTCTTTTATTTTCTTTAAATTTAAACCACTTTACACTTTTTTTAATTACACATTTGACTTTCTTCAAACCGCGTTACACTTTTTTAATTAAACATTCGACTTCACTACACTTTTTACGTTGTTTGAACCATAGATTAATACTTATAGTAGATCTACTAGTTCTCCCACCAAATTTATGACATTTTGCCTGGTGTGATATTTACGTTTGATGTTGAAAAGAATTGCTTTACTAACACGGGGTTAACACGGTCAATTTTTGCCTTTCAAGTTTCAACACATTCATACTTTTTTACTAATACAATCACACTTTTGAAAATTGAAAGGAACTTCCTTTCAATTTCTCTTTCAAGTCGAGTGTTTCAATTTTCTTTCAAGAAAACAGCTGATTACGTATGTTATGCACAGTTTCTCGTTTTCCTCCTTACAAATATTCTGCCGTCATCATTTTTTGATTTCTACTTTTTCAAATATTAAAATATTATAAATAATTAAAAATGTTTGTGAGTAGAGGTAATAAATACAATGATGTGTTGCGATTCATAGAGCTATACAGAAGAAATGAAGGTTTATGAAAAATTAATATTGCTTTCAAGTTGCGTGCTGCCTATGTCACAGCTATCTATTTACATGAATTTTGACAAGCAGTATGTGTACAAAACTTGAAAGAAAAACTTGAAAGTGTGGCTGCAGCGTAATACCAGATAGAGGCTTTGAACCATAGATAAAGGCAAGGGGTACCGATGAGACAGCTGTTCAAGTTAGTATTTGGAGAACAAATAGAGAATGTGCTATCAAAGAAGACTCGTTGATAGGGACTGGGTTGCGTGGTGTGATTTTCAAAATTCTGCTGCCGAGTGTCAAGCCAAAAGTACAAAACACATCAACTGGGATTCAAATTTGCCAACTAAATCGATTAAAAAAATGGATATTCAGTGAAAAAAATCAAAATGTAATGAAGTGTTAGAGTAAAGTTATCTGTGTACATCCCAATCAACACGAAAATTGTTAAAATTAAATATTGCTCTCATTCTCTATATGTTTTCCTCGTAGGTCTCGGAACTCGTTAGTACAAAAAGTAACTAGTGCACACTCTTATAGTATTACTCGGTGGATAAAGGAATTAACTAGATATCGCACATGCCTTGGGAAATTTCTTGTTCAATGGGATATTTTCTAGATGGAGCTGGATGCAATAATTACAACGTTTGATCCCAAACAAAATATACCTTGCAAGATGTATTTAGAACAGGTGCTAACAACTGGTATGGTAGGCAACATCAACAAGGATTTTGTTTTTGGTTTCTGGTCCGTTGCTCTCAAATCCAACACAAATGAACACCAACAATAACAGTAAACAAAAAGATGCAATCAAAATAACAAAATTTGAACATGAAAGTGGGGAACACAACGACATGAAAAAAACTAAATTAGTTGTTTGAATAACACAACCTGGAAAAAAATTATATTTTTTGTATTGAAAAAATTACCCACATTGCAGAATAAACGTCAGTGAATGTTATGAGAAACGTCAATGAAAGTTTCAAAACGACAACACAGCACCTAGTGGCAGTACTTGACAACGCCTGTGGGATATCTACTTATTTCCTTTATCTATGCTTTGAACTATAGAGTAATCTCAGACTAGAGAGAATATTTGGCTCATCTGACGTTTCCTTTCACACTCTTCGTGATGCGGTCGGTGTGATAGAGAGATGTGTGACGAAAAGTGATATACACCAGGTGGAATTACAATAACTTCTTGCTTTAATTTTTCATGCCATTTTGGTGAAAAACTGTGAAATTTAAATGTGTTTTAAACTTTTTTATTGACTGTTATTGTTAGCATACATTTGTGTTGCATTTAACACAATAATTTTAACACACAAAACGAAATGCCGTTGTTGTTATTTTGTTCGTTGTTTTGAACCATTGCCTCTATCTGGTATTAGTAAAGCAATTCTTTTCAACATCAAACGTAAATATCACACCAGGCCAAATGTCATAAATTTGGTGGGAGAACTAGTAGATCTACTATAAGTATTAATATGGAAAAAATAAACATCGGTAATATTGCCTAGTTCGGATTTGGTGAATTTTTGTATATGAAGACAAGAAAAGGTGGCATGATTGCCTAAATCAAAGTGCAAAACACTACTACCAACAATAATGCTGAATTTCCATATGAATGTTGTCAAATTCCCTGCTTCTTATTTGAATGTCAAGAACAGTAACGAGACAGCAGCATTCTGACTAGACACGTCGAATATAAACCTCTAAGAATTTGTATTACTACTGTGTCGCTTTGTATGTATGTAACCATTAATTTTTGAAAAGAACAACAAAAAAAGGAGTTTTGTCAAATTTTCTAAGAATATTTTTATGCAATTTCTTAAAAGAGATGTGTGAATTTACAATTTCATAAAACATGTAAGTAAAAATGAATTCTGCAAGTGTTTTTACAAAGAATACATTTCTATTGGCCGAGATTCTATAATGTAGAACTTTTGTAAATAGAAAAGTGTGTTGTGTCTTTTATGTATATTGATCAATGGAAAAGTTTCGAAAGGGTTTTAATAAGCCACAGGAAAATGTACATCTCTTAGCCACTTTGAGAATAGAAATGTGCCCTTTGTAGAAACGGCCAAATTTGATACCCGTGATTAAAACATTTTTTATCTAACCATTAATATATTTCATCGCAGGGAACGTGACTCGAGTCTTCGGCAGTGAGGTGATATTACATTGGTGAAGCCTGGTAATTCGTGATTATAAATGCTAGCATTTATTTAAATGTAATTATTGTAAGCAACAATGGAATAAATACTTCTTTAATTAAAAACAAAATTTGTGTCTGTAAATATGAAAAAAATTGGCTAAACATTTGGTAAGGTTGACCATTTAAATTAATCTAATTCACCTACAATAAATTCTGTATACTGCCCTTTTACATTGGGTAAATCTACAAATATGCAAAAGAAATTTTCATATTAGTGGTGAACGTAAAATTGCCTAAGGGTGGTATTCTATATTTCGAGTTACTTTTGTCGTTTTGGTAGTTTATAAAACGTTACAGCTGTTCGGTGACTACCTGCGTTGAGTTACGTTATTTAATGTGTAGTTTCTAAAACGCAGCGCAACGTTTTTGATCACTTCAGCTGTCAAATTGAACACGCCACAGTTCCTCGCGTTAGTTGAAGAAATTACAAATTTAAAGAAAAATGTCGAACGAGGATAGGCAGATGGAAGTATTTTACGTTTCATTGCTTATTAGTAGTTGCCAATTTTGGCTGAAGTGCATTCGACGGATAGAGCTCAAACTTTTTTTTAAATAATTCAAAATTATATTGTTTACGCACTGAAATTCTTATTTACAATATGAAGCGTTCAAATAAATAATGCATTGCAAAACTATTATAATTATATTTAAAAATTATAGACATCAGTTGATGTTGACAATAATAAACAAAAGAACCAATACATTACAAGCAATACATACCGCCAAATGGCACGTGTTTTTGAAAAGACAACTAATTTAATATAGATGGGGAAATTTATTGGACATTGAACAAGCGTGAACACGTACTCAAAATGTCAAAGCAATATTTGTTAGAATTTATTAATTTGCTCCCTTTTTTCTCCTTTTTCTTTTTTTCTACAAGTGATGTTTGCAAGCAATGTTCGAACTAGTTAGTGGGCAAATGTAATTCTTGTTCGACGAACAGTTCGTCGAACAAATTCAACTATGGATGGCCTGCTTAATAAAAAACATAAACAAACAAAATAAGCTAGTGCGAAAAATAACAACAAACAGAAGTTGTTTTAAGGGATTCCCACTGCTCCTTACAATTTGTGTTTGTGTTGGAATTTAACCCTCAAAACTGTCTCTTGCAAATTCCAAATCAGTTGACATACATATATTCAACTATATTTTCTTGTTTTTTTTTATTTTTCTGTAATATTTAGGAAAATCTAGTTGAAATACATAACAAAAAAGATATAATTCTTATCTTCTCCACTTAAAATGTAAATTCTTAATTTCTTAAAAAGCTTTTTTGTAGAAACAATATCAAAATCTCGCACCGTTTTAATTTGTGTGTTTTTGACGTTTCAGATTTAAAATTTTTCGACTCCTACTTTTTAGAAACATTTTTACTCGCATTTTTTCAATAAGCATGAAAAAACCAGTACGTCACAGAAAGTTCTCGCAAAACAAATGTTGTAGAAACAGTCACATGTGAGAAGAGAGTTTTTGTACCGATTCGTAGCGTGTTTGTTTCAATTCACATGTTTCATGTGAAAACATTTTCGATTCGAGAACTGCAGAAACGAGGTACAGGAAAATTTGCTTGATTTCCCATACGTTTTGACAGCCGACAAATCGGGTATTTTTTTTGTTATTTGTATAGGAATCAGGAAAGAAAATGCTTGATTTGCTTATGCAACGCTGTTTTATCCCACCAAAGACGATTTACAATTATACGTCCAGAAGATGTGCGCAACTTGGCAACCCTGGTAAAAGAGAACCAAAAAGTGCTAGTTCACTCAAACGCATTTCTCTCTCTCGTTATATCTTGCTTATTTCATACTTTTTGCATAGTTTATGTAATTTTACTTCAACATGGTTGGAATTTGTATAGTTATATACAATAACACTATCAAAAAGCTGCCCGTGGATTGAAATATTCAATGAAGAGAGTAAGAGAGAGAGTAGAGAAGTACTAGGGTTTCACGCGTTTTGTTTGTTGGCATTTGAGTGAAGAGAAATTTTGACTGTCTACTTGTACATCGTTTTTGATCCCACACTACGAACGAAAAGTACGTTTGTTTACAACCATTTCAATAACGGCGCACCGATGTGGTTGTACCACTAGAATACCCTACTTATTTATTTATCGCATTTCTTACGGTGCGTTTACACGTGACAGTTTGCGACAAGACAGTTGAGAATATGTATTAACTGTCAAAAACAGAAAAATTGTTTGCGTGACGTACGCGTCCAGCCAGTTATAAAGACAGTACAGTTCTAAGCAACCGCCGACAGTGTCGTTTCGATAAATTTCGTGCTCCGATTTTTTGTTTCTTCACTCTTTTGCCATTGTGTTTTGTCTTACTTCTCCAAATTACAATGGAACTGATATACTCTGCAAAATTAGACATGTGTTTATATTTTTGTATTGTCAAACAATATTTCAATAAAAATTACCAAAATTTTTAAATACAAATATATTTCCCAATTTGTAAAGTCGTTTGCGATGTTTTGTTTTTTTCTCAAATTACTACGAAACGTCACCGATATGGCCGATGGCTGAACTAGTAGAGGTTGACGCAGTAGCATTTGGTGTAATTGTGTGAACCAACAACAGGCATTTAGTTTTTGTTTCATGACTCTAACCGTCAAATTCAACACAGATCCATATGAACAAACACAGTAAACAAAAAAGTACAACAACAAAATACACTGAATTTAACAGATGGAGTCATAAGAAAGCAAAATCAGTTGTTCTATTGCGCCACCCTTTACTAGTTCAGCCATGATATGGCCGCTTATGTCAAATCTCTTGCCGAAGTTACTGTCATTGAAAAATCAGAGACAGTGGCGAGGCAAGTGAGAGAAGTGTAAGTGTGGTAGTAAAAATGTGTGAATGTATTGCTACTGTCGGAGCTAAACTGTCCCGTGTAAACGCCAGGTTAGGTATTTATTGTTTGTCAAACATATTTCTTTTACATTTCCTGGAATACATTTGTGCTGAATTTGATAGTGGAAAAATACCAGGTAAAGCAAAATACCAATTCTCGTCGGCTTGGTGTGTTTGTTGTCGTAGTAACACTAGCTCGTCAATGCGCCTTGGCTTTCAATCAAATCAGAAAAATCCCAATGCGAACACTTCGGACATTTGATACGAAATCGGGAAAATATTTTGTAGTGCGAATGAGCTATAAGTCATCGTATAAAAGACGAATTACAAGTCTGTGGGCCGTTTAAAGATTTAAAAATCGATAACTTATTTTTACCATTTTAGTTGATCAAATCATTGTTTTCTGTAGAACACCGCAAAATAAGCCGAAAACGTTCAATGAAAGTTGTCGATAACTAGCTTAGTTATCGAAATAACTGGTGTTAGTTTCAAAAAAGCGTTATTTTTTAATTCTTTATATTAACTTCACGTGTCATGCCGAAAAAAATTTGGATTGATTTTTAACCCTCTTCCCGTGATTCAATCGAGCTGAAACTTCACAGGCAAAAAAAAATTGCGACGACAAAAATTAACTGTCGGGATTGGACAATGGGGCGTTGTACATCCCATACAAAGCACAAATTAAAAATCCATTATTTCTGCTCCTGTTATCGGTATTTGACCAAAGGTGTACATATTCTAAGGTGTACATATCTACTGCAAGTATGGGCGGTATTGGTTGTCATTTAAAGTTTCTGTCTAGAGTAATGTGTAAAATAAAAAACCATGTGACATATACATATAAAGAATTTATAGTTAAAAACAATGTTTTTGACGGGTTGGTTTTTTAATCATTTTATTTGATTAGCCAATTTCTTTAAAATAATTTTCTACTTTTAGTTCATTTTACTTGATTGTTTATTTTGTAAAAGCAAATCCACAGTATTTCGATAAGTTAGCGAGTTAATGAGTTATGTTTGTTGTAAAATCATGCGATTTTTTTAAATTATTTTTCATTTTCGATTCACTTTACTGGATTAGTTGTTTATTTTGTAGAAGTACATCCACAGTATTCCGATAACTAATCGAGTTATCGAAAAATTGTACTTGATATTTTCGATTTCTTTTTTGGTGTTCTTAAATTATAAAAAAAAATAGATTTTTCTAAACTTTAACTAAATAGTGGGGTTTTTAAAACAATTTTGCATTTTCAGTTCACATTACATGATTATTTTGTAAAGCCAACCACAGACTTCTCATTCATGAGCATCAGCTATTGTTTACGTTTATTGCCTTCTTGATACCAAATAATAATGTAATCGAAGTTGTTCGCATATTATCATGATCACAAAATTTTCTGGTAATATTTTTTCGTATTCATATATATGTATTAAGGTGGACCTTGAAATGACATTTTTGCGATATTTTGGTAGATGAGGGCTCTATTCCGTGCCTTTTTGAAAAAAAATGACAATGCCGAAAAAAAAAATTAAAAAAAAAAAACATTAGGGGTTGCGCACGAGCCGAGAAAAAGGTCCACTTTGCCAAAATTAGGGGGGAAATTGCCATAGGTCATCAGGGGTCACCCGTAGGGGGGAAGAATGTATGGCCGACCCCCATTAACTTTTTACCGCCAACATTTTCCCCCAAGACACCCACCCCCTATCTCCTCCCCTTAGGGGGGTCACCATACAAAAATGGAGGTTGCTCAGTATTTTCGAAAAACACCATAGGTCATCAGGGGTCACCCCTAGGGGGGCAAAATATATGACCGACCCCCATTAACTTTTCATCCCCAACATCTTTTCCGAACAAACTTACCCTCTATCTCCACTCCTTGAGGGACTCCCCATACAAAAATACTGAAAATCTATGTATTTACAGTTGCACAATATCGAGATTTTTTTGATTTTTTTACAGAAATTCCACCAATATTCAAGAGTGGTCATTGTTTGGAAAGTCTTGAAAAATTTGAAACGCACACGTGCTGAATCAGGTACATAGGCACCCTTAGCAGATGCCCCCATTCATCAGTACCTGGCAGTAAGATATTGCAAAATACGTAGTAGTTATAAATAGCAGTTCATTCATCGATTGTTGTCATTCAACAAGTGCCGACGATTGCGAAAAGTAAATTGATTTTTCTCCCGTTTTTTAAAAGTTAAGATGACAACACGACTTAGATCGCGCGACGATATTTTTTTGATTGGTTATCCAAGCATGAATATTACGGGGAACAAATTACCGTCGAAGAAGCAAGTGCTAAGAATGCATTTCTTCAACATTCGCAAACGAAACATGTCGAAGAAAAATAGTGCGGTTATAGTCGCGGACGCAGTAATGATTTGTTGGCGCCAAGCAGCTATTCCGACGAAAGCCAGAGGAGATGTTACAAGAAAAATAGCTGCGCTGCACGATGAGTGGGATGCTTTAAGAAAGTCATCTCACAGAAAGACTGAGTCCACTAGAGAAAAAGAGAATACGTTTTCTGATAGCTTGGATAATCTTTTCGACATCGCACACGCCAACGCCCTTGAGAAAATGACAAATACCGAAGACATTGAGTTTCTGCTAAAGCAAAGAGAAGATGGCCGGCCAGGAACTATGGGAGGTGTGGACGCTACTGATACTCGAACGAGGAAAAGAAAAGCTGAGCGCGAAGAACAAGAAGAGTTGCGACGCAAACGTGCAACGGAATCTAGTAGAGATCGGTTCGCTAAAGGCGGTAAGCTATTTCGCGCTTTGTGTGTTCGTCCAATGTTTATATTCAAATGAAATTCGTTCAATTGCAGTGGTTAAATTTTCAAGCAGTGATTCAAGCGATGATAATGGTAGACAGGACGAAAACTTCCCGGCAGAAGCTGGCCCGTCAAATGTTGGTGACAGAAGAGGTTACAAACAATGTTTTACTGAACGAGTCCTATCAGCTTTGGACAAGTGCAAAGTGACTGACCGAGACGCGGTCGGCATTATGATAGCGGCGGCAGAAGCATTTGGACGCGATCCTCAACAATACACAATAAACCGTACGTCGCTTCGGAGATGTCGGCGTTCAAATCGAGAGAACATGCTGAGTTATGTGAAAGACAATCCAGAAGTAAGATCGCATAGATTTATTTGCTCTCATTCAGAATTCTTATTCTTCAACGCGTTTCATTCATCTCCAGCTTGTCGCAGCTAAATCCTTCGTAGTCCATTGGGATGGCAAAATGCTTTTGGATTTTGTGGGTACAAAGAAGGTGGACCGTCTACCGGTAATTGTCTCGTACGGAGAAAAAGAACAACTTCTTGGAGTTCCCAAAGTAGAAGATGGGAAAGGAAAAGGCCGGAGAATAGCACATGCCGCTTATCAACTGTTGGCATCTTGGCATATGACACATCGAATACAAGGACTTTCTTTCGACACGACATCAACGAACAGTGGCCCATTCTCCGGAACCGCAGTTGCTCTTGAGCGGCTGTTGGAGAGAGAAATCTTATATTTACCTTGCAGACACCACGTATACGAACTGGTGCTAAGGGAAGTTTTTGAGACAAAAATGGGAAAGACCAGTGCACCAGGCGTTCCTTGCTTTGACCGTTTCAAACAGGAATGGGACGCTGTAAAGGTTAAACCATTCCATTCTGGCTTGATAGACGATCAAGTCGTCAGAAAAATTCCTGTGGCAATGCAAGTCGGCATAAAGAAGTTTTGCTTAGATCAATTGAAGGAGAAACACCCTCGCGATGACTACAAAGAAATGCTACAATTAATTCTTTTGTTTCTGGGTGAAAAACTTGAGAATTACCATTTCCGACCTCCAGGACCCGTTTCCCATGCTCGATGGATGGCAAAAGCCATTTACAGCCTCAAGATGTTTTTGTTTCGGAGAACTTTTCACTTATCTGTATGTGAATTGAATGGTATTCGACACGTTTGTATTTTTGTGGTGCGACTTTACGTCAAGGCATGGTTTGGTTCTTCTCGAGCAGCTGAGGCGCCGAATCAAGATTGGAAGTTTTTGAAGAACATCGTCGAGTACAAGTCCGTTGACCAGGATTTATCTCGGGTAATGATAAAGAAATTTATCGGTCACCTATGGTATCTCGCCGATGAGCACATAGCCCTTGCCTTTTTCGATGACAAGGTTTCAAATGAGTTGAAGGCCAAAATGGCCCAAGCATTGCTAGAAAATGAGAATGACGAAGGTGAAGAAGATGAAGAAGACGAAAAAGGTGAAGAAGATGAAGAAGACGAAGAAGGTGAAGAAGATGAAGAAGACGACCCGGTTCCCCCAGCTCCTCGCGTCGTAATCAAAAGCACCAGCGTTAAAAAAATCGAGGTGAAATTCAAAGATGTGAATGAGGAATTCTTGGCTAAAGACTTGAGCAACTTCGTCTCTCATAATACCAAAAATTTATTTGTACGATTTGGAATATCGCAAGATTTCATTCTTGCAAATCCAGCAACCTGGAAATCTCGCGCAGACTATCAAGAAGGTCGTAGAATTGTAAATAACTTGCGCGTTGTGAACGACACTGCCGAAAGAGGAGTAAAAATGATACAAGATTATAATAGAATACTGTGTCAAGGCGAAGAAGAGAAACAGTATTTACTACATGTTATCGAATCTTACCGCAAGAAATACCCATCAGCGAACAAAAATATGTTAATTTGACTATATTATATTAAGAGTGCTTAGTAGTACTACTCAATTACAGCTTCTTTTATTTTTGGAGATAGAGGGTAAGTTTGTTCGGATGTTGGCGGTAAAAAGTTAATGGGGGTCGGCCATACATTCTTCCCCCCTACGGGTGACCCCTGATGACCTATGGCAATTTCCCCCCTAATTTTGGCAAAGTGGACCTTTTTCTCGGCTCGTGCGCAACCCCTAATGTTTTTTTTTTTTAATTTTTTTTTCGGCATTGTCATTTTTTTTCAAAAAGGCACGGAATAGAGCCCTCGTCTACCAAAATATCGACGCAAGGTCCACCCTAATATGTATGTAAGTCAGATAAAAAGTTCTCGACCAAGATCCTACTCGTGAATGACAAGTCTATGATTCACTTTACATAATAATCAAGTAATGTGAGCTGAAAATGAACTCAAAATACCCAGAAATACCTAATATATTTAACTTTAATTTCCGATTGTCCGAGAAAGGCGCCGAAATTTCTACACAAAGGAAAGTTTGGCTATTTTTTGTATTTAAAAATCGCACGATTTTTTTAAAAAAAAAATTTTAAAATAGCCACTTTTGTGCAGGTGCATTTCAGCCAAAAATAAGGCTTAAACCTAGAATAGGTCGGCAACTCGCTTCGGCTCCAAACTATTACCATTGGATAGAATTTTTTATTTTAAGTAAAAAAAATTAAATAAAAAAATCGGGGGCAACGCCTATTTTCGGAGTTGTGGGCACCCAAAGTTCGGACATACAGGATGATACTACGAGTGTGGTGCCGTGTTATGGGACCGATTTCACAACTTTTTTGTATAAAACGAGTCGAAATAAACAAAAATAAATAAATAAATTTTTTCGATAACTGCTTAGTTATCCACGTATCGGATTTTTAAAAATATCCAGAAAATATTTTTTTTTCAAGCAATCGAGTGATTTTGCCACACATCGACTTCAGGTACAGAGGGAATTTTAACCACCCTGCCTGAGCCCGGCCGGACGGCCGGGCGACTAATTGCAATATAAATTTAACGATTTTCCAAAAGTTCTACCACACGGTACGAGCAACATAGGTCCCTGCCAGGGCTACTTGCCCGTAACTCCCAAAATAGGGGTTCCCCCCGATTTTTTTATTTTACTTTTTTTACTTAAAATAGCGATCCCTAAAAAAAAAAAATAAATGGTTTCCCATTACATCCCATGAAGGGACCGGGGAGAACTTCTCACAATCACTGAGCTGTGCGCTTTCCAGTTTTCACTCACTGATTGGGACCTACAGTTTTACACCGATTCCGAACGGTATTTTGAGAAGCTTTTTCATGGCTATATACTCGATAGTGTCGCCGTCACTAAGCGAGGTGACCGTCGTCGAAAGAAATTTTTTTTTTTTTTTAAGGTGGTTGGAGCAGGGATCGAACACAGGATCTCCTGTACAAGAGGCGCGCACACTACCCATTGCACCACCGACGGTCACAAAATAGCGATCCCTACAAGCAAAAAAAAAGCAAAAAAATTGGACGTGCCGATCTATACTAGGTCTGTTCCAAAAATAATTATAATTATTAATGTTAAATTAAATTATTATTAAATTTTAATTATTAATTTTTGTTTTTTCAATAGCTTTACAGGGTACCTTACCCCAATATACAACGAAAAAGAAGGAATTACCCTCTCACATGTCCGCAATTTTGGGAACCATAACTCCGAAATTATGCATTTGACCAGATTTTATTATTTCACTATTTTTGATTAAATAACATGTTATAGGTACCCAACGCAATTTGTTTTTTTTTTTGGAGAGTAAGGCGTATAATAGGCATGTGCCAAAATTACTCACAATGCAGTTTTTGCAAAGGGTGTAATTTTAAGTATCACTTTAAATTGTATTTCAATTAAAAAAAACTTTTAAAGAACAAAAATGATAATATGTATGTGCTTATAGTTAAATTTTTCACACACTAAATTCACTCATAATAATCTTACCAAAGTATGTAGAATGCAAACAAAATTTCCGAAAATCCGCGCAAAGAAACACAAACTCACTCGTATAGAAAACTAATGCTATCCTTTCATTCATATATTTGAATGTGAAACAACGAACAACTCATGGTACAAATCCACTGGGAAATATCTGATAACAACGATTTGTTTATACTTATGTTTGTATGTATTTGGGTGTGGTACATTTGTATATGTATGCATATTATAATGCGTTTAGCATGGATTAAGGGGATATCCCCAGATCGCAATCAAGATTTATTCATTCAGGTTATAGCAGTAGCACAGCTGATTTCATTGTTTTCATTTTGTCCGTGCCTAATATGTCAAAGTTTGTTTACATTTCTGTTTTTGTTAAGACTTTTAGCATGGTAAAATGAGTAAGGTAAACTCATTAGAACAGCTGATTACAACATATTTCTTGCTTAGGTGTCACTCTTATGTCAAATTCATATGCATTTTGTTGTTGTACTTTTTTGTTTACTTTTACAGTAGATACACCCATGAAGAAAATTTGACAGATTATGGACACCAAACAAAAACAAAATGTCTGTGTTTGTTGTAACAATTCCTAGTGCGTTTACCTTACTTATTTTACCATGACTTTTAGTTTGTTCACAAAGTTTCAAAGAATTTGTAATACAGTAGATGGAGTGGTTTGCGAAAACAATTTGTTAAAAATTAAAGGGCTTTACAAAAATCGACTGGAATCTTTGTTATAAACACTAAATTTAACACATTTGCAATTAAATTGGAATTTTCACATTGTGTTTACAGCAGCTGACTGCAATATTAGGCACTTTAATTTCATCGACAGTTGCTGCTATAACCTGAATTAATAAATCTTGATCGCAATAAAGATCATTCAAGCGGCACTTAAGCTCAGTTCACATATCTGACGAATAAACACTGGAAACATGGTACAATAATATGTACATGGTAAAGTCGTTTGAACAGATGTTTTATTTTTTTCATGTGATTTCTCACTTCAGTTGTCAAAATCACATGTATTTTGTTTTTGTACTCTTTAGCATTCTTGTTTTGTTGGTATCACCATCTTTACACGATGCCATTTTTAGCTGTGAGTTTCATATGAAGGAGAATTTTCAAGGAGAATCATAGGAACACATTTGCAAAACTCCTTTTAGAAAACTATATTCCTATTAATGGAGATATAGAATGGCCTCGAGCTTACCTAATAAAATTAAAAAGTATTAATTTTTATGTTGACATTTCTTTTTCTCTTTTTTAACTTCTGTTAAATTATTTCACGTAACCTCTAACAATGTAACACAACTCACGAAAAACTAGAATGAAAGAAACAATTGAAACAACAATTCGTGCAATTTTTTTCCTTCATTCTTGCTTATCTACACCCCTTATCATAAACGCAAATTGCATGGTTAAAAAATGGCATCGTGTAAAGGCTGTGTATGCATTTGTTTAGGGTTTGACAACTGAAGCGAATATAACAAAAGCAAAATGCCTGTTGTTGCTGCTTACAACAGCAACAACGCGTGCTGCTATTACCATGTAGATATTATTGTACCATGACTGGACACAACTGATAACGATTTGTATATACATATGTGGGAGTGGTACGTTTATGTACATGTAGTTATAAAGAATTTAGCAAGCATTAGGGGATTTCCCCGAATCACAATAAAGATCACTCAAGCGGAGTTCACAGTATCAGATTATCTGACGAGAAATCTTGTGTGGAATGATCGATAACAACTCCTAAAAATCTATTATTGATAACATCTCATTGCTCCATTAAATTTGGATACTAGTTTCCATTTTATCGCGCTTCCAAAATATTCCCTTGATCTAACGAAAATTTGTTAATGTGGATACCTGTGGTCAAATAACTCGTTTGGTTTTCACAACTGGGAACATTTTATATTTTTTTGTTTATTTCCGGCTAAACAAATGTTTTGTGTGTTTTCATAAGCCCGCTGAAGTTAATTATAGCTTAACTTTTACGGAGCAAATTAGCGATATTAAGAGTCATTTCAATTTCCCTCTTAAATCCCGACTTGAGCAATGACAATGTTGCTACATGTTCAAATAGCATCTATCTTGGATTTACTTTGCATATATTTAATATATAATTCCTCTGCGCACTCCATTTTAGAGTTGTGTAGTTCACGAACAAACTAGCAAAGAGGATGTACAAGTAGAGAAGAAAAAGCCGGCGCAATTTGACAACCCTAGTAGAAGATAACCAAAAAAGTCGACGCGATTCACTCAAACGCATTTCTTTCCCGCGTCATAACTTGATTAGTTCATACATTTTACATACTTTATGTAATTTTACTTAAATGTGGTTGGAATTTCTATAGTTAGATACAATAACATCAACAGAAAACTCATAGTGTAAATCTTAGTAGAGAAAATATCTGGCTCATCTGACGTTTCCTTTCACACTCTTCGTGATGCGGTCGGTGTGATAGAGAGATGTTTGACGAAAAGTGACATACACCAGGTGGAATTACAATAACTTCTTGCTTTAATTTTTCATGTGATTTTGGTGAAAAACTATGAAATTTAAATGTGTTTTACACTTTTTTATTGACTGGTATTGTTAGCATACATTTGTGTTGTATTTAACACAATAATTTTAACACACAAAACGAAATGTCGTTATTGTTATTTTGTTCATTGTTTTGAACCATTGCCTCTATCTGGTATTAGTAAATCAGTTCTTTTCAACATCAAACGTAAATATCACACCAGGCCAAATGTCATAAATTTGGTGGGAGAACTATTAGATCTACTATAAGTATTAATCTATGAGAAAACTACTCGTATATTGAAATATTCAAGGAAGAGAGTAAGAGAGCGAGCAGAGAAACGACGCGCTTCACTCGTTTTCTTTGTTAGCATTCCACTCTTCTCTATACCATAGTTGCTTTATGGAACTAGTGGAACTAGTTCAATTGAATGATTGACTCTTGCGAACTTGATGAACTATTTCACACTGGTCCGCTCTTTTGTTTCCGAATTTCACTTGTTTCAGCAGTTTTTTGTATTTCAGTTGTGCAGTTGTCTCCGATATTTTCAAGTTCATGCTCTCTTTGCCTCACTCAATTTGCACAAAGGTGCCTCATGGTGCAATCTTTGTGGATTATCTGTGTAACGGGCTTCTACACAATAACTACAGCGTTAATCACCAATTTCCAAAATATAGAAAGATTACGGAAACATCAATATTTCAGAAACGGAATATCCCAATCGTTAAGCCGAACTTCAATAGGGCGAGTTAGTATAAAAAATATCACAGTATCCAAAACACTGTAGAAAGCTGCAAAAATCTGACAATTTTCGCGATTATTCGCTCCGAGAGATCACAGCTAATGTGAAATGTTACGCTGAAATGATACAATGAATTAGTGAACTAAATTAATGAACTAGTTCATTCTGTTGAGTTGAACTAAAATGAGGAGCGCTCACTTAAATGAACTAAAATTCCTAACCCTACTCCATTTTATTGTTACCGCACGTGGTATTACGTTTGTTTGTTAAAATGATCGAAATGTCAAATTCCGGTCCTAAACAATTATTTCCGTACGAAATAACTTTGGCGTAAAAACCCTTTAATTGATTTTGCCTACGAATTTTTCGCGAAGATCTTATTTCGAAGCAAATTAAAAGTGAGCGAAATTTTCGGTTCATGAAATTTTCGTTATTTGTTATACACGTACTTCTTAGGGCCAATTTTTGACTGGTTAATTAAATTGGCAATCAGTTGATTTCGATTTATGTTTGATCTGACTTTAAATACGAAAATAATTTTTCAGTGCTTTGTCAAATAATCCTACTACCATGTGCCAACAGTGGCGAATGCAACGAAAAATAACCGGTATTCATACATTTATCGGTTAATCGTTACGATGCAAAACAAGTGAAGTGATAAAATAGAAAATATTTAATGAAATTGTAGAATATTTGAGCAGAAATAAAGTTCTAACTGCACTACGAGTTAAATGATAAGTTTTTATTGTTATTTCAACTAGGATGATGATTATGATTGGTCACATTAACAATTAAATAAAGCTTGCGTTTGTTTTTCTTTTTGTTTTCTATCAAAATCATATGGTCACTTGATCATAGTTTAAATGCCCGACTTTAGCTGTTTAAACAGCAATCAACAGATGGAGTCATAAGAAAGTAAAATCAGTTGTTCTATTGCGCCAACCTTTACTAGTTCAGCCATGATCTGGCCGCTTATGTCGAAGTTACTGTCGTTGAAAAATCAGAGACAGTGGCGAGGCAAGTGAGAGAAGTGTAAGTGTGGTAGTAAAAATGTGTGAATGTATTGCTTCTGTCGGAGCAAAACTGTCCCATGTAAACGTCACGTTAAGTCGATGTGTGGAATTTTTGATATTTTGATGAAAACAGGTCCTCATATTATATTGGAAGTTTGATAACAAAATTTTAACTTTTTATATCCCCGGTCTTTCAAGGGCTACTGAGCCGTATTATACCCTGAAAGAAAGCCTGAAATCTTCTCTATAACCTGTGTGTACCGGTAATTTAGCAATAATACGGTCTATTTTTGAAAAATAATGATTTTAAAGAAAAAAGTGAGGTTATAAAATAATTTCTTTTAAATTATTCCACAATGGGTTTAAAAAGACCTTTCTAATGACATAAATTTGAACAAGGTCGGAAAAGTAGTTTCAGAGTTATAGCCGACTATACATTCAAGTTTGCAAGCCCATATCTCAAGAAGATGGGCCGATCGTACCAAAAAATATATATTTCAGCTCAGCTTACAAATTTGTATTGATGATAAAAGTTTGATTCCATTCCAAGAAATGCCCCTGAACTAGAGTTAAGCCAAGTAAATATGTTTCCTTATTTACTTACAAAGTTTGCGGCAGCTCAAGTGTTGTTGCTTCTCCTGCTCCCGGTTGTTCTTCTGCTGCCATTCTAAAGTCTATGGTGTACATTTACACTCATTTATTTGGTTATTAATTAAGTTTTATTTGCTTAAAATAATTTGCATTTAACAACCAGAACCAAACGTCATAAAGCAAAACAGCTGACTTCAAAAATTAGTAATTCTCTCTCCCTTATTATTCTATTCCCCGTCTGTTTAGAATAGGAGGATTTTAATCCCGGGAAAAATTAATTCCTAGGGAACTCATTACCTGGGAATATTTAGAATTGGGCTGATTATATGTATTCAAATTTCATGTTTTCCCAAAGCATCACTGGGGTAGGTCAAACATCGGGGTGAGCATAGTATTTTTGTGTTATAAAGTTATCCGAGTGGCCAACCTTTGGGTTTTATCCTTTGGTGTAGGTTCAAAATCGCGTGATTTTTGAAACATTTCTGTTTGTTTGATAACTGATCTATCAAAAATTTTTGTTTCATTTTATACGTGCACCATATGTTTGAGGAAAATGTAAAAACATATTTTCGATAACCGATATTTCTATAAGTAAGCGATATATCGACAATTTTCGTTTCATTTTTTTTTGATTTACACGGTTTTACACGGTTTTAAATTGTATATACTTTAGTAACCCCCCATGCATCCGAATTTTGGAAGCCTAGTTTTATCTAAAGAGGAGTTCAAATTATCAGACAGATCTGACAGACATATCTGAAGGAGTAATCGATAAAATATCGATTTTTCGTCCACACATAAAAATTTATTTGACAGACAACATTTGAAGCAAAACACCACAGTGTCAACATCAAAGGTTTGCGCTTGCAAATGTCTCGCAACAATTACTTGATTGCCAGTAAGGAAAGGGGGAGGCAAAGGGGAGGCACTGCTGAGAACATTTGTTATGTACACGTACACATCCATATATATATATAATTATGTATGTAAATATCACATCCATATATATATATATAATTATGTATGTATGTAATTACACAAACTAATTTCTTGGAAAAAATCTAAGCACACACACATCCTATTTCTATTTCCTTATTTCACCAAGTATTTATGGTTTTTATTTATTAACATTTTATTTTAATAAAGTAAATTGCACTGAAGGTTTGTTTTTTTTAAATTCACTTTAAATTCCATAAATTCTATGTAATTTCTAGTTCCGCTCTTCTCCTCTTCATTTGTTCTCACCAACATTTTATCCCTCGCTCTCTGTTTTATCGATAACCTCAAAGAAATCGCTTGGTTTTCAAACTATTTTGAAGACCATCAGATATATCTGACGACATCTGTTCACATTTACAATTTTTCTTCAGATTCGACAGATCGTTAAATCCGTCTGATAATCTGAACTCCACTTAATATAAGTATAGGATTTTCGTCGCACAACAAATACAAGGAAATCATTAAATCAGTTGCTCTATCGCTTCCACCTGTACTAGTTACATCTTGGCTCGATGCTTTGTTTGTTTATTTTGATTTTTGGCATCTGACTGGAACATTCCAATATAAAACGAAATCTGTACCTCGTTTCTGTAGTTCTCGAATCGAAAAAGTTTTCACATGAAACATGTGAATTGAAACAAAAACGCTACGAATCGGTACAAAAAATCGCTTCTCACATTTGACTGTTTCTACAATATTTGTTTTGCGAAAACTTTCTATGACGTACTGCTTTTTCCATGCATATTGGAAAAATGCAAGAAAAACTGTTTCTAAAAAGTAGGGAATCGAAAAATTTTAAATTTTAAACGTCAAAAATACTCACAAATTAAAACGGTGCGAGATTTGTTTCTTATTCCCTGTTAAACTATTTTTTCGACCACTTTATATGGGGAGCTAAGCGATATTAAGCGATTTTAAGCGGCTCGCCACACAAAGTCGTCGAAAACTTAGTTTAGCAGGAATTAAAAAAACAAGCTTATTTTGAGCATTCCCTGCTAAACTAATATTTCGACCACTTTATATGGGGAGCTAAGCGATATTAAGCGAATTTAAGCGGTCTGTTGTTGTTTTTCGCACTAGCTTATTTTGTTTGTTTATATTTTTTTTTACTACTTGACAGCTTTCGTGGAATATTCCAATAAAAACGTAATCAGTGTTGCCTCTTTTCGCATTGAGTTACAGAAACACTTTTTACTCACAAATCGAGAAACGATGGAATTTTTTGTTTCATGCTTAATGTGAAAACTTTTTCGATTCGAGAACTACTGATACAGCATCACTGTTTCTCGCTTGGAGTTATAGAGACAGTTCTTCCTCACATATCGAGAAACGGTGGAATTATTTATTTCACACTTTCTCGCTGTGAGAAGTTTTCACATAAGTTACAGAGCATGGGTACTGTGTGTTGTTCATTCTCGTACTAGCATATTTTGTTTGTTTATGTTTTCGTATTACTTGACAGCTTTCTTGGAATATTCCAATAAAAATGTCATCAGTGTTGCCTGTTTTCGCATTGATATACAGAAACACAATTTACTCACAAATCGAGAAACGATGGAATTTTTTGTTTCATGCTTATGGCCAGTTTTTCAGAGCGAGTTTAATCTGCGGATTACTAAAACTGAGATTAGATTTAAACTTAGTTTAACCGTCCATTCTGTTTTTCCGTGCACAATTTTTTTACTCTGTCATGGCAACCTTGTGTAAATGTCAAATATATCAACAGCTGTTTGTTGTTATTTGTCAATTTTGTTTTGTTTTTTGTTTTGGTAATTGTTCTATGTGGTATGCAGATGCTTTTGTTAGACGGAATCTTCCATAGAAGTCATTATCGCAAAGCAAATTGAAGTGATTTGTCCGGGTCATTATTGTGCGTTGTTTTCATAACAAACTTCTTCGCACATTTCTTAGTCACTAATGTTTTCTGGATCCAAACACAAAATTCTTCTTCTTGTTTTTCATTGCTGCTATCAAAAGCCAACTCAATCTAAACTTAGTTTAACTCGCACAAATTGGAGAGTTAAACGTAGTTTTACCTTTGACTGAAAAAATTAAAATCTGGTTTAAACGTAGGTTAACTCATATCCGAAGATGATCTCCGATCTCCCACAATTTTTAAGTGGGTAGTTAACTATCAGATTACTTAATCGTAATTGAAAGATAATTAGAAGTTAACTTTGCATTTTGTTTTCCAGTGGCAAGTTAAAGTAAGCCGTCATATTGTTAACGATTTTGGCAACCCTTATATTCTTATTGGACAAAACATCTATGTTGGGCTAAATACCAAAACGTCTTTGCCGAAACAACAAAGAGAAGCAACCAAATGGAATTATGTAAAATAAGAAGTAAATGCATAAAATAGAAGTCATTTTATCAAAAATGTGTAAAAAATAATGTTGCCGCAACAATTTAAGAATCTAGGCTCAAAGAATATTTACAAATACTCAAAACAGGTACATGTATTTTATGCAATCTTACATTTTTCATATTGACAGTCAGTAATGTGATTGTCAAAATCATATGGGTCTGACTACAAGTTAACCAACCAAAATTGGGTGGTTAAATCATTGACAACCATTGACTGAAAAACAAAATTCGATGTTTAACACAATTTAACTAAGAAACGGAGATCACCACTCGCTGAAAAAGTGGCCATTAGTTACTAACAAAATGCAACCAAAATAAAAACATTCACAACAAATCGACTGTTTGTCATACGGAAGCTGATCGTAAATATCCCTACGCGTCGCCGCCACCAATGGGTCTTTTTGGTTTAAACTGTGTACCGAATTTATCGACTGGTCCGATTTGATCCACTGATCCAATTTTAAAGGTTCAGTTATTTCACAAAATGTCCCAAATTTGTACAAAAATTGAAAGACCAATAGCCGCCAACCTAATTTTTCTGTTGTGTCGCCGTCTTCGATAATTTCGTCTAGGCGCGGAGTTTGTCTAAACACGGAGTTGCCACCTTAAATGTTAATTTAATCTCAAATTGGATTAACGCATTTTCGGGATTATAAATGTCAAATTCCATAAGTAAAAACGTCGATAATCCCGAAAATGCGATAATTTTGGTAAGTGTAGGTGTAAATTAGAGAACAAGGTTACCTCTAACCTGGCCGCGATAAATGGCGGTGTAAATTTGGAATTTCTAATGCAACTACCCAGTCGGAAATTTGGTAAGGTACTTCCAATGGTAAGGCAAGTTTTGAATACTTATTTTGTTGTTTACTAAAAGAAACTAGATAAGGTATACAAATCAAATCCTAAAAATAAATCCGAAGTTCTTGCTAAGCGTCGGCCAATTTTGAATACTTCATTTCTACGCTTACTAAAACAAACTAGAACCGGCATGCAAAGCCGAAGCCAACAAAAAGTTACGCTTGCTTACTTTTGTTGTTGGACGAGAAAATAAAAAATTTCATTCTCTGTCATTTCATTTCTGCTACTGGCATGAGACTGCGTGTTTTTTGATTATAAATAATAAGTTAAATAAAATATTTCTGTAAGTTAGTGTTATTTTGCAAAATGCTATTGAGACTATACAGAGAACAATGTTTTATACTTTATTGTGCTTTTATACTTTATTGCCGCTTTTATACTTTACATACCATGCGGGGGTTTTCACGAAGAAATTTATGGCTCTTGGCAGATAAAAACAAGAAATATTTTTGTTTTTATACCTTTTTGTTTTTTTGTTTTTATACCTTACGCATACATAACACTGTAAGCGATTATTGCTTACGTTTTCATGTATCGAGAAGGGGAAATGCATGCTTTTGGAAAGCATAACTTACAAATTCCTCCAAAAAGAAACCATATTCGGAATGCACGTTCTCAATGTTGTAATGCATTACACTTTCATTTCCAAAAGGAAGTTATTGTGGAATCAAAACACGAAGTTTCTCGGGTTATCACATGCATTACCTTCACTTTATTTTTAGAAACAAAAGTGGAAGCATGTATCTTGTCTTCTTATCCTTTCAAAATTATGCGTACGACAGGCGGCAATTCTTTTAAAAAGGTAATGGGAATTCGTAAGGGAATATAGCATCACTCTCGAACGATGCTTCTTTTTCCTACTGGGTACCCGTAGACGAATACATACATAGATACATTTATTCTCTCAATAAATTAAACTTCATAGGTACGGTGGAAAATAAACATTGGATGGTGGAAAACATGGGTTCAATAATACCAGATAGAGGCAATAGTAAACTCCGTCCAACAAAGGGACAACAACCGCATTTCGTGTTTTTGTGCAAAATACATTTAAATTTCTCAGTTCTACACCAAAACGACAAGTGAAGTGAACATATTTTGTAACTCCACCTGGTGTAAGCAGTGTTACCATGCTGGCATAATTTGTGCCGTTTTGGCATATTTTTTTTGGTTTTGGCACTTGTTTTTTAAAAAGATTTTGAATTTTAGAGCAATTTTTTAGCACAATGTTTTTGCAAACGGCACCATGTTTGTACTGAAAGTTTCTCCCATTAATTAGGGTAGTATTCTAAAAATGCCGAGAGGCCAACGCGAACGCCAAAGTCAAAAAATTGTAGTTTATAAATCACTTCGCGCTTGCGTTTGTTTACGAAAGCTGTCGGTTTATAGAGTTGCCAAACTAAAATAAACAATTATAAATCAGAAAAAGTTATCTTGAGTGAAATGCTCACAATGAAAAAGATTAACAAATTTAGCTATATTTCAGTATATCAACAGATTTTAAGATTGCTATTATTTTTAATACTGCAAATACCAACAATATACACATACAATATGTAAAAAACCTATGTCATTTTGCGGTTCAATGTCCAATAAATTTCCCCATCTATATTAAATTAGTTTTCTTTCCAAAAATACGTGCCATTTGGCGGTATGTATTGATTGTAATATATTGGTTCTTTTGTTTATTATTGTCAGCATCAACTGATGTAATTATATAAGTTAACACATTGGCCACTAACTCACCTAGCGAAATATGCCGACTCTGCGTCTACCATTCTCCACGCGCAATACGTTGGCAGCCTGAACACCGGATATTGCATCTAATAACTCACTTGCGCATACATAGGAATGCAGAACATGATACTCCATCCACGCACGCGCAGTACCTCAACGTGAGACCGTTGCCCGGCTGCATCGTGGGAAACGCAGCGCCAGCAATTATAGGGTAGCGAATAAGTCAACGAATAAGTTATTTATTTAAGGAAGAGTTAGTCTGGTGGCGGTTGTCAAATTAATTAGAGGGTAATAAAGTGATACGGAATTGTAATTCCTGTGTTTTAGTTGACTATTAAGGAGTCAGTGGCGGCTCCCAACTTTAATTTTTTCGTCCTCCCTTCGGGGAGTACGTTAACTCGCGCCCGAGCAGGAACCTCCTTTCAAGATGGAGGTCCTTGGAAAAACTCCCTAGGATGAAATGTCCTTGGAGAACAAGTGAGACGGGGTTATCGGTGAAGTGAAACGGAAAAGTGTTATGCCTTGTGAAGAAAAATTCTTGCAGTGAGAAATAAAGTGGGAAATAATAAAGTGGATAAATCTACGAAAAGTCAATTGATAATTGAATGAAAAGTGAATTTTTTTTTGCTGTTAATCATTTCAAGTCGATTGTTGTGTGGTGTGTGAAACTAGCAAGGAGTGAACGGAACATTTGACTGCTGTGAGAGTGAGATTAAAATTGCTCAGTGATTGACCACCTTCGGGGGGACACTCCTGGCAATAAACATATTGTCTGAATACAGTAATTACCCTGCTAGTCAGAATAACCAATTGAAAGGACTAATCACTTAAGAAATTGAAGAGGAAAAGTGAAAATTTCACTGTGAAGAATTAATTTGAATGAAGAAAGAGTCAAAGTTAAAATTAAATTGAAATGAATTGAAAAGATTAATCACTTAAGTAAGTTAAGGGAAAAAGTAAAAATTTCACTGTGCAGAATTAATATGAATGAAGCAAACTTCAACGCAAGTGCGGGACAATTCTCCGTAAACATCACCGATGGCCATCGTCAAACTTTAACCGGCTGGAGAAAAGTTGTGACCCTAAACACCTAGGCCAACTTGACTCGCTGGATTGATATGGTTAACAGGCCTGTGGCTCTGCAGTGGGTCCAAACCCCGTTGTGAAGCAAGCCCTGCCTTAGTCGGTTGCCTTCAATCTGATTATCGGCGACTAAACGGGATAACACGGCCCTTCCAAGACCAAGTGCGTGATTCATCCTTAGATGCGCGTACTGTGCGTGATTCATCCTTAGATGCACGTACTGAGAATATAAAATGCACGTGATTCATCCTTAGATGCACGCTGCATAACTTGGATTATTACGCGAGCTAATTTCGTTTTTATGTTTGCAGTTGAACACTGGAAATCTAGCCATCTTAATAAAAGCTGAAAATCCGAAAACAAATTGCAATCAATGGAACTTAACATTGTCCTGTAAGATTACGATAAAAGAAGCCCATTCCTGCTAAACGTAAAACTCCTGCAGCCAATCCAAATCCACGGTGAGTCAATCCAAAATTTTTTACTCTCGATATTTTTCCAAATAAATTAAACTTAAAATATAAAAACGGTGCTATGGATTCCTTAACCCAGTCTGTTACTGAGTTGGATGGTTCTGTTGGAGCTCTTATGGCCGAGCTCAGAAGGGCTGAGGCACGAATTCGTCAGCTGGAACAGCTGAATGGAGCAGCCGAGGCTCCACAAGAGGTTCCTTTAAGAGGACCTGCCACAGAAGAAGAATTAAAGGAAGTCGGAAGTCTACCTGACTCCGTTACGGATTTAGAAGTCTTTGAGGGTGACCCTGTTCAGTATGTTTACTGGGTTCACTCTGTCGAAGGAATTTTGAACGATTAAAAAATTGTAAGGTCGAAGCCAATTTATAAGGCCATTTTAAAGACCATTAGAGGGAAAATAAGGGGAAAGGCCAACGCTGTACTGATTTCGCACAATATATTTGACAGCGATTGGCCTGCGGTAAAGGTTAGCTTGTCATTACACTATGCGGATAAAAGAGGCATCCGCACCCTCGAACATCAGCTTGGACAGCTGACTCAAGGAGGCTCCAGGCTCGACGAATTTTATGCGAGGGTTAACCATCAATTCTCTCTCATAATAAATAAATTGAAGTCAGGTGACCATTCCCCTGAGGTTGTAGATGCGCTTATGGAGACATACAGGAATAGAGCCCTGGACGTTTTTGTTAGGGGCTTGAAGGATGACTTGTCGCGAATGATAATAGTCCAGAAACCAAGAACCCTTCCAGAGGCATATACCGCATGTCTGGATATACAAAATTTGAATTTCAGAGCCTTCCCAATACATGGTGAAAATACACGTAATGTAGTGACGGTGCCTAGAAACGAGATGACAACAGCGGGTTACCCAAGGAGGAACAACTTTGGACCGAATGGGAGTTTGACCAAGGCTGGCGAAACCATTCCGAGCATTCAAAGAATTATAGAGGATTTGAGAGATTCCAGAACCAGGATACTATTGGTTCACATCCTAATTCATCATCCGCCCAGGATGCGGTGGTTAAAATGGAAGTCGATAGGTCGATGCAATCAAAAAAATACAATTATGTCAACCCAGCACAAGGTAATAATCATTTCAAAAGACGACAACCATCATCCAGCGGAAACTTCCCAAGAAGACAAAAACTATACCATATGAATACAGTGCCTGGGGATTCCCTAACAGAACGCTATACACATCCAGAGGAGCAGACCATAAATTCCCAGGAGATGATTAATTATCCAGAGGAAGAACTCACGTATTCACAGCAGCCTCCTCAGTATCCAGAAGAACGGGGAAACCATTGGGGGAAACGAAAAACGAGGAACAGTCGAATTTTATGGAGGACGGCCCTCCAGCATTTTTCATTTAATTCAATCTACTAACGTCTCTAGTCTACCATATCTCACCTGCGCCGGGAGGAATGGTAAACCGTTGCACTTTTTACCCAAATTTACCTAAAACCCAAAATTAGCAGCTGGTTCTACCCCGGTTACGCCACCATTTTATATTCAGGCAGCTGTGGGGTCGTCGGTTCAAATTAATAGGAAAATTTATGGAAAATTTTTTGAAAGATTGGGTAACAGCGCGACAATCACCTTCTATGTCCTTCCCTGTTTTGAATCTTTCGATGGTATCATAGGGGACGATACGTTAAAGGAACTCGGCGCTGTAATAGACCGCAGAAATCATACTCTGACTATACAACCAAACATATGTATTCCCTTGAATAATAAAATTATGGATGGTATTCATATAACAGAAGTTTCTGATGTACCGGAAACAGCACGACAGTCAATAGAATCCCTGATCTGTAAATATTCCAAATTATTCGAGCCCTTGAGCATCGGAACGAGAATAAGGAGATCTTCCGAGGCGGAAATTACGACGAAGACGACTGAACCGATTTACACGAAGAGCTACCCCTATCCAGCCTGCATGAGGGGTGAAGTTGAGAAACAAGTAGCGGAATTACTTGGGGAGGGCATCATCCGACCCTACAAAAGCCCTTATAATTCTCCCATATGGATAGTACCTAAGAAGCCAAAACCGAACGGAGAAAAACAATACCGGATGGTGATAGACTACAAGCGACTAAATGCGGTGACCGAAGCGGATGCTTACCCAATTCCTGATATTAACGTAACACTGCCGAGTCTGGGTAATGCAAAATATTTCACGACTGTATCTTACATCAGGCTTCCATCAAATACCGATGAAAAAGTCGGACATTCCGAAAACAGCGTTCTCAACCATGAATGGAAAATATAAATTTTTGAGACTCCCATTTGGTTTGAAGAATGCACCCGCCATTTTTCAACGAATGATTGACGACGTATTGAAGGAGTTTATAGGAAGAATCTGCTACGTATACCTAGATGACATCATAGTTTTTGGTAAGAATGTGGATGCTCATCTAAAAAATGTCGATGCAGTATTCGAGAGATTAATGGAGTCTAACTTGAGGGTCAATCTGGAGAAAACCAAGTTTATGAGGACAGAAGTAGAATTTCTTGGGTACGTTATCACGTCAGAAGCTATTAAGCCCGACGCATCAAAAGTGGAGGCCATCGATTCTCTATTACCACCATGCACGTTAAAGGACTTGAAAAGCTTTCTAGGAATGACTTCATATTATCGTAAGTTTATTCGCGATTATGCCAAGGTTGCAAAACCTTTGACCAATCTCACTAGGGGGGAAAATGCCCAGATAAGGGCGAACCAATCCAAAAAAGTGCGCATAGAACTAAATGATCCTGGTTTGGAGGCATTCGATAATTTAAAGAAACTGCTCATCTCATATGACATCTTAGCATTCCCTGATTTCGACAAGCCCTTCAACCTCACGACAGATGCGTCGAACTACGCCATTGGCTCAGTGTTATCTCAGGGCGAACCTGGAAAAGAGCGACCCATTGCATTCATATCCCGCTCATTAAGCAAAGCCGAGGAAAACTATGCGACAAATGAAAAGGAAATGTTAGCAATCGTGTGGGCCCTAGATAAATTGAGATCCTATCAAGATTGCCGCGCAATCATCTATTTGCACATAGGTTTTCACCTGGAGATGGATCAGTCACCGATACGGCTAGCGAAGGAGCAAGCGACCATTCAAGAACGATAACTGCAGGAAGAGATTCCCGAACTGGCACAGCAAGTGAAGGAGCAACAGTGCACAGTGCTGAACAAGACGCCTCTGATTTGATAGCGCACGTTGAGGCTCCACTAAACGTTTTCAAGAACCAACTCGTGATTAGAGGGAAAAGAACTCTTTTCTGTGGAAAATCCATACAGCGGGTATACAAGACACTACGTGACATTGGCTGACATTAACAGGGCTACATTGACACAAGTATTAAAGGAACGAATAAATCCATCAGTAATAAATGGTGTGAAAATACCTTAAAACTTCATTCAACTGCTCCAGGAGACATACCTTGACCATTTCCGTCAATACAAGATCAGAATAACACAAAGATTAGTCCAGGATATTAATAACGAAGAAATCATTTGCCAAATTATTGAAACTGAACATAAAAGGGCTCATAGAAATCCAGTGGAGAATAAAATACAAATTTTAGAGAGATATTATTTTCCGAAAATGGCAAGTCAGATAAAAAATATACCAGAGCGTGTGAAACTTGTCTATTAAATAAATATGATAGGCATCCATTTGTTCCCCAGCTTAAGGATACACCGGTTCCAGAAAACCCCTGCGACATCTTGCATATAGATATCTTCGAAATCCAAGGCGAAAAATTTCTGAGTTGTATGGACAAATTTTCCAAATTTACAAAGCTCTTCCACATAAAGGATAGGTCTGCGGTACATTTACGCAGCAAATTTTCAAAAGTAATTCACTATTTTACAGCACCGAGAATAATAGTCACCGATAACGAACGTGGATTCGTCAGCCCTACGGTAGCCAACTACATAAGAGGATTGGGAATACAACTTTAACAAACACCAATTCAGAGGAGTGAAGTAAATGGACAGGTTGAAAGACTTCATTCAACCATCTTAGAGATATACCGTTGTCTGAAAAGGGAAATTACTACCAGAACTACCAAGGAACTTCTGTACATATCAGTTGACCGCTACAACAACACTATCCACTCGGTCACTGGACAGAAACCAACTGGCATTTTTTTAACAGGACTCAACGGATTAACTACCAAAACTTCACAGATTTTGGAGCTAGAGTATTTTCCGAGGTAAGAGAACAGATAAAAAGAAACCAGGAATTGCGGAATCTAAGCTTGACCAGGAAAAGGAAGAAAGGGAAAAAATATGAACCAGGTGATACCTTTACATAAGAAACAAGCAAAGAAATCGTTGGGAAAGACAATAGGGTAACAGTACAGACAAATAGGCGCAAAAGGATCCATAAAACACAAGTTAAAAACGTTAAAAAGTAAAAACCCCAAAGAAGTGGGATTACATTTTTTATATTTTGGATTGAAGATCAAAGATCAAAGGATTTGGCTGAAGGAGTAAGTAGGGAAAAAGTTACTACAGACAAAAATGTTGTTGTTGTTTTTTTTACAATAAAAAAAAAGACAAAAACTGTCGAGATTCATGAATGCATAATAATTCCAAATTAAATGAGAATTGTCAAAAGAACGGAAAACAAAAATGGAAAATTAATATTAATCGAAAAGAAAAAAAAAACAAACAAAGAGAAAATACAACGCGAAAGTCTCTGAAAAGTTAAGAAAAGAAAATAATTTTAAATATAAAAGAAAATAATTCTAAAGTAAAGGAAAGCACGAACATTTTTTTTATTTTAGAAAATTATTAAAAATAATAAAAACAATTAATCCTCTACTAATAATTTGAACTAGAAAACTTAACAACTAATTAACATATTAAATTATTAACTTATAAATCTTAAGGAGAAACTAATGATAATTTTTTAAAATGTTTAATAGGGATAAGGAAAATTGAACCTTTACTAACACTTTTGATAATTTTAGCTAAACAGCTTTGCAATTATCTAACACACTAACCTCTAAATTATAATACTACTATTAAGAATATTGCTGACAGGGCTGGCCAGCGGACTTAATATTTGTCAATATGATGCACCAATTGTGACCGTCCAAAGGGGTAATGGCTGGATTATCGATGGGCACTTCAATCTTGTCCATACCATCGATCTTGAAACCTTTGAACAGATACTAACCGATTTGGCAAACAGCGTGCAAGATATTGTGAGCAACAAAAAACGTAAAGCCATCATTAATTTTCATCTACAACAGGCCAAGGCCAGATTCAAAGAGCTTGCACCGGTAAAAATGAGATCGAGACGTTCAATCGATTGGCTTGGGTCAGCATGGAAATGGATCGCAGGATCGCCGGACGCGACTGACTGGAATAAAATTTTAGCAAGTCAGGACAACATAATTGAAAACAACGATCAACAGTATAAGATAAATGAAAAGCTATTCAACGTCTCCCTGGAGGCCACTAGAAGAATAAACCTGCTGATCACGCGGTTCAACAATATCGACAAGGAAACTGAATCTGCAAGTGCTGAAAATGATGTCCTAAATAAAGTTCTCGTAATTAAAGAAGAGATAAATGAAATAGTCAGACCTTGTCAGATGGCCAGAGGTGGCATTGTCAACAGTAATCTGCTAGACAAAGGCGAAATCGATCATCTTTTAAACGAAGTGGAAACGCTCCCGTATCAGAATGTTGTGGAGGCGATTGAATATGCAAAGCCCTCAGTTTTGACAAATTGAACAATGCTGTTGTACATTGCTATTGCTTGCTAGAGCCACGTCATCGCAGGGTAAGCGAGTGAAACTTCAGCATCAGAAGCTACTCGTAAATGAGGATGAAACCTATGGCGTCACGAACGATTGCTACTCTATCAATAACACAACTATTTGTGAAATGTTTGCTATAGAAAAACTGCCTGAAGAAGGATGCCTGGCTCGATTGCTCAAAGGCGGGGACGCAAGATGCAGTTATGAAACTTACGGTAGTGAAATTGTTGAGCTCATTGACACAAATACTATCTTCATTACTAACTACGCTGGAGAGATCCGAGAGGGAAACCAATCAAGGGCCATACATGGGACATATCTCATCCAATTTAAGAACGAAAAGGTTTATATTGGTAACCACATATTGTGGAGCAAAATAACAACGACCTCCCAAATACTTCCGTCAGTTTTAAGCAACGTGACTATGAAGAAATTCATTCCGAACGTGGAATACGTACATGAGCTAAATATGGAAAACATTAGCCGCCTGAGTAAGCTCGGAAAAGTTTTTCAGATTTCAACCGGAATAGAAGCAACTGTTTTGTTGATCCTAATCATAGCTTGCTATATAACCTGGAGAAAGATTACTTCAGACATCCAGTTGCCAAAAATAAAACCAATTGCAAACCCAGACGAGGGTAATGAAAATCCTAAGTGTCCTCCAGCTACCTATATTGATCTGCGCGACGCAGATATTTAGAGGGGGGCCAGTTAACACATTGGCCGTCGGTGGTGCAATGGTTAGTGTGCGCAGCTCTTGTACATGAGATCCTGGGTTCGAACCCTGCTCTGACCACCTAAAATTTCTTTCGGCGGCGGTCACCTCGCATAGTGACGGCGACACTATCGAGTATATAGCCATGAAAAAGCTTCTCAAAATACCGTTCGGAATCGGTGTAAAACTGTAGGTCCCAATCAGTGAGTGAAAACTGGAAAGCGCACAGCTCAGTAATTGTGAGAAGTTCTCCCCGGTCCCTTCATGGGATGTAATGGGAAATCATTTATTTTTATTTAGTTAACACATTGGACACTAACTCACCTAGCGAAATATGCCGACTCTGCGTCTACCATTCTCCACGCGCAATACGTTGGCAGCCTGAACAACGGATATTGCATCTAATAACTCACATGCGCATACATAGGAATGCAGAACATGATACTCCATCAATGCACGCGCAGTACCTCAACGTGCGACCGTTGCCCGGCTGCATCGTGGGAAACGCAGCGCCAGCAATTATAGGGTAGCGAATAAGTCAACGAATAAGTTATTTATTTAAGGGAGAGTTAGTCTGGTGGCGGTTGTCAAATTGACTAGAAGGTAATAAAGTGATACGGAATTGTAATTCCTGTGTTTTATTTGACTATTAAGGAGTCAGTGGCGGCTGCCTTCGGGGAGTACGTTAACTTATATAATTATAATAGTTTTGCAACGCAATATTTATTTGAACGTTCCATTTCTAATTTTATTATTTTAAATAAGGATTTCAGTGCGCAAAGAGTATAATTTTGAATTATTTAAAAAAAAATTGAGCTCTATCCGTCGAATGCATTTCAACCAAAATTGGCAACTACTTATAAGCAATGAAATGCAAAATACTTCCATCTTCAACTAACGCGAAGAACTGTGGTGTGTTCAATTTGACAGCTGAAGTGATCAAAAACGTTGCGCTGGGTTTTATAAACTACCCATTAAATAACGTAACTCAACGCAGGTAGTCACCGAATAGCTGTACCGTTTTATAAACTACCAAAACGGTGAAGCGTCGACTTCAAAAAATAGTGCACTTTTTATTTGTCTTGCACGAAATTTTCGTGAACAAAGTAAATTACAGCAATTTATTGGGACAGAAAATTTAAAATTCCGACTACTTTGGCTATCAAAGTAACTCCACAGGCGTAAAAGCAAAAATGTAATTCTTGAAATATAAGAAATAGGTTGACCATTTCAAAAATTCCGTATAGAGATAAATGACTAAATTCCTTATGAATTTATTACTAGGAATGCCAAAATGCTAAACACAGGAGGGAAAAGCCCGTTGTAAAACGTACTTTTTTTTACCAGGAATAAGAATACGGACGATTATTAATAAACTTAAAATTAGTCGTTTTGGACCGTACAGTGCCTTCAATAAATTTGATGAGAGTTCTTGTGGTAGCCCCTTATATAAACTCCAGGGTAAATCTCCGGGTTCATTATGGGGGAAATATCTGACAAATAAAATTTCGGAGTAGATATGATTTGTCACTGTTCTCTAGGATAAGTGGAACGGATTCTTAAAGAAATTATCCAAAACTTCGGAACTGCTACTCTAAGATGATTAAAAGAAATTGTTAAATATAATGGATCTCAAACAAACTAATAAATAATTTTGTTTAAGTTTTATTTAAAAAATCTGATACTTATTGAAGTTGAAAAACACAATTAGTTTGGCTTTCGATGTTATTGTAGAAATCCTTAAACTATTTTAAGTTATTTTTGGACACAAGAACCGACGGATTTTTCCCACCATATTCTCCATTTCCTCTTGCATACTCACATTGTTGCAGTGCTTTGAGGTGAATTTCTACTATATCAATTTTTCTGTCGTATAGATTTTCTGATGACCGGGCAATTACAATGAATTTGAGTTTTGTAAGTTATTGTTTTGTATGAAATTAAGATACAGGCTATAATATATTAAGACCATAAAACGGCATTTATACCGACCAAGATTATCACGTTTTTGACACTTATAATCCCGAAAAGCGATAATCTTGGTAGGTGTAACTGCAGTTCAAACGGTAAAGATTAGAGAACAAGTTTATCGCTAACCTGTACCTCGTTTCTGTAGTTCTCGAATCGAAAAAGTTTTCACATTAAGCATGAAACAAAAAATTCCATCGTTTCTCGATTTGTGAGTAAAAAGTGTTTCTGTATAACAATGCGAAAAGAGGCAACACTGACGAAGTTTTGATTGGAATATTCCAAGAAGGCTGTCAAGTAAGAAAAAAATATAAACAAACAAAATAAACTAGTGCGAAAAAGAACAACAAAAAGAAGTATAGACATGTATTCAACTGCATTTTATTTTGGCTTTCTTGACTTTTCTGTAATATTTTGGAAAAATTAATTGAAATACATAACAGAAAAGATATAGTTCTTATCTTCTGCACTTAAAAAATAAGTTTTAATTTCTTAAAAAACCTGTTTGTAGAAACAATATCAAAATCTCGCACCGTTTTAATTTGTGAGTATTTTTGACGTTTCACATTTTAGTTTTTTCGACTCACTACTTTTTAGAAACAGATTTTCTCGTATTTTTCCAATAAGAATGAAAAAAGCAGTACGTCACAGAAAGTTTTCGCAAAACAAACGTTGCAGAAACAGTCACATGTGAGAAGCGATTGTTTGTACCGATTCCAAGCGTTTTTGTTTCAATTCACATGTTTCATGTGAAAACTTTTTCGATTCGAGAACTACAGAAACGAGGTACTTGCCGCGATAAACTGCGGTCTAAATGCGACATTGCATTACTTATTTTCAAGTTGAACCGTTAACGTCTAACAGCTATTTAAAGACGAGATAAGCACCCTTTTCGTGGAGGGACTATTTGTAATTTGGACTCAGAAATCGAAAAAATACTAAAAGGCCAATTGAGCATAATGGTTTTGCAAACGGCACAATTTTTGAGGACATTTGGCATAATTTTTTAGTCGGTCTCCATTACTCTCTTCGATGCCTCTTCCCAGCAGGAAAGTGAAGAATGCATTACATTGAGAATGAATTGTATAATGCATTATAATAATTACATTATATAAGACATTCCACATTCGAGGGGGTAATGTAATTTGACAAAATTGCACATTGATTCCCCAGTGCATTCCCACATCTGCGAAGATGGAATGTGTTGTTTCTGAGTATGACGATTGTTCTTTCACTCGGAATGCCGTTATCTATCGCCCCCTTCATAGCGCGTACAAATTATTTCTTGAGAGTTTTGTCAAAGTGATTTCAATTACAGGGTTGCTAGCTTGCTGCAAAACACACATTTTTTCACATGATATCTTACCTATCTTAAGTAATAGTAGGCAGACATAGACTTGGCAATCCAGTTCTTTTTGAAGTTTGTCACAATACGTCATCTAACGGGAATTTTTTCTGATGGCTTAACATTGTATTTATAAACCTTGCATTCGTCCATATGTTTCTATTAGAACCGCTTAAATAAGTCAGTTTGTGTTGCAACGTTTAGAGGTGAAGATAGATAAATAGTTTATTTAAATAAATACTTTATTTAGTCCATGTATGTATGTCGGGGGAATGCATTATATAACAAATTCTTAATTCATTAACAATAGAATGCATTACAAATAATGCAATATAGAATTCATTCCTGATATGTTAAATAATGCATTAAAAAGAAAGAATTATATAATGCATTCTCTAGATACATTAAAATAATTCATTCTTTTCCTAGGACATACACTTGTGTTAAGAATAATGAGTTCTAGAATCAACGTTTAATACACGCTACACATTACCTTCTCGCCTCATACTCATTCCCTTTTCCTGGTGGGTTCCTATTTGCTGCTGTATTTTACCAATTTTACACTTTCGTTGGACATAAAACGGACAGAATTCAAAGGAAATGCGTATTTTCGTTCAATCCAAACAACATACAATATAATTTAGCTGTCATTAGTATCAATAAACAATATTTAAAATTAGTTCTTGTCTTCTTTGCTCTCTCATTCTCCATCATCATCCCCCTGGCATAGAATAATACATACCATAGAAGCTTTTATTCGCTCAATAAATTAAACGTCATAGGTACAATGGAAAGTAAACATTGGATGGTGGAAAATATGGGTTCAATAATACCAGATAGTGGCAATAGTATACAGCGATCAACAAAGGAACAACAACCGAATTTCGTGTTTTTGTGCAAACTAGTTGTGTTAAATACAATAAAAATGTATACCAACGATAAAAGTCAACAAAAAAATGCAAAATATATTTAAATTTTACAGTTTTACACCAAAACGACAGGAAAAAGTTAAGTGAACATATTTTGTAACTCCACCTGGTGTAAGGTAATTTTAAATTTAATTGTTCTCATTTCCACAAACCTACGATGAAGAGTGTGAAATGAAACCTTAGATGAGAGAATAAATGTATCTATGTATGTATTCGTCTATGCAACTACCTAATAGATAATTCTGTCACGGCAACACTGTTCTACCGAACAGTAAATTCATAGTGTAATAATATAAGTGGAAGCATGAGCCCAGCTGATCAGGCATTTTGTTATTGGGTTGTTTCTTTTTATCATTCTTTGTTTACGTAGTACACTCGAAGTGTCAAACTTGGCTCATCATTTGTTTTGATTCGTATTGTTCGTTATTAAACGCTTGAAAAGTGTTGTGCAAATTAAATTGAGATATAAATATAATTATAAAGTAAATTTTAAATTGATGGTGTAGAGCCATTCTCCACTGGCTCCGTCTTAATGGCAACTGGGGAGCTTTGTCAAGCGAATCTTCCTTGCCCTCTTTACTTACGGTGGTCGTTTCACCGCCTGTAGTTTTTTTATGGCTAAAAATATATAGAAGAAGTAACTAAAACATAGATTAATACTTATAGTAGATCTACTAGTTTTCCCACCAAATTTATGACATTTGGCCTGGGATGCTATTTACGTTTGATGTTGAAAAGAATTGCTTTACTAATACCAGATAGAGGCAATGGTTCAAAACAACGAACACAATAACAACAACGGCATTTCGTTTTGTGTGTTAAAATTATAGTGTTAAATGCAACACAAATGTATGCTAACAATAACAGTCAATAAAAAAGTTTAAAACACATTTAAATTTCACAGTTTTTCACCAAAATGGCATGAAAAATTAAAGCAAGAAGTTATTGTAATTCCACCTGGTGTATATCACTTTTCGTCAAACATCTCTCTATCACACCGACCGCATCACGAAGAGTGGGAAGGAAACGTCAGATGAGCCAAATATTCTCTCTAGTCTGAGATTACGCTATGAACTAATATTACCTACATATGTATGGACTTACCGATGGATACTTACCAATTTGGATCTTAAATGCGTTCCAACTTTCTGCCTATTACTTTTTTTTAATATATGTAATTCTATGCATGTAATTATTTACTTTGGCGTTTTTCGTTTGCCTCTTCTTCGTATATAAAATGATTTTGACATATTATTTACATATTATTAGACGATGACTAAATTCATGGCAAAATACATCTTGAGCATGGTAGAACTTTGGGTAGAAATATAAGGGAAGCTAAATGCTTCGTTGTAATAATATTTCTAAGTCATTCCAGCAACAGCTTGAAAGTGAAATCTGGAGGCATATTTCCGGCAATCGATGAAAATTACGTGGCTTTCGTGGTACAAGTCAATGTCATGCATACTCCACAGAGTGGTTTGTAAGAGACGATGAAATAAATGTTGCAGATGTGGACACTATGATTTGGATCATATAGTCATGGGTGATTCCATAGGTGATCCCGAAATGGAAAATTGTGTGCCATCACCGCGTCATATAAAAATTGGTTTCCTTTGTGATCACGTAAGTTTGAGGTGTTGAAGTAATCCTGACCAATTTAATAAATTCGTGTTGTTTTCCGTTTTTTGCAGGCCGAACGAAACTTGGATAATTATCGGAATGTTTTTGATATTGTTGTTATCGATGGCCAAACTATGAATGTCCTACAGTTGCAAAATATGAACAACGACTGAAATGATTAACGATCGGATATGGCATACCGCTGAACTGACAAAATTTCTATCCTATTTTCCTAAATTTTTGTAATACATATTTCTTTATTTAATGTATGATAAGTTCATGCTACAAGCGTACAAGGTAAATATATGTGGAGAAATTAAAATTGTATAAAATACATGTTTCAGATTTGCGTATTTGTACACATACGTTGAGTCTAGATCGTTAAATGGTTGCTCGCTCCTATATAGTTTTTAACACATTTTTGTTAAAATGACTTCGATTTTATGCATATATTTCTTATTGTACATAATTCCATTTTGTTTGTTCCCTTTGTTGTTTTGGTATTTGTCACAAAACACGCATGTTTTCCAATAAGAATACAAGGGTTGCCATATTAGTTGACAATATGGCGACTTACATTAACTCACCACTGAAAAACAAAATGCAAATTAACCTCTAATGGCCAGTTTTTCAGTCAGTGGTGATCTTCGTTTCTTAGTCAAATTGTGGTTAAACATCGAATTGTGTTTTTTAGTCATTGTTTAACTATGATTTAACCACCCAATGTTGGTTGGTTAACTTATAGTCAGAACCATATTATTTTGACAATCAAATTACTGAGTGTCAAAGGGAGAAATGAAGATTGTATAAAATACATGTTCCAGATTTGCGTATTTGTAAACATACGTTGAGTCTAGATCGTTAAATTGTTGCGCCTATATAATTTTTTACACATTTTGTTTAAAATGACTTCGATTTTATGCATCTATTTCTTATTTTACATAATTCCATTTTGTTTGTTCCCCTTTGTTGTTTTAGTATTTATCCAAAACACGTTTTTTCCAATAAGAATACAAGGGTTGCCATATTAGTTAATTATGGCCAGTTTTTAAGTGGGTAGTTAACTATCGGATTACTTAATCTTAATTCTAAGTTAATTAGAGGTTAACTTTGCATTTTGTTTTTCAGTGGTGAGTTAACATAAGTCGCCATATTGTCAACTAATATGGCAACCCTTGTATTCTTATTGGAAGAAACGTATGTTTTGGGATAAATACCAAAACAACAAAGGGGAACAAACAAAATGGAATTATGTTGAATAAGAAATAGATGCATAAAATCGAAGTCATTTTAACAAAAATGTGTAAAAAACTATATAGGCGCAATCATTTAACGATCTAGACTCAACGTATGTGTACAAATACGCAAATCTGAAACATGTATTTTATACAATCTTCATTTCTCCCTTTGACACTCAGTAATTTGATTGTCAAAATAATATGGTTCTCACTATAAGTTAACCAACCAACATTGGGTGGTTAAATCATAGTTAAAGAATGACTAAAAAACACAATTCGATCATGGTAGAATGAGAAGGTAAACTCGGTAGACAGCTGTTTTCAATTTTTTCTCGTTGTTTAGTTGGCCACTTCTGTCAGATTCAAAGGGTTTGTTTCTGTTTACATTTAATTGTTTGTATACGTATGTGTTGAGTTTGACATGAGGAGAGCCTAAACAAAAACAAACTGCCTGTTGTTGTTGCCCACAATTGTTGTATCTACTGCGACTACTTGGTATTTTTACTATGAATTCGATGTTTAACCACAATTTAACAAAGAAACGAAGATCACCACTGACTGAAAAACTGGCCATTATATTATATAATGCCTGAGAACAAAAAGTGATCGGCACATATGCAAGCATTTGCTGACAACTGCATCCGACAAATATCACTCCACTTGCTTCTCCTGCGTTCACCACTTGGAACTTTGAAGAACGGTCCAGCATTACGAATAAGCAGCAAGCTCGCATTTTTCCTATTTTTATTTCAAAAACATAATTTAGCACAATTTTTGTAATTAATTCTGTTTTCATTCTCTCACACTTTTAAAACACTATTCAAATTATTTGAAATTTTCCAACCAAATAACGTAAACAAAAAATGTAAACAAACTTTGACATAAGAGAAATACTTACTCACACTCACTCAAGAAAAAATTCAAATCAGCTGTGCTAGTGCTTCTACCATTTCTTTGTACCATGATCATAGTAAAAATACCAGGTAGTCGCAGTAGATACAACAATTGTGGGCAACAACAACAGGCATTTTGTTTTTGTTTAGGCTCTCCTCATGTCAAAGACAACACATACGTATACCAATAAATAAAAGTAAACAGAAACCATAGTCTAATAATAAACGATTTTGACAGAATTTTGTTGTACTATTGTTATGACAATACACTCGATATGTCAAAAGCATTTTATATACGAGGAAGAGGCAAAGGAAAAACGCCAAAGTAAATAATTACATGCATAGAATTACATGTATTAAAAAAAGTAATTGGCAGAAATTATACAATTTACAATTACATATATTTATATTCCAATTTAATTTGCGCAACACTTTTCAAACGTTTAATAACGAACAATAAGAATCAAAACAAATGATGAGACAAGTTTGACACTTCGGGTGTATTACGTAAACAAAGAATGATAAAAAGAAACAACCCAATAACAAAATGCCTGATCAGCTGGGCCTATGCTTCCACTTATATTATTACACTATGACAGAAACAAAACCTTTGAATCTGACAGAAGTGGCCAACTAAACAACGAGAATAAATTGAAATCAGCTGTCTACCGAGTTTACCTTCTCATTCTACCATGACCATGATCTTGAGTAAATTCACATTTGTTTACGTGTTTCTGTCGGTTAATACATTTATGGAAAATGGAAACGTCATTAACATATTTCTTTCAAATTAATACAACGAATTTGCAAACGTTCAGCAGGAGATCAGTGTATTTCACTAGACCGCGGGTTCTGCGGCTTTACGATGTTATAGATGGAAAAATATCTCTAGCCAAAAAGCTACAATATTTTAGGGAACCGAAGTTATCCGAGTACCCATTGGACCTGAATGAGGCATTTGACACTTTTAGCTTCTCTAGACTTGCAAATGAGACAAAAATTATGTTATCCCTGCATCACGAAATGACTGCATCTGGAGCTAAGAAAGCGATGAACAATGACAGACCCATGGATAATTCTACCATGGGCAGATCTAACGATAGAATAGAACGCACTATTGTATACACACGTCGTGGCACACTGAGATATATAATGGAGTTTTGTTATGCCTATAAGTTCGATGGTAATATCTTAGTATCACGTTGTGGTGGTAAGCTTTACGTATTCCAAATCGATGGCGAATTGGAAGATCATGAAAAGAAGCCCGTGTTTACACATCATAGTCAATTGTGTCGGCGTTTGTTTGTAGGTGAGTTACATCCATTGGGATTGGATAAATAATTAATACACTTTTTTTTATAGACGATCCAAATGGATTGCCCAAACTTGATGAGCCATATGACGTTTGCGATTCGCAATATATTTTGCATCGCACCAATTTTGGAAAATTTGATATCACCTATTCGGGCGAAGTGAATGGAATCATATCGGATGACAAACTCGATAAAATGTACGGTATTTTTTGTGAATCTCAAAATGCGTTATTGTTTGGGAGCTATATCCTTAATTTATCTCAGGGAATTACATTTGTTCCTGAATTAGAAATTAAAATATGAGTGATATATTAAACACGGCACAAATTCAGTTTAAACTACTTTCCACTGAACGTGTTTACCATGTTTTGAGATCAAGCCATAGGTCTATTTTACCGACAACACTGTTTGATACAAAAACCTCATCAAACGCTAAAACTACTTGCGCTGTGTCTAACAATATATTCTGTTAACCGTCTAAATCTAATCAAGTTTCTAAATTGCTTGTATTTGCCAATTTATGTAATTAGTTTTTTTTTTGTAACGATTAATCTTTTAACTAGATCAATCTTCAATTTGCCCCAAATTTCTAAAAGTTTATCGACAACGTTTGGTTTGTACGAAAACATTTTATTTATTTTTTTCCACTGATCGCCCAAAAAAGAGTAATATTTCAAAATATTGAAAGAAGTTGGCAAAGAAACTCGATCTAGTTCGCTTGCTGAACTGAATAGTAGCACATTATGTGAAGGCATGTGTTCTAAAGCCTGTTCTGGTGGTTCTTCCTCTTGTTCTATATTGTGTTCTAAATTTTCTGTTGATGGTGATAATGATGATGTATTCACATTGTGTTCTTTATACCTCCTATCAGAAAGAAAATTATTTTTTTTTTTCGTGTGATTTTCTTTAGAAATGAGCTATTTGATAAGGGAGACAATACTTAAAAATTGGTTTGGAGCCTTAAAAATAAAAAAAGGTAAAAAATCGAAAAAACGATTTTTTTGACAAAAACTCGTCTAAAAACCCCAGATACATACATTTGCGAAAAACCGCCCTTGTTTTTAGCTTACAATTTCACCTTGGAAAGGATATATAAAAAAAATTTAAATCGGCGAATTTTTTTTGAACATACCCACTAAAACAAACCTTAAAAATGAACGCCTAAAAATATCGATATTTCGACAAAATCTCGTCCAAAACCTCAAGAAAATAATTTTTTTCGAAAAACTGCCATCGCCATTATTTTTAGCGTACAATTTCACCTTGGAAGGTAATATTAAAAAAAATTATTTCAGCCGATTTTTTTTATTAAATTGAAATTTGGGAGCCTCGAAAATGATTTTTTTTGACATGTCGTACTTACTTATCCAGTCACGAAAAAGTCCAAGGAGTCAGGGACCTTACTAAACGAAGATAACATATTTCGCCAACCAGTTCGATCTTTTGCTTTATCTCCAGTTGGCAGTACCAAGTGTACGCAGGGATTCGTCAACCTGATCCCTCCAGCAGAATCTTGGTCTTCTTATTTTTCGTCTTCCTTCGAGTTCGGTTTCGAAAACCCTTCGTGCTGGTTCGTCTTCGTCCATTCTACTGACATGGCCTGGACAGAGCAATCGCGTTATCTTGATCCGCTTAAATATGTCAATGTCGGGATATAGCTCATACAGCAGCCGATACTCGCCGTTGTGCACTATAGGGCCATAAATGTTTCAGCAAGCATGTGAGCAGCATGTTACTTTTGCTGCTGATGGTTTTATTCATGTTGACAGCACCTTTTCTCAAAACAATCTCTATTAAGATGTTAAAGAGATCGCACGATAGGGGGTCACCTTGTCTGAGGCCTCGCTTAGTTTCGAAAGGTTCGGTAAGGTAAGGGTCATCCTGCAAAGGCGTATGAGTTTTGCAGGAACAGACATTGCTTCTTTGAGTTTCCCCCGCATCGGGCTATCGAAGGCCGCCTCATAATCGACAAATAGATGATAGGTGTCGATTTGTTTTTCGTGTGTCTTCTCCAGGATTTGGCGTAGCGTGAAAATCTGGTCAGTTGTCGATTTTCCAGGACTAAAGCCACACTGGTATGGTCCAATCAGGTCAGCGATAATTGGTTTTAGTCTTTCGCACATTATACTTGATAGAACCTTATATGCTATGGATAAAAGGCTTATTCCACGGTAGATGGCACAGATACTCGGGTCACCTTTTTTAAATATGGGACATAGTACACTGAGACTCCAACCGCCGGGCATGCTTTTATCTAACAAAATTTTGCTAATGAGCTGATGCATGCACCTTATTAGCTCATCGCTGCTAGCCTTAAACAGCTCCGCCGGTAATCCATCGGCTCCTGCGGCTTTATTGTTCTTAAGTCGGGCAATAGTTGTTCTGATCTCGTCGTGGTTAGGAGGGGCCAATCGACGTCGTCGTCCAAATTTAGATCGATTGTCTCGTCATTGGATATCGCAGGTACCAATAGCGCAGAAAAATTATCTCTCCATATTCCCAACATACTCTGCACATCTGCGATGAGATTTCCGCCCTTGTCTTTACAGAAGGGGGGGCCTGAAACATGTCTAGTAGTTCCGTTTTTGACTTTTGGTAGAATTTTCGGGCTTCGTTCTTCCTTCTGTATGACTCAATTTTCTCACTCTCGCGCTTTCTCCACTGCCGTTTCTAACGCCTAAAGAGACGGTTTACCTCCTTTCTTTTCTCCCTATACCGCTCAGTCGCAGCTCGCGTTGCGATTGATTGAAACATTGCCATGCGTGCAGCGTTCTTTTCATCATTTGCAATGCGACACTCTTCTTCGTACCATGGTTTGTTGCGAAGCGGTTTTTCAAAACCAAGTACGGTTGTTGCGGCAGTTTTTATAGAGTCGGAAATGGGTTTCCACTGCCCTTCAAGATCGTTATCGGAAGGGGTTGGGTTCTGTGCTAAAAGTTGCGAGAGCTTCCTTGAGTAGGCTGTGGCTACCTCTGGTAATTGCATCTTTTCGATGTCCAGCTTGCTCTGCGTCTGGTTTCGTACGATTTTCGCTCTACTCAATCTTGTGCGAACCTTTGCTGCTACCAGGTAGTGATCAGAATCGATGTTATCTCCTCTGATCACTCGTACGTCGATTACACTGGTTGATTTGTTCCATCAATTACCACGTGATCAATTTGGTTCTTCGTTCTTTGATCAGGGGATACCCAAGTAGCCTTGTGGATGTCTTTATGCTGGAATCTCGTACCACTAATGACCATGTTTTTTGCCGCGGAAAGTCAATCAGTCTCATACCGTTGTCGGAACTATCAGCATGTAGACTGAAATTGCCAATAGTTGGATGAAACACATTCTCCCTGCCTACTTTGGCATTAAAATCTCCTAGCACAATCTTAATGTCATGGCCAGGGCAGCGGTCATATGTTTCCTCTAGGAGCTCATAGAATATGTCTTTGGCATCATCATTTTTCTCTTCTGTCGGGGCATGCACACAAATTAGAGAAATATAAAAATATTTCGATTTTATGCGGATTGTGGCACTCACAGGATTGAAACTAGAGGCTAGATGTCGCAGTCTTTTGCCAACTACAAATCCGCAACCAAATTCATGTTTTTTCTCATGGCAACTGTAGTATATGTTGCAGTTTCTTTTTCGTGTGCAGCCATGTCCTGTCCATCGCATTTCCTGGATTGCAGTAATGTCAGCCTTATAATTTTCGAGGACATCTGCCAATTGGATACTTGCATCGGATCTGTATAGAATTCTCACATTCCAGGTGCATATCCGTAAATCGTGTTCTTTATAACGTTTGTGGGGGTCGTCAATAAATAGGCGTCGTTTATGTTTTATCTTTCGTTTTCGTATTTTCACTGCCATTGTGAACAGTGGCGGAAGGCAAACCCAGTCCACCGGGATATTTGATTGCAGCCGCCCATTATGGATCAGACGCCGACCAGGGTGCAATATGTCGAACCTGGATTTTCTTCTTTTGGTTTTTTATCCGCCGTTGGCCCATATGTTTGGCTCATCCGCCTTCTAAAGGACAAAAGAATATACCCGATAGCTTGATGAGCTTCAGTGACATCAGTCACCTACTAAGCCTGAGACACATCAGTGATCGCATAACCAAATCAGGCTGCTCATTTATTTTCGCCTTCTCACTCTAGCTAGCTAACGGAGGTTTCCGAAAAGCCATTGCCCAGGACATACTGCGTGGAAGTAGTGCGCTGCTTGGACTGCCCAATGAAGGAATCATTTCTGGCCACTCCCAAGTGAATGGCTGTCAGAAACTTTCCACCTCCACCGACATCCCTTTGACATGTCGTAGTGGTACTTTTTTTCCTCATGCCAAAAGCTATCGAAAAATCGATGGCACAATATCGATTGCCAAATCGACCCATCCTAATACACATACATATATAAAAATTAAATTGTGTTTGTTGGTTGGTGTGTGCCTTATAAGACGCTAAACCAGTGAACCGATCTTCTTGAAATTTTCACAGGTTGTAGCTGTATGCACGAGGGTGAAAATAGACTACTTGAATATTTGATATCGCTTGAAATTTGGTATCGATTCTTTTGATATTAAACTACGTATTGGACGTAAGTAAACTACGTAATGCCAACAATAATGCCGGTATATAGATTTTCGTTTTGTGGGTGGATGGGCGTAGAAAATGTGTTTTTTTAGAGCTAGAAGGCTGACAATTGGTACACGTTACTACCCACGACGGGACATATCAATTTGATGCCGTATTTAATTTTTCCATTTGTGGGCGAAAGGTGGTGGCAAATATGTTTTTAGAGCTAGAAGGCTAAAAAATCGAACATATACTAATGACGACCGGGAAGATCGATTTGAAGCCGGATTTTTTAATACTTCGGGTTGTGGGCGGAGCGGCGTGGCCAATGTATTTTAAGAGCTACAAGGCTTAAATTGATACATATGTATGTATATACTACTGACGACGGTTGAATATCAATTTGAAGCCGGATTTTAAGTTTTCGTGTTGTGGGCGGAGAAACGTGGCAAAGGCTTTTTATGGAGATAGAATTCTAAAACTTGGTACCTATATATTACTGGCTACGGAAATACCAATTGGAAGCCGGATTTTAGATTTTCAATTTGCGGAAGGATGAGCGTGGCAGGTGTTTTTAGAGATAAAAAGGCTTAAATTTTATGGTGGAACGGGTATAAGTTGGGGCAGCGCGTTTTCTCAAAGATTGCCAAGCGTAGGTAATTTTGGTCGCATATTACTCTATAGTAGAGAACTTAGGGTGGGTAGTTCAGCAGCTCAATTCTTGGCTACAGACAGTAATGTGTTTTCAGAGCGCTAAAAAAGTTTTGTAGTAATATGTTACGGTTTTCACGAATATAACAATTATCATCAGGAAACGTGCAAAATTTGACGAAGTTGTTATAAATGGAGTACATTTTAATATCTGGTAACGATATTAGAAAATACTTTTGTAGGCAGGACCAAGTCTGTTTGGTCAGCTAATAAATTATAAATTAAAGTTATGACAATCATTAGAGTGGAACCTTTTTTCTAACATGGATGGGACAAATTAATTTTATTTAAGTTCGGTATAGTGTTTTTGTAGACGTCATTCGTTGGTAATGTTGAGCCACTCCAACTTTGAATATAAACATTCCACTATGCTGTTCTAGTTCTAGTGGTATCTCGGAAAAACTTTTGTATTTGAATTTGTATTTTATGACCGATATTATTAGTTGAAGGTTTAATGTGAGAGATGTTCATACTAGAGATGGGCACGTGAGTAAGATTTGAGTCATGCTCAAAGCTATGCAAAACAGTGGCCGTAAAAAGTAAGTTGTTAAATACGTTATTTGGATATGATCCCAAATAGGAATTATACACTACTACACTTAAATGTAAATGCCATAGTTAAATTAAGTGTCGTTTTTAATAAATTTAGCAAATGAACTAAGCCCTTTTATACAGGAACAACATTTTATCACCTTTATCTTAAAGAAGTTTGCCTCTTATTTCCATTAGTATTCTTCCAGACGGACAATAGGACCAATTGCAAAATAAAGTGGTAATAATGTCAGAAATTCTAAATTATTGGTCAGATTATTTTTGAATGTACTAGGTATTTATAGGGAAGAAGTCAGGCCTTCAGAATATTGTATCTAAATCAGTGATGGCCAAAAATTGAAAAACATACCACATGTGGTAGGAAACGAAAAATGCTGCTGACGCTCTGCCCCCACACGTTCACGTTCACACACGTTGTAGCAACAACAAAACAACGTGTTTACTCAAATGAACTCAGTTGCTGTGCAGCGCAGTTGCCTATTATTGCACGCACACAAATGTACTTTCCTAGTGTTAGTGTGGCCATCACTGATCTAAATGCACACTGTTTCAACGCACGGTTTGCTACAGAGTGTTAAACTTGTAACCAGATTTTTTGTTTTTGAGATTCTACTAAGCAGCACCAACAAAAAATACTTTGAGTCTGACCGTTACAATGATAGTTGAAATCAAAACTTTTACATGTCAATTTTTGCACCGAAATTGTTTAGTCTTTTGGCAATAACTTGATAATTTTGAGTAAAAATGCTACATTGACTTAACTTCAAACAGTAGTAGGTTGAACAAATTGTCTTTGTCAAGTCTTTCAAATCGGTCGGTAACGACAATCCCCCAAAGTTAAAATTTTTTTAAACCTAAAACAAAAGGATTGTGTTAGAAAGGGTACTAACACCAAATATGAAATATTAAGCCTAAATACGTTTGTGCTTTATTTGAAAACCGAAGTAAATAAAATAAATAGTTTCTGCCCGAACAGATTTTTATAGGTGGAAATTCTAAACTTGGAGTCAGAGCCGTGAAAATTTTTACGACACAAATTCTGACTCCAGCCACATATCCCCGACTACGCGCACTCCACAGCAGTGCATGGAAAAGTTACGAAATAAAATTAGAAAAAATATATTTTTTTAATTCTGTGCAAATTCGATTTGAAGTATAGAACAACGTAATACCGCAATTTTGTATTATAGCCTAGTATATGTTTAATATAATGAAATTAATATTACTTGAGAAATAGAGATACAAGTGTGGGATTTTTACTCACAAAAAAGTCTGTTATGGAAATTCAAGTTTTTTTTTAAAAATTCAGCTTTGCTGACCAAGATTATGCGCACTATCAAAAATGTTTTCTGCCTTGTAGTTAACCTCATTTTAGTCTAGAATTTGGTGTAAAAATTATGAAAATCAACAAGCGAGACTTTTCCCAAACTCAAAAACTTAAAATTTTGTTCAAAAATCATTAATTTAAAATTAAATTTTTTTAAAAATTACATTTAACACCTTTGGCAAGGCTCTTACTTAAGAAAAACAATACAACATTTTATGTCTTTCTTACAAAAAATTTGAGAAACTATTGAAAGAATGATGGTACCTTTCCTAACAAATTTAATTTTTTTTTTCATTTTGAAAACATTTTTAAATTTGAGAAGTTGTCATTACCAACTGGTTTTAATTAATTTAAAAAGGGTTTTAACTTAAGTTTGGTTGCAGTCTTGCCAATGTAGCTGGTTTTTAGAACTACATTTTGGCTCAAAGTTACCAAGTTATTACCAAAAAACTAAAGAAAGTCAGTGCGAAAGTTTACATTTTAAAATTTTATCGTAATTCCAAATATCTTTGTAACGGTTAGAGAGACGACACACGACTCTAAATGTTTTTGGTTTGTGCGGCTCAGTAGAATCTCAAAAACAAAGATCATTTAAATCAGACCACAAGTTAGGAACTTACATACCATGAAAGTTTTGTCTGCATGTAGCGAAACGTACTTTGAAACAAAGTGCCTCTAAATACCAGATTCTGAAAGCCTGACAAATTCTTAGTGCATTCTCAAACAAACGGACCTATAGTTTAGAAGTTCTGATATTATTACCACTTTTTTGCAAACGGTCCCAATGTACAATTTATAAAAACTCCTTCGCTTGTAGCAAAGTTCCTTGAAATACAGAAGATGATTAACGACGCTTTGTTAGAGGGAAATGCTATTAGAAGCCTTCCAAAAATACTTTGTGTAACAAAGTAGTAACAAAATCGAATTTAAATGATATCAACCATTCGGAAATATGCGTGACTCACGCGAAAATAGTGCTCACGCACACTCACTCACGCAAAGATTGGACTCACGCACGAAGATTTTTTTCACTACTCACGTTCACGCACGCTCACGTGAGTAAAATTTCGCCCGCTCACGTTCACGCGTGATTCACGTTAATCACGCCAATCACGTGACTCGTGCCCATCTCTAGTTCATACTACAAGCTCACAAAGCCAAGAACAATCACCCTTATTAAGCATGTCGTAGTCACGTCGAATGTTTGTCGTCTTTTAAATACGGCATTACCGATGTCGAAATGGGACTGTCCTTGGAGGTGGAAAGTTTCTGATACCCATTCACTTGGGAGTGGCCAGAAATGATTCCTTCAATGGGCGGCAGTGAGAAGGGAGAAGGCGAAACGAATGAGCAACCTGAGTGGTAATGCGATCACTGATACGTCTCAGGAATATTAGGTGACCCTGTCATTGAAACTCTTCGAAGTAGTGGACATATATGTGGGATCGAAAAAATGAGTATACACACGCAACGCACTTGCGTACCGAAGTAGTTCACTCTCCGACGCGAAACTGTAAAGACGTGCTTCGACGACACTCTCTAATAACAATTCTAACATATCTCTTTTTTAACATTGTGTATTAACTTTTAAATATTAAACCCCTAGAACTTTAATTAAATAACTAAAAAACGACGATATAGTGTTTTTCTTGTTGAGCTAATCGGTGACTAGACCTGGATCACCATATATATATATATATATTCTTTGAAGGCGGATGAGCCAACACCCCTGGCCAACGGCGGATCAAAATTGAAGAAACCAAAATCCAGTTTCGACACACTGCATTCTGGTCAGCGTCTGATTCATAATGCGCGGCTGAAACATGGTCATCCTGGCAGTAGGTAAAATGCAAGCCACGCTGGGCTGGGTTTGTCTCCCGCCACCGTTATATTGGAAATGAAAATGTTAGTTAGTTAGTTAAATTCTTTATTAGTATTTCAAATACTTTGTGTATATAACAATTTACATCAACGACATAACATCATCATTATTATTATTCTTTGTTTTGCTCATTCTCTATATTATACAAACTGTAGGTAATTATCTCGGATAAATAATACACAGTTTCTCTTAAATGTATACAGGTTTGTGTCTGTTTTAACAATATTTGGCAAATTATTAAAAAGTTTAAGACCTTTAAAAAATGAAGTCCGTTGCATTGTTGTACTTGTTGCTCTCTGGATCCTAAAGTCTGGGACATTTCTCAGACCATACGGCTGTGATTCTCCCACATATTTAATTTCGTTGCATAGGTATTCAGGGGCTTTCCCTTGTTTCAGTTTAAATATGAATTGTAATGTATTAAGTGCCAGGCGTTGTTTAACGTTCAACCATTTTAGAGTATCTAACATAAATGGTATTGGTGTATAACGGTTGCATTTTAAAATTGTTCGCATTGCTTTATTTTGCAGCTTTTGTAGTCTCTCTAGTTGAGATTCATTGCAGCAGGTGTATATTTTTGTCGAACCATATTCGAAGTGTGGCTGTAGCATTGTATTGTATATGTGTATCGCGGTTATAGTCGAAATGTTCTTTCTTATTCTTTTAAAAAATCCGATTTTTTCCCCAATTTTTTTTACATATGTAATCGATATGTTCTTCAAATTTAATTTTGTTATCAATTATAAAGCCAAGATATTTTAAATTTGTTACTTTTTCTATATTATTTCCGTTTATTTCAAAATTTTCGTCGCTTGTCATATTTATCTCCATTATCTTTGTTTTGCTTTCATTTAGTTTAAGCTTGTTTATTTTTAACCAAGTGTTTAGTATTTGTATATCGTGATTCATATTACTACTGCACTGTTCATCATTTTCGCATTCCGTAAATATTAAGGTATCATCTGCATATAGTACAATTTGACTTTTTTCAATGATATCTGTCATATCATTTATAAATATAATAAACAATAGTGCTGTCAGTATTGATCCTTGTGGAACGCCGAAGTCATTGTCGATTTTCTCGGATTTTATGCCATTAATGCTTGTGAATTGCTTTCTATTTGTCAAAATACACGGAAAATAATGAACAAAGAAACCCCCAACTATTGACGACCTTCGCAAACGTTATAAGGACCACGATTTAAGGATATGTACCTGGAATGTGCGAACGCTACACAGTACTGGTGCCACTTTCCAACTGGCGGATGTCCTCGGAAAATTTAAAGCTGGCATCACAGCGATCCAGGAAATGCGATGGACAGGATATGGTTGCACCAGAAAGAAAAACTGTGATATTTACTACAGCGGCCATGAGTGAAAGCACGAATTTGAGTGCGGATTTATAGTTGGCAAGAGACTGCGACACCTAGTTTCAAGGTTCAACCCAGTGAGTGACCGCATAGCCACAATTCGCATTAAAGCGAAATATTTCAACATCCCGTTAATTTGTGTGCACGCACCCACAGAGGATAAAGATGATGAGGACAAAGAAACGTTTTATGAGCGCCTGGAGGAAATATATGAACGCTGCCCTGACCACGACATTGAGATTATTCAAAAAAAAAAAATAAATGTTTCCCATTACATCCCATGAAGGGACAGGGGAGAACTTCTCACAATCACTGAGCTGTGCGCTTTCCAGTTTTCATTCACTGATTGGATCAGTGAGTGAAAACTGGAAAGCGCACAGCTCAGTGATTGTGAGAAGTTCTCCCCGGTCCCTTCATGGGATGTAATGGGAAACCATTTATTTATTTATTTATTTATTGGATCTACAGTTTTACACCGATTCCGAACGGTATTTTGAGAAGCTTTCTCATGGCTATATACTCGATAGTGTCGCCGTCACTATGCGAGGTGACCGCCGCCGAAAGAAATTTTAAGGTGGTCAGAGCAGGGTTCGAACCCAGGATCTCGTGTACAAGAGCCGCGCACACTAAACATTGCACCACCGACGGCCACATTCTAGTCCATTTTAATGCCAAATTAGGAAACGAAAGTGTCTCGACCAACTATCGGTAATCACAGTCTACATGATACCACCTCCGATAATGGAATAAGGCTGATAGACTTCGCCGCTGCAAAGAACATGGTAGTTAGTAACACACGATTCCAGCATAAGGACATACATAAGGCGACCTGGATATCTCCTGATCAGCAGACGAAGAACCAGATTTATCACTTGGTAATAGATGGCAGGCACTCTTCTAGTGTAATGGATGTACGTGTGATTCGAGGTGCCAATATTGACTCGGATCATTACCTGGTGGCTGCGAAAGTTCGCAGAAGACAGAGCAGGGCGAAAAACGTACGAAGCCGAACACCGGAAAAGCTGGATATTGACAAGCTACAAATACCGGAGATATCAATGTCCTATCGGCAGAAGCTCTCTCCTGCTAGAGCAAGACCCTCCCGAAGACCCAGATGCGCAGTGGAAGCACATCTCCCATTCTTTGGAAACCGATGCAGGGACTGACCTTGGCTATCAAAAACCGCAGAAGAAAAAGCCTTGGTACGAAGAAGAATGTCGCATTGCAACTGATGAAAAAGACGCTGCACGTATGGCAACGAAACAGTCAGTTACAACGCGTGCTGCGAGTGAGCGGTACAAGAGGCTGAGAAGGGAGGAAAAGCAACTGTTTAGGCGGAAAAAATGGCAGTGGCAGCAGAGAAAGAGACTGAAAAACCAAAATGTGCAGGATGAATGGTGAATCCCGAAAGGTTTTTCATAGGGTAAGAAGATCGAATAATGGGCTGCCCTCCTGCAAGGACGAGAATGGGAATCTGGTGACTGAGAAGCAGTGTGTACTCAAAATGTGGAGAGACCACTTTTCAGCACTACTCCACTCAGATTCTTCCACTGAAGATCAGGAGGTAATGATAGTGGAAGATAGTGTATATTGTACCCCCCAACCAAGACGAGATTAGAACGGCGATCTCCCGCCTTCAGAATAATAAAGTCGCTGGTGCGGATGGCCTATCCGCTGAACTGGCGAAGGACTGCTAGCCCACATGTATCGACTTATATGCGGTATATGATTGGGGGAATCTATGTCCCATGATTGGAGTCTCAGTGTATTATGTCCTGTATTCAAAAAGGGTGATCCGTGTGTCTGTTCCGACTATCGCGGTTTCAGTCTTTTATCCATCGCATATAAGGTCTTGTCGAGCGTATTATGTGAAAGACTAAAGCCAATTATTGAAAACCTGATAGGACCTTATCAGTGTGGTTTCAGACCATGCAAGTCCATGACTGACCAAATATTCACGCTACGCCAAATCCTGGGAAAGACTCACGAAAAACAAATTGATACATACCACCTTTTTGTCGATTACAAAGGCAGGTGGCGAAGGACTGCTAGCCCACATGTATCGACTTATATGCGGTATATGATTGGGGGAATCTATGTCCCATGATTGGAGTCTCAGTGTATTATGTCCTGTATTCAAAAAGGGTGATCCGTGTGTCTGTTCCGACTATCGCGGTTTCAGTCTTTTATCCATCGCGTATAAGGTCTTGTCGAGCGTATTATGTGAAAGACTAAAGCCAATTATTGAAAACCTGATAGGACCTTATCAGTGTGGTTCCAGACCATGCAAGTCCATGAATGACCAAATATTCACGCTATGCCAAATCCTGGAAAAGACTCACGAAAAACAAATCGATACATACCACCTTTTTGTCGATTACAAAGCTGCTTTCGACAGCCCCATACGGGGAAAACTGTACGAAGCTATGTCTGAACTTGGTATTCCGGCAAAACTGATCCGCCTCTGTAGAATTACGCTGACCAACGCCAAATCAGCAGTGAAAGTAGGGTAAGACCTCCCTGAACCATTCTGTACCAAGCGAGGACTGAGACAAGTCGACACACTATCGTTCAATCTCTTCACCATCTTAATGGATATAATAATGAGAAAGGCTGCAGTAAATACGAACAAGACCATTAACACGAAAAGCCATATGTTGCTGGCGTATGCTGACGACATAGACATCATTGGGCTAAATTTGCGAGAGGTTACTGCAGTATTTTCAAGAATCGAAAAGGAATCAGCGAAGGTGGGTCTTGCTGTTAATGAGGGCAAGTCAAAATTGATGGTGTCAATGACTAGAGAAACCTCTGGACTTGGTTCGCACTTGAACGTTGACAACTGATTTAATTTTGAAGTGGTAGATGAATTTGTCTACCTTGGATCCGCCGTGAACAAGGACAACAACGTCAGCCTGGAGATAAATAGGAGAATTGTGCTTGCAAATAGATGCTATTTTGGGCTCAGCAAGCAGTTTAGGAACGAAGCCCTGTCTCGACGGACAAAAGTCCAGCTACATCAGAATCTCATTTTACCTGTGTTGACATCTGGGTCATATCGCAAGCGCATGAAAAACACATGGGAGTATTCGAGAGAAAAATTATCCATAAAATATATGGTCCTGTTAGGGAAAACGGCGAGTACCGACGTCGCTGTAACCCAGACGTGGACATAGTTAGGCGAATCAAATTAGACCAATTCCGTTGGCTAGGCCATGTTGTCAGAATGGATGAAGATGAGCCAGCGCGGAAGGTTTTTGATAACGTACCCGATGGAAGCAGGAAAAGAGGACGACGAAGACTCCGCTGGAAAGACCAGGCAGAAGAATCCCTCCGTATCCTTGGTGTTACCAACTGGCGAGAAAAGGCGGAGGATAGAGCCAGTTGGAAGAATATGTTGAAATTTGTTTAATTTGTTTGTTTAATTAATATGTGTAAGACGTCTGACCTCATGAGGTTGTAAAATAGTCAATAAAAGTAATGTAAGATGTCGAAATTCTATTACAATATTGGTAATGTGTATGGCGTTTATGACTGTGACATTCGAGGGAACCCGTCGTAGTGAATTTTACTGGTGACAACGTCGAAAAATATAAAAAAAAATTGGAAAGAAAGCAAAATTTGAAAACAAAAAATGGATAATATCAAAATGTAAGTTCAATTATTAGCTTTATATCAGATATATAATAAAAAAATAATATTATAATACATATTTAAAGATGAACAAAACCGCACCCAAGTAATTTGAAACTCTTGTCAACTGTATGATGCAAAACGAGCCATTGGCAAAGGGATACCATAAAACACGGAGAGCACAGATTAAAGAAAAATGGAACGATCTGAAACGAAAGCTGAATACTGTTGGCCCTCCTTCAAGGACTAGGTTGTGCAAGGCCTACTTTGAAATCATTCCCTGCACCCCTTTGATAACTTCCTTCAGCAAGGATTCGCATTGTTGCTGCTAGTAGTAATGTCTTACGTACTGGCATTGACCTCAACGATTCTGAAAGTTTACGTGATATTGTTCTTAGCACGGAAAGCACCCTTGTTCAATCTATAGTTGGACATAAATCTGAAGAAGAACTCTTACATTTTAATTCTCAGATGAATGCACAATAAACTTAGTACATGGAACTTGGTTGGGTAAATATGTTAGACCGGAACCATAAGTTCTTCATTAGAAGATGAAAAATGAGTCACACTTAGCATTTTTTTATTATTTGTTTTTAAATTTATACGACCGCGATTACAAAAACTTTTTAACTTTGATTTTCTTCTATCAGTTGATCTGTATTGGTGGCAGGGTGACACATAAATTGTAGAAAATGTGCACCTACAATCAATTACAAAAACACTCACGTCGAAAGTGTTACACAATACCAATAAAATGTAAATTCGGGTTCGAATACGACAGTTGTCACAATTCGACTACGACATACATAAATACTTACTTAATTATCCGGTCACTAACAACCCCGAGGGGTCAGGGACCTTACAAAACGAAGATAACATATTTCGCCAACCAGTTCGATCTTTTGCTTTATTTATCTAGTTGGCAACACCAAGTGTACGCAGGGATTCGTCAACCTGATCCCTCCAGCGGAGTCTTGGTCTTCCTATTCTTCGTCTTCCTTCGAGTTCGGTTTCGAAAACCCTTCGTTCTGGTTCGTATTCATCCATTCTACTGACATGGCCTAGCCAGCGCAATCGCGTTATCTTGATCCGCTTAAATATGTCAATGTCGGGATATAGCTCATACTATATTATTAATTAATTAATTACAAATTAATAATTTAATTAATAATTTTTTGTCCATAAATAAACCAAACGTATTAAATGATTTTTTGTTTTGTTTAATGGTACTACCAATTACGAAGAAATCCGTGAGTATACAAATTTTTCATCCTACCAAATTAATAAATATTTTTTCACAAAAAATGGGCGGTAACTGAACTGTTCGAATTTTTAAATATTTTAATGTCTATATTCTACGTCCCAAAGATGGCGGCAACAAATTGTACATGGTAAGAAACTAGTCACGCCAGTGAGTGTGATTTTCTGAATGGTCTGTTATTCCAAAAAAGTTTCACATAGAAATTCACCCTTATTATTTATGTATGTCGTACGTACAACCTGTCTTGCTTTATGGCACAGAATCATGGGTATTATCGCAAACAGACGAAACATATGTAGGAGTCATCGAGAGAAAAATACTCCGAAAATGTATGGCCCTTGGTAGTGCAATGGTTAGTGTGCGAGCCTCTTGTACATCCTGGGTTCGAACCCTGCTCTGACCACCTTCAAATTTTTTTCGGCGGCGGTCACCTCGCATAGTGACGGCGACACTATCGAGTATTTAGCCATGAAAATGCTTCTAAAAATACCGTTCGCAATCGGTGTAAAACTGTAGGTCCCAACCAGTGAGTGAAAACTGACAAGCGCACAGCTCAGTGATTGTCTGAAGCTCTCCCCTGTCCCTTCATGGGATGTAATGGGAAACCATTTTTTGTTTTTTATATTGCACAACGGCGAGTATCGGCGACGCATGAACCATTAAGTTCCTGGAAGTTTTGGCCATAATTAATTAGGGCCATACATTTTTCGGAGTTTTTTTCTCTCGAAGACTCCTACAGATGTTTCGTCTGCTTGCGATAGGACCCAGGATTCTGCGTCATAAAGCAAGACAGGTTGAAAGAGAGTCTGGTACAGCTGGACTTTTGTTACTCGAGAGAGGGCTTTATCTCTAAAGTGCTTGCTTAGCCCAAAGTAACATCTATTCGCAAGCACAATTCTCCTCTTGATCTCAAGGCTGAAGTTGTTGTTTTTGTTCACGGCAGATCCGAGGTATATAAATTCGTCCACTACCTCGAAGTTATAACGGTTATCAACGTTCACGCTTTGGTCTAAACGCATGGAGGCCCTGTTCGTTGAAACCATTAATTTTGTCTTGTCCTCATTTACCGTCAGACCCACTTTTGCTGACTCCTCAATTCTCGAAAAAAACCGCAGTGACTTCTCTAATTGTGCGCCCAATGATATCTATATCATCAGAATACGCGAGCAGCATGTGACTTTTGCTGCTGATGGTTTTATTCATGTTGACAGCAGCTTTTCTGAGAATAATCTCTATTAAGATGTTAAAGAGATCGCACGATAGGGTGTCGCCTTGTCTGAGGCCTCGCTTAGTTTCGAAAGGTACGGTAAGATCCTTACCAACTTTCACTGCGGATTTGGTGTTCGTCAAGGTCATCCTGCAAAGGCGTATGAGTTTTGCAGGAATACCAAGGTCAGCCATTGCTTCATAGAGTTTCTCCCGTATCGGACTATCGAAGGCCGCTTTCTAATCGATAAATACATAGATGATTTGTCGATTTGTTTTTCGTGTGTCTTCTCCAGGATTTGGCGTAGCGTGGAAATCTGGTCAGTTGTCGATTTTCCAGGCCTAAAGCCACACTGGTATGGTCCAATCAGGTCAGCGATAATTGGTTTTAGTCTTTCGCACATTATACTTGATAGAACCTTATATGCTATGGATAAAAGGCTTATTCCACGGTAGATGGCACAGATACTCGGGTCACCTTTTTTTAAATATGGGACATAGTACACTGAGACTCCAATCGCCGGGCATGCATTTATCTAACCAAATTTTGCTAATGAGCTGATGCATGCACCTTATCAGCTCATCGCCGCCAGCCTTAAACAGCTCCGCCGGTAATCCATGGGCTCCTGCGGCTTTGTTCTTCTTAAGCAGCGCAATAGCTGTTCTGACCTCGTCTTGGTTAGGAGGGGGGCAATCGACGTCGTCGTCCATATTGTGATCGATTGTCCCATCGTGATTGGATATCTCAGGTACTAGTAGCGCGGAGAAATGCTCTCTCCATATTCCCAACATGCTCTGCACATCTGCGGCGAGATTTCCGTCCTTGTCTTTACAGAAGGGGGGCCCTGAACCATGTCCATTAGTTCCGTTTTTAGCTTTTTGGTAGAATTTTCGGGCTTCGTTCTTTCTTGTCTCAATTTTCTCACTCTCGTGCTTTCTCCACTGCCGTTTCTTACGCCTAAAGAGACGGTTTACCTCTTTTCTCCCTAAACCGCTCAGTTGCAGCTCTCGTTGCAATTGACTGAAGCATTACCATACGTGCTGCGTTCTTTTCGTCATTTGCAATGCGACACTCTTCATCGTGCCACGGTTTATTGCGAAGCTGTTTTTCGAAACCAAGTACGGTTGTTGCGGCAGTCGGAAATGGGTTTCCACTGCGCATCAGGATCGTCATCGGGAGGGGGTGGGATCTGTGCTAAAAGTTGCGAGAGCTTCCATGAGTAAGCTGTGGCTACCTCTGCTAATTGCATCTTTCCGATCTCCAGCTTCCTCTGCGTCTGGTTTCGTACAATTTTCGCTCTACTTAATCTTGTGCGAACCTTTGCTGCTACCAGGTACTGATCAGAATGGATGTTAGCTCATCTGATCACTCGTACGTCCATTAGACTGGATGAGTGCCTTCCATCAATTACCACGTGATCAATTTGATTCTTAGTTCTTTGATCAGGGGATACCCAAGTAGCCTTGTGGGTGTCTTTATGCTGGAATCTTGTACCACTAATGACCATGTTTTTTGCCGCGGCAAAGTCAATCAGTCTCATACTGTTGTCGTGACAGACGACTGTTTTTGCATTTAGTAAACAGCTGTTTGTTTGTAAACAACTGTTTGTTTGTCAAGTAATTTTTTTGGACTTTTACATCGGATGCAGAAGCTCCGCATCTCCATCACGCTTCGCTTCTTTCCCTTGGAAATCTTAAAATGGAAAAAATGCGTTTCGATTTTAAATATTTCTCATTTTTTTGCAAAAAACAATTAAAATAACTCACCTTTGCTGACTTTGAATCCATTTTCAATTGACGATAGCAAACAATTTGACAACAGCTGATTCAAGATCTATCAAATACATGGTGATAGCAGGTGGTGTTGTTGCAATAACATCCACTTCAGCGGTGTCAAGCATCAGTACATAAAATCAACAAAGCAAACAACAAACACAAAAAAGTTCCACTTTCACTGTGTTCCGGCTATCACCTCTATGTATAGATACATCTTGAGCTGATTGATTGTCGACGGTGTTGCCATATTGAAATACCTAAATGCAGTATAAATGCACTCTGATTTCATGCCTTTACGCCAAAGCTATTACACATTGGGACAGGGATAATTCACAAGTTAATTTGAATTAAGACTGCTAATGCAAATTAACGCTGTCGTCTGTCTACGCTATAAGTCTTCGCTAACTGCTTCATACAAAACAAGCGAATATATAAGCAAGCGGTGTAACCAAAACACGCATAGTGTTTCCCGTCGATAACAGAGTTTTGACACTTCGCCAACTGTAAATAATGTAAATAAACAATAAATCTAAAATGTGTGAGAAATATACACGTCTTTAGGAAGAAAAGTAAAAACTTTTTAATAATAGTGATAAGTTTAGAGGAAGTATTTTTTGACGAGGAAGACAAAGTACAAAATGTGGCATCTATTAGAAGCCTTCCAAAAGAAGGAATAGTTTATTTAGTGAATATTTTGGAAAATGTCTTCAAACGAAGTCATCGGGTGACAATACTGGCCACTAGATGCTTTAAGCCCTATAAATCAGCCGGACCTGACGGGATAATTCCCGCACAACTACAGGAGGCACTATACCTATCTTGTAGTTGGTTGGAGGCAATCTTCAGGGGCTGCCTTACGCTGGGAGTCATTCCTAGCATTTGGAAGCATGTCCAAAGGACTTTAGACCAATCAGTCTATCATCCTTTGTTCTTAAGACATTTGAAAGGTTAAGGGATTCACGTTCGAAGTAATCTTCCACAGAATCTATTATCGAGTTCTCAGCATGCCTATATCAAGGGCAGGTCAACTGAGACGGCTCTCCACTCTATAGTCAGCATAGTAGAAAACTCTCTTGAGAATAAGGTCTTCGCTCTAGGGACCTTCCTGGACATCGAGGGAGCCTTCAATAATATTCAACCTTGGGCGATTCTTAGGTCGTTACAGAATCTAGGAGTCGAAAGCTTAGTAATTGGGAAGCTTCTGGTGGATAGATCCGTCAAAGCTGAATGGGGTGCTGTTACAATTGCTAGGATCGTTAAAAGAGCGACACCGCAGGGTCTGTCTCCACTATTATGGTTAACTTCTGTCAATGAACTGCGTCTTGAATTGGACAGGGCCGAATGCCAGGTCTTTGCCTATGCCGATGGTATTGCTATTATCTGTACGGGTAGAAACCTCAATTTGCTTAGCATTCGTACAACCAGCCTACTTAGTCTAATTTCGAACTGGACCGCTATCAACGGACTATCACTTAACCCACTTAAAACCGAGCTTATCCTGTTCTCTCGGAAATATAAAATACCCGCATTTGAACTGCCGTCAGTTAATGGGGTGCACTTAGAGTTGACGGAAAAGGTCAAGTACCTGGGAATAATTCTCGACAGAAAACTGTCTTGGAAACCGAATGTGGAGGAGAGGGTGAAAAAGGCGTCTGTTGTTCTTTACTGCTGTAAAGGGGCGATAGGAAAGCGCTGGGGACTGTCTCCTAAGATCACCATGTGGGTTTGTACTGCAATAGTCAGACCAATATTTCTCTATGGCATCGTAGTTTGGTGATCATAGTTTGGCATCGTAGTTTCAGTATATTCTGAATTCCTTGATGAAAATTCAAAGATCAGCACTGATCAGCGTTAGTGGGGCAATGGGCATGACGTCAGGTACTGCACTTAGTGCTATCCTGAACATTTGTACTCCTGATATCATGGCCGAATCGGCAGCCGCTACATCCCTGGTGAGAATCTAAGGACTTCTATTCCGAACAGGAATACGTGGGGAAAGTCATTGGAAAGGGACACCAGTAGTATCAGATTTTTCACGGATGGATCAAAGTGGGACGAGCAAGTAGGCTATGGGGTCCATTCACCGGACCTAAATGTAAATATGTATCTCCTTCAAGCTGCCTGATCACTGTAGTGTATTTCAGGCGGAAATTACCGCCATACTGGAGGTTGCTGAACTACTGAAAAGTAGTGTCACAACCCTCCGGAGAATATGTATCTACACAGAGAGCCAGGATGCTATAAAATCCCTGGAAGCCATGTTTGCTACGTCCCTGACGGTGAAAGAATGCCACTCATCATTTAGGGTGATGACAGAGTATTTTGACATCAGGCTCACCTGGGTACCGGGACACAGCGACGTTCCAGGCAATTGCGTAGCGGATGCGTTAGCTAGACAGGGCACTACGGCTCAGGTTCTTCCGGCAAAAGAAAGTGTTAGTATGCCAATCTCTACCTGCCGTTTGCAGATTAGGCAGTGGGCCGATAATATGTTCAAGGACAAGTCGAGACTTCAACTTGCAAACAAGCCAGGGTCCTCTGGCCACAGGTGGACAGGAAGAGGACTAGGCAACTACTTAACTTGCCGAGAGGCAGGTTATCCAAAATGATGAACACTTACGGGACATTGTCTCTTGGATTGCCCTGCTCTGGCAGGACTGAGAAGTAGGATATTCGATACACATTTAGTTAGCACCGGAGCCCTACAGGATATTTATTAAAAGGGCAAATTGGCTAGACGACAGTCAATAGTTGCTATGGAGGAAACTGCAGATATCACAAAGGGCTTCTTTAGCCTAAGTGTGCTATACAGCGTGCTGTCTTGCAGCCTTCTCAACCAATCAACCAAGTTATAATACTATAATAATCATTTGCATAAATAACAATGGTCTAATTCTAGATGTGCGACTACGAAATGCGAATCAGGTATGTGACGCCAGACATCCTGGTTCTACCGACGATGCCCTCATTTGGAACAAAAGTCCACTGTAGCAACAGGCTGCTGATTTCAGAGCAAACATATGGCTACTAGGGATAAATTGCCGGAGTTCGGGCACAGCTCAAAACTTGATAAAAAAAGGCAGAAATTAGAGAAAAATATAGAAAACGAAAAATGTGTTATTTTTTGTCGGACGGACCTGGTCTGGAGAATTGTTCTTAAAAGTTTTTAAAATGACTAGCAATGAAGCAGATTCATCATTCCCTTTAATTTGAACACCCCGACTAAATATCAAGACATACTATAATATGGTAAATTCTGGTTATCTGGGTGCACAGATGCCGTTCCACAAAAATAAAGACCTCATTAAATTTGGGATAAAAATACCTTTCATTTGAGTACCCACAGTTGCCTGCTTCTAGCAGTTTCTAGTTTTTGGACCCTGTGGGCCCCATAGGTCTGTCCGACAAAAAAATATGTTTTTCGTGTTATATTTTTCTTTAATTTCGTTTTTTCATAAGTTTTGAGCTGCCCGAGCTCCGACAATGTTGCCGCTACTAGGTTCTATTTTATATAAATAATATTGTATTTATTATGTACAAATTGTTATAAACATTATAATTTAACAACAAAAAATCACCTGATGGATTTGTTTTAAAAACTATGCAGCAACAAAAATTCCTATTCCTAAAACTATACGGTTTCCCATTACATCCCATGCAGGAATTGGGGAGAGCTTCTCACAAACAGTGAGCTGTGCGCTTTCTAGTTTTATACTCAGTGATTGTAGGTTTACACCGGTTTCGATCGGTATTTTGAGAAGCTTTTTCATGGCTAAATACTCGATTGTGTCGCCGTCACTATGCGAAAGAAATTTTATGTAGTCAGTGCAGGGATCGAACCCAGGATCTCATGTACAAGAGTCACGCACACTAACCATTGCACCACCGATAGTCACGTTGTTTTCGATCTAGAATAAATTAAATAAAACTTTTACAGAACACAAAAAAATCAATTTAACAAAAATAATATTCAGATCATTAATGAAACCTTCAATTGCATTTATACTTAAATTTTTTTAAATTTTTGAAGCTAAACAAACAAAAAGAAAACGACTCTTGGCCACTAAGAGAAATAACTTACAAAACCGTAGCTACGATCATAATGCAGAATACACACATCGTAAAAAATTGAATCGAAACGGAATGAAGAATGCCAGAATTGCCAAAGGGAGAAAATTACTCCGAAATTCCTAAAAATTGTCATCTTTTCTAACGAAGCATAGCGTTCTCGAATGAAGTATAGCGTTCTTATTGTTTCCTTTGGTATTCCAAATTGGCTACTAAAAATTCGTTGGGTAATGGGAATATTTATAATTTTGGAAATTTAACTGGGCTAGAAATATAACTCCGATACAATTGTGAATATCCTTAGTGATTTACCAATATTGTATTTTTCTATAGTCGACAGTATCCATAGAGTAATGTCATATAAAGCTGGCATTCTTCTCATCTGACGTTTTCATTTCGGTGCGATGAGAGTTACTTGACGTAAATTGGAATTACAAAAATTGTTGACATACATTTTTCATGCAATGCAGGCTGTGGCGGCACTGTTGGTCGAAGAGAGTGGAGAGAGTGCGTGGCTTATAGTGGCTGACGGGAGATTTATATTCGTCTGCCTTTCAGTTGCCAGCAAGTATTGGACACGTGAGGAGAGGTCATTTTGTGTTGAAGCGTATTTTTCAAATGCGCACTCGATCATTGCAGTGCAGCGTGCTTTTCGTTTACAAAGAAAATATGCGGTACTGGAGTGAAACAAACCCCAGAGAACTTCACCAGAGACCTCTGCATTCGGACCGCGTCACTGTGTGGTGTGCCATATCACGAGTAGGCATCATTGGCCCTTACTACTTTTTCCAGGATAACCGTCTTGCCGTAACTGTGAACTCCGAACGGTACTTGACTATGATACATAATTATTTTTTCAGCCGGCTCTTGAGGCAATGCAATTAGAGGATACATGGTTCCAACAGGATGGTGCCACTGCACACACAGCAAGGGTTACCATGAATTGTTTGCAGCAAATGTTTCCTGGACGGCTTATCTTTTTGAGGGCTGATGTGAACTGGCCGCACACTAAACAGACTTAGCCCCATGCGATGTTTTCCTTTGGGGTTACCTGAAGTCGAAGGTGTATATCAACCGTCCCGACACCTTGGAAGACCTAATTAACAATATTGAGGCTGAAATTGGCAGAATACCAGTCGACATGCTTGTTACAGTTCATGAAAACTTCAGAAAACGTATGCAGCAGTGTGTGGATACCGAAGGTCGACATTTGCCAGATACACTATTTAAAACCATGTAATTTAAAAAATCCCTTACTGTTTAATATATTTAAAATATAACAGAAAAATTTCTAAGGTTCATAATTTTTTGATTTCATTCCCAAATAAGCAAATTACCGCGCTCCACCCTGTATAGTTGTGTTGTATTTTATTGTTAGTATATATTTGTGGTGTTATGTTAACGCTCAAAACGAAATGCTTATTTATGGTTGGTTGGTTGGATCCATTGTCTCTATCTGGTACTATTAAAGCAACACTTTCTAACATCCGACCGTCCATCTGCAACACACCAAATGTCGTCATTTTACAATAGCTGTGTTCGAGAGCATGATAATTTGTACAAATTATTACTATTTCTTACTTGATAGTGTTCGTTTAGTCCAAAAAGTCAGTAACGAGAGAGCTAGAGAGAGAATATTTTGACAGTTCAATGGTAGAGAACTTACAAGTTTTTACTGGAGAAATTTTTGCCCGTAAGAATTTGCAAGTAATAACATATGTTTTAAAACATATGTTCTATGTAAACAAACAAAATTAGGACGTATAAAGAATATAAAATAAAAAATTAATCATTGGAATTTTAGTTTTTAAGAGAAAATATGATTTTTGAAATCTTTGTTATTAATTTTTAAGTATTTGTGTTAAAAAAAAGAAGACAGTTTTGGTGATTTGTAATATTTTGTTCGAACTGCGTTTGTTGGTTCTTCCAATGTTCCAATGTACAAAGTTCTTATTTCTTGCAAGTTTTTACTGGATGTCGTTCGCGTACTTTTTGTTATATTTTGTACTCAGAGAGCAAAATCATTCTTACTCTCCGAAAACTAGTTACTTGATAATATTTACTGGAAAAGTACTCGAACACAGCTAATATCTGACTTGGTACATACATACATATATATATACATTAAATATGTTTCAACTTTATTATTTTAGTAATGACATCAATGCTGTAAATAAGAAACGGTTCGTTATGGCCAAGCAAATGTGGTTTCATTTAAAAAATCATGATTTGAAATTACTGAATTATTGGATACAAGCATACTTATCCAACATCGAAGATTTGTATATAACGTATAAAGATAAACGGTGTTGTTCAAGAACCCATGGAACATCTAAAGGTATCCAATATACCAAAGGTGAGTCGAGTAATGATTTATTTTTATTTTAAAGTCCTTCATACATATATTTTTATTTTAGAACCGGCGTTGGAAACCGGGTGTATGCACAGCATTTTTAAATGAGTTCCTGGAACGTGTCGAACAACTAATGTGGAATGTTGACTCTTTCGAGACAGTTTATGAATTTCATTTTAGAGCCAAGGATAAAATGATACACTATGAAATTCATGAGGGCAACCCGGATAAAATTGCTATTCCAAAGGAATATATAGAATTAGCTAAAAAACAAGGTAGTTAATTAAACACACCTGTCGAGATGAATTGTTTTGCCTTATTTCATTTAACTTAATATAATATTTTCTATATTTTTGGAGTAAACATTACAAAATTTGTATACGACGTAGCTTTTTTTATTAAACAATTTATAAATAAAATGTACTAATAATACAATGTTAGGACCTGAAGAAAATTATGTTATATGTAGTAAAATTTAACACTTTGAAGACCACAGGCAAGTATGTTTGCCTTTTTGAGTCCATTCCTTAACTTTTAAAAAGGCTGAATGTGAACGTGCTTACATGGACCGAACATGGCAAATATATGTGCCTTTTAGCTAAAACGGGGAAAATGTAAAAATAATGTCTCATAGTTTGCGGTGTAACTATTATTAGGTCATACAGGGTAGACCTTTTTAAAAGGCCTAAGTGAATTTGTGTCATGGAACATGTTCTCAATCGTCATGTGCGATGAAACTTATTTTTCTTTGAATAGGGCCGTCAATAAACAAAATTGTCAGTTCTACGCCCATGAAAACCCTCCGTGACCAACGCTTGACTGTTTGAACTGGATTTTGTGCAGAAAGGATCATTGGACCTTTCTTCTTCGAAGACGATGCTGGAGCAGCCGTAACTATTGAAATTCGGGGTAACTATTGAAGCCGTAACAATTGAAAGCATTATCGGGATTTGATAACGGCTTTTTTCAATTCTAACTGTTAACTGCATGGATGTCATATGGGCACATACCGATATTTGATCAAATTGTCTAACGAGTGTAAGTGCTGGTCCGGTGGCTCGCCGAACGGGGGGATCTTTCCGCTCACCAAGCACAACAACAGTCTACCTCTGAACACTAAATACATACCGAGGATTAACACACACGATGTCCTTCGACATAAAAAAATTTCTAAAATGATGGCCGAACAATAGTGGACACAGTTATCTACAAAAACGAAAACACTAAATCGAAACTCAAAAGCCAAAGCGAGCGTCATATTGGCAGACCGATATTGGTGCCGGCATGTGTCCACCATTACGAAGCCTTTGTAGCTTCACCGTGATACTGCCACTCATGTACTATCCCAAGAACGCAGTTTCTGAAATTTGACTTACTTTTGTAACCTTGTACTTTTGTAAAACTCAATAAATTTCATTCACGTTATAATATCGCATTTATTCTTAAGACTAGTGCCGTACTAGATCAAAAATTAAACAAAATCTCAAACTTAATAATTTTTATTTCATAATGGCTCCGGGGCGAAGTGCGATCTTAATCAACAAATTTAATATAATAAAACTGAACATTATCTGGTCTTTCACAACCAATAGAATTTTAATTGCTAATAAATTCGATAAGCCCCCATGGACGAAAAGCAACTTCAATTTAACAATTTGATATATGCAAATACTTAAACATTAGATGATATTTAATGAAACTTCTGAACTTTCAATTACTCATAATCATCTGGCTTCATGCTATACCAAACGGGTACCGAATATTTTCGCGCGTTTTACTAGCGGCCTCGATTGCCTTGACTGAACTTCGCTGCCCTCGTTAAATCTGTTAAGACAACGGTCTCAGAGGCAATTCGCTTGAGCATCTAAATATAAAAATCAATAAAAATATAGGGAAATAATTATGAAATAAACTTCATTTTTGTCAACAGTCCAAAAGTCACGCACTATGATTTATTTATTTTATTTATTTATTTGTAACATCCTGCACAACAAGACTTAAAATCTTATAATTATAGTACAGAATTTAGTATGTATCAATTGTTACCAATTTAATGATTGTATTTAACGTGTTTTCAAAAGTAAAATTTAAATTAAAATTAATACAACATAGATTAAAAGTAAAAGTTTAAATGATAAAAATTGAATTGGAAATCAGTAGTTGCTTTAAAGAAATTAAAATAAAATAAAATTAAGTAAAATAAAACATAAAAAAGTAACTGGTAAAATAAATAAAAGAAGTATATATTATTGTAGGATATTATAAGAGATTTGTCTTGAGTTAGTTACGAGTATAATGTTCAAAAATAGTTTTTTTAAATTGCTCTGCATTGCTTATGAACTGAATAGTTGAAGGTAGTAGGTTCCAAAGACGAATACTATTTACAAAAAACTGCCAATCGGACATCAGACTATTGCACCTAACTGGAATTAAATCATTAGATCTATTTGTCCGTGTGAAAATTATCCTATTATAGAAATACAATGGTTGACGCGTATATATTATCTTGTGAACAAAAATCAAGGAACGTATTCTCAGAAAATTTACGAAACTAACACCGTACAAATTATTTGCCACAGCAGATATATGATCATATTTATTCAAACCATAAACATATCTTACTTCAGCATTGTATGCGCTATTTAGTTTGTCGAGACTTGTAGAGTCAGTACTAGCAAATAATTCACACCCATTAATAAGATAGGCATTAAATAGGTCTTAGCAAGGAGTTGACGAATATTTGGAGGTGTGAAATATTGAGAATTCCAACGAGTTCTTAATATGGAATACGTTCTACCAGTTGCGAAGAGTATATGATCAGACCAAGTTAATGTTTTGTTAAAAATTATACCAAGGTTCTTTGTCTTCGACACAATTTATATTCTTTCACTATCAATAAAGAGTTCTGGCTCAATAGTTTGCCTCATTTGCCTTGGTCTTATAACCTAACATTTAGATTTAGATGGATTAATACACAGGTAGTTTGCCGATGCCCAATTATGTATGCGCCGCAGGTCTTATATACCGAATTTTCGAGTTGGTCTAATTTCATTTTCATTTCATTTCATTTATTTATTTGAAAGCCTAGCACAACAAGATCGACTCTTATAAGTTATAGTGCTAGTGGTATACGATTACATTTTAATTGTGTTACTATTACTATTTACTAATTTTATGGTTCTACGTATATCAAAGGTTTAAACAATTTATAATAATAGAAAAAAAATTATAATATTACTTAATATGTATTCCTAAATCCCTTTTGAATTGAAGAACGTTGCTTATAGTCTGGATCTGTGGTGGTAACGAGTTCCAAAGACGTATTGTAGGAATAAAAAATTGCATTTCAGATTTAGAATAATTAAAACTTAGTTGTATTATTCTTTTCCCACGTTGCGACCGAGCAAATTTTATTCTATCAAATAGATAATCGGGTTCTCTAGTAATTATTATTTTGTGCAAGAAAAGTAAACATTTGTATTTTAGGTAGTTTTGAAAACTCATATTAAAGATTTGATATGAATAAGCAGATATTCGGTCGCTTCGCTTTTTGCTGAAAATATATCGTGTAATATTATTAAAGGTCACACAAAGTTTTCGAAAATCAGCTGAATCACAATTACAAAAAATCTCACAGCCATATAATAGTGTGGGTATCAAATAAGTTTTCGCAAGCAGCATGCGGATTTGCATTGGTGTAGATGTTTGTACTGCCCAGAGGTTACGCAGCATACCGTGAACTTTACCAGATGTTACAGTAATGTGGTTTGACCAGGTAAGTTCATTATTGAAAATTATGCCAAGGTTCGCACAAAACTTAACGCATTTAATTACAGAATTATCAATGCGTAAGGATATGTCAATGTCTGGTATCTGTCTACGCTTAGAGATGCAAATGAATTTTGATTTTGAGGGATTTATGCAGAGCCCATTGGCGTTAGCCCACATACTTATCGCATCCAGATCCTCACTAATGTATTGAATGCAGTTATTCATATTGGCGGCAAAAGTGCTCGAATATAACTGAACATCGTCAGCGTAAATTTGTATGTTACAGTGGCGTATAATGTCCGGTAGATCATTTATGTACATGCAAAATAAGAGAGGCCCTAAGATGGAACCTTGCGGCACTCCTTTGGCTATGTCCAAAGCGTCTGAAATGTTGTCATTGACAAACACAGTTTGTTTTCGCCCTTTAATGTACGACGCTATTAGATTACATGCAGGTTTAGAAAAGTAGAATAATTTTTCGAGTTTAATTAACAAATTGTTATGGTTAACAGTATCGAAAGCCTTACTATGATCCAAAAGTACTAGAAACGATACCATATTTTCATCTAAATGTGATCGTAGATCTTCTATTACATCCGTCAGTGCTGTAATACAGCTTCTATTTTTCCTGAAGCCAGATTGACGACTAGACAACAAGCTATTAGAGTTAATGTATTCTACCATTTGATTATGCATAAGCTTTTCAAGAACTTTTGCGAGGAACGATAAAATAGATATGGGACGATAATCATTATTCGATTTGGGTAAGGGTAATATTTTTGACGTTTTCCAGGCACTCGGAAAGATAGATTTTGTGAGCACGTTATTAAATAAGTACGTAATGTATGGTACAACCTTCACGAGGATGATTTTGAGAAACTTTGGATCAATACCATCTATACCAACTGCATTGGATTTTACTGATATCACACTTCTCAAAACCTCGGATTGACCAACATTGCGGAAACAAAACTCATTTTCCCTACGGATATAGCAGTAGTCAGTGTACAGATTGGAGTCATTGTTCGAAGTATGAGTGTCACCAATGAAAATTTGGTTTAGCTGATTTACACTTATGTCAACGGCCACCATATTTGTTTTTTTTACTACCTATACCTATATTCCGAATCTCCCTCCATTTTGTTCTATTGTCAATAGCATTAGCAAACTTCTGTCTATAGAATGCCCTCTTAGATCTGTGTATTAAGCTAACAACTTCTCGCCTTGCCAGTTTAAATAGTTCATGAAGTGACGAAGTTTTGTAGCGTTTCCACCTTTTATATGCTGGATTTCTACTTGCTATTGCACGTTTTATATCGTTATTAAACCATGGCTGTTGATTATATCGAATTATTTTCGTCTTTAGTGGTACACAAACTTCATATATCTCATTAATATTAGTCTGCAAGAATTCTGTTTGCTCATCAGCCGATTCCATATTATACATTGACTCCCACTGTACGTTATCAACTAGTTCATTCACCAAAGAGTTGTTAATATTCTTATAATCTCGATAAGTTATAGTTTTCGCATTTGTGTCGACATTCGTGTCGTAAATCATAAATATTAAATCATGGTTAGAAAACATTGAAGCTGATAACTGATCGTAAAGTAGAACTTTTGATTCAAGATTAACAAGAAAAATATCCAGAAGACTATTCAATGACCGATGATAGTGTGTTGGCGTAAGTATATTTGTAGGCTGCAAACCTATAGCCAGAAATGCATCTGTAAGAACCGTTTCTACCAAGATATTGCTATTAAAATCACCAGCTACTATTACATCACTATACATGGTGGACAAACTCCTAACTGAAGAGATTAAGTCATCAAAAGGTACATGTCGATTTGGTCTGTAAACACAGCCAATCAGAATAGGATTATTATTTTTAGTGTTTATTTCCAGAAAAATGAATTCAATATGACTTCCGGGGGGAGATTTCAGTTTTAGTTTACATTTAATATGATTACTAATGTAAATACAAGCACCACCGGCATTTGACTGTCTATCTGCACGAAACAAAGAGTATCCAGGCAAATCATACACGTTATCGTGGATCGTAGGATGAAACCAAGTTTCTGAGACACATATTACATCTATACCTGAGTTTACGAAATTATGTCGGAATTCATCCATTTTATTGTTTAAACTCTTTGCGTTAATGTGAATTACTTTTAACCCAAGCTTTTGCTTAGCCAATATTCTGACCATGTAAAATATTTCGTCTTTGGAATCTAACCTGATATCACAGAACAGGGTAAAATATTATATAAGCAACGCCTTCAAATTGTATAACCTGTTTCAGTATAAAATATTGATTTTGAGAAAGCGACATGTAAAAATATAAATTAAAATTAAAAAGGTATTTCAAAATGCGAAAAATTAAGATGTAAGAATCTAAACTAATATTAAAAAAATATTTCAAATTGCGAAAAATTAAAAGCAAAAACATAATAAAAAATAATAATTTAACAAACATAACATAAAATATAAAAACATATAAATAATTGATAAGTAGCATTTCCTTCAGTGTACATTCCAGCTGAACACTGTTTGTGACAGTTTATTGATTTGACGTTTCCATGTGGCAGCGAAAAAGATTACTCAGCTGTTCGATTGTATCAATGCGGGTTGGATGGTCGTTGTTTAGATGTTTTAAGGTCCAATTAGTCTTGGCGGTTGACGGTTGACGGTAAGCGATCAGCTGTTTGAGTTGGGGTTGCATTTTGCATGTGTTAGAAAGAGACAACTAAAATTGACGGTTAACGACGGTAGACTTCTGCAGGTTGCAGAATCAACCGTCAGCCGTCAAGACCGATCAGCTGTTATTGTTATTGCTTTTACTTCGACATTTTGTGTGCGGCAATACACAATTACACGGCAACCACAATTTCCTTTTTATTTTTAATTTTTTTATTTGACATAATCATTGTTTAACACAAAACTCATGCATGCAAATTATATTTTCTACAAATGCTCTTCGATCAGTTGTTTTTGTTTTGTTTTGTCTTTCTACCGTCTAACCGTCATAACTAACCGCGCAATATTGAGTAGAACGTCAACCGTCAACCGTCGAGACTAATTGGACCTTTATATAAACGATTCCGCGGAACGTGTACGACATGGAAAGGAGCTTTTTTCTTTTTAATTTTAGTGCAGCCTGCAAAATTTTGTAATTATCGCTGCTTAAGTCTTCATTTACATAAACTGGTGCTTTCGAGTCTATACCGAAAACATGGTGAGAAAGCTGTGTTTTGCACTGTCGCTTAAAGTTTGAAATCGCTCTGAGTACCGAATTTCTCCCATGAGATGTGAATAACTTAACCATAATGACATTGTCTATGGAATTGTCGTTTTTGTTTCTGAGACGTTGAATAGACTTAACAAATGGCACAGGGACTTTAAGGAATGCGCACAGTTTTTCAAAAATCTGCTGTAAATTTTCATTGTCTTCATAATGTAATCCGCAAATGCGCAAATTAGTGGAAACATTGACATTCTCTTGATGGGAGATCTTTTGTTTTGCTTCATATACTTAGTTCTTTTCGAATTTCATTTACGTTGTGTTGATCTCGTTCTATATTGTTTACTCTCTCCGAGAGTTTATCTAAGTTATTAGAAAGTTTTGTTATTTTTTCATCTAGCTGTTTGATAACTTCTCCTACACTCTTTTTCACACACTCTTCAATTAGAGAAATCATTATTCTGTCTTGTTTAGTGAATTTCTGCTCTATTAGTTGTAATATTCTCGGGCATTTGTTTGTTGTAGTGGTTGGCGTTAGCTCTGTGTTGAGTGTTGTTTTCTTTGTTGGAGTCGAAAACATATTTTGTGAGTTTTGGGATTCATCGTTTGATGACATTACGAATATTTTGTTGTCGTCAAAATCTTTCTGTTTATAATTTATCGAATTATGCAAAATTTGCATTTATTTATTCACAATATTTCAAAAAAAAAAAAAAAAATTATGTGTATTGTACTCGTTTATAAGTTTGAGTTTCAATTTTAGATAATAAATAATTAGATAAATGCGGAGCACCTCCAAAAACACGTCCGAACTCTTTCCCTTTTGCCTTTTTGCAGCTCATATATATTTGAACATCGTCAGCATACAGATGTAGGTCACAGTGACGTAATTGATCAGGCGATATCATTGATGTACATAGTGAATAAAAGTGGCCCAAGAATTGATCCCTGAGGCACTCCATTTGGTACTAATAACGGTTTCGATAATTTATTATTTGCAGAGACTGACTGATAACGATTGTCCAAATAAGAATGAATTAGTCTAGCGGAAGAAGGGGAAAAATTAAACATGGATTCTAGTTTCATGCAGATTATGTTATGATTAACAGAATTAAAGGCCTTGGAATGATCCAGCAAAACCAGAAGTGAAACATTGCCAACATCAACTTTCTCGCATATTTCCTCAGACACATCTACAAGAGCCGTTATGCAACTCCGCCCTGCCCGGAACCCAGATTGTCTATCTGAAAGGAGTCCTTTTATTTGTAAATAATTAGCTATTTGATTATGAATTAATTTCTCAAAAACTTTGGACAGGTATGGTAAAATAGCGATCGGACGATATTCCTGATTTGCCTTGGGCATCGGTAAAATTTTCGCATGTTTCCAGTTTGAAGGATATTTACTCTTAGTTATAATTGTATTAAAAATGTAAGTGATGTGTGCAAGTATCGTAGGTAGAATCATCTTCAGAAACCTGGGGTGGATATTATCAAGTCCAATAGCATTCTATTTAATGCTAAAACATGCCTTAAGTACATCATGTTGATCTACACATACATTCCCACGAAATACAGGGCATTGATAATAAAAATTTCCATTAGGTCGGACCACGGGAACGTTTGCAAATGTTTCATTAATTGATTCAACATCAATGTTAACATTAGTTTTCCCCCGAGACTTGCCAATACCTATATCGTTTCCAAGTTTTCTTAGAATTAACCCCCGACGAAAAAACACGGGTATAATAATTAGTTTTTGCTCTCTTAATTAATTTATTTACCTTCTTTCTGGCTATGGAGTATTTTTTATGGAGCGTGTGGGATTTAAATCTTTTCCATCGTCTAAAAATAGCGTTTCTATCCACAATAGCGCATTTTATTGCCTCATTAAACCATGTTTAATTTTTCGGATTACCAGAAACCGTTTTCAAATGTACTGTATTTAAAAATATTTGCCCGACATTAGTTTCCAAAAAATTCAACTGATTATCAACCGACGGCATATAGTAAATGGGACTCCAATCAACACTTTTCAGTTCCGATCGTAGAGTATTATAGTTTACGTTTCTAAAATCATGGTAGGTGGTAGTGCTCATGTTTAGTTTAGGTTTAAAATTATATGGGAGAAAAAAAAGGTCGTGCCTAGGAAAACTTGAAGCAATAAGTTGATCATAAATTAAAATTTTCCGTCTATCACCCACAAAGAAGATATCCAATAAAGAATTTATTGTAGTCGAATAATGTGTTGGTACTGAAGTATTTGTCGGATACAGTCCAATCGAACCCATATCACTGAGAAGTTTATCTTCTACTAGTAAATTAGAGTTAAAATCACCACAAACAATTACATCCTCATAATTTACACTTATGCTTTCAAGGAAGCAATGAAAATTATCAGAACTAATTCTGCGATTTGGTTGATGAAACTATTGGTGATGAAGTGGGTAAAGATGGTGATGAGGGAATGTGCTCATATGATGCTAAACTGGGGGTATTGCTGCTGATGAAAATGTGGTGGTGACTACCGGCTAACAGAGGGCTGATATTGACTAAAACTGGGTACCAACAGGCACGGCGGACAGAACGGACACGGAATAGTGCTATTTGTCTCTGCCGCTCAGAATATTAGATGATGACAATGAAGATGTCGGATCAGTTATGTCGGATGTGGTTGCGCTGCCGCGGTTGAATCTATCGCTAGATGGTGAAGGATTTAATGGCCGTAGTGCAACCAGCCGGCGTTTGCGGCAATGAAAAGAGGGGGTTTTCACGTCAACGTGCTCTCTAGCTTGCGGCAGCTGGCATAGGACACTCGCGAGTTGCACCAGTTTCTCGACAGCTGCTCGTGTTATTCTCTTTACTAGCCTTTCGTTGAGGAATCTAATGCAGCCGAGGGAGTATCCACGTTTCACTGCAACACGGGCAGGTAAATTGGTAAGTGGTAAATTCACAAAATTTACTCGAAATTTGTCGCAAATAACTCGAATTGTGCGCAAAATAATTTAACAAGCGCACTACTGGTGTATGAAAATTATTCCCTTGAAAATTTTTGTCATCTCTCAATAAACATTTTCAGGATTGGCAAAGCTTTAGAATTTTTACGATGTCTTCTGTTCGCTATTTTCGTTGTAGTGGTGTGTCTGGTGATTGCTGATCATGGTAAAATAAGTAAACTCGTTAGAACAGCTGATTTGAACATTTGTCTTGCTTAGGTGTTTCTCTTACATCAAATCCACATGTATTTTGTTTTTGTACATTTTTGTTTACTTTTGCAGTAGATACACACATGTATAAAATTTGACAGATTATGGACACCAAACAAAAAAAAATGCCTGTTGTTGTTGCAACAATTCCAACTGCGTTTACCTTACTTATTTTACCATGTTGCTGATGGAATTTTACCGTTGAATAGATACAATTTGACACAGCTGCCAATCACGAATTTCACAATCGTCCATATTGTAATTATGAGGGTGGTGTTATTGAGTCGGGTCAAAGCCAACTGGTGTGCGATGACAGTTCAAGTGGGTATCGTTAACGGCGTTATGGCGCCGCCACAAACACCACCATCCTGATGGCTGTCAGGACGAAGGACGGGAGGGAAATTCCTCCTTAGGTCATTCGTGGTCACTAGATTCGGAGAGCAGGGGCCGTACCGTCGCATATCCGAGTAGGGTCTGTACGGATCTCCTCTTAGTCCATTTGATTCCTGTTTGCGTTTTTTCTGCAGGTGTGGTGTTACTGCTTTCTGGTTGGTGGTTGCTAGCGATGGCGAGTTTATTTCCGCGGCCTAGCCTTCGCTCAGGAGGTCTGGCAGGGAGTCTGGAAGTTCATGCAGCTGTTCCTCGATTTCTATCTCACGGGGTCTTCGGTCTGTGGATAGGTATATCAGGATTTGTTCAGCCACGAAACTCATTGTTCTAATGCCTTTTCTAGCGTTCGTTCTGCTGCCTACCTCCTTGTATAGCTTCGCTACTTCCAGGCTGTCTTTTATGTCTAGCTTGCTGAAAGCTATGCGACCGCTGTCCTGCAAGCGCTTGAAACGGTTGAGCAGCTCAAACTTGACTCCTGGCGATCGGAACTGAACCGTGCAATGATACTCGTCGGGTCTGACTACGCTTGACCAATGATCTGCCACTCGCATGTCCTCTGGAGAACACTATCTCAAGAAGATCATGTACCTTAGCTACGGCCTCCTGGGGATCAGCGACGGCGGATGAAGAGAAGTTGCGGATGGTAACTCGGTACGCGGCATATCCGTGATGTTTCCGCTGAAGAGACATCTCCTGGTATCGGAGGGTAGACTCGGGTTGTTCGCGGAGAGGATGTTGGTTCTGGCGCTGGACCTCTTGCAGGCGGATATCCAGGTCTTGTTCACTCTCACAACTTTTCTTAAGCTTTGGGTTCTCCGCGTTCCCATCGTCTACTTCGCTCTTCAGTTGAGTTATTTGAAGATCCTCAAACGCTCTTAGCTGCTCCAACTCTTGATTCAGCTTCGCCTTCTGCTCGTCCATTTTGAGGGTCATGATATGGTGCTCATACTGCATTTGTAGGTTCTCATATTTGTCGCGGAAACGGTGCGCCTGAGCTCGAGCGGCACGAATTTCATCTTGCGCTGTGTGGATCTAGCGCCAGCGGCGGGCTCCGCGTTAGCAATACTCACGTAGATGGGATAAGCAACGTAATCGGCGTGTCTGCAGACGGGACAATCGGAGCGGTTCAGATGGGTCCATGCTTCGTGGCATACCCGGTGGAACACATGACCACAATCCGATGCATACACGTGGGTATCCTCATTACGCCGGGAATGTACTTAACCGGAAGACATCTGATGTTATACGAGTGTTCTTTACTTTCATAAGCCTTATGTAGGCTTTCCTGTATTTTTGTTCTCACCCATTGTACTTCACCCATGTCAGTCAAGCTCTTCAGGCGTCTCGACAATTGCCATGTGTAACGATATTAGTCCCGAAAAGAGCGATGTATGGTGTCACACCTATCGCACGGTGTACCGATGACCGCAGAAAGCATTAAATTTCCGACTAATGTTGGTCCCACTATCGGTGGTCCTTCTTCATATAGGAGCGTATCGCCGATAAAACCGATTGATTGACTCTCCGAGGCGTTGCACACTGGGGCTATAGATGTGATTTGGTTCAAAACCACCTAAAAGTCGCAATATTCATCGAAATTGAAAAATCCTTGAAGAAGAGCATTCGTTGTGACATACTTAAGAATGTCACGAAGCCTAATTTCTTGAATACGTTATTATAAATTTGCTCCGAACAAAGTTGGCTCGAAAAATTTAATTATTTGTTAAAAATAGAGATTTCACAGCTATGAACGAGATTGAATGGTTTAGATCACAATAAAAAAAAGTTTTGAGTAGGTTTGTTAAATAAGCATTATATACATGAATGTATATACCTATTTGTATGTGTATATATATATATTTCATCTGTATGTGTGTATATATAACAAAAAAAACTGAAAATAACAAAAAAAACATAAAAATCTAAAAACAAAAAAAAAATTTAAAAATAACAAAACAAAACAAAAAAATCTGAAAACAAAAAGAAAACATGAGAATTAACAAAAAAAACTGAAAATAACAAAAAAAAACATAAAAATCTAAAAACAAAAAAAAAATCTAAAAACAACAAAACAAAACAAAAAAATCTGATATATATATATACACACATACAGATGAAATATATATATATACACATACAAATAGGTATATACATTCATGTATATAATGCTTATTTAACAAACCTACTCAAAACTTTTTTTTATTGTGATCTAAACCATTCAATCTTGTTCATAGCTGTGAAATCTCTATTTTTAACAAATAATTAAATTTTTCGAGCCAACTTTGTTCGGAGCAAATTTATAATAACGTATTCAAGAAATTAGGCTTCGTGACACTCTTAAGTATGTCACAACGAATGCTCTCCTTCAAGGATTTTTTAATTTCGATGAAAATTGCGACTTCTAGGTGGTTTTGAACCTGCAGGCCACAGTGTGCGTTGGTCTGCGGGGAGTGCACCGCTGTCCTAAAGTGACTTATACCAAAATTGGTTACGAAATCTGTGAACTCGCGACTTACAAACTGTTTTCCGTTGTCCGAGACGATGGTCTCCGGTATACCGAACTTGTGGCATATCTCCGTTATCAATAATCTGATCACATTTTTGCTGCTAGCCTTAGGCATAACTTTCAATATAACGAACTTCTTCAGGTGATCAAGAATGATAAAAATAAAACAGTTTACATTCTTGGAACAAGGATAAGGACCCAAAAAGTCCATTTGGGTCCCCCCACCCCATTGGTGGCCTTAACGTGACATTGGCCATTAACCATAACTCTTCACTTGCTTATTTATATTGGGCCAGTAGAAAAAAAAAAACCGTTTCCCATTACATCCCATGAAGGGATTGGGGAGAGCTTCTCACAACCAGAGAGCTGTGCGCTTTCTAATTTTTCACTCACTGATTGGGACCTACAGTTTTTACACCGATTCCGAACGGTATTTTTGAGAAGCTTTTTCATGGCTAAATACTCGATAGTGTCGCCGTCACTATGCGAGGTGACCGCCGCCGAAAGAATTTTTTTTTTTTTAAGGTGGTCAGAGCAGGGATCGAACCCAGGATCTCATGTACAAGAGGCGCGCACACTACCTATTGCACTACCTATTGACGGCCACGCCAGTAGAAGTACTCTTTAATCCTCTTCAGAGTCTTAACGAAACTTTGATGGGCCGCGTGTGGTGGATCATAGGGTTAGCTCTAATAATACCCACATCTTCAGTGCAATGGTATACAGTGGCATGCCCTCATAGGGCATCGTTGTTTTATACACGATACCATCTACTACTCGCATATCAGGTACCCGACTCGCGTTATCCTCTATCGTTTTAATCAAGTCTGCATAATCATCACTCTTGAAAGCCTTATCTTCTAGATCTATTAATCTCCCAACATCGGTCGATATATCCTCCATCGCATATCCGGACAAGGTGTCGGGTACAACATTAAGTTTACACTTTCGATGCTCTGTTATGACAGTGAAGGCCATCAACTCTATGAACTGCCTACATTTCTTAATGGTCAGAACCACCGCTAAGCATTCTCGTTCTGTCACAGTGTGCGAGTAGTATGCTATAGGGTGTTCTTCACCGTTGCCATCACGTTGAAACAAAACTGCACCTGCTCCCAAATCCGAGGCATCGCATTGCACATAAAACCTCTGAGAAATCTGGGTGAACCAACACAGGGCTAATCACTAATGCATTCTTCAAATAGTCAAAGGCAGTTTTAGCTTCATCCGTAAAGAAAAACGATTTATTCATCTTCATGGTGTCCGAAGTTGGAGCCGCTATGCTAGCGTAATCGAAAATAAGTTTAATTACAAAAACAAATAAATGTGTGCTGCTATTCCGCTTCCAATTTTTGCATTTCAGTCTAATAGTCATAACTTTGGAACGGTAAGAACTCTGGGCTTCTTTTAGGTAATTTTGGGCTTCTTTAAACATATGTAAGTTATCTGCCATATGGATGAGAATATTGAGGTTATGTGCCGTCGGTGGTGCAATGGTTAGTATGCGTGGCTCTTGTACATGAGATCCTGGGTTCGAACCCGGCTCTGACCAGCTTCAAATTTTCTTTCGGCGGCGGTCACCTCGCATAGTGACGGCGACACTATCGAGTATCTAGCCATGAAAAAGCTTCTCAAATTACCGTTCGGAATCGGTGTAAAACTGTAGGTCCCAATCAGTGAGTGAGAACTGGAAAGCGCACAGCTCAGTGATTGTTAGAAGTTCTCCTCAGTCCCCTCATGGGATGTAATGGGAAACCATTTATTTATTTATTTATGTGCACGTTCTTATGTCTTTTTTTCAAATTTTTATTTGAAAGCTCAGTATCTCGGCGATTCCACTTTTTAAAATTTGATTTAATGATTCTGAAAGGTCTCTTAAAGACCTTTCCAACAAGCCCCAACACAAAAAATCCGACCACTGGTTCAGAACTTGGCAATTTTACCCTAGTTCCCTCCGACCACCAATCCGAAAATTTTTCGCCCCCTTGCATTTTCGGGGATGGTCGCAGATGGACATATTTTCATGAAATGAGCCAGGGAATACGCTGGTTAAATTTGTCCAGTTAGTTTGAAAATAGAGAAGTAATCAAAAACGATAGAGGGCAGGAGAAGGAACCGATTAGTCATAGGAGTAACCAAATAATTGAAAGTTGGAGCAGGAACAATTAGACAAATGCTGGAACATATTTAATGGACAATAATCGGTACTAGTACGACGTTAAACAGGTTTTTATCACGATAGAGAGTATGAGCAGGAACATTAACATTTAACAGTAAAATGCAGGAACATATTACAGTCAGGAGTAACAAAATAATAGTGAGAAGGAACCGGAACCATTTGACACACGCAGGAACAAATTTAATGAACAATATTTGGTAGTAGCAAGCTTGAATCAACACAGGAGCAGGAATGAATAAACAAATAGTAATAAATAAACAGGGAAGCAGGAATTGGGTGAAGTTGCAGGTAGAGTCGTAGCAGTCGAAAATATTTTGGGAAATTGAGATTTTGATTTACAATTTAATTACAATTCTCCCCGGTCCCTTTATGGGATGTAATGGGAAACCATTAATTTATTTTATTTATTTAATGAATCGGACATGACCAATGTTTTATACTTGTGTGCCTAACATAGTTACTTCAAATACTTAAAAATAGTAATTAGAAATACATAAAAGTAAATGACAGAATATTAAGTAATTTATAAATGATAAAATATTAGGTGGTGCAAACGGGTAGTGTGCGCGCCTCTTGTACTTGAGATCCTGGATTCGATCCCAGCTCAGACCAACTTAAAAAAAAAATTTCTTCCGACGGCGGTCACCTCTCATAGTGACGGCTACACTATCGAGTATTTAGCCATGAAAATGCTTCTCAAAAATACTGTTCGGAACCGGTGTAAAAGTGTAGGTCCCAATCAGTGAGTATAAAACTAGAAAGCGCACAGCTCACTGGTTGTGAGAAGCTCTCCCCGATTCCTTCTAGGGATGTAATGGGAAACCATTTATTTATTTTATTTATTAAAATGTTAGGAAGATTATAGAGCAAGAAAAAACTTATATTACGATAGAAACAGAAAAAAGAATATGTGACAGGAATGTGCATGGGAGGAAAAGGAATATGTGAAAAATAGGTAGACTAGTAGTTGGCAACCGATGATAGTAATTCGTGAAATGTTGCTTAATTATTAAATATGAATCTGACGTGGGTAAAGTTTCATATAAAATAAATAAATAAATGGTTTCCCGTTACATCCCATGAAGGGGCCGGGGAGAACTTCTCACAATCGCTGAGCTGTGCGCTTTCCAGTTTTCACTCACTGATTGGGACCTACAGTTTTACACCGATTCCGATCGGTATTTTGAGAAGCTTTTTCATGGCTATATACTCGATAGTGTCGCCGTCACTATGCGAGGTGACCGCCGGCGAAAGAAATTTGAAGGTAGTCAGAGCAGGGTTGGAACCCAGGATCTCATGTACAAGAGCCGCGCACACTAACCATTGCACCACCGACGGCAGTTTCATATATTTCATTGTAAGTCAGACAAACACGGCGAAAGGGATTATAAAAGTCGTATTCAAACTAGACGAGCACTCTTCTTAATACTTAATTTCACCACGTTTATATTATGAAAAAAAACTCTAAGCAATCCAATTTTACTGTCAGTTAAATGGCCGTTTGGATAACCAATTAAATAAATTTCACTTCGTAGTTGTGCCATATTGTAATTAAAAAAATTTAGAAAAACAGATAAAAAATCACTTGAACAGACGTAGTTTACTCGTGTGCTAAAAACTTTCAACTGTTGCTATGTCGATCGCTTTCCACATAACAAGTTTCATAATTTACAAAAATTTTAAAAATCTAGTACTCCTTGACTTTTTTATTCATAAATTCGTTAATTTGAAATATACTTCGGATTAATGGAGAGTACACGAAAAATGTAGCATACGTTAAGGCTTATATCTATTGTCATCATTGCATACACGTTTTGTGTTAAGTATTTTCAAATATTTCAACAAAATAGTTTTTAAATGACTAATAAAAAAATAGATCACTTTAACCCCCTTGGTACAGAAGGTTTAGATTTACTAAAATGTATCTTTTGGGATATAGTTAACATTATCTAAAACTATAATTTGGATGGTTTTTATCAGAATGAGCCCACACATAACAAATTTGTTGATAAATTGCAAGCCATTTGCTGAATTTAGGTAAATTTGAACTTTGACCCCAGTCGGGCACAGGTTAGAGTTGTCCGATTTAGCTCAAATTTTCACCATTTAAGTTTTAGACTAATGGCGATTTCGATTCTAAGAAAAAATCAACATTTTTTCTGCCTTTTGCCCTAAAAGTGTCTTTTTTGTTCGTTTGTGAAAAACGTGCAACCCCACTTCAAGGTTTTGTGTTCGTTTCTGAAAATGTTGCACTCATAAAGTGCAAAAATGTTTAATTTTCTGCCCTCTCAGCGAGTCTGTAATTTTATTTGTGTTATTTGTCCTCGCTAAGCTAATTTTTCTACCTTTTGTAGGGTCGCAAGGGTAATTTAAACGGCTTCAGTTAAAATCACTTACATTCTCAAACAAAGTGGTCGAATTTTTTGTTAAGCGGGAATAACGACAGAAACCACTTCTATTGGTACCCTATCGACCAGTTTGCATATAGAGTCGCTTAAAATTTTTGAATATCGCTTAGATTTCCATATACACTGGTCGAGTAACATAGTTAAGCGAGGTAAAAAAGACATGCTAAAAAAGCATGCAGTTGTGAGAAAATGCAACATTTCTCACCCTAAAAAGGCACAACTTTAAAGGGGCGATGGCAAATTTTTATAAATGTTGCCTCATACAAGGGCAGCATTATTTTTAGGAAACGAAATCACCATAAGTGTTACAAGGGCTTTTAAGAAAATCCAAAGATGGATTTTCAGTGACAATATATGTTTCAAAAACAAAGAATGCAGAAAAATCAATAATTTGTTAAACACTGCCTGCTCAAACATGTTATTTAAATTCACCAGAATGATTTGTAACAGTATCTTTATCATGCATTTTTACCTGTTAAACTCATAGTGCAGTTTGTAAATAATTCACCACGAGGAAAGTAACAACACAGTTAGGAGGAAAATGTTTAATCAAATTAAAAACAAATTTGTTACGAATGCCACCTGATATTAATTATTTGTAATGACATAAATAATTAATTTTTTAATTCAAATATTACTAAAAATAAACATCGTTCCAACAGGTGGTATATAGAGTGGCTACAACAAAAGATTGTGGCGCCACGAAATAACCCCCAATGAAATAAGCCCCAAACTCGAAAATGAAATAATCCCCAAAAAATCAGGAAAACGAATTTGGGGATAATTTCCTAATTTTCGGGAGTTATTTCATTTTTAATTTGGGGATGATTTCATAATAAAATAACCCCCAAATGTAAAAAGCCCCAAATTTTTTTTGGGGATAGTTTCATCGTGGTTTTGGGGGTTACTTTATCTTATTTGGGGTTTATTTCATTTCCGCAAGAAATTACCCTTTTACAATAATGAATTCCTCTAAATTCTTTAATAATAATAATACAATTAATAATAACTAATTTGGGGTTTATTTCAATTTGGGGCTTGCTTCATTGGGGGATATTTCATTTCTATTTTGGGGGTTATTTCATTAGGCGGTAGTACCGATATCTTTTGGGGGTTCTTTCATTTCTAATTCGGGGTTATTTTCATCTTGTTTGGGCTTTATTTAATTTTTCATTTTGGGTGTTATTTCATCACATGAATGTTTGGGAACACTTTGGGTTACGACCAAATATATGTTTGGCAGCAAACATATGAATGTTGTGGAACACTTTTGGCTTCAAAAGACTGTATGTTTGCATGCAAACATGTGCATGTTTGGGAAAACTGCTGGCTACAAACAACTATATGTTTGCCTGCAAACATACAAAAGACTGTATGTTTGCATGCAAATATGTGAAGGTTTGGGAAAACTGCTGGCTACAAACAACTATATGTTTGCCTGCAAACATATATATGTCTGGGCTGTAACCAACAATATGTTTGCCTGCAAACATATATATGTTTGGCGTGTAACCAACTATATGTTTGGGAACACTTTGGCTACAAACAACTATATGTTTGCATGCAATCATGTATATGTTTGGGGCGTAAACACTCTTAGGAACACTTCTGGCTGTTTGGGTTGTAGCCAACTATATGTTTGCATGCAAACATACGAATGTTTGGGAACACTGTTGGCTACAAACAACTATGCGTTTTCATGCACCCATATATATGTTTGGGGTTTAACCAAATGTATGTTTACCTGCAAACATATGAATGTTTGGGAACACTTTTGGCTACAACCAGCTATATGTTTGGTGTGTAACCAACTATATGTTTGGGAACCATTTAGGCTACAAACTACTATATTGTTACGAATAAGTAAAAGCTTTTACTTGCTGTTAACGACTCTACTAACAGTATGTAAATAACAGGCGGTTAGTGCTGCGCCTGAAAGTATGCATTGTAACAACGTACCAGCTCGCTAAACCAGTAGCATGAATTCACCTCAGTAAAGATAATTCTCCGCCATTCGAGATTGTTCTACAAAGATAAGCAACAACAACAACGCCTAGAAGGTTCTTCATACCTTCATTTGAGTATGGTGAGTTGGTATAAATAGCGGAGGTCTTTGGAATGGAGAATTCAGTTTGTAATTAACCGCCGTAAAGTAAGCAACGCGATTTGATAGTAAAACATAAGACTTATTAAAGTGGTGTAAATAAAGTAAACTGTTGTACTATATAAGTAAAATAAAAGGTAATTATCGTAATTTAAAACGAACCTTGTTTTATTATTGGGAATAAAACAACGCAAAAAGGACGAATAAGGAAATTCGTAACATTGGTGTCAGAAGTGAAATTACGAATTAAGGACAACGATGAAGTTTGAAGAACTCAAAGTTGAACAACTAAAAAAGGAGTTTAGTAAATTTTATCAACCGACAGCTGGTAATAAGGTAGAGCTGCAGAGGCGATTAATAGAAGAATTTAAACGCCGAAACATCGACATTGACACATACCAGTTCGAGAGCAAAAACGAAATGGAGGTTTGTGCAAAAGAAGCAACTGGTAATGTAGATGTTTCTACAATGTTTGCTGCCATGATGGATGGCCAAATTGGACGAAAATTCTAGAATTATGAATGAGAAATTTGGTGAGAATTTTAGAATTATGGATGAAAAACTTGAAAAGAAATTTGGTGAGAATTCTAGAATTATGGACGAGAAATTTTGTGAAAATTCTAGAATTATGCAGGAAACATCAAACGCCACCAATGACAAGCTACATGAAATTTCAGAAGCTATGAATAACATGGAGATACAGGTTAATGATCAATTCGGAAAGGTCGAACAGAAATTCGAGGAATTTCAGCAGAAGATCGAACAGGTCGAACAGGACGTGGAGGAGACTCGCCGAACTGGAAAGAAAGATGAATGATCTCCAGTTGCAAGAAGGGCCAGTGCGAGTAATTTCTGACCGCTCTAGTAGATTGAAAGCTTCCAGTTTCGATGGCTCTACACCATTCGACGTTTTCAAATGCCAATTCGAAATGGTCGCAATTAAGAACTTGTGGAACAGCGACGACAAAGCAGTAGAGCTAATTTTAGCAGCCGCAGCAGAAGTCCTTCAGAGCATTCCCGTCAGTGCCAGAAACAACTACGAGGATATACTGGCTGCGTTATAACGCAAGTATGGTGGCGATCACAAGAAGGATTTATATCGCATGGAATTAAGAGGCCGGGTACAAAAGCATAATGAAACACTTCAGGACTTCGCAACCGATGTGGAACGCTTGGTGTTGATGGCATATCCTAGAGAATCCCAAACTTTCTTAGAGCAATTTAAAATAGAGGCATTTGTTAGGGGCATTAACGATCCTGACGTTAGATATGCGGTGTGTGCCTCACAAAAAGCTACATTTGTGGAAACAGTTTCATTTGCTTTGGCGAATGAGACGGCGAGGGTTGTTTCCAGTCAACAGACACATCATGTGCGAAGGGTAGAAACGGAAGTCAAATCAAAAGATTTGAAAGCCGCCGTTAGCGAACTGAAAGAAGTGATTCGGATTCTCATGAAAGCGTTATGGCAAGCAACAAAATTGAAAGGTGACAATCATGGCGAACGTGCCCATATAGGGCGAGACTGTAGAGACCTGAGAAAACGCTCAAGATCTCCAGCGATAACAGCCGGTACCGGACGAGTAAATGACCGTCCACATGTAATCGAGCGTACGCAGGATTCTAAGGCTGAGATAAAAGAGCAAATTATTGACGTCCGATCCCTGCGAATTGAATCGGACGACGAGTGGTTCACGGCAGAGGGAAGTGATACTGTATTGGCAAAAATTATTTTGGCAAAGGAAGAGGATAGACAATTAACGCGGAATGAAATCGCTTCAGAAAGCCCCGTTTTAAAATCATATTGGGCCCAGTGGAATAGCATGAGATTGCTAGATGGCTGTCTATACCGTCTTTGGGAAAGTGAAGATGGTAAAACGGATAAAAATCTAATTGTGGTACCTGCCTTGAAAGTGAAAGAGATAATTGCAGAATCTCATAATGGTCCAAGTGGTAAGCACCTCGGAAAATGCAAAACTATGGAGAAACTAAGGGAACGTTTCTATTGGGTTGGTCGTCGAAAAGCTGTATCCGAGTGGATTGCATTCTGCACCCAGTGCTTGACAACTAAAGGACCAACGCGGAGGAGTTGCGAACAGAGACATCAGGAGAGCCCAAGTTCTCCCTTCGAGCGAATATCCATGAGTGTGGCTGGTCCATATCCAACAAGTAGCTCTGGGAACCAATATGCCCTAGTCGTTATGGACTACTTCAGTAAATGGCCCGAGGTGTACGCCATTCCGAATAAAGAAGCGGAAACAATAAGCAAAGCTATCGCGAACAACTGGATAAGTCGTTTTGATGTCCCTTTAGAACTGCATTCGGAGCAGGGTAGGAATTTTGAATCTGCCATCTTGAAAGAAATATGCGAGAGGAATGGAATTCCTGGTATGAGAACGACATCATTGCGCCCTCGGACTGACGGCACGGTAGAGAGATTTAATCAGGCTCTTGAAGAATATTTGAGCAAGGTCGCCAGTAAGGATAGAAAATTCTGGGACGAACGCATACCAAAATTCCTTCTAGAATACCGGTCGGCCACCCAGGATACTACTGCCCGAACACCAGCTAGTGCCGTCTTCGGGACAGTGTTTAAGCTCCCTAGAAATTTGGAGTTTGGCAACTGCCTAACATCCGACAGTGGGGAGAATGGTGGTATCCCAGGAGAGCTTAGCGAACTTCACGAATTTGTTCGCAGCAGAATGAAGTTGGTCAGTAATAAGATGAAAGCCAGGTACGACCAAGCGGCAAATTCCGAAGGATTTCATGAAGGCCAGCTAGTTTTACTGTTCAACCCAAAACTTCAGACTCAGTGGGAAGGCCCTTACAGGGTTGTAAAACGAATAAATGACGTGGTTTATAGAATTCAGAAAAGCCAAAGTCCAAGAGCTAAAATCAAAGTCGTGTATTTGGAAAGACTAGCTCTGTATGGAAAACGGAGGGTTGAGCCTGCTCGGGACGAACAGGCTTATGTGGGGGGCAGTGTTACGAATAAGTAAAAGCTTTTACTTGCTGTTAATGACTCTACATACTGTTAAAAACAGGCGGTTAGTGCTGCGCTTGAAAGTGTGCATTGTAACAACGTACCAGCTCGCTAAACCAGTAGCATAAATTCACCTCAGTAAAGATAATTCTCCGCCATTCGAGATTGTTCTACAAAGATAAGCAACAACAACAACGTCTAGAAGGTTCTTCATACCTTCATTTGAGTATGGTGAGTTGGTATAAATAGCGGAGGTCTTTGGAATGGAGAGTTCAGTTTGTGATTAATCGCCGTAAAGTAAGCAACGCGATTTGATAGTAAAACATAAGACTTATTAAAGTGGTGTAAATAAAGTAAACTGTTGTACTATATAAGTAAAATAAGAGGTAATTATCGTAATTTAAAACGAACCTTGTTTTATTATTGGGAATAAAACAACGCAAAGAGGACGAATAAGGAAATTCGTAACAATATGTTTGCCTGCAAACATGTATATGTTTGGGGTGTAACCAACTATATATTTGGCTGCAAAAATGTATATATTTGGGGTGTAACCAACTATATGTTCGCCTGCAAACATATGAATGTTTGGGAATACTTTTGGCTCCAACCAACTATAGGTTTGGCCGCAAACTTATGAGTGTTTGAGAACACTTTGGCTACAAACAACTACAGTAGTTTTACGATTTAACGAACCATCGGTTTAATGAATTCGGGCTTTAACGAACTGCTAAAAATGTTGTACTCGAAATAAGGAACAAATGAAACCAACGAAAATCTTAAGTATCGAATGATTTAAGTAAGTAAAAACAAAGATTTGCGCTAACAAGGTGTAAAAGCAGTAGATATATAGAGAAAGGCGATTCACCAACGATGCTGTTTTCTTTTCCGTGTTTACTTGAGGAGTTTCACCATTTTTGTATGATCGTTTGTGGTGTAAACATTAGAAAACATGGGAAGCAGATAAGGTTTTTATTAAAACAAAAATTAAAAACCGTAGATGATTATAAAAAAGGTGAATGCCAAATCCACTATATACACAATTTTAAAATCTAAGGTAAATCTGTAAAAAAATGCGGAGATGACAGGTTTTGGTTCAAAGAACACAAAAGCAATTAAAGACGGAGAATGTCCAAAAAGTTAAGCAAAGCTCTTTTTGTGGTTCCAAAAGCAACGGAAAAGCCATATCAAAGTGACTGGCGCTATTCTGCACCAACCATAAAGCCAAAGAGTTCCACAAACGATATTCCAATGGCAGTTTTCATGCATCCCATGGCTGGCTGACACCTTTTAAAAAAAGGTATGGAATTAGACTGCTTTAGCTTAGTGGAGAAAAACTCTCGTCTAGAGCCGACTAGGTGGAACCTTTTAAAAACCAACTTCGCCAAATTATAAGTGAACAAACTTTGAGCAATCATGCAATATTCAATGCAGATGGGACAGATCTGTTTTGGAAGATGTTGCCTGAAAAAACTTACGTTTACTCTGGCGAGAAATCTGCTCCGGGAAGAAAGCTATAAAAAGAGAGAATAACTCTTCTACTATGGTGCAATGCGATTGGCACGAAACAAATCAAACCTCTTCTAATTGGGAACGCCGAAAACCATCGCTCTTTCCGTAATAAGCCGTCAACATTGGATTATAGGCATTCCAAAAATGCATGGATGACGTCGTCATTATTCAAAAGCTGGTTTTACGACAATTTTGCGGCTCAAGTTTGTAATACGCATTTAATTATTCTGTTTCATTAATTGTGTTAATCCAACGTTTAAGGTGGAATTATATCTGGATAGCAAAAATTTGCCTATAAATGCTGTCTTGTTATTAAATAACGCACCTTGTCATATCTAGACTATTTTCAAAGAATGAAAATGATGTAATATCCTTTTTGAAGAACTTTACTTTATATGAAGCCATGGCATTGATAGCTTTAGCGTGGAAATCTATATTCGAAAGTGCATGTTGGAGTAATCTTTTAAAACAAACCGAAAGTTTTGACGAAAATGACGATATTCCTTTGTCTATTTTATTACGTCAGGATGAACAGGAGTTTGGCATTTCGTACATAGCACCAAGCCATAGTGCTATGAACAGAAGGTTCAGTACAATAATGGTTCGTACTTTTCGTATTTTTTAGAATGACCTTTCATAAGATGATATAAATAGATGGGTTGATGAAACTGATTGTGTAAATCTGGAGTATCTGCAAATGGCGATGAGAATGTGGAGAGTGATATAAATGGTGAAGATAACATTCCTTCGAAAGAAAACCCAGAATCAAGCACGGCGATGTTGTAAAAAATTTTGAAATTTGTATAAAATGGGGGCAAAAAAACAACATGCGACCAAATCACTAATGAGAGAACTCCCCAAAAAGACAAACATATATGTATATGTGTGTGGTGTACCCAACTATATGTTTGCCTGCAAACATGAATGTTTGGGAATATATTTGGCTACAAACAACTATATGTTTGCATGTAAGCATATATATGTTTGTCGTGTAACTAACTATGTTTGCCTGCAAACATATATGTTTGGGATGAAACCAACTATATGTTTGCCTGCAAACATATGAATTTTTGGGAACACGTTTGGTTACAAAGAACTACTTGTTTGCATACATCGCATGAATGTTTGGGCTGTAACCAACCTGCAATATATGAATGAAACACTGTTGGCTACTAACATATATACGTTTGCCAGCAAACATATGAATGTTTGGGAACACTTTTATATATGTTTGGGGTGTAAACAACTAAATGTTTGCCTGCAAAAATATGAAGGTTTGGGAAAACTTCTGGCTACAAACAACCATATGTTTGCATGCAAACATATGAATGTTGGGGAACACTGATGGCTAAAACAACTATATGTTTGGGGTGTAACCAACTATATGTTTACCTACAAACATATATGTTTGGGGTGTAACCAACTACATATACATATTTGCATGCAGTGATATGTATGTTTGGGTGTAAACAACTATATGTTTGCCTTCAATTATATGAATGTTTGGAATCACTTTTGGCTACAAACAACTATGTGGTTGCATGCAATCATATGAATGGTTGCATGTTGGAAAGTACACAAACACCGTTTCCCATTACATCCCATGAAGGGAGTGGGGAGAGCTTCTCATAACCAGTGGGCTGTGCGCTATCTAATTTTTCACTCACTGATTGGGACCTACCGTTTTTACACCGATTCCGAACGGTATTTTGATAAGCTTTTTCATGGCTATATACTCGATAGTGTCGCCGTCACTATGCGAGGTGACCGCTGCCGAAAGACATTTTTTAAGGTGGTCAGAGCAGGGATCGAACCGAGGATCTCATGTACAAGAGGCGCGCACACTGCCCATTGCACCACCAATACTGTTGGAAAGTATTGGTTTAATAATACCAGATAGAGGCAATGGCTCAAACAAACCAGCAATAAATCAGCAGCGGCATTTCTTTTTGTGCGTTAAAATTTCTATGTAAATACACCAGAACTATGTATATAAATAAATAAATAAATGGTTTCCCATTACATCCCATGAAGGGACCGGGGAGAACTTCTCACAATCACTGAGCTGTGCGCTTTCCAGTTTTCATTCACTGATTGGGACCTAAAGTTTTAACCGATTCCGAACCCTATTTTGAGAAGCTTTTTCATGGCTATATACTCGATAGTGCCGCCGTCACTATGCGAGGTGCCCGCCGCCAAAAGAAATTTTTAAAAGTGTTCAGAGCAGGGTTCGAATCCAGGATCTCATGTACAAGAGCCGCGGACACTTACCATTGCACCACCGACGGCACCAGAACTATGTATATATCGTCACCTAAAAGGCCCCAAGACGTAACCCCCAATTAAAAAATTTTACATGAGGCGCAAAATACCTAATAAAGTCAAAAGTATTTTATTTTTAAATGCGTTTTTTCCACAGCTTACTTTAGGAACTTGGAAGTCTACGATTTTGCAGATACATACATATATGTACATATATTTTAGCCTGGTGTATTATATTCAATCAAAAAAAATTAATTTATTTTGTGGGGGTTACGCCGGTGGGCATTTCAGGCGACGATATACATACTAGAGACCTGAACAAATTCATTTTCTTTACTAAGGGTGGTATTCTATAAGTCGTGAATCAGTCACTTCGCGTTACTTTTGCCGTTTTGGTAGTTTATAAAACGTTACAGCTGTCCGGTGACTAACTGCGTTGAGTTACGGTATTTAATGTGTACACTGAAAAAATTATCTTCGTAATATTTACGAAATGCTTCATTCAACCAATGAAATGTTTCATTATTTTTCACCCAAAGATCAATTTCATTCGATTTACGAAACAACAACGTATATCTAATGAAACGTTTTCTTATGAAAATAATCTTAAGACCAATGAAACGGTTCATAAAGTTTATGAAATTATGTCTTACTATCTACGATACAAAATCTTACATCTTAAGACAAAGTTTCTTAAGATTTATGAAATGTTTCCATTAGTCTAATGAACTATAGTCATTAGGTTTAAGACATTTTGTCATTACTCTAATGAATTATAGTCATTAAATTTATGAAAAGTTGCAGTTAATAGAATGAAAACTTTTCATTCAGAATACGAATATTTAAGACATTTATTCGTAAATATTAGGAAATATTAATGAAAATTGTTCATAAAATATATGAAATTATTTGATAGTCTTTAAGAAGTCGTTCTTACATTTAAAGAAAGAAATTCTTAATTTTAATGATACTTTTTCTTTTATTTTATGAAAATTCTTCATTAATTATATATCGATGGTGTTGCGTAAAAAGGGCCAATCTGCATTTTTTACGGGAGTCACTCTGGTTTTGTTTAGCTTGTCACGACAAGTCAAAAGGACCAAACTGCATGGGCCTAACTGCAAAGAAACAGGTAGACAATTATATTGCTCGAAGAGTCCAACCATAACTTTCTATAGCCATAAATATTGTTGTTACCGTGTGATCCATGTAAATCTTAGAAACAATTGGAAACAGCAGATTGGCCCTTTTTACGCAACACCATCGATATATTAAAAATGCCTACCCAATGAAAATGTGCTAGATTTTTATCGTTTTTGTTTTTATTATTTTGCATTTGTTTCAGTATCTTATACATATGTAAATATTTATATATTTAGCCATATTACATTTTTAAAATTAAAAAATAGTTTTGAAATTCAATACAAGGTCTTCAAAAAGTTAAATATTTTTATAATTATAATAAAAAATGCATTAAATTTTGTTTCGTATACAATATAATGCCATTATAATTGAATTCAATTGCTTTGATGATTTTAAGTGATGGAAGAGTTTTTCAATTTTAACACCTCAATTCATTATTAAATTATATGATGTGTTCTAGTTGCTACGCATACCAGTTTGCGTATATTGTGGCCATTTGTGTAGCACCTCGGTCACACTATTGCATTCGTTAAAAATCTCATTAAGTCGGCATTGAGTACATGCACTCCATGTCACATCAAACATTTCAGGCGACAGACTATCATACTTAAGTGCTTGCACCATTAAATGTGAGTCTTGTTCTGAAATGAAAATACATAGAAATTTATTATTAAAATAAAAAAATAATAACAAAATATTTTAGCTGGTACTAATTTAGCTGCTTTACAGGGTGAAGGCATTTCAGTGTTCTCCTTTGTAATTAAAAAAACGCTTGTTAGACAAAAAACAATTCATGTTTCTTTAATTTTTACACTTTTTAAACACCTTTTCTATGATTGACTCTTTTAATTGTTTCTTTAATTTTTCACATATTTCTATACACTTTTTCTTCGATTGTCTCCTTTAATTTACTTTTTTCCCGCACGACAACGACAACGTCTTTCATTCACAACTTCTAAACTTACACTGATCTAGTTTTCTTTGATTCTTATTTTGCAACCGTTTGTTTTCATAGAGTAATCTCAGCCTAGAGAGAATATTTGGCTCATCTGACGTTTCCTTTCACACACTTCGTGATGCGGTTGGTGTGATAGAGAGATGTTTGACGAAAAGTGATATACACCAGGTGGAATTACAATAACTTCTTGCTTTAATTTTTCATGCCATTTTGGTGAAAAACTGTGAAATTTAAATGTGTTTTAAATTTTTTTTATTGACTGTTATTGTTAGCATACATTTGTGTTGTATTTAACACAGTAATTTTAACACACAAAACGAAATGCCGTTGTTGTTATTTTGTTCGTTGTTTTGAACCATTGCCTCTATCTGGTATTAGTAAAGCAATTATTTTGAACATCAAACGTAAATATCACACCAGGCCAAATGTCATAAATTTGGTAGGAGAACTAGTAGATCTACTATAAGTATTAATCTATGGGTAAAGCATATACGTATGCATATGTTTTAAAATTTATTATTAAACAAAATTATTCCAGACCGATGAACAGAAGTCCAAGCGATCAGCCTTTTTTGACAATTGCTGCATAGATACACTGAGCAACTTTATTTGGTGCCTCATGAAACGCTTCGGGCAAACTTAGGCTGAGCAAAAGTTATAGGTTTTCTTGTTTGCATGAATACCACTACTACTGATTTCAATTGATGTTTGAAATTTCAATTGAATTGTTTTAAATTACAATCGATGCCGTTTGACATTCAATTTTTGTTCTTTTAAATTTCAATTGACATGTTGAAAATTTTAATTAATGTGTTTTAAATAATATATGATGTGTTTCAAATTTCAATTGATGTCTAAAATTTCAATTTACATACATTATTTTGAAAATGGTGTTCAAATTGAAAATGGTGTTTAATTTTTCATGCCATTTTGGTGAAAAACTGTGAAATTTAAGTGTGTTTTAAACTCTTTTATTGACTGTTATTGTTACAATACATTTGTGTTGTATTTAACACAATAATTTTAACACACAAAACGAAATGCCGTTGTTGTTATTTTGTGCGTTGTTTTGAACCATTGCCTCTATCTGGTATTAGTAAAGCAATTCTTTTCAACATCAAACGTAAATATCACACCAGGCCAAATGTCATAAATTTGGTGGGAGAACTACTTCTCCAAATTACAATGGAACTGATGTACTCAGCAAAATTAGACATGTATTCATGTTTATAGGTTTGAATTGTCAAACAATATTTCAATAAAAATTAGCAAAATTTGCAAATACAAATATAATTCGCAATTTGTAGTCGTTTGCGATGTTTTGCCTTTTTGTCAAATTACTACGAAACGTCACCGACATGGCCGATGGCTGAACTAATAGAGGTTGACGAAGTAGGATTTGTTGTAATTGTGTGAACCAACAACAGGTATTTAGTTTTTGTTTTATGACTCTAACCGTCAAATTCAACACAGATCCATATGAACACACAGTAAACACAAAAAGTACAACAACAAAATACACTGAATTAAACAGATGGAGTCATAGGAAAGCAAAATCAGTTTCACTATTGCGCCAACCTTTACTAGTTCAGCCATGATCTGGCCGCATATGTCAAATCTCTTGCCGAAGTTACTGTCCATGGTACAATAATATCTTCGTAGTAATAGCAGCGCGTGTTGTTGTTGTTGTAGGCAGCAACAACAGGCATTTTGTTTTTGTTCTATTCGCTGCAGCTGTCAAACTCTACACAAACACATACCAACAACACAAGAATGCAAAAGAGTGCAAAAACAAAATACATGTGAGTGTGACAGCCGAAGCGAAGAACCTCATGAAAAAAATGAAAACAGCTGTTCTTACGACTTTACCATGAACATATTATTGTACCATGTTACTGTCATTGAAAAATCAGAGACAGTGGCGAGGCCATAGAGTCATAGATTAATACTTATAGTAGATCTACTAGTTCTCCCACCAAATTTATGACATTTGGCCTGGTGTGATATTTACGTTTGATGTTGAAAAGAATTGCTTTACTAATACCAGAAAGAGACAATGGTTCAAAACAACGAACAAAATAACAACAACGGCATTTCGTTTTGTGTGTTAAAATTATTGTGTTAAATACAACACAAATGTATTGTAACAATAACAGTCAATAAAAAAGTTTAAAACACATTTAAATTTCACAGTTTTTCACCAAAATGGCATGAAAAATTAAAGCAAGAAGTTATTGTAATTCCACCTGGTGTATATCACTTTTCGTCAAACATCTCTCTATCACACCGACCGCATCACGAAGTGTGTGAAAGGAAACGTCAGATGAGCCAAATATTCTCTCTAGGCTGAGATTCATAGTCTAATAATATAAGTCGACGCGTGGCGTGTTGTTGTAATATGAAACGATTTGACAGAATTTTGTTGTACTATTGTTATGACAATACACTCGATATGTCAAAATCATTTTATATACGAAGAAGAGGCAAAGGAAAAACGCCAAAGTAAATAATTACATGCATAGAATTACATGTATTAAAAAAAAAGTAATAGGCAAAATTATACAATTTACAATTATATTTATATTTCAATTTAATTTGCACAACACTTTTCAAACGTTTAATAACGAACAATAAGAATCAAAACAAATGATGAGACAAGTTTGATACTTCGAGTGTAGTACGTAAACAAAGAATGATAAAAAGAAGCAACCCAATAACAAAATGCCTGATCAGCTGGGCTTATGCTTCCACTTATATTATTACACTATGCTGAGATTACTCCATAGTCTAATAATATAAGTCGACGCGTGGCGTGTTGTTGTAATATGAAACGATTTTGACAGAATTTTGTTGTACTATTGTTATGACAATACACTCGATATGTCAAAATCATTTTATATACGAAGAAGAGGCAAAGGAAAAACGCCAAAGTAAATAATTACATGCATAGAATTACATGTATTAAAAAAAAAGTAATAGGCAAAATTATACAATTTACAATTATATTTATATTTCAATTTAATTTGCACAACACTTTTCAAACGTTTAATAACGAACAATAAGAATCAAAACAAATGATGAGACAAGTTTGACACTTCGAGTGTATTACGTAAACAAAGAATGATAAAAAGAAACAACCCAATAACAAAATGCCTGATCAGCTGGGCTTATGCTTCCACTTATATTATTACACTATGGATTACTCTATGATACAAACACTGAGCACAAACAACATGCCTGTTAGCATGGTACAATAATATGTTCATGGTAAAGTCGTAAGAACATCTGTTTTCATTTTTTTCATGAGGTTCTTCGGCTGTCACACTCACATGTATTTTGTTTTTGTACTCTTTAGCATTCTTGTGTTGTTGGTATGCCTTCGTGTAAAGTTTGACAACTGAAGCGAATAGAACAAAAACAAAATGCCTGTTGTTGCTGCCTACAACAGCAACAACGCGCGCTGCTATTACCATGTAGATATTATTGTACCATGCCTGTTGGTTTACCATCTACCATTATATTTGTACCATGGTTCAGCTTTATTTGCATTTATTTGGGAAAAATGTCCGATCAGTCGATAGTAGATTTCGTTCATATTAATAAAATGGATTTGAAACACTTCCGTAGAAAATCGCTGTATTTCAGTAGACCGCGTTTACTGCGCCTTTACGACATTCAAGATGAAAAAATATCTCCAGCCAAACGATTAAAGTACTTTAGGGAACCGACGTTATGGGAATATCCGATAGATCTAAATGAGGTGGTTTATACCATAGATTAATACTTATATTAGATCTACTAGTTCTCCTACCAAATTTATGACATTTGGCCTGGTGTGATATTTACGTTTGATGTTCAAAATAATTGCTTTACTAATACCAGATAGAGGCAATGGTTCAAAACAACGAACAAAATAACAACAACGGCATTTCGTTTTGTGTGTTAAAATTACTGTGTTAAATACAACACAAATGTATGCTAACAATAACAGTCAATAAAAAAAATTTAAAACACATTTAAATTTCACAGTTTTTCACCAAAATGGCATGAAAAATTAAAGCAAGAAGTTATTGTAATTCCACCTGGTGTATATCACTTTTCGTCAAACATCTCTCTATCACACCAACCGCATCACGAAGTGTGTGAAAGGAAACGTCAGATGAGCCAAATATTCCCTCTAGGATGAGATTACTCTATGGTTTATACATTTCGCCTTTCAAAACTTCCTAATGAAAATAAAGTTTTGGTGTGCCTGCATCACGAAATGACCGGATCTGGAGCTGATAAAGCGATCGGGAACAATGGCGTATGCAACGATAGAATAGAACGCACTAATGTTTACGCAGGTCGCGGCATACTGTCATATATAATGGGATTTTGTTATCGATACAGGCACAATCGTAACATCTTAATATCACGATATAGTGGCACGCTTTACTTATTCGAAATCGATGGCGAGTGGGAAGAAAATGAAAGGACGCCCGTGTATTCACATCATAAGCGATTATGTCAGTTATTTGTGGGTAAGTTGCATCTTGTGAGGTTGGATAAAGATGGTATCTTAATTACTGCTATTTATTTATAGACTATCCAGGTCGATTATGTCGTCAGTTATTTGTGGGTAAGTTGCATCTTGTGAGGTTGGATAAAGATGGTATCTTAATTACTGCTATTTATTTATAGACAATCCAGGTAGATTGCCCAAACTTGATAAGCCGTCTGATATACAATATATATTGCATCGCAGCGATTTGGGAAAGTTTGACTTCACCTACGCGGGCGAAGTGAATGGAATCATATCGGATTCCGAATTCGATCAAATGTACGGCATTAAATGCTTTATGGTTTGAATACTACATCTTTTTTGTTTATGTATGTATGTATATTTCTGAATAAGGAACTAAAAGTGAGGGATATATTAAACGCGGTTGCCGGTAGTACAATGGTTAACGTGTGCCGCTCTTGTAGTACGTACGACCGCATTTCGTTTCTTTCGGAAACCATTCGAAGTCGCTGTAAGCCAGATTCCAATCAGTGTATCTAAAAATACGAAGCGCGCAGATCACTGGTTGTGAGCCTAATAAAATCTGGCCAGATCTATATCAGACCATCAAAAAGTGCAACACGACCCAATATAAAGACAATGTTGTGCTGTTTGGTGAAATTTTTATAATATGTAAAGCTCCATATTTTCAGCCTAATATTTGTTCTTAGGGGATCATTAGAAATGTACTGATAGTTAATTGTACATTTTACAACTCAATAACCCATTAAGGGGGCTCTTATCCAGTATAGGTCGGTATCTCGGATCGGCTCCAAAGTACCATCACTGGGTAGAACTTGTCATCCAGAAAAAAAGGTGAAATTTTGTTTTTGGGTGCTGACCCATATTTCCCGGATTACGGGACCCTAAGATTCAACATATAAACCCCCCCATATATTCCACATATATTGACGCACAGAGACAATATGGGTATCATTGGAAAGCTTATCAAGATATGTATCTTCAAAGATATCAAGATATCTTTTGGAATTTGCTAACCCATTGCGAGCCTATATCGAATATTCGACTTTTATAGCCCCACTGTTTGAGGAAAACGCCTATTATCTCAGAATAGTACGTTAACAACATCCATATTTTCACACGCTATTATATAGTTGAGACAGTGGGCTAAAGAATTAGATATCACAAAAGCATCATGTAATTAATGCAATTTTGGTAAAATGTTGCCATATTGACTGCAAAACAACTTGCACAAATTTGAAAAAAACTATATTTTTTAAAAGTAACCATCCGATATCTCGATAACTAAGGCAGTTATCGAGAAATTGTGTTTAATTTTTTCGTTTCTTATTCTTATTCTCTATTAAAACCCATCTTTTTTTTCTGCTAATTTACAAAAAAACTATTATTTTTTCAAAATTAACCATCCGATATCTCGATAACTAAGGCAGTTATCGAAAAAATTTGTTTAATTTGTTTCCTTATTTCCAACTTTTTTACATAAAAAAAGTGGTCTGATCGCTCCCATAAGACGGCACTCGCAATACTACCACCTATGTCCGAACTTTGAGGCCCACATATATGGAAATAGGGAGTTAGTTAGCACCGATCTTTTTATTTTACATTTTCATCTTAAAAATCCGTGTATTACCCCCTACAAAAAAAAAAAAAATTGGACGTTCCGCACTAAACTGAATATGTTCTCAATATTCTCCATGTGACTCAGGATGTATGCTTGAGTCGGGCAACTAACTACACAGTCTTACATAAGTGTACATACGGCACCCAAATTGCCATATTTTGGACAAAAATAAAAAAAAAATCCTTGAATTATTAATTTATTTTGCATTATTGTGTTAAGTGGGAAATATAAAATTACAATTTTTCATCCAAAATATTCGCTAAATAATTTAAGCTGCATCACATTCTCATTTTCACGAAATTATAAAAGCACGCATACGATATTACAAAATGACAGAAATCCCTCATAGGTGCCTATGTACATAGTCAACCATGGGCTTCCACAACTGCTGACGAACGTGGTGACCTGTATAAAACAAATATTTTCCTTATTGCTGGTAGAATGGCGTTTTTTCGTATTTAAAAACCATGTCGCATTAAGCTTCGTTTTCATTATGTCAAATTCAATGGCAAACAGAAATGGCACATTTGACGACATTTGCATTTGGTGTCAAACGCGTTTTCACTACGTCATAACTGACACAAAACCCAAATGGCAACATTTGACATCCACATTTGTTGTCAGTCATTTGCCACACCGTTTTTATTATGCTAGCTAAACACATCTGTCGTCATATGATTTTTGCGAGAAGAAGAAATTAATTGAAATTTTTGTGTCAAAAGCGACGTGGTAGCAAAATTTTCAATTTTTTTTTAAACAACAAAATGTCCACGAATAAGCAAGTTGCCGTCGCAGCGGCATTAGTACTAGTGACTACTTTAAAGACATGGCGCACCCTCTTTGTCGAACTGGCGACGTCTTCCACATTTATGATTAGCACATCGTCCATGTCTATTCTATAATTAAATAATTTTACTTTTAGCGCGTTTTTCCAGAAGTCCGTCCTTAGCGCGATTTCCTCCTTTGCTCGTTTTCCTCCTTCGCTTGTTGAAAATACCAGCAAAATAAGCTCTTTGCATGGCAAATGTGTTTGCATTTGCCAACATGTTGGCAAATGGATTCTCGTTGTCAAATGATGCCATATCGGTCAATTGTCATAAATTTACCCGTTTTCGCTTGACTGCCATTTCGTTTGACAAAGCATAGTCATATATGACGTCAAAGGTAAATGTCACCATATGACTACCCGTTTTCACCTAACTGACTACGTTAGCCATTGAATTTGACATAATGAAAACGAAGCATTACGTATCCTCACTGTCAATTGCATGTGATCTCATAAATGCTCAATGAAAATTAGGCCGGGCTAGTGAGGTAAATGCATTATCCTTGTTTTTACATTTTAGAGCAACAACTCTCTTATCAGTAGGCTGTTATAATTGGGATTATTCAGAATTATTACGAATGTCGTTCTCGTATTTCGACTACGACAGTTTTGTAAAAGATTAAAGACAAAGTTGTGTTATCTTTAATCTTTTACAAAACTTTCGTAGTCGAAATACGAGAACGACATTCGTAACAAGGCTGATTATCATGCAAAAATATGGAATTTCATGTGAGTCCAAGTTTTTTGAAGTTGGAAAGAACTATTCCAAATTTCCATGTTGACACTTTAAATTGCTAATTTAATTTAAGCCATATATATAAACAGATCAAAACGTAGCGCTGCTATACGTTACGCTAGTGCTTACATTCGAAGTGCAGGATTGCGACTTTCAAGACTAATGCATCCATCTGCCCAAAATTTCATAATGTATGTGATGGAATGAATATACATACATCATCGGTAAAGTAACGGGTTTCCAGAATATAGGATAATTTATATTGACATTTTGGTTCTTTTTTGTGGTACATTCTAGTCGTCTGGTAACATTGATGTTCTGCAGTAAAGATATCTTTCTTGCTGTATATTAATATAACATTTTGTTTATATATCGGCGAACTGTATAGCGTGAAACCTTTTGGGTGATGTGACAATAGCTTTTGATAAATGTGCACCCATGATTTGTTGAGGGTTTAATTTCGTCATTTGCATACTATGGTCAAGTTATTGTGAGTCCTGGGTTCAATTCTTTATTTAAAAATTTTCAAGATTGCACTGTTTGATCTTTTCAATATAATGTTTCACTTTTTTTTTTTAATTTCCATTGTGTCTTATGGGTCGATTATCGATAGCAACCGAACCTCAGTTGCGTTGTCAACTGACAACGCCACTGGAATAAAAATTAGTAATATGTATTGCAACTTTGGTCAGTTGCCGTAGGTAACAGTGTTTCCCATCGATAACAGAGTTTTGACTCTTCGCCAACTGTAAATAATGTAAACAAACAATAAATCTAAAGTGTGTGAGAAATAAAAGTGTCTTTAGGAAGAAAAGAAAAAAACTTTTTAATAATAATGGTTAGTGGTGGAATTATTTTTTGACGAGAAAGACAAATTACAAAATGTGGCATCTATTAGAAGACACTTAAGAGACAACTCTAATCCTTTAGAATTGCCGGCTACACTGAGTGAATGTTATTGCTGAGAATAATTGTTAATAAACAATTCCGTTTTAGGTTCAAGGCATATTTTCGCCTTCCAAAAGGAGGAATAGTTTAGTGCATATTTTGGACTTACTTCAAACGAAGTCGTCGGGCGACAGCAATACCTCCGCTCTTAAAAGTTTGTGCAACTTTAAGGTTTTTTGGGGATTGAAGTTTCCAAAAGTCCCATGACAACGACTTCAACCTTGGCATGGCTCAACCTACGTTGTCGGTTGTTTTGAACGAAGTTGTGCATCTAATTGAAAAAAAAAACAGTTGTAAGATGTGGAGCATTTCAAAAATGACGGAGGAAGGAGAGATCCAAAATAAAAACCGGTTTTACGAAGTTTCCAGGTGTTGTCGGAAGTATAGAACTTGCACAGCAATTCTAAACTCTATATGACAGACTTGTACATATACCTACATAATAAATTCTAGACATAGTATTTGGCTACAGTAACTGAAAGCTGTCGTTTTGTATTTTATGCTAGAATATGTACACACACATGTACATATGAAAGAAATTCTTTGTGAAGGTTTGAACATGCCCCATAGGTCTGTCCGACAACAAAAATATTTTTTTCGGGTACTTATATTTTTCTTTAAGTTGGTTGTTTCATAAATTTTGAGCTACCCGAGCTCCGACAATTTTGCCGCTACTACTAGGATCTATTTTATATGAATAATATTGTATTTATTATGCACACATTTTTACAAACATTACAATTTAACAACAAAAAATTATTGTTCACCTGAACGTTTTCTTTTGTTTTAAAAACTAGACAGCAACCAAAAATTCGTGGTTGCCAATATAACCTCTATCAAGCAACTGAAGTTGCTAGGTGTTAGTTGCCATATGTAATACCTTTTCGGCAACTGGCAACGCAACTGAGGTTCGGTTGCTATCGATAATCGACCCATTATTCTTTGAACAATTTTGTTAGTTGGTTTTGGCCATCCTGACCTATTTCGACATATTGATTTTAATGTGGTCACCTTAACTCGTAATTTAAAGTCTATTGGCAAATGATAACAAATTACAATATTCATAAGTATAATAATGAGCTTATGGACTCCTCAATAATTTTACCAACTACTCAACATGATTTTAAGGTGTTTTCCTTTTTTACATCTGATGTTAAATATCATTAATAATAATTTAAATTATGATTTTATTAAAGTATACCAAGTTGAAATCAAATAAACGCCTCTCGAATCAACTGCAAGAAGAATAAAATAAATGTATTAAATTAGTATTAAAGATGAATAAGTGTTAAAATCTATTCATAAAGACAGTGGCTGCATATGTCGAAAAAGTCGGCTTCGATATACGGCATATGCAACATTTAAACGTTTTAATATGTGTGTGAAGTAATCCATAGTATTTCATCCATAGAGTAATCTCAGACTAGAGAGAATATTTGGCTCATCTGACGTTTCCTTTCACACTCTTCGTAATGCGGTCGGTGTGATAGAGAGATGTTTGACGAAAGTGATATACACCAGGTGGAATTACAATAACTTCTTGCTTTAATTTTTCATGCCATTTTTGTGGAAAACTGTGAAATTTAAATGTGTTTTAAACTTTTTTATTGACTGTTATTGTTAGCATACATTTGTATTGTATTTAACACAATAATTTTAACACACAAAACGAAATGCCGTTGTTGTTATTTTGTTCGTTGTTGTGAACCATTACCTCTATCTGGTATTAGTAAAGCAATTCTTTTCAACATCAAACGTAAATATCACACCAGGCCAAATGTCATAAATTTGGTGGGAGAACTAGTAGATCTACTATAAGTATTAATCTATGATTTCATCCATAGAATAATACATACATAGATAAACTTATTCTCTCATCTGACGTTTCATTTCATAAGTGTGACTCGTTGCTCTGGGATGTTCTTTATTGATCTTGTTTTACAATCTTAGCTTAGTTACATAGTAGTTATAGTTTGATGGTAATATTTAATGATAGGGTGGCTCATAATTGTTATACAGTAATCCCTACATCTCCCCTTTTAATTCATAGTACATAGAATTGTAAAGCAAGTTAAAACCATAGAGTAATCTCAGCCTAGAGAGAATATTTGGCTCATCTGACGTTTCCTTTCACACACTTCGTGATGCGGTCGGTGTGATAGAGAGATGTTTGACGAAAAGTGATATACACCAGGTGGAATTACAATAACTTCTTGCTTTAATTTTTCATGCCATTTTGGTGAAAAACTGTGAAATTTAAATGTGTTTTAAACTTTTTTATTGACTGTTATTGTTAGCATACATTTGTGTTGTATTTAACACAATAATTTTAACACACAAAACGAAATGCCGTTGTTGTTATTTTGTTCGTTGTTTTGAACCATTGCCTCTATCTGGTATTAGTAAAGCAATTATTTTGAACATCAAACGTAAATATCACACCAGGCCAAATGTCATAAATTTGGTAGGAGAACTAGTAGATCTACTATAAGTATTAATCTATGGTTAAAACTAGTGTTTAATGCAATTATCTCCAGTTGAAAAATATATCTATTTTATAAGCATTTTTCAATAATTTTAATTATTATTTACTTGTAACTGAATTACAATTATTTCAATTTTTGAAATTTATAATCTTGATGGTATATAATTTATTCCATCCCTGTTTTGTAAAAGATTATCCACTATTTTTTATACTCTTTTAATTTCTGGCTTTTTTCACCTTTTCTGCTCTGCCCTTATTATTGTTTCTTGTAACAAAAGAAGAAAACCGAACCTTCCTGGCTTATAGTTTTGTAACTTTTCGCCATGCTCTCAAGGCAGCAGCTAAAGGAAAGTAAAGCCCTCTTCGTATACCCTGAATTTAAGTGAATTTGTTTAATCATTTATCCCAAATGGAAAAGAATCTACCTCTGATTCAAATTCTTAGAGCGCATTTCCTGTAATTTGTGGAATTACTGCCTACTAATTGGTACTTTTACGCGTTATGATCAAAAGTGTTGCAAATCTCGCAACTTCTTAGAAAAGTTATAAATCCTCATAACTTTAAACAACTAGTATTTTACAAAAATTCAATATTTTAATATTATTATTGACATGTTAAAGTTTAGTGACAATTCAGTTTATAATGAAATAATAACAAATACTTATACCTATAAAATATGGAATTTAGATTCGAGATCTTAGATAGTAAGAGTTTCTGCGATACTTTTTCCCATTGTTTTCTATTATATATGATCTTGGAGTTTCATGTTTCGCCAAGATTACAGCAGGCAACCAACGTTTGTCCTCTTTGACCCACACCTTTTCCCCCTTTATAAAGTCATTTTTTATTTTACTATTTTTATCGTGGTATTTCTTGTTCATATTGTTGTTTTTAGCTAATATGGGAATAATTTTCTCACATGTTTCAGCAGTTTTATAAAATTTATATTTTCCAGGAACTAAGGTTCTTGTTTGTCTTCGCATTAACAATACCGTTGGGGAAAATTCTGAATTTTTAATTGGCGTATTCCTGTACTCTAATAACGCTTGCCATATGTTGGAATTATCTTCTTTACATTTAAGAATCAACTTTTTAGCAATTTGCACCATTCTCTGCAAATCCATTAGATTTCGGATACCGTGGAATAACCGTTGTTATCTTAATATCTAATAAGTTTGCCCAAGTTTTGAATTCAAATGATTCGAATGGAACATTATCCGCAATTATTTCCCGTGGGTATCCATAAATTGAAAAGGATATTAAAATTTTTTGAATTAATGCAAATGCGGGTTTCTTTGCAAGAGGAATAATATCCAAATATTTCGCAAAATAGTCGCCTATAACCAAATACTCTTTTCCTAAGACATCCATTACATCCATTGCAATTTTTTCATAAGGACCGCTTGGTATGTCGTGATTTAGTAAGGGTTCTTTTATGTTTGCCGAACGAAACTTTTGGCATACATTACACTTTACTATTATGGATTCTATATCCTGATTCATATTAGGCCAATAAAGAAGTAGTCGTGCTCTTAATTTTGTCTTTTCTACTCCCAAGTGAGATCTATGTAATTGATCCAAAATCATATTTTGTAAATTGTTGGCAACATAAAGTCTATCATCGAAAAACAATAACCCATCTTCCAAAAATATATTATTTCTTATTTTCCATAAACATTTCATGTCATTTGGTAACTTATTTTTATCTACTGGCCATCCATTTAAACAATATTTTACTATTTCATTTAAAGTATTGTCTTTTTTGGTAGATTCTTGAAATAATACTTTTCTATTATCACTAACATTTATAGTATGTATCATTTCATCTAACCCTTTTATTTCTTCTCCTTCTTCAATTTCTTTTGAAAAGCTTCTCGATAGTCAATCTGCTAAATATAAAAATTTCCCTGGTAAATATGTAAATTACAGTTTATACTTTTCCAATTTCAATTTCATTCGCTGAAGTTTTGCTGACGGTATTTTATTATAATCTTTTTTCATTATTCCCAGCAATGGTTTGTGATCAGCAATAATTTCAACACTTCTTCCATAAATATACATAAGTTTATGTGAAATTTTTTGCGGCCAAATACTACCGCTAGCATTTCCTTCTCTATCTGTGCATATCTAATTTCAGCATCACTCAAACTCCTAGAAGCAAAACATACCGGTCTACCATCTTGCAGTAAGGTACAACCTAATCCATTCATAGAAGCATCAGTTTGCAACGTTATCTTCTGATTTCTATTAAAAGGTTTCAACAGAGGGGCTTCCTTTATCAAATTTTTAATATTATTCAAACACCTATCATGTAGTGGTAACCAATTGAAAATAACCGAGTTTTTCATTAAATCACGTAGAGGGCTACTTACATTAGCAAGATTTGGAATAAATTCTCTCATATAATATATAAATCCCATAAGTCTTTGTAAATCTTTTTTACATGTTGGTGCTCCCAAATTCTCAATCCCTTTCAATCTGTTTTTATCACAACCAATTCCATTTTCCGAAATCACATGACCTAAAAATACAACCTTTCTCTGTCTAAATTGGATTTTGCTCCAATTAAATTTCACATTTCTTTCAACAGCTCGTTTCATTACCATTTCAACAGTCTTATCATGTTCCTCTTCATTGTCAGCCGATATTAAAATATCATCTATATAGATAGTCCCATTCGCAATATCGCCAAAATTTTCCTCATTTAGCTTTTGAAAAGCTTCTGGTGCTATTTTTAAGCCAAACGGTAATCTTTGAAACCTGTAGCACCCAAAAGGTGTACTAAATGTGAACAATTCTTCACTCTTTTCATCTAGGGCAACTTGCCAAAATCCTTCTTTTGAATCAAAAACAGAAAGAATCTTCTTATAGCCAGTTATCCCTAATAGCCATATTTAGTTCCTTGGGGTTTATACAAATTCTCAATGATTTATTTGGCTTTTCAACGATTACAATATTCGACACCCAAAAACTGGGTTTGTTGACTTTCTCAATAATACCCCTTTCGCACAGATTCGCCAATTCGTTTTGCAATTTGTCTCTAAGTGGCAATGGTATTCTATTTGGTGGTTTTGAACAAGGTGTAACCTTTTCCTTTAGTTGGATAGAAAAATTATTCTTAAAACAACCTAAGCCTGAAAAAACGCTTTTATATTTAGTTATTAAATTCTCTTTCGAAATAGTGTTTATTCTCTTAACCAGACCCAATTCAACACAAGATTCAAGCCCCAAAATTGGTACAGAATTGAAACTTTCAACAACAAAGAATTTCAATAATTTACTTTGGTTACGAATATTACACAGAAGTTCAACAATGCCAAGACTTGTTATCTCAGTACCGTTATACGCAATTAATCTTTCTGAAGTTTCCACAATATTGTTTTTTATATTCTTCAAGTATTTAGCGGGAAGAATATTCGCCACTCTAAACCTTCCCATGTCAGTAAGACATACACTTAAGCCGCTAAGTTCGACCTGTTGTGCGCTCTAAGTTTATCCTACTACTTCACTATATCCCTTATAGGAATTCGGTGCTATTCACGAAATTCCTTAGTTTGTTCCAGTCCATACCCACAAGTTTGGTCATGTCCGGTATCGTACTATCCGAAATATATCTGGATCTAGCTTGCGTGAATGCCGGGCAGTGGCATAAGAAGTGCTCCAACGTCTCATCATCCTCCATGCATGCCCTGCACTCACTATTCGCCACTAGTCCAATACGGTACAGGTGGGCCCGTAATCCCGAATGCCCCGTTAAGACTCGCATCATTTTGCTCATTTCGGATTTTGCCAGTTTCAGCAAACCTTTTGTTCTCAATCCATCTGGGTCTCCCCCTAGGATCTTTGTCATCCTGCCTACTGATTCTCGGTTCCACTGGGCTATATGTGCCGACTCCGCCCATGTACTTAACTCAGCCTTCGTCACCCCAAAGGGTTTCGCTCCATCTAGGCTCACCGTTTGGAGTTCCCTGGCTTTCTTTGCCAGGAGGTTCGCTCTCTCGTTGCCGAATACTCCGCTGTGCCTCGGCACCCAGATGATGTTGAGTCTGCCATGCATAGAGTAATCGTTTATCACCTTCTTACAGTCAAGGACCGTTCTAGATTTGACAATTTCCGATGATATTGCCTTTATTGCCATTTAGCTATCTGTGAATATATTTGCCTCGGCTGGGATTGTATTATCGCCGAGCCATTTGATACACTCCGTAATCGCCCGAACTTCCGCCTGAAAGTTCGTATTATGATCCGGGAGGGGTAGATGGGATTCGGTTGCTGGATTCCTAGACCCGCTTTTTCTCCTAGCTTTGAGCCATCCGTGTAGCAGCAAGTCCCATTTGGCATTGGTGCCAGGGTCCCATTCTGCAAGGCGTCTCTAGTTGGCGTTAAGGTCACGCATTTCGCCTTAACCCTTATCTCGGGTATTCGGTCAGATTCACTCGTATCTTGCGTTTACCCGACTAAGGCCCCTGTTATCCGACGTAAGATCCCTGTAGATCCATTCACCTGTAGCTTGTAGGCGTTTTGCCGCAAGGGCAGCCTCGTATTTGATTCTAATCTCGATTGGCTGGATACATAAAATAGTCTCCATGGCTCTTGTCGAGGTTGTCCTTATTGTACCGCTGATACCAATGCAGCACATTCTCTGAACCCTCTGCAGTATTGCGATGTTACATTTCCTCTCAACTGCCGTCCACCATACTACAGAAGCATATGTTAGTACGGGCCTGATTACGCTTCTGTAGAGCCAGTGTGTTATAGTCGGTTTGAGGCCCCATTTGGATCCTATAGCCCTTCTGCATAGCGATCAGCATATGTAGGCCTTATTAGCCCTTTCCTGTATGTGGTGCTTCCAATTCAGTTTCCGATCTAAGATTACTCCTAAGTATTTAACCTTATCGGATATTTTAATCGTCTTTCCTAAGAATCGTGGCTCTTCAAATTCTGAGATTTTCGTCTTCCTTGTGAATAGACATATTTCCGTTTTGTCCGGTTTACATTTAAGCCCCTTGACCCCTCTCGGCCTCTCTGCATAATTGGTTAGGGTTCTTTCCCTTAAGAAGTATTATAACGTCATCAGCGTAGCAGATTGGTTTAAGTCCTTCATCGGTAAGTTTCCTTAGGAGATTGTGTATTGTGAGGACCCATAAGAGTGGTTATATAATCCCTCCATGTGGAGTTCCACGTTGTACTCGGTCTCTAATATTTACATCATGGGAACCACAGTTTATCCATCTATTCCTTAGCATATGGTTGATCCAGTCTTTTAATGCCCGGTCCACCATAAACTGGTCTAAGGATTGGATAAGTGTTTCGGTCCGGACATTATTGAAAGCTCTCTCAATATCTATGCATACAACGAGTGTATATAGTTTGTCATTGAGAGATTACTCTATGTAGTATGTTACCTCATGAAGTGCGGTATCCACTGATCTGCCTTTGACATAGGCGTGTTGTCTAAACTTCAGCATATCGCTCGGTATTCCACTTTTTTTACCATGTCGTCCACTCTTCTCTTCAGGGTTTTGAGTAGAAACGAGGTGAGGCAATTGGTCTATAAGCCTTTGCTGTTGCATAGCTTGCTTTTCCAGGTTTGGGTATGAATACTACCCTGGCCTCCTGCCAGTTTCTCGGTGTGTAGGCGTATTTTAAGCATGCGGTAAAAATTCCTGCCAGATGGGTTGTTATTTGGTCAACCCCATGTTGTAGGATAGCCGGGAAAATACCATCCGGTCCCGCCGCTTTATATGGGGAGAAGCTATTTATAGCTTTTTCGACCATTTGGTCCGTAATGATTGGCGACTGATGTACTACATTCTCATCTTGTGACCATTCCCCTGTGGGTTCCGTTGTATCCATTCTCTTTCCCGTGTCATCTACTAGCGTTTCCGCCTGTACGGTTCCGTTGTATCCATTCTCTTTCCCGCGCCATCTACTAGCGTTTCCGCCTGTACGGGGTCTTAGAGAGGAATTTTTTCATCTTCGACATGTCGTTGACGTTATCCACCTGTTCACTGAAGTCTCCAGGAGTAGCGTCTCACTTTTCTCAATATTGCGTTGTATTCACTGAGACTCCTCTTGTAGTCCTCCCAGTATACTGGTGATTTCTTACGCGTGGCCCTGTTGTAAAGTCTACGCACGTTCTTCCCTAGATTTCGTATTTCCCCTGAAATCCAGGGTTTTTCTTGGGCCGATTTCCTTTCCCGAAGTGGGCAGCTGTCCTCGAAAGACTTTACTAGTGCTTGCGTTGTCTTTGTCACTATGTCGTCTAGTTCGTCCTTGCTAGAGTATTCGAGCTGAGGGTGATCTAGTCCATTCCTAAGAAGGCTTCCGAACTTTGTCCAGTCTGTCTTGGTCCTATTTCGGAAACATATCGGTTTCGGTGGTGGCCGTGTTATCCTGAATCTAATGTATCTGTGATCCGAGAATGAGTGCTCATTTGAAACCCTCCATTCTTGAATCTCATCTATAAGGTGTTCAGAACAGATTGTGATATCTAACACCTCCTCCCTAATCTTGTTGACAAAAGTGGATTTGTTCCCAATATTCAGTGTGAAAAGGTCGTTAGTATTCAAATATTCTACTAGTGTATGACCCCTACGGTTACAGTTAGTACTACAAGACGACGTGTGGTGAGAGTTAGAGTCACTACCTATTAATATTTCGTTACCTGTCTGTTTGGCCCTCTCTACCAGTCGCTGTAATTCCGACGAAGGTGGTGGTGTCGGCGAATCATATGGCAAGTATACTGATGCCAGGTATATATTCCCATCTCCCTGTTTCAGTACTGTTGCATCCGATGTTGACAACTCTGGGGAGAAGAGAAAACAAAGGTTTTTATGGCATAAGATACATGTTCTCGGACGGGAACCCGTCTTCGTATAGAATAGTGGGTAATTAATATGATTTAATCCAATAACTTTGTCTTTAGTGGTCCAAGGTTCTTGTATTAAAGCAATGGGTATTTTACTTACTTACTTACTTATCCGGTCTCGGACAACCCCGGGGGTCAGGGACCTTACAAAACGAAGATAACATATTTCGCCAACCAGTTCGATCTTTCGCTTTATCTTTCCAGTTGGCAATACCAAGTGTACGCAGGGATTCGTCAACCTGATCCCTCCAGCGGAGTCTTGGTCTTCCTATTTTTCGTCTTCCTTCGAGTTCGGTTTCGAAAACCCTTCGCGCTGGTTCATCTTCATCCATTCTACTGACATGGCCTAGCCAGCGCAATCGCGTTATCTTGATCCGCTTAACTATGTCAATGTCAGGATAAAGCTCATACAGCTCATGATTCATGCGTCGCCGATACTCGCCGTTGTGCACTATAGGGCCATACATTTTTCGGAGTATTTTTCTCTCGAAGACTCCTACAGATGTTTCGTCTGCTTGCGATTGGACCCAGGATTCTGCGCCATAAAGCAAGACAGGTTGAATAAGAGTCTGGTACAGCTGGACTTTTGTTACTCGAGAGAGGGCTTTATCTCTAAAGTGCTTGCTTAGCCCAAAATAACATCTATTCGCAAGCACAATTCTCCGCTTGATCTCAAGGCTGACGTTGTTGTTTTTGTTCACGGCAGATCCGAGGTATATAAATTCGTCCACTACCTCGAAGTTATAACGGTTATCAACGTTCACGCTTTGGTCTAATCGCGTGGAGGCCCTGTTCGTTGAAACCATTAATTTTGTCTTGTCCTCATTTACCGTCAGACCCACTTTTGCTGACTCCTTCTCAATTCTCGAAAAAAACGCAGTAACTTGTCTAATTGTGCGCCCAATGATATCTATATCATCAGTATACGCGAGCAGCATGTGACTTTTGCTGCTGATGGTTTTATTCATGTTGACTGCAGCTTTTCTCATAATGATCTCCATTAAGATGTTAAAGAGATCGCACGATAGGGTGTCGCCTTGCCTGAGGCCTCGCTTAGTTTCGAAAGGTTCGGTAAGATTCTTACCAACTTTCACTGCGGATTTGGTGTTCGTCAAGGTCATCCTGCAAAGGCGTATGAGTTTTGCAGGAATACCAAGCTCAGACATTGCTTCATAGAGTTTCTCCCGTAGCGGACTATCGAAGGCTGCTTTATAATCGATAAATAGATGATAGGAGTCGATTTGTTTTTCGTGTCTTCTCCAGGATTTTGCGTAGCGTGAAAATCTGGTCAGTTGTCGATTTTCCAGGCCTAAAGCCACACTGGTATGGTCCAATCAGGTCAGCGATAATTGGTTTTAGTCTTTCGCACATTATACTTGATAGAACCTTATATGCTATGGATAAAAGGCTTATTCCACGGTAGTTGGCACAGATACTCGGGTCACCTTTTTTAAATATGGGACATAGTACACTGAGACTCCAATCGCCGGGCATGCATTCATCTAACCAAATTTTGCTAATGAGCTGATGCATGCACCTTATCAGCTCATCGCCGCCAGCCTTAACAGCTCCGCCGGTAATCCATCGGCTCCTGCGGCTTTGTTGTTCTTAAACCGAGCAATAGCTGTTCTGACCTCGTCTTGGTTAGGAGGGGGGCAATCGACGTCGTCGTCCATATTGTGATCGATTGTCCCATCGTCATCGGATATCTCAGGTACTAGTAGCGCGGAGAAATGCTCTCTCCATATTCCCAAAATGCTCTGCACATCTGCGATGAGATTTCCGTCCTTGTCTTTACAGAAGGGGGCCCTGAACCATGTCCATTAGTTCCGTTTTTAACTTTTTGGTAGAATTTTCGGGCTTCGTTCTTCCTTCTGTATGTCTCAATTTTCTCACTCTCGCGCTTTCTCCACTGCCGTTTCTTACGCCTAAAGAGACGGTTTACCTCCTTTCTCTTCTCCCTATACCGCTCAGTTGCAGCTCGCGTTGCAATTGACTGAAGCATTACCATACGTGCAGCGTCGTACCACGGTTTATTGCGAAGCGGTTTTTCGAAACCAAGTACGGGTGTTGCAGCAGTTTTTATAGAGTCGGAAATGGGTTTCCACTGCGCATCAGGATCGTCATCGGGAGGGGGTGGGTTCTGTGCCGAAAGTTGCGAGAGCTTCCTTGAGTAGGCTGTGGCTACCTCTGGTAATTGCAGCTTTCCGATGTCCAGCTTCCTCTGCGTCTGGTTTCGTACGATTTTCGCTCTACTTAATCTTGTGCGAACCTTTGCTGCTACCAGGTAGTGATCAGAATCGATGTTAGCTCCTCTGATCACTCGTACGTCCATTACACTGGATGAGTGCCTTCCATCAATTACCACGTGATCAATTTGGTTCTTAGTTCTTTGATCAGGGGATACCCAAGTAGCCTTCTGAATGTCTTTATGCTGAAATCTTGTACCACTAATGATTAAACACATTCTCCCTTCCTACCTTGGCATTAAAATCTCCCAGTACAATCTTAATGTCATGGCCAGGGCAGCGGTCATACGTTTCCTCTAGGAGCTCATAGAATATGTCTGGCGTCATCATCTTTCTCTCCTGTCGGGGCATGCACACAAATTAGAGAAATATAAAAATATTTCGCTTTTATGCGGATTGTGGCTATTCGTTCACTCACAGGATTGAACCTAGAGACTAGATGTCGCAGTCTTTTGCCAACTACAAATCCGCAACCAAATTCATGTTTTTTTTCATGGCAACTGTAGTATATATCGCAGTTTCTTTTTCTTGTGCAGCCATGTCCTGTCCATCGCATTTCCTGGATAGCGGTAATGTCAGCCTTATAACTTTCGAGGACATCTGCCAGTTGGATACTTGCACCGGATCTATATAGAGTTCTTGCATTCCAAGTGCATATCCGTAAATCGTGGTCCTTATAACGTTTGCGGGGGTCGTTAACAAATAGGGGTTGTTTATGTTTTCTGTTTCGTTTTTGTATTTTCACTGCCATTATGAACGGTAGCGGGAGGCAGACCCAGTCCACCGGGTTTTTGCATTTTACCTACTGCCAGGATATTTGATTGCAGCCGCCCATTATGGATCAGACGCTGACCAGGATGCGATATGTTGAACCTGGATTTTCTTCTTTTAGTTTCTATCCGCCGTTGGCCCGTATGTTAGGCTCATCCGCCTTCTAAGGACAAAAGAATATGCCCGATTGTTTGATGAGCTTCAGTGACATCAGTCACCTACTAAACCTGATTTGATGCTCATTTCGCCTTCTCACTCTAGCTAGCTAACGGAGGTTTCCGAAAAGCCATTGCCCAGGACATACTACGTGGAAGTAGTGAGCTGCTTGGACTGCCCAATGAAGTAATCATTTCTGGCCACTCCCAAGTGAATGGCAATCAGAAACTTTCCACCTCCACGGACAGTCCCATGTCCTTTATTAATTTTATCCAACAGAGCGTGGGTTGCCGTCTCGCTCCGGTGGAGGTTAATCTGGATGACCTCTAACATTGTTCCTCCAGTAACCGGTCTTCTTGGGAGTTGGTGATGCATTCGGTGACTTCCTCCTTGTTTTGCGGTGTCTGCTCCGCCGAGACTCCACTCGCTTCATCGTGCTTCGCATTCTCCGGCTGTGTTTCTCCGGTCGTCCTGCCGATTGGCACTTTGCCAACTTTGATGTTCTCGGCTGATTTGGCTGATGTGCTCGCCTTTCTGGTAATCGCATCGACTTTGCTCCTATTGTCCTTGGAGCTCTGTTGAATACTCTGGGTAATATGGGGTTTAGGCGTCTCCGAGTTACCAGATGACGGGGAACACTTTTTCCTCTTTGCCATTATTTTGACAGTGTTCTGTTCTTCAGGTGATCGGTTTCTCTTCTCAGCCTCTGTTGAGGTCGAGGGAGGCACCGACAGGTCCTTAGGAAAGTCCTGTATTTCGGCTTGTTTGGCTGAGCGGTTCCTCTTTGCAATCTTTCTGCGTTGAGCCCCCGAGAGTCGTTTCTTTTGTGTTGATAGCTTCGCTATGCTCTCGCTTACTTAATCGACCATTCTATTTACCTCGTCATTTTTTTGGAGTTGCTAAAATGGTAATGTTATTTTCATTTTTATCGCTTTGGGAATCAGAGTTGGAGTCACCACCTGTTATTGAAGGCTGAGGGCTTATGCAGCCCCGTTTGGTTTCGTCCGCGTCGTCATCCTTGTTTTGGTTGCCATTGGCTTTTTGTGTGCTTGCCACAGACTCTACTACAGGGGTCAAGACACCACCCCCTGTAGAACCATGAGTATGATGAACCCGACTCTGCGTTTTCATCATCATCGAAACGATATCATGGTGTTGTTCCACGATGCTATCGTGGATTAGCCTGTGTTCCGTTTCAAATGTCGTATTAGTATCGTTTCGTGTATCAGTTTCGTTTGCAGTGTTGTTATCATTGTTTTGTTTTCCTGTTTTTCTTATAAGTTGTTTCATTAGTTCTTCTTTTTTGTTCATGTTAGTCCCACGAGTATGCCAGTAAATATACTACAGTCCACCCCAGTGACGGCGTGAGTTGAACCGAGCAACATATTTCATTACTACCGACCCGTGCCCTGGCGTCGGAGGGAGCTGTTAGGAACCAGTTTGTTTAAACACTAACTGGCCATTCTAGGTCCTCGGCACTGCTTCCAACCACCTTGACCTTAAAAGTGTTTTTGCATTCAACGTTGGATATTCTAATGGCGCCAAAATCGCAAGAATCGCCATGTCGGGGAAGCTTCATTGACATTCGTTATTTACGTAGGCCTGATCAACAGATAGACCTACAACGACACTCAACTTCCCCCCGGAGTAACCTTTAGTTCGCGCAGCCAAGGCCACACTTAGACAGCCTCGGCCACACTTAATCCCCCACATCGCGACAAGGTTGTTACTCCAGGTGGAGGTATTAACTAACACAAATGTGATTATTGCGGACGAACATGTGTCCTGATGGACATATTCGAAAGTCCTTACACATAAGGTCGTCAAATATGGTCAATAAAGAATAACGATAAAATTTATATTTCTTCTTCCCTCCAATCATTTGGAAGAAAAGATTGGTATAAATGGGCTCTATTGGAGACCCACATACACATCGGATAGGTGGTACTGGGGCATATTCCAGAGTCTTTATCCACAAGGCTTCAAAAAGTAGTATAAGTATATATAGTTGCGAGTAGCAATTGAGTTGTTTGTCAATTGTAATTCCTCTTTAATGGTAGAAATATAATGGTAGCTGCAGCAAAGATGCAGTACGACAACAAATACAACAAGCCAAAAACAACAGGCATTTTGTGTTTGCTCAGTGCCTGTATTGTGTCAACTGTGAAGGGATATATCAGGGGGATTCTATGGCACAGTTGATCGAAAAGGAACTAGGCCGATGATGGAGAATGAGAGAGTAAAGAAGACAGGAACTAATTTTATTGAATATTTAACTTATTATTTATTTACCTTATTTTTATTTAACTTATTTTTAGAAGCCCTCCCCTGTCCCTTCATGGGATGTAATGGGGAAATACTTATTAATTCATCTATTGAATATTTTGAAAATGAGATTGGAATCTCATCAACTAGACTTTCAACGTACACTAGGTCTATTTTCATTCCAAGATTCATATTGTTCGAAATTGTATAATTGTACTTTTTAGCGCTGTTTTATCTACCGTTGATAAAACAAAGTTCTTTTTCAATTACGATAAATACAAGAGTTTTACTTACTCCCATTTTCACCATCACTACACTGAGAGGAAATCTTTACATCAAATCGATGATAAATGTTCATCAATTTGTCTTCATTGAAATGATGACAAACTTCATCAACTCAATGAAAAGGTTCTTCAGTTTTAAGATTATGCGATTCTTCACCTTTTTCAGTTTCTTTGAATTGATGGCCGTTTTTTACATCAAACCCCATCATTGGACTTTAGAAATAATTAGTGGGATCGATGATGAACAATTTACATCAAAATGGTTTAAAATTTACTTCAACTTGATGACAAACTTACATTAAATTGGTGAAAAATTTATATCAACTGATGTAGCGTTGTCGTTGAATCAAAATAAAATATCGATGAACTGTTCTTCATCAGTTCAATGAAATGCGTCGTAGGGTGGAAAATGAGGAAATGCTTCATCAAATTGATGAAGGAATAAATAAAAAATTATCTCAGTTAATTGCCAATGTTTTACATAACGAGATGAAAATCATAAATGCCTAAACGTTAAGGCCAATTGTTGACTGGTTATTTCAATTGATAATCAGTTGATTTTGATTTATGTTTGATCTGATTAAATACGAAAAGAATTTTTCAGTGATTTGTCAAATAATCTTACTACCGTGTGGCAACGGTGGCAAATGCTACCAAAAATAACCGGTATTCATACATTTATCGGCTAATCATTACAATGAATCAAACTGACGCCATTTGAAGTGTTAAAATAAAAAATATTTAATGTAATTTGACAATATTTGAGCAGAAATAAAGTTTTAACTGCACTACGAGTTAAATGATACGTTTTTATTGTTATTTCAACAAGGATGGTGATTATCATTGTTCACATTAACACTTAAAGAAGCTTTGTGTTTGTTCTTGTTGTTTTCTGTCAAAATCATATGATCACTTGGTCATAGTTTAAATGCTCAACTTTGGCTGTTTAAACAGCAATTAACTATTAACCTAAAAAGTGAATTCAGAGTTTAAATTATGTTTCATCGTCGTTTGAATCGATCAAAGATAATTTTCTACTCCAAAATTAGGCCTAAGCCCCTTCCATCAACTTATAGCCTGTTTCTCGTTGTCGAAAGAATGCATTCGCAACTTTTGTAAGCGAAAGAAATCTGATTTGGGTTTCACTAACTCAACTTTATGCGAACGACGACTCGTACAAGTCGAAAAAGAATTTCGAGTACGTAAAGGTTTTCATACAAAATAAGGTTTCTCTATTTCGAATGAGTTGTCAACACTGCGAATGGAAGTGTCAAATTCAGTCACTTGCTGTTTTGTGACAAAGAAAAAAAGTAAAGAAAATCAAATACAAATTGTTTTTTGGTTTTAATTTTTTTTTCAATTTGTTAAGCGTGATCAGGGGGATTCTATGGCACAGCTCATAGAAAAGGAACTACCCAGATGATGGAGAATGAGAGAGCAAAGAAGACAGGAACTAATTTTAAATAGTGTTTAGTGATACTAATGACAGCTAAATTATGTTTTATGTTCTTTGCATTGAACGAAAATACGCATTCCCTTTGATTGCTGTCCGTTTTATGTCCAACGAAAGCGTAAAATTGGTAAAATACTGCAGCAAATAAATCTGTGAAATGGCCTACTACCTCGTCGTCGTGAAGAGGCATCGAAGAGAGTAATGGAAACTCGTTAAGTATTACTCTGTGGCGTGATACACACTCAGTTTGGTCATATTTTTATTGCTTGCGTGTGTAACCGTCCATTTTCGTCAGTCAACATTTTTGTGGTTGAGTGACAGTCACTGACAGTACTGTAAAGCCGGTGTTCATAATCTTTACCAGCCATAGACACTGATTCTTTTTTCAGCTAGCGCAATGATTAATAATGCGCCCTCAATTTTCTTATCTTTCACATTTATTAGCCAAACTTCACTAATTGAATGATGGTTTGAGCTTCAAACATGTATGATAATTTGACGGCTGCGAACAATCAGACAATCAATTTTGTCGAATCAGTTTTTGACTGGCGAACACGATCGCTAGTGTGTACCACGCTTTACCTTACTTTTGTTTGTTTACTTTTTCTTTGTTTTGGTTTGCTTTCCATTGACAGTCGGTATTAACAGACAAAAATAATGTACAAGTAGAGAAGTAAAAACGGGCGCAATTTGGAAACCCTAGTACAAGAGAATCAAAAAAGTCGACGTGATTCACTCAAATGCATTTCTTTACTTTATGTAATTTTATCAAAATATGCTTGAAACTTCTATAGTTAGACACTGTCACAACATCAGAAAACTGCTCGTGTATCAGCGAAGAGAGTAAGAGAGAGCAGAGAAATGACGCGCTTCACTCGTTTTCTTTGTTGGCATTCCAATTCATGAGTGCATTTTCTTCTCTCAAAGTCGATTTAGATTTAGACGACCTGAAGATGTGCGGAATTTGGCAACCCTGGTAAAAGAGAACCAAAAAGTGATAGAAATTCACTCAAAGGTATTTCTCTCACGCGTCATATCTTGATTATTTCATAGTTTTTTGCATAGTTTATGTAATTTTACTTCAGCATGGTTGGAATTTGTATAGTTATATACATAGATTAATACTTATAGTAGATCTACTAGTTCTCCCACCAAATTTATGACATTTGGCCTGGTGTTATATTTACGTTTGATGTTGAAAAGGATTGCTTTACTAATACCAGATAGAGGCAATGGTTCAAAACAACGAACAAAATAACAACAACGGCATTTCGTTTTGTGTGTAAAAATTATTGTGTTAAATACAACACAAATGTATTGTAACAATAATAGTCAATAAAAAAGTTTAAAACACATTTAAATTTCTCAGTTTTTCACCAAAATGGCATGGAAAATTAAAGCAAGAAGTTATTGTAATTCCACCTGGTGTATATCACTTTTCGTCAAACATCTCTCTATCACACCGACCGCATCACGAAGAGTGTGAAAGGAAACGTCAGATGAGCCAAATATTCTCTCTAGGCTGAGATTACTCTATGGTTATATACAATAACCCTATCAAAAAGCTGCTCGTGTATTGAAATATTCAATGAAGAGAGTAGGAGAGAGAACAGAGAATGACTAGGGTTTCACTGGTTGTGTTTGTTGGAATTTGAGTGAAGAGAAATTTTGACTGTCTACTTGTAGATCGTTTTTGCCTGTCTATACCATAGTTGCTTTATCTAACAGACAAAAACGATGTACAAGTAGACAATCAAAATTTCTCTTCATTCAAATGCCAACAAACACAACGAATGAAACCCGAGTCATTCTCTGTTCTCTCTATTACTCTCTTTATTAAATATTTCAATACAAGAGCAGCTTTTTGATAGTGGTATTGTATATAACTATACAAATTCCAACCATGTTGAAGTAAAATTATATAACTTTATCATCCCTACTACAAAATTTGAGTTGAGGGTGATCCAGTCCATTCCTAAGTAGGCTTCCGAACTTTGTTCAATTTGTCTTGGTATTGTTTCGGAAACTTATCGGTATTGGCGGTGGCCATGTTATATTGAAACTTATGGATCTGTGGTCCGACAATGAGTGCTCATACGAAACCCTCCATTCTTGAATCTCATCTATAAGGTGTCCCCTCCAGAGTGAAAACCCCGAAGGAGACACCACGAGGGTTTTACCGAAAGGGACCCTAACCCCTTATATCATCGTGTGTACCAATGTTAGTTGTCCCCCACCGTAGAACCTTTCTAAAGCTAGTGTGTGTGGTAATGTGTAAATAACCTACGCCAAGTCTTGCCAGTTTCGTGCGACTAAAACTAAATATGCTCAGCTTGCATTCCAATTATCTTGGCACACATTGGCATTGGACTCAATCGCCCTACAAGAATGCAAGTAACCCAAATAACAAAATGCAACATGAACATTTACCGTCAATGGCCGCAGATCCGGAAAGAAATACAATAATAAACCAAAAAAACAACAAATAGAACACGAAGGAAAAAACGGAGTAAATATGTCTGTCCATGGCTGTGCACATATTCTGCACCGCAACATTCCACTCCTCTTTTTCGGGAACGAACTACAGTTCGTTCTAAGCGGGACTGGAGTTTTCCCAATTACGGCTTCGAGTTGTGTGGACTTGGCGTATGTCGACCCCGTTAAATCAATTGCGTCACATGGTATGATGTAGGTAGCCCCTTTCCGATAACAGCGCCCTTAGCAGCCCATTGTTTAGCTGTAGATATGCCCCGGGCCTTGCACGTCTGTCGTTCAGATTCTTTGGGGTAGTTGTCTACGGCAAAGACCCTGCTGCTTAAATCATCATGCCACAAAAGATTAACTGTATCTTAGACGGACACCCCATGTTCCGTTGGACGGATCTCCTCAGCATATGCGATGATCGGTCTGTCTGCCCCTGGTGGTGCAGCAACATACATCGGGCTTAAATCTCCTGGTACACGTAAGCTAGTCCGGGCATATGGGGATGCACCAGGCTTGGCAGTAAAGTAATATGCACTACCAACCTGGCGTCAAAGTAATGTGCATCACCAACTATTCTACATCTGGACCTCTCGTCCTTACAACACTCTATCACTGGAAACATTTGTCCATCACAGACTCATCGGAAATCCTCCATAACGCCACGCTCAACCATCCGCGGGAATTGATCGATTCCGTTCACCTCAGTCCTCTTCTTCGACCGGTGCATAGCTTTTACCGATATTTAAAAGATATATACATGACAAATATACCTATTTTTAAAACACTACAAAATGACTTCTCTACTTAACTATTTACCACTGTTTACATACTTACAACAATTTTCCTTATAACCAGACTATATATGTACATTACAATTTGATCTCAAAATAACATATTGTTACGAATTTCCTTATTCGTCCTTTTTGCGTTGTTTTATTCCCAATAATAAAACAAGGTTCGTTTTCAATTACGACAATTACAACGGTATAACTTCCTTTTATTTTACTTATATAGTACAACAGTTTACTTTATTTATAACACTTTAAGAAGTCATATATTTTACTATCAATTCACGTTGCTTACTTTACGGGGTTTAATCACAAACTGAACTCTCCATTTCAAAGACCTCCGCTATTTATACCAACTCACCATACTCATATGAAGTTATGTCTAGCGAATTGAAGAACCTTCTAGCCGTTACTTATCTTAGTAGAATCATCTCGAATGGTGGAGAATTATCTCTGAGGCGAATTCGTGTTACTGGTTTAGCGAGCTGGTACGTTGTTACAATGCATACTTTCAGGCGCAGCACTAACCGTCTGTTATTTACATAATGTTAGTGGTCATTAAGAGCAAGCAAAAGCTTTTACTTATTCGTAACACTGCCCCCACTTAAGCCTGTTCGTCCCGAGCAGGCTCAACACCCCGTTTTCCATACAGGGCTAGTCTTTCCAAAGGCACGACTTTCATTTTAGCTCTTGGACTTTGACTTTTCTGGATTCTATAAACCACGTCATTTATTCGTTTGACAACCTTGTAAGGGCCTTCCCAGTGAGTCTGAACTTTTGGAGATAAACCTTTCTTGTGCTGTGGGTTGAACAGTAAAACTAGCTGGCCTTCATGGAATCCTTCTGAATTTGCCGCTCGGTCGTATCTGGCTTTCATTTTATTACTGACCATCTTTATTTTGTTGCGCACAAATTCATAGAGATCATTAAGATCCCCCGTATCTTGGTAATTGCCATCACTGTTCGCAGGGTCAGATGCTGGTTTGGTACCGAACTCTAAATCTCCAGGCAGCTTCAGCTCAGTTCCGAAAATAACTCTAGCGGGTGTTCGCGAAGTGGAGTCATGGGTGGCCGTCCTATATGCCAAAAGGAACTATGGTATGCATTCATCCCAATCTCTTTGACCTGCGCTGACTACTTTTCTTAGGTATTCTTCAAGAGTGCGGTTGAATCTTTCAACCATTCCTACCCTGGTCCGAATGGAGTTCCGAGGGGACACCAAAACAGCATATCCAGTTAATTATAGTCTTCGCTTCCTGATTTGGAACAGGGTATACTTCGGGCCATTTACTGAAGTAATCCATAACATTATCTCTGTTTCCTTGGAGGAAGGTACCACTATTAACTTTTTGACTATTTTACCATCCTCACTTTCCCATAACCGGTATAGGCAACCACCCAATAATTTTAGGCTGTTCCACGGGGCCCAGTATGCGTTCACCAGGGGGCTCCCTGAGGCGATGTCATTGCGTGTTGGTCTTTCACCTTTTTCTTTTGCAGAAATGGTTTTTGCCAGTGCCAGTTCGCTTCTTTGTGCTGTTGACCAGTCTTCGTTGGATTCCAGTCGAAGCAGACGTACGTCAATGGTGTTTTCTTTCAGCTTTGCTTTTGAGCAGTGTTTGCATTCCAGCTTGCATGGACGACGTGACGGCATCAGCATTACCGTGTTTTCCTCCTTTTCTATGCTCAATGCTGAAGTCATAGCACTGCAGCCGTGCAATCCAACGAGCAAGTTGGCCTTCGGGGTTCTTAAATTGCATTAGCCATCTTAGCGCCGCGTGATCGGTTCTTAACTGAAAAGGCTGACCGTAAAGATACTAGTGGTAGTATTTGACACACTCTATGACTGCCAGTAGCTCTCGTCTTGTAACACAGTAGTTTTTCTCTGGCTTTGAGAGTATTCGGCTGTAGTACCCAATAACTTTTTCCTGGCCATTGATTTCCTGCGAGAGCACGCCACCTATTCCGTAACCACTCGCGTCAGTATCCAACACGAATTTCTCTCCAGCAACAGAATATGCAAGCAAAGGAGCCTCGCATAAATATTGCTTCAGTGGGTGGAATGACTCTTCTTGTTTTTCGCTCCAACAGTACGGCCGATTTTTCATTGTCAACTCGTGAAGACTTGCAGACCCGGCACAAACCGTCTGTAGTACGTACAGAGCCCTAGAAAACTGCGTAATTCATGGAGATTCTGCGGTCGTGGCCAATGTTTCACTGTCAGGATTTTGTCTTCATCGGTGGAAATGCCATTTGCTGTCACTCGATGTCCCAAGTATTTTACTTCTTTCTGGAACAGAGAACACTTCTTCGGGCTGAGTTTCAGTCCAGCCGAGGTCATACGTTGAAGGACTTCTTTAAGATTCTTCAGGTGTTCATCGAATGTTTTCCCGATGACAATGATGTCGTCTAGGTACACCAAGCATGTTCGCCAATGAAGTCCTTTCAACACGCACTCCATTAATCGCTCGAAGGTGGCTGGAGTCCAAATGGCATTACTTTGAACTGCCACAGACCATCCCCTACCCTGAATGCCGTTTTCTCCTTGTCTTTCTCGCTGATTTCTACTTGCCAATAACCACTTTGCAAGTCCAGCGTGGAGAACCATTTTGTTCCTGACAACGTATCCAATGTGTCATCAATTCTTGGTAGTGGATAACTGTCCTTTTTGGTGACGTCGTTGAGCTTTCTATAATCCACACAAAATCGAGTACTTCCATCTTTCTTCTTAACTAGTACCACCGGCGAGCTCCATGGACTTGAAGAGGGTTCGATTACACCATCCTTCTGCATTTCAGCTACAAGTTTCTTCACCTCACCTCTTTTTGCAAGTGGAAGACTTCTGGGCGCCTGTTTTATTGGTCTCACTTCCCCTGTGTTGATGTCATGCTTTACCATTGATGTCCTACCTTGGCATTCTTTTTTTACTGCTTCCACAGTAATTGCTTTGCTTTGTTCCTATCAGATGACTTTAGTTCTCGCACCCACTCACTGAGATGCGACTCCAGTACTTTCTGTTCCTTTTCTGATAGATTGCTGCAGTCCGAATTAACTTCACAGTTGATGTCAGCCTCGGCTGGTGTACATTCTGCAATTTCTGTGCGGTCGCCGATCACCTCGTTGTTGGACAAATTTAGAACTCGTACAGGCAAGTATCCTTCATTATTAGTTTTTGCTAGAGTTTTGGCAGTGATGATGTTATAGTTTTTTATACTTGCCGGTTCTACTACCCACAAACCGCCGATCTCACAATCTCCCTCCATTCGGGCCCATACTATGGTTTCTGAGTTTGGTGGCAATTTTATATCTTTGTGAGCGATCAGCCTTTTAATCTGTGTTGTATTGTCGTATCCCACATTGAGTGGAATTTCCACATTAGCCCACGTCAAAACTTTCTGCCCCATATCTAACTTGAGGCTTTGGGCAATCATAAAATCTGCGCCAACTATCATTTCATCTACAATGTCGGCGACAATAAACACGTGTTCGACGCTCATGTTGGCAATGGATAACTTCAATTTAACTTTACCATGTACAGTTGCTTTTTCACCCGTTGCTGTGCGGAGTCTTACACCATGTAACGATTCCATTGGTCCATTTATCAAATCAGATCTGATGATAGATTGTGACGCGCCTGTGTCCGTAGTCAATATGCGCTTCCGACCACCGATAGCCCCGTAGACAGTGAGGTTGTTGTTTTTCTGTTGTATTATTGAGATGGAGATCGTGGGGCCCTCGGTGGTGGGAGCCGGTCCATGCCCCTCTGGGCTAGCTCGTTTTAGTTTAACGGAGATTCATTTTGTATAGTAAAATTTGCCCGTTTATTTCCACGTTGGGGTGAGCTCGATCTTGATCGTTTTCGTGGCTCTCTGCAGTTTCGTGAAATATGACCAAGTTTGTCGCAATTGTAGCACTTTGATCTGGGCTTCCTTCCGCCTGGTAATGCCTCTCCTGACCCCGACTCCATTTCAATTTTCATTTCAAACTCTTTGTATTTGAGGCTTGGACACAAATTTCGCTGTCTCCAGTGCCAATGCGAACGAAACGGTTTCGTCGAATGTAGCTTTTTGTGTAGCACAAGTCACGTATTTTATGTCAGGATCACGAATGCGGTTGACGAATGCTTCAATCTTAAATTGATCCAAGAATGGGTGGGACTCACCAGGATAAGTCATCAACACCAAGCGTTCCACCTCGGTTGCGAAGTCCTGAAGCGTTTCATTATGCTTTTGCACTCGGCCTCTTAATTCCATGCGATATAAATCCTTCTTGTGATCGCCACCATACTACCGTTGTAACGCAGCCAGTATATCCTCGTAGTTGTTTCTGGCACTGACGGGAATGCTCTGAAGGACTTCTGCTGCGTTGCCTTTCAGTGCTAAAATTAGCTCTACTGCTTTGTCGTTGCTGTTCCACAAGTTCTTAATTGCGACCATTTCGAATTGGAATTTAAAAACGTCGAATGGTGTAGAGCCATCGAAACTGGGAGCTTTCTATCTACTAGAGCCATCAGAAATTACTCGCATAATTCTAGAATTTGCACCAAGTTTCTCGTCCAATTTGGCCATCATGGCAGCATACATTGTAGAAATATCTACATTACCAGTTGCTTCTTTTGCACAAACCTCCATTTCGTCTTTGCACTCGAACTGATATGTGTCAATGTCGATGTTTCGGCGTTTAAATTCTTCTATTAATCGCCTCTGCAGCTCTACCTTGTTACCAGCTGTCGGTTGATCCAATTTACTCAACTCATTTTTTAGTTGTTCATCTTTGAGTTCTTCAAACTTCATCGTTGTCCTTAATTCGTAATTTCTCTTCTGACACCAATGTTACGAATTTCCTTATTCGTCCTTTTTGCGTTGTTTTATTCCCAATAATAAAACAAGGTTCGTTTTCAATTACAACGATAATTACAACGGTTTAACTTCCTTTCATTTTACTTATATAGTAGAACAGTTTACTTTATTTATAACACTTTAAGAAGTCACAAACTGAACTCTCCATTTCAAAGACCTCCGCTATTTATACCAACTCACCATACTCATATGAAGTTATATCTAGCGAATTCAAGAACCTTCTAGCCGTTACTTATCTTTGTAGAATCATCTCGAATGGTGGAGAATTATCTCTGAGGGGAATTCGTGTTACTGGTTTAGCGAGCTGGTACGTTGTTACAATGCATACTTTCAGGCGCAGCACTAACCGGCTGTTATTTACATAATGTTAGTAGAGTCGTTAAGAGCATGCAAAAGCTTTTACTTATTCGTAACAATATTAACTTCAACTGTCTGTATGTATGCCGAAAAAACTTTGGATTTTTAACCCTTTTCCCGTAATCCAATCGAGTTGAAACTTCGCAGGCAAACTAATGGCGACGACAAAAATGAAATGTCAAAATATGGGCGGGATTGGACAAATGGGCGTGGTACCTCCCATACAAATAACAAATTAAAAATCCATTATTTCTGCTCCTGTTAACGGTATTTGAACAAAATTGGGTATGTTGGTTACTTACTTTTATTGACTATATTACAACCTCGTGAGGTCAGACGTCTTACACATATTAATTAAACAAACAAATTAAACAAATTTCAACATATTCTTCCAACTGGCTCTATCCTTCGCCTTTTCTCGCCAGTTGGTAACACCAAGGATACGGAGGGATTCTTCTGCCTGGTCTTTCCAGCGGAGTCTTGGTCGTCCTCTTTTCCTGCTTCCATCGGGTACGTTATCGAAAACCTTTCGCGCTGGCTCATCTTCATCCATTCTGATAACATGGCCTAGCCAACGCAATTGACCTAATTTGATTCGCCTAGCTATGTCCACGTCAGAATACAGATTATATAGGTCTGGGTTACAGCGACGTCGGTACTCGCCGTTTTCCCTAACAGGACCATATATTTTATGGAGAATTTTTCTCTCGAATACTCCCAGGTGTTTTTCATCCGCTTGCGATATTCGTCTAGCTATGTCCACGTCAGAATAGAGACTATATAGCTCTGCGTTCCAGCGACGTCGGTACTCGCCGTTTTCCCTAACAGGCCCATATATTTTACGGAGAATTTTTCTCTCGTAAACTCCCAGGTGTTTTTCATCCGCTTGCGATATGACCCAAGTTTCGGAGCCATATGTCAAGACAGGTAAAATGAGAGTCTGATATAGCTGGACTTTTGTCCGTCGAGAGAGGGCTTTGTTCCTAAACTGCTTGCTGAGCCCAAAATAACATATATTTGCAAGCACAATTCTCCTATCTATCTCCAGGCTGACGTTGTTGTCCTTGTTCACGGCGGATCCAAGGTAGACAAATTCATCTACCACTTCAAAATTAAATCGGTTCTCAACGTTCAAGTGCGGACCAAGTCGAGAGGTTTCTCTAGTCGTTGACACCATCAATTTTGTCTTGCCCTCATTAACAGCAAGATTCTTGAAAATACTGCAGTAAACTCTCGCAAATTTCGCCCAATGATGTCTATGTCGTCAGCATACGCCAGCAACATATGGCTTTTCGTGTTAATGGTCTTGTTCGTATTTACTGCAGCCTTTCTCATTATTATCTCCATTAAGATGTTGAAGAGATTGCATGAAAGTGTGTCGCCTTGTCTAAGTCCTCGCTTGGTACGGAATGGTTCAGTGAGGTCTTTCCCCACTTTCACTGCTGATTTGGTGTTGGTCAGCGTCATTCTACAGAGGTGGATCAGTTTTGCCGGAATACCAAGTACAGACAGAGCTTCGTACAGTTTTCCCCGTATGGGGCTATCGAAAGCAGCTTTGTAATCGACAAAAAGGTGGTATGTATCGATTTGCTTTTCGTGGGTCTTTTCCAGGATTTGGCGTAGCGTGAATATTTGGTCAGTTGTGGACTTGCCTGGTCTAAAACCACTCTGATAAGGTCCAATCAGGTTTTCAATAATTGGCTTTAGTCTTTCACATAATACGCTCGACAAGACCTTATATGCGATGGATAAAAGACTGATACCGCGATAGTTGCAACAGACACACGGATCAACCTTTTTGAATACAGGTTATAATACACTGAGACTCAAGTCGTCGGGCATAGATGCCCCCAGCCATATACCGCATATCAGTTGATGTATGTGGGCTATCAGTCCTTCGCCACCTGCCTTAAAAAGTTCAGCGGTTAGGCCATCCGCACCAGCGGCTTTGTTATTCTTCAGGCGGGAGATCGCCGTTCTAATCTCGTCTTGGTTGGGGGGGGGTACAATCTATACTATCTTCCACTATCATTATCTCCTGATCTTCAGTGGAAGAATCTGAGTGGAGTAGTGCTGAAAAGTGGTCTCTCCACATTTTGAGCACACACTGCTTCTCAGTCACCAGATTCCCATTCTCGTCCTTGCAGGAGGGCAGCCCATTATTAGGTCCGTTGGTCGATCTTCTTACCCTCTGGAAAAATTTACGGGATTCACCATTCATCCTGCGCATTTCGGGTCTTTCACTCTCTCTCTGCTCCCACTGCCATTTTTTCGCTTAAATAGTTGGTTTTCCTCCCTTCTCAGCCTCTTGTACCGCTCACTCGCAGCACGCGTTGTAACTGACTGTTTCGTTGCCATACGTGCAGCGTCTTTTTCATCAGTTGCAATGCGACATTCTTCGTCGTACCATGGCTTATCCTTCTGCGGTTTTTGATAGCCAAGTTCAGTCATTGCAGCGATTTCCAAAGAATGGGAGATGTGCTTCCACTGCGCATCTGGGTCTTCGGGAGGGGGGTATTCTGCTCCAGCAGGATAGAGAGTTTCTGTCGATAGGACATTGATATCTCCGGTATTTGTAGCTTGTCACTATCCAGCTTTTCCTGTGTTTCGCAGCCACCTGGTAATGATCCGAGTCGAATCACACGTACATCCATTACACTAGAAGAGTGCCTCCCATCTATTACCAAGTGATCAATCTGGTTCTGCCGTTGATCAGGAGATCAGGAGATATCCAGGTCGCCTTATGAATGTCCTTATGCTGGAATCGTGTGCTACTAACTACCATGTTCTTTGCAGCGGCGAAGTCTATCAGTCTTATTCCATTATCGGAGGTGGTATCATGTAGACTGTGATTGCCGATGGTTGGTCGAAAGACACTTTCCTTTCCTAATTTGGCATTAAAATCGCCTAGAATAATCTTAATGTCGTGGTCAGGGCAGCGTTCATATACTTCCTCCAGGCGCTCATAAAATATTTCTTTGACCTCATCATCTTTATCCTCTGTCGGTGCGTGCACACAAATTAACGAGATGTTGAAATAATTCGCTTTGATGCGAATTGTGGCTATGCGGTCACTCACTGGGTTGAACCTTGAAACTAGGTGTCGCAGTCTCTTGCCTACTATAAATCCGCACACAAATTCGTGCTTACGCTCATGGCAGCTGTAGTAAATATCGAAGTTTTTCTTTCTGGTGCAACTATATCCTGTCCACCGCATTTCCTGGATCGCTGTGATGTCAGCTTTACATTTTCCGAGGACATCCGCCAGTTGAAGAGTGGCACCAGTCCTGTATAACGTTCGAACATTCCAGGTACATATCCTTAAATCATGGTCCTTATAATGTTTGCGAGGGTCGTCAACAGTTGGGGGTTTCTTTGTTCATTATATTTTCTGTGTGTTTTCATTGCCGATATAACGGTGGCGGGAGGCAAACCCAGCCCACCGTGGTTTGCATTTTACCTACTGCCAGGATGATTATGTTTCAGCCGCCCATTATGGATCAGACGCTGACCAGAATGCAGTGTGTCGAAACTGGATTTTGGTTTCTTCAATTTTGATCCGCCGTTGGCCAGGGGTGTTGGCTCATCCGCCTTCAAAGGACAGAAGAATATGTTCACTACTTCGAAGAGCTTCAGTGACAGGGTCACCTAATAATCCTGAGACGTATCAGTGATCGCATTACCACTCAGGTTGCTCATTCGTTTCCCCTTCTCACTTTAGCTAGCTAACGGAGGTTTCCGATAAGCCATTGCCCAGGACATACTGCGTGGAAGTAGTGAGCTGCTTGGACTGCCCAATGAAGGAATCATTTCTGGTCACTCCCAAGCGAATGGCTATCAGAAACTTTCCACCTCCAAGGACAGTCCCATGTATGTTGGTTAGGTTTACTACATATTAAAAGATCTGCTGCAAATATGGGCAAGATTAGACAAAGGGGCATCGTCATATATAAAGCATTTATTGTCAAAAACTATGTTTTTTACGGGTTGGTTATTTTTATTATTGTGAAAGGTAAGTCAAATAAAACACTCCCAGAGCAAAGAGAATAATGACGTATTACACGTATATAAAATGGGTTAGCAAAAGAGCAACGGAAATTGTGTGAACTTGAATAGCGTATGTACGAACATAACAATGTATGTATGTTCATGTATCTGCTGCTTTGCATTCTCTTTGTTTTTTTTTTTTGTGGGAATAAATCAAAACGTATTAAGCAACAAAATACTGACATATGTGCTTGCACTGGTCTTTAAATAATTTTAGGTATTAATATTATTTAAATGTAACGTCATCATATGATTGCACGCTGTTTTTTATTTTCCAATGTAACATTTACTAATGTGTTCACACATCGCCCGTGAGTTCGAACGCTCATTGGATTTTTTTTAATTTACATTTTCCCGCATTTTTTTCCATTCATTTTCTTTTTCAACAGTTCCTTATACAGGGTGATTCAGGAAGTTCCGGACAAATTTCTCCAGCGTATTCCTTGGCTCATTTCATGCAGAAAAGTTCCCTAGGACCATGTCCGAAAATGCAAGGGTGCGAAATGGCAGCGGGTTCAAAATTTTCGGATTGGCGGTCGGAGGGTAGTAGGGTAAAGTTCTTCTGAGCCAGTGGTCGGATTTGTTTGTTTTTGGGCTTTTTGGAAAGGTCTTTAAGAGGCCTTTCAGAATCAATAAAAAAAGTAGAAAAAAGTCAAATCGCAAAGATACAGAGCTTTCGGAAAAAAATGGAAAAAAAATCCACATAACCTCAATTTGCTCAGCCAGACTGCAGGTAACTTATGTTTAGCCATACCTCTTACCTTTCCAAAATGACCTAAACGAAGCCAGAGGTCTTATGACCATTTTACTGCAATGCAAAAATGTTTGTTTTTGTTTTTGGAAGCGAAATAACAGCACACATTTATTTGTTTTTGTAAATTAACACGTTTAAGATTTTATTTTATTGAAATTTTTCGATTGGTTAAGCCAATCCTGCACAATAAGCCCGTAATGCGCTGGGGCACCATCTTGTTTGTAGAAAACATGATTTCGTACCGCAAGAGGTACTTCCTCTAGGATTTCTGGCATGACTTCTTGCAAAAAAGCCAAATAATTTTGCGAATGTAACCTGGGCAGAAGTACTTTTGGCCCAATCAAGGTGTTGTCGATGATGCCAGCCCAAACGTTGACGGCAAATCGGTGTTGAAATGCTATTTCTTTCTTGTTGTGGGGATTGTCATGGGCCCATTCGTGCAAATTCGCTCCGTCGGTCCACACAATCGAACGTAAAAAAATAAATGCATAAAAACATAAACGTTGCAACATCTCACGCAAAAGTTGACGCGTAGTGGCAAATCGGCCGCCAAGAATTCTTGAACTGGTGTGAAATGGTGTGGATGTTTTTTTTCTTTGTGAAGGACGCGCCATACTTTTGATTGTGCCACTCCAACTTGGACCGCGATTCGTCTTGTGCTTGTCGTTGGGTTCTCGTCTATCGCATCCAAAATTAACTCTTCAACTGCAACGTCGTGTTGTTCATTTCCGGGACGCTCCATTTGTGTAAACAACGTACCTTCACGAAATCGGCGGTGCGTCTCACTGAATGTTGTTCGGTTTGGTGGTCGTCGATTAGGAAAACGTAATGCATATTCGCACGCAGCAGCTTTTGCATTACCATCGCAGAATCCATACATGTAATGAATGTCTGCCAATTCTTCGTTTGAATAAGTTGCCATTTTTACTAATTCAAAACACAACGTACTCGACACTGTTGCTGCAGCAGAGATTAGCGTAAACTTTTACTTTTTTGTTGTTATTCACTTTAAAAAAACCGGACAAAAATCACTTGTACTTTTCGCGTTCGTAGACACTTGTTGACTGACAAAATTCTATCAATGAATACCTATAAATACTACTTACTTTTTTAGGCACTGATGAATGGACTCGAAAATGGACTGGAAAATAAATCTTAAACGTGTTAATTTACAAAAACAAATAAATGTGTGCTGTTATTTCGCTTCCAAAAACAAGAACAAACATTTTTGCATTTCAGTAAAATGGTCATAACTTTGGAACGGTAAGACTTCTGGGCTTCGTTTAGGTCATTTTGGAAAGGTAAGATGTATGGCTAAACATAAGTTACCTACCATCTGGCTGAGCAAATTGAGGTTATGTGAATTTTTTTTCAATTTTTTTTTCCGAAAGCTCTGCATCTCGGCGATTTGACTTTTTTCTACTTTTTTTTCTTGATTCTGAAAGGCCTCTTAAAGACCTTTCCAACAAGCCAAAATCCGACCACTGGCTCAGAAGTTAGCAACTTTACCCTACTACCCTCCGACCGCCAATCCGAAAATTTTGAACCCGCTGCCATTTCGCACCCTTGCATTTTCGGACATAGTCCTAGTGGGCTTTTCTTCATGAAATGAGCCAAGGAATACGCTGGAGAAATTTGTCCGGAACTTCCTGAATCACCCTGTACATATATTTATTTTTCGATATTTCGATTTACCTTTCCTTGTTTTTAAATGTTTTCTTTTCCATTCCCTATAACCTCCACCTTTTAGCCGCCTTCAGAAGTCCAACAACTTAACCGGTAACATATTCCACGTGGGAATGAACAATTAATGCTTGCTCAACACGGCCATTGATGGCATATACATCTGAAAGAACAATCAATTCTTGCACACCGCAGCCATTGATGGTTCTTATATTTATCCCAATGTCCGTTAAAAGTAGCAAACTGTCATATGGGCATAGACTGCAATTTGACCGAGTTTACCAACTAATCAACGAGTTTAAGTGCTGGTCCAATAGAGCGCTCAGTATGCCATGCGTTTAAGCCGGGCCTATGGCTCGCCGGGCGTGGGCATGTTTCTACTCACCGAGCACAACAATAGTCTGCATCTGAACAATAAAATACATACTGATTCTTACGCACACACGATATCCTTTGACAACAAATGAAAGAATGAAGCCCGAACAATAGTTGCGTCAGAAGTGGACAAGAGCTTTGAAGAGAGTCTAGGGCAAAAGCTCTACCCTAACGCGCGTCATATGTCTCCGTCGGCATTGCCCACCCTTTCGAAGCCCTTGTAGCTTCACCGTGATACTGCGATCAGCTCAGTATCCCATCATCGTAGTTACTGGAGAACTCTCTTAGCTTGTTAACCCTAACTTACCATGCTGACCTCTCACTCGGCTATATCCGAAGAGAAAACAAGCAAATTTCTAAAAATCGTTATAAAATTTATTCTCTCTTCACGAGGTTAAGCTTAAATATTTAACAAAACTTAACAAATTAAAAAGCCTCATGGGCGAAGTGCTCCCTCAGCGGATACAAACATTCCGTGGGGTAAAATTATAACTTTAAAAATGCAGACCACAATATTTTGCTTACGATCTAAGACTTCTATCTTCATAATGCTTTTAAACAACAACAATTTAACTTAACATATGTAATCATAATCCAAATACTGATTAAGATTATTAAAATTTCTCTATAGAGCGACAATAAATTCAAAAACAATGGGGGTACACCAATAGTACTGATAGGGAAGGGGGTATGTGGGTCCCCAAGAGCGTTGAAAAGTCACTCGTTACAATGGAGGACTACTTATTTGCTTAATATTAAAACTTTAGTTTAGGTTTCATTACTCTTAATTACAAATTATAGTTATAAATTCTTAATTTCATTAGTTCATCTTTTATTTTACGAACTTTAACTCTTTTGGTCTTGATGACATTTTTTTATCTTCTTATTTTCTATCTTCTCCGCTTTGTTTAAATCTAAAATTCCAGATTCCAAGTCTTCTTTCTAAACTTACAAAAATTTTTAGAATTCACTTCTCTCTATAACACAACATCTTAAGTAAAATTTCAAATCTTACTTTACTTTAACTTTCAAATTCATATTTCCAAAGCTTAAGATTTTGATTCACTTCATCATTTTAAGTGAAAGTTTTAGGTGGGAACTCGTAAATCTTTAACTTTGATTTCTTCAAACTTAAACTTTTAAAAATTTGAATTCTTAAAACTATAGCTTTGAATTCTTAAAACTCTAGATCTGAACTTCCAGAATTTCTAGACATGAATTTCTACAATTGTAACATTGAACTTCGAAAGTTTTAGATTTGAATTCTTAAAACTCTAACTTTGTTCCTTATTTTAAAACTTCAAACCTAAACCTTAGAACTTCAGGGTTGAATCCTCACATCTCTAGATATAATTCCAAAATTTTAACTTTTAAAATTTAAATAAAATTTGCACTCCCAAAACTTTAACTATGAATTTTCAAAACTTCAAATTCAAATTCTCAAAACTTTAGCTTTGAATTCTCAAAATCTCTAGATTTGAATCTCCAAAGTTGTCAATTTAAATTTCGAAAGATAGCTTTTCACTTCTACGACTTTAACTTTGCCTTGAATTTCTTTCCAACTTCAAATCCAAACCCTCAAACTGTGAACCTTCAAACCAAAACTTCCGAACTTCAGTTTTGAACGCCTAAAACTTTAGATCTGAATTCGGGAAATTTCAATGTTGAATTTCGAAAGTTTAGACCTGAAATCCGAAAACTTTCACTATGGTTTTAACAACGTTAGATTTTAGAAATTTAGATTTGAATTTTCAATTCATTATATATAATTTCCAAAATTTTAACTTTGAAACTCCAGAACTTAAACTTTTAAAACTTTAGATTCGTATTCTCAGATCTCTATATTCCCTTTCTAAAATGTTAACCTTGAAATCTCAAGACGTTAAATTTTAGAACTTTAGATTTGAATTCTCAAATCTCTAAATTGAATTTCTAAAAGTTTAAATTTGAATTTCGAAAGTTTTAGATTTGAATCTTGAAACTAACTTTGAAATTTTAAAGCGTTACATTTTAGAACTTTAGATCTGTATTCTCAAACCTCTAAAATTTCTAAAATGTTAACTTTGAATTGCGAAAGTTCTAGATTCGCACTTCTAAAACTTTAACTATGGTTTTTTTAAAACTTAAACTTTAGAACTTTAGATTTGAATTCTCAAATCTCTATATATAATTTCTAAAATTTCAACTTTGAATTTCAAAAACCTTAAGATTTGCACTCCTAAAACCTTAATTTTGAAATTCAAAAAAGTTACATTTTAGAACTTTAGATTTTAATGCTCAAATCTCTATACATAATTTCTAAAATTTCAACTTTGGATTTTAAAAGCTTTAGATTTGCACTTCTAAAACTTTAACTTTGAAATTTTAAAGCGTTAAATTTTAGAACTTTAGTTTTGAATTCTCAAATCTCTATATTGAATTCTCAAATCTCTATATTGAATTCATAAAATTTTAAATTTGAATTTCGAAAGTTATTGATTTGCACTTCTAAAACCTTAACTTTGAATTTTTAAAACTTAAAGTTTTAAAACTTTAGATTGGAATTCTAAAATCTCTAGATTGAATTTATAAAAGTTTAAATTTGACTATCGAAAGTCTTCGATTTGCACTTCTAAAACCTTAACCTTGAAATTTCAAAACGTTAAATTTTAGAACTTTAGATTTGAATTCTCAAATCTCTATATTCAATTTCTTTGAAATTCAAAAGTTTTAGATTCCCACTTCTAAAACTTTAACTTTGAAGTTTTAAACTCAGACTTTTTAAACTTTATAGCCTTTTCACATTTACCGCGTTTCAGCTGAAACGCCGGCGTTTCGCTCTCTTGATAGCTTATTTACATTTACTGCACATACTGTGATTTCGCTCCATACTGTGATTTCGCTCCATTTCGCTCTCATAAAGAGCGAAATTACAGTATTTCGCTAAAACGCAGTAAATGTGAATAAGCTATGAGAGATCATTTCGAAACCATGGTGTTCACATTGTACTTTTTTTAACTACTGCGGTTTCATGTGACATTTCTCATTTCTGTTTTCTGTATTGACTGTAAACAACACAAACGCACATTTGTGAATAAAGAAATATAAAATAACATTGATACATACATATGATACATACATTGATAATAACATTGATACATACATACATAAATCACATTGCAATAAGTACTTACCACAACAAAGCAAACTAGAAATGTAAACAAACAGATTTGTTTCCCTCATTTTTCTGACATTTGCTTTGAACCAGCAATGGAAATTTTTTTATTTTACTCCTTTTTTTAACTACTATTGGAGTACAACACTGTGCTCTCTCTCATTTTTACTGTGGTTTCAAACAAACTACAGTAAAAAGAGCATAATATTTGCGTTTTTTTTGTATGGAAATAAGTGCCAATTAAAGTGTGTTTCGCTGAAATCATCGAAAGAGAGCGAAACGCCGGCGTTTCAGCTGAAACGCGGTAAATATGAAAAGGGTATTAGATTAAAATTTTCAAGACATTGTAATTGCATTTCCAGAATCTTAGATTTAAACTTTAAAATTTTAGATTCCAATTTCTAAAACTTCAGGCTGGAATTTCTGAAATTTCGGCTCTTAATCTTTAAAAATTCACGCTTAAATCTCCAAAATTTAATATTAACTTTAACTCTATATTTTTTGTTACTTTTGCATTGACTATTGTTTTTTACTTTTCCATTAGCTTTATTTTTTTACTTCTCATTAACTTTCTTTTTCTTATATTTCGTTAACTTTGATTTCCTTATATTTCATTAACTTTATTTTTCTTATATTTCCAATATAGCTGGAGACTACTAATAGAATTGATATGTCACTTTTGCCATGATTTTAGGTCTTAATAATATTTCACTTGAGCCAGGTTTCACTTTATTTGCGCCAGGATTTACTCAACCTATCCTACCTACTGTAGTCACTATAGGTCTACCTCTTGACGGGGTTATGTCTATCCGATAGATGATGAAAAACCGGACTTACCTTCGGCCTCCATCGAGGCTTCCCGTGCTGAGTTGGTGGGCGGCTACTTTGCTGGACAACCTTTCGGCTGATGCTGAAGCGGGGCTTAATGCTGTTAGTGCCGGCGCTTACGTCTTGGTGGAAAAACTGGTGGATGGTGCCAATGTCTTGTAGATGTTCTGGCGGCGATATCAGGTGCCTAAGGTCGCCTTTGGGCCTACCAATTCCCGGCTGACGAATCCCTGCCTGGGGCGAATGCGGAGTAGGCCAGAAAGGGACCTTAAGCGTTGGCAGCTACTGTGGTGTTGCCGCCTAATATATGGACCTAACGATATGTCGAAAGCAATTAGTACTTGCTTGGTAAAGAATCTTACAAGGCTTACGTCGTCCTTATTTGCTGCCGCTTCTGCGTTGTTGCTGGCTTCAAAAATTCTTGCGCCTCAGGGTGACGGGGCTGCTGATCGCGGTCGGTTGGTAGCCGACTGGTAGTTCCTTTTTGCTTCTGCTTTTTCACTCTGGCCGAGGCCACACTGCCACTCCACTCTTCACGCCGAATAACGCCGGGATCTAAGGCTGATGTGATGCAAAAACACATAAGTCCTCCTGCGGTTTGACCTGGCCGTCACACTACACACTTACCCTGGAGATATTTGCTGCTGCCACTTCACGACTGGTAACCGAATTCCTAGTTTTTGTTGAGTTATCAGGGTTTCTATCACTTACGGGACTTGCGTTTGTCCAAAATCTTCGGGGGTCACTGCGGTTGTACTTCCACACTTGACGTTGAATATTTTCCTGGGGATACTTCCGTTCGCAGATGCTTCACTTCTTAGAATGGCGTCTAGTGGAGGTTTCTTCGATGACGCCACTTTTTCGACGCCGTTACGTTACACACTTTTCGCGAACTTTCCGCGTACGTGAGCCAAAATGGTGGTAAGTGTTAATGTGGTAAAATTTAAAAATCAACGAAACTTGTTTACATTTCTGTGGGTGCCTTATTGTAGGTGGTATCCGAACGCTTGAACTTTGTTGTGTTAGCTGCAGGTGGTGCCAGTTCATTTGAACATGATCACAGTCAATGCAAGTGGTGTCGAGACTTGAGCCTAGTTGCAATTAGTATAGGTGGTGTCCTGAAAGGCTTTTCTGTCGTTAGGTGGCGCTACTGAGCCGCCACAAAACTGTGAATGGGGTAATAACAATCAATGCTTACTTGTAGTATCCATTGATGGTACTTACTACTCCCAATAACCCATATCCCCCTAGACTGTTTCCCGAGTGGGTCTAATTGTCGCTGCTTCATTACCCGGGAACCATGCCACTTACCTCAAGTCTCCAAACCCCGAATTCCATGTAGTCATTCCCAGAAACACGGACAATTGCTACCAACCCCCTGAATCGAAGGTAACCCTAATAACAAAAGAACATATAACCAATACAGGAGCCGAGCACGGGACATAGCTCATGAACTTTAAAAACACAGCATATTCAAGGAGTGTGAATCCCTCTCATCACCTATTTCTCAAGTTTCCCTGAACTTGTAACCAATAAGTAGAATGCGGTTTCCAGAATCTAGTCTCCGGCGAGTTCATTAAAACTCCCAGCTAGTTCCACCGCCCAAATCTATATACTGTCCCGTGATCTCCAGGACCCAGCCTCTGGTGAGTTTGTTAAAACCCCCAGCTGTCTCCACCACGTAATAATAATACAATCAATAAAAATAAAAACCCAAAATTACACCCAACTTCCTTAGGTTCCAGTTCTGTGACTCATTGCCCTAGTCTCCTCCCTGTGCCCCTTCCGGACGCAAATTCCCAAACCAGGAGGCTGCAACAGCCGCATGGATGGCCAAACGCATACCCAACTTACTTCCATAGCGACCAGAAACAAAATGTGAAAAAAAATCTTGTTAATGCCAAATCATTAGCATTAATTCCTTCTTTAATGCGCCTACCCTGAAATAATTAAGATACAAAGTTGTCGAAATCACTGTCTATCCCTTTTCCCCCATTAACGCCTAAACCATCTGTCAACGATTGTGAAATGTCACAGATACTTATTTCGGATAGAAAATAAGATCTGTATTCCTTGTAAAATCAGCAGCCATACTGGTAAGACTATCCTCCAACATCCTGAATTAATAAAGAAGTATCCAAATTCTGACATTGTTCGTTGTATCTTCTATTCATTTCATTTTGGATTTTCCGCTTATTCGAGATTCGCTGATCACAAAATCAGCTATTTAACTTTGTTGGGCTCAGAGCGTAAAAGTTGTCTCATTCTCCAGATCCATTCGCATTCCACGATTTCCAAAAGAAACAAATCTAAAAACTCCATAACGTAGAAAATTAAGTCCCGCTGCCTTCCAAGCGTCATAGTAGTTGAAAATCTCATACTGGATAATATTTCAGGAAGTCAGCTTTACCAAATAAATATAAAATTCCCTATGGTTCTAAAAACCCGCTCACAATAAATATAGAGTGGTGGTCCAGTATAACGAACGCCGATATAACGAATGCCCAGTATAACGAACGCGTTTTTCTAGTCCATTGATGACTCTAAATAACGAACGGTTGAAAAATTAAGTATTCTATATAACGAATGCTCTCTTTTTCTATGCTTTGTTTTATTCGTTGTTATTTTTGTTTGTTTGCTTTGTGCACTTACACATAGAAAACATTTTATTTGCCTAATTTTTAAAAAGGGAAGTCCCCGTTTATTTACTGTGAGACTTGTTGACCACTGGTTGCGTTAAATAATACATATGTTTGTACGTTAAATCAGTCAATCTGTGTAGTAAGTGAAAATGACACGTAAGCGACTTTCGCTGGCTGATAAAATAAAAATAATTGATGATTATAATGATAAAAGAACACTAAATGAGATCTGCACAAAGCATGGACTAGTAAAGTCTAGTGTTTGCACAATTATAAAAAATCAGAAAAAAATTTTAAAAAGTGTGAGAGCTACACAGACGGGATCTTTACGCCGAAAATGGAATTGAGCACACCAAAGTATTTATTCTAAGGAGATTACAAGAACAAGCTATTGACTTCAGTACAACAATTTAAAAAAAACAAACACATATTGTAGAATTTTTCGCTAAAAATAAATAATTTTGCTCATGTATGTAAATTTTTTCCTTTTTTTTCAAAATAAATGAATTAATATAATACGAATAGAGTTTAACTTGCTACTATGCTAATATTTTTGAAAAGAAATATATATTTCGATATACCGAACGACCCTGGACATTATATCAAGCGTTATACTGGACCACCACTGTATATGTACATACATATTCCCATTGGTTCTAAAACCGTCTGGGCCAACATTGTGGCGTCAGTAACCAATGTAAAAACGTATGGTCCTAAAACCGGCTGCAAAAGCAGAATACCGTATGGTCCGAATACCGGTTGCGAAAACAGGAAAACGTACGGTCAGCATCGCATGAAACAACATTTTCTTTCTCTTGGTCGCGAAAACCGGCTGCGCCAATGTTGAGGCGTCTCCCGAAGGGTTTTACCGCAAAGGGCCCTAAACCCTTATACCATCGTGTGTGCAAATGTTAGTTGTCTTCCACCGGAGACCCTTTCAAAAGCTAGTGTGTGTGTTAAGGAGGGGGGGGGGGGGTGTCCCTACGTGTCAGAGTTGGCCTGGATTAAATGGTGCGGACCTGCACTGAGAAAAAAGCGAAACGAAATGTGTATGTGCATGGCTTTTGTATTCCTTACTTATCCGAACTTGTGTGTGCCAAAAAGATTAATCCCGAAATGGTACTTTGTATTAATCAACTTCATTTATTTCACGAGTAATAATTGTGGTTGGTTTCTAATATTAAAAGTACTAATTATCAATACAGCATTAGTGATTTTTATACATGACAATGGCTAAGAACAGATTCTGCACCGCAACAAATGCTTTCGGAACAAATTGTTATATCCAATACCTGTTCCCTAATATTGTTGACGAAAGTGACGTTGTTCCCAATGTTCAGTGTAAAAAGGTCTTTAGTATTCATAAATTATACTAGGCCATGACCCCTGCGATTGCAGTGGGGAGAGTTAGCATCACTACCTATTAATACTTCGTTACCTCTTTGTTTGGCCAGTCGTTGTAATTCCGACGAAGGTGGTGGTATTGGCGAATCATATGACAATTTTACTAACGCCAGGTACATACTGTCATCTCCCTGTTTCAGCACAGTTGCACCCGATGTTAACAACTCTATATATATGTATATGTTGTTTTATAATTAATTGAAATTTTTGTTCGACTGTATTCAGTTCTAGGGGTGTTTTTTACCCTTTTCCGCAAATGGGGCATAAAAGACCCATACCTTGAGGAGCTAAAGCGTTAAAATGGTCCACGAAAATATTTCTCGTAAAATTTTACACAAAATTGCTAAACACATCCTATGCCTAACATGTAAGGATCACATGGTTTCCTATGTCGATTGATCATATGAATGTACAAGAGGACGAAATTACCCCCATATGTAAACTTTCAAAACGCCGATACACGTAAACCTTTTTTTTAACCTCTCTAGCAGAATCCGTTGTCAGAACCTTTTAACTTTGTTTTGTGTTCCACAGTGTAATGGACAACTGGTACTGTACCTTAGGTGGTATGGGACGTATAACCTTGTAGATCTGGGGTATAACACATGTCAATGACGATAAAGTTCTTACCCAGCCAACCAAATTCGGAGCGCTCCCAAAAAGGAGCTTCTACGGACTCCTATAGCGCTCCGCTTGGGATTATTGTAGGAGCGATGAAACATATGCTCCTCAAATGAGTATTTGCGGAGTGCCTCCGAAAGAGCTCCGCCTGGGATTGTTTTAGGAGCGGTGAATCATACCCAATCTTAATATTTATATCACAAATACTGTATAATTTCCCGTTAGAATTCTGTGTATATACATATGCATATGCTTCCAGGAATATTGCAATTTTGATGTTTTTTATGTTTTGATGGTTAAATTATTAGTTTGTGTCGACGTACGGGCGAGTAAAGAGGTTCGGTGATCGTAAAAAAGTGAAATAATTAATTTTATATTTTCAGTGATTTGTTTGTGTACAAAGGTGATTTGTTATTAAAATTATTAAAACAATGCCCAAACGAAGGCTAATAAAAAAACATTCGGACAGAGTTATAGCTTTGTTGACAGAAAATGACACTTCCAAAATATATGAAAATATAAGTGAATGTGATGCGGATTTAACTGCGGAATGTTCTGATAATGTTATATTCAGCGATAGCTCAGAGCCTGATGAAAATGAATTAGAGGTTACAGACGATTTTGAAGTATGCGGATCCTCCTCAAATTTAAGTGAAGATATAGCAGAGTGGGCAGTCATATTTAATATTTCCGCGTCAGCACTCAATTACCTTTTAAAAATGTTGCGTCGCCACGGTAGTGTTTTGCCTGCCGACTCGCGATCCTTAAAAAAAACTCCAAGACAAGTTCCGTCTGTTCCAATGGGGAGTGGGAGCTATGTTCATTACGGTGTGGCAGATAGTTTAACTGATTTATTTGAAAAAAATGCATTTCCAGAAAAAATAATTAATCTTAATATTAATGTAGATGGGTTACCTCTTTTTAAAAGTTCCAAAAGCCAGGCGTGGCCTATATTGATAAATGTTGAAAATACTTCCCCAGTGCTCGTTTGTGGTGTTTTTGTAGGTGATAGTAAGCCGCCAAAAGTAAATGAATTTGTTTCAGATTTTGTTACGGAAATGAAACATTTAATAAGTAATGGTCTTAGCTACAAATCTAAAAATTTCCAAGTGCAAATAAGATCATTTATTTGTGACGCACCAGCGCGTTCATATATGCTTGGAATAAAAAGCCATACCGGCTATTTCAGTTGCGTAAAATGCCACCAGCGGGGTGAATTCTACAAAAATAAAATAATTTTTAAGCCTCAAATCTCGCCTTTACGCACTGACGAAGAATTTCGAGCAAAAATTGATGCAAATCATCACAACATAACAGATTCCCTTAAAATTGAAGAGCTGCCAATAAATATAGTTAATGCATTTGCATTGGACTATATGCATGTAGTTTGCCTCGGCATTGTTAAAACTATGATGGTGGCGTGGATAAAACAAAAGGGCCAAGATTACTCTCTTTCAAGGGATAAAATATTTACTCTTAACGAAAAACTGTTGTCATTAAAAACTTGTATTGGGAAAGAGTTTAATAGAAAACCTCGAAATATTTTAGATCTAGAGCGATGGAAAGCCACTGAATTTCGACAGTTTCTGTTATATACTGGTCCAGTGGTACTCAGATATGTTTTGAGTAAAGAACGCTATGAACATTTTTTGAAGCTAAGTATTGGTATTCGTATACTTACTAGTCCAGAAACTTGTGTTTCAAAAAATGCTTGCGCCAAAGCTCTGCTTCATTACTTTGTGGAACAATTGCCAATTCTTTATAGCCCAGATTTTCTTAAATTTAATTTTCATTGCTTGCTACATCTGTCTGACGAAGTTCTTTTATATGGAAACACTTTAGATTCCTTTAGCGCCTTCAAATTTGAGAACTTTTTATTTAAAGTAAAACAAATGGTTAAAAATGGAACAAACATAAGCAGTCAAATTTACAATAGAATTGTAGAAATGAGCATTAACAGCCCAAAGATAACACCACAATTTAGCTCTATTTTAAAAAAGGATCCAATCGGTAATATTATCTCAATTGAAGCGAAAAACTTTTTTTATTCTATCAATTTTCCTAACAATTTTTACATGATTGAATCGCAAATATTTAAAATAACATCTATTGAACAAACCAATATCTGCATTTTAATAAACTCGAATCAAGTTTTAAATCTGGACGATTTTTTTTATGAGCCTTTAAACTCGAGTTTGGTATATTTGTTTTCCTCACCATCACTAACATTAACTGACGAATGTTTTACCCATAACGTTTCCCAAATCTCTCGAAAAGCTCTACAACTCAACTACAATCATTTGCTGGTTTTCGTTGCAATTATTCACAATGAACAATTTTACGGAGACTTTCCTGAATGCAACCCAACCAATCATATTGCACCCAAATAGTGATGGAGTAAATATACCTTCCAATACTACATCTACATCTACTGAAAACAATGGTAAATTGCCATGCATATCGTTTTAATTATATTTTATAAAATTTATGTTTTTCTTTACAGATCTGCTTAAAAAAATTTACGAAAATACTGTGGAAATTAAGCAAACATTAAAAGGTATACTTCATTTCTTTATAAGTTATAGCTTATATAACTTATACACTCGATATCTCCTAGTCCTAACTTCTAGAATCGAGAAATTGGAAGAAGACAACAAAAAAATGCATTCTCGCCAACTAACTGAACAGAATATAACTCAAAAACTGATTAAACCGAATAGGGGTGGCATTCAGATTTTAAAAACTACCTTAAATTCTGTGGAGGAGTTTCAGAAATTCGAGGAAAACGTACAGAAGTCACCTGAACTTTGTGAGAAATTAGTAAGTATACAGTATAATGCCTTTTTATAAAAAGGGCTTGTTTAAAATGTATTTTGGTTATTTTATTTTTATTTGAAATTCTTTTAGGAAGATGAAATTTTCAGGCAAGAAGGAAGTGATCCATCTAAATTTATTCGTTTGATTTGGCGGAAAATAATGAGCGACAACGTGGCCTCCCAATTTAGCTGGAAAGGGACGCACATTAAAAAATCAGTCGATGTTATGGCGGTAACAAATGCATTTAGAGGTAAATTACAAAGCAATATAAAATTATGTTTACCTAGAAATCATTAATCTTTTACAGGCGCATTCCACAGAAAATTTGGTAACACTGGCAAAGAGTTTAACAGAGCCAGTGCAAAGTGGTTCCAAACCGCTAAGGAGCGGTTATTGAAACAACCACAAACTTAATTTTATTGTTTTTTGTTTAATCAATTTTTTAATGAAATTATTTTTATTTTTAACATATTTTAATAATGAAATATTTTCTTTTTGATTTTAATTCTTTTTAAAAAAAAAATTGAAATATGTAAATGAATACTATGTTAAGTCTATTTTCATAATAATAACAAAATAATAAATACAAATTCTAGTTCTAAATTTGGGAGCAATTTAGGAATCCGGAAGGACTCCTCTGCGGATTATAATTGGAGCGCAAAAGCAATCCCAAAACACTCTTTCCGTATTATCTACGGATGAATTAAGGAGTCCTTTTAACAAATATAATAGTAGAATCACGGAGTCCGCACGGAGCCCTTGCGGTTTATCTAAAGGAGCGTGTAGGGACTCCAAAAACACTCATTTAAGGAGTCCTAACGGTGCACCTTTTTCATATATTTTTTTGAGGACCTTGTCTTTATAAAATACGCTCCTTTTGGGATCCCTGCGGAGCCTCCGTAGGAGGGTTTACGCACCGTGTAGGGAGTCCTAACGGAGCTCCGTGCGGACTCCGCTGGTTGGCTGGGTAGTTCCTCTTTTTACTTGTAAATAGTAGTTTTAGGTTAGTTGTAGGTTAGTTACTAAATAACACATAAGGTTCCCGTTTTTTGTCCTTTTTTACGGGCGTATTCAAAAAAAGATGACAATGTCATATTTTTAAAATGTATATGGTCAAATGGACCGGCCTTATCGCCTCCGTTGTAATTTTTGAATTTATTTTTTTTAAACGAAAATAAGCAACAGAAACAGAAAATAGAAGACGCAAATTTCGTTTATAATTTTCATTGAAATAGCGTAAATTAAACTTAGTCTGTTTTCTTCCCTACATTATATCGTTTTAAAATAATCGAAAATCGCTAGATTATTATTTCAGAGCAAATTAATATTTTCATTATAACAAATAAATCGAAACTTGGGACGAAATAAAAAATCTAAATTAGGGGAAAATATGAAATATTTCTCGCCTGCGGTGCTTATCCGACATTTTCATTACAAAAATAGAATTTCTGAATTACTCTAGAACAGTGGTCGCCAAAAAGAGAATACTCATCAAATGTGAATGCATTGGTGTATTTGCACTGAATCTATAAAAAAATATTCTGATTCACATCAGTGTATCAATTTTCCAAAACAAAGCGGCATGACCATTCTTCGTTGAAAGCTAATGTGCTACTGAATGAAATTTTCTTCTCTCATACGCTCTTTGATATGCTTTTTGTTGACGTTCGTGTTGTGTATGTGTAAAAAGCCGATCATGTTCGGCCCCTGGGGGCTATGGACCGTGACCGCTGCTCTAGAAGAATTGCTTTACAACTATCTTGAATTAAAATGGTAACTTTTAAACGAAATGCTAAACTCCGACACCAGGCAATATCCTAGACTCCCAATCCACAGCACTGGTTATTTGTGCACTGTCATATTATAAAACATTGATTTGATTAAAACTGGATAATTCTATAAAATATTCCGAGAAACGGCATATCTATTTAATGTGTGACTACACTAATCTGCAAAAATGTTGGAGCAGGAATCATACATACTTCTAGGTCCAAAATTGCTTCATTCATGAAACGTGTCTGTTAATAGGTAGAATACCCACAGTACCTGGAAGTGGCATCACTTTTAAAATTATAATATGAAAATTTATTATCATTGCGTGCAAAATATCGTAAACCCCATATTTTGAACTGTCATAATGGTCATATGCCTAACCCGGTTATCTCATTAGATGTTCACAATATTGTTGGTACCTGTGGATAGGACTAGCACAGCTATTTGAATTTAACTACCTTGCGTACATGAATGAAAACGCTCATACAAATATCTAATACCGCGTTTATGCTGCAACCGAAATCTCGATTGTTGAATCAGATGTTTATGCCACGAAATCTAGATATCTCTAGATTTCGAATGCAGTATAAACATGTTTTAAAGCCTCAAAACTACCTTACCTGGCGTTTACACGGGACAGTTTTGCTCCGACAGTAGAATGTTCATGGCTGAACTAGTAAAGGTTGGCGCAATAGAACAACTGATTTTGCTTTCTTATGACTCCACCTGTTAAATTCAGTGTATTTTGTTATTGTACTTTTTTATTAGAGTCATGAAACAACAACTAAATGCCTGTTGTTGGTTCAAACAATTACAACAAATCCTACTGCGTCAACCTCTACTAGTTCAGCCATCGGCCATATCGGTGACGTTTCGTAGTAATTTGTGAAAAAAGCAAAACATCGCAAACGACTTTACAAATTGGAAAATATATTTGTATTTGAAAATTTTGCTAATTTTTATTGAAATATTGTTTGACAATACAAACATATAAACATGAATACATGTCTAAGTTTGCAGAGTACATCAGTTCCATTGAAATTTGGAGAAGTAAGACAAAATACAATAGCAAAAGAGCGAAGAAACAAAAAATCAGAGCACGAAATTTAACGAAACGACACTGTCGGCGGTTGCTTAAAACTGTACTGTCTTTATAACTGGCTGGACGCGTACGTCACACAAACAGTTGTTCTCTTTATGACAACTAATACATATTCTCAACTATCTTGTCTCAAACTGTCCCGTGTAAACGCACCGTTACTTGAATATGATCTGCTTTATTCTGACTCCAGGAAATGAATGGGTCATAACATCTATCTCACAAAAAAAGTTCCTTTTATCCAACGCTCAAAAGGTACCTTGGATTGTTTTATGATGATTCCCAAAATATTTCGTGTCGTTATTTTTTTTTAGTTTTTCAAAGATACAGATACAATATCAGTGTCATAAGGAAGGGGTTTTAAGGTTCGTCCAACGGTATATAAAAGATGTCAAAGTATGTCCTGACACAACTTTTTCAGCGATATTCTGAAAAAAAAAACATTTTGAAGTTTTTAGTACCGAGATTTTTCCTTTTATAAATGGTCCAGCTCATGGGATCTTAAGGGTAGACTCGAAATATTTTGGGAATCATCAGAAAACAAACTTTTATAAGCTCATATACGAGTATCCATGGATTTTCTTCGGATATTCACCCCTATTCTGCATTTCGATCCCAATCGAAATTTTCTCCGTTTGACAATTCTGGCATTCTGCATTTCGATTCCCACCGAAATTTTTTCGTTTGGTAAGTCTGGCAGTCTGAATTCCATTTCGTTTCAATTTTTTACGATTGTGTGTATACTAGGGTACCCATTTAATCGGGTTTTTTGATTAATCGGTTAATCGTAAATTTCAATCTGACAATTAACCGAGCAATACGCAATCAAATTATTCGATTAATCGATTATTCGAATAAAATAGAACAAAAAAAGAAAACAGTGTTCAAACATTGTACTAGGCACATTTATTAAAAGAAAACAAAACGTAACAAAAGCAACTTCATTATAAAGTATAAAATATATCGTCAACTAAAATGGAAAAGGCCGTAACTACACTTTTTAGTTTTTTACAGGAGAAGGAATAAACGTTATAAATTAAAGACTACTTAAAACTTTATATCCAAATTGTAGATTCAAGCTTAGTAAACAAAGACGGATTTGTTTCTGAAAAACAAGTTAATGGGAAAAAATAATTTTTCAGAAATGCTAGTTAGGGCCTTTTACACTCTAGTTTTCTGAAACCAAAAACGCCGTAACTACAAGACTAAAATGGTGTCTAAAATAAACCAAATGATTAAAATAAGAAAATAGTGCTTTTGGGCCGTAACTAAAAAAGTTTTTAACCAAGTTACGTCTTCCGTGCGGAACCGGTGTAAATCTGTTGGTCACAATCAGTGAGTATAAAACTAGAACGCGCACAGCTCACTGGCTTGTGAGAAGCTCTCCCTAATCTCCCTAAGTAACTGGAAACCATTTATTTATTTATTTATGTCTTTTTGTATCTATTTATTGTATGTATTTTAAAACAAAATTCATTATAACTATTAAAAAGAAAAGATTTAGATTAAAAAGAGAATTTCTGCTCAAATATTCTCCAATTTCATTAAATATTTTGTATTTTATCACTTCACTTTTGTTTTGCAAATGGCGTCAGTTTGATGCATTGTAACGATTAGCCGATAAATGTATGAATACTGGTTATTTTTCGTAGCATTTGCCACGGTTGCCACATGGTAGTGAGATTATTTGACAAAGCACTGAACAACTCTTTTCGTATTTAAAGTCAGATTACCAATTTAAAGAACCGGTCAAAAATTGGGCCTAAGAAATCAATATCGCAATAACACACATTGAGCCTGCTTTTTATTCCCTGCTAAACTAATTTTTCGACGACTTTGTATGGGGTGCTAAGCTATATTACGCGATTAAAGTCGTCGAAAAATTAGTTTAGTAGGAATTAAGAAAACAAGCTTATTGAAAGAGAATCAAAGGCAACTTTGTTTGGTTGTATTTTTTTGTTTTAAAGTGTAATTACGGCTTTTTGGTTTATGAAATTGTTGAAGTTGCAGTTTCGGCCGTTTGATTTTCGCCAATAAAGTTCGTTATTTTTGGACGTATACATGTAAAATTTGCTGTGTAGATGTGTTTCGGTTAAGTACATCATAATCAATCAAAAAGTCACTTTTGAACTTTTGAGTAGTTACGGCCTTTTGCATTTTAGGTGACGATAAAATTACGACTTTTGGTACCAAGCCAAAATTTAAAAAAATCTCAAAGTTTGGACCCAAAGGTGCTACGCTTTCCGATACCTCCTATACAAAGGGAAGGGTCGCTCTGGAACTACATCACACTGTAACAACCTATTGGATTGATTAATTTTTACAAACTATTACCCAGTATTGTATATAGTTTGAGCAGAATCGGACCAGGTATATTGATAACCCCCATACAAAGTGAAATTTCATCAGACCCAATTTAATGAACCAATTTTGAGACAATTTTTTTTATGTATGCCTATGAGCCAAAGCACTGTGCGCCTCTCAACAAACTATCAAGTTAGGAAATTTGTTCGCAAATCTTTGTCATATGAGTTGCCACATTGTAGGAGTGTTTCAAGACGGACTGCTTGCCATAAACACTTATATTTTATTAATCGCTATGGTTTGTTCGAGTTAATCGTTAATCGAAAACGTTAATTATTAAAATGTTCGGTTAATTTTATAGCACGATTAATCGATTAACCGAATAATGATTAATTGAATGGTTACCCTAGTGTATACTGCAGTACGATCGTAGCTACGTTTTTGAAAGTTGTTTTTGTTTAGTTTCAAAAAGTGTGTAATTTAAAAAAATTTAAGTATAAATGCAATTGAACATTTCATTAAAGACCTAAATGGTTTTTTGCGTTCCTTAAAAGTTTTACTTAATTTATTCTAGGTCGAAACCTGACCAGTACGAAAAGCTGGTGAATTTACTGGCAACGAAGGAGGATATTGTGTGTGGATTTAATTAAGGTCCCAACAATATTTAAATCCTTATTTGTTTTAATTATTGAATAACTATTTATGGGCACTAAATTTACCTTTTTATGAATTATTTACAAATTTGCTTATTTCTCTGTTTGTATTTCATGCGTTCCACAGCGAAACAGCAGGGTTTGGAATACTTTTGTCTTGTCCTTTTTCTTACGATTCAGTTTTTTGTCGAATACCTTTTCTCCGCATATGCTTACCTGAATGCGGAAACGTAATCGAAATGCAGAATGGGGGTGATAATTTTGCCAATCAGTTTTCAGATTTTTTTCTAACCTTTTGCCCACTGTATTTAAATACATGTTTTGAGTTAAGAAGGTCTTGTGACGACAGTTGAAAATCGGTATTTGTGTGTAGTCGTTATCGACCATTAACGACAACTGTCGACACATAGTTGGTATTTTGTAACTAGAATTGAAACGACTCTATTTCTGTCGACACAGTTTTTCATAACGGCTTGAACAAAGTTCGCAATTTTTTTTTTAATTAAAGAAATTTCCAGTTTTTTTTTAAATTATAGATTAGCAAAAGTCGCAACTTTAAATGACTGACGGAAAGCCCCAAGGAGGGTGTGCAGGAGTGTGTTTTAGCAGGATCCGCTTTATACGTATAGCGAGTATGTACGTGCAATTGTCTGTCTGACGGTAAATGCAATGAACAATTGATTCGTTTTAATGCTAATTAGTTGGCCTTAGTTTTAATTATTTGAACTTATACAAATATAAGTATTGTATGAAAAATTATGTTGGGTTTTTGATTGACCTCGTGTATCGCTACCTCCAACGTCCCTATTGTGATATTTGTTTCCTGAGCTGTTAACACGGCAACAGCCCTGAACCAAATTTAGCTGCTGGAATTGAATACCTTCAGGGATCACTTAGAACTACATGCTCAGTGTCAAATGTCCACCAGTAAATGCATTGCTTTGGCAGTGGTGGTTCCTATGTTGTGACACATACGCCTGCTCTGCGCGCTTTCAGTCGTTCAATTCATGTCTTTTTCATTTTAGTCTGATATCTTGTAAACAATCAGCCGCTAACGAAACGTACAGTTCAAATCCTTTAATATAGCCGATTGGTCGGTCCATGTTGAATTTGATGAGATCATTTCGTCCCTCTCACCAACACATGCAGCTCTGAGGCCAGTAAAGGATGCATGTGCCTCCATCGAGAGCTCGTTTCAATTCGCCGCTACTATTCTCCTAACGTAGTGGTATGGGCCTTGTACATCCCATAACTTCCAAATTGAAGTCATATATGGCTACGAAAGTTAAACACTGTTTAGGAACTTGAATAACTTTTACCAAATTAGAATAGAATTACAAATGAATAGAATTACAAATGAAAAATGTTTTTCTCCTTCCTGCTTTCATTCACTATGATTGACAACTTTGTTTATGTTTTTAATAAGTTATCGATAAACCATGGTAACATTATCTATCGGGTAAACGCGTCAGCCCAGCTGATTTGTGGTTTTTTCATCTTTTCCGTCGGTAAGCTGTCAAATTCGATTTTGTTTCTCTTTGTTTTTTAATAAAATTCAAAGAATTTCAACCAAAATGCAATTTAATAGCATAGACTTTCTATCAAGTAAGACAATCTTATAAAAATGTTCACATTTTGTGTACATAGTGGTTTTCATTATTCAGCTAATTTTTACAGCTTAACGACGGAATTGCTAATGCGACTACCTAATAGATAATTCTACCATGCGATAAACAGTTGACGTCTTGTCAAACCAGTTACAGAATACCAAACTAGCGTTGATGTGACGACGGTGTTGACACGAAATGATTTAACATAAAAACGACAACGATGTCAACGACAATAACCGTAATAAGGGGATTAAAAATTTGCCCCCGGTTGAGGACAAAATGTCGGTAAACGAGTGTTTTCTGTGGTATACAATTTTCACGTTTTTAAATTCTTTATATTAACTTCGACTCCGGTCTTGAGGACTTGAGATCTTGGCACAAATCTATTATTGTTGTGTTGTGTCATCGTATTTAACGTTGGCCTTGTGTTTGTTGCTGCTTTGCATTCGGTATTAAAGTGATTTTTGTGCATTTTGATATAATTTTCCCACGCGATTTTCTCCGGAAGTTCGTGGCCGATTTTATTAATTTTGGGATTGATTTTTAGTGCGGGTTTCGACGAAGAATTTAAGCCAAAAATCAAGACGATCCGGTATCACGGAGCCGGGATTTAAGTGTTTTAATTTGCGATATTTTTACCCATTTTGTGCTGTGTCATCGTATTTAACGTTGGTCGTTTGTTTGTTTGTTCGCTGCTTTTGCAGTAGGTTTTGAAAGTGATTATTGGGCGATTTTCATATAATTTTCCCACGCGATTTTCTCCGGAAATACGTGGCCGATGTTATTAATTTTTGGATTGATTTTTAGTGCGGGTTTCGACGAAGAATTTAAGCCAAAAATCAAGGCGTTCCGGTATCACGGAGCCGGGATTTAAGTGTTTTAATTTGCGATATTTTTACCCATTTTGTGCTGTGTCATCGTATTTAACGTTGGTCGTTTGTTTGTTTGTTCGTTGCTTTTGCAGTAGGTTTTGAAAGTGATTATTGGGCGATTTTCATATAATTTTCCCACGCGATTTTCTCCGGAATTTCGTGACCGACTTTATTGATTTTCGGTTTCGACGGGTTTCGACGAAGAGTTTAGGCCAAAAATTAAGGTGATCCGATATCGGGGAGCCGAGATTTAAGTGTTTTAATTTGGAGTATTTTGCTCATTATAGAAGTGTTTTGTGAATTTTTCAGTTAAATCATTTCCTTTTCAAACTCAAAATATATAAAGAATTTATAGTCAAAAACTTTGTTTTTTACGGGTTGGTTTTTTTACATTAAATACATTGATAGTTACATTAAAAACTTTTGAACTTTATTATTTTAGAAATGACATCGATGCTGTAAATAAGAAACGTTTCGTAATGGCCAAGCAAATGTGGCGTCGTTTAAAAGATTATGACTTCAAATTTCTGGATTATTGGTTAGAAGCACATCTATCAAATGTCGAAAATTTGTATGTGGCGTATAAAGATGACAATGGTATTGTCCGGGAACCCATGGAACATCTAAAGGTATCGAATATACCGAAGGTAAGTGGTCTAATGCTTTACTTGTATTTTACTAACTACCATTTCCAAAACATACATACATACATACATATGTACTTATACATAATATATCTTTCTCAGAATCGGCGTTGGAAACCGGAAGTATGCACAGGATTTTTACATGAGTTTTTGGAACGGGTTGAGCAACTAATGTGGAATGTTGACTCTTTCGAGACAGTTTACGAATTCCATTTTAGAGCCAAACATAAAGTTATAAACTTTGAAATACATGAGGGAAATCCGGAGAAAATAGCTATTCCGAAGGAATATATAGAGTTTGCCAAGAAACAAGGTTGTTAGTAAAAAACTCTTGCCGTGAATACTTTTGGTTTTGCCTTATTTCATATTTTATTACATGATCGGGAAGTGGAGTGGTTAAACTATTTTGTATACATATGAATTTTCTACAACTTCTGTTAAGTACTTTATATATTACAAAAATGTATTTAAATAAAGAATAACAGCACTATCAAAAGAATAAAATACAATCGAAGTCCTAAAGTATTTTCAGCTGAGGGTGAAAATAGGAACTAAAATTATATCTTCCTTCATCTTTGATTCTTTGTGACATATTGTCGTTTAATCTTCTTTTGTTTCCTATTCGTATTAATCGAAAATTTAACACTTTGAAAGATTAATGAACAACGGCTGATAAAATTGCAATTACAGAGATTTAACCCTCTAATGCTGTATTCTAAAATAATGAGTAAAAATTATGACAATAATGACATAACCATCAATATTCACAACATTTCTTTCATATGCATGCTTTCATCGAAAGCTATTGCATAGATGTTGCACAAAGGGATATAAATTTGAAGACGGTACCCTCTAAACGCCAATCGTCGTTTCTTTTTTGAAACAACAACATCTATGCAATTGCTTTCGATGAAAGCATGCATGGGAAAGAAATGGTGTGAATATTGATGGTTATGGCAGAGTATTGTTGTGGATGTTTTCGTATAAGTAGGAGTTTAGACAATTCTCGCTTACTTGAGATTTGTTTATCCCTACAATGATATACCTAAATGCTTGTGGAGAAGGGAGCTGATGATATGCCTGGGAGGGCATTGAAATAGCTGTATTCCCAACCATCCACCGTAATGATCAATTTCACACATTTCTTGTTAATATTTCTATTAAAATGTACTTTTTCATAGAAAAAGTACTTTTTAATAGCTATTGATCTTGAACCGAACAATTATTAAAAACATAACCACTAAAAGATCGAATAATATAAACTCAGACGAATATTAAATAATTACTTTTATTTTAATCAATATTATAGCATTATTCTTACGGAATAAATTTACTTTAGCACGAACTCTCTGATCTACACCAAAATGTCACCACCGAGAAAGGTGTCTGCACTGAGTTTAAAAGTTTTAAGTGAATATCAAAGTCAGTAGAAAAGGCTATCATTACAAAGGTCTTTCTAAATTCTATAATTCTGTGTACAAACATATTTATTTCTATTAATCCATTGCGGGCTAATTAAAAAAAAACATTTGTTAACCTCCCTTTTTTTAATAAAAATTTTGTTTTTTCAAAAAATTTCCCCATTATGCTAATTTTTTGGTAGACTCTGTACCGCAATTCTGTAACTTTTCAACGACAAAATTCGGTAGTTAACTTGTAAAAATTCGGAATTTAACTACAATTGTCGTTAAAAGTGATTCTATAAATTTTTTCATTTTCAAATTGTGATTTTATTCAGTACTTTAGAACAGCTGATGGAGGAAATAAATTAAATCTAACATTAATCTTTCATACTTCTACTTTCTATACATTAAACAATATTTTTAGAACTATCGTAATCTACCTTAATATGCTTACATACTGCAGCTTAGCTGCTTGCATATCTTTAATACTATAAATATCTACCCTCTACCTGCAAAGCAGTACCTCCAAAACAGTACTATAAAAAAGGGGTTAATCAACATTCTACAAACTAAGGATTAGTAACTACTATTTACAGTTAAGGCTACTATTTACATATATACAATATTTACAAGGTAAGGTGCGGTTACTGAGCTACATTGTAGACAGTGTCGCCAATATCGGTCGTCCCTATTCTCCTATGGTAGAAGAGTAGCCTATCGTCAGCAAAAAGTAACCCGTCCTATTCAGTCCCTCCAGGCCAATAGCCGGTCTATAATTTCCCTTAAACTGTCTTCCCAGATCCCCGTCATGGTCCAGACTATGTTCAACTAAAGCGTTGTCCAAAGAGGCCGATCTCTCCAGAAAAGTCAACGCACCCCTAACTAAAAATACGTCAATTCGGTCAAAATCTACCATCCTGTAGATTTGTCTAAAGGATGGTACAGTCCACGAGCCATCGTCAGCTCTTATCTTCCGCAAACCCAAGCAGCTTGCAAGAATGCGTCTGTCCCATACTCTAAGCTTCTCCATCTGGTGGGAAGAGATCCCAAACCAGACTGGGAAGGCATAGGACATTATAGGCCTGATGATCTGTCGGTAGATCAAAAGTCTAACTTCGTTCGTCAGTCCCTCACGGCACCGGAGCACATTGAGGTAACTCGCGAATATTCCCTTCACTTTGGCCAAAGTTCGGTCAATGTGTCGGTAAAATTCGAAATTCGTCGTGAATAGGACTCCAAGGTATTTAAGAACCTCGGTGTTTCCTATTCGGGCGTCCCCAACCCAAAGATCAGGTACGAAAGCCCTCGCACTACGAAACAGCAATCGCCGTTTGCCCTTGATTATAGCAGCCTCACATTTGTTAACGTTCAGCTTAAGCCTCTACTTGTCGAGATATCTAGACAGAACCTCCAGGTACTCGTCAACCCTGGAGTTTGTGTTTCTGGCTCTTGCACCCGTCATGACAACAAGTAAGTCATCAGCATATACCAGTAGCAAACCACCATCAGGCGGTTCTGGTAAATCACTGATAAAGATGTTGTAGAGTACAGGTCCCAGGAGTGAACCCTGGGGCACTCCCGCCACAACATCTCTAACGATAGAGTACGCATCTCCGACCTTAGTACGGAATTTGCGCCCCTTTAGGAAACTAGCCACCATCCTACAGGTGTCCATATCGAATCCCAATCTCACCATTTTGTATAAGATTCAGTCCTGCCAGACTGAATCAAATGCCCTAACTATGTCGAGATCCACCGCTATGGTGGCATATCTCTTATTCAACGCTCGAGTCACATAGTCTCCGAAGACCATGAGCGCATGAGACGTTGAATGTCCTCGCCGAAAACCAAATTGATTATCTTTGAGGATCGTTTTATCCTCTGCCGTCCTAACAATCCTAGTTAAGATGAAGCTCTCAAGTAGTTTGCCTATGGGCGACAGAAGCGAAATCGGTCTATAACCACCACTCCTTTTGTGGTCCGCACCCGGCTTTGGTATAGGGATCGTAACTGATTCCTTCCAAGCCGCCGGGAAATATCCCAAGTTCAGGCAGTGGTTAAAAAGCACCGCCAGAAAATTCCAAATAGCGGCATTAACCCGCTTAAGGACTACATCTGGTATCCCATCCAATCCGCAAGATCTACGATTAGATCTTGAATGCAATCAGCAAGGTGGGTAGCCTTGTCTTCATCGATCACAATCAGGGTATCATCAGTATCCAACAGTTCAGAAATAGGTCTCCTGGCACGAACGCCCGCAGCGGTTTTCACCCTCCGAAAAGTCCCGCTGTTCACCTTAATACCACGCAAGAACGCCGCCCTGCTATTTTGCTCGAACTCTCGTATGGATCCCTGGATGATCATGTCGAGATTGCGCACTATAGCCCGAACCGTTGTAGCCCTACCACGATCTTCAGTCCTGACGATTATCCGCCGAAGTCGCTTCTTCTCCCGTATAAATTCCAGGATATACGGGGGAAGTTTGCGGAGTCCCATAGGTCCCGTAGGAACCTTAGGGATAGAGGCCTCAATAGCCCCATGGAAAGCCACGCCCACAGATTCAACACAAGTGTCGATTTCCGGGTTTGTGACATTCCTATTGATAGGGTTCGCTCCCTCAAGTACCCGGTTGAAACGCCTTCGATCCATCCGGTCAAAGTCGTAAAACGTAGGTCGCTCGCGATGTCCGAAATCCTCCCGCTCCAGCAGCAGTTCCACGGCCATATGGTCCGACCCGCAATCATGTGTCGTGATTCTATAAATTATTTGTACCGAATTTTATCGTTCAAATAATCGGTAAATTGCGAAAATTGTCGTTGAGCTAACTACAAAAAGTAAGTAAAGTCATACCGATATTCGATAAAAAATAAATATTTGAATGAAATTGAGACTGGGGTTCAACATAAATTCAACTAAATATGGAATAAAATAAAAATTGTTATGTAAAATGGCATTCCAATACATTGGCATACTATTAGAAAATTGTGTGCATCAAACACGGACGCAGGAAAGAAGAATTCGAAGACAAATTGAAGATCCATTTGACTTGAGTAATAGTGAATATGTGATGCTCTATAGGTTAAACAAGGACCAAGTGTACGACGTTTTGGACGCAAAACAACAGCGTTTGATTTCCAATAAAATAACTGGAATAACTGCCGATAAGCAGATATTTGTTCTCCTTTCTTCAAGCAATACAAATCCTAACCATGTATATGTTGCTACAAGGTTTTATGTGCAATTCGCGTTTACGCCACGAGCGGCCTGTGGGAGAACAATGGGGAATTTCTCTTAGCCAAACTTCAATTAACCGTTTTTTTACATAGAGTTACGGATGCCATCAACAAATCTCTTCTAATAAAGGGCTCTGGGGTCGATCAACAAATCTCATCAACGCTTTAATTGTGTGCGTGCACTATTTTCGTGTCTTGCCCGCAAACGTAAAACTGAAAAACGTCAACCCTCATTTATATTTTGCTTTTGTCAAGTTCGGTCATACTATGTCGTCGCACAGTGTTTTTTTTTGGTATTGTGAGTGCTCAAAAATCTATAACTTTTGAATGGGTTAACCTTTTTTTATCGTTCTTTTTCCAAATTGTTGCCAAGAAATGTAGCTACCAGAAACCATTGCAAAAGTTTCAAAATACTTATAGTTTAATGAAGAACAAACCAGCGAAATCTGAGTTAGAAGAACATTTTATTTATAGGACGAGATCTTTTAGATCTGTCAATATTTCTTTGTCTAAATTCGTTTTAACATGGTATCTTAATGAAGTGATGAGTGGATCAGACGAAACTAAGAGCATTTTCATAAGATCGGCATTCTGATCTCTTCTGTTGCTCTTCCTAGTGTGTCTTAGTCGAAATTCTCTGTATTCTTTATTTTTTGCTTCTTGAGCCTCCTCTGATAATTCACCTATAGGGAAATGATGATATTTTATATTGTTTTCGCCATGGCTTAATACCTTATGGACCGTTGGTGATAACATTCTCCAGCTTCCATACAGATCATTGTAAATTTCTAATGTTTTTGAAGCATATTCCCCAAACTTTTTTGCATCAATAATATGACGTGAATTTAAACTTAAACTTAAATATTACAGGGTTGTTCGAGAAACTATGAGCATTCAACAGAGGGCGTTGTACTCTTTATGTGATTATGTTAATAACAATGAATTATAATATCTACAATTAAATACAAGTCATAATACAATTCACTACAAGTTATATTTTATCAGAATCGCGAAAATTGTGTTCAAATTTTTATTGTTCAACAATAATAATAAAATTTTTTGACATTTACAACTTTTACATTGCATTTTGATTAAAAAATAAAATGTTACCTTTCATTGTAAATACACAGTATAATAATTTATTCAAAATTAAAAAATATTGTTATAATACTCCTTGACATTTCGCGCTCCTTCATCCATGTTTGAACGAGTTTGCAGCTGATTTTTTTACAGAATGTATAAAACATATCAGAAAACATTGTCATGTAAGTTGCTAAGCTTCCTTTCACTTCCTTAACAGTTAAAAGTTTAGGTGAAGATGAAAAAATGGGAAAAATAAAGTCTTTATTTGAAATTAAAAATTTGGACTCAAAAACTACAATGAATTTTTCCAAAAAATCTAAATAAGTTAAGAATAATTACATCTTTCAAACACAAAAGAGATGAAGTACAAAGCTCTAACCGTTTGTCAGCTGTTTTGCGAACACGAACATACACGTAATTTTTATATATGTAGAGATAATAATAAATACTTACAAAGATTTATTCAAGTTTGAAAAAGCTTTTATTTTACAAATGTTTACTACTAAAATTTTTTGAAGTTTTCATATTTCCACAGGAATTTGTCGTAAAATTTTAACGACACATCCAAACGAAAAAATTCGTTAACTAAAAAATAGACAATACAAATATCGTTAAAACAACCGACATTAGTCGCTACTTAACGATATTGTCGTTATCGTTAGAAAAGTTACACAATCCCGGTACTGATAATAGACAATACTTTAGCCTCTTTTAATTTATAATTCTCACCAAGAACCGGAGACATTTAAGTTTAAAGTTTTGAAATACATTTGCCACTTTTCACCAAAATTTAAATTTTTTTTACAAAAAATCGCGCGATTTAACACAAAAATACTATGCCGAAGCCACGAAGCGGGTGTTGGACTCGCACCAGAAGAAAATTCCTAAGCCACGCAGAAACCTTTATAACACAAAAATACTATGAAGTTTAATTTTGAACTTTAATATCTCCGGTCTTTGGAGGGTCATAGGGGAATATTATACCCTAAAAAAAGTTAAAGTCTTGTCTCTTATCGGAGCCTACCAAAGTTTAATTTTGAACTTTAATATCTCCGGTCTTTGGAGGGTCATAGGGGAATATTATACCCTAAAAAAAGTTAAAGTCTTGTCTCTTATCGGAGCCTACCAAAGTTTAATTTGGAACTTTAATATCTCCGGTCTTTGGAGGGTCATAGGGGAATATTATACCCTAAAAAAAGTTAAAGTCTTGTCTCTTATCGGAGCTTACCAAAAAATAAATATGATAGAGCATTTTTTTGAAAACAATAAATTTTATCAAAAAAGTGAGGTAAAAATTTTTTCATTTAATTTGCACCTCAGTTGGTTAATATAAATAAAAATGTTTATTTATAGAGTTCAGAAAGACCTTTGTAATAATACCGATTCCAACTAGATCGGATAATAAATGGATGACTTAGCCCGATTATATATTCAAGCTTTGGAGGTCTATATTTCTATATGTTTTTTATGTTTTATATCAACGTTTCATGTCCTATCAGCCCAAAAAAAAATAGGGCATTTGGTGCTAAAGTAAATATATTCCTTTATTGTACTTAGAAAGTTTGCGGCAGCTCAAGTGAATTCGTCGCATCGCGTAACTGCCTCCTTGCAAACGTTTGTTGTTGCTTCTCCTGCTGCCGGTCGTTCTTCTGCTGCCATTCTAAAGGCTATGGTGTACATTTTCCCTTATTTTGATTATTAATTAAGTTTTATTTACTTAAAATGATTTACATTTAACAACCAAAACCAAACGTCATGAAGCAAAACAGCTGACTTCGAAAATTCGTTTTTTCTCTCTTCCTTATTATTCTATTCCCCGTCTGTTTAGAATAGGAGGATTTTATTCCCGGGAAAAATTTATTCCCATGGAACTCATTTCCCTGGGAATAGTGATGGAAAAGTATGGCACAATGTGCCATTTTTGGCCCTATTGAACGTTTTGTGGCCCCGTGGCACAGTCAATATTATTTTGGCACTATTTAACAGCAGTTAAACTCTGCATATTAGATCTTAACTTAATAGCGAATAAAGAGCATTATCGAAAAGAACTGAATTCAAAAACTTAATGAAATGCGGTGTCCAATATTATAAACAGTTTAAACTAACCGGTATTCAAAACTATGTATTATATTGTAGTATGAGTCCTTTCTATTTCACACTCTTCTGAAAGTTTTGATCGATGTTTTCCGTCCAAAATATAATCAAATTTTAAAATAAGGGACAGACTACAAAATATTACACCGAATTTTTATAGGAACAAACCAAACCAATATCTTAAGTCGTTGAAATGAAAATTAGGATATAGTTTTGATTTAACTGAATACAAAAAAACATTAAAAATTCTGAGTTTGAATAAGAGGCTATATTCGATTAAGTTTTCAATGTAAACAAACACAAAATTTAAATGTTACATATCAAAGAATCTGTATCTGAATTTATGAACTCAAAAAAGTACTTTAATATACGAATTGGATTTTAGTGAAAGTCTGCTTATTATTTACATTTATTTTTCTTAACAATTTAATATATATTAATATAATTTGTATTTAAATAAATAATATAATAGTATTTTTTGGTTAAAAATTACTTTGGCCCATCCGAAGTCGTTTTGGCCCTTTTTGGAGTTCTCTTTGGCCCTAAATTGAAAAATGGAATTACCGACACTGCCTGGAAATATTTAGAATTGGGCTGATGGTTTATTTTCGGCATAGATAAAGGAATTAACTAGATATCGCACATGCGTTGGGAAATTTCTTGTTCAATGGGATATTTTCTAGATGGAGCTCGATGCAATAATTACAACGTTTGATCCCAAAGAAAATATACATTGTTTTTGTTTTGTGGTCCGTTGCTCACAAATTCAATACAAACGAACACCAACAATAACAGTAAACAAAAACATACAATCAAAATAAAAAAATTTTAACTTGAAAGTGGGGAACACAACGACGTAAAAAAATTACAGCAGACAGTTGTCCGAGGCCTTCGGCCACGGACTGTCCCTGCAGGCTGTGTCAGAGACACGGCCATTAAGTTTAACGTAGAATACGCCATCCGATAAGACAGAAAACATATATAACAATAAATTCATTTGCTTATATTATTTATCATTTATTGTTATATATGTTTTCTGTCTTATCGGATGGCGTATTCTACATTAAACTTAATGGCCGTGTCTCTGACACAGCCTGCAGGGACAGTCCTTGGCCGAAGGCCTCGGACACCTGTGTGCTGTAATTTTTATATTTACCAACGGCATTTGATTCAAGTCCGTTTAAAAAAAAATATTATGTTAAATTTTATTAAACTTAATTTAATTTATGTATTTTAATTAATATTTTTATTGAAATAAGTTCCGCGAATGTTGAGAGGGCCGCCCTAGTATTAAAAAAGGTTTACCTTATCGAGTCTTCGCATTAGCATTCGAGCGTTGTGTGAAAGCTTTACGCTTTACAATTCAAAATTAATGTTACAACAGCTTTATTGAAGCTTTCGCAAAAAAGCTTTATTACGTTAGCTTACTGTTTGTTTCACTTTTTACTAGATACATGTTGCCAAGCAACATTAGCTTGCTGTTCGTTTTACTTTTTACTAGATACATGTTCCTAAGCAATGTTGAGCAACCAAAAACACTCAACCAAACACCACACATATGTTTGAGTGTATGTGTTTAAACAATTTTCATTTGAGAAATTAAAATACTAGAAATATATCAACCAATATGAAATGTATATCAAACGAAAGATAACATCTTCATTTACCTACAAAAAAAATTTTAAAAAAATTCATCTAGCCGTTTCCTCAAATTCAATGAAATAAAGATTACAACAATAAAAACCTGACATGACTCCTCATACCGTAAGGTAAGACGTATTCTACGTCAAAAAATTAAGTTAGTTGTTCGAATAACACAACCTGGAAAATTATGCTTTTTTTGTATGTATCTAATTTCCCACAGTGTTGACTAATCGTCAATGAAAGTTACGAGAAACTTCAATGAGAGTTACAAAACGACAACACAGCACCTAGTGGTAGTACTTGACAACGCCTGCGCGATATCTACTTATTCCCTTTATCTATGATTTTCGGTTACGATAACCAATCTAACAATTTTTATGATTCGAACAGTAGCGGCATTCATGGAAACGTGAAAGCCGAGAACTTTTGCTCAGCGCAAGTTTCCCTCGCACCGTTGCATGAGGCACCAGGTAAAGTTGCTCAGCGTAGTCGTGCTCAAAACCATATCAGCTGACCAAGATGGATACATAAGGTGGTAGCAGTAGCAATTGCATGTATTATGTATGTGTACTTTTTCTACTGTTCTAGTGCTATAACCTTATTTATCCATCCTAGTCAGATGACAACGTCAAAAGTTTACACGTTTCTCCATCCCACGTTTGCGCAGCAAATTTGCCTCGAAAACTGCACTTTTGAGCAAGTCGCTTTGTATGGGAAATTTGTTTGTTTTGACGTTTGCTGTGCAAGTTTACGATGTTTTCGAGTTTACGAGGTTCTTTAGAGCTTTCATGAAGACCACTAGTATAAATGAAGTTTATCGCAAATCCATGTGCCTACCACAAACCGAGAAAAAACTGATAAATTGGAGCGTGTAAGAAAAAAGCTTTTACAAATATATTGCTACATCTGTTAGCAACTGTAAAAAAAGCTTTCTTAGTAAAAAAAGTCGTTCCATTTGCCATCAGTATGTCTTGTGTGAAGAGTGCCTTAAGGCACTCTTAGGTATTAGAGGGTTAATTTATTTTGCTTCAAAACAAATTTTCGTAACTTTTTGTATACTGTTGCTTTACCGCCATGTCAAAACACGAACGTGGTGAAAGAGGAAGTGTTCCAGTGTCCTAAGTCATCGTTAAACGTCCACTAAGTCTTGTCATATTTTTCGGATTAGTCGACATTTTGGAGCGGTCAAAATAATAGCAGTTTGCAAAAAAGAATCAGAGAAAACTGGTTTTATATGCTGAGACGAGGAATGCATTTTGGTGACGAAACAAGGGTTCATATAAAAAAGTGTCCGTTGTCAGGGAAAATAATGTAGGCAAATTCAGAATATATTCCAGTGTGCTGGGAAAGTGATCAGAAATGGCATATTATGTAAGGGAGAGGCTGAAATACGTCAGAAACCCCTTGGTACCACCTGCAATTATTCGCCGAATAAAATCGTTTAGTATCAATAACTCCAGCTACCGAAATATGAGACAACGTTTGTCCCACTCTGAGTCTTGAAACCCCTCGCAGCATATTGCGCGAACAAAATCTGTACGCTACAATTCCGAGAAAAGTCCCACTTAGTCCCAATCCACACAGGGAAACTTTTGTCGCCGGCGACTCGAGTTCGTTGGAGAGAGAGGGACGACGTAAGTACCCCTCTTCTTATTTCTCGCCTCCCTCTACCACGAACTCGTGTCTCCGGCGACAAAAGTTTCCCTGTGTGGATTGGGACTAACAGAACAAACATGTTACCGAAAGATTGCAATATGTGAGTCCCAATCCACACAGGGAAACTTTTGTCGCCGGCGACTCGAGTTCGTTGGAGAGAGAGGGACGACGTAAGTACCCCTCTTCTTATTTCTCGCCTCCCTCTCCCACGAACTCGTGTCTCCGGCGACAAAAGATTCCGTGTGTGGATTGGGACTAAGCACACGGTTGTACACTGAACGGAAAAGCATCGTCACAGGGATGCAAATGTTCATCACCCCAACAACTTTTGTCATCGAAAGTGAGCTAACGTACAGTTTCATTCCCGCTACGAAAATGTGTTCATCAACTGCAAA